>OX638383.1:32562584-33914380 GCA_951813785.1 Criorhina ranunculi | reverse complement strand
CGGAACTGGCATACAAAAATATGTCAAACTTGTAAATCAATCCATGTTTCCACTATTTTAAACGTCAAAATTTGACATTTTGTCTTCGTGAATCTAATTCATCAGACAATCAACCATCTTTGGGTTACACACCTCACTGACACTGATACCAACTACATCCGGATTGTAATCCCACAGTGAAAAGCAATGCAAAAATCCCGTTTAATTAAGCTAATTGACACTTCACATTCAAAAGGAGAAAAAAAAAGAAATCATTAACGTCAATGAAATGTGTATACCCACCTACTCACCACACTCCTGTCGCCAAGTGCGTACAATAATAATCAAGATCGGTCTTCGGCAGACATCAAACAAAATGAAATGACATACAAGTGGATACCATCGCAGGAGAGCTTGTCAAATTAAATGTCCTTTTTTCTCATTTATTCTCTCTCGACGCTATCCTCATCGGCGGCAAATAAAAGCAAGCCGAAGGCTTTTGATTTTGATTCCGATTTTGATTCTGATTCTGATTCTGATACGATGATCAATTACAATGGTCGCATGGATTGGAACTCCCCATCGAATAGCAAAAAAAGAAATGACAAATCGACTCTCTAATGATTATGTCAACGGCGGGATATCAAGTGCGCTAACTGTCAAGTGCTCCTTGACTTCCCGATTCGGTCGCCGCTGTCGTGCATCTTGCAACCAACTCCAGGACTTTGTCATTATTATTCATACTCCAAGACCCGCGTGACATCCTCTTGTTCATTGTGTGTGTTTAATATAAAAAAAAAAAAAATATGTTGTCATATCCTTAAATGTCACGACTGTCTTAAACGGGACAAGGGTGGAATTCCTTTCAAAGTATCGGTCGTCATATAGGATTTTTGACGTCGCTGTCGTTTGTCTACATGTCTGCCGTTTATGGTGGGCGGGCAATAGCAATACACCGCCAGTTTAAGGACTTTTGAGATTGTTCCCTTTTAAGGATAACTCAAGAATTAGAATTATGCATTTCGCGACATCAAAGCGATATGCAAATATCCGTGTCAAATTTGAGTGGTCTACGAGTATTCTAAAAATGATGCTCTCCGCTTCAAGTACGAAGTATGTACTCGTATGCACGATGTGAATCCTTGCTTGTCCTTTGTAATGTGTAATTAATATGTTTCGGTGGCGGGAGAAGGCCATTGCATTATGCAGTTTTAATTATTTGCAATTTAATTTAAAATAAACAATTTATGTTTTTTGCAGGCCTCCTCCATCAGGGTTGGTGTTTCTGTTTTTTTTATTGATAAAACTCTTGTGTTTTGTCAATATAATGTTGCATGTGGATTTATTGTTAAACAGGAAGATCTATCCAATTTATGAAACCTAGCGTGCAGGGAAGTATAGCTCATTTCAGAGATATCGCCCATTGCAAAATGCAATTTCATAATTCATAATAAAAATGATTTGAATGTTGAAGGAAGCACGATAGTGGCCTCTAAAGACAAACGTTTGTTGCTATACCAAGACTGTTTCATGCTTAAAGAATGTGATTGCTTGTCAGATCTTGTAGCTAAACTAACAATTGTATAGCAATACACCATCGACCAAGTCTTCATACTGCTGTAAGGAATTCAGGGGCCACCCTTCGGTGAGTTGGTGGATTCAACTCCTCCAATGGCACGGAAATGCACATAAAGGGTAAAGTTTTTGAACGCGCTCAACTAGGTGAGATGCCAGGTACAATCCTACAATCCCTGTCACTGTGCAGTACAAGTTGACATACAGCCTCCACGTGACGCCCCTGGATAGCTATCTCAGCATCCGCTGAATAGTGAACTAATGTATGCAGCCGTGTTTTATGCAAGAGGACACGTTCTTTTCCACCCCAACCAATTTTGGCGGTTGTGCGTGGGGTTAACGGCCCAACCACGTAAAAAATGGATTGTTACGAGAGAACTAACTGCTTCGGTAGAAAACGGACCCGATTTACAACGACGACACGGCGCGATAAAGGACAACGATTCAGATCAGGCAATCGCGGACGGCAGAAACTGGAAGCAGCGTGACCGGGACCGTGAAGGATGGAAAGTGGCATTAGTTCAGACTCAGACCCTTCAAGAGTCGCTGGCCTGATAAGTAAGTAAGTAAAGAATTCACACCTTCCGAAACAGTGAGGATAATCTTGTCACCAACTCGCAGGGTATTGTTAATGTATTAAAGCAGCATTTCCAACAGCCGCTTGATGGGAATAACCAGGAGAGAGAGATAGGGTTTGAAGAAAACTCAGCTAAAACCTATGAAGTAGTTCTCCCACCCAGGCTTAAGGAAGTGACATTAAATAGCTAAAGAACAATAAGGCTGTGGGCTCGGACGGATTACCATCAGAGCTTTTCAAAGCTGGTGGCGATATTTTGGTAAGGAGCAGGCACCAGATCATCTGCAAAGTATGGGATGACGAAAGCATCCCCGACGACTGGACTATCAGCTCTATCTTCAAGAAAGGATATCCTAAGTCTTGTAAAAACTACCGAGGCATATCCCTGTTAAATGTAGCCTTCAAGAACCTATACAGTGTACTGTGTGAACGACTTAAGTCGTTTTGTACCACACTCATCGGGACCTTCTAGGGTTGCTTCCGGCCCGGCAAATCGATGACAAACCAAATCTTTACAGTGCGGCAAATCCTGAGTTCCATCGACTTCAAAGCCGCATACGATAGTATTCATTGCACTGAACTATATAATGCGAACCCGAGAAAACTGATCCGGTTGTGTAAGGCCACGCTTGAGAACTCCCAAGGCACCATGCAGCTTAGAAGCAGAACCTCCGAATTGTTCAAAACATCAATTTATTCGATAAATTTTTAAGTCTCGGGCAAGTTAGTGATGTGAAGACTCCAACTCGTGTTCGTCCGATAAAGGTCAGCTGAAAATATCGCCGCCATAGCTCAGAGTGTGACTGAAAACCCAGATTTGTCCATTTCGAAACAGGAATTGAGTCTATCCGTAACCACTTTGGATCGCATTTTGTACAAAGATCTTGCCCTACATTCTTAGAAGTTCCATGTGACATAAGACCACGCACAATGTCGTACTTTCACTGACAAACAGAACTGTCACATCTGTGGGGCTCCGAGGATGGAAGAGAAATAGTGGAACAACCTGTCCATTCACAACGAGTGACAGTTTGGTGCGGTTTTTAGGCTGGCCGTATCAATGAGCCATATTTTTTCGAAAATGACCTCTTGCTACCGTTTCAGTGAATGGATTGCGTTACCGAACGATGTTGACTGACTTTTTTTTTTTGCCTGAAATTGATGCTTTGGACGTGGAAGACGTTTGTTTTCAGTTTATAACTGCAGTGTGCACATTCGACGTGTTAAATTTCTCTATGACCAAAAATTGAGGCAACATATTATACAATGTCCCAAGGGTAGTAGGTAAACATTTTCGGTCATTCCTGAAAAACATTAGGACCAACGCTCATTTACAATGACATTCCAGCTGTCAGCTCCTTTCAGACAAGGCTAATCTGCTTGCTGGACACTTTGCAACTAGCTCAATGCTCCCAGGTTGTGCGTTGTCGCCACCTGTACTCGATAGCATTCAATTCTCCATGGGACAAGTCCCCTTTCGCACTCGTACAGTTGCAGGAGTACTTAGAAGACCTTAACAACACGTCCACCGGTGATTTTATGGCCTATCTCACCGAGAAGTGGAACGAATCTCTACATCACCTTGGTGAAAGTTAGATTGTTGCGCTTGATATTTCGAAAGCATTTGACAGAGTTTGGCACCAAGCTCTTTTGTCGAAAATCCGTGCATATGACATCGATGTATCTCTTCTCCAATGGATTGGTCGGTCAATCCAAGTTGTTTTGGACGGTTTCAAGTCTGCAATCCATCATATAAATGCTAGTGTCCCTCTTCTTCATTTTAATAAATGATATCTTGTCTGCAACTTCTAATTCAATTCATTCGTTCGCCAATGACAGTACTCTCAGTTTTTCATATTCATTCCCTAACTCACGTCCTTGTTCTTCGAACGAAGTAGAGGAACGGCAAGGATGATAAACTCATTAAATTCCGACCTTGAAAGCATGACGGCTTTTCCTGTTTCCAAAACTCAATTCTACCTTCTGTCTCTCAAGCGAAACCCAAACCTCAAACCATTACCTGCATCGCCGAAGCCGAAAAACTTTCCGTCCTCGGTATGTGTGTTAACAACGATCTTCATTGGAACGACCATATATTCGATGTCGCCAAGAATGCTGCGAAATGTCTAGGTTTCCTCAAACGATGCAAAAAATACTTAACCCCTTCTGATCTGGCTTCAATCTACAAAGCTTGAGTATAACGCTCACATCTGGTCTGGTGCATCGAAAACTGTCCTGCACATCCTACTAATATGATAAAAGTGAAACATTGTCCTTTTGTTTGTTTGTTCCTCTGTATCACGAAAACTACGGAACACATCAACTTCAAATTTTGCGCACAGAGTGGCTGTACCTCGGGTCACAGTATGGGCTACATTTGGTTATTAAAGTGTAACTTCGCAAATTATAGGTGGGCGAAGCCGCGGGTAAAAGCTAGTTCTAGATAGAATTCAAAAACGCGCGATGAAATTTATAGATGACTGAAACATTGCGAAGTCAATTGACTCGCTTGGAACACCGAAGAAATGTTTCCTGTCTTTCACTGTTTCATCGATTCTTCTACAAAAAGTGCTCCAGTTGCATGCCGCCCCTGCAATATTTCACCCGCAATACTCGTCATGCTTCGAATGCACATCAGTTTACCCTCAAGCCTACTTTCGAACGTACTGTCAAATATAGAGATTCTTTTTTAAGCTGTACCACACGAATGTGGAATGATCAACACAGCTCCGTGTTCCTTCATCATTACAACCCGCAAGCATTTAAAACCAACGTGCATCGGTACCTCCTTCGTCTCTCCTCTAATTTTCCTAATGGCCGTGCTCTAGTTTAACAGTTTAAGTGTAGTCATAATCTCTTAAGCGCGCTAATTATATAATTTTGAGGCTAGGGTCCAAACTCCTAACCCGAAGGATCAAAATCATGCTCTACAAAACCCTGATCTTGCCAGTCCTACTTTATGTAGCTGAATGCTGGACGATAAGTAAGACAGCTGAGCAGATCTTGGGATCCTTCGAAAGAAAAATCCTACGTCGAACATTTGGTCCAGTCTGCGAGGAGAGCGAATGGAGGAGAAGATACAACCGCGAACTCTACGAGATGTACAAAGATGTGGATGTAGTTCGGAAGGCAAAAATCCGTCGACTGCAATGGTTCGGCCACATCGAGCGAATGGACGAGAATGCTCCAGCAAAGAGGATCTTCGAATCCCAGCCACCTGGTTCACGAAGAAAAGGAAGACTGAACCTCTGGCAATCGCGAACGCCAGAAACTGGAAGCAGCGTGCCCGGGACCGTAAAGGATGGAAAGCGGCATTAGTTCAGGTTCAGACGCTCCAAGGGTCGCTGAACTGCCTGATAAGTAAGTAAGTATGGGGCTATGTTAGGGATAAAGTCTACATCAATGCTCCACTAACGATTCATGCGAAATACATTCGCAATTATGCGAAAATGTGATGTAAAATTTCATCAAAAAATCTTGTTGGATAACCCTATATTTGACACTCCCTGACAGACACCAAGGTGCACTATTAAGCTTCTTACTTGCAAATGTCAAAAGAAATCACATATTTTCAATTCGAAAACGCTCGAATCTCGCAACCTTTTTCTTTTTTCCATTTCTAATCCACTTATTCTTTGTTTAAAAAAAAAAAAAAACATTGACAGGACCCTATTTATTTATAGAGGAACCTTTAGAAATCTGTAATAAAGTTTAACGACTGAAAGCCCAAGAATAGATAATCTATTCCGGATGTTCTAATGTCGTCCTATTACAAAATATCTTCTCCATTGTTAGTGTTCGCCCACCCCCTGTGACCTGTTGGGACCTCATTCTATCCATCCACACATACTCAAACTATAAAAAAAGATCTTCCAAGAATGATGAGTCGGTCGGTATGTACTCGTATGTGTTTGTGTATCGAATTCAAAAGAATTTCAACAATCTTTTCATTTACTTCATCGAAAGGAGCTCTCTCAAATCCACTTCGTATCTTTCTACATTTTTCAAACAAGAATCCACACACTTTCGAATGGATAGTGATGGTGGTGGTGGTGTATAGCACCAGCTACGCTACTTTTGGAACGCGTTGAATAAAGATAAACTGTCGGAGCATGCTTTCTTTTTTTTTTAGCGCAACAATATACAATGTATCCTCTCATACTCATCCCTATTCATTCATTTAACACACATGAAGTGGAAATCCTGAAAATCCTGGCAAAATTCACATATGCGTAAGAGATTAACTCTAATACGTCCTTTTTACACGTGTAAAGATTGGAGAGAGAATATTTTTCATGTCGAGTGCGCATAGTATAGAATGTTAAAGGAAGAAGACGAAGAGCCAAAAGTCCTTGCCCCGAACCCATTCATATTTTTATTGATGCTTAGCGTACTGTTCTGTGGCCCAGGAGTGATGTTGCCATAGAAACATTCCTTTTCAATTGTTCTCAGGTGTGAATAAGATGCAATATACGTTTATTAGAAAAGCCATGCCTCGAATATTTGACGCCTTTCGAAATTGCTGAACTATGATAATTGATCCCTGTTACGTTAACATGAATAATTTTCAATACACACAACGACGACGAGGACGACGAACGCCATCTCCTCGCATTTTGTTTTCAAGTTGTACAAGTGTGTGTGTGGAGAATATCCTCTGTGTTAAGAGGACGACTGATGGTGGGTTGTCACCTCTGAATGCGATCAAATTTTAACTGTGGTGTAAATTTGTTGAGGCGCATGGCTTACAACATCGTTATCCTCTTTCCTGTATCTCTAAAGCTGTGTGTTTCTCAATGATTCTGAATACAGTACAAGAGGAACTAAAGGACCTTTAATATTCAAAAGATTTTTCTGTTTTTGTTTTATTACAGTAGTTTCCAGTAAATAGATCCTTGTGCATCCACTATCCAATCCACTATTGATTGGAGAACCAAAATGAATACATGCATGTGGATGAAAGGGAATAAAAATGGTTATTCATGGGATTGAATTAAAAAAAAGGATGTAACGAGGACCATTCCGTTCTAATTCAGAATTTCAATATGAAGAGTTTTCAGTGTGAATTAGAAAGTGCAAATGTTGTTCCTTAGTGCAGGTGAATCTATTCACTATTTTCAAGAAGAGGAAGAAAAATAGGACGAAGGGGGGGGGGGATTTATTCATGCAATCATATCTAAAAAGTTTGAAAACAAGTCAATTCATCGGTTCTATTATTGGCCAGATGCCCTTCATTCTTAACGCATCTGTAGACTCAGATACGTCACTCTTATTTTCCTTTTCAAAGCACGAAAATCCGGTGTGGACCTGAGTCTCAGCCAAGAAATCTCAAATCTTAACTAGCTTTCAAGAATCGGCTCGCTTTTGACTGACAATCTACCCTACAATTAAAGTACGGGACCTTACTAAGGTGCTATGGTCCACCCTAAACCCTCTTACAAGGAACACGTTGAAAGATCGTGCGACAAAAAGCTGCCTCTGGTAAGTGCAACTATGCAAGGTTCAGAGGAGAACTTTTATGGCCCTGAACCCACGTTAGGTTTGCCTTATCTTTTCGGTCAAAGCTTCTATCGATGGTTTGGGTTTCTACCAAACACAACTTTCGGTGGCATGACTCTACAGGCAGTCTAAACAGATCGTTCCCGACGTCTCTAAGAAGTCCGTAGGATCCTTGCTGTCCCTCAGCAGAAAAGACTGACGTTTTTACGGGACACTTCGCTTTTTTCAAACTCAACGTGTTAGGTTTGGGTGCCACCACTATCTGTGATGCTTGTGGAGAGGGCGACGACACTGCCTATGTGATTGTCCTGCCTTTGCTCGTATCAGGTGGCAGATTTTTGGGGCTGATTTGACGATTGCTGGAACCTAAGCACTTTATCACTGAAGCTCTCTCGACTTTCCTGGAAAGATGAAGAAAGCAAAACGGAGTTCCAAGACTCCAACACTTCCACCTAGAGCGCAACAACCTCTAAGAATATTGTTAACCATATATGGTTTGTGGTGAAACAGATGGTATCAATAATCCTCAAGGAACTTCTGTGGTTGGAGAAGACCAGAAAGAGCAACAACCAAAACCAAACCCAGACGACATCTCATATAGAACAAGGAATGACGAACGCAGAACTAGCTACAGAAAATACAAAAACAAAATCATAAATTGCTAACCAGATCTCTGAAGTAATACATTATACTAGCAACCCTTAACAGGAAAAGCACTGTCAACTCCGCCAATTGGACCAATCCTAAACGCCATAGAAAATATTATCTGCGTACCGTAAAATCCGCTGCGAATGGTGAAGGGTTAACTAATTTATGAAACGTTAGAAGGACCGCCAGCGCCCCACAAAGCTCAACCCTAGAACCCGACTTGTAGAATATCTCCTCATAGAATCTTTCGAATGGAGATGCCCCAACATACGTACTTGGTTGGTAACGCCGATGATTACTACGTGGGACACTGAGAATGCCTAAAGGCTCCTAATTCTGGATGCAAGACTATGGATAAGCTTAGCAACAGAAAATACAAAGATAGCTCTGCTGACCAGCAGGCGTATTCGCGGGTAGGCCTGGAGACAATTAACCACCAAAAAGATTTTGTAAAATACTTGAGAGTGAGGCTGGATACAAAGCTCACGTATTGGCAGTAGCTACGGTACACGTCCTAAAGCGCTGCAAAGATCACGTCAGCGTTAAGCAGAATAATGGCAAACTACAGTCACAGTTACGCATTCTACCCTTTTATATGGGTGCGAGATCTGAGCTGGTGTGGTCCTGCTCGAAAAGTATGAAAGACGAATGGCAGGGGTACAGCGAAGAGGAGCTTTTCGGGTGCAGAGCACCTATCAAAAAGTCTTAGAACCAGCGGTTCTCGTAGTCGTAGGATAACACCCATTGACTACTTAACAGCGGAGAAAATATATCTATACGAGAGGAAAGCAAAAGTTGGAAAGGAAACGGGAACAGTAGAAGCCAAGAAGATCCCGATATGTCGCTGGCAAGAACGCTGAAGCACATAAACCATGGGTAAATGAACCGCAAGACTGATCGAAAACATCGCGGATTGGCAGGGGTGGAGGTACGGGGAGATGAAACAGCGAAAACAGAACAAACAGCGAGCCCAGCTTGTCAGAGAACAACGCCAAACACACGTTTTTCGAATGCACCAGGCTTGCAGAGAGACGAAGAATAGAAACGGAGGTAGGCGAAATCACAACAGACAATATGGTCACTCCTGACGGAACATGAAGAATTGAATAGTAAAGCCCTCTCTTGAACAACTAAAGTGACCCTTAATAACCCCTTAATCATCCCAATGTGCTCAATGGCGAACTCTAGCGCCACCTTACGTAAGTAAGTTTGTTTTTTTGTAGTGGTCTTCAGTATACTTAGACCAAAAGTAGATGCATTGTGATACCACTGTGAGTTCTAGGGTTGGACCTCGACTGTCTTGGCTCGGGAGGTAATAACTAGGAAAAGTACAGTGAAGTACCTGTGAATGATCCTTGACTCTAAACTCGACTTTTGGCAGCATATGAAGTCCTCATCGGAGTGAGCTGCAAAGATCTCTCAAACTCATGGCGAATGTAGGTGGTCCAACTGCAAGCAGGCTTCTTATGCCCAATACGCATGCCATTCTCCTGTATAGCTGTGAGATATGGGGTGATAGAGCCCTCCGAGTAGCAAGCTCTTACGGTTCTGTGTTGAAACCAGCCGTCCTCATAGTCGTGGGAGTGAATATCATCAATCTTCTAGCGGTAGAGAGTAAATTCATTTACGGAAGCTGAAATAGGAGTGAAAACGGTGACGACAGAGGCAAAGATGCGCAGCAAGCAACAGTGGTAAGGGCAATGGAGTTCTGAAACTAGAGGAAGGTGGACAGCGGGACTGATTAGTGAATTAGGGAATGGGCGGAGTGGAAACCAGACATGGAAACTTCAGTGCGTACCTCATATAAGATGGGAAAATTAGGGAGGATGGCTTGCCGATATGACGCAAACCACACTTTTTTTTCACCTAGAGTAGATGGGCAGCAGACACGTTTGAAAATGTCGTGGGAATAATGATCTCAAGTACCGGCTGATGGACCCAAATAGACTCCTTTATCGAGTAAGTGCTTCGCAAAGGAAAAAGAGAGAGGAAGACGAAAACATGCCGTCATAAGAACACACAAAAAAAAGCTATCAAATTGGAATCCTATTGCGTATAAGGTTCCAGGTTTGCTAAAAATACCAAAGGCAGAGGGAGAATTTAGTCTGTAGGAGGCTAGCTTACCAGATGAGTGTAACAACCTCCTAACGGTGCATGATGAATTCTCCGACTCTCCTAAAGGAAAAACAGAATCGGTTGGACCCCAGTCTTCTTCTGAAACCATTTAAATTTTATAACGCAGCAGTTAAGATCGGTCATGCTGGTGATGTTAAGATTATTTAGATCTGCCTTAGATGGTTTTTCCATCGGCGGGACACGTACAGGGGAAGTGTACAATAGAGTTTTCCTCTTCCTCGCCTCTGTAGCTTCAGCAGAAATCGTTGCATGAGACTAAAAGAAAGTCTAACCTACCTTGCATTTGCACTTATGATGGGGCTAAAGTTTTGGATGATCAAGGACCTCAACCAACAATCCTCTCCCGCCAGCAAGATCCTTAGCCAGCTACCTCCAGTTGCGTATGCCGAGTTGGTTGAGGCTACGCCATCGCAGATTAGTTGGTTCTCTTCCGCGTAGTCCCCCTGGTGTGAAGTCAAATATTCTTCGGGCTGGAGCCTTCTTTATCGTTGTTCACCAAGTCGGTGTCGCTGTACCGCTCGTATAGTTCGTGTTCCATGAACGCAGATGCGACGTTTAACTTTTCTCTCGAAAATTTCAAGTGCGTTTTCATCCGGCTTTGACAAAGTCCATGATTCCGCATGGTACAGCATCAGGACAGGGATGATGAGGGTCGTTATACAACTTCTCCTAGGTTCTTCTCGATAGAGCCTTACTTAGATTTACAAAAGTCAATCCATTGTCAAACACAAACTGTATGCGTATCAAATGCGTTCTTTTGAAGAGAACAACTTCAAAATCTAGTCCAATTGTCCCTAAGCATGTTTCCGGAGATCTACTGGAGGCCAACTTGAATCTAATGGAATTACACTTAATGCTTGTGCGTTTCTTTTTTTTTTTCTAAACCACTCCAAACCCCTCTAGTTCAGTAAACCATATCAAACACATTAACATACAACAATCGCGATAAAGTTTCCACCATACGCTCAAGTGGTCACCTTCGACAACTCGAACAAGGACCTAATTTACTATCTGCTTAAGTCTGCACCATCAAACGTAGCGATTTCCTTCGCCCGAAGCGGTTTATGTCGTGCCCAAACGCAACTGATTTCGAATTAAAATTCCAACTTTTCATGTCATCGTCACATAAGGTCTTTGTAAAGTGCGACTCTCGGCTGAACGCCTTCCGGATGGTGTGTGTCAATGGAAAAGGGTTCGAAATACAACCCACTATTGCTGGGCGTAAATCCATGTCATTACATGTTGACAATGCTTGTTGTTTGGTTAGGGGTGGCACCCGATTCACTGTCCGATTACCCACATTCGAATGGGGGTGGTTTTTTTTTTTTTGTCGTAACGCATTCGGGCTGAAACGGACTTATCTGTCATTCGAGTAGAAAAGACAAATTAAGGAGTATCACGACCTTCGTCCTTTGCGTGAGACTTTATTCACCTGTTAAGTGAATGATTTGCTTTAATTTATGCTTTGGGGTTGTATTAGCTTAACAGACAACGAGGGGATTATTTACACCTTTAGTCATCGATTGAGAGATCAGGTGGTATACGGATTTGTTTAGATGGGTTGGGGGGGATGGAATAAGGATTGTGTGATCTGTTCTTTAGTGTAACATCTGTGTTTTGAACAATGGTTTCGTTGAACTAGGCGCCCATAAGAAGGTTAGGTGTGAAGGATAGATTGGAGGGCTGACAATCGATTTGAGCTCCATTTCTAAGAAAAGAGATGCAAGGTCGGCTTAGGTGCATTTTAATGGGTTTTCTTACGTGGACTACGTGCACTTAAATAATAAATTAGGAAACTAAGAGTAAAAATGAATGGAAGCAGAAACTCATAAGGATTGTGGAGCACTAATCAACAAAAGATAAAAGAATTGCCATCGACGTAGCCAATCGGAGGTGGACTTGACTCATTAGCAAGCACATTTGGCCAAAGCTGGATCACAAATGCTCTCACTGCCTCATCAGACAGGAAAAACTGCTCATCAGTACCACAGTAGGTGTCATAATCGGACATTGCACCATCGGCAAGTACGCCAACGACCTCCTCTACAACGACTTTTACAGAAGCTACCTGGACGAGGAGGAGACAATTCTCCACCTTCTCTGTATATGTCCGGTCCTCTCAGCTCGAAGAAGAGCAAACTTAGGAGTCAAATTCTTTCACCTTATCGAACACAAAGAACTTTATCTGGTCTAAGTGTGGTCGCAATTTACAGTCTGCCATTCCAACCTAATCTAACCTAATGCACAAAAGAAGAGTACATCAGCACATTAGCTTTCAGAAACAGAAACTGAATTTCCATTATTGGATCCTATATAGAGACTGCAAGTCCTTAAAGTAGTGGGACTGTAGGTGATGCTATAATCCGAAAATCTCTTCGCCGGGATCGACGAAGCATTAGTTGAACGTATGAAAAATGGTAGAGGCTTAGTCTAGCTTGAACTCAAATTAGCATGTGGACAGATGTGTAGATTCAAGGCCGCAGTTTATGTCCTTAGAATGTCATCAGAGATGTGCTGAGTTTCACTGACCACTTCAACAGAATCCTTGGTTTGATGAAGAATGCAGATGGGGTGTATACAGAGCTGAAAAGCAAAAAAAGAATGACAGCTGTTCTCCAGCTCTTCAAAAAGAGAGGAACTCAAACTTCTTAAAGAAAAACCGAAGCATCATAAGAAGGAATCGTCCGAGGCGATTGAGAGGTACTGCAGAGGGTATCCTTTTTCGAAGTCAAGGTTACAAAGCATATAAAGAAGCTTCCAAGAATAGATAGGCTGCCTATACGATACAGCAGCTTTCCATCCTCTTCCATCTCGAAGGTTACTTACTTACTCATCAGGTCAGCGACCCTTGGAAGGTCTGAGCTTGAACTAATGCCGCTTTCCATACTTCACGGTCCTGGGCACACTGCTTCCAGTTTACTAGACTAAGATTTTTGGCGTCCGCGATTGCCTGATCTTTAAACCGGAGGTTCGGTCTTCCTTTTCTTCGTGAACCAGGTGGATGGGATTCGAAGATCCTCTTAGCTGAATCATTCTCGTCCATTCGCTCGATGTGGCCGAGCCATTGCAGTCGACGGATTTTTGCCTTCCGGACTACATCAACATCTTTGTACAGCTCGTAGAGTTCGCAGTTAGATCTTCTCCTCCATTCGTCCTCCTCGCAGACAGGACCAAACATTCGACGTAGAAGTTTTCCTTCGAAGGATCCCAAGATCTGCAACACTGTCTTACTTATCGTCTAGCTTGCAGCTCCATAAAGCAAGACTGGTAAGATCAGGGTTTTGTAGAGCAAGATTTTGGTCCTTCGAGTTAGGAGTTCGGGCTCTAGTTGTTTGGACAAACTGAAGTAGCAGCGGTTGCCTAAGGTTATCCTCTGTCGTATCTCCGTTAGGGTGTCATTATAGCTCGAAATGATAGCTGTCAATTGTAAGGTTTTGACCTAGACGGTGTTCGACGGATCGGTTTTTGGTAGACAGCATGTACTTTGTTTTATCCTCGTTCATCATGAGATGCAAGTATTGCTGCCAGTTTGTCAGGCCAGGCTGCAGATAGTAAGGCTCGCTTATTATGAATCGATGAAAGATGGTGGCCTCTGTTTTAACACCACTCTTGGTTTCAACACGAGATTGAAGAAAACTGAAAATCAGCGCATCATCTTATTATCCAGTATACGATGGCGTATTCCGAATGCGCTCATCGCTTTGTAGAGCTCCAAGTGAAAGTACAGTCATACGTAACTTTAAAATCGATGAATAGGTGGGTTTTCGATCTGATAATCGTTGGACTTCTCCAGGATGCTTGGTGTTTTTCTAGATGTTGCTCCTACTGTGAGACTCTTTAATTTCTTTGAGCTGTGGGGTTGTGTAAGCGCACATTTTTTCTACGCAAGGTTTTCATCAAGGCTTCATCCGGCTTAAACATTCCTGCAAAACTGTTGTGTTTGAGCTGGATGCCTTTTCAAACCCGTTTCCTGTTGAACGACGTTATCGAGAACTTCAATGCCAGAGCAGGCTTTAGACAAGACGACGCTCTGTAATGGAAAAGTTCTTGAGAATCTCAGAAACCTACACCATAGGGATGATCTTTTAGAAATCGGTACAGCAGCTTGCAAATGCTAGGCTGACTAATGTTGAAAGAGTCTGAATTTTGAGCCCGAACGTCGTGATGTAGCGACGAGTGAGAACGATGAATTTTACAAGCTGTACAGTCCCATCAATCTAGCAAGTATATTGGCATAGATGGTTGGGAACATTTAGACTACTTAAGTCAACGCTCAGTATTTTCGAATCAAATGCAGAGGAGGAATCTCAATTAACTTAATGTGATGTCCTATCACCAAAAATGATGTGTAAGCTTCTAAATTGGTAGCTCGGGCTACTAGCATGAATAATTCGAAACTTGAATAATCGATGATAGGAATACACCTAAGTACCAATCCACACCATACACACTTTAACAACTCTCACAGCGGGACTGCGGTTAGGTATGGAAGGTAGGTAGGCAGAAGTGGTTGACACTGGTGAACTTGCTACAGACACAAGTGGTGCGGGCCAAATCTGTCTGGATATGGCACAGGTTGCAAGACTTTTCCACCAAGAGTTGGCAATAGGGAGAAAGTGTTGGAAAAGTTTGCCTATCGGGGAGTAGACTGACTCCGCAAGGAAGGCATCCATGGTAGAACAACATCTGGCTAACGCATCGGCTCTCTCGATCCCCTCTATGTTATTATGACCGGGAACCCAAAGGAGAATGATGTTTAACCGAGCGTTTTCCTGCGTTATAGTTTCCTTACACTGTTCCACAAATTAAGAGGACGAAGTTAGTGAGTGGAGCGCTTCGATGGCAGCCTGGCTATTAATGAAGATTCCTTTGCTGTTTGAGGTAATAGGGCTGAGACTTAGTATCTTGCAGGCTTCTCTAATCGCTAGTACCTCCGCCTGGAAGACACTTGAAGAGTCTGGGATGCGGCACGATTTGGATACGTTCAGTTTCGCTGAGAAGACACCTGCTCCAACGCCACACTCCATCTTGGAGCCGTCAGTGAAGATCGATACTTGGTAATTCGATAAGGGTAGGTTATTGTTCCATTCCGACCTTTCCGGAAGGTTAGGTACATAGTTGTCAAAATTGATCAGAACGCACAGAGGAAGCTCGGGTTGTACCATGTTATCATTAGCAGTTAGAAGGAGTGTCGTAAATAATATATGCAACTGTTCGCAAGCCCCCATTACACAGACCAAGCGATGTGCACAAATGTTGGCAGAGCATCACATGTGCCCCAAGGCAGTTGTGAACCCAAGCCAGTTGCATCAGATCCGTCATTATTCGTTGGCCTGTTAATGCGCATGCGTACATCAGCTTGTTAGGCTGTAAGTATTTTCAACAGCTGTTTTAAATTTGGGAAGGTGCTAACTTTTCTACAGAAAATGGACAAAAACTTTTGACCTAGTCTAAATCGAATTCTAGGTCAAATTTCTAAATTCGGGATTCGTCATGACCTGAAGATTAGCTAGATCTGTCTATGTTCCAAATTGCATGCAAATCGGTCAACCTATCTACGAGAAAAGCGGAATAGAAGATTTGCTATTTCAAAAAGTCCGCGCCATCTATCAGAAAATAAGTACAACTAAATTGTTTTTTTGTTTTTTTTTATGAGAAATATATTTTAATTCATTTACGCTTAACATCTAATCAATAGATATATAATATAACTATACAATTTGACCGTGTATACATATAAATTCTTGTTTTATTAATTTCTAAATTCATTTCCATCGTTTCCGTTACGTTACACATATTAACACACAAATATTCTAAACATAAATCCTTCGGCTATCAATTGTACAAATAGATATCGCTACAGCAAACATTGTTAAATATTTTAATATTAAGTTCCGTCTGTCTGACTTGTATATATAATAAACGTTTACTAACTACTTTTAGTACACCAATCGTTTTTTTTTTTTTTTCTAATTTAAGAAAGAGTATCTAGAACATTTATAGAATGGATATATCCGTGTGTGTGTGTGTGTTTTTATACAATTATTGCACATATTTTTAATTATAATTTTAAGATCACATCATTATTAGCAGGGTCTCAGGGTGGGGCTGGGAGTCTGTGTGATAAGTTTTCGGTGGATCACAAGAGTGCTGATCCCTTTCTGTATTCAATCCCGTCGCGTATTCAATCACAATTTTTGGTCGAAAGGGTGTACACAGATTTATCTAATGGAAAGTGAAACGTCCCTTGTCGTCGTTTGTTGGGCTCTGCTGGTGTGACGACGTTGAAGTTGGTCTGCTGGCCTCGTGTTCGACGTTCGTCGGAGTCAATCGATGAGAATGCTCTTTGTGGCCGATGCCAAGGTATCCGCATAATACCTGTGTCAAAAGACTTTGGCAATGAATGGCACCTGGTCCACTCTTTGTCCATTGGTGCCATTGTTGGCACTTCCTGCGGTACTGGCGGCCAAATGAATGAACGAGCTGGAGTACTCTGCAGCCCGGAGGGGTGAAATGCCGGTGTGGTGTAGGCTGGACACGGCTGTGGCATGCCATGCACTGGCTGCCGCTGCTGCAGCACTGCTATGCTCACCCAATGGGGGTGGGGTTGTTACGTTAATAGGTGGGGAGCCAGCATCCGATGAACGACCAACAGACGGCGGTGAGTGTACTTGAGTGGAATGGTGGTTATGATGGGCATGACTGTGATTGTTGTGATGGCGACCGCCACCGGTCGATGCTGTTCCAATTTCGTGCAGCTTACGCATGTGCTTTTTCAAGTCAAAGTTGCGACAGAATCCTTTGGCGCATATTTTGCAAGTGTACGGCTTCTTGTCGTTGTGTGTGTGCATGTGAAACGTCAAATTGTAGACTTGATGGAACGCCTTGTTGCAGATGTTGCACTTGTAAGCTTTTTCGCCGCTGTGGGTGAGCTTGTGGTTCTTGTAGTTACCCTTTTGGTGGAATCCCTTGCCACAGTACTCGCAGACAAACGGCTTGTAGCCTGCATGGATCCGGGTGTGCGTGTTCAGAGTCGAAGAGCGATTGAATGCCTTGCCACAGGTTTGACACTTGTGCGGTTTTTCGGCGGTATGGATTATTTTGTGGCGGCATAAAGTCGATGCCTGACGGAAGCCTTTGCCACAGATTTTACAGACGAATGGTCGGGCACCGGTATGAACTGGCATATGGCGGGTGAGATTGTAGTGGGCGTTGAAAACTTTTCCGCACTCCAAGCAGGAGAAGGTTTTCTGTTTGTTCGCAGATGAAGCACCACCGGGACTGGTGGCTTCCATCGACGGTGAGAGAGATCTGGTCGATGACGATTTTGAATTATCCCCTCCTGGTGTTTTCCTGCCCGAAGACGGGCTCGTTACAATGACTTTCTCCTGCTGATGCTGTTGACTGTGTGCCTGATGATGGTGGTGTGCTGAATGAGCATGATGACTAGAACTTAAACTCCTTCTAAGACTCTGGCTATGAAGACTACTCAGCGACGCAGTAAAGTTGCTCAAATGTAATGTACTCGGCGCCGCTGCTGTCGATGCCAGAAGTGCCGTCGCACTTTGCTGTTGCGTCAAAGCGGCATACTGAGCCGCAGCGGCAGCACACATCAACTGACCCGGATAATAGAGCAATGGATACTGTGTCAACAGCTCCTGATGCCGAGTGCTAACAAACTGCTGAACTGCTGAGCTTGTCGTTGGTACGTATTTCTTAAACGCCGAATCATAGTTGACAACATCACCGTCGGTATCCGATGAAGAGTTTGTTCGTTCCTCCAAGTGGTGTGTTGTTGTTGATCGCACATTTGTTACTGGCAAGGGACTACAGCTCCTCTCCGAATGAATCTTCTCATCGGGTTCCATTATTTTCGCAATGGAAAATTTCAATGGACACGAACGCTGATTTACTGGCTTTAGGGATTCCATTAGTGTTTCGGAATTAATTGTGGCTGCTCGCTGACTGGCGGCTGATTCCATTGTTGGACTTTTTGATGGTGGCATCATGGCAATAACACCGGATGGACTACACGGTTGCATTCCACGGGGGCTCTGAAAATAAACAAGAGAAAGAGGATTGTTGTAGAAAAGAGTTGAACTACATTTGGTTTATTGAAAGCTTTACAGTATAGGACGGGGATTTAAGGTCAAAATTTCATTACTTTCAGTAGGCTATGTGGGCTTCACTTTTATGAGGTTCTGACGCTGACAGCTAATAACAGCTCGATTGGTACTTAGACATGTGAAGTTGAGCTAATTGGACAACGTCATGACCACTATATTCGACGCATTGACTTCGAAGTTAGAATTCGATCGTGTGCCGACGGACTTACTTAAGGTGGCGCTACAGTCCGGGGTGGACCTGGGCCTCAACCAACAAGCGTCTCCAGCCAGCTCGATCTTTTAGCTAGCTGCCTCCAGTTTCGCACGCTAAGTTGGTTGAGGTTGGTTGTGCCGACGGACACAGAGTTTTAATGACCTCGCTACATGACTTATCCTACAACTCATAGCTCTAAAAATGTACCTTATGACACAATGACGCATGAACTTGGGCTGCAGAACAATTTTGAAGCCGACTTTCCTTGCATTGAGGACTGGCTTCGGCCGGAATCTGAACCAGAAATGGAGTTTAGTCGTATTTTCGCGAATAGCTGGTGTTTTCTTCGAAGATGACAACATTCGGTCTTCCAAGCTTATGCTGTCTAATGCTCATGAGCTACATTGTAAGGAATAGGTGATGGAAGGGTTTAAAGGAAGGAATTAAATTCATTGACTCTCGGTTTGGTTCCAAGTCCTACTTGGATCTCAGATCTCCGATGAGGTTGCTAGACAATACTCAACGGAAGACTTCTCAAGACTGGAGCCTACTTTATGTCTTCCTGCATTCTCTGTTATTTCCTATGAACACAATTGTTTGGCATGACTCTTCAGGATTCAAGCGGAATAAAAGTATGCTCTTGGAAGTCTGTAAGAAATCAGCGGTATTCTTGGTGTCACTCAGTCGAAAAGACTGCAGAAAATGCGTAAGCTTAAGTCACACTAAAGTCTGCGATACTTAGACAGAAGGTGAACATATGGCGGAGCATTTCTTTTCCAATTTTCATGCCATTTGCTCGTATCAGGTGGCGGATCTTGTGCTGATCTTGTAAGTTCCCCATCATGGCCTTCACCACTTAAATGGGTAATCTAAGGCTTGCTTCCCTGGTAGTACACCAGTTGTGTCTGAATGCTATAGTTGGTGTTTCAATGGAATTTTAACTTCTTAAACCGTGTCACACCTAATGGGGCATCAGACCTGCGCGCCATCTATGAAATCTTTTTAACTTGTCGAATGTACTTTGGCAACTTGTCGTACTTATTTTGGCAGGCTCTTCTTCTTTAACTGCTTTCTTCGTCGTATTTTGATGTCAACTGACAACTGTTCTCTTTTCTAACAAAACTGTACGTTCGTTATATGTGTACAGTTCGGTCAAAAAATTCCGAAGATGATCTAATGTTATTTGTCTAACAGAGACTTCTGCTAAGGTAGGGCAGTCTACGTCGAATATTTGGTCCAGTCTGCAAGGAGGGCGAATGGGGGAGAAGATATAACCGCAAACTCTACGAGCTGTACAAAGAAGTGGATGTAGTCCAGAAGGCATACATCCGTCGACTGCAATGGCTCGGCCACATCGAGCAAATGGAAGAAAATGCTCCAGCTAAGACGATCTTCGAATCCCAGTCACCTGGTTCACGAAGAAGAAGAAGACCGAACCTTCGGTTTAAAGATCATGCAATCGCGGACGCCAGAAACCTTGGTCTAGTAAACTGGAATGAGCGGGACCGTGAAGGATGGAAAGCGGCATTAGTTCAGGCTAAGACCCTCCAAGGGTCGCTGGCCTGATAAGTAAGTAAGTAAGGGTAGTCGAGTCACTGTCTAAGTAACTTCCAACATTTTTGACAGTTGGACTTACTTTCTGTTGACCAGATCTAGTATAGTTCCGATATGAAGGGCTTAATTCCTTGAACAGCAGGTTGTTCTTTACTGTGTCTAGAACTCTAAAGAAGCAGTCTTCCTAAAAATTATCAATTGCTTGAACAGCAGAGTGTTCGGGACTGAGTCAAGAACGCTAAAGAAGCAGTCTTCGTTATCAGGATATCATGGGCATTATAAGTCTGTTCAAACTCTACGTAATAGAACACAAACAAGATGGTGTCTCTAGTGAACTCAAAGGATTCATGTTCTTGTGTTTCACTGATGATTTATCAATCCTTTTTTTACTTTAACCATCAAATATTCAACTAAAACTTTGAATCAAAGACCTGGTCCTGCCTGGGAAAATGTATCTGCTACCTACTGTGACGTTGAATACAAACAAAACCATACATGTAGACTTGGATAATCCCATAACCAACTGTCCTTATCAAAGAGAGAAAAGAAAGGAACCAGAGTTTTCAAAACACTCTCAATGGGAATCACAATCCTTTGATATCAACTAGATATCCTGCAGCTAGGAATATTTTCACAAAAAAAACCCACTCGACTGTAATTAATTAACCACAGCGTAAAGCTCAGTGATCTTTTTGATCACCACAAACATATCACAATGACATACGCCCTGCTAGGCGGTCAACGCCCATTTCAATCAAGAACATGTCAAACAACCTTCAATGACTGTACATGTCATTACCGCGCATTCACATCCTTTCTCGATTCCCTGTCGATTGTTTTATGCAAAAAAAAAAAAAACCAAAATTCCATGATTTTATGTTTGAAAAATCATAATTCACACTTAATTCGGAACCCCTTGGTGGACTTGTTTTTTTTTTTAATTCGACCAGATTGGTACGACGTGGTACAACCCACTGGCTGACATGCAGCGAACGTGTACACATATTGTCGAATCTTGAAGTAATAACAAATAATTGGACGTTTTGATGGCGGTTCGTTGAGTAATTACAATAAACATTAAAATTATCATAAAAAAAAAAACATGTTAACACAAAGCCGGCGACAAAGAATAGGTCCTGTGAACGGATTTCGATTGTAAAGAGTTGGTTGTTGGTTGCTTCCGTGGGGAGACTCGTGGTGTTTTCATCATATGGATTGGATTGGATGACGTTTTCGTTTTGGGAAAATTATTCAAAAGCGGTCTTTTGGGATGTCTTACGTTCAAACTTGCGCCAATAAGTAAACATTTTCGTTTTTTTTCCTTTCAAGTTCAATGAGACGCAATTTTTTTTACACTCGAATTGAGAGCGGGTTGATCTAAGAATCAGTTGAGCCTTACGTATTCTTTTAATTAAGTTAGTTTTTCAGTCGAATAGAGTTGTAAGAGACTTGTTTTTGTAAGAAAAAGGGGATGTTATTCAATGTCCTTTGAGTCTTGCTTAATTCGTTGGAAAACTAAGTTAAGAATTTGTACTAGTTTATAAGGTTTCTTGTAAATATTGACGCAATTATGCAATTGAAATTGAATGCACTCTCTGTGCATTCCTGTTACAGAAAGCTAATTCCGTTTTACAAAAAAACCTTTTTCGAAACACACTAATTGTTTCCCTAGAAGGCTGTGCGTTTTTTTTTTTTGGCGATTCCACCACAAATAAAGTACATCTTCGAACAGAGCTGGAACCTGCAGCCTGCACAACATCTCTGGTGGAACTCAACTGTCACTGTCACACGTGGAAGACAACGCTTATTCGTTTTTATTATATGTGGTTAGAGCTAGTGTTTCCTACCCTTCATTATTGTGGAATGCATTTTATTCAAATTAATTGTACGAATCGTTTGACGTAACACTTTCAATTCAACTTGTAGCTGTAGGTACGTCATTCTTTTGGTGACAGTTTGACGACAATTTGTTGAATTACGCTGTACAAGTGGAAAAAAAATTATATAGTGCTCCCCGGATAGCTGCCTTGAGAGTTTTTCTGATTTATTTGGACTCTTTAGAGGGGATGTTACCTATCCGTACCCATTTTCGTTCCTGAACATTTTTGAAGCCTAAAATATTTGGTTAACAATGCGGGTTATTGCTAAAGAAAGCAATATTTCATACGCTTTTCTTAGCCATAGAAAGATATGTGTTAGCGATGACTGAGGGACAGGTTTTTGAATAGAATGTCACAGGAGAGTCAGCTATAACTTCGAAGTTGTACTGTTCCCCCCAGATAGCTGCCTTGAGAAAGAAAGTTACCTATCCGTACCCGCTGAACATTTTTGGAGCCTGAAATTTTTGGTTAGCACTGCGGGTTACGCAGCTAAGCTCATATCCAGGTATAACTGTACGTGACTTTGTTGTCCATAAAAAGGAAATGCATTGCTTGATTGGCAAGCACCGTCATTAAATTGAGTGTCCCTTCCAAGGATTTTTGCAAAAGCTATAGAGACGAGAAAGAGGAAGAAACTCGCCTGCCCTATCAAGGCTGAGAAGACAAATCTTAAGAAATTATTTCTATGAAGACCTTAGAGGCCCAACCAAGCTGAAGATTTAAAATAAAAAAATTAAGGATCTTTGTCTGACGACGATGAGTGGAGGAGGAAATACAACGACGACCTGTACGGGCAGTATAGCGACATCGATTTAGCCTTAAGAGTAAAGGTCCAACGACTAAGGTGGCTGGGTCACGTAGAGCGGATGGACACCAATGCTCCGATGTGAAAAATCTTCGAACCTACCTCTGAGGGACAGCGCAGTAGAGAAAGAACGCGACTCAGATGGCGCACGCAAGTTGAAGGGAACCTCGAGCAACTTAGCGTGCGAAACTGGAGGCGGCTAGCTAAAGATCGATCTGGCTGGAGCACTTGTTGGTTGAGGCCCAGGTCCACCCCGGATTGTAGCGCTACCTTAAGAAAGTAAATAAGTCTGTGGGTCTAAATGCTTTCGTCAACTTATAGTATCTTCGCAAGGAAATCCATCATTCAAGACTCTTGCTAATGGTTATCCGGTATTCTATTTGATCTGTCACAATGGACCTACATTCTAGTCCACCTAAACTAAGGAAGTTTGTTTCTACGTGGTTCTATGTAACTTCTGACAGCAAATATTTCATCGGAAATCAAACGACGAATAACTCGAGTCAATCTTAGTACTTAGACCCTATTCAAACCAATAATGTGACACTATATGTATCATCACAGTCTTACTATGTGGTGCTCAAGGACGAAATCTATTTAAGGCGGATGAGGATTATACTTTCAAGCGATAAGTTTTATGTAAAATGTTCTGTCTTTTTTGGATTAACAGGTTTTGAAGGAGAGCTATATAATATGAGGCGTCAAGCGCATAGCGACGTCGTGCTTTAAAATGGCTAGAACCAACACTCCAGCTTGCAGAGTGCTACAATTTAATTCGGAGGTATATCGTGGTAGAAAAAGACCTCACGCAAAAATAGAAAAATACTCCGCTCAAATGAAGGCAGATTAACTGGAGTAGCTTATTGATTGGGACCCACGTTCACCTCAAACTGTAGCGCCAGTAGTACTACGTTCTACGACAGTACTTTATCTCCATATCGGGTATGCGTCCAAATCGACAGACTTGGCTTTTTAAGAGAAGAAAAAGAGGCACTAAAATTGATCGAAACAACATAAGTACATATGTAGATTATTTTTTTGTGGTTGATACCAACTTTGCAGGTAAGAAGATTTTACCTTAAAGTTATTCTTTAAAAGAAATACTTCTAGATTCTATAGAAGATGCTTGGAATCCTTATCGGTGTCTTTGTTGAACTTCCTGGCATTTGACTGGTTTCAAATATCCCCTTGGTTAGATATTCGTTAACAAGCCGGATAATTTAGTAAGAACTTGTGTCTTAAAGTGAAAAAAATGTGTGGAACTTAAAATTTTAACTTAGTTTACACAGAAATTATCACTTTTAGAAAAGTTGCAAGCTATGACGGTCCATTCAAAGTTGGTATATTAGCGTCGAGGGTCAAAAAAAAAGTTGTTATTTGCACTCAGTTCAAAGCTTACAAGCTCCTAGATCATTATAGTCAAGAAACATGAGGTTAACCTGCTGATTTGAGACACAAAAAGTGACTGACTTGACTAACTGTTGACTTGTAACTAAGTTGCAGGCTTACTTTGGTTTTAACTCACAAAAATTTAGCATAGAAGTCTAAAAATATGTAGTAGAAATAAACATAGAATTTATACAGAAGTCTGAAGATGAACTGGAGTCTATTGGAAGTCCACCTTTAAACGCTTGAGTTAAGCGACTTTTTTTTGACTGAAATCTTTACAAAGCTTATAATCTAAAAAAAAGTAGAGAAATTGGAATGTAAAAGGATTTAACTGTTCGTTATGAACTTCATTTACATTCCGACGGCAAGGACTTGCAAAGGCAATGTTATGGGTAATATTTATAAATTATAGTAAACCACTTTGGATAAAATCAAAATCTCACTACAAATGGTTTTACATGTACTAAGTCTCAGACAGAAATAAGCCCTTAAACCAAGCGTATTAAGATATGCGATGAAATTTTGAATCTTCGTGGTTTATTTTGCTTTGAAATCAACTTGAGACTGTTCTGTTCATGGTCATTTTCTGAATCTAATAGTTAACAAGCTTAAATCTCAGAAAAAACGTAACCAAGGTTCTTTAATGACACCACTTCTCAGAAGATAATGAAAAACCTCCAAAAGTTGACAAGAAAAAATGTAGGTCCCTTCGAAAAGTGAACAAGTACAACACGATTGCAAGAAGCTTGTACCTAGTTCTCTATATGATCTATCACGTTCTTTGTTTCTGACAACTTATACTTTAAGTTTAAATGTAGGCTATGAAGCATCACTCTGTTATAATTCGAAGCCGAGCCGAGGAAATACAAACCTTAGCAAAGAATTTGCATCTTTTATTTCAACCTAAAGGGAGCTAAGGCCGATTACTTCTTTACATAAAAGTAAGAAACAGCCTTTATCAACTTTGTAACACCTCAAGCGATAAAAGTTATGTGATCCAAAGCTGTGTATCCGATTACGAACGTAGGCTTTGATTGTGATGAATTTGGGCCAAAATTTGTGTCAAAATTTAACGATTGTCAAAACCCCAAGATTTAGTACAAAAAATCTTAATATTTCCAAATGAAAAACATTAGACGAAGGTACAAGATTCAAAAGGATGAAGAAATTGAAAAAGGGAACTCTTTTCAGCCTTTCATTCGCTTGAAAGAACATTTTGGCTTAGAAAAGCTGCCATTCATGTCAAACGAGTTACATTTTCCGCACGAATGGAAGGGATGTCCAGCGGATTGTATATCATTTTCATGACAGGTTTGTCATTACCCGCCGAGAGGTGATGCCTCAAAAAACTATTAAGTTGTTTTGTTAAGTTCGAACCTGTGTCAGCTTGTTCATCAGTCCCAGGGACTAACCACTTGACTACGGTACACACCTAAAGAGGTTCAGTATTTCAAAAACTTAATTTCAACAACCAAACGGAAGCAACAATGGTTAGGTTAGATCGAAGTGGCAGGCTGCAACCTCGCTTAGACCAGATAAGGTCCTTTGTGTTACCACATGGATCTGTACTTCAATCAGAAATACTACTCGCAGAATCAGCCGGAGCTGGCTAAAAAGCGCTCGAGCCTCCCTATACTAAGGTTATGAAAGAAGCTGGCATCTAGGTATGCTCTTCTTCAAACTGAAAGGGTAAGACATGTACAAAGAAAGTGGAGACTTGTCTCTTCCTCCTCCTTGTCCATGCAACAAAACAGTTTCCTTTAGCCTGTAACTCTCTTCATAAACTCTCTGCCATCGAACCTATCTCTTGAGCCATTGACAAATCGGGTTATTTCAAGTTAAATTTATGACATTTAGACCCTGGGACAATTGAAAGTACAAGTACAAATCGGAGTCATAGGTAAAGCGGTCCTTTTGTTTGTAAATTCATTCATACATTTGTATAAAATGTTGAAACTATTTTCTGAATCACAAATTCCTACGTTTGACAGTCAGGGCAACTCAACAAACTCCCTCGTCATATTTAACAGAGTTTTTAGAAATATTTGTCAAGTGTAATCCTAACCTGTGCACCTGCATTTTTGGAATCAATAATGCTCTACGCTGCGCAAGTCTGAGGTATAAGGAAATACAAGACAGTTGAGAAACTGTTACGGTATTAAGTAAAGAGAGCATTCCATCTTCCATCTAATACCCCGAATTATATGATAATGCTGGATACAGGCTTGTCCCCATTGTTGACCAAAATATTTAAATTGCACGTGGACTACGTTCTGCAAGTCCTGAAGATGCCGGATAGCCGATTGCCAAAAAAAGCTGCTCTACAGGCAACACAAACCGAAACAGGATGGTACGGAGAGCATGGCTGGAACTAGCAAGGGCCTGTGGAATGAATTTGGACCTCAGTGATATGGAAAGTCTGAAACCACAACTCTATCACCTTATTGCAAGTGTAGATGCACAGGCTAGATCAACGCACTTAGAGCAAGCTGCAGGATCGCTGTATAGAATGATCTATAGCTGCCTAAATCATAACCTGCTTGGCACCAACTACTTCCGTGACGAATACAGCATCCAGCAAATATCGACAGTCTTCAAGCATCGGGGAGAGCTGCTGAAAATCTACCAGTACTGCGCAACCTGTATAACTTGGCGGAGAGGGAAGATGTCATTCATTTTTTCGGAAAGTGGCCTGTTTTGAAAGAAATAAGGAGGTATATCTGTGGTGGACCAAGTCCTAATGTCCCTCAATGAAACGAACGTGCCAAAGTTATCTCGTTACTGGAGTTATCTCGTTAAATTATAGGGAAAAAGAATAGTAAATGAAAATTTCTAAATAAATAAAAATAGGGAACATTTGTTATTTTGAAGGCAATTTATTCAACTGTTGTCAATCAGGCAGACGGCAATGCTTTTTGTAAATCAGAATTTGTAATTAGAAGTACATTTATAAAATTCTATCTAATCGACCTGCCTTTTGACGCTAAAATTGTAAAGAAATGAGCATTTTAAACTTCAAAATATAATCACAGCCTAAAGTTTGACATTTGTTCCTACTCGGTGCCAGAAATTCGAATTTTAACTATTTGACATAGTAAAACTTCACTAAAGTTGAAATTCATATTCAACGTTTACAAAAATGTCCAAATGTAGCCCCAATTCGATCCGCGGAATTACTTTTCAGCAAAAGAGGAACTTCTTCCAAAAAATAGACTCTAAGCTGGTGCTCCCCAAAAATAGTAACATAAATCAAAGCACTTTCATAGTTTTTATTAACAACAAAACACTAAACAATACTTAAAATTTAAATAAAATAACAAAATATACTTGTATACGTACAAAGTAAACCATATTTCAAATTGGCCGGACTTGTATAAATCCAATCCAAGTTTCCTTCTTTCAATCAGTTGATGTCCTTTAATTTTTGTTCATCTATCACTTTTTCAAAACCACATAAAACACTTTTAAGTTTTTTTTTTTTATTAATTTCACTATAACAAAGTAATTTATTTATTTTTTTCTTTTTCACTAATAAATTCTTTATAACAAAAAATTTAATAAAAAAATAAATAAATCTTATTTAACACGAGATAGGATATACAATCAACATGAACCGTTTATTCGTCGTTGTTTACTCGAACAGATCCCGATGCGAAATGATTTAAAATCGTTGATGTATCCTTACAAAATACTACCGACCATCATCAGGACGAAAAACATTATCGGTATTAAAAAAGCAAAAAAAAAAACAACCCTCATCCTCGTCCTCGTACTCTATTTGCCCGGGAGGAGCACACAGTACAGAATACAGAGCACTGACTAGGGGATGAAGAAGTGCTTTGCTTTGTTGTTGCTGTTTTGTGTGTTTTTTTTTTTGTACATTTGTTGTGTGTGTGTATATTTATTTATTTTTTTTAATGTCCTTTTAAGGATTCGTGAAACGTCATTTCAAGGAATCCCGAGCCACAAAGCAATATGGTACACAAAATGTCGAATTTCTGTAGTTGTGAGCTTAGTGCCCGCCCCTAATATTTATGTACACACTTTATTAAGGGTGCATAATGTGGTAGGTTTATTTTAAGGGATGAAACACCACACTTGAAGGAATTTCCGCCTGGCATGAGAGAAAATTTCATATTCATGATGAATAAGAACGATGATGATGGTTGGTGGTGGATAATAATGATGATGATGATGATGATGATAGCGAGGACACAACGAAAAGACTACCTCTCGTACATTATGTGTTATGTACTTAGGCAATATAAAGGACCTGGACAAAGTTTTGTCCTTTTTATTTCCCATTTTTGGCTCTTCTTCTCGTTGAGTGAGAAAAAATTCACTGGTTTCGAATTGTGGGTGATACGGGTGGCAAATATTTCGGACAGGCACACATTATCCAATACGATGTTCGTCCTTTTGCAAAAAGGACTTTCATTAGTTCAGTTCTATTTACTTTTATATTTACTGTGGTATTTTCTAGGGTTTCCTTATATTAGGGGGTGTGTTGTGGAACGGAAATTCGCTCTTTCTATGCCCGGGAGATGGTTGTACAATTTTTTTTTGCACATTTTGGTTGGATAAGCAGAGAGAATGACCTAATTGAAAGAAACATGTAAAAGGCTAGGTAAGGTATCTTGTATCTACATACCTCTGTATTTGACATTGATTTAATTTTTTTTAGAATTTGATTGGTCAACTGATAAATTTATGAAAATAGTAACCATTGTGGCAATCATTTAACGTTATGATTGCCACTGACAGTGTTGCAAAGCTATGTCCTTTGACTTTCTTTTTCTATTAGATTTTTGCATATTTATTGATAAGTCTGTTCTATTTGTCCAATGAGCTCCATTCACGACTGGGTTCATCGTAATTTTCGGAAGCATAACAAAAAAAAATGCGATGATAACGAAATTAGGGGATACACTTTCGTCCTGTAACTCAAAAACTGTTGTTTGTATCGAAAATCAAAATATACAACGTAATAGTTAGAAAATCAAAGAATTTACTTCACCAAGTGGAGATGTTGATGTCATTTGAGAAACAGATAGGGGAACGATGCCATTTTGGATTCATTTCGCCGCATCTGGAAACTTCCACATAACTTCTGAC
The DNA here is from genome assembly GCA_951813785.1 of Criorhina ranunculi. Taxonomy (NCBI): domain Eukaryota; kingdom Metazoa; phylum Arthropoda; class Insecta; order Diptera; family Syrphidae; genus Criorhina; species Criorhina ranunculi. The sequence continues at coordinate 33,884,904 of OX638383.1, read as the reverse complement.
TTTGTGGAGCTAGTATGGTCTTTGTAGTCGTGTATAAAACATTAGTGTTCAGTAGTTCACCATGAAAAGTAACAAAAGTCACCACAACATTTTGTCCTAAACCCGCCCAAAAGAATAAGAGGCGGTTTTGGTAGGGAGGAAGAACAAAAGGGTCGTTCCAGGGCAGACCTCGAAGAGCAAATCGGAAAAAAACGGCGCTGGATGTTTTCGATTCTCGAGATATTTACACGATAGTACGGGGACTACATTTGACTGGCATACTCTAGGAGACCTGGTTACGTATGGGTTGGTGAATTCTTTGGACCACCGTTTTACAAAGCCTAATACAGAATTGGCCTTAAGGATTATCTCATCCAAAGAAATTGAGCTCCCTATCACACAAAATACCGAGGTCGAGAAGAGATTAAACGGAAGAGGCAGGTTGATTGTGCAGAAGGTAGAGTCGGGGAGGAGATCGATGCCGCTTATGAGAAAAAGTGATGGATTGGCATTTGTCTATATTTAGTTCCAGGCAATTTTTGAGGCACCAAATCGAAAAACTATCGAGGTCTTGTTGAAGGTGGGTAGAGTCTTGGGATGAGGAAATAGTTTTAAAAAATTTTGTATCGTCGGCTTAAAGGGAGACGGATGAGTGTTTGATGATCCTATCAAGGTCGTTAATAGTTAGTATGAATAGAAGGGGACCTAGATGGCTACCTTGTGGAACACCAGGGGTGGCTAAAAAAGGAGCAGAATGGGTGAACCTAAATCGAAAATTGTAAAAAAGGTTTTCCAGGTAAGAAGATATCCTTTTCAACAGTTTGAGTTTGAAGCCGATGGCAGACAGTTTGAAATGTTTTAACTGATGGGAGATTTTATCAAACGCCTTACTAAAATTGGTAGTTATAACTTCGACTTCGTTACCATTCTCGAGGGCTGAGAGGGCAAAGGATATAAAATTCGATTAGGTTTGTGATAGTTGACCTATCTTTCTGGAAACCATGTTGTCTAGAGGAAATAAAAGATTTGCACTGAAAGCTTAGATGAATTGATCAAAAAGGCATCAGCCCCAGACCGAGAACAAGCTGATGTTATAGTCAAACCTCCACTCTGTAGTCTTAAGGCCAACATTGAACAAAAATCATTAATTGAAGCACTCACCACTTGTGAAGTATCTAGAAGGCTGTGGTCAGAATACGACAAAACAAGGAGCAGAAAACTCCTACAAAAAGACTGAAAGAAATGCTAACTGGCCACAACATGTTAAGATATCACATGAAGAAGCTACGCCTGAACGATGATAACATATGCATGGGATGCGGTGGTGAGAAGGCTCATAAGGAAACAGCCCATTTCCTCTGTCACTGCCCAAACCTCTGGAAACTGAGAAATAGAATCCTGGCCAAATTCTTCTTCGAACGCATCGATGAGCTATTGGATAGATCACCCTCAGACTTGCTTAAATTTGCCAGAGCGTCCGGATGGTTGGAGCGGAAACACTAACCACCAAAGGAGAAAAGATATGATGGGTATCACAATGGGTCGACATGTACCTAAGTGTGATGAGGATGTGACCATTCGTAAAAAGGAAAAACCTGTTATTATCTTCAACTATTCATGAATCATCAACTCTACTTCGACAGCTGCAACTTAATCGGAAGAAGCTGTAACTTGGCCCTATAAAAGTTGTTAGCCAGGAGCCCAGAACTAAATCAGAGTGGTATTTGTAAGTCAACGTTGTTCTTTACCCGGTGATGTAGACTCAAGCAATCCTAGTATCCTAGTAAAAATCTACCGGTAGGTAGGTAGGTAGGTCTGGTGAGTCTTACACAATGGGCGCTGGTGCACCTTTTTGATATGGCAACACATGTGGGCTGTTGATATGTGTGACTAAGATGGTGCAAAATTGTATGTCAAAAATCTCTGACAGCACCTTGAAAAGGACCTTGCCAAGTGTGAGATCACTGGTTCTAGCTGGTGCCGAACAGTCACAGAGAAAATGGGAAAGGGTTTGCTTTTGATGTGTATTGTTGCTGTTACAGAACGAGTATTGAAGGGGATACCTTACTTGGCAGCATGTAAACCTATCGTCCAGTGGCCTTTGCTAATTGTTGTCTCTGTGTGGTACGAATCAAAACTTGAAAACTTTTCTTTTTCAAAACAACCACTGATATCAGCTTCTTTTAAGATTTTTGAGCTTTGTTCTAGCCGTATCTTAAGCTCTCTCTCTCTCTCCTTCTCTCTTTCTATCTCTCTCTCTCTCTTTCCCCTGATTCATCTGACATTAGACATTGCATGTATGGAAGTTAAATCATCTCCCCAATGAAAATTCAACAATCTTCTCAAGGCTTCACCCTACCCTGATGGATGTCAGACCAAGTCGGAATGGAAGGATAACACGGAAAGTTGATAAAAGTTGTTTTAGAAATGCCTTCGTAAGACTGCGATGTGCATGCATCATTGGGAGAAAAATGAGATGATACTATGCACCACCTCATTAGGTCTCTAGAGGTGCACTCTTGATTCTTCTGTAGTTCTTACCTGACCGGGATCTATCATGTCCCTTCTACCATTTGTTTGAAAGATAGATGGCTTATCCTCTAGGTTTGAATCCATGGGCAGCGGAATATATAATCTCTTCGCCCAGCTAGTGCCATACCCTCACACGGTGTATGAATATGCAGCTGTCTACAAAGCTGTATGACAGAATGAACAAAGCTACTACCCGTTTGAGAGTTTCTCGCGTCCTGCTAAGAAGCTTCCTCCTGATGGACAATTTAGCCGCCATTTAGACTTGTCCATTGCTCCGGTTCGAAAAAGCTTCGAATCCGCCCCCGAGGAACAACGCAGTAGAGGAAGACCGCCACTCATGTGGCGCACGCAAGTTGAAGGGGACCTCAACCAACTTAGCGTGCGAAACTGGAGGCAGCTAGCTAAAGATCGATCAGGCTGGAGACGCTTGTTGTAGCGACACCTTAAGTAAGTAAGTAAGTTTAAACTTGTCTGGGTTTTGCCATGCTTTCCCAGATTCTCAAATGTTCATTCACAGCCCACAGTGAACATGTTAGAATCTAGAATCTTAAAATCTGACCCCTGATTTGCCAAGTTGTCCACTTTTTCGTTGTCTTTGGGTGACAGTTTCCAGGGATTTGATCGCGGCTTGACTATCGCTAAAAATGGTGGTAGCACATTGTACCTCCCCCACGTTAGGTCCTCTTTGGTTGACGATGTTTATGTTAACATCCTCCACCTACTCCCGATTCTGTCTTAGAGGCAAGCGGAAGCATATGGACCCCTTTCGTTGTAGCTGTAGATCATTCTTCCAGTAAAGTCTGGTGGGGACAATGGTTTCGAAGTTCTTATCGAATAGGAATCGTTGTATAAACCCTACATTGGATCACGGTGTCATTGGATCCAAGAAAGATGGAGAAATATGAGCAGAGGTGTTGGTTTGTTTAGTTTTGAGAGGAAAAGGTGTGGGGGTGTTGGTTGGAGGAGGAAGGACCAAGATTGATTATATGGAACCGAATGAAGTTAAGGTAGTGAGGTGTTCGTATTAGACGGAGACGGAGGGACAGGAAGATGGTCAGAGTTCAGATTAAACGAGCCACGTTTGACTGAGTTGGGTAAGGTATGTGGGCTTGGATTAATAGTAGCAATCTCCGAAGGGAGAGTTGGAGGAAGATGGAGCCGTGGGGAAAAGTTGGAAAAAAATGCTCGTTTCGAAGGTCCAGTTAGATTCGTGGCGGGACAGAATTTGTTTGACTTGGAATGCGTTTGGGAAATAAGGTCACATACGGAACTCCTTTGATGACAAACGATGGAGTTGTTTTCAAGGTAAGGAGTATTGCCTCTTTTAACCTTATCCAGTCTACAATTCCATTCGGTAAGAGTCCATGCTTGTCCAAGCCGGATGACAAGCTTGCGGGGAGCAGGAATCGGATAAGAACTGGGTGGCGTAGTTATAGCGTCGGCGATTGTCTGAAAGTTGGTTGGTGCAGCTTGATGATTTGTGGTGTGTAAAGATGAGTTGGAGGAGCAGTGGTAAATTGTCAAGCTGGTGTGAATGCAACAGACCAGAAGGTGGAGGTGAGAGGGAGTCAGTTTCGGTTTCAGTTTCTAGAAGTTCAGCCTGAATGAATGCGTTGTAGTGGGCGTTTGAGTGGTTCTGGGTATGGAATGGTAGATCGTCCATTTTGTTGCAAAGGGCTGCGATACATCGATACACAGCCCTACAGTGGGATAGATGCTGACATCGCTGAGTTTATCAGACATTACTTCGAGCATGGGATCGATTTGTGTAGGAGATGGTTGTCGGTTTGAAATGGATTGAAAACGGATTTCGATGTCTTCCCGCAGAAAATCAAGGGATTCGCAGGATTTATTGGAACAGAATGTCCAGAGCCGGGGTTGGAGTGGTTCTAAAAGCTCCACTGATACATACACAAGTCGCTCTTTGTAGTAAACTTTGTCCTTTTCATTCTCTGTAAGTGATTCTATGCGTATGATCAAAGGATGAATCAGTCATAATCGTTTTTACCAGCGCTTCCAGTTGGTTTCACAATCTTATTTTACGGTCCAATTTTAAGACGCGCCCAAGCGGAGGAAATGTATTACATTAACCACTTCTGTTCCGATCATCGCAAACGTATTGACCCACAATCTAAAATCCTAAGCGGATTTAACCCACATCCCATTCCTCATGCATGTGTACCTAGCCCACATTCGATTCCATTCAAACGGCTCATCCTAATTATCCTAGTTACACAATTTCCAGACGAGATTACATCGCATTCGAAGTTTTACTTTCTTTTGTGGGTGTGTGTAGACCCAACAATCAACTCCAGTGGTCAATGGCAATACCATTCGTATCTATGCATCTGCTTTCGTGAAAATAGATTTTCGGTTTTGCAATATCCGATTTGTGGACCGGAACAATTAAAATGTTTTCTCCTTTCTTTCCCATAAAATGTAATCCTTAAATCAGGACATTAAACGATGATAAACTCCTCACCCATCAAGGAGAGATGGATATGGACTGGACATCCAACAGAATATTCTCAAAGTTCATTGAAGAGTAAACAACATGAGTTTGCTTTGTGTAGACCAAGAAACGTAGAGAACCGATGATAGTTCAAAAGGTTTTCAAAGGGATTACCGCCTTACCGACACAGATTAAGAGATGTTCTAGGTCGGGCGGGACCTATACTTAACACACATGTGAATAATTGTGATATACATGCGTAAGTAGATAATTTCCTTTTCTTATAAGGACTCCATAGCCGAGTTGAGATTCCTTTTTTTTCCGATCTGCTTACCGAACATAAACAGATTAACCGCCTAGCGACTTACTGCTAGACCGGTAATCCCTGCAAATTGTTTCATTAAAAGGTTAAGGCTAACCTAACACTCATCCTGCAGCAGGCTCAAAACTCAGGTAGACACAATGTGTGTGTCATGTAATTCAGTGAATGAACTGATAACAGTCCTTGTGAAGGGAGCCACAATGTATACAAGTACTTAGAAAGGATGCTGAATTGCTCGGCTAGGATCAGAGCCTGAAATAATTGAGGTATTGCCATAATTTGGTAAATAAGCTGGAAAATTATTGCCTGCCACTGTTGATACTTGCACACACAAATACACAGATACAGTGCGGGAGGACTCTTTGTCCTTTGTTTCGGATATGTAGTACCGACAATCGGGACGGTACATTGAAAGTGAATGTTTTGACAAATTTGTTTTGTTTGGACTTATACAGTTTGGTCAGCTAATAGAGAAATCAGCAATTATTCACTTCAGAAATAGAAACGAATCGGGAGGACAGACAGTAGGGGTTGTTGTGTGTGAGAGCCTTCATTTTGCTGGGAAACCTTTGTTTTGTGGGAAGATTCACCATCTGTCTGGATCTGGAGCGTTTGTGAACGATTAGGACTCGGTGAAACGCTAATTGTGTTGAGATCTTGAAGGGATTTACCATGCAAAAAACAGACTTTGCTTATGCAATTTTCCATAATGTGCGGTTGTGTGGAGGGATTAAGGATGTAATGGCATGCAACTGTGAGAACAGATTTTGGTTTTCACAGGTGGTTTCAAAATGTATGAGGTTTTCCAATAGACTAAGGCAGGTTTCCAAACTACGGAAGGGTGCTTTAAGTCGAAGTTCTAGCTACAACCGACGTTTCCCGAGATCCTATAAGCAACCAGGAAAAGTCTAAAGCCATCTCGTCCACAGTGACAAGGTCAAAACTGGTAAAACAATGTCGCACTTACATTGAGCTAAAACTTTTGAACTTATCGCACAACGTAGCCAATCTTTTGTTGTCAACGAGAAGATCTACAATAGTAGGGAAAAAGTTGGACGTCATCGCACTTAGTCTTATCTACATTCATCTTCGCAAATGTAGCATGGATTTCTGGAAGCTTGCTGATGGTAAGGGTAAGCAAACGAGATACCTACCCTTCAAGAAAGCGTTGGCACCGCTTTTCCTAGGATTATTCTCCGTCAAATCTCCACGAAGATGGAATTGATGTTTACTCCGAGTTATGTGCACAGTGAGTCCTATGACAGCGCATCTTGTTAAGAGTTCATTCGTGCCATACTCAGTACAGTGATGGGGAAGGCGGAATGAGGGAACAGATCTTAAACGGAGCGAGGGTTGATGTTGAGGGAGATCTGATGGAGCAGATAAGGACAATCTATATTTCCAACTAATAACTGATGAAAGTATATCAGCTACATCACGACGACTCCTTAGAGCCTGCAAATTGAGCAACTTAAGACGATTCTCGTAGAGGGAGGTAAATTGTATGGGTCATCCCAACCTAGGCCGCGTAAGGCAAAGAGAATGAATCTTCGCTGGAAGGCTTCAATTCACTGAATATGAACTTGATGGTAAGGTGGACTACACCAGGCTGACATATTCAGATCAGATAGTAGAATTACATGCTCAACATCATTAATGGCCAAATCGAAGATCAGATCAGAGGCTACCTTGCGGTACGCCTGAGGAGACTGTGATTGGATTGGAGACAGAAGATCTAAAAAGGACACTGTCCTGGGATCTTCTTGAAAAAGATTTAATCCATGAAGCAAAAAATGGTGGGAAACTGAGTACCTTAAGTTTGAGGAGCATGACTTTGTGAGAGATTTTGTCAAAAGCAGCATCCACTTCCTTACCATTTTCCAAAACACATAATGAATTGGAAACAAATGCAGTAAGGTTTGTGGTTGTAGATCGACCCTTTAGAAACCCATGTTGCTTTGAGGAGAAAACTGATTTACAATGGAAAAGCATCGTGTCATAAACAATACTCTTAAAGAGTTTTGGAATGCAAGAAAGTTTAGCAACGGTTCTACAATTGAAAATGTCATTCTTACAGCTCCTTTTTGTCGATGGGAATAATAAATAAGTCCATCATCCGTCAATGTATAGAGCTCAAGACGATGACCGATGATGAAGCCGGCAAGCCCTCTAATATCGTCCCTTCTGTGGTTGAGAATATTTCTTGTGGTTTTGTTCAGGGGTTGGATGGCACTTTTAATCTGTTTGAGACCCTGGATGTTGTTCCAGTAGGATAAGAAGTGCCATTTTTCCAGCTGTCTAGACTCGTTCTGAACGCGGTAGTAGGGATGCCGCAGAAGGATTCAGCACCTATGTATCTTTCTGAAGAACCTTTTCTGGCAAGTTGGTCTGCAATTTCATTGCCTTCAATGCCTCTGTGTCCTTGTACCCACCAGAGCTTGATTTTATTCTACTTTGAGAGGCCTTGGAGAGCATTGAAGCAGCCTGAAACGGGCTTTAGAGCTACAATAATGGAAGCTATCGGTGAATATATTGTTGGTTATCCCCCTTTATACCGGAGTCGAGAATAATGTTGGCGCAAGTATCAATGGGATGTTGTTCTGCCTGAAAGACACTAGGGCACATTTCAAGTGCCTTTGAGACTTTGTGATTAGGGTCATAGATGTCGGCACCAACTCTGGAGTCTATCTTTGATCCATCAGTATACCACAGAAGCCTTTTTATGTTCAGCAACGGATCGCCAGTTTCCCAGGAACTTCCTGCGAAAATAGAGTAATTTGGACATAAAGTCGGATACGGTGCTGATCATTTCAAGCTTTGAAAAGTCAGAGAGGATAGCTTGGCTGGATTCCTGTAGAGCGTCGGGGGTTAACTGCACAAAAAGTGCCTCTAGGGCTGCCGTAGGGCAAGTTCACATAGCCCCCATTGATGCCGAGGTATGCTTATCTTTGAAGTCGTTGTAACTTTAAGATGGTGGATTTTTCCTTGACTTTGGTCTACCAAACCACGGAGGCGTAGGTGAGGATAGGTCTTACTATCATGGTGTGAAGGAATGGTAAGTTTCGACTTAAGGTTCGATGGTTTATTTTCAGGATTACAAGCTGATTGTGGATGTGTGTCGATGGAAACTCTGGAGTGTTTTACATGAGTCAGTCTTTAATACGAACTGCAGAGGCTGTGTGTGATTTGGTCATCCTTGGGTGCTCCCAAGTTTATAGTCGTCTGTAAAGATCGTCGAATGAAAGTAAAAGAAAATAAATCGAAAGTGATGAGACTTTGTGTTGCCAGAAGGCCTGTTCAGTGCACTTCACATGTCAATGGACTATCTCGGGGTCTTATTCACGATTAATGGAAGGAGCAATGTAGAGTTATCTTACAGGATTAGTCGGGCTGTATACATTTCAAGAGGACTTAACGTCAAAGCTAAGTTATCGGTCTTTAACTCGGTATTTGCTACAACGTTCAACGGAATCTAGGTACTGACTAAAAGAATAAGATCGCGGATACAAACTGTCGTGGTGTTTCTAGAATAATTTGAAGGGATCCAGTGAGAAACACCAGAATACGTAAAAAACTCAAGCTCGAGCAGCTTCTTCTCCAAACGGAATGATCAATAGTCCGATGATTTTAGTCACGTAGTGCGCTACGGTTTTCAAAACATGCCATGAATGCAATTCCAATGAGTCAAATTCTACATTCTTCCTGGACACGTTTGGGAAATCTTCTAAGATTCAGTAGCGGAGGATAGAGAAAGATGGCCAGTTCATCTGACCTTTTTCAAAAGGTCTGACCAATCGATTGCTCTTTTTCTCATCGAATTGTGATTCATATAGGTTCCTGACCTGTTCTTGCAAAGAGATGTTCATTTGAGATACGGTTAAGTCAGTAAATTATTATGAATAGACATCTAAATATTTACGAAAGACTGCAGGCTACGAAAGACTATTATTTTTCAAATACTTGACCCATATAGTGGACCAGAACGCTCACAGCTTGGTCTTAGTAACCATTACTCTTCTAAATGTTTGAAAGATTAGATTAGATTAGGATTTGAGGTGGTCCTTAGTCCCTTATCACTGCGGCCGCAAGTGGGCCCATTGTGATGTCCTTGCCGGAGTGCGCGATGAAACCGGCGATGTCTTTGGGGGAGCTGGTGGTTATATCTTCCGCCACGAGGTAGTGTTTACCTAGAAAACGATTATGTGTTCTTATGAGACAGTTACAGTGACATAGTATGTTTTCTGCTGATTCTTCGTCCTCGTTGCACATCCTACACGTGGTATCTTGTGCTATTCCCATGTCATAGTCATGAGATTTTTTTTAACCCGGCAGTGTCCGGTTAGAAAGCTTGTGACGATTCTAATCTGACTTCTCCTTAGTTGTAGAAGTTGTTTCGTTCTTTTTTGGAAAGGGGTTGGTATAAAAGCTTTGGCTTGTCTGTTACCTTTCCTTTCTGTCCAGTAATGTTGTGCTTTGTCTTTTAGCCTTAACGCCTTTAGCTGTACTTGTTGGGAGGCCACAGAATGGTCTTGGCATCATAAAGGTTGATGCAGAACCTTTTCTGCAGCGGTGAACTCTGTTTGTGCTGGCCAATGCTATGAGTAATTGAAGGCAGCCCCAAACAAGTTTAGAGGCTAGTCTTTACAGTTTGTTGAGCTTGGTCTGTGAGGTCTTTTGCTTGGTCTTTTCCCATCAAATCGGTGCAGCATGGATGAGGATAGGTCTAACGATGGCTGTGTACAGCAATAGCGTCATTTTGGGGTTAAGGCTCCAGTTCTTTCCTAGAATACATTTGCTGATCCATAGTGAGGTCCTGACTTTGTCTATGACCTTGTTGAGTTGGGCTTCCCATGTGAGTTTTTAGTCTGGAGTTACCCCAAGGTAATTGACTTCCTTTGAGAATTCTATTGATTCACCGAAGAGTGCTGGTTTTCTTAGCTTTTCCAGTTTTCTTCTCTTGATTAGGGCAAGAGGGTTGATGGTAAGTCCTACATTTATGCACCATCTAGCCTTCTGGAGGGGATCCGAGATTGTTTCTTCGATTTTACCTCTGATTAGTCGTCTACTTACCATTGGACATAGAAACCTTCATTGCTTAGAATAACCAAACCAACAGCTCATTCACTACGATGGACCACAATAAGGGAGAGAGAACACCTCCTTGGGGGCAACCTTTCGCAGCTCTGATGCTGAGTTTTGCGGTTCCTAGTGCTATTTTAATTTTCCTAGCTTGTAGCATGCTTTTGATCCATCGACAGGTTGTGGTATCTACCCCTTTTGGATGCATCAGGAATATCTGGGAGTGCTCAGTGTTGTCGAAGGCACCCTCTATATCCAGGAAACAGCTTTTTCTCTGAGCTATGTTGCAATTCTTGAGGTGAGATTTTGCAGCGCATGGGCAGTTGATTTCCCTGAGAAGGAGGTGAGCTGATAGGTCTGAAGGACTTTGGTAGATCCAAAGGTTCACGTCCAGCTCTGGGATAAATTCGACCATGACCTCATTCCAGCTCTTTGGTAGATGTCCCCACGCGAAGCTTGTTCTGAAGATGATGATCATTGTTTTCATCGTGTGGGGTAAGATCTTTTGAATGAATGCGGGGAAAATACCATCTTCTCCTGGAACTTTGAATGGGAGGAATGAGTTTGAAGATTTCCCTTGATCTCTTCCAATCTTCCTTAAATGGTCGTTTAAGGCTCTTACATGGAGATTATGTTGAGGTGGGTTCGGGCTTGGAGAAGACCCTGGAAAGTGTCTGTAGTCCACTTTTCGCATATGACCCATCAGGTTTTTGGATTAACCCTGTGGATGCGTGCACTGCCTTGGATGTCATTGAGACTTTGACAGAAACCCTTCCATGATTCTCTCTAAGGGGGCCTCTTTATAGTGGTTCCATTCTCCATTACGATTCGCTTTGTTGAAAAGCTTTCTAGTCTCTGGTGAGCTTTTTGTTCCACCAGAGTGTAATACGCACACATCCGATTATGAGTTGTAGCTTCTTCAGTGGCAGGAAGTTAAGATCGGTGGAGTCTCCCGGTAGGTAAGCTGAGCATATGACAACCTCCTCTGTTTGGTATTTCCATGACCACCGCACAAAGATCACACACCTAAACTAAAACGGCAGCTGATTGCTGTATTGCTTGTGCTCAAACAAAGTGTCTCCAATGAGGAGTGACCTTTGCAGAATTCCAAAAACCGTTCGCCGTTGTCATTTTGTTCTCTGAAGCCGTGACGTTCCATCACGTGACAAGGAAGGGGTTGGCATTGATTTCCCCCATTAGAATGACTACCTATGTATGTCTTTTTTGGCATTCGATTGTGGGCCTCGCTCCAGAAATTGTCCTTTCTGGCTTTCAATATCGCATCCCTAGGACATGTTTATGACACGAAACTTTTGTGTGCTGTCAGAGTTTGCAGCAGTCCCGAATTCGCGACCACTTCCAGCTGGTTTTCCAGAATAAAAAGAAGAATAAGATCGTATTTTTGTCGGGAATTGGTACTCGACCGCATCCATTTCAAGATGCCAATTTCCGCTCAAGTCAAAGGAATCTAGAATTATAAGAATCTTCCGTCCTTCCGTCAAGGAGAGTGTTTCACGCTCCAGAATCATATCGTAGTCCTTATTCAATAGCCAAAGCTCATCTAGAAGGTACCTATTCTTCCAGCAGTATATTGCGTTTCGAAGCAATATATTTTACGGCTGCAACTCGCCGATCAACCGACACTTATCCTTTTTTATGGCGCAGAATGGTCTTACTAATAGAATTGCAAGTCCTTAGGTTGAAGTTACTTTTTCTCGTTATTTAACGAACTACCATCCACCAGGAAGCCTTTGTTTATCATTCTTTTTAACTCGGACAAAAAACTGGTCACCACCATTGAGCAAAGTTGTTATCCTTTAAGCCTTTTTGGTTAACTTTCCCTTAAATGCAAATCGATAACCACCATAAATCCAACACGCTTGCTACCAGTTCATAAGCTTCTTTAATTTAATTTTCCCAACAAAATGTAGAGCATACGTTTCCTATTCTCTAATCCTTTCGACAAATACATGTTCACGGTTCAAGCCTTTTTTTTTGTTGGTAAGGGTGCTAACCTTAAAAGTGGTTCGACGTTTAACATCATCATTATAATTATCACTTCAAAATCTGCCTGCCAGTTCCAGTTAAAGTTTTGAGAGGTTTATGTATGTGTGTATGTAGGTGTGTATTTTAAAGTGAACACGAGGAATAAAAAAAAGGATTTCCCTCCCCCCCAACTCAACGGTACATCCCAATCATTTTAATCCCAATCACTTATGACAGACAAGATTTTGGCTGCTACCACCCCATCCATTCCCACCCTAGACTAAGCAGGCGTCAAACAGACTACTACCACCGCCGCAAGCAACTTGGTGAGATTTATATTGTTCTCATGTCCTTAATCGGGTTGTTTGTGACATTTGTACGTTCTGCGGTCGATTTGCACAACTGAATGAAGAATTTCCAGAAAATCTGAATGTCTGTGTGTGTCGACAAGGATTCAATTCAATCGAACAAAACGATCATCGTTGTCGTGTCAACCAGGGGGATGAACACTGAACAGTCAGTGTTGACGACACACAGGGGTGCCCTAGCCAAAGTGCGTACAAGAGAGCGAACATCATCACTCGCGCCGCACAAGTGTGAACTGTGATTAAGACTTCACGCACAGGGGTGGCTTCTGACTGCACTCGGATGGAGGCAATACTACAATGGTGGGTGGACGACACGACAAGGAAATACCCAAATTGAAGGTTTCCGCAACTGAATGGGATTTTTCCTCATAATTGGCTTCTTATGAGCCGAGCTGTCATACTTTTCTATTTTTATCTTTTCCGGAGGAAATCGACTAACATAAGTGGGAAAGCATATCTGTTAATCGCTGGGGGGTGGGGGATGTTCGGCACACCCACCCCTCGAGTGTATTATTTGTCGTGATGATGAGAAAATTATTAACTTGGTTTCGGGGGTATAGGACGAAGCCTAGCTAGGCAGATGTACATATATCCCGAACTGCACAATTAACAGAAAAGGGTTTGCCATCGTGTCGTGTCGTTTGGCCACAAGGTTAAATTGACCAACGTTAGCCGGGAGATACCTATGTAATTAATTGCGACAAATTGAACGACGTTCGGGACACACGACTTGTTCTTGTGTTTTTCGTTTTATTTATTTGGGGCGGCAATAAATTATCTTGTTTCCTAGATATTTCTCATTTCCGTTCCTGTCGACGACGGTGGCGTCCAAGTCAATTATTGGAAGTTAATAACTTTTCGTGATGTTTTGTTATTTGATGTACAGGGTGTTTGTTTGTTTCGGGGTGTGGCATAAGTGGTAGTTAAGATTATTTACTATCGATGACTTGTTTGGCAGTGACCATGGCAAGAGTTTATGGTTTTTTTTTTTTGGAAATTTATATCGTAATTTGTCGCACAGTGAAGGAAGGACCGTTATTTATTCATCAAACAAATGGTATCCTACATTTTTTTTATGATGTAGACATACGAACCGAAACATTTCCAACAGTTGAACTTGTTTGATCGAGTGATATAGGCCTCGCAGACGGAAGACTACTTAAATACAGAGACTAGGATGCACTGGAACAACCAATGCCAACACTTACAGCGAGGATGGAAGCAATTGTTAATATTTTGCCTCTAGACCTCTCCATGCGAGGACAGTCCTTCGAATTCGGCAGCAAAACACTGGAGAGCGAACCCCTAAAGGCATGCACAGATATTAAGTAAATATTTCGGCGCTCATTTCAACTCGAACTAGACTGTTCAGCACTTGGGCTTCGAGGGACCTTTTCGTCTTTCCAAGCAGAGAGCAATGGAGTTTCTAGTGAGACCAAATCCATGTACATCGAGGGCCCAAAAATGGATAAACTAGGCATAAGATCAGATGGGAATGGTGACAAGGAAGTTTTTATTAAAATCGCATCCCCTACAGGTTATTTTGGAAGGAAGAGACAAGACAATTCGATCCACTTTTGCAGCGATGGATCAAAAAACAGGTGTAGGTGGTGGTGTTTCCTCTGAAAGGCGAAATCTCAGCTTCTCTTTCCGTCTTCCAAATTATTGCAGCTAAAGAGAAACGTGATACCTTCCACAGATATACGTATCTTTTCGACAATCAAGCAGCAATCAGGTTCTTGGAAGCATTCTCTCCACATTTTCTCTCGTTAGTAGCTCTAGATTGCCAATCATCTCTAGAGATGGCGGAAAAGTTCACTATTCACCTTTGTTGGGTGCCGGGACATATAGATATTCCAGGCAACTGAATGGCAGAGGAACTCACCAGATCTGGAACAACTATCCCCTTGCTTTCAGATAAAGGCACCGTGGGTATACCGATCGCTACGTGTTAACTTAAATTCGAACTGGATGCTATCGAGAAGATAAATTCTAGGTGGACAACTGGTGCAACGTCACGGTTGGATCTGAAACGCTCTAAAAATTTACTTTCTCTCAACAGATGGCATATCAGAACCGTAATAGGTGTCATCACGTGACACTGTCTAATAGGCAAGTATGCAACAAGACTTGGCGTTCATTTAAACGATTTTTGTAGAAGCTGCGTGGATGAGAAGGAGGAGGAAGATCAGAATCAGAAACCAACTTTGCTTCATCAGAAGCTCCAATTGGTTCAAGGAGTAGGTAAGCAGATCTCTCCAGATCCATGTGGTATCACAATGGACCTATCACTAGTCTAATTGAGTTGACAACAGCTGGCAGCCACTTCAATTTAACCTAACCCGGGAGCAGGTGTTTTATCCGAGGAGCAGCTCAATATTTGGGTCACGGGACATAAGGGCATCCATGGGAATGAGAAGGCGAATGAGCTCGTAAGAATGTGTTCTAAGATGGCTCTGATAATGGTCGACGACCATTACCACGAGAACTTCAAAAGTCCAGCATCACCGTGAAATTCCAATACCTCGCGAATGAGAGATAGCCTTCACTCACAACATGCCACACCTCAAGGACGCTCAGGACAGAACTGAATACAAGGAGAACAAACAAGTCACAACCTGCCACGTGATGAGAATGCCTAAGCCTTAGCAGGAAAAAAGTCAGCCCCCGGAGAACACTTCTTCAATGATCTGAGCAAATGGCCAAGCCACCAAAGGCCATCCTCAACATTTTTTGGAACTCGGGTTGGTTTACGGAGGCCAATCTAATCTAGAGTTCCTGTAAACTGTGTCCAACATGACTCTTCAAAACTAACGTCGTCTTAAAGTTGAAGGTTAAAAACGTTTCGAACGACTTTTTGAGCCGTTTGGCCGGCGATGTAATGCCTCCTATCCGTGGCATTAAATACTCCACTACGTCAGTCAAACATAAATCTAAATCCAGGTGAAGGCACTAAAGAAAATCCGAATCTTTGGAAAGCTGCGCTCCAAATATCAACACAGACCTTCTGTGTTCGCTCATAAGCACTTTGATACAATTCACGATGTCGAACCCACAGGCTTGGTCTTGAACTTCTTTAAAAAGGTTTTCGACAGCGTCATTCAAGATTTCATCTTACGCCCCTTACAAGGAAAAGTGAGAAGCGAGAACGCAGTGTCCCCTGGCCCCTAAGGTGAACTAACAACAAGTGATGAGCTTATGTAACCCACTGATCGTGTCACCTGAGCGCACGAAGATCTAATTAACGTCGTACATCGGAGTCACTTGTCCGCTAAGAAAGGAAGGCTTGCTAGTGATGGAACAAAAATTAAGCCCTTGACCACCCTTGCAAACGTATAAAGGACAACGACTTAACGATCTGCATCTCAAATGTTCATATCCTGAAGTAGAGATCCGCGAATACTACAAAGTGGATATAACCGCTCTGAAGGAAGTTCATTGAGATGGACCGTGTGTCCGAAAATCAAATGCTTGCGACATCTACTATGCTCCCTGCTGCCAAAGACAAAGACAGCCGCTGTTTGGATGCGATTTGGTTGAGAGAGGTAGTTATCTGCATCAAAGCTGAATTCCGTAACATAAGCCTCATTTGTTCTCCCGCCCTCACAAAGGATTGCTTCTTCGAGCTCCTCGAGAAGCCCGAGATATGAAGTTATATCGTCCACGAAGATTTCAGTGCCAAGATAGGAAAGGAAGATTTTCTGAAACGAATTTAAGTTCATCGACATAGGGCTTAGGAGACAACTATTTAGCAAGTAGACCCTAAGCAAGACCCTTATCCATCCTTGTCCCGCTTTAGGGTGCAGCGACATGAATTTTTTCAAAATCACATGAAGGCCCTCTTGGGATATTCGAGAGCTCATGGTTCGACGGCTCATGGTGGACGGAATTTAGTTACAAGCTATACGAACTGTACACCGAACTGATGCAACGATTACGATCGCTAGGCCATGCAGACCTGAAGAATTTTCGATTCCACCCCTTGGATGTGCTGTTCAAAATCTGGAAAAAGCGAAATACGATCCACAAAATTGCAACATACGACTACAAGCTATACTCTTACTTTCGTTAAAGTATTTTGCATGTCTTCCATCTGTCCTCACCCAAGAAGACTTCCTTTGATATCCAACATCTGTCCACAAATTACTAGGTGACCGCACGTCTTAAACTATTTTCTATGCGTAACGCCTTCGTTTTCTTGACAATAATCACAATCCCAAGCGTCAATCTGTTACAAACGCCCCGACAAAACACCTCCGGCACGTACCACAACGCAACCAAGGCAAACATTCCTCTTCAAACATCTAATTGCAAGTAAATATCCGGTTTATCTGAGTCCTTGCACCCAGAGTGTGCCTCCACAGCCTTCAATTACACAAGCGCTGGCGCTGCAAAGTTCCAGCTGCCCTCTTAGACAGGGAGACAGACCGGAGCAATGCCCGAAGACAAAATTTACGTGCGACAATTGAAATCTCCACTAAGCACACCACCACACCGGTTCAACTCCTCTCGGTGCAAATAATGGAACTCAAATGGCATGTGCTGTGTCGGGCAATAAGATGTTCCTTCTACACGGGGACGAGTTAGAGGCGGACAATTATTGTAGAGTAGAGCACCACACACACAAACACACACATTCTTATGGGGCGTGTTGAGATTTGATCCTTTTTTTTTCTTGTTTCTTGGCAAGGATAAGGGGAACTCTCTACTCTGCACATTGCGCGAAACAAAGCGCGTATACCAAACGCAATGTGTTTCTTTTGCAAGTACTCAGCAGCGCGTAACACAAGACTGACATTTGAAGGTTTCAATTAACCGGAAGTGTATTCCTGTATAATTTTGTTCGTCCTTCTCTTTCTCAATTCGCACATCGCGCGCTACCTTTTTTCTCCATTTAGTGTCTAAGGTTTCTGTTCTCTTTTTTTTTGTCCTTGAAAATGGTATATGTGGCGCGTGTTCAATTTCCGGTTAATTATAATTTAAAACGAGTGTAGGTCCTGATTGTCGTCGTCCTTCGTATGGAATTTCTGATAATATTTGTTGAAAATATCAAAGCTGAGTATAAATATCAACATCGTTGAGTTGAATTGAGTGTCAGGACAATTGAACAGAGGACAATGGAATGGCTCGTGTCCCATGATACTTTTTTTTGTCAGCCGGCTGTGTACGACTTCCAATTGGCGTCTATAATTTTAAGAAATAACTTTGATATCAAATATCATGCGGCGTAAGTACACAAAAGATCACAAAAGGCAGACAATTGTCGTGTGATATGTTGACATTTGGTTTGGAAAATGATTGAACGGAGTGGTGGTAGACTTGAGCCTCTAGGTGGAGGCCAGACGACAAGTGGTCGGACCACAGGTTAAAAATTCACAATCCATCCTGCTCATTGGTTTCATTAGATCCGAACCCTTCTGTGGGGTAGGTTAGGTTAGGTAGGAGTGGCAGGCCGCAGGTTGCAACCTCACTTAGACCAGATAAGGTCCTTTGTGTTACCTCATGGATCTGTATTTCACCGGAATTTACTAACCGCAGAACCAGCCGGAGCTTGTTATGAAGCGTTGGAGGCTACCTATGTTTATATCAGCCAGTTCACTTAGGTCGTGAAAGAAGCTGGCTCCTAAGTATGCTCTTCTTCGAGCTGAGAGGGCCCGACATGTACAAAGAAGGTGGAGAATCGACTCCTCCTCATGCTCGTCCATGCAGCTTCTGCAGAAGTCGTTGTAAAGGAGGCCCAAACTATAGGCATGCCTGTCGATGGTGCAGTGTCACGTTATGACACCCACTTAAGTGCTTTTTAGCAGTCTTTTCCGTCTGATGAGACAATAGGAACGTTTGAGATCTAGCTTGGCCAAATCTGCTTAGGGGTAAGTAAATCACTCTTCGCAAGACACGCAAAGGGTTTTTGCATGCAAGAATCTAGAGAAGTCTGGCTCAGTTCAAAACTACTATTCCCTGTACCTGTCACAAAAATAGAAATAGAAGTTCATTGTGAACCTCGATAGAAGCAACCTTAGAGCACTAATTGGACACCTACACCTACACCGCATGAGCCTTGTAACAGATTCAAGCTGTAGACTCTGCCTTGAGAATGAAGAGACCTCTCTACACATCTTAACGGAATGCCCAGCTCTCTTCGAACTTAGAAAGAGAATTCTCGGCGACGAAGTCATCCCTATGGAACAATTCACTGCCATCCAGCCAGAGAAGTTCCTTTACTTCCTGATATTCTCTAGGGTGAAACAATTCATCTAAGAAACGAGAGGGAAGGCACAATAGGATTTGCTAGAAACCGCAATGCCAAGGGCTGTGAACTACCCTTCCGACACCACAATAATAATTCTCATTGGTGAACAGTTTCTTGATCTTGGCCACTTGTGAAAGGCACAGATTGAACCAGGTTTTGTGGGACATATTTCATGTCACATGTCATGTCCGAACGGATGGTTGAATATGTCATCGGCACGTTAATTATAAGCCTCTTACTCAACGTCCTTTACATCGGTGTGTTCTGCGCCGTGTTTACCCAAACAACTCAGAGCAGACATCTGGTCGGTCGGTGCTGTATACAAAGCCTATAAGTTGGTGCTGCACTTCGATGTTGGGTGCCGAAGAAGTAGATGGTTATCGGTCTTAAGCTGCCCCTCCTTGGTGTCTTCTCCTAAGAACACTACTGACGTTTTTGCTTCATCAGCATCTTGGCTGGTCTTTTTGATTTGCCAGAACCCTCCACTTTGTCCCTAGGTTCAGCTCGCCGACCTCTATCGTAATTGGCGTTGTTCTGTCCTAAACTGTGACGAATACCGAACAAGATACAGCCAGCAAGGCCAAAGCTGCATTTGATATGGGGAAGCATTGCTTTGAGCTTAAAGACCAAGCTTCGGCTGTTCTGATCCATTGTTGAATCCCTTTTACTATATGAATGCAGCACGTGCAAGATGTCCGCCACTATCACAAGAAAACTGCAAACGCTCTTGAATTGATTTCTACGAAACATTTTGGAAATTTTCTGGCCTTACTGCATTTTCAATGCAGAGAGAGAGTGATGCAATGGAATCCGCTAACTCAGAATGGAAGTAGAGCGAGTCGACCGAGACATATATGGCGAACGACAGTCAAACAGGAATTACGACAGCTAGGACAAAGTTGGGCAGAGCTAGGACATATTTCCCGAAACCGAACGCGATGGCACGTAGACAGGAAAACCCAGCCACACCAACCCCAAAGATTTCAGGTCCATAAGCTTAACCTCTTTCCCCCTGAAAACACTAGAGAGACTAATAGATATACACATTCGCCCCAAGTTAGGTCACATAGACCTTTCCCCAGCTTAGCATGCCTGCACTAGAGGCCGTTCTGTTCAGTCAGCCCCGCATGAGGTGGCAGCGACAATCGAGAGATCGCTCAACCACAAAGAGTTCACGCTGGCGACCTTTCTGGACATAGAGGAGCCTTAAACAATCTGAAGCAATAAAAATAGCACTAGACCAACACAACATCAACCTCACCCTCTCGGACTGGATAGAGTGCATGCTCAAGACGAGACACATATACTCAGAACTGCCATGTACACGCCTTGGCCTCAAAGGGAACCCCGCAAGGAGGGGTCCTATCACCTCTACTATGGATTCTAGTTACTAATGGCATTCTAATGAAACTAGGGCACAGTCGCTTACGCCGACGATATCGTCATCCTGGCAACCGACAACTTTTTGAACATTATAGCCTCTAGGGGATACCAGAGCACTTGGTCTAAAGATGAGGAAACAGCGTGCATGACAAAATGACATTATAACGTTCGCAAGAAATACTGTGAATTATAAGCAATGACACAAGAATACCAATAATCCTCTTTAGTTATTCTGAACGCCACCCTCGAAGCAAAGACTGAAACCAAGCTGAGACTCTCTACTCTAACGTTGAGTCAGTACTGCTTTTAGGGTTCAGCATTTGGAATGTGACCACTGCAGCTACCCTTACAACTGCAAACCTTCATAAATAGGTGTCTAGACTCTAGAGTATTTTCTAACCAAACCACTTCTCCGACGAACAGCTACGCATGAGAACGGGTCAAGAGTAGATAGGATACACCCTACAATTTGCGGATGTATTGCAGCAAGCGTGGTCGGGGTAATGAGTTTAATGACTAAAGGCAGCTTCCTTGTGTGAAGAAGAGCTGGATATTCCTAAAGGATATGCAGAAAGGTTTTACCATGCTCTAGGCATAATCTACAGATGGTAGGTAGATGTTTTCTAGGACACTATTCTTATTCAAGTTGAATCGGATTCCGTACGAAGGAAAGAGAGAGGGAGGAAGAAGAGTGGGGAGGGGTAGATCATAAGGTTTAGTTTGGTACAACTCTGTCGTTGAATATTCTACTTTTTTGTATGTGGAGAAGTCCAGAACACACTGGTAGATAAAGCAAAAAGGACTTACCAAGAGCTTAGGACTTGGTTGGACCAGTCTTAGTGAACGAGGCAACTATATTTCTCATGTGTCATTGGTGAGCTGGAATCGAGTGCCATCACAACCGTCTTGAAGATTGACTTTGAATTCACTGTTATCGATCTAAGCGCTTAAAGAAACAGCGTGACTGTCCAAGAAGATGCAAAAAGGTATCATTGCTGAAGTGCAAAATTGTTCTCAGACCGTGATTGGACGTGCCCAGAATTCCATTTGGATTAGGCGAAATTATTTACATGCTTTTCTGTGCAAGTTTCCAGCTCTGGCGTGTGTCAAACAACGCACTCTAGACAAACTCTTCTTCGACGACTACCAAGAGATATCCAAGAAAAAGGATTCAACCTATCAACACCCAGAGTTTGAAGGTTGTGGTTTCAATAATTTTGTTCCACTTCGAACCGCCTTCTCTACCTATTTGACCTACCCACATACCTAGGTGAACCTTCCTGCTCAGCATCAGTGTACAACGTAACCTTAAACCAGTAAACGACGGAGATGTTTCTGCGATGGATGTCTGGACCACTAAAGGACGTTTGTTCGTGTTTTTCCTTACTCTAGCATCGATGGAAGACTGAAGATCAGACAATCGCGGACGCCAGAAACCTTGGTCTAGTAAACTGGAAGCAGCGAGTCCGGGACCGTGAAGGAAACCGGCATTAGTTCAGGCTCAGACCCTCCAAGGGTCGCTTGCCTGATAAATAAGTAAGCATCGATGGCAATGAAAAGGCAGATGAGCTGATGAGGATAGATCAAAACTGAATCAAACAATAGTCGATCAATCGATAGAAGTTCTATACCAAGACAGCCTTCTGCAAACTTGCCGATGAGAGATGGAGCACACTTCCCTCAGGTTGCATATCAAAGGCCAAGATGTGGCCTCAACACAATAAAATGAAGACAAAAGAAAAGTACTAACGCTAAACAGATCGTAATTAGCACTAGGGATCACCATCCTCAAAGGCCACAACCTACTGGCAGGCCATCTAAAGAGAATGGGACGAAGTACGACTGACTGGTAGTACAATGAACCTGTTTTTGTGCCTGAGTGCTCCAGCGTAGTATTCGAAAAGAAAAAGTACGCCCGACCACTACAGAGGCCGTGGCAACAAAGACTTGGAAGTGGACTCGACGCACCTCTCTGTGACTGCCAAAGCCTCAGCAGAATCGGGAAATCAACCCTCGGCGCTTACTTCTTAAGCGAACCGGACAAACTGTCAACCATGCCACCGAAAGCCATATTTTGAAATTCATACTGGATTCGGGGTGGCTTAGGAAGGCAACAAATTGACAAAAACTTCCAACAGATACACAAAAGGATCCCACCAGAACTTCCACGATGAACCCATGAAGATCCGAGTGAAATGGCACCCGACATCAAGCCGCCACCCCTCTAACTTAACCTTTCTCAAGTTTTTTTATATTAAAGCTGTCATTTGATAAAAACTACAAAAGTTCAACATAAAAACAAAAAAAATTAAAAAAATATATGACATCCCTTGCGGGGATCGAACCCGCGACCTTTGGATTAGAAGTCCAACGCGCTATCCTCTGCGCCAAAGGGACTAGTTTCGTAACATAATTCGCTTACACATCGGACTACGATAGTAAAACATTATGTCATGACACACTTCATGCGACAACTACACTCAAGATAACCCTAAGTACCCGCAGTATCTGGTTAACCCACTTGAACAAGGCATCAATGTAATAACACACGTGATTGTGATAATGGCTTAACACACTCTCTCTCTCACACACATACACACATCTTAACCACTTAATCCACGGATCTGTCCAATTCAACATCCATTATCGTCGTCATCATCGCGTAAGTTGGCGCTCTTTGTGTCAAGTTTTTTCAAAAAAAAACGAACGAATGAAACGAAACGAAAAGAATGAACATGTCCCGCATATCTACGCTTACAATCTGCTGAATATCCCCTTTTCATCGAGAACGACCCATACAGAGGTTAAACAAGAAGACAGTGTCCATCAGAACAAAGATTTTAATGCAACACTTTCGCCCCGCAATGCCATTAAGCAAATGAGGACTTCGAAACCACCCCTCGTCACCTTCGTACAGCGCCTCCCCCCCCCCCAAGGAGCGTTGCCATGCTATCGTTTCATGCTGCATAAACAGATCTTAATTTCAGATACCGAATGCCAAATCGTGACATATCAATTTCTTTGCGAACGGCGGCGCTGCGCACAAGAAAACTACCCCTGGTCTGGGGTGCCATTGTGCTACAGCTTATAGGCAAATAGTTCGGAGCTCATGCTGTGTGTATATGTGGACGGAATCATGTTAAGTGGGTGGCTTTGGGTATCTGACTATCTGATCTGTGGCTCGGTGCAGAGTGTCACTTTCGAGTGTGAATCCACCCTCGTTTGCAAAACGCACACACACACACACACGCCATGTTATTCCTTTCTTTGCTCCTTTTTTCCCGTTCAAGTGGTAGCCCATTGTACAATCTAAAAGGATCTTTCCATACCATGGACATGGTGTTGGACGTATATTTGGTTTGAGTTTATAAAACACTACACGGCTACTTTTGGGTGCCACAAGTGCAAAGTGCACAAGGGTGAGAAATAACAACTCTACCACTGGCCAACTGGAGGGGTTGCGTCTCGTGACCAACTGCAATTAGTCTAATTTGTGTTGTTGCCGATTGCTTATTGCATTAATCAAAACATGAAGTTTCGTAAAATGCGGGAAGTTAACGAGCCCCGACCTGCCGTCAACGGAAGCCGAACATTAGCCCCGGGGGACGATGATGAATTCATGAGCTAGGCGGTGTTGGTTACCATATTTTCTGGGCTCTCTGTCTCTTGCTGGCGATGATGTGTTGAGTGAAATTCATAACCACCATGATCATCGAATTATGATATGAAAATTTCAACAAGTGGAGTCGTCGCATCGTAACGGGGGTTGTGAGTTAAACGGCGTTAAATCGTTTTGACACGCAATTTGTCATTTGGTGTACTTATGATACATGATATGCAAAGGGGGAGGAAGGCATGCACGTTATACCGGATAACGATGTAAGCTTACAAGCACGAACATAATTTTTGAAACGATTGCGTTAAGTTAGTGGTGGTTCTAGTACTTTTGAAAAATCCTGAAGGAAGCAGCGCAACCTGTACTGGATCATAGGCACAACCTTAGAGTTTTTGAATTTCACGAATCTGGTTGCAGACTACAAAGTTCTAATTCTCATAAAGCCCTGCTTCTGTTTATTTTCTACTCTTCCTTCTGTCTTTGTTCTCTTCTCTGCGAATTCAAGGAATAGACGGGATTGGAACCACAGTCCTTAACATCCTTTCCCTAGATCTGCATACAAACTAGTACAAGAAGACTTGTAGAATATGGGCTGGGTTCCCCGAAACCATTTAGTTAACGAAAGACTGTTGACTTACTCGTCGACCATGACTGACTTCACGAAGTCCATTTTCCAACAAGGGAGGATTCAAATAATAACTCACTACCATCAAGGAACCAAGTATCGATCTTTACCGACGACTTCAAGGTCTAATGCGGCGTTGGATAAGGTGTCTTCTCAGCGTAACTGATCGTGTCCAAATGGTATTGCCTTCCAGACTCTTCTAGTGTATTCCAAGCGGAAGTACTGACGTTTAGAGAAGCGCGCAAGGTGCGAAGTCTTAATTTCACAATCAAAAACAATATGCGTAGCAATCCTTTTTGATAGCCAGACCATCATCAAGTTAGAACGAGTCCAACACTTAAACGAAACCTGCTTGCCAGGATGCCTTCGCACAACTCCAAATGCTGCACCCAGTGACTTGCAAAACTTCAAAAAATGGAAGCATCCATCGACTCTTCCACTCAAGTAATTTTGACTCAAGGTCCTACAGAGGAGGACACTTATCCCTGCTTGAAACATTGGAACACGACAGATCTTCAGCATGCCTCCAGATGACATGCAACAAAAACTTCTCAACTGGACGAACCACAAACCTCAACTATCACCTTCTGACCTCGTCTGGTATACGAACGAATTCAAAATGGAAACAGAAACTGGTTCCGGAATCTTTTGAGAATCATCATTTGCGAACTTCTCAGTCAGCTTTGGGAAATTCGTATTTCAAGCCGATGTCTCTGCCATCAATCAATGTTTGAGACTCAATCAGACCGTCAAGATGCCCTAAAAGTGCTCGACTCGCCTGTTATCAAATCCAAACTAGACCCCAGAGTAGTTCCTTAACTTCCTGATATCTACTGGGGTGAAACAATTCATCTAGGAAGCATAAGGGAAGGCACAATAGGATTCGTTAGAAACCGCAATGCCAAGGGCTGTGAACAACCTTCCCGAACACTTGTAATGACAATAATCATCAAAGCACTCCTCACCCTCACACCACGTCTTCGAAATAAGTAGAACAGCGCAAGGAAGTAGAACAGCCACTCTCTGGATTCCCGGTCATAGTAAGATACAGTGGAACGCGAGAGCCGATATAGTAAAAATTAAAATCTTTCAGCACTTTCAGTAGTCAAGGTTTTTTTCCCGAGTTTCTCCATCTCAGGACGGGTCCGCACGTACCAGAGATAACACATCACAGATGACGATACCCAGTGATAATGTTCGGCTGGTGAGTAGGCCAAGTTCTACGCCTGTGGACAGAGATCCTAATGGGCATGTGTATAGAATGAGAGTTCCACCCACTGGCGTCTCTCATGAGCTCACGAGAAAGAAGTTATGCACATACATCACTAGACGAGTGGAACATAAGTGGGATTTAGACTTCTCAAAACTTTGGGGGATAGAATTCACTCCGAGCCCTCCTACGCTCGTTATTGTCGTTCCCTAACGCTCATATGAAAGTACATTTTCTAATTTCTACGTTTTTTTTCAGTGCTACATTTAGTCGAAGGATTTTCGTCCTCGCAATCTCCTAACTAGGTTTGTGTGGTCCAGAAGACGAAGGAAGACATTGCTGCCTATCAATTCCTAACAAACTTCTACTTTATAGACAAGTAATCAAACCCATATGGTCATACGGGATTCAACACTGGGGTTGTACTTAACAGACCAACATGGACAGCATCCAAAGATTCCAAAACAAAATAGAGAGAAATATCATCAATGCACCCTGGTACGTGCGGAATGAG
This sequence comes from Criorhina ranunculi, assembly GCA_951813785.1. Lineage (NCBI taxonomy): Eukaryota > Metazoa > Arthropoda > Insecta > Diptera > Syrphidae > Criorhina > Criorhina ranunculi. The sequence continues at coordinate 33,858,588 of OX638383.1, read as the reverse complement.
GACCTCCACAGAGAGATATGGAACCAGTTAAACATGAATTCCAATGACATGGACAAGAAGAGATGTTAGAAAAATTGCATGACAGCGCATCGCCTTGATTTGATCCTTTTTTGACATCAAAGATCTCGGTGAGTTCTTTACCGACCTTGATGGAGTAGCGTGCATTCTCTATTGTCATCCTGCACAAACAGACGAGTCTGGCAGGAATGCTAAAACTAGACATTGCTCTGTAGCTCGTCTCTATAGATGCTGTCATACGCGGCCTTAAAATTGATGAATAGGCGGTGTGCATTGAATCGGAGCTCCTAAGTTTCTTCCAAGATCTGCCGCAGAGTGAATATTTGGTCGATGGTGGACTATCCTGGCCTAAAGCCACACTGATATGGGCCAATCAGGTTGTTGACGAACGGCTTTAGACGTTCTTATAATACGGCAGATAGGATCTTGTAAGCGATGTTAAGAAGACTAATACCTCTGTAGTTGGCGCAATGCTCAGAGGGTCTTGGGGATCGGACAAACAATACTGAGGTTCCTTTCATCGGGCATACCTTCGTCCGACAGATAAGTTGGTGTATGCTCCTTACCAAGTCATCGTTGAAGAGCTCGGCAGTCACGCCATCAGCTCCAGCAGCTTTGTTGGACTTCAGCTTAGATATGGCTATCTTCACTTCATCCAGGTCGGTTGGACGGAATTGTTGGTCTACATCGTCCAGATTGAAAGGTTCATCCTGCCTGACAACGGTATTTGGTTCGTCATCGCAATTATACAGCCTACAAAAATACTCCTCCCAAATCCTCAGCATCGACTGCTACTTTACTACTAAACTCTTTATCCTTCTTCTTAAACAAGCTATCGAATGAAAGAAACCGAGTTCTCAAGATCATCTCGCACACACAAACATACAATAAAAACAAAAGGACATTTTTTTCTCAACCAAATTCGTTGTTAGGTCGTTTTTGATAGTTTTTGAAAGTTTTTTGTGATCAAAAAACCATAGCAAGAGCCCAACAAACAAAACAAAAAAGTCTCCTGACAGGACATTCAAAAAAATTGTAAGAATGACTTTTCAAAAATTCTCTCATGAAACTCAAAACCAAAATTACAAGTCTATAATTATTATTATTTTTATACAAAAACCAACCCCCAACTGTTCACCTCGTAGTCCATTTAGCAAAAAAAAAAAAAAAATGAGCAGAAACTCAAAAGGATAACACATGCTTCCCATTAGATCACCAAGTGAGTCGGGAACGCATTCAAAAAAAAAAAACTAAACTCTCAAGTAGACCATTTTAACAGCAAGTTCACCTTATTGCATTAAAACTTCGATACAATCAGACACACACGGGGTGAATCGTGAATCTCATCAAGCCCTTGACTACCCGGGGATGGCAGCAAAGAGCACTTTTTTGTTTTTTTTTTCTTCACTTCGTTGGAATATACAAAGGGGGAGGGTCCGAGAATGGCTACAATATCTAGGTCGTTCGCTATTTTTCAAAATAAAATCCAACTCTCACCCCTCGTGTTGACTGTTTGGCGGCAGGAAACCCTGCGGACTGGCAACATTGTACATAATTTTCTTCTTTTTTTTTACAATAAATGTTATGTTTATTACCAAACTTGAAGTTTGTAGGCACTTGAGAGCCATTTTTTGTAGCCTCAAGTACCAGGACCGCAGCGCGTTTTTATTTCCAACTGACGACGATGACGGATCGGTGAGGAGGGGATATATAGGAAAATTGTCGGTAATTGCAGTTAGTGCTAAACAAATCACACATCTGCTGCCGTAGTGTCTGGGCATTTCGGGGTAATCCGGTGGCAAGACTTTCTAGGGGTTCGTTCGCCTTGATGCGTTTAACAGGCAGAGCTCTCGTTCATTTTGCTCGTTCATGCTGAGTAAATTGGTGCTTACTTGCTATGTACCTACTCTTGTTGTTCGGGAAGGGAAACCATTTACTGTTTTGTGACCAGACGTCTGCTGTATAAATGCAGTGATTGTGTGAGGGGGTTGCTTGATCGGCGCGATTCACTTTTTTTTTCAATGCGACTCTGCTGGTCTTTTTATTTTTAATTCTATGGCGCGCATTTAAGGGAACATACGTTTTTTTTTTTTTATATAATTTGGCTTCGGGTCGGGTGATATCTCAGTTTATCAGTTTTTTTTTTTTTTAAAGATGGTGCCGACCTGGAAAGACAGGCATATGTACAATAAGTTCGTTTTGGAGAGGGGAGAACAGCTCAATTTGTTCACATATTCGGATTAATTTGTTCATATACGGTTTGGTTGAGGAGCGACATCTTGTTGTTAGACATGTTTTTTTGTGCGGGTTGGTTGGGATTAAGGAGAAAATTTGCATTCGAAACTGTATATAGGGGCGGATTGCGCGTGCTCATGTGTAAATGATAGTAGCTTTAGCAAAGTGTACAATCACAGCTACTAAAGTGAATATTGTACAAGTTTTCAGGCATAGGAGTCTAGTAAAAGGTGGCAAAGTGGGCATTGTACGTTGCTGTCTTAAGTCATCTTACTACTGTACTTGGTCCTGAACCAACCAACGTCTCTAGTTAGCTGGATTCTTAGCTAATTGCCTCCATGGTTAAGATCTCATTCTACTTTTGCGTGCAAGTAGAAACATTGTCGCTCCGGACCGCATTGTTAATGTCCAAGGTTTAGCCATCGGAAACGTCCCATACGAAGTTTTTTCCTAGGAAGGTTGCTATACAACTTTTATAGTTCACCTTTGAATCTACTAATCAACGCAAACGGGACTGAATATGTTACCAAGGACATCTTGGATGGAATCCATGCTTCAACGTAAAAGAGGAAGACTGGGATCATAAAGATCTTATAAGGTTAAGATAGGTTAGGCGGATAGGCGTCCTATGGGACATACTTAGACTCAGAGCCCGTTTGGAGTTATTGATAAATGAGAGGATCTTTCTTAGGGGGATTTGACTTAGGTCACTATTGTCATCGAAGTGATAGTGCCCAAGAAATCTTCTTCTGCTGTGGGAGAGCGCTGAACAATGGCAGAGAAGGTGAGTGCTGCTTTCCTCCTCCTCCTCCTCATCCCTACAGCTTCTACAGAAATCATTGTATAGAGCTCCTTGTCTCCTGGCGTGTTGTTCTAGTAGGCAGTGGCCTGTAATGACACCAGTTATAGTGCGGATTTGTGTTTTGTCGAGGGTGATGATCTCCCTTGACTTATGGTTGTCAATCTCAGGCCATATAAGTCTGGTGGAATGACACGTATGACCGCCTTTCCACCTGAAGTTAGTTTCTCTAGTTATATTCTGGCAAGTTCGTCGGCTTTGCAGTTACCAGGGATGTCACTATGTCCAGGTGAATATTAAACTGCTCAGTCATCTCTCTAAGAGACGATAGGCAATCGAGGACCGGCAGAGAGTTGTAAGTGACATTTGATAGGGATCACAAAGCTGCTTGGCTATCGCTGAAGATACAGATATCCAGATCTTATAAAGAGTCACCTTAGTTGGTCGGGATAGAGCCTTACGACTCACTTGCCTTAAAAAAAACAGCGATTTGCAAAAGTCGTTAGCAAATGTGATAATAGAGCCAAAGTCCCTTATTACCTCGAAGTCATAGTCGTCCACTGTGACGTTCTTTCCAACTCGTCGATGTTGAGTTTTATTTCTTATTGACAGGAGATACATATGTAGTTCACCGTTACACCCATATTAGCGATGACACAGTCGACAGTCTACAGTCCATTGTCACCAAAACATTTAAATTTTAAAACCATCAATCTTCGAAAAACTCTTGACATATTCAAGTGTTCTCTCTTTAAATTCACGACAACTGTCATGAAGTTGACATTTCATTAATTACGACATGTCACCGAACGTCAAATTAAATTACTTTCACTACCTTCTTCATGCGTGAGTGCAATCATTCGCATTTCAAATCCATTCGTGTGCAAACATAAGAACACCAACAATTTAAGTAGAAAACCATTGCCCCTTTCTCAGATTAATATTGATTTACGCTGAAAATAATTTACAAGGACCCAAAGCCAAACAAAGAAATGAACAAACCACCAACAGCTAAGGACTCCTTATAAAAACGGTACACCTCACGTAAATTCCGTGAGCCCGTGTCAACTAACACATCCGCTAAAACGTTGCGCGCTCTCATTCCTCTCAAATGAGTTGAAATGTCAAAGACTGTGATTTGAAAACGACAACAAAAGGCAACGGTAAACATTGCATTGAAGCCGTTTCATAGAATTCAACGATTCCGGGGGTCTGAGATCTTTGAATTGATTTGAGAAACACATACACGACCAGCACGGGTTACCCTTTTAGATTGGATAGTCATTTCCTTTTTCACGTTGCATTTCGTTATGTTATTCCGAATGAATCCTGCGCCAACAATCCTTGTGTTCTCGGTTAGTATTTGCAGAAATTAACTGAAGCGTATACACTTGATCTTTTTTCGGGGCCAAAAAAAAAAAGGAAGAAAGTATTTTCGATATGCAAACATACAATTGTTACAGGAAATTTGTTTTATTTTGCCAGGGTCTCCATCACTTTGTTCCGTGTACCAGAAAAATTGAAGGTTTACACAGTATCTCATCAGGGAGAAACTGTGGGACCAATCGGTTTTTAAGGAACAGTTGGTGTCTGTGAAAGGGGTTGGAATCCGCATCTTTGTACGGTTCAAGACCAATACTCCTTAATGGAATTCTATGCAGTTGGACAGTTCAAACATACACTCTCGGTTCAAAAGGACTAAACTAAGACTACCCAAGCCCTATTGCATTGAATCGCATCTGCATACACAAAGAAGACCACAACTTGAAGCACTACATCAATATAGACTGGAGCTGGAGATGACTAATTCAACTCCAGTCCGTAGTGATCGAAAATGGACATAGTGGCCAGAGCAAAATAAGGATCTCTGTTTCGATTCTACAGATGGATTCCTACTCTCTTACTTAATGGGCTTCCAACCTGCCTAAGAGAATTTCCAGTTCTCCAGACCAAGCACTCTGGCATCCGCTATAACTTGATCCTTAAAGCGAATGTTCGGTCTCCTCGTCATTTCGAACCTGGAGGCTGTAGCATTAAAGATCCTCTTGGCTGGAGCATTATTGTTCATTTGATCGATGTGGCCAAGCTAGTATAGGCGACTTTTACTTCCTTGCTTTCCTGGTTATTGTTCAGCACCCGGACCAGTGTTTTGTAGAGCATGGATTTCGTCATCCAGGCTAGAAGTTTTGAACGCATTTGTTTCGCCACACCGAAGTAGCAACGGTTTTGTAGGTTCGATCAGTCAGCCATCGACCTATAGAGCTCAAGAGCTACTATATGCGACTTTGAAGTCGATGAAAGATGGTGAGTCCCCAGGATTGGACTTTTTGTGAAGATTTGATCCACCAGTCCGGAAGCTACACTGATACGTGCCGAATTGTACGCTACGGAAGGACTATGTTGGATGCAATCTTGTTTGCGACTTTTAGCAGGGATATGCCTCGATAGGAGATGCGAGTCATTGAAGGGCTTTCTTACTAGCAAGCCAACAGAGCTGTCGCCCTTGTTGTTCTTGTTTTTTGATAGCTGCATCCACCTTTTGTAAACAGGAAAGGAGGATTACTTCTTCGTTGACTAGAGATGAGCGTTTTTTTTTGTCCTATCTCCCTCTCAATATGATGCCTATTCAGCAACTGCTGGAAGTGCTGCCTTTACACTTCTGTAATTCCCTTCACTATTTCGAAGCGCCTGCGTTTCAGCCCTGAAGCCAGCTTCCTGTAGAACTGTTGGATACTGTTCCTGTCGCAGCAAACTATCGAAGAAGCTTAAACGGCTAAATGGAGGGCAAAGCTTTTATAGAAACCGACGTCTGTGTAAAGGAACAATCTACAAATGAAGGTGGAGGCTCAACGAAGAAGTAAACTTGGATGCCAGTAGTTTCGTAACGGAACTTGCTTCAAAACTGTTTATTTGAAGAACGAAATTTATGTTCTACAGTAGAATAATCCTTTCTGTCCTGTCGATGCTGAGGAATTGGAAAGAGTATTTCTGTAGACTGTATAAGGGCGATGACGAACCAAATACCGTTGTCAGGCAGGATAAACTTTTCAACCTGGACAATGTAGACCAACAATTCCATCCACCTGACCTGGATGAAGTGAAGATAGCCAAAGGTATCTAAAAAGCGGCAGACGATGACTTGGTAATTAGCATACACCAACTCATCTGTAAAATATGATCGGACGAAGGTATGCCTGTTGAATGGATCATTGTTTGTCCGATCCTCAAGAAAGGAGACCCTCTGAGCTGCGCCAACTACAGAGACATTAGGGGTCGAATTACGGCATCAGTGATCGAGTAACTCGTCACGTAAAAACGAGCATTATTACGTCGGAATGATCGTTTATACGTAATAATGCTAATTTTTACGTGACAAGTTACTCGATCACTGATGCCGTAATTCGACCCCAGTCTTCTTAACATCGCCTTCAAGGTCCTATCTGCTGTATTGCGAGAACGTCTGATGTCGTCCGTCAACAACCTGATTGGTCCATATCAGTGTGGCTTTAGGCCAGGAAAGTCCACCATCCATCATATATTCACACTACGGCAGATGGTGTGTAGTCAAACACCACCTATTCATCGATTTTAAGGCCGCGTATGACAGCATCTATAGAGACGAGCTATACAGAGCAATGTCTTGTTATAGGTTTAAGGTCTTTGTCTACCTAGACCCCGCTACAACGACACCAGCGCTGAGATCAAACGAAGAATAACTCTTGCTAATAGCTGCTTCTTTGGGCTAAGAAGGCAATTGACTAGCAAAGCCCTCTCTCGAACAACAAAAGACCTGAATAATTCCAGCCCTGCTCTATGGCGCAGGGTCATGGACTTTTTGAAAAATGGATGAGGGTGATCTTGGCTGCTTCAAAGGAAAATTCTTCGGGTGATTTTCGGACAGTGAGTGAAGGAGGAGTTCTAAAGACGAACTGTACAGCGACATCGACTTAGCCAGAAGAGTGAAGGTCAAACGACTGAGGTGGCTGGGTCATGTAGAGCGGATGGATTCCAATGCTCCGGACTGAAAAATCTTCGAATCCGTCCCCGGGTGACCGCGCAGTAGAGGAGGAACGCGACTCAGGTGGCGCACGCAAATGGAAGGGGATTACAACCAACTTGGCGTGCGAAATTGGAGGCAGCTAGCTAAAGATCGAGCTGACTGGAGGCGCTTGTTGGTTGGTTGGTAGGAAAATCAAAGGAGAGACGAAGGAGGTACCGATGCACGTTGGTTTTAAATGCTTGTGGGTTGTCATGATGAGGAAACACAGAGCTGTGTAGATCATTCCACACTCTTGTGTTACGGCTAAAGAAAGAATCTCTATATTTGACAGTACGTCCGAAAATTGGCTTAAGGGTAAACTGATGTGCATTCGAAGTATGACGAGTATTGCGGATGAAATGTTGCAGGGATGGAATGCTGGAACACTTTTTATAGAAGAATCGATAAAACAGCGAAAGACAGGAAACATTTCTTCGGTGTTCCAAACGAGTCAATTGACTTCGCAATGTTCTTGTCACCTATAAGTTTCATCGCGCGTTTTTGGATTCTATCTAGAACTAGCTTTTGCATCCTTTGAGGAAACCTAGACATTTCGCAGCGTTCTTGGTGACATGGAATATATGGTCGTTCCAACAAAGATCGTTGTTAACACACATACTGAGGATGGAAAGTTTTTCAGCTTTGGCGATGCAGGTAATGGTTCGAGGTTTGGGTTTCGCTTGACGCTTGAGAGACAGAAGGTAGCATTGAGTTTGGGAAGCATTAAATGCTGTCATGCTGTCAAGGTCGGAATTTAATGAGTTTAACATCCTTGCTGTTCCTCTACTACGCCCGAAGGACAAGGACGTGAGTTAGGGAACGAATATGAAAAATTGGAAGTACTTTCATCGGCGAAGGAATGAATTGGATTAGAAGTTGCAGACAAGAGATCATTTATTAAAATGAGGAAGAGGGACACCAGCATTTATATGATGAATTGCAGGCTTAAAACCGTCCAAAACAACTTGGATTGACCGGCCCAAAAGGTTTTTTCTAATCCATTGAAGAAGAGATACATCGATGCCATATGCACGCATTTTCGACAAAAGAGCTTAGTGCCAAACTCTGTCAAATGCTTTTGAAATATCAAGCGCAACAATCTTACTTTCACCGAGGTGATGTAGAGATTCGTTCCACTTCTCGGTGAGATGAACCATCAAATCACCAGTGGATCTGTTGCTAAGGAAACCGTACTGCCGGTCATTGAGGAGTTTCCTTGAGTCGAGATATTTCTTAAGCTGACGATTTATCAACGTTTCCATGACCTTGGAAAGAAGGGATGTGAATGCAATAGGTCGGTAGTTGCAGAGAGAAGAAGATTCGCTGGACAAATGCAGTTTTCCATCTACTCCAAAAGAGACCAGAGGAGTAGAACAGTTTACGAAGTGGTGTTGCCAGCGTGGAAGAACACCTCTTCAGAACTGTGGGTGCAATATACCATCTGGACCAGCGGATTTGTATATGTTGAGACCTCTAAGTACTCCTGCAACTGAACGAGTGCGAAAGTGGACTTGTCCCATGAAGAATTGAATGCTATCGAGTACAGGTGGCGACAACGCACAATCTGGGAGCGTTGAGCTAGCTGCAAAGTGTCCAGCAAACGGATTGGCCTTGTCTGATGAGTTGACAGGTGGAATGTCAGTGTAAATGAGCGTTGGTCTTAATGTTTTTCACGAATGACCAACAATTTTAACTACCCTTGGGACATTGTAGTATTTTTTGCTTCAATTTTTGATCATAGAGAAATTTAACACGTCGAATGTGCACATTGCAGTCATGTCTGGCTTGCTTAAACTTTATTCGGTTTTCCTCAGAGGGGTTGGCTTTAAAATACTGAAAGTACATACCTCTTTCTTCCTGGTAACCTCTTTGCAGCTCAGGTCAAACCACTATTTTTCCTTGAGTTTGATGTTCTTCATTCGGTTGGGAGTAAGGGAGCTCCCAAGGAGAATGATGTCGGTTCCAATCCACATCGCTATCGAGGAAGCATAGCTACCAGTTAAAACTCCTAAAGAAGAAGGCCGTCCAAATTGGCTTTCTCGTGGCAATATAACATTGTGGTCTGACCCGCCTTTAAAAACGACTTTAATTATGCCTACTTGAACCCTTGATAAGAACCTAAAACAGATGTCAATTCAGAACTTTTTACCCGCATTTCTAGTCTAAAAGTGTCAGACCCCACTGTTCTTTCTAAATTAAACATCCTATTAGCACTGAAGCATGATTTCTGTGAATGTTTAGCCTTAGACACTTAAAATCCTAATAAATGTCCACCCTTCATCACATGGCACACAGCAAACAGAGAGAGTCCTTTTTTTTCAATTTTTGAAAATATATTCCAATTCTCCTTTGTTGTGTGTGCGTTCACTGAAACTACACTGGTAGTGGGTATTGTATTTCAATTGTAAGATTCAATCTACATGTGTAAATATTGATTCGAGTGTACCTAGGGGTTTTGTCCTTTTTCTATAAAAAAAAAAAATTTCAGCCAACCCAAAAGTTATTCAGAAGCTGACAGACGAATACTGGATACAGATAGCCAAGATCTACACTGTCAAAGGATATACCAATCCGATGATCAATCACGCCGGCGTGTGTGTTGAACTAGTTAAATGATTTGTTAACGCATCCCATTTGGATATGTGATGATGGTTTGATGATGATTATGGTCGACATGGCCTACAGCTTATTTGTCAAGATGATGAGATACTCGCAAATGCAAACAACAAGGAGATCAAACGAGAGTGAGAGTTAAGGATGTGTTTGCAGCGCCACAATTGCTTGCACCACCGTTATAGGATTTAGTCTTTTTTTTTTTTTATCTGCCGCTCCGCTCTGTTGATTCTCGTGTGCTATATACAATTTTGTATTTATTTTATTATTTAAGGAATGGATGAGGAAATAATCGTGTATTTTGCGCTCGATTTGTTGTGTGGCATGTAATTTATGGTTTGTAGTGTACTTTGGCTCCCCGCAATGGTTAGAGGGTGTTTCAAAGATCAAACAGATGGCAGCTGTGTGAGAGTTCGAATGCGTTTCCCGAAGAAAGTTGAAGGTAAATACGTGTGTTTATTTCTATTTTTTTGGGAGACGATGACGACGGTAGGTATTCCGTTTTGTAAAATTCAATTTATTTGAGTAAATAAATTTTAATGAGACGAATACTTTCATGAGAATGTTTACTGCAAGATTGCACCTTTGGGGTAATTAAAAGTTTTTTTTTTTTAAACGAAATTACATGGGAGTTTCGTCTGGGTAGTGCAGACAAGGAGAGGCTGGGAGAAAGTACCAAAATATCAAATCGGCCTAAGGTGTCATCGTGAAATGATAGAACTTTCCTCTGCAGACAGAGTTACAAGTTTGCACTGCCATTGCTACTTAACGCTGATTTGTGCAAATAACTTTGATGCAGCAGTTGATGGCATTAGAAAGTTGTTATCCACGAAATATGATGATATCTATACACCTGCAGCCATAGGTAAACACCGTTCCACTGTATCAAGACTCCAGAACCAACGTCTGGTCGTGGTTTTGTAGAAGTAAAATCTCGTGTCATCGACAGAGACACCCTAGTTCAATGGGGATTCCCCTTAGGTACTTAAGGATTCTTCAAACAAGTAGCTTGGAACCAAGTTCCTTTACGAAACTAATGGCATCCAAGTCTACTTCTCCGTCGATCCTCAACCCTCATTTGCAGATTTTTCGTTTACACGAACGTGGGTTTATATGCCCTTCATTTTGCCTTTAAAGCTTCTTCGACAATTTGCGGCCATCTGTCCCGCGACAGAAACAGTATCCCAGAGTTCTATAGGAAGATCAAGCAACTGTCAGCTTCCCCCAGGCCAAAACGCATGCTCTTCGAAGTAGTGAAGCGAGTTACAGATGTGTTAAGGCAGCACTTCCAGCAGTTGTTGCATCATGTTGGGAGGGAGATAGGGCAAGGAGAGCGCCTAACTCTAGTCAACGAAGAAGTGATCCCCATTCCTGTTTACAAGAGGCTGCCGCAGCTATCAAAAAACTTGGGCGCCGGCTCTGTTGGCTCACCAGCAGGAAAGCAATACTATGTCTTGCGACAACTATGAAGGCATATCTCTGCTAAAAGTCGCATGTAAGATTCTATCCAACGCATCAGATCCGTAATAGTTGTCATCACGTGACACTGTCTAATAGGCAAGCATGCAACAAGTCTTGACGTTCATTCAAACGATTTTTGTAGAAGCTGCTCCATGCAGAGAGCAGAGGAGAAGGAATCTATGTATTCCCCACCTTCTTTGTAACTATCCAGCTCTCTCCCGCAAAGGAAGACTCCATTTAGGAGGAATCTGCTTTAACGACCTATGCAATCTGATAAATACAGATGTCAGAAACCTCTTTTGCTTCATAAGAAGCACCGATTAGTTCAACGAACAGATCCATGTGGTAACACAATGAACCTATCACTGGTCTAAGTGTGCCAACAGCTGGCCGCCACTTCAACCTAACCTCCCCTAACCTATTGTGTGAACGTCTGAAGCCCTTCTGTAGCACACTAATCGGCACGTACAGTGTGGCTTCTGGACACAGCAGATCAGACCAAATCTTCACACGAAGACAAATCCTGAAGACTCATAACCTTTTCATTGACTTCAAAGCCGCATATGATAGTACTCATCGCCTTGAGCTCTACCGCGCCAAGGCTGAATTAGGAATTCTGGGAAAACTGATTCAGTTGTGCGGCGTGACGTTGGAAAACACGCAGTTCACCTGCAATGTGCAATTCGGAAGCGGCTCTTTTGAACTTTTTCGAATATGCAACGGATTTGGGCAAGGAGATGCGCTATCATGTGTTTTTTTTTTAATTTTGTCCTGGAACAGATAGTACGCAGGGCAAGTATCAAGACGTAAGACACTATCTTCGATAAATCTGTCCAGCTGCTTGGATATGTAGACGATACACCGGTCGTCTCCCAGCGTGCCTTTGTAGAGGTTTTTACGGCAATCGAAGTAAATGTGGACAAAACCAAGAGCAAGTTGTCGACAAACAAGCACCACCTAGGACCAAATGTCCCTGTCGATAACAGTAATTTCGAAGAAGTTAAGGGGTTTACCTAGCTCGAAGGAAACATCAACACCACTGAAGATTCGACAGAGACTAACCCTACGAAACCTGCAACTTCGGTTTGGCAAAACAAATGGGTTAAGAACCTGGAAGACGAAATGCATACTCTAAAAAACACTGATCCTGCCAATTCTGCTATATGGTGCCGAAAGCAAAGCAGATATCAAGCGCTTTCAAGAGAAGCAATCCACTATGCGAGGAGGATGAATGGAGGTGAAGAAAGGTTAGGTTAGGTTGAGTGGCTGTCCCTACTAAGCAGGGACACACTTAGGCCAAAACAAGGCCCGTTGTGGTACCACGTAGAAAAGGCGGTTCCCCTCCATTATCAGAAGGGATCCGATCTACCCCTTCCATTGCTAGCTCGTCCGCTCTGCAGTTGTCCGGAACGTCCCTGTGTCCTGGAACCCAGCACATGGAGACGTCGCACCTGTCAGCGATCTCATTCAGAGCACAGGTCTCTGAATTTATTGCATTGCTTTACTAACCTGTGGATCGTACTGTCGGTGATTCCAAGGCTTTTATCGCTGCCTGACTATCTTTATATAGTACAGCAGCGCTACCATCTACCGCGTTAATCGAAAACCAAGCCGCAGCTTCTCGGACGGCTGTAATTTCCGCCTGAAATACTCTGCAATGATCCGGCAGTCGTTTGGCAATATTTAAGTCAAGTGCACTGGAGAAAACTTCTGCCCCCGTACCATACGCTTTTTTAGATCCATCCGTAGATATCTCTATCGCGGATTCATTAAAGACCCCTCCTGATTCCCAAACACTTCTGCTATGAGTTCAAAAGGAGAAAATACAAGTGCGAACTCTGTAAGCTGTATGGGGATGTGGATGCTGTGCAAAAAGTTAAAACAAGTCGATCACACCCAAGATTATCTTGCCGCCAGGTTCAAGACGACGAGGAAAACCGAACCTCAGTTTTAAAATGCAAGAGGGCTTGATCTGGAGATTTGGAACAGCGTGTCCAGGATGGAAGGCTGCAGTGTCTCAGAGTTTCTTCCGTATTATTACAAAATTTACATATTCTGCTCCATTCTAGGACCAGGTTTCCGAAAGATTCTTTGAATTTACAGTCTCACTGCCCTGTCATATGTTTTAAAAGTTGAAAACCTGAGCGATTCAAATGCATTTACCTCCCACACTCCAACCCCTAAGTCATTCCCAGTTAGTGTGCTAAGTTTTCGACATGATTAGACAAATACAAAAACAAAACGCTTCCCAAAGAACACATGCTTAGCACAGCAAACCCTCATTTTATTGTTCTATTTACCCACCGCTCGGGGCAACAACAGATTACCCCCTAAGGGGGTGGTTTTTTTTTTTTGGTAAAAACCAGTGCGGGCAAAAGAGCCATTGCACACGCATATTCATGGCCAGCACGTATTAGCAGAAAGGATGCAAAGGAAAAAAACAAACGTTAGCCATTCAAGCGAAAACGTGTGTGTAGTGCTCCTCGTCCTGGGTAGTTTTCTCCCTGAAAAGTCACTTTTTGTGTTCGTCCTTAACTCTCATAGCAAATGGTGTCTTTTAGTTCAAAGTTTTTGTCACACACACACCGGTTGCCACATTAAATGCAATAGTCCTTGCTGTTTTGTTCTTGTAATAGTCGTCATCCCCATCATCATCAACGTTGTTTTCTTCTTCTTTTTTTTTTGCTGGTTCGTGCTATCCCACCGGGCATCAATCGCATCAAAAAAAAATAAAAATTCCCCAGCAGCCAGCCACAAGAAGACAAACAGCGGTGTGACACAATACACGAGTAAGGTAAGCCATCAGGAGGACATTTTTCTAGGCGCACCACACCAACACCCGAGTCATTTTGAATGCCCGAAGTGAGAAGCGATAAAAATGAAAAGCTAAAGTGTTTTCTCTTTCAGGATATACACACACAAACACACACACACACCTTCGTATATATTTTTCAGAAGAAAAAAGGAATCTGCGATTTGAATTCCCTTCTTCGAGGAGATTGCTGCTCGGTTTCGTATTGTTTTTCGCTTCATCTTGGCACACCACGACAAGGACTTATTTAGGTTGGAAAAGCATCGCTCCGGCTCTATTGTGTCTCCCTAAGTGTTTGGGATTTTACTTGTTTTTTTTTTTTTTTGCCAGGACACTTAAAATGTGTTTCTGTTTGTTTTCATTTGAATTGCATAATATTTTGCTTTTGGATAATGTTGACGTCCTTATTGTTCTTCGTTTCAATTTGTAGGCAATTTTTCGGGGGTGTAGTTGGAACTTGTGCTCTTTGTTTTGATGGGATGATGACCGCAAGATATAGGTTAGAATAGAATCACACTTGTATTTGGTAATTAATTGAAGAGTGCGTTAGCCTGTTCAATAAATTTGTCCAACCTTATGTCGGTAAGTAGACGAAAAGCTCACTTAAACTTTATGACGAGAAAAGCAGAGAAAAACGCTGTCCAGCCACTTCAAGACAACGTCAAAAAGTACTAGGGTCTATGTGGATACCAGTCTTAACGCACCTAAAATGCAAAGTGATTGGTGATATCCTGCAGGTGTACGAATGGAAAGCCGCCATTTTCCATTAGCGGTACATACTGGTCAAAAATGTCAGATCAGAAACGTCACATGGTAAGCTTGGGCATCTGTCAACAACTCCCCATCGTTACATTTGTGAATTTTTTTTATCGGCGTCAGATATTTTTTTGTGCGTGATAATGTTGACGTTCAAGCCAAATAAGAGTCATTTGCGGGAAGTCGCGCCTTTAATTCGAAAAAATCTGCGGCTGAGGAACGCCGAATGATTATAGAAATTTACGATGAAGCTTCTATTAGTGAAAGAACGTGTCGCGAATAGTTTCAACGTCATGATTTCGACGTGGAAGACAAGAAGCGTCCCGGACCGTTGAAAAAGTTTGAAGACACAGAATTGGAGGCATTACTGGATCAAATTCCATGAAAACTTACAACAAACCATTTTCCATCGTCCAAAAGCAGGGAAATTGGGTGCCATATACGAGTTGAAGCCGAGAATCATCGAACAGCATTTTTCACGAGTGAACTGCTGCTGCAGCGGCAGGAAAAGAAGAGCTTTCTGCATCGTATTGTGACTGCCGATGAAAAGGGATAATCCGTGGAGTTTGCACGCAACTTGGGCGTGACACACTGCACAAACAAAATATTGCTCTCCTCATAGATAGCCAAGTCGCTATCAAAGCTATTGACTCGGCTACCATATCTTCCAAACTGGTACAGGAGTGCCGGAACGAGCTTGCCCGCTTGGGTGAACGCTTCAGGATCACACTGCTCTGGGTTCCAGGGCACAGTGACATAAAAGGAAATGAGTGTGCAGAGGAACTGGCCAGGCAGGGCTCAGCTCTACACGGTTCTCTCTGGGGCAAGGGTTACAGGACAAATCTACTCACACTTCCTGCAGAAGGCAAACCTCCAATGGGTTAACCAAATACGTCATATCAAGGAAGATATGGCCTACCTACGATAAGAATAGAGCAAAAGACAATCACGGAGCATAGGCCAATTGGAGACCATGCAGCCAAACTAGGTATTCCGTACAACCCCCACTGCCGTAGTTGCAGGAACGAAAATGAGAAGAAAACTCTCTCCCATTTCCTCTGCAAATGTCCGGTACTAGCAAGAGCCAGACTGCGTGCACCAAACCAACCGTTCTTCGACGACTTTAACGACATCTGGGGTAAAGAGATACGAGATCTAATCCGCTTTCTTAGCTCCACAGGATCTAGGCACCGACTGTACCACATCCTCAACAATGGACATCATCTAACAGGTCACACGAGTTGTGGTAACAAAAAGGCACAATCTTGTGCTAATTGGGTTCATGCTGAACCGCCACCTCTACCTATTTAGCTACGATAATCCAAAGCGAAATAAATTGAGTGCTAAGCCAAACATCCATGGATCGAAGCTCATGGTGTGTATTTGGTGGAACCAGCTCGGGACGGTATAGTTGCAAACGGGTGAAACCATTACAGGAGCTGGCTACCAAACACAACTAACGCTTCTAAGGTAAAACGGATATACGAGCAAAGACAAGACAAAGTGATTATGCAGCACGACAACGCTCGGCCACATGTTGCTCAGCTCGGTAAAACCTACCTGAAAGCACTGAAATGGGACATCCTACACCACCCGCCGTATTCTCCAGACATTACCCCTTCCGACTACCACCTGTTCCGATCGATGACGCATGGCCTGGCTTAGCAGCACTTTCGATCTTTCGAAGAAGCCAACAATTGGGTCGATTCGTGGATCGCCTCAAAAGACGAGCAGTTTTTCCAATGCGGGATTCGTATACTGCCAAAAATATGGGCACAGATGGGCTGCCTATGCTGATGTCAGCCAGTTCGTTTACGCTGTGAAAGAATCTGGCTCCTAAGTATGCTCTTCTTCGAGCTGAAGGGGCCGGTCATGTGGAGCGAAGCTGGAGAATTGTCTTCTCCTCTTCCTCGTCCATGCAGTTTATGCAAAAGTCATTGTAGAGAAGGCTCAACATCTGACATCCCTCGACATCTTTGACAGACAAATGGCAGCTAGTTCAGCTGTCCACCTCAAATCAATTTCACAGTGGTGTTCCAAAGATTTTGGCCACGCCTCCATTTTGAACAAATTCAAAATCATCACAGGAAACACAGACTACACCACACCCAAGCTTAACTTCCTTGTCACCATTCCCTTCAGGACATTCTGGAAAGAGAAGGCATTTCTACAAGACAATTCGATCCACTTTTACACCAACGAAGGTGTAGGCGGTTGTATTTCCTTTGATAGGCTTAATCTCAAGCTCTCTTTTCGTCTTCCAAATCATTGCAGCGTGTTCCAGGCGGAAATATTAGCTAAAGAAAAACAGATATCCGTATCTTTTCAGACAGTCAAGCGGCAATCAAGTCCTAGCTCTAGATTGCCGATCATCTCTTGGCGAAGCAGTTCAATATTCACCTCTATGTGGTGCCGGGGAAATATAAAGCGGGCGAACTCGAGAGATATGGAACAGCTATCCCCTTGCTTCCAGATAAAGACACTTTGGGTACACTGGTCGCTACCTGTAAACTTAAATTCAAGCTGGATGCTATCAAGGGAAGAAATTCCAGGTGGACAAGCGAAACAACATGTCTAGCAACGAAGCAAATTTGGCCACGACTGGATCTGAAAAGTTCTAAGAATTTAATTTCTCTCAACAGATGGCTGATCAGAACCGTAATAGGTATCATCACGGGACACTGTCTAATAGGCAAGCTTGGTGTACATTCAAACGATTTTTGTAGAAACTACATGGATGAGAAGGAGGAGGAATCCATCCAAAGAAGAGAGGGCTTTCTATCTCTCGTAAAAGAAGGCTCCACCTACTAGAATTCTACTTTGACGACGATTAGGCGATCAAAATCAGAAACCTACTTTGCTTCATCAGAAGCTGGTTCAAGGAGTAGGTAAAGAGACCTCTCCAGATCCGTGTGGTATCACAATTGACCTATCACTGGTCTAACTGT
Source organism: Criorhina ranunculi (assembly GCA_951813785.1). Lineage (NCBI taxonomy): Eukaryota > Metazoa > Arthropoda > Insecta > Diptera > Syrphidae > Criorhina > Criorhina ranunculi. The sequence goes on along the minus strand of OX638383.1, from coordinate 33,840,907 downwards.
GTTGGCAACAGCTGGCCGCCACTTCAACCTAACCTAACCTAAGCTTTCTGAAATGTAAGCCCTTGAGAGCGATGGAGTAAGCCAATCCTAAAGGAAACGGTTTTCTTGCCCTAATCACCGAATTTTTTCTTGAATGACGCCGTAAATGGTGTGAAGGGAATGACTTTGTATAATGTAGGACCATTGAACTTGTCAAGATTAACCAGAACACATGGAGGAAGCTCTGGTGGTACCATGTTCTCATTAACAGTTGGAGGAGTGTCGTAAGTAATATACGCAATTCTTCGCAAGCTCCCACTACACAGACCATCAGAGCATCACATGTGCCCCAAGGCAGTTGTGAATCTAAGCTATTTACTTCAGATCCATCTTCATTCGTCGGTCTGTTAATGCGCATGCGTACCTACATCAGCTTGTTAGGCTGCAAGTGCTTTAATCTTGAGAAGAGATTTTAATGTTAAGTTTTCTACAGAAGATGGAGAAACACTTTTGATCTCGTGTATATCGAATTCTAGCTTCCTCGAGACCTGAAGATTAGCTTGATCTGTCTATGTTCCAAATTTCATGCAAATCGGTCAACCCAGCTCCGAGAAAAGCGGAATGAAAACACCCTTCGTTCTCGCACAAGGACTTCATTTCAATCCACAATAGCTTTCCTAAAACCACTGTAACACACTTTGACAGACGAAAACTTGTCAAAAATACTTCGAATCCAATACAACTAAGCTAAGGACTTTTTAAGTTTTTTTCTCGAACTCGAAACCGTTGGGAAAAAAAATGAAAACCTTAGGTACCGTCGGTAAAACATTTAAACTTACGTGTCATCAGGAAACTCAAAAATCCACAAAATCAGCACGCAGAAGTATGTATCTAGAACTCCAAGCACTATGTACACCTTATGTATCTTATATCTTTTCACTACCTAAGTAACTTTCACAAACAATTTTCGTTTTTTTTTAATCACTAGCAACTAAACACCGTTCCGTACAGACCTTCATTTTCAATTAATTGACCCAAAACGCATCCCGATATTTTTTTTTGGAAAATTTATTAATTTTTAGCACGCGGCCAAGTATATTTTCCACGGATTCACGGATAAAACATCAAATTATCCTGGAGAACTTTTGCAATTGAATTGAAAATTGTAACCACACCACTACTATAAACGAAGGGAGCCCTATGCGATAGAGTCGGTGAGAATTAAATCTCACACATCTTAACTGCGAATGAGAAGTCTCTCTGTATGTGGTGTATAGCTAGCTCAACCACCCTAAAGTTGCAAATTGACGTTGGTATTGGGGTTCATTTGAATCGTCTCGTTAACCCCTATCAAAACTGTGGATTGCTGTGTGTGTTTGTGTGAGTGATATTAGCAGCCATTGCTGTACATTATGTACACAAAGCAGCAACAGTCTATTCATATCTAATTGGGAAAGGACACTACCGGCTGAGAGTCTTTTTTTTTTGATTTTTTTTAGTACAGGGAGGGAGCCTCCAATTTCTTGTGCATACAATGAACTTCAGTTGACCAGGGTCGTGTGTAGACATCACGGCTTCTACAAATGGCATACAACTGCACATCCAAAATGTACTTCATGAATATTGAATTCGATTTTCTAATTTGCTGAGCAATTTGTTGTTGATGTTTGCTGATGTGATGACTTGTCGCGAGGTTTTCATGTCGCGAGTACGGTTTTTTGTTTTTTTTTGAAACAGAAATGAGCAAGCAATGGAACTTGAAAAGTTGTACTTAAGGCTGAACAACAGAAGGACTCTAACGTGGAAGATATAACTTAAGAAACTTCGAAGGTATCTGCTTTTCTTGGGGCCACCCTTGGTGGGTTGGTGGATTCAACTCCTCCAATGGCATGGAAATGCGCATACCGGGTAAAGTTTCTGAACGCGCTCAACTAGGTGAGATGCGAGGTACGATCCTTGTCACTGTGCAGTTCAAGTTGACATACAGCCTCCACGTGGCGCCCCTGGATAGCTATCTCAGCATCCGCTGAATAGTGAACTAATGTATGCGGCCGTGTTCTAGGGAAGAGGACACATTCTTCTACCCCGAACGGTTTTGGCGTTTGTGCGAGAGGCCCATACAAGTAAAAACAGATTGTTACGAGAGAACAATCGGAAGAAAACGGAACTGATCTACAACGACGACACGGCGCGGCGAAAAAGGACAACGATCTGTTTTTCTTGAAAGACTTAAACCCGTAGACGGCGACGTAGTCCTACAATTTTGTCCGTTTTAGGCCACGGAATCATCGGAAAAATCCATCTCCTGTCGTTTGACAAGGATGAAATGGGCGGTCTATCTTGAAGAAAGGCGTTATAAACTTGAATCTTGGCTGTTTTCGACGACAGGAATGTTTGTGCTGATAGTTTTGAGTTTTTGAAAAACATTTTCAATAAACAAGTTAGGGTACAGGGTGCTCCAATAAAGTCTACCGAATTTCTAATCCAACCCGGAGGGACAAGGAGGAAGACCTCGCCTAAGGTGGCGCGCACAAGTAGTAGGGGACCTCAATCAACTTAGAGTCCGTAACTGGAGACGGTTAGCTAAGAACCGGGCTAATTGGAGAAGCTTGTTGGTTGAGGCCCAGGTTCACCCCGAACTGTAGCGCCACCTAAGTAAGTAAGTAAGTAATCTCGGTCTGAGGAATCAGTATAGTCGTGCGGAAGGCTTGGTTTTCTAGTTTGCATCATGACTTGGACTGATGTGCACCATACACTCGTTTTTTTTTAACCTTTTATCAACGATCCTGTGGTCGTAACAAAGAAAGCATTTTGTGTCCATTCTCCTCAAGATTGACACATAGCTATTCAGGGCCACATAGTCGAAGTGGTCCTCTGAAAGACTTAGAAACAGTTCATTTGGCATTCAGCTCTTTAGCTTTAGAATTCTATGTTTGAACTTTGAGAAGAATTTCTGAATTTAACGATTCCGACGTTAAAGACGAAAAGTTGATTGGTTTCTCTCAAAACCTTACTTTTCCAAGGTAGAAGCACTAACCCTTTGCATAACGCCTGTTTTCAGAACTATAGGTCTTTCGTTTACATAGAGAATCCATCAGTCATGACTCATGACTCATACTTCAAGATCTAAACTAAATCCCGAGTCAAATTATGCGTCTAAGGGTGAATGTGTGAAAACAAGTCGACAAACCTATCTTTTCTAAGGTAGAAGCACTAAGTCTATGCCACTTTGAAGAACTAAAGGTCTTTCGTTTACATAAAGAATCAATCAGTCATGACTTCTACTTCAAGATCCAGACTTAATCTCGAGTCTACAATAATTTATGCGTCTAAAGGTAAACGAGGGAAAGCAAGTTGACAACTTAAACGGAACGTCGAGATAGACAACTTGAACTTCGAGGAAGTCAGAGACTATTGACATCTTCCCAATCGACGTTTCTTTGGTCGAAGCCCAGAGACATCTCTCGAACTACTAAGGCGAGGTTGTATAAGACCCTGATCTTCCCAATATTGCTTTACGTAGCAAAGAATACCCTTGATTGTTTCAAAAGAAAGATTCGTCGACTTATTTACAACCCCGTCTGCATAAAATGTATAGTAAGCAATAGGTTAGGTAAGGTAGATCGGTGTCCCGTGGGACTCACTTAGGCTCCCTGTGGAGAGAATTCTACCCGTAACAGAAAGCGATACAACGACAAATTATACGACCGATTCATTGGCATCGACCAAGACAGGAGTGTTGGAATGTGGGATACGAATACCACGACAAAGACGGTTGTGACATTCAGGAGCTTTGAGGAAAGTATTTGAATCTTCACCCGAGGACAACGAAACAGTAGGTAGGTAGAGGCGGCCATGCACCCAAGTAGCACTAGGTGTGCCTTTTTGTTAGCGACACAGTAGAGTGATGCTTCACCTTAAGTAGCACGGATAAGTCGAGAAAGGTCTCAACCAATTTGGAATGCAAAACTGTAGCCATCTGTCTGTAGAGGCTTATTGATTGAGGGCTTGAATTGTAGCTTCATCCAAAGTAGTAGGAACGTAATGTCAAAGTCCTTAAGCATGGTTCTACTTTGGGAATGAAGTCTTATTACAGCTTGTTGGTCCTTTAGCTATCGTTTCACTCTGGTCGACGTGGCTTATTATTAAATTGGCTCTGCGACTGACTCAAGAGGCACTGCGACCTATAAGATCTATTGTACTGAGAACTTTTAAGACTAGGAGGTCCGTGATCTTTCTAATAAAGTTGAGGGCGTCTCCAGTCGAGGCGTTTCTAATGTCAGGATTACACATACTACATGTTTCTGTGATTCATCTTCTTCTAGACAAAGTCAGAAAGTGATGTCTGAGGCTGCAGTGTCCAAGGAAGAAACTGACAAGCTTTCTAGTTTCGTCCCTTTTGTGATAAAGGATATTCTTTGTGTTTTTAACTTGTTGACGACTTTGTGGTTAGTGCATTGAACTGATAAGCGACCTGACACCGGTTTGAATCCCTCGACAAACAATGACAAATCTACGAGAGCTTTTCAGTCCGCGTTTCGGCAGGTCTACTCCATTTGGGCGAAAAATGTAATGGTTGCGAGAGGAAAGCCCCTGGATTTCTAGAGCAAAAGGGATCTCAAGCCTACTAGTCTGTGAACATTGTAATCAAGTCCACCTAGCAACCTGGCTCACACTAGATCATTGCACCTTAGATACGATGGATGTCGCCTGATATGACACGTTATGGCTTCAAGAAGACTCCAAATAATATCAAAACCTTACTTCCAATAGCTAGTCTTCGAAGCAACAGGCTCTTTAAGATATTTTTGAACCAGGCAGCCAATCCATATAAAACAGAAACAGTTTCGAAACACTTGTAGTCGCCGCCGGCATGGATTTAGACGCGTCACTTAACCTCCAAACAATTTTAAACAGCAAAACCAGCGAATTAAAAGTTTCTTGCTCGTGATCGACGAGGATGAAGGATAACAACCATCGCCAAGTTGATTCGTCACACTACAGAGAACTTCTCTTGCAGACTCTTCGAAATTGTTCCCAATGTTCCGGTTTCCCTCAACTACTTTGCTAACAGAAAGCTGAAGACTCTTTGCAACTTCTAGATGTAGATGGCTCCACCTTCGTGGTCTGGTGGCGGCTTACCGAGCGATGATGTCATGGATATCCAATGGGCAGAACGGTCTTATTTTCTTAAATGATGATAAGAACTTAAAAACAAAATCAGTCCTATTGGACATTCTCTCTGAACTTCTAGATGATGGCTGGATCTCGGCAACAAAATGCACGAAAAAATTGCTTTCATCTCGTCCTGGCTGTTACTGTCACTCCCAATGATTCTCTACCCGAACCATAAATAACTTTTTATGAAAAAGTGTCAGGAACACCCATAAAATGGAACCCAAACTCTACAGAGATTGATTGCCCTACAAGAACTTGATGCAGGATAGTCGAGCTGGAAGCTCCTTCCATCTGCTACTTCGTCTTTGAATAACTCCTTCATCTAAGCTCTCGGGTGCGTTCCATTTTGATCAAAAGGATTTTCAAAATCTAAGACCCAGTGAACATTTGATCCAGAAACCTCAAAGCTACTTCCTTCACAAGTAGGTCCAGGTCCACCCAAGTCACTATCATCATCCTCATCGAAATGACCACATCTCAGAAGATTTTCTTTAAACTTTTCACCTTTAAAAGTTACGGTATCTCATCATCCCCTTTGTGGCTTCTGTGCACGATCTTTAGAACATCTTTACAAACACACACAAGCTACCTACACATGTGTATGTGACTAAGTATGAGTATATTATATGCAAAGTATAAACGCGCGGTTTTATTATGATTTATTGTGCGCTTTTTGAGCACCTGCCACAATTCGGTGTCAATATGCCTCTCGTCCTTCTCCTTAATCAAATGTTCACCTACTCTCCTTCTCCTTCTCCTTTTCCTCACCGCAGCAGGAGTTGCCATTGCTGATGCCTTCTTCTGCCTGAACTTCTCTAAAAGGTTGACAACTTAATGTGCCAACCCTCCCACCGAACGACGACAACGACAATCTGCAGGACAAAAGCAGAAAAGAACAAACAGTCAGGGCATAGCTAGGCAGGAGAAGGGAATGTGCATCACAACTCTCGTCTTAAAAGGATAATAAATGTTTACATTAAAGTATTTCCCAAATGAATATGAATGTACCTGGTACACATCCACACACCAATACACAGGGAGCAGCACCCAGGTCTGTCATCCCTTATTGAATCGGTGCGCACTGTAACTGTAAGAGAATAGTAATGCAAGTTCATTGGCAACGTATAGGCGTGTCAATAAGGGGTAGTATTGAGAAGTGGGTGTAGGGCATGCGCTCTTCTAATTGACAAGCATATACACGACTTTTCTCACGGAATACGAAGGCGTGGCTATGGTTAGGTCACTACATAGCAAATAGGGGAAACTATACTCACACATCGTTTGATCTGCTGACGCTGTAGGCTCTAGTGTCATGGTAGGGTGGCACATCTGCCTTTAAATTTGAATTTGGCTGCCTGATGACGATGATAGCTGGAGAGACTGTCAAGCTACCGCTGCTGCTGATTTACAGGCACATGGCGGTGTCATTTCGGCAACAGGGGTTACCGACAAAATGGCAACATTTTGTTTGCTCGTCGAGCACTTGTGAATTGTGATGAATTGTAAACATTACAGCGGAAGAGTAGTAGCTGGTAGGTACAAGTAGATGTCGCTTCCTTTTTTTTTTGTCCCCCCTCCCATTCTTTGGTTGTGATGTGAAACACAAAGGCGGACAGACCAGGTAGGTAGATGGTAACTTTAAGTTAGGCACTCAATTTTCTTATTTGACAGCCGATTTTTTTTTATGGACACAATTAAACCCTTTGTAGAGTAGGTAGGTATGTCAAAGGGATGTATAAATGCCTTGAGAAGGTAAATACACACAAACATACATATGTCTGTCATTGGAAGGGTGTAAAAGGTTTATTGAAGGTTTACTTGTTTCGTTAATTCAACTTTTGACGAACTTTTCATTTCTTATTACAGAACATAGAAGCTTCGAAAAATAGGGGTAGAATGACGTACTTAGACCCAATTTTTGTTAGAATCTATTGGAGCTTTTAGATTGATGTGAGGCTAAGTTCACTTCGATGACAGTTCGAAATGACAGATGTTGGATTAGAAAATCTTTTTTAGATGTTTCCACTTACACTTGTTGAATGGAAAAAGAAGGGTTTAAGGGTCGGGAAAGGAACTTATGTAATTCCAAGATGTATTGGCAATTGACCAAGAGAACATTTTGAGGTCTGGGCATGAGTGTTTGTAATCTGTTTCGATTCACCTAAACACCGACTCAGCCTTCATCACACAAGACACCTAGGATCAACAGAAAGTTTTGAACGGTCTTTTGAATTTTAAAGTGCAAGTTGACTGTTAGCACTAGAAACAGCCCTCGCGTAGTATTAGGCAGATAGGACTGCAATCCAGGAAATATGATCGAAAAGATCAGAAATACTGAAGAAACAAAGCTGTCACAAGAAGCTGCACAAGGTAGGATACGGATTTGTCTTGGGGAAATCGGCTGCGGTCAAGAGTTGTTGACTACAAGCCTTTAAGCAATTGCTTGGCTGTGATCCGCACCAAGGACACCTTTTAGAACATCAGTCTAATATGTGCTCACGCCGTTTTCAGCAACTTTAATGTTAAAATCGGAAGAGAGAACATCTTGGGCAGATAAATCGGAAAGTCTCTATGAAACGACATCACATAACGACTTCCGACTAATTGACTTCGTGGCAGGGTGTGATATGTCAGAACCTTTCTGAAACTAGAGAGGAACCGTCTACTTCACTTAAATCGATAAAATGTCGCCTTGATACTGAAGCCCGAAGAATGGAAAATAGAAGGTGGAAGGCAGATCTGGCGTAACTTGGAACGGCAAGACTTCGGTCCATTAAAAGGAAATGTAATAAGTCCTCACAATTGCTTGATAGGTAGGTTAGGTTAGGTTAGGTAGGAGTGGCAGGCTGCAGGTGTAGCCTCACTTAGACCAGTTAAGATCCTTTGTGTTACCACCAGGATCTGAATTTCACCAGAAATACTACCCGCAGAACCAGCCGGAGCTTACTATGAAGCGCTGGAGACTGCCTATGTTGATGTCAGCCAGTTGACTTAGGTTGTTGAAGAAACTGGCTCCTAAGTATACTCTTTTTCGAGCTGAAAGGGCCGGGCTTAATAGGTAAGCCCCCTTTTAAGCGATATTGCGTAAAAATTGTGATTGCATTGAGTTCTGTACCTCAGTCTGTAGCTAAAAAATCACGCTTTCGAACGGATGCCTGGTGGCGGATCATTTTGGTGTACAAATGTGAAAGGGGCCCAAAAAAATGCATCTACAGAGACTGATCAGGTGAACTTAGGGAAGCGACGCTTCTGGGAAATCAAAAAGCGAAAATGTGAGCAGTGCACCCGTTAGAAAATGAAGACGAGTGTGGTAAAATTGACTCAGGACTCAAACCCACAGCCATCTACTTATCCGGCTACCGACATCGAAGTGAAGTTCGAGGTTATAGACTTATGTAGAACAATGACCGACCAAATATCTTGCTTAAGTTGTTTGGGGCAACATGGAGCAAGTAGACGCCGATGTAAGTAAGAGACATTGAGTACAAGGCTTATAAGCTTATTACCAGCTTAGTGATGACACATGCGTGCGCTCTGTATGTGACAAACTCTAGTTCAATCTATAACTGAGCCTCATCGTCACCTGTGAGGGAGAGAAATCCCCTGAAGAAATGTTTTTGATTGCTTCGATCTATGGCGGAACTTAAGAATTTTTTTGATCTTTCAAGCAGCTTGTTGAAATGGTAGTCAATGTTCGATGAGGAAGTCCGTCAGAAGCTTGCTTAGTGTGAGAATTTTTTGCCTTCTCTTGCTGTTTTAGAGGTTAGTTAACTTTTAGTTGATTCCACTTTGAGAGCTTCTCCTACTGCTCCCATGAGTTGAGTTCCATATTGATGAGGCTATATCTTTCTTTTGTAAGTAAACATCACTAGTTCGGTTCTCTTAGGGACAAGGACAAAGATGTTTCACTTCAAATGCGTGTCGGTATCTACTGTTATTTTTTTTCCAACGTTTTCATTGTTGGAAACCAAATGTTACAAAAGCTACTGACATTGGACGAGGTGGAAAGAGAGACACATTACACAATTCTGTGAAACGCTAATTAAACTATCAACCAATGACAAGCCTCACTCAATCCCTTACAAAAACAACTAACAAAAATACGAATGTAGGTAGGTACAGTTCTATTTTTTGGGGATGATTACTCATGTTTTGTTTGAAATGATTTATTTGGTTGAATTTTATTTGTATTTTTTTCATTTGGATAAAGTGGAGGAATACATTCAGTGGTGGTACTGTACGTCAAGTGGTATCATCTCCTCATCTAGGATTTTGAATTAAAAAATATTTTATTACAAAAATGTTTTCAACTGGAAGAGAGGTACACTCGAGTTTGGAAACTGATATTAAATTATTTCGTAACCATAGAATATGAATAGCGTGTGTGAGTTAATTTGATATTTTTCGATGCGAGCTTGAGGGCAAAGGACTGTAAATATTGAAAACCACTCAGACGGGATAATATTATTAGTTTATGGATGAACAAATATTGCAAAAAAAATATATGAATTAGCTAGAAATTACAAGGAGTATCGAGTACAGTTTGAGAGCACCTATCTCTTAAAAATTTCAAATTATAGCGTTGACTTTCCGTCCCCCAAATTGTGTCAGAGTTGGATACTTTCGGTCTACTCATTCCACTCGTATGTTGTCTTTAAACTTTTACCTTCTCCTTTAGGTAGCCCCACAGAAAAAAGTCTGAAGGCGTTTTGAAATTGATTTCGAAATTGTCTCACGATCGATGTGGGCTGTAGCTTGTGGGCTTGCTGAAACCATATACCACTGCTGTTGTCCGCTCGCAAGAGTGGAAACAAGAAAGTCCAAGTCATTGACCATAACCTTTAAATTTTCAAAGACATACGGTCCATACATTTTGCGATAGATTATGCCACGGTTAGGTTAGGTTAGGTTGGGCGGCTGTGCCCACTAAACAGAGACCCACTTAGGCCAGAATGAAGGCCCATTGTGATACCGCGTGTAGAAAACCGGAAACCAGCCTCCGAAACCTCACATGCGGGCTGAGTAACCGTATCGGTGTAAGCTCTATACTGTACCGCACTAAGTGCAGAACCAATTAGTCCCACACACAAAACTCTTAATCCTCAAGATGTCGAGTCTGGCTAAGTCGTTAAGGTCATTGTAGAAGTACTCTCCTAGTGTTTTCCTCCTCAACCTTGATAGAGCAGGGCACGTGCAAAGAAAGTGTGTGGTCGTTTCTTCTTCCTCCTCGTCTCTGCAGCTTCTACAGAAATTGTTAGAAGGAGTGCCCTGTTAGGGCTCCTATTATAATTCTTATAAGTTTCCTGTTCACAGATAGAAGTCCTTCTGTTCTCTTCAGATCCAGGTTAGTCCAGATCTGTTTCCACAGAACTCAAGTGTTGCCGCTGTTGGAGATTTTGGAGACTATGTGTGCCCGAATGTCTGCAGTTTTGCTATCCATTAATCCGGCTATCGGACATCATTTGATTTTCTAAAATTCTCGGCGAGCTTAAGGATAGCTCTGTAGTACTCTCCAGTGGACACAGACGGCAGATTGACGATGAGCTTCAGTGATAAGGAGCTTAGGTTACAAGTACTCATCACTTCAGCCCCAAAAATCTGCCACGTGATACGAGCAAAGACAGGACAATCATATAGGAAATGTTCCGCAGTGTCGTCACTAAAATCTAACTCGTTGAGGTGTTCGGAAAAGGAGAAGTGTCTCGTAATGACGCCAATAAGTTGTCTGCAATCTTTTCTGCTAAGAGACAGCAAAATCCCGAGGATTTCTTACAAACGTGGGGAAGGATCTGTTAAGTCTGCCTGTATCCTGGTGAGTCATGCCACTTTCAGTTGTGGTTACTTGAAACCCAACCATGAATAGAAGCCCTTACCGAAGATATGGGCAAACCTTGTCTGGCAAGCTCATCGGAGAACTCATTTCTGGTAATCCCGCTGTGTCCAGAGATCCAGACAAGTCTTAGAAAATTTAGTCTTCCAACCGAATTCAAACTAGACCTGCATTCTCGAACTATTTTGGATCTAGTAAAAGGATTGAGTAAGACCTTAAGCGTAACCTGACTGTCGCTACAGACGCAGATACTTCGTCCCCTCTACTGGCTTTTCACAATAAAGTTCGCAGCCATTGGAAGACAGATGCATAAATACCTAGGGGAAAGTGCAGTTCGACGTAGTCGCTTTCTACAAAAGGTTATCTGCAACACTTTGCCGAACGAGATCGATGTTTCCAACCGATCTACTAGAACGAGATCTGCTTGTACGTCTAAAATGTTCAACGTTCCCATATCGCTCAAATTTAGCCACCAAAGCACCAGCAGTGTTAGCTGTTGAAGCACTGCAAACTCCTCGAAATTGTTGGTATACACGTTGGATGGCAATTACTGACTCAATCGCCCAATTGGAAGGAGACTGACTTCAACCTTTTGCCGACTAAAAATAAAACTATACCACTTACCTACGTAGAGATCGTCGTAGAATTTAAGTTCAAGTGGAAGCGCATGCCGGGTAAAGGACGCATGCACCTGAAAGATTAGACCCATCCTTCAACCTGTCAAGGGCAACAGAAAATGAGCAAAACGCGTACGGAAATAGTCAGCTCACAGCGGTTAGTATGGATCACTTACCAATTGGTAATCCCCTTCAACACTCACTCCCAGGACTTGGGCAAGAAAACAAACTTTTGCACACTTAATCTGCAGCTGTACAGTTTAAGCTAGAACCAGATTGCGCACGTCAAGCAAACTATTTCCTCAACTTTTCCTTAATCTTGCACAATGAACTGAAAAGCATTTGCCCATCCTTCGTCAGATTTCGCATGGGCACACAATCAGGTAACTCGATATCGTGTTCTCTTGGCTCTAATTGAACTCGTGCTAGCTAACTGCTGGACCACCAGCTAAACCAGTGTACCCGAGCTGCGAAGACAGCGTTCAGACTCAGGTTCACACCAGTCATATACTCCGTTGTAATGGAGGGTGCTGGCGTCGCTAATATAATGGTTTGATGCAAGAATTTTCGGACAGTACCGTCCAGGAAGTCATTGCATTCCTCCAGTCTTTTCGTTAAGATCATGCATCAGTAAACTAAAACACGGGCTTTAGGAAAATTAGAGAAGAGAGATGAAGAAGATACTGACGCACGTTGGTTTTAGATGATTCCGGATCGTATTAATGAGGAAACACAGAGCTATGTATGTAGATCATTCCACATTCATAAGGCTTAAGAAAGAATACCTATTCAGGCTTAAGGGTAAACTGGTGTGAATTGGAAGCATTACGCATATTCTGGGTGTAATCTTGAGAGGCAGGAAAACATCTGGCTAAAGAATCGACAAAATTTCGGTGACTCTACAGTTCGGGGTGAACTTGGGCATAAGCCAAGAAGACTCTCTTGTCAGCTCGATTCTTAGCTAACTACCTCCAGTTGCATACTCCAAATTGGTTGAGGTCCAGTTCTACTTATGACTGCCACCTAAGGCAGTCCTAGGCATTTCAAACAATTTATTGACAAGGTCGATGTCGCTATACAGCTCATGTAAATTCGTCATTGAATCTCCTCCGTCTTACAAAAATGGTAAATTGTTTTGGAGTTCTTTCAACCACCATTTGTTGCAAAGAGTTGAAGAATTCTATGAAAAGCTCCATGAAGATACCCCATTCCTTGGCACCGTAAACTGTCCCAAATTCAGTGCCAATTTTCCTCATTCTATTTCTAATATCTTTGAATTCCCAACGTTCTCTTTTCCTAATTTAAATTTCAATTAATTGCTTACTTTCTCTCAAAACAAGATGGCACCATTAACAAATTGTACTAGACTGCCTCATTTTATTGTACTAGAAAGGACACGTAGTTTCTTGTCTCTACTGTCAACTAAAAATGACAACTTCATTTTTCCCGATTGGATATTTTTTTTTTTTGATTAATTCGAGAAGTTCAATACGGTGTTCATCACTTTTAATATTTTCTTAATTAAAAATCGCACGCAAGTTTAACTAGCTACACTTAAATCATTAACAATGGCAGACCTTGGTACGTGGTACAAAAACGTACCCAGATTTACAAAAATCTGGTTAACAGCTACAGTTGGTGTTAGTGTCCTAGCACGATTCGGTATCCTTTCACCAGAATATCTGATTTTACATCAAGGATTCATATATAAAAAGTTTCAGGTAATTCAATGACCTACTAAGTTTATAAAATGTTTAATTCTATTGCGAAATTTAGATCTGGCGATTGCTCACTGCATTGTTCTACTATCCACTGTCGCCCAATACTGGATTCCATTTCATGTTAAATTGTTACTTCCTTTACAACTATTCCATGCGGTTGGAGAATGATCATTTCAAAACTAGTCCAGCCGACTATTTATTCCTTTTGATATTCCAATGGATTTGTTGTGCCATCAGTGGGTTGATATTTAATTTATACATTCTTATGGATCCAATGGTATTGGCCGTGTTGTACGTCTGGTGTCAGTTGAATAAGGAAGCAATTGTGAATTTCTGGTTTGGTACGAGATTTAAGGCAATGTACTTGCCATGGGTACTATTGGCAGTTAATTTGATACTTTCTTCTGGGTAAGATTTGAGTTTGATTTCTTGATAATATGGTTTTGAAATAATTTTGTACTTGCAGTGGTTTTGATTCGCTATTGGGCATTCTCATTGGACATTTGTACTTTTTCTTGAAGTTCCAGTATCCCCAAGAACTGGGAGGACACTCTTTTTTGGAAACACCCGGGTTTTTGTAAGTATTTTCTGGGCTATAGACTCTGAATGAAGCATGACGTGGTCCCATAAGAAACTTGAGATTTACTCTGCGCAGTAGTTACAAATTGAAATTGTGTTTTCATTTGAAAAATGTCAATAAAAATCACAAACTCTGATTTATGTTGTGTGGGTTCTGGTGCAGATTCTACAGTCATTTCACGTTTTTCTGTCGCCTATTTACACAACACGTCCCTTGATCCCCATTACTCTTGCTTTTTTCGGCAACAACATGTAATTTTGATTTTATCTTCGAGGCGAACTCCTTTCATTTGATCTCAAATCCCATGAAAGCAACAATAGCTCGCTTGCGGCTGGACTCCCTTCTACCAGTCTCAAGCAGCAATCACAAGGGATTGAATAAGTCCCATAAAAGTTGATTGAAATCTTATATGTAAATACTTTCAATCGCGCCTTAAATTGATCTTTAAGGATCTTTCTCATTGTAAAAAAAAAAAATATATTAATAACGTTGGACCAGCCTCTTTGCTGTGCAGATTTGGAACCTCTTAAGCTGTCTGATACAGCTACTAGCTACATGAATTGGTGCGTGCATGCTTCTAATACTATCTGCGTATCGGAGTTCTTAAGCCAACTTCTAGTTGCTTTTCTTTTTTTTTGTTGCAGCATTGCATATGGATAACTGCTCCCTTCTGTAATCTGCCCTTGCTTCAATAACTCTTTACAGCCATCCGCTCCTATTTCGTTGTCGTCATCCCATTGCAACTTTGAATAACTCTTTTATAATGATGTTGTGGCGCAAGTTCTCATGGTCATTTATGGATGGTAACGACATACTGAAGAGATTTTTGTTCTAGCTTTCTCTGTAATAGCGAGTTTTATCAGACGTACTTACCTTTCCATAGTTGAAAGTCTCCTTCTACACTAAGCGAAGCTTTTCAAATGACCTACGGCCACTTTGATACCACGCAGCTAATCTTGGTTCCAGCACAACACATAATGTAGCTGCGACGGTGTGAAGGTAAGGTTAACTAAGACAGGCGTCTTGAAAGGGCATAACGTAGGCTTAAGTCACATTGTGATGCCTGTGTTAAGATGGAAAATTAAGTTTAGAGATGCAGTGACCAATGCTTTCATAGAAGTGATAGTGACCTAAAAGTCTCTTCTGCTGTGAGATAGGAGGCAGAGGAGATGAGTTAGACTTTTCTACTCCTCCTAATCTATACAACTTGTGCAAAAGTCGTTGAAGACGGCCCCACGCCTGTAATGACACCAATGATGGTGCAGATTTGTGTTTTGTTGAAAGTTAAAGTCTGCCTTCATCCTCATCTCCTTCATTCTCCATCTATTCAGGCGAAATAAGTCTGACAGTGCAAGTTGTTGTTGTTTTCACTAACAGAATTTTTATTTTATTTCGTAGAAAATCATATTTCCCTGATGTCTCTGGCGGTGTTCATGGCTTTGGAATTCCACCAGTTAATCAACGACCAACAGAAAGAAATCCTCCACCAGCAGGAAATCGATTATTTGGAAATGCATGGGGTCGAGGGAATACCTTAGGACGAGACTAAAAGTTAACTCTTTCCCATTGGAAAGACAAAAAACGTTAAATACACGTACTTTTCTATAATTTTCTCATCGAGCAAGCCTATTCCTAGACTAATAATGAACTGTCCTCATCATATTTTCTATAAGTCGTATTTTTGTAATAAAAGTCGGTGTGTAAATAATAAACCATTAAAGCAATTAATATTAACAAATTTGTAATAAAACAAAAAGAATAAGGTATACAAAAACAAATAAAAAAAAAAAAGGAAAACAAATTTGATTCATTTAATGTCACAAAGCAATGCAACTCCTCTTAGAATCCAGTGCTCTGGCGGTTTATTCGATGCCAGCCATAATGGTGTAATGTAATTCAAATCAGTTCGATTCATTTTTTTATAAACAGGACACTAAAAAGAAGATGGACATTTAAGCAAAACCAATCCGGAGAGAAGCAAATTGATTGAATTACCGTGTATAATTTGGGATTTTTCGGTGCAACAGAATTTATAGCGTAGATATGTACGACTGGCATCAGGACATACAATACTTTATTGGTCGCTTCGACTAATTTCGATACTTTACGATCCCATCCGGCACCATCGCAATAGAGACCGTGTACGAATACACCTTCTTTTGGTGGTTTTTTACACTCTTCCTCGGAAAGTTTCAAAACATCGTTGTGCATAGAAACTTGATCCAGTGCCCAGCCGTGATGAGCTCGAGCTACTTCTTGTTTCATTGCAGTTAAAAATCCTTGGGGATTGAAGAAACCAGACATCCAGAAAACTACAGGGCGAGACTGCAAGAACAAAAGCAAAGAGTGGATACATGTGTGTTAAAACTGACAGATTGCTAGTTTAGAAAGATTTACCAAACCTTTTCAGGAAGACTACCATCATACAAACTTGTGCACCCACTCAGTCAGTGGAAAAAGAAGATAAAGAGGAGTTATAAAACTTGCTTGAACCCTAGGTTAACAACATCCAGGAACAGAAAACCTCAATTTCGAATACTTTTTGTCTATCTACAAAATGGGGGGTATGGAATGAAGAACTTCAATCAGACATCAACACCAACACCCGCAGAAAGCCGATAAAATAGTTAGTCTAAAGAATACAAAATCCTCTGAAATCAATCAGATTACTGCAAACATTTTGAAGGGATACTCCCTCTGTGACAATTTTTGACATCTGCTTGAGGAGTTGGTGCAGGGTATACTTGTCTAAGAAGGAAATCCTTCGAAACTAGAGAGGAATTATTGTCCTATTCCTTCAATTGAACCTGCTTAGCAGAATAAATGAGAAGCTAGAATCAGCAACAGTTTCAACCCAAATTAACCAAACCTTAAGGACAATATTCATATAATCATAGACTGTACAGCTTTCAAAAGCACGCCAGCCATTGTGTCCCTGAATAATACCACCCGTCCATCGAGCACCTCCTAAATGGAAAAGATTGCCTGAACCTAGGCAACTACAAATACATCGATCAAAGGGGCACCAAACTAGCAAAGCAATTTGACAGCTCTAACTTTGGGACAATGAATGAGAACAGACCTACCAGAATCACTGGGCAGCTGCCACAGCTCCCCTGACGAGCGCGATGCCATGAGATCAAAAGACCCTTCAAATTCAAGAATTAAACGTGGAAATCCGACGCCTGTTGTTACGCCAAACGCTTCAACCAAAAATAATTCATTCAACATCCACTAGAAACGAGCCATCGCGTCGGAAAAGAGTCACCATAAGCAATCTACATCAACCTTAATGAGATGAAGAAATTTCCCAAACCGTGATAACAGATCAAGGGGCATCCGCGATACTAAAACCCAAACTTTCCAAAGCGCTTGGACCAGACGTACATATATCCATGTTGATACTCAAAGAACTAGGCAAATCAGGATTCCAAATCGTTCCCTAAAATCGCTGCTGATCCCTGAGATCCCTGGTACTTTGGAAGCGCCCTATTGATGTAACTGCTTTTCAAGGCCTTAAAACCGATTGGATCACAGAAGAAATGTAGTTGCTACATCAACAACAATGAAACTACTGACGAATAAATTCCAAGTGTTCAGCAGCAAATGCCAGGATCTTAGAAGAAGCCTCTGCCAATAGTCAAATGGCAGATGACAAATGTCGAATCCAATCGCATACTGATTAAATACCCTAGAGACGAAAGGTTCACTTGCATCTAAAGCTAAAGATCAAAGAACAGCTTTAAATTTGGATTGTGTCAAGTCCAGGAATTCGTTAACCTCCTACAAATGAAATTGTAAAATTGATCTTACCCCGAAGCACCAATTACTGAATTGATTATTTCGTTCCAGCAATTCGGTAAACCAGAATCCCAAACTGGAAGAAAGCCAGCTACCACGTAGCCAAACTTCCGGCACTCTCGCATTGAATATATTATCCAGTGCGTCTCGCAACTGTTCACTCATAATAATTGTTCCTTCGATCGCCAATAGAAGATCCTTCAACGTTATTCGCACTAAAATAATTATCTGGGAAGAGACAGTCCCTTAATTAAAATATTCAGCTTAATAAGAAGCCGTGTCGAACCTTCTGCATTCTATCAATTTCCTGTCTCAAGAATATATTCATTGAGCTCGTAGCGCCCATGGCTCGTAGTCGCTCCTTAACTTCGAAAATATCATATGGCATTGGCATCTTTACCAACATATCTCTGGTGGCTCTGGCCACTTTATCTTCACGGGTTTCACCACCGCCAGCGGAGGTTTCTTTTAAAACAAAAAGACAGACAATAAGATAGACGAACATTGTAAAAGCTAAAGCTTACCTTTAGGCTGAATCGAAAGGATTGTGTCCAAAATCGATTTGGTAGCATTCGTCTGAAAGGTTATATCGGCATTCGAGTGGAATCCATAAACTTGAGGAGGATCCACCGCTTTCATGGTATCAATTGCATCCAAATACTCTTCCTTTGTCTTGAAAGTGAATATCTTGTAGCCTTTGAAAAACTGAAAAGCGTCTGTGAAAACTTCATCGCTGAACCAGACTCTGGCGAAGGTATTCAGCAAGCGCTTGTCATAATCATCAGTTACTCGGCCGCCGTATTGGACTTCGCCCAACATGTAACGCAGTGTGCTCCAGCTGATTCCCCTTAGAGGGTCTAGGTCGTCGAGATGATTCTGTACAAACAAACAGCTGGCATACCAATCAGCAGAGTTGAACTCGTATGGTATGTTCCATCCAAGTGGACCGTACTTTCGACGCTCTTGAACCACGGAATGCAGGAAAGAGATGGCAAACACCAGCGGATGATAAAATCCCGACTGACTGTAGTCCAAGAAGTCTTGCGATAAATTTCCATAGGTTCGCTGTAGACCAGCTCGAATTCCAGCTGGCGGTTCGTTGGTAAACTTAATCGACAGCTGTAACAAAGTAATCGGAAAGGCGTCATGAGGCTCTGTTGTGATCCAAACGCGGAAGTTTTGATGGAAGCCAGTTCCTTCTTTTTCCAGTTCGAGCAGCAGCAGGGTAAGTTCATTCATGTAGTCCAATCCCAAATGGCAGTTCTGTAACAACACCCAACCACTCTCCTCCAGGCATGTGGCTACCAATTTTCTTGCATGGACCTCCTGTCCTTGACCCATCGAAATGGAGAAACACTTTACTTCGTTTTTCTTTGCCAACGCCTCGATATTTGGCGACGGATCAGAACCCATAGACAGAAAGCAAACAATCGGTGTAAGCGGCTTGCTCTCTTCGAGAAGTTCATCAAAGTTCAGAATAATTGGTTCAGCAAATCGCTGACCAAGTGAGCTGCCAATATACTTCCGGCTTTGGGCAATTGTCCGATCCTGACACCAGGATCGCACCAAAAGCAGTTTACGGAATGCATCTAAGCTATTGTACCCATCGGGAATGGTCTCGCTTTCAGGGTTGTCTTTCTTGAACCAATTATTCCAGCCACGTTCGTTGTTGCTAACCCTGTCGAGAATGTTTGCGAACTGACTTAAGCGCGACAATTGCACCAGGTTCAACCAAGTCTCATCAGTGATCCACTTGAACGGGTTCGGAGGGCAATCATTGAGATTTAATGCCGCGCCTCCTTTGACAAAATTCTGGAACTCATCGTAGGAAACGTTGTCCAGCTGTCGGTCAATATTTAAAGCAATTAACAGCACAAACAGATACTTGTGATCCTCATAGAGCCCACGAGACTTGTACCGGTAGATTTCAAAAGTAAGGTACTTGATGATTCGCCGAATCCGCTGTTGGGTGATATGAGTCTTCTTCGACAAGGCCATCGAGGCGTCAAATCTCTCCAAAAACTGCACCAACGAGGTCTGGTACATTACATTCACCATAGCCATTGTACAGACCAAAAAATAGAGCACACTGCCTCTGGTTGCCACGGGACGATACTCCTCACGAGCAATATTAATCTTCGTTTCTGTTATCCTTGCTATCTCCAGTTTTTCCTTCACTTCAATAGCGGTATTCTTAGACGTGTTCAGCACCTCAATGACACTTACGTCATCCAACAAGCTGCCCTCTATTGTTGACAGCTTATGCAGGAGATTAGCTTCCAATTCTTTCATCTTTTTCATGTTCCCTGTGACGGTTTCCACCAAATTAGTTCGCTCCTCCTCCAGTTCCTTTCGTTCGTAAAGAATGACACGACCCAGCAGTTGGTCTTCTAAGCCCTTCATTGTCACCGTGAAGTCAATAATTGAAGTTCGTGCTGACACTTCGGGACTGTATGCCGGATTTGGAAGCTTTGTCGTAATGTACAATCGGAACTGATCATTGTAGTCGATTTCCTTGTCGCCAAGTTTGATCTTATACGTTGTACCGACCTTAAGTAAATTCCTATCGAGGACATTGTCCAAACAAGGATCTAGTTCCTCAGCGACATCTTCAATAATTACCGGCATGCCCATGGAAACCGCATCTTCGATGTGATTTCGGAAATACTTGTGATTCAATGAAGTCACAATCAGGGAGAACTCCTTCTCTTTTTGTTTAATCCAGGCTTTTCCCTGAGATTGGGGATCTATAAGCAATGGAAAGCGAACAGCTTTTGTGGAAATAATGCCGTTCTGTATGGACAGATCGTCCGATGGTAGGCCTTGTATATTCCATTCACCGATCTGCGTCCGATCAGCAAGGCTGTCAATAATGTTAATATTGGCCGAAAGTGGTATTTGTCGATCAACAAGCTCCTTATACCACGTTTCTTGCAAATCAGTTCTGAACTCTTGATTAAAGGGTCCTGTGTAGGACAAAAAGGCTGTTAAATATATTACGTCTCCAACAAGCCGCTCCGTTTCGCTCTTAAATTGTGATATTTGTTCGGTCCAACGGATTTTCTCTCCAGCAAGACCTCCAATCAGGGCAGTTGCTGCGTCCATCTTGTCTTGACACTTCTTAGCTTCGGCTAGGACAGCATTCTTTTTATCCTGTGCTTCGTCAAATTTCTTTTGCACCTCGACTAATTCGTCTTCTGCCGCTTGTAGCATGTCTTGAGCTTCTTTCAAGTCTGCTGAAGCTTTACGATGTTTAGCCTCTTGAATGGCTAAGTTTGCCTTAAGTGGCAGCACTTCCTTGTTTACCTCAAAGTACTTGGCCATAGCAATGGTCCATGACAACAGACCAGCTACATTACCACAAGCCGCTTTAGCTGCGTCGAAGGTATACAAGCTGTAAAAATAAGTTACATGTGCATATAGTAGTTTTCACCAAAAACATACACAGCATCCTTACCTATAATCAAAATATGGAATCAGCAAGTCCACCATCTCGGCATTTATTATATCAGTTGGATACTCAACAATCTTGCGAAGGAAACCTGTATCCGCCATTACTTTAAGTGATTCTTCCCAGGATGAGAGCATAAACCGTTTCTCTGGATCGGGAACCACAAGCTTGATACGCTTTCGGAACAGAAGGCATACAGCATCCATAATGAGTGTAATCAAATATGGAGGCTTTCCTAATTTTCGCACCGTAGCTATATCTGCCGCTTTGATAGTCTATAAAAGAAAACATGCCACAGAATTGGTCTTAACCCTCTAGATGCAATTAAATACTTTAAGTGCAGCTTCAGCTTCTTCTAATGCTGGTCTGGCCTTTTCTAGTTTTGCTTCGGCGACTTCTTTGTCAGCGGAAATAAGTGTAACCAAGCTTTCGGCTTGAATTTTCTTTTCAGCTACTTGAGCTTTTATCACCTCTGCCGCTGCTGTTGACCTAGCTACAGTCTCGAGGACTACCTCAGCTTCCGCAGATGCAATCACAATTACTTTATTCATTTCAATCAAGTCAACCTTCAATATCTCAACAGAACTTCCAGCTTCATCTAGCTTATCAAGACCGGATGACATACGATCCGACATAACAATAATATTTTCACGTTTATCTTTGTAGAGTTTTTTATAACTCTCCAAAAACGATATCAACGACTTGGGTGTAACAAATGTCTGTCGTCTGAATCGATCATAATATGCAAGGCAACACTCCGAAACGCTTTCGTGTATCGTACTCATGATTTGAATTACTTGCTCTTTCACGTCAGCATTGCATACAATATCGAATTCTATCAGATAGTGCCGTGATACAGCAACACGGGCGTCCTCTGGCCACTTCTGGAACCAATCGATCACACAACCAGATATCAAACCCGGGAATTTAAGTGAACGGCCACGGAATTTCTCTCCAACCTATGGAAAGGAAAATGTTTTAAGTTTTGAATTGAAAAACAATTTGAGAGCATCTACCGGCGAGAAGCATAACGCTATGTGTAAGTTGTATCTTGCTCTGGATATGAAAAAGTCGTAAAGATTGTCCTGAGTAGGTGGTCTTCGGGGTTGTAGCTTCTTCATCACAGGTATCATTTCATTGTAGATTTCATCTATAGAAAAAATATATTGATTAGGAAGATGAACAGTCATAGGTTAAGCTGATTGCTGGTTTGTATTTTTGTGAAGCCTGATATAACCTATTGCAAAGTGTCAGGGTTTGACCTGCATCAGTTCCTTATATGGATCCGATAAACGATGTTTTCTAAATGAAGCTTCCTTTTGTGGGAGACGATAGGATATGGTGAATGATACCCTCGTCATCCTCTTCGTCTATAAAGCTCATCCAGGAACCATTTGAGAAGAGACCTAGCCTTGCTACATGCTTGTCTAAAACGCAGTGTCCAGTGATGAAACCTGCCTCTTAAAACATTTCAGATCCAGCTTGAGCCGAATTTGCTTGGTGGTCTGGCAGGTAGCACCAATGGACCATGTAAGGTTTATCGTGCTGAATACAACGAGCTTACAATGCAGCGAAAGGAATACCTAGATTTCGCATTTCTGGTGAAATTGAGCCTCCAATATCACGCTCATTAACCTTACAGTTCCCTGGTATTTCTCTATGCGGAAATCAAGAGCTTCTTTTAAGAAGATTGACTCTAAAGATTTTAGGGCTATTTTGCTGCCCGTGGAAATGTTAATATCTTTAGACAAGATGTCTTTGCCAGAATGCACTGCAGAGGTTAAGAAAGCGAAAGGAGAGGCTAAGATTAAGCTTTTCGAAGAAAACACCCCCTCCTAACCCAGCTCTGGTCTTACAACCGTCCGTGTAGAAGTATATAGGCTCGTTCTTCAAAATAATGCTATCATCGCCGAAAGATCTGTTAAAGATAGTAACCTAGAAGTTTTTGTCGAAGTTAAGCTGGTAGGCAAAGAAGGTTGGTTACTGATTTTCCCTATTTCTCGTCTCGAAAGCTTTTGCAAAATCATATGGTGCCTATCTTTCAAGCAATGAACTTCTACTATAATTTCTATACATTTCCTATTAATGGACAGAAGTCTTTCCGTTCCAGGTTACGCCAGATCTGCTTTGACAACAGACAAACACTGATATATTCCATCTGTAATTGGCCATTCTTCTGACTTCAGTATCAAAATGAAATTTGATCAATTTTAGAGAAGCAGACAGTTGCCCGCTATTTTCAGAAAGGTTCTGACCTTTGTCAGCTCGTCGGCTCTGCAGTTGTCCCTGTATCCTGGAACTGTACTCCGTACATCAAACTCAATTTAGTATTTAAGACTGAAGGTTCCATTTCGGACCCAATGTCCTACGAAAAAAATAAAGGGCAACGGAGACCTTCTTTATATGGTCCTGTCCTGACCCCCAAGTTCAGCGAATTTAAGTTCCATGCCATTTAGCTTTAGAGGTATTTTGTACCATCTTGTGAACAAAACCAGTTCAGTCTTTGCAGCGTTTAATGAAAGAATGACCTTGTCCATACACCTCACTAGTTTATTGAGACCAGGGGTCGAATTACGGCATCAGTGATCGAGTAACTCGTCGCGTAAAAAGGAGCATTATGACGTCGGAATGATCGTTTATACATAATAATGCTCATTTTTACGTGACGAGTTACTCGATCACTGATGCCGTAATTCGACCCCAGATTCCTCCAGATCTTTTATTGTTTAAGGAAATTTTCTCGATATAGCTGTCGCAATGTGGTCTTGCACCCGTCCTTTCTGAGAATGTTAAGCAATTCATTCGTAACTATGAGCCACTACTCAATCGGTCCACACGCTGCCAAGTTTTGCATCCCGTTCAACCCCCACTGCCGTAGTTGCGATAATTCACAAGAAAAGGAAACGCTATTACACTTTCTCTGTGACTGCCCGGCACTTGCCAGAACCAGGCAGCGCACTCTCGGGAAACCCTTTTTTAAGGAACTATCTGAGATTTCTAACATCAAATTTTGCAACATTATCAATCTTCTTAACTCCACAGGATGGATCTAAAAACTACACTCTTAGCTACGCCCATCAACACCCAGGTCACGTGAGTTGTGGTATCAAAACGGCGCATCCACGCTACTTGTGTCTCTGGCAGGCTTACCAGTTTCAGCCACTACTACCTACCTATCTATGAGCCACTACTAGTGGCAATAATACACCACCCTACGAACTACCCCTGAAGACTAACATTCCCAGCTCAGCATGGATATGCCTGACATAAGTTATAAGTGGCTTATTTGGAGCTCTTGATTACGTTTAAGAGGAAACAGAAGGAAGCAGACCAATTTAACTTTTAACCAATTCCATCCAAGAAGGTCTTCCAAGAGCACAGTCATTTTATTATTCTTATCCGCTTTGGGAGTAAATTTTCAAGACCTACACAAAAAAAGTGTACATCTCGGAATTTATGGTTGGTGTATTCGCTAAAAACTTCTTGTAACATACCCGTGGGCGCGAAACTATGTAGACTTTAATGGAAAAGTAAACCGATTCCAACTGAAGTTTCACTATTTTATATTTGCTTACCCAACTCATCCTTGGCAAACAAATTCGCAATCTCTCCAGAGCTTAGAATATTATTAATGTACTCGAGAAAAGCTTCATCCTTAATTTCATTGTCCGTAAATATAAAAGTGATTCCAAGTCCCTCGAGTCCAGCGGTTCTATATAAATATTTCAAATCATCTACCAAATTACCAGCATTATAGGCACGTGTCAAAGTTATTTGGAAAAATTTATATCCCGCTATAAACGAGGATAGCCTCGTCAAACTTTGCTTGCCAGAACCACCGACACCAACTAATAGTGCATTGCCTCTGTAAAATTGTCAAAAGAACATTATCACCCGTGAAGAACAAGTATATACATGTATGCACAAGTACCTTGGAGTTCGAAGAATTCGTGAGACAATGATCAAATGAATCAATGCATCACGAAAGAATACCATATCCATGGCAAATCCACGAACTTGATCATTAAATTGTCTCATGTAAAACAGTACTTTGGCTTTGACAAATTCATAACTGTAATCAAAAATCTTAAATAAGTACTCTTTTAAATCCTGTTGTATGTATTGGGTATGTTTACCTTGGTATTTCCTCATAAATTTTTGGTGGTTCTAATGAAACATCTTCATCATCTTCACCACCTTCTGGTGGATCACGTAAGAAATCCACAAAATAGGTATCTACCTCTGGATATCTTTCATAATAATCACCCAAGTTCTTGGCTGCATCTATTCTAATGCGTTCATTAAACCAGACTTTATCCTTTTCAACTGTAAATCGATCAGCAATAACTCGAGCGCACTCGTGATGCCAGAGCTAACAAAATCAAAAACAAAAGATAAAATGTTTTTTGTTTTCTAAAATTCAACACTTACCTTAAGAACAGTCTCCACACATTTGCATTCTTCGGGAGCAATCTTTAGGACGCCTTCCCATATTCTTGACAAGTCACGTAAATTGAACACATAATGAAAATTAGCTGGAGTTGGCAACATCTTTGCCTTAATATTTTGCCAAAATCTTCGAGTCAAAGGCACAAGGTGTGGAATAATTTCCACAACCTCTAAATTAAATCGGGCTTCACAGAAGTATCCCCGACCGATGCTATTGAAAATTTGATCCATGGATGTATTACTTGGCAAGGTGCAATTGAATATTGAAAAATTCCGCTTAAGACGATTTGGTATGTCATTACGTCCACCACCGGGATGGATCATGGCACCAAGTAGTTGTATATCAAGAATTGTCGAAAAATCACCTAACGGAGAAAAAATTATAAAAAGAAAGAAAGCTTTAAAATTAAGACTGTGTCCATCCTTTTTTTTATTTTTTTTTGTAATTCACTAGAGCTAAAGGGGTTATGAATACCCTTATGATGCTATTCACACAGCTCTAGTTTTGGTGTGGTATTAAGGTTTCAGTCTTTTTGCTCCGTGGGTGGTGTCCAGAATAACTGGAGAGAATTATTGTTACTGTTGCCATTGCTTATAATTCACATTTTTTCTTTCGAATGATTGGAAACACCAATCTACTTCTAAAACCATTTAGTTTCGAACATTTTTACCGGTAAAAATCAGATCCCTTTGTTGTTGTACGATCTTCCTGATCTCTGAAGCTACTAGAGTTGAGTCGTTCCGAATCTGTATAGTTCGAGGAACTACATATGTCCTCTGTCGGAAACATGTCCGATTTTTCCGTAAACTGAACCTAAACATGTCCGTAGTTCCATATAGTTCCGACTTCACAGAAGGATGAATGAACGAAAGAACTATGCACACACATAACATACATGCGAAATTTGCTTGCTGATCGACAAGAACTGTGTGTGTGAAGCTTATCACTGGTATGTGCGTGCCAGAATTTGAATTGTATGCGTTCTAAAAGGAAATCTTCATCATGTCCATACGTATATTTCATTTGGAGTGGAACTGCGAACGAAGGGAACTATGGAACTAAAAGAGGGAGAGAACTGTTAACATGTCCGAGAACGAATACATCGTAATAGTTCCTGGACCTGGATATGTTCTTTAGCTCTTTTAGTTCCATAGTTCTTTTCGTTCGTAGTTCCACTCCATTTGAATTGAAATCAATGTGCTACGTTTGAAGAATGGAATATTTTTGTGTTTTTTTTTTTTTTTGGCAATTTGAAGTGAAGTGAAATTCAAAAATATCTACGTTGGATTAATGGTAGTTATATTTGTGAATTATTTCTTTAAAAATTTACTCTCGTGCATAATTTTTTTATCACAGGTTATGCTTTGAAAAAAAGAAATTATTTTTGAAATGCCAATGCGCCATCTGTAGGTATAAATGTCTTTATTAAAATGTTATTTTTCTTTTAAAGTTATTCAAAGACTGTTATTGTTGCCTACCTCCCTACCTATCTACCTATTTACAAAGTTCCAAACATGTTTAAGGAACTATCGATACATCATTTCCTTCAACGCAAAAATGTCCATAGAACTAAATAGTTCCGCGGACATGTTTCCCGGAACTAGTTCCGAGCAAAAAAAGAATCGTTCCATGTCCGTTCCATCATTGGAACTGTTTCGCGCAACTCTAGAAGCTACTAAAATAATTGTTACAGACAATGTCCCACCGCTGAATATGTCTGCTTAAGATGCATAGATTAAGTTATTTCTACAGGTTGTCGAGATTGGGTCTCAACCTCTTTGGAGAGTTGTTGGTTGGTTGCAGTTAACAAGAGAGAGGAGGATGGGCGCTTCGTCTTGATTTATGCAGCTAAATACTGGAGGATAAGTAAGACGGTGGAGCAGATTTTGAGATCGAATATTTGGTTCTGTCTGCGAGAAGAGCAGAATGGAAGAATGGAGGAGAGGATGCAACAGCGAACTCTACAACCTGTATAGTTCGGAAAAAAAAAATCTGTAGACTCGAACGCTCCAGCTATGATGGTCTTCAAATCTCAGCCATCTGGTTCATGGGGAAAAGCAAGACTGGACCCTCAGTAAACTGGAAACAGAGTACTTCGGGAACGTGAAAAATAGAACGCAACATTAGTTCAGACTCAAACCCTGATAAGTAAGTAAGTGTTGATTAAATACATTCAAAGCGGACAATCACTAGGCTTAATCCGACAGAGAATCTGGTGTTAGATCTATGTTTTTTTGAGTTTTAACCAATAATCTACGGATCTTATCCTAATATACTCACCAGGCCTGTCCAGTGAGTAAAATCCTTTCTGTTCGACCATTTGCCTTACAATTTCATTTGTAATTTGATCACCCCACTCGTTGATCACTGGCATATTTATGTCATCAATAAAGATTGTCATAGATCTTTGTCCAGGTGGTCCATAACTTGTACCAACTCGTTTCTCCACATAAGATTCAATAATTCTCTAGAAACAGAAATATTATCACACATATACATATGTTATTAGCGTGCACCAACAAACCTGATACATATTTGGAGTGGTAGCTGACGAAAAATTAAACGATTTCGACAAATGAAGCTCAGGATCATAGGTGGCCATGTATCCCTTGATCATAACAGTTTTTGCCGTACCCTGTTCACCAATAAGTAAAACTTGTTTTTTCTGTTTCGCCATATTGTGTATCAGGAAAGCAGTTCGCACATTGTCCACATTCGGTACAAGAATTGACGAAAACTCTGGAATGCTATCTTCTGGATAAATGAACTGTTCAATTTTTGTACTCCAATGTTGCCAATTGCCACTTTCATCCACATAGTATTCAAATATATTCTCAGTTGGCAATTTCTTGGGCCATCCTTGGGTATAAAATATCGTTTCAAAAATGTCATACATTATGCCTATCAACTTACGCAGTTTAGATGGATGTTTCAATACAAATTCTTCAAGTTTTTCTCTCTCAGCAATTTCGAGTACTGCCCCAAGAGTCCACATAAGAGCAAAAAGGAATGTTCTTTCCAAATACCTATCAGATCGGTTACCATCTTCCATAAGCATTCCATCCATGATTTCTAAGATTTGTTTAACATAAATCGCCTCAAGGATCTGCATCTTGGCAATAATTTTCGTTTGCACGAACAAATGGACATCATCGTAAATGGCCATAAAACAACGTCGGAATACCTCTCCTTCCTGAGGATTACGTGCACGGACCCAAGCTAAACAACCGTGTATATATATATAAATTAAAATGTTTGTATGTTCATCTAATTACCTTCCATGTAAACTGGCCACTTAAGCACTGAAGAGCTCATAAATACCATTCCCATACGACTTACAGTAGCTGGTGAGGCATTATCCAAATTGTCTGGTTCAAAAGTTAACTTTGAATTGTCAGCCATTTTGATACGATCACCATTGGCCAAGGTTAAGGTTTTGTTATCATCCAGTACGGAGTTAAGATTTTCAATCCAAACAGCATCAACAGGACCATCGAGTACAAGCCAAACGAATTCAGTTTTTTTAATTTTCAAAGATCGCCGCCAGAGGGTGGAAAATATTCCATCTGTCCAATCGTTGGTAGCCACATCTAAACGACCAAACATTTGTGGTGCGGTGATGGCCTTTAAACAAACAAATTTTGGATTAGATCCCAGGCTTCTGTATCATGAGCTCCGAAGCCCACAAAATGATAAGAGCTTCATCATTCTTAGTCAGAATTTGGTGATTTGGACTAGGCACATTTCATTTGATTTTTTCTAGGACTCAAACCTAACCCAACCAATATTCTAACCACAAAGCCAAAGCAACCGCAAAGTTCGCCCTTAGTTTTGGACTGTTTCACCCCATGTCACTCAATCTTTGCTCCCAAGATCAAAGGCTGTAGACCTATGCTGATTTTGTGCCAGTTTGTGACTTATCGGCCTTGCTATGCTAATAAGGCCAAACTATTCTCAGCGAAAAAAGGATAGAGCATATAGTGTACACACTCTTCCCAATTCATCCTAACACCGATACCGACAGGAAAGTCAAAAAGAGTTGATTCTCGCGGCACAAACTCTACAGAACGGAATACCGGCGAAAGTCCCAAAACGATTGCCTCGACATGCCCTCAGCTACTGCTGAACATGTACATTAGCTACCTTCAAGAAGGGGTCTTCCCGACGAGCTGAAAGAAACAACGTTTGGTACTGATCAGCAAGAGAAAATGAGACCCGGATCTCTTATCAGCGTACAGTCCTCTGTTGTATGCTGAACATTACAGGAAAACTTCTTGAGAAAATGCTGAAACCAAGGCCACGACATAGAGAGCAAGAGATTTTCCCGGAAAACAGCAAGACTCTCCACGATTGGAGAAGTCCAAACGGAACATCTCCTACGATGGCATCCGAAGATGTCCGAAGGCACTTTCCTAGTAGGGTATGCAGATGATATCGCCGCGATGATTACGGCAATAGATACCGATAGCGCGTAAAGAAAACTCGTCTTAAGTCAGGCCACAGAAAAGACGACTATAGTCCAAAGGGAAGAGACTACCGTTTGAGGTGATAACCAGCAAAGAAGCGATAAAGTATCTACCTTTCTGGCAACAGATCTGCATCTGCGAAGGTCACAAGTCACAACGCCAATAAGCAGATTTATAGCAAACGCAGGTAGTCCTACGGCCAGTCAACGAAGATTCCTAATGACAATTTGTCAAGCCATCCTCTTGTATGGTTGTGAGACATAGACCGACGCAAGAGAAATAAATGAAGCAAATGGGCACAATATAGAGACGCGGAGGGCTACGAGTTGCAAGAGGGGCCCTTATCGATCTCCTTGCGGCAAAGAGAAAGTATGTCTACGACAAAAAGATGGAAATTGGAGTGGAAGCGGCAATAGAGGAGGCAAATGAGCTTAACAAACAGCTGTGGCAAGAAATATGGAGCTCAGAAAGTAGGGACAAAATTGTCCGTGAGGCTGATCCTAAACGTTGCTTAATGGAAGGGACGGGAGCACAGTAAAGTTAACACTGTGCTCCTGTCAAACACAAAAATTCAAATAAGACTTTCAAAGTGTGTACTTACTTTTGGGTTCATTCTCATCTCTCTATGTGGGGCTCCCATATCTGTGAAACATTTCAACAGCGTAACAGTGCAACTTGTCTTACCCGATCCAGTAGGTCCCATCATCATAAGACCATGACGCACCAAAGACGTCTCATACAGTTGAACTACTTTTAAATTCCATTCAGGATTATTAACATAACCTAACTCGTCTGCAGATTTAGATATTGCCTTCTGTAATTCTTTGTACACAGCCTGTGTTAGTTTTATTCCTGGAAACATGTCTTCAATTAGAGACAAAAATAATCCTTCATCTTCATCAATCAATTTGGACACATTCATGTCCCTTAATACTCGCATCACAATTGTTTCTTCGGTATCTAAAGGATTTGCTCTTTTCTGTGCTCCCAATGTTCGCAACACAGATAGAATATTCCTTAAGCCAAAATCATAATGGACTTGTTTCGAGAGCTGTTCCTCACACAATTTGTACAGGGTGAAGAACTTTCGTGATAGTACTATGTTATCCTTGAAACCGCAACTGGCAAGTTTTACACGAATAATAATTTGACGATCGGGAACCATCATGGCAACAGTACGGAACATGATTTTTAAATTCTCTGGTAATTCCTGTCTGCCAGCATAGCCAGGATTCATTGTAATAAAAAGACCAAATTCAGGATTTAATGATACTAAGTCACCGTCGCTAAAGATGAAACTTGTCTTTTTTTCCTTTCGTGCAGTCAGGACGATACTAAAAAAAAAAACAGAAATTCAACTTGAAACTTGAATTTGAACAAAAGAATTACTATATCTGTTGTGCTGCTACGGATAAGACGGGCAACTCAATTCGATTGAACTCGTCGAAACATCCCCAAGATCCAGATTGTGCAAGACCTTTGTAAATTCTTCCTAAGCCTCTGAAGTCCATTTGATCGGAACAATTGAATACCACAACCAATTTACCCAAGGCTCGACCCATGTCTTTGGTGGTTTCCGTTTTTCCTGTTCCAGCGGGACCAGCCGGTGCTCCACCCATTGACATACCTAGAAAGATGAAGAAAGTATTGTTAGTTCTGTATGTGGGTATGTGAAGATTATAGAAGTTCCTGACGTTCAGCTAATCATAGAGCGGGAGCTAAACGAAAGAAGTTAACGAATTAGATGCACAAATCAACGATTGCAAGGTCAAGCCTCTTGTTTTCTTGTACCATATCGTCTCCGTTTCAAGCAGAGCTCGGTGCGAGAGTTTAGAAAACTTCCAAAGACTCAATCCAAACATCGTTTAAGGCAGGCGAACAGCACAGAAACCTCTAACAATTCTTTTCGTTAGTCTAAACTTGTACTATACGTATTGTGGAACCCATTGGATTACTTTTTCATTCGATGAACTTCAACACGTTTGTAAGGAATCGATAAGGATACGCCTGGTATAAGCTTCCGAAAAGGTTCTCAAAAGACTGAAGGTCTCAGTGAGGAATTTGTCAAATAAAATCAATAGTGTCGTAGGGTATACAATAAAAACTACTCATACCTTGAATATAGCCGGGGAAAGGCTTTCTGTTGGTATAAAGCAACTGACAGGCGGCTGTTAATGCCCTGGAATCAGCAACAATTAGATCTAAACTGAAAAAGCTTTGCAAAATGTAAATGGAATATCAGAGGAACAATGCGAGTGAATTTCCTGGGAAAGGGGCAAAACTACATCCCTCCAATGCTTTTCCCACTGTTAGACTGGCGCTCAGCCATGGAAATGGAAATAGACAATTACACCATAAGCAACTTCCAGAATCCTTTGGCCCTTGATCGACAAAGCAAACTAAGCGTACAAAACTGGAGCTAAAGATCGAGCTGATTGGAGACGCTTGTTAATTGAAGCCCATAGTCCACCTCGGACTGTAGATTGTTGTTTCTTTGACGATCCATAGGATCTATGAACTGTATAAAGATCTGTTGAGTGCACTGGTTCGGCCACATCAAGCGAATGAAGGAGAATGTTCCATTAAGAGGGTCTTCAAATCTTTACCACCTGCTTCACGAAGAAAATGGAAACCGAACCTCTGGTTTAAAAAATCAAGCAATCGCAGACGCTAGAAACCTTGGTCTAGTAAACTTGAAGCAGCGTACTCAGTACCATGATGAAAGGCGGCGTTAGTTCAGGCTCTGATCCTCCAAGGGGCGATAGCTTACTAATTATGAAACCAGGGGTCTTTGTGAGCTGATGATGAGCGCCAAAAGGTATCTTATCAATAAACCTACCTACTTCGACATCTACAGACCTCAGGTCTATAAGAAAACAGAACTGTGTTAGCTAGTATGTTCTGTTATGTGTGTTCGGGAGGGTTGTTCACTGCCCTTGGCACTGCGGTTTCTCTTCAAAATCCTATTGTGCCTTCCCTTATATTTTATAGATGAGTTATTTCATTCCAGAAGATATCAGGAAGTTAAGAAACTTCTCTAGGTGGATGGTAGTAAGGTGTTCCATTTGGACAACTTCTCTTTCTGATTTGAAAGAAGGCTGGGCATTCCGTTAGGATGGTAAGCAAACTCTTCGAAATAATGAAGTTGACCTATCAAAAAACTGAAATGTAGAGGGAAAGGATACAATGCCACGGCTCGTAGAGTTTCCAAATCGAACTTTGAGGAACAACGGAGTAGAAGAAGACCGGACATTGGGTAAGGTAACACGCACTAGTAGAAAAGGACTTAAAACCACTTGAAGTGCATTACTGTATTCCAACCTGAGTAAGATAAGATCGAAAAGGATGCAAAACTCCGATGTTTCAGGCAAAGAATCAACACAGGTCTGGAGTTAGGCATATCAAAAGTCGTGTTTTTTTTTAAGTCGAATTGAACCCCTTAGTCTTCTGATGGACGGTCATATTACATTATTTGCTGTGTATTTTGCGGCGTTCTGCTACAAATACTCACCCATAGCCTGAGCCAAAGTTATATAACATCTATCTGTGAGAGGTGTAATGGCCAATCGTTCAGTAACACCCAAATATTCGTTCTGATAAATGAAATCAACATCAGTGATTGCAACAATACAATCATCATTTTCCTCATTGTAATAGAAACGAGCTTGTTTCTGCCATTCAAAGTCAGCTGCAGTCCTTATACGCATTGTACATAGATCGTCAAAGATATCCCTGAAAGTTGAAGAGAAATTAAACATTTTGTAGCAAATTTGACCTCCTGTGGGAAATAGATAGACTTCTAGTGCTATAATCTATTTCGACAGAGGTCAAGGAAATCATTTATTCTTAACTGTCTACTAGACGGAACTAAATGGTGTCCAATTAGGAACGCCAGTTACTTTTGGTAGCATTGGCGGTGCTCAAACTACGTGTCCGAGTCCGGGAACATCAATTCGAAAACATTTCGAAAAGCTTTCATCAACTTCATGTTTACAAAATTAAATTGACGCAGGATCTCAAGCTAAGAGACCCTTTTAAGCACCGAAATACGTCAATTTTGGTTCTGACAAACCAAGAGTAGTACAATAAATTCAGGAAGAAGAAATCGGCTTCAGGGTGAGGCGCCCATCTAACTGAATGGCTTCATGAACAAACAAAACTGTCAGATTAAGCAACCGAAGAAACATACACTGATCCATAAGACCGATGAATCCTTGATGAACCAGTGTTTGCTTTGGCTTTTCGGCAGGCCAATTCTTGGGCCTTTTTTTTCTCAAAAATTACACCGGAAGTGCCAATAACCATTAAGAGCAAGAGACTAAGTTCCTGTGGATTCAACTGATCAAATTGGACTTTGCTGACATGGATAACACTTCGGAAACAATTCACAGGCTATGCCGTCTCGCAAAGAACCAAAATCCATTGGCCATTGGTCTTTTGAAATCTCAAACAATTCCAAGATCCGTATCGGTAACTGTGCCACAATCTCTGTCATCAAAAGATTTGCAATCAGAGTCTTCTTTTTTTATACACTCACACTCACCTCTGATGAACATGAATAGTAACCATCGTCTCAAATCGTATACGATCTAGTTTCGTTAAATCCTTTACCGTTAAGTCAATAAAATGATTTAATAAATTCAAGAATCTAGTATTTGTTTTCTTCATTATCATCTTATCCGTACGGCATTTTCTCAATGCATATTCAGCATCTTTTGTCCATAGCAATTGTACACCTAGCAGTCCAGCTTGTCCACAAAAGCCAGGAAATTCTTCAGCAAAATTAAATTCCGGATCATTTAAGCTAACAGCCATTCCAGCTAATATAGTCCTAATCGTGTCTTGCATTTCCTTTAATAGTTTTCCCATCCACAGTTCAACACCACCAGCACATTGGACAGCGTTTTCCATCATAACCTAGAACAAAATATAAGTTTAGACTTTGAAACAAAACGGTAGGATGAGAGAAAAACCTTCTCTCCATTCGAGGAATTCATTGCAATGATAATGTCCGTTGTTCTTTCTTGGAAATCGACCTAAAATATACATCGAATATCAATAACTAGATACATATGTGTACACTCAATGGCATTACAAAGGCAACAGCATCAAAAATGCTAAGCAAATGTGGCTGAATTGTAGTCGGATCGGAAGCTTGTCCTAGAATTTCAAGTAAGACCGGATCAGACACAAAGAAGAACCGAGGGAAAACCAATCTTTTGGATTCCAAATAACCTGTAAATAGAGATTATATTTGTTTAAGAATTAGTTTATGGAAACCATATAGGACAGTTCGTAACCTGTGAGGGACTTTTGGCACGTCTCAAGTTGTTCCAGTAGAAATGTCAACATGGTTGCTAAACTTTCATCACCCGTACAACACTCTACGGCATTGGGAATCTCCCTCGCTCTGAACATGATCCTTACATAATTTTTATCAATATTGGTAAATCTCTTTGCCTCCTGTGGCAATTGTTTAGAGATGTCACCTCCAACAAAGACCGCTTCTAGGTAAATCCATAAATTCTGAACAATTAACCATTTTTCAAGAATCTCGCCAGTTTGGCACAATTTCCAAAGCCACAGCTGAATATCTTTCTTAAACGGAGCATTATACCGATTCGATGCAAGAGAATTCATAATCATCAAGCTGTCTTCGAGTGCAGTTATAATATCCAAAGTCTCTCCACCCTTAAGAACTAAATCGCCGCGAGTCTTAAACGCACCCAACTGAATATTAACCGATGACCAATCGACTATGACTTGTTTCAGTTTACCCTCGATATCTAATTCTTTGCTAGCTCCAACGCAAATATCCTCAACATCTTCCTTATGTTGGAGAATTGGAGCCTCTAAGAGTTTACCCAATGTAAACTTAGGACTTGTTACATCGAATTCGGTTTTAAGAAGTGTATTCAATCGCACCCAATGACGGTCTTTCATGGCTTTGTTAGTCATTAGCTCTACAAGTGGACATGTTTCATTGAAGTCATCAATCTTTGTTTTGAGATCAATAAACGCCGGCCATGATTGCATTCCTTTGGGTAACTTGCGGCATCTATTGGATGGGAAAAAGAAATATTATTGACGGACTACTGTGTAACAAAATGGAAGTTACAAACTATAGGTACAGTCAAGTCTTAACCCAGACAAAGAAAGAGCCACCGTCTATTGAAAACTTGCAAGTCTTTGAAGAAGACAAATATTTGGTACGACAACTCATAGAAAGCCAGGGCCTGTGGACCCTTTTTTAACAAAACTTCCAGATAATGCCTTTGCTTGTCTTAGTCTAGTGAGTCTTTTGCAAAGCCTGTCAAATCGGTCATGATGTGTCTCACCATTTCGCAAATGGTATCTGACTCTTTGTTGGACTCGATCGAGCCCGTCAGAAGCTCTTAACGTACTCCTCCATATCCTGCTCCTAGACTACTTGCACATTAAATACATTGTTTCGTGAAGTGCTATCAGATTCAGAGAATTTAGGCTTATGGCCATAGTAAGTCTCTTGACCTGCTGCGTAGGGATTAAGTCTTGACCATAACTGACTACACGACTCCTACACTTAAATTGAATAAAAATATTCAGATTCACTTTCCGGAAAAGTCGGAATGGAACAATAACCTACCCCTTTCAAACTACCAAGTACACCGACGGCTCCAAGATGGAGTGTGACGTTGGAGCAGGTGTCTTCTCAGCGGAACTGAACGTATCCAAATCGTACCGCTTCCCAGACTCTTCGGGTGTCTTCCAGGCGGAGGTACTCCCGATTAGAGAAGTCTGCAAGATACTTAGCCTCTGCCCTTCTACCTTAAACAGCATAGGAGTTTTTATGGACAGCCAGACTGCCATCAAAGCGCTCCACTCACTTCGTCCTCTAAATTTGTGGAACAGTGCAAGGAAACTCTTATGCAGGCAAATGCTCGGTTTAACATCACTCTCCTCTGGGTTCTCGGCCATAATAACATAGAGGGGAACGAGAAGGCCAACGCGTTAGCCAGATGCGGCTCTATCCTGGACCCTTCCCTTGCGGAGTCAGTCTGCTCATAACTTTCTCTCTACTGCCTACTCTAGGTGGAAAAGTCTTGCAACATGTGCCATATCCAGACAGATTTGGCTCACCTACAATAAAAACAGAACAAATGACCTAATGAATAGGAACCGCATCGAGACTGCAATAATCACAGCCATTAGCACGGGCCACTGGCGGATAGGTCAACACACTGCCAAGCTTAGCACCCCGTTCA
This sequence comes from Criorhina ranunculi, assembly GCA_951813785.1. Classification (NCBI taxonomy): domain Eukaryota; kingdom Metazoa; phylum Arthropoda; class Insecta; order Diptera; family Syrphidae; genus Criorhina; species Criorhina ranunculi. Next base: position 33,803,590 of record OX638383.1, on the reverse strand, counting down.
ACCCCCACTGTCGTAGTTGCGACAATTCCACTTTCTCAATGACTGGCTGGTACTTACCTGAGCTAGACAGCGCACTCTCGAAAAAACTCATTTTTAAGGAACTATCTGAGATTTCTACCATAAAATTCTGCAAGATTATTAATTTTCTTAACTCCACAGGATGGATCTGAAAACTACATTCTTAGCTACGCCCATTAACATCCAGGTAACGTGAGTTATGGTATCAAGACGGCACATCCGCGCTACTTGTGTCTCTGGCAGGTTTACCAGTTTCAACCACTTCTACCTATCTACCTACCTCATGCTCCTGACGTATTATTTTGTCTTGTTCAATTTGTTTCCCTTTCGTAAAGCTAGATAAGGTACTAGGTTTACATCTGTTGGTTCTATCCGCAAAACTCTACAAATTCGGTCGGCACTTTTTTAATATCTACCCTGCCATAGAAGCTAACTGTCTAGGATGACAGCGCAGTTGTCAGAACACTTTTGGCAAAAGGGCAAAAAGAGACGTGATGGGGAAGAAGATTGAGTGTGATAAAGGGAGAAATCTCTGTATTTCATTGCATCACCGATGACGGTGCATTGTTTATAGACCTTTGTGTATATCCCTGACAAACATCTTAACCTATTTCAGAACAAGAAGACTTCAGTGAGTCAGCGTGAATTTCGGCGCAGATATCCCGGTCGTCCGACACCAACTGGCCAAACACTACGACGTTTAGCCGCTCGCTTAGAAGAGTATGGGACAACATGAGATGCAGCCGTTCTGCTGAGAATATCGCAGCTGTAACTGAAGATATCGCAAAGGACCCCGAAGTATCGACCAGACGACGTGCGACGCAATTGGGCATCAATTGGCGGTCTTTACAGAGAAATATGGTGAAAGACTGTAAGATGTTCCCTTACAAAGTGCAGACAGTGCATAAGCTGTTAGTTGTTGATAGCCTACGCTCAAGCCATCCTGAATCTCGGCCACGAGGGAGACAACTTCATCGAAAATCATCATGAGCGACGAGGCCCATTTCCATCTCTGTGGATATGTAAGTAAGTAAAATTATAGCTTCTGGGGCACCAAAGCTTCTGGGCCATTACACCCGTTCAAAGTTACTGCATGGTGTGCTGTTTACACTGGAGGCGTCATCGGGCCTTATTTTTCTGAAAACTACTGTAGACAGCAAGCGCTACAGAGCCATGCTGAACGACTTTCTCCTTCCTCAATTGGATGAATTGGGACTGGAGAACATGTGGTGCCAACAGGATGGAGCAACGGCGTCTACTGCACGAGCCACATCCAAAATTCTGAGGGCGGTATTTCTGGGACGCCTAATGTCTCGTTTTGACGATTTGCATGGGCCGGCAAGATCGCCTGATTTAACCGTTCCAGACTTATTTTTGTGGGGTTTTTTTAAGTCACGAGTCTATGTTAACAAGCCTCACACTTCTGAAGCCCTCAAAGAGAATATCCATCAAGAATGCGAGGACTTATCGCCGGCAAAAGTGATAGAAGGAACAACGGGTGACAACTTTTTCGCCACCTTGTACTTGGAGAGTGACCATATTTTTCACTCATAAGCTACAAATCTTCGTAAATAGGTGCTCAAGAATCAATAGATCTTACAACGTGAAGATACTTTCTTTGCAATGAAATGCAATAAAGATGAGCTACACACAAAATAAGTGATTCATTACCTGACTTGGAAATCTAGAAGTTCAACTGTAATCTTCTCGATATCCACATCACTCCAAGGCATTTCATAGTATTCCCCAATTGTCTTAAGCACAACAATATACAAGGAGTACAACCGGTTAAGGTAATTGAATTCCTTCTTACGCTGATGCAAAACTGGATAATCGGTAATAGGAAGACCAAATAACTTTTCTCCGCTGCTGTACATCTCATACTTTCGCCATAGCTCATCAAATCGATTCTGGAATATAAATACCCGATCGCTGGCTTCTTTAGCTGAAATACCATCAACCATTGGCCCTTTAGCTTCAAAGTCCTCATTGAATATCTGAAATTCATCAACAAACTGTTTGATTCCATCTGTAAGCTCTTTCATTAGAGGTTGTTCCATATCAGCTATACGGGATGAAACTTTCTTTGCCTGGAAATAGTTGAGAGATTAATTCATACAAGTACATTTATAAAAAAAAAAAATACGTACACTGTCCATCATATTATTGAAGGATAATTGAAGACTATCAACTTTATCGTAATCTTCCTGTGGTATATAGATATTGTATAACGAAAAAAGATGGTATGTATCCGTTATGAGACCAAGGTCCATATCCATCCTATAAAAAAGGAATCAAGTTAAACAACCCTGATTCCTTGGAATTGCATTAAGCCTTTCGCCTTTAGATACTTCACCTGATAGAATTATCACGAACTTTCTCTAGACATGTCATGGCCATTCGTACGTCATCTAGATCCTTGATTGGTTTACTAAGGATAAAATCTTGTTCCTTTATAAAATCAATCATTGTGTTCAATTGCTTCTTATATTGTGCGCTGAGAAGTGTTCCCAGAATGACCTTCCACTTCTTTGATTCGTCGACAAGTTTTACAATAACCCCAGCTGAAATAGCAAATAGCAAATAAAGACGAAGCCTGCTTGTAAATGTGATTGACGGATAGTGGACTGGAAATGAAATATTTAAGAGTAATCTTGGATAAGACACTTCTTTGGTGGGAACACGTTAAGTCTAAGGCAGCATACTACTAACTGTCTGTCATTTTAAGACTAAATTTTCACCGATAAGAACTTTGCAGCTTTTTAAAAGGTGTAGATTGTCTAAACTACCATACGACGCAATGGTTCTGGAATCAATACTTTCGACTTACCCTATGCACAAAAGGGATTCTTACTCTAAGTCGGGTACAGAATGTAGTTTAACCTTCACAGATGGCTGCAAACCCAGCGACTGATCAGATGCTGAATTCTTTCTGGAAAGCACTTTCCCTTAGATACCGAAAATGAGTTCTTGCTTGCTTGGCAAGGTTTCGAGAAGAACTTCTCTAGCCGAAGTTTACTCACATCTCCGTATAGGGCTTCCATTGACGGTTGGTTTTTCAGACACAAACAAAATCGTACGTGGCATGAGTCTTTAGGATACAGGCCGACCAACCGGATGCTTCCCGGCGTTTGTAAGAAGTCCGCGGCATTCCTGTGTCTCTCAACAGAAAAGACTGTAGACAACTTATTGGCATTATACCGGGTCATTATGTGATCACGTGGCTTTAGATTGGCGTTAGGTTGCTAAGACAGCGAATGCAAAACAATGCGGCACCACCTCTTGGCAAACACAACCTAGAACCTCCAAGAGAATAACCTGTCCCTTCCATCCATGTGAAAAATAGGTCGGCCTTGGTTTCCTACGAGCTGCCATAGCAAATATTTTTTGTTTGCTATACAGAGCCAAGTCTGGTTTTTGATTCATTCGTCTGTGCAGGATGATGATGGAGTCTTTTCACTGCTCCATCAAGGTCGCTAATGACCTCAACGAGGATTTTTATATGGAAAAAAAAGGATTTAGTCACGGTCGGTGGCGCAATAAGAAACTCATAAATCAAAGTCAGGGGCACAATATTCTTAAAGCTGACGGCATTGCGATCATTGGTAGAACTCAATGAGCTGTCACCGGTGCCTTCGAGACTATTTAGACAGAAGCTGCCACAATGAGTTTAGCGATGAACTTGGGCAGAACCAAGTATTTTCTGTCAAGAAAAAGGGACACACAATATCGATGAAATGTCACAGTGGACAGCTACAATTTCGAAGAAGTAAGGGACTTTGTCTCCCTTAGGTTAAGTTCTTAAATGATCCATTGTATTCCACAGTGTCTACCTTGGCTCTACTATATTTTCTTACAACATCTCATTAGAAATCAAATGAATTACTGCTCTTGCCACACGCTGTTTATTTGGACTGTGAAGCTAACTGAGTAGTAAGGTCATATCCCAATAAACTAAAACATCTCCATACGGCGCTGAAACGTGGACTCTATCGAAGGCGTTTGAAGAAATCCTTGTTCGTTTCAAGCGAAACATGTTTCGTAAGGCATTCGTTTCACTTGCCTTAAGACGGGTTTTGGAGGAGGAGATTCAACGAAAAACTACACGAGTTGTCAAAAATCTACGTATTGGGTAGGGACATGTAGAGCGAAAACCAACGCTCTGATACACAGTCTTCGAACTTGAAGTCATAAAGGAAGACCTCACCTCAACCCACTTATAAAGCGCAACTTTCATTCATTCGCGAAGTGATGAGATAATGTGTTTGTGAAACTCAATTGGTATGTGGTTTCAGTCTTCACTCCGAGGGTGTTGTCCCGAATAACTGGAGAAAATTTTGGTGTTGTTGCCATTGCTTTAAAATTCACAGTATTTCTTTCAAACTTCCTATAGAGTAGGGCTGACATCAGGTATTTTTTTGTTCGCAATTGATCGATTTTCTTGACACCAATAGTTGAACCTGAAACCTACAACGTGACAATCAATGGTGCTAACCTCATTGCACAGGAAGCAGTTAGCTAAGAACCGAGCTAACTGGGGTCCTGATAACCTCCAAAGTTATGTTTCAACGCCCCACAGAAAAAAAACCAAATAAAAATATGTATCGCTCTTACCCTTTCTTATTTCGATCGCTCCAACAACCGATAGAGAGTTCATGTTCTCTAGATCACTTGTGATGTTATCATAATAAATGAACTTGTCACGTATATCAACCGTTAAAGGATTTGTTTGGACAAAAGCTTGAATAATATCATCCCGCTTTTCAGACCACAGATACTTGTGTAGTTCATAAAATTTCTATTCAAATATAAAACATAAATTTAGTGGAAATGCCTTTTTTTTTTTGTATTCGATTTCTTACGACTAAAAGTTCTTCAATGTCCTGTTTGTATATATACAATCCTGTTTGTACATTCTGAACAGCTCGAATAATGTCCTTATGTTCAACAATATACTTGAAAAATGTCCGTTCATGACGATTTTCATCTGTGGATAGGAAAAAGAAAAGATTTAGTGCCGTACAAAATGTTATCTTACGCCTATGCCTCCCAACTGTGGAAACATTATTCAAATCGGTTAAGTCCTTTTCAAGATTAAAACCTCAAACAAGGACGATCAATTCAAACAAATCAATCATCATAAGTTATTTTACTCTTTTGGGCGTTGAAGATATAAAAAGTTTCGCAGATATGTTGGATTACTTCGTCATGGAACTCTCAATCTGAGTCTAACTTTGATAAAATCCCACGGATTCTCAATCGGATTAAGGTTAGACGAGACGAGGCGAAGCCATTCCAGTACATTAATGTTGTTCTCCACGAAGAATTTGACGTCTGCAGACGTGTTGGAACACGGCATTTTTGATTAGAGCTCTCTTTCTAATGGTATCCAGGAGCATTTGGGCCAAGACGTTTGCATATTTATTGCTATTCGCAATGCCTTCGACTGGATTTAAACTTTCCGGACCCGGACGGAGGGGTCCGTCCCCAACCCCAAAAACAAAACTTTGTATGGGTGCTTAGGGACTTGAAAAATATGACCAAATCGGAGCATTCAACTTTTTACTTCTTCTCACGACACTTACCCGGTATCCCTGGACCTCGCAGTGGCTCTAGTGAGCGTTATTGCCTTGGGCGTTAAGACCAAACGCCGTCGAACAGTAGATAAATCCATCTTGCCTTCCTAGGATTTATCACGTTGTTTTCGAAACAAAATGTTGGCAACCATGTTGCCTTGGTTTTTGTGTTTTCGGCCGCAATAGCCCTTACGACTCATTGCAATCGAACCTGTAGCTTTGTGGAATGCAATAATCTGGAAACACTTTCTAACTCTAAGATGAACTGAAATCTTCCTTATCCCTTTTTCAGTATGCTCATGTAAAACAAACATTTTTTCCTCTTCCCCACGGAGACATCCATATGTGACGCGGTCTTGACAAATCTAATACCATGGCAGTACTGTCCGGGGTGGACCTGTGCCTCAACCAACAAACGTCTCCAGCCAGCTCGATCTTTAGTCACCTGAGTCGCGTTCTTCCTCTACTGCACGGTCCCTCGGGGGCGGATTCGAAAAATGTTTGGACCGGAGCCAGCCAACTCAGTCGTTGGACCTTCACTCTTCTGACTAAGTCGATGTCGCTGTACGGCCCGTACAATTCGTCGTTTTATCTCCTCCTCCACTCACTGTCCGTAAATCACCCAAGAATTTTCCTCTCAAAGTAGCCAAGAGCACCCTCATTCATTTTTGATAAAGTTCATGCCTCTGGGTCATAGAGCAGGACTGGAATTATTCAGGATCACTTTTGTTGTTCGAGAGAGGGCGTTACTAGTCAATTGCCTTCTAAGCTCAAAGAAGCAGCGATTGGCAAGAGTTTTTCTTCGTTTGATCTCAGCACTGGTGTCTTTGTCTGAATTGATAGCGGAGTCTGGGTAGACCAAGTCCTTAACTTACTTACTTAAGGTGGCGCTACAGTCCGGGGTGGACCTGGGCCTCAACCAACGAGCGTCTCTAGCCAGCTCAATCTTTAGCTAGCTGCCTCCAGTTTCGCACGCTAAGTTGGTTGAGGTCCCCTTCAACTTGCGTGCGCCACCTGAGTCGCGGTCTTCCTCTGCTGTCATTAACTACCTCAAAAATATATCTGTCGAGGATAACGTTCTGTAAGAGACGTCAATATTGGGTGTCTTTTCTTGTTACCAGCATTTGCTTGGTCTTGCCCTCATTGACCGTTAAACCCATCTTCGTCGCTTCCGTCTCAATACTCACGAAAGCGAAACTGACATCACGCTGCTTCCTTCCAATTATGATAATATCATCGGCGTTTGCAAGTAATTGGACGGATTTTTAAAAGATTGTGCCTCTTATTTTTCCGCGTGAGTTTTTCACAATTCTTTCACGAAAGATGTTAGAAAAATTGCATGACAGCGATCGCCTTGTCTTAATCCTCTTTTGACAACAAAGGTCTCGGTGAGTTCTTTTCCGACCTTGATGGAGCAGCGTGCATTCTCTATCGTCGTCCTGCATAAACGGACGAGTCTGGCAGGAATGCTAAAACTAGACATTGCTCTGTAGCTCGTCTCTATAGATGCTGTCATACGCGGCCTTAAAATTGATGAATAGGTGGTGTGCATTGAATTGGAGCTCCTGGATTTTTTCCAAGATCTGCCGCAGAGTAAATATTTGATGGATGGTAGACTTTGCTACCCTAAAGCCACACTAATATAAACCAATCAGTTTGTTGACGAACGACTTCAGGCGTTTTCACAATACGGCAGATAGGATCTTGAAGGCGATGTTAAGAAGATTGATGCCTCTGTAGTTGGCGGAGTTCAGAGGGGGTCTCCTTTCTTGAGGATCGGACAAACAATGCTGAGGTTCCATTCATCGGACAAACCTTCGTCCGACCATATTTTACAGATGAGTTGGTGTATGCTCCTTACCAAGTCATCGTTGAAGAGCTCGACAATCAGGCTGTCCGCTCCAGCAGTTTTGTTGAACTTCAGCTTAGATCACTTCATCCAGATCAGATGGATGGAGTTGTTGTTCCACATCATCCAGGTTGAAAGGTTCATTCTGCCTGACAGCGATATTTGGTACGTCATCGCCGTTCAATAGCAAAATTTTCAAAAAAACAACTCAAAAGTCTTACCCTGCTTACGATTACCATTAAACAACGACTTAACCGATTTGAATAATTCTTCGACTATTGGTAAGTTCAATTCTTCCCAATAAATATAGAATACTGATACGACCCCAATAACCCCAACTTACCAACAGTAACGCGTCGAAGTTTTCTTTCAAAAGTCTTAGCCTGTCGTCCCCAATTTGTAACAAAATAATTAATTTCTGTACAAACTTGTATTGCAGCATGGAAATTCGTTTGCATAACCTCCAAGTTTGGTTCAATATAACATCCTTTTTCGAAATCTATCTCCATGTATGTGTATAAAATCGGCTTATTACCGGGTGTTCTCCAATTCGCTCTGTTTATAGTGAAAATTTACATACTTTAACCATTTTTTCAAAATAAAAACTTTATAAGCCTAACTTAAGTATTGAGTTCTTAATGAAATCCAAAGAACGTTTCGAACACTGTACCAAAGCCAAAATCATCTTCATGTTGTAGTAAGAGAATAAATCCATACAGTCGTTACGCAAATGACTAAGTTCATATCTCAAGGCTTCATAGTTTCGAATTTGAAGTCCTCGTAGTACATCATCGGGTACAATGTATATTGCTCGATAAATCTTATTAAATTGTATCCAATCGTATTTATCAATTGGCATATATCCTTCGGTTCGCCAATTATTGTCGTTTACTTGTTCTGGTGGTAGCTGATAAACTCGCCGACCTTTTGAGTCATATGGGGGGAAGTCCAAGAGATCGACAAACATGTTTATAATGTCAATTACAGCCCTTTCCATACAAACTGATTTGCGTTCTACTGTTTTTTCTGCAAAAAAAAAAATACAAATTAACCGACGATTATTACTGTGCCTAAACTTAGATCTATAACCCTGCCTAATCTGGCAATTCATCTTTTCTGACAAGCGAGCTCAACGTTTTGACTTAAAAATTGTCGGAAAGGTCAAGAAATGTTCACAATAAACAAGCATGATGCTTACGGCCTTAGGTTAGGTTAGGTAGTAGTGGCAGGCTGCAGATGCAGCCTCACTTTGACCAAATAAGGTCCTTTGTGCTACCACCAGGATCTGTATTTCACCATAAATACTACCCGCAGAACCAGTCGGAGCTTGCTATGAAGCGCTGGAGGCTACCTATGTATATTGATATCAACCAATTTACTAAGAAGCTGGCTCCTAAGTGTGCTCTTCTTCAAGCTGAGAGGGCCGAACATGTACAGAGAAGGTGGAGAATCGTCTCCTCCTCCTCCTCGTCCATGCAGCTTCTGCAGAAGTCGTTGTAAAGGAGGCCCAGCCTATAGGTATGCTTGCCGATGGTGCAGTGTCACGTTATAACACCCACTAAGGTGCTTATTGATGAGACAGTGAGAGCGTTTGAGATCCAGCTTTGGCCAAATCTGCTTGGTTATAAGGCAGATACTTCCTTCTATCTATCTGTGATTGGCGATGTCGATCGCGTTTCTATTGAGTAGCAATTTGCAGGTGGCGAGAGGCATGCTTAAATTCCCCTTTTCCGGAAGAATTGGTAGAGTTGTGCCCTCTGCTTACAGTCTTCCTTACTAGACAGTGCTCACTCAATTACCATCTCAACTAGTTGCGCATAAGTTCCTTGACCTCGATCTTGCTTGGGTTGTAGAAGGACTTTGTTTGCCACTAGAGGTCCCGATAGAAAACATTAAAACACAGACACCTAAAAGATCTCTCTGGCCTAGCAAAGTTCTTTTACAACCCAAGCATGATCGAGGTCAGGTTCACAGTCTCATCCTTTCACAGTCTACAGCCAGTCACTCGGTGAGTCCTGTATAAACTCATCAGTGAAAGTAAGTCTTTTTCACACGTTCTAGTAAGAAGCATTCAACCAGTTTTAATTTTAATTGTACATAGGCTAAGGCAAGTTTTCAAAATTTGAAGGGACTTTGGTAACCGCATGTTAGGTAAGGTTAGGTTAGAGGGGTAAATATTTAACACATGGATCTGTAATTTCCCCCAGAAAACTACCCGTAGAACCAGCCGGTGATTACTATGAAGCGCTAGAGGCGATTTATGTTGTTTTCAGCCAGTTCGTTGTTGTTTTCAGCTCTTCTTCGAGCTGAAAAGACTGGACACATACAAAGAAGGTAAACAAACTCAATACATAACCAAATAACTAAGCTGCATTTCCCTCCAGAGAGAGCTGAACAGAAGGTGAAGTAATTAACCCCAACCACATATCCATTTACACGAATGAGTCAAAAATGGATGCGGGTGTAGATTCCGGGATTTCTGCATTGGAACCAAACACCACACGGTCGTAAAGACTTTCAAACCATAGCAGGGTGTTCCAGGCGAAAGTTCCATAAATCGCCGAAGTCTCTCGAGAAGTTACATCGACATATACATAGACAATCCAGCAGCCATTAAAGCCATCACATCCACAACAATCAGATCCAGAACCGTAATCCCTGCCACGATGAGCTCAAGGCACTCAGCGCTAATCACAATTGTCACACTCATTTGGATCCCGGGACATAATGGCATCCATGGCTACGAAAAGGCCAATAAGTTTGCAAGAATGGGTTCTGAGGTGGATCTAACATTGGCTGCTGACTCAATTCTACCCTTATTAGAACTTAAAAAGTCCAGCATCCCCGCGAAATTTCAAAAACTCGATAACGAGAGAAAGGAGTACACATTCCACCTACTATGTGAATGCCCAAGCCTTAGCAAAAACAGAAAGACAACCCTCGGAGAAAATGATCTGGGCGAATTGTCAACCAAAGTCACCGAAAACTATCCTACAATTCCTGCGAAACGCAGGTTGGTTCAGGGAGGCCAATCTTTATAAATAAAAATGAAATACTGTTCGTTGCTTAGCGCATCACTTGAGAACGGCGGGACCGATTTGGCTCATTTTTATTATCGATGTTCGTTATAGTCCGAATAAGGTTTCTATGGAAAGAAAAATTGAAAAAGTTTCCCAGAAAATTGGAAAACTCGGGAAAAAGTTAAAGTACTTTTTTCCATGCGCTTTTTGTACAAATCAAAGTCTGTCCCAGGAACTACTGAACTGATTTCAAAAATTCTTTCAATATTGGAATTATTCCAAACATGCACCGGATTTCGGCAAGGAGACGCGCTGTCGTGTAATTTTTTAATCTTGTGCTGGAGCTGATATTGCGAAAGGTTGTCGTAAACACAGAAGGCACTATATTTAACAAATCCATCCAGCTGCTGGGATACGCAGACGATATCGACGTTATCGCTCTATAAAACTCTGATCTTGCCAGTCTTGCTTTATGGAGCTGAATGCTGGAGGATAAGCCAGACAGCGGAGTAGATCTTGGGATCCTTCGAAAGAAAAATTCTACGTCTAATATTTGGTCCAGTCTGCGAGGAGAGTGAATGGAGGAGAAGATACAACCGCGAACTCTACAAGCTGTACAAAGATGTGGATGTAGTCCGGGAGGCAAAAATCCGTCGACTGCAATGGCTTGGCCCCATCGAGCGAATGGACGAGAATGCTCCAGCTAAGAGGATCTTTGAATTCCAGCCACCTGGCTCACGAAGAGGCAGACCGAATCTCCGGTTTAAAGATCAGGCAATCGCGGACGCCAGAAATCTTGGTCTAGTAAACTGGAAGGAGCGTGCCCGGGACCGTGAAGAATGGAAAGCAGCATTAGTTCAGGCTCAGACCCTTCAAGGGTTGCTGGTCTGATAAGTAAGTAAGAAATTGGAATGGTGACACTTTTTGCTACCTTTTATCATAGAAAGTTCCATAAGGACGGACGTTTTTTAGCGACTTATTATGTATTTACTATGTGGGGGGACTGCTAGTGTTGATAATATAAATAATCAGTGTTCTATTTATTTTCAGCTTCACCAGATCACACCGGAGAACACAATGAATCCTTGAAGACCTGAGTGAGGCTGTACATAAGTGCAACCACCCTTATAATCTAATCTAAGCTGCATTTGGGTCTGGTGTGCTCTAAAAATTACAAAACAAACTAATAATGTTGTAAAAATTTTAAACTTTTCATTATCTTACCAAGGTCTTGCCTCAGTTTATTGCTTTCTTCAAGGTACTTGTCTGACGAAACAGGACTTTCTGGCACATAGACATATGTCACGGAATGAAGTGACTCCATTTCCTGTAAAATTCGTATGTTTTCAACATTCAGAACAGCATTATAAAAATCCACCACTTCGTTCACTTTCTAGAAAATAAAAAGCCTCCTCTAAAAAACGACCCTTCATCTTCAATCAACCAATCAACAAACCTTTTGTACATTATAAGTGAACTCTTCGCAATTTTCCGATATCCATATGATTTTTGATAGGCCCGGACTTAATTGTATCAGAACTTCCCTTAGCCTGAAGCGCATAATGTTGATATAAATTGGTGTAATTGCACGTCTTAAGTCATCGAATTGTCTTAGTGATTCTTGTAGTATCAACGCTGAATTGAATATTCGATCCTTACAGTATGTCAGTACATTTGCAATATTTGGAATTTCTGCAATAAGCTTTATATAAGTTACTTCTTATAATGAATTTATTTTCAATGAGTCCTACCAATATGAAACTTAAGCAACGCTTCAGTTTCTTTAACGCATCGATAAATTGATTCGTGTAAGTTAACACGAAACTTTGCATTTTGTTTGTGACGGCTTAGGACCGGTGCATTCAAAAACAATCGAACTTCTTCCGCATAGTCAAACCATGCCTTGTGATGGGTCATCTCATAATGACCGATTATTCCTAACATATAATTGTAATATTGTATTGTTCGCTGCGATTTTCTGTGGCCCAAGACACAAGGTCTTTCTTTGAGAACCTTTTGGACGAGTTTAGGAAGAAAACTTTAATTTGTGTGTGTGTGTGTTGAGAGTTTACCTTCATTGGATCCTCAATTTTTTGTAAAATAACTCGAATCCACTTTATGCGACCAGCTACTGGAGGTACGTTTCTTGGAATTGGAGGATTTCCTCTCTCAAGATTGTATCTGTTTAAGAATATTCAAAAAAAGAAAAGAGTCCACAAAAACGAGCTTAATAGTGTCAACCAAAGAAAGGATAAACGAAGAATACTGCCAACTCGTAGCCTTGGTAAAACTACCAAAGATCAGTGAAGATTTCTGTGATCCACTCGCAGACAGAAACCCTGTTTTGGTATAGTGCTTGGAGAATCTCAGACTTTGTTCTATTCTCTTTTTATTTGCAGTTTATAAATCGGGTGATTGGTTAACTATGCCCTATAGTCAACGAGATGCTAGAATCTTCCATACGAAAGCAGAAAACTTGTTCCCATCCTAATAACTTTTACATACAGTAATACCCGGATAAGTACTCCCCCGCTTAGCTGCATAACCCGCATTGGTAACCAAATATTTTAGGCTTCAAAAATGTTCAGCAATGCAAATGGGTACGGATAGGTAACTTCCCATCTTAAGTGCCCAAATAAGTCAGAAAAATTCTCAAGGCAGCTATCCGGAGCACGGTTTGTCAAAATTGTCAAACGATTGACGAACAATCCTCCGTAAGTCCATTTAGAATGCACTGAACCGACACGTGGCCTACCTCCAAAACTAATCAAGCTCATCAAAGCCCAATATGATGACATCACGTGTAGAGTCTTTCTACACAATGACAAATAATCCGTATCCTTCGAGTCAATATCTTCAAAGTAGTTGCCTGCTCCGTCAAAGCTACTGATTGTCACCGAACTTTTTGTCCTGGACACCCTGCTCACCAAGACTTTGTTGTAAGGCAATAAATGGGGAGTCCAGACCTTTAAAGAACATCTCGAAGGCTTTAATTTCGCAAACGACATCTCGCTGACCTAAAATTTAATTCAACATCAAGACCAAAAGCATGTCATTCCCGGCATGCAAACTCCAAATTCTGCCGCTCAAGTAAACACAGCTGGACAACATGTTTATGAAGTGAAGACAGCTCTCTTTATTTGAATTCGATGGGAATAATTCTAAGCTGCTCCGATGTGAAGTCAGCACTGTTAGAGGAAGCAGGACGATTGGGAGCGATACAAGAGGACCGAGATAATACAAAAGAAAGAACGGCACTGACTATAGAGGCATCAATTTTGTCAGCATCGCATTCAAGATCGTATGTGTCAATTTATGTGAACACCTAAAAGCTTTCATCAGCCACCTAATTGGCCTTTATCAATATAATTTTAGGACTGGAAAGTCCAAAAGGCCGCCTATGAAAGCATTTATAGGGACAAGTTGATGTTGAATGATGTTCGTTGCTCTATTAAGTTTGGTAAGAATGCGCTGTCATTTGACAGCCAGAAAGCGAAACTCACAAACCAACATCAGTCAAGAAGCTTCTACCACGACTACCTCTCAGAAATAGACCATATGGTTGAAAGACTAGCCTGCATTCTTGATAATGTCTTTAAAGCACCCTGCTCCATAGTTAGATCAGGTGGGAGGAAAACACAACCCTGGTGAAATACAGAATAAGACTTTTAAAGGAAGACTTATAGAAGAGCCTTCAACAGAGCTAGAGAGGCCTCTGACTGTACAATGATGTACAAAAAAGAGCTAATTAAAGCACAAAAACCCTCTTGGGAACAGTCCTGCGGAAGTAGCTAGACTTCAGAAAATTCTGTCCAGTAACGTTGTTACTCCCTTTCACATCCTTAAAGGAGACGGCTCGTGGAACTTTAACAATGTTCCCAGTTCCCAGTTCACTGTCTTAGTTTAAACTCCCAAGGCTGGCAAGAGTACACATACCCATCCAAAACATTTCAGCTGTCTTTGTCAGTGTCAGTGAGGCAGAAACACCCAAAATTGATTTAGCGACAAAACTACGGAACACCCAACATCGATGACTCGGACAAAAAGTCACAATGGGTAGCTGCAACTTTGAGGTGGTAAGAGACTTTTTCATTTCTGACCGAGATTGAAACTGAGAGGACAATTAATGGGACCTCAACCAACTAAGAACCGGGCTACCGATCTAACTGTAGAGGATTGGTGGTTAAGGCCAACGGTCACTCCGAACAGTAGCGCCACCCAAGTAAGTGATGATAAAAGGATGTTAGGTTAGTTTATATAATTCACTAACTTACACATCTTTTAAGTCAAGCATTTCCTTCTGCAGTAATTCGGAAACCTCCAAATACCTCCGGTCCAAGCACAGGCAATCCAAATTTAACTTCTCGAACCTTTTCAATATTAAAATGATAGAACTTGTCGTTGGACAATCGGTCACTTGTAACTTGACGAATTGTTGCATTTGTACTTCAGCTGCTTCGATTGATTTAACAAAGATATTATAGTCTTCATTGAATAACTCTACACGATAGGCCAAGGCATCATAAGACCTTCCACTTATTACTTCCCTAGCCGCTTTTATTTGTGCCCCAAACTTTTCCATTCCACTGATGCAGATTGTATCTAAAATCCGATAGGTAAGTTCCGTATTGAAAATAACCTTTATCTGAAATTGAAAGATGAAAAGATGAAGGTGATTTCGCCCTTAACAGAAGGCTTGGTTATAAGTACTTACCCTTTCTAAACGTTCTAGAAATCTTTCCATATTTGTAAATATATAGACGGACGAGACCACCCATGGCTTCTCGTTCAATTGCTTCATTGCGTCAACATGCTCGAAGAATATGTTTCTGTAGGAATTCATGACTTCATGGACTTTTTCAATTTTACTAATTAGGGTGTGGGCCGGTATGTTCCACAACATTAAACGTTTGTTATCGGTAATAAACTTTTGGCATGTTAGGGTTAATTGATTTGTTATTTTAACAAAGAGCCCTGTTATATTACTGGGTGTATTGAAGAAATGTGCTGTCTTGCAAACATTTCGAATTGCCACCATTAGCCCAGGAAGACTGCTAATAATTACATCGGGGCTGGATCTGAAATAGAAATATTAAACAACAAGTGCCGCATGAAAAAGCCCGAAAAAAGCATGATAAAAAAAAGTCATCTACATCTACATAGTACTATCCTTGAAAGTCTATTCATTGCCTCATTAGCAACTGTATTTATTGGTGTCAAAGTTGAATTCCATTGAAATTCTTTGCTTCTGGGACTGAACGACCTGGAGCTCATGCTTTGGGGTTATTTAAGAATAAACGAATCAAAAGTGCCGTCATACACGAAGGAACCATCCATTGGATGGTTATGCCTATTGGCTCCTGACCACTTCTCTGGTTCATCAAAGATATACTGTCGGAAACGGATGAGTGCAAACCGGATAAGTGCAAATTTCTTGTAAGTGCACGTCATTTTAAGCACCCAAAATATTTTATTTACCAAAAAAACACTCGGATAAGTGCAATTTGTCTCGGCATCACCGCAGCTATGCGAATCTGCCTTAGAAGTACTTGCTGGGCTTACGCCATTGCAGATCTTTGTCAAAAAAAAAAAGTGGCAGCCTCTAACGGTCTACCAGGAATCCAGCCAAGCAGACTTACGAGTCACATGGCTATCCTTCTGACTTCCCCGAGCTTAAAACGATCAGTACGGTATCCGACTTTATGCCCAAAATACTCTGTTTTAGCAGAAAGTTCGAAATTGAGATCACGAACTGTAATTCTTGGGAAACTAGCGATCCGTTGATGAATATAAAAGGACTAGTCTAGTATACTGATGGATTAAAGATGGACTTCGGTGTTGGTAATGATATTTATGGCCTTAAGCACATAGTTTCAAAGGCACTTCGAATATGCCCTAGTGTCTTTCAAGAATAACTACATGCCATTGATACCACCGCCAATATGATTCTTGACTCCGGCATTAAGGGGGCAACCATCAACAGATTCACCGAGAGTCAAGCAGCGCTCAAAGTATTGAGCTCCCAATTTCTACAACTCAAATGCCATTTCAGGCTGCTTCAGTGCTCTCGAAGACCCTACTAAGCGAAATAAAGACAAACTCTGGTGGGTACCAGGAAACAGAGACATTGAAGGCAATGAAATTGCAGACCGACTTGCCAGGAATGGTGCTTCAGAAAGATACATATGTCCTGAACGAGTCGGAACAGCTGGGAAAAACGGAACTTCTCATTCTACTGGGACAACATCCAGGACAGACAGGCAAAAAGTGCCGTCCGACCCCTGAAGATTACCACAAGAAACATTTTCAACCACAGAAGGGACGATATCAGAAGGCTTGCCGGCTTCCTCAACGGTCACTGTAGCCTCAGATATCACTTAAATAAACTAAATATAGTTCAGGAATCTGAATACAGACTCTGCTTAGAGGAAGACGAATCAGCGGAACACATATTATGTGAGTGCGTGGCTGTCTGCAGGGTCAGGAAACGCTGTCTTCACAAGGAATTCCTAACACCGGAGGACATTCGTAATGCCTCGACTGGAGATATCCTCAACTTCATTAAGAAGATCCAGGATCTTCTACTCTAGGCTCCAGGTACAATAGATCTTTAGGAAACTAAATTGTTTAACTTGCAGATTAGTGCAAGGGTGTACACTTACGAAATCGAACCCGATAAGTTGTGCACTTATCCGCTTCCGACTGTATGTAGCTAGGCAAGAAAATCCTCTTTCACTTCACTTTCCAAGTGCTGCACCCTTATAACAGAACGGATTGAACATTTGAAATGAACATCATTGCTTCATCATATTTCGTTCAAGATTCCAAACACCGATTGTGTTTTGCCGATTCGGTCTGTTGCTTCTAGAGTAGGTAACATGAGTTAAGACTCCGAATTATTTAAATAAGCTAACGAAACCAAAACGGATTCTGGACTAAAATTGGATTCTAGAATATGAGGGCGCTCCTCATCTCAGTGAAGAACTTCAAAAAGCCAGTTTTGAGCAACCAATTGATGCGATATAAGTAGTTTTTGGCAGACGGTTACATACGGGAGAGAAATAATTCCCAACGCGTAACACTTCTCTACTCTGGAAAGCTATCCAGAAGTTGAGTGGCAGTGGCAGTGGAGTGCTTTCGTTAACAATACGCAAAAGTCTTATTTCCTGGCGGCTATATGGAGCTGACTGCCAGATTTTGGACTAGAATACGAAGCATCACCAAGATACCGCGTTATGACCCAATAGAGCTTACAAATGAATACTTGACTGAGGAAATAAGACCCTTGAACATAAAAATAGATCCCTGCCACTACAACTAATCGACATTAAAACGATATCAAGCTATTTTGTCACATTTTGAATGAAAAATAAACACTTACCTATACAAAGGATCCCAGACCTTCTGAAGCGATGCTATGTATCGAACATTATCCTTAGCTTCGTTCAATGCCAGTGTTACCAGATTATCAATCTCTGTCCATTTCTAAAACACCAAATCATAAAATTAAATTTAGAATAATTTTAACATACGTATTTACGTTTAATAACTTCGAGGATCTTGATAGGATCAAGCAAGCCTTATGATTATTAAATGCCCTCGATGAGACAAATTCAATAATCGAAGTATATCTGGCCAATAATCGCCTCCAATTGACCAGAATTTCTAATGGACCAGCATCAGATTGATCACGTTGTATTTGTTTTCCCTCAACCAAGATTCCCTGAATC
Organism: Criorhina ranunculi; assembly: GCA_951813785.1. Classification (NCBI taxonomy): domain Eukaryota; kingdom Metazoa; phylum Arthropoda; class Insecta; order Diptera; family Syrphidae; genus Criorhina; species Criorhina ranunculi. The sequence continues at coordinate 33,785,397 of OX638383.1, read as the reverse complement.
TGTCTCAACCATTGAGAGAAGTAACGTTGTACAAGATAAACTCTAGGTATATCCTTAGAACTAGCTTCAATTTGATGTTTTGCAAGAAGAAATCCTTTGAACAGCTCATGTGAAACGTCAAACACAACCCGAGTTTGTACAGTTTCGTCTGACGAACTTATAAACTTATTGTACATATCCAAGCCGTGAAAGAACTTTTTCTTTTGATCTTCTTCACAGAGACCAAAGTCAGTAATGGCCTCTAACGATGGTGTAAGAACGCGTTGCATTATATCCTTAACGACAGACAGTGACATGCCGGGCTTTTCAGGGGACATTACAAACAAACCAATATCATCCGAAAGGGTACGAGTTTCTACGGATTTTTTGTTGCTATTCCTAAAGGCAACCACCCAACGTCCGCTTAATGTAACTTGGTCACTTTTATAACAAATCGTTCGGATGATATTTGCATATTTAAGCTTTTCCGTGTAGCGACCTGATGCCGGTGGAAAACCAGTCATCACAGGATTGCTAAATATAGCTGAAAAGTATCCCTTTTCTTTAAAAATTCCATTTAACTGTTCCAAATAAGCCTCATCGTCGGCAAGTCCAGCAATTGCTTCGTCTGCTGTAATTCCAAGGAAATCAGCGACAATTTCAATGATATATCGATGATTTGCCCCAATGCTGCTTATCCTTTGCTGTCGCATATCTTTGAAAGCCTGAGCTTTCTTGCGTTCTTGTTCTTCTCTATCATGATCGGCTGCACTTCCTCGTCGCGCTGATAGTTTTTGTATTTTATGTGAAACTCCGAAAAGTTTATGGAGTTTCTTTACATTCCTCTCTGGATCCATTGTGAGATAATAGAGCGTCACACGTTTTCAATAAAAAAAAAAAAAAACTATTATAAACTAATACTAGTACATTTCCTCGGCTTATTTTGTATTTTTTTTTTTTTTTTTTTAAACGGAAGTTATTTGTGAAAATAAAGAGCTAGCAAGGTAGAGATTTACTTGGTTTGATGGTGATGACAAGGTGAGGGGTCAATTTCGCACTCCAAGTTGGCTAAGGGTACTTATTTTTATGCGTGTCACCTCTGACGAGAGCTTTTTCTTTTGTGTTTTCCCTCCGAGTTAGATTCGAAGATTCTGTGTTAGTATCCATTCGCACTGCATGCTCTACCCCTCTCGAACGTCCAATATAGGACGATAGTTGTTCGTTAAATCTCTTCCTCCAAGAATCCAAAACCTGCTTGGACTTGGAGGAAGAGATTTATCAGGACCGAATATCTTAAGAAGAATATTTCGCTCAAAGCTACCGAAGACATTTTCATCCGCCTTTGATAAAGTCCATGCTTCAGAGCCTTAAAGTAGGACTGGGATGATTAGGGTCTTGTACAGAGTTTGCTTAGATGTACGGAATAGAGCCTTTATTATCATTATTTTGGTATCGGGTTGTTCACAGCCATTAGCACTACGGTTTCTTACGAATCCTATTGTGCTCCCTAGTGTTCTCAGATGAATTTTTTCACCCCAGAGGGTGTCGGGAAGTTAAGGAACTTCTCTGGGTGGATGGCAGCGAGTTGTTCCGTAGGGATGACTTCGTTGTCGAGAATTCTCTTTCTATGCTGGAAGAGAGCTGAGTATTCCGTTAAAATATGTAGAGACGTCTCTTCGCTCTCAAGGTAGAGTCTACAGCTTGAATCTTTAACAAGGAATATGGCCTTACTACACAATTGCCTCCTCAACCCAATGAAATAACGATTGGAGAGTTTATTCTTCGTTTGATTTCTGATAAGATGTCGTTGTTAAAAGTGATAGCAGAGCCACGGTAGACGAAGTCCTTTATAACCTCGGAGTTCTGTAATGTTCTGCCCAATTCGTCAATGTTGGCACCAAATACCTCATTCACTGCTAAAACGAATTTGGCCACGTCTGCCTTAATACTCGCGAGCGCACCAGTAACAACTCACTCACTGCCAATGATGTCAATATCGTCGGCGGACGCAATTAGGTGCAAAAACTTTGAAAAAATTGTGCCTAGGCACAATTCGTCAGCTTGTCGTAATCATGCACGGTAACGTCTATTATGAAGGTAAACGTTAGAACGGTGCATTGGAACCAGTTAGTTGTGATAAACGTGAACAAAATCGTCTCTGCTGGCAGCTCAAAGGATATATTTATTGAAATCCAATTGACAACGACACTGAGAAGCTCTTAACACTTTAGTTTAACAAATCAGCTAAGTTTGAAATTCAAGAGACAAAATCTTCTCCATCTACAGTCTTAAAGCCACCCTATGTTCTCTTTTGAGACTTTTTTGTAAGAAGACTGTTGAATTTCTTTACGAGTGATCATATCACTTTTCACGTCGAATGGTCCAATGAACACTTTGAAAATGTTTTTTCATTCTCTGGCGGTTCGATCTGTCGTCTACGGTTTTTTTTTCAAATCGTCGGCTCTCTCATTTGCCGCCTAGATAAGGCCGGTGTCGTTGTGACAGCAGTGCCAACAGTTTGAGTTTTTTTTTGTACATTCTGTGGATTTGTGATGTTAAGTGCAAGGTAACTCTAACTCCTCTTAAAATGGTTAAAATTTCTGTTTGAAGGACTGTGACTGACCAGTGGGTTGTTGCAATATAAACCAGCTTTCTGAATTACCTGCGATGTTGAAACCGGCCGTGTATAAAGTTATCCCCTAATAGTTTCGTGCTTCGTTCTTCTTCTTATTTTGTCTCTCCTCTTAGGAGGTTGTATATCATCCTTCTTGCGGTCCTGATAAGCTGGGTTGCTGAAAGACCGAACCAGTCTTGTAAGTTCTTCATCCATGTTGTCCTTTGTCCCCCCACTGTTCTTCTTCCTTCAACTTTACCTTGAAGAATTACTTGTAGCAGCTGGTTCTTGTTTCTGATAACATGTCCCAGATATTACAGTTTCAGTTTCTTAATTATCTTCAGAAATTTTCTTTCTGCTTCCATTCGCCTAAGGACTTCCATGTCGGAGATTCTATCCGTCCATGATATTTTTAAAACTCTGAATATCCACATTTCAAACGCTTCCAATCGTTTTATTATTGGTTTACTTAGTATCCATGCTTCTGATCCATACAAATGTGTAGACCAAACATAACACTTTATTATTTTTTTCTTGTTTCGTTAGTTCAAGCCCAAGATAACCTTGAACAGGGGCCAAATCGCCTCTTCCATGATCGTATGACTCGTCACGTAAAATCGAGCATTATTACGTAGAAACGATCATTCTGTATGTAAAAATGCTCGTTTTTACGTAAGGAGTTATACGATCACGGAAAAATGAGGATAAAACAAAGTATATGCTGTCTACCAAAAACCGATCCGTCGAACATCGTCTAGGTTAAAACCTAACAATTGACAGCCATAGCTTAGGAGTAGTGAAGGAGTTTATCTACCTCGGGGCAAATATAAACTCCACAAATGACACCCTAGTGGAGATTCGACGAAGGATAAGCTTAGGCAACCGCTGTTACTTCAGTTTGTCCAAACAACTATGGTCCAAACTCCTAACTCGAAGGTCCATAATCATGCTCTACAAAACCCTGATCCTGCTTTATGGAGCTAAATGCTGGACGATAAGTAAGAAAGCGGATCAGATCTTGGGATCCTTCGAAAGAAAAATCGTACGTCGAATTTTTTGTCCAGTCTGCGAGGAGGGCGCATGGAGAAGAAGATAGAACCGCGAACTCTACGAGTTGTATAAAGATGTCGATGTAGTCCAGAAGGCAAAAATCCGTCGACTGCAATGGCTCGGCCACATCGAGCGAATGGACGAGATTGATCCAGCTAGGAGGATCTTCGAATCCCAGCCACCTGGTTCACGAAGAAGAGGAAGACCGAACCTCCGGTTTAAAGATCAGGCAATCGCGGACGCCAGAAGCCTTGGTCTAGTAAATTGGAAGCAGCGTGCCCGGGACCGTAAAGGATGGAAATCGGCATTAGTCCAGGCTCAGACCCTCCAAGGGTCGCTGGCCTGATAAGTAAGTAAGGAAGAGACGATTTGGCCCCAGATTCCTTCTTAGAATTACCAATCAAAACTATAGGTGCCTTCCATTTGTGTGGAAAATATAATATGCTCCCATAAATGATTACGACCAGCTATAGGCTGTACCTCTGGATAAGAAAGAATAAGAAAACTTTTATTTTTAAAATTTATTTTAAATTCAATGTACACGCATTTCAACAATAAATGTTTTCCTACAACTTAAATGTTAAACAGTGTTGTTATAATATTAAAAACCTAACATATGTAACTTTGCACTGCACTACTACTGACAGATGGATATTCCATTGATAAATGTATTTTTTACAGTGATGCCACGGTTAAAATCTGCGGCCAGTGGCACAGTACAATCGAAATTTACATCATTTTTCATCTTCATCATTGTAGAGATGTTTAGTCTACGACATTATTTCTTTTGTTTTTCGAAATCAAAGAAATAAATAACTTTTTACATGCTTATTCCACGACACATAAAAAATTGAAAGCCTACAGTATATAACAATCGGGGGGAGAGCGCAAAGTCTCGAGAGTCGTGAGCAAATTTAAGTAAATCAATTTATTAAATAAATTACATTTTACCAAAAAAAAAAAAAAACAAAAGGAGAAAGACTCATCCGGACTAAACTCTAAACCAAAAGAAACATATCCTAATCATACATGAGGAATAAAACGATTTTTTTTTTCTTTTGTTTTTTATCTTTCGAAAGAATTCAAATAAATCATCTATGCTAAGGGCATACTTAAAATTATTTTAACTCTTAAAATTTTAAACATGTGAGAGTGGGTTTCCATTTGACAAATCTTATTGCGTTTGTAGCACCTCTCCGCTGTACGGCTGCCTATTCACTATTAATCTCTCTCTGTAAGAATATACAATATAAAAAAAAAAAAATATTGTTTTGAAGAAGAATTCTCCTTTGCCACCGTTAAGATTTTTGTTTTAACTGATTTTTTCTTTAAACTGAATTTAATTCATATAATTTACAAACAACCATCGGTTTCACGACCTTTGTGATGCCATTTAGCTATTTTTTTTTTCGTGATTGCTTTATTGCTCATCTTGTGAGCTTGCAATATTTTGTTGGGTTGTAGAGGTTATCTCTTCTACGGAAACCATACAATCGTTCGATGATTGTGATTTATTTTCGGTAGAATTTAGAGGATCATCTGAGAGGTTGGTAGATTGTTTGATGAGAACAATGTTACTGTTACATTCCATGGTTTCCTTTTGGTCATTGGAAGTTGAGTCGATTTTTTCGTCATAGCCATCTTGATCCTCTTCAACATATTCTATTGCAATGTTCTCGTCCATGTCATCATTTGCAGATTCTGTTGAAAGTAATAAAACATTAGATTGATGTTTGTAGCAAACTAGATTGAAAAAAACTAGATGGTCAATGGGCTTTAAACGTGTATACACACATAACAGTCTCCAGTACGCCCTAACAGTTCTCCTGCAGTTTTACCCCTTGGTCTACATATCAAAACTTTACTAAATTCAAAGAATCTGAGGGGCTTGACTACTAAACCGTACCAAAAACAACCGCCTTGTTTGCCTATACATAATAATTTTTGTTCTACTTCTTACCGTATGACTCATCGTACTGTATAACATCGCCTTCGCTCTTCATCTGCTCGTCTCCAACTTCAATTGTTTCATCATCATCATCATCATCATCATTGTTGTCTTGATGATGACGACGATGCTCATTTTGTTGATCCCCTTCTTCTGTCTGTTGGTCTGCGTTACTATCAGCAGTATCTCCACCAGCCGTATCACAACCATCATCCATTTCCTCTTCCGTTTCTTCTTGTTCCTCTATAACATCATCGTCAGCGAAATGTTCATCCGAACTTCCCTCCTCACCGCCACTTCCCACAAGCATATTTTCATCACTGTCGTGCTGAGTTCTTTGCGCATTCATTGCCCGTGTTTTATTAGCTTCCTGATCGAGTTCCATTTCCCAATCGGTTACACCAATCATCATCCCAACATTGCCACCACTGGAGGTTTGCCTAGCGGATCCAACGTCAACATCCATTTGTCCGCTGCTGTTGATTTTTCCTGTTGACTCTGCATAGCTGGCGTCAGGAACTAGTCGAGATTGTAATACTGTTGATGGTGCCGCGCCAGTCACTATTGCTCGTGATGGCGAAGGTGTGGGAGCATCTGCAATTGTAGTCAGATCGATTGTTTCAGATGGTTTTACAGATTGAGTGTCTATACTGTCTACGTCCACGATGATTGGGGAAGTTATAATATCCACGGGGGTGTCTTCGGTTATCATGTTGTTTCTGTTGTTAAATCCTTGCAGGTCTTTCGGTAAAATCGTCTGTTGTGGACTTTGAACAGCACCAATTACAAAGACATTGCTCTTAGCTGCGGTTGCGGTGGCAACTGATGTGTCTTGAGCCATTGTAGGTGGAAGCACTGCAGTAAATTTGGTGCCCTTCACAATGGGCAAACCTTTCATTGTAGGCGTACCGGCCATAGGCATAAATATCATGTTTGGTTTTGTGATTGCCATTGGCTTTGGCACTACACTGCCTGAAGAAGTTGTGTTGGGCGCTGGGATTATCTGTACTTTTTGTATCGCTATGCGACCCGGAGCTGGACTTGCGTTAACAATATGACCCGAGCTCTTTTGCGTGGCCACAATAGTATTTACCTTGGTCATTTGTTTCGCTGAACTATCTGCAGACTGAATGAACATCTTGCCGTTGGGTGAAGAGAAGATTTTGACACTTTTTCGGTTGTGAATCGGTCCGCCGCCGGGCACACCTTTCAGATGCAAGTGAGGCGACATTTTCATACTCGACACGGTGGGAGGACTGATAATCTGTTGATTGGTGATTTGAATCTTTTGTTTTATCGGCATACTGCTCTTTACAATATTCGGTTTGCGAAAGACAGTTGTTGTCTGAGATGGACTGGGATGAGTGATGTTTTTCATGTGACCCGGGGTCCCATTACTTGATTCTATTTTACCACCTGAAGAGAGCATCAGCGGAAGTAATTTTGTGGTTAAAACTTTTCCATGTTCCGGTTCAAACTTACTGCTGATGTTAATAATTGCCGGTGGTGTGTGTGGCACGTAAGGCGAGGTACTGGCATCAATAACATTAAATACTTGCGGCTGACTGCTGACCGGCGTCGAACACAATATGTCCGCACTTTTGATAGTCTTTACGTTGGTGATTTTCGCTTTAGATGCCGACGAGAGTGGAGTAGGAACGATCGTTGTCATGGGTTTCACCTTTGACGTGATAACTTGCTGTTTCTCCAACAAATGCGAGGGTAAGGCATTCGACACAAGCATTGGGGTGCGTTCTTCGACAATATACTTTTGAACTGGTGTGGACAGTTTCTCAGTCTTGCATTCAGGGAGCTTCTCTTGGGATTGCTGTGGTGATTGCGGCACATGTTGATTTGCAATCATATTCAGTTTCGAAAGATTCTTTGATATGTCTTTCTTCGATGTCGCAATTTGAGGGATTGTTGTTGGCGTTGCTGTTGTTACCTTTTCATGTGGTTCCATCACAACATCTTGAGACGATGATTGAGGCGATTGTGGTACTAGTTCAACAGGAGTATTTGGCGCACTTACAGTCATAATAGAGGAAATCAAAGTTTGAGAGTTTGAAGGCGCCTGAAATACCGTAGTGCTGATATTATTTGCTTTATTCGAGTCCACTGAATCTCCACTGGCCAGGCGTTTTTTAGTAGCTGCCGTTGGACGTTTTATTGGCGAATTGCTGGCCTTTTTCCCCAAAGGATTTCTCTGCTTTGATTGTGTTTTACTGTGATTGTGATAGAGTTTACGAATTTGGGTAGTTGGACTAAGAGGTGATTCACTGGCAGTGGGAGACATTTCAGATATAATACGCTTCTTTGTTGTTAAAAGCGTATCTGTGGGGAGGTTTCGTTTTAGATTTTTTCGAATCTCTGGGAAGTCCGATTGAAGCTAAAAGTAAAAAAAAAAACAAAAAAAACAAAATTCGTTACAATCGTCATTATTTTTCTTGAAACAAACAATTTATGTTAACAAAGAGAACGTAAGTCTTCCCGAGAAGTTTTATTTCTGGCTACAGTGCTCAAGTTTCGTACACCAATTCGGTTGAAATCGATTTACGCTAGCACAACTTATGGTGAAGTCTACCTTATATCTGTTTTCGTTTCGGGACAGAGGATTGTCTGCCCGTTAAATCGGCTACTTTCATTGGTGTAACTTAAGCCTAACCCGTTTGAATGTTTGGTAAAAGCGTAAAAGTTGCTACACATCTACTAGCACGAAACGGCATCGACAAGTTTAATACTCACAAACAGGCACGGAAACTATAACGAACTTGGTCAGTGTAGGTTTTGTTTCATTTTAATTCAACGAAAAAAGGCGGATGGAATTGTCCGCTACTATTGGTCGTGGACACCGTTGCTGTTTCGTCGACGATAAGGGTACATTATATCGTGTTTCCTAAAAATTATATTTTTTCCTGTCGTTTCGTGTAGATGTGTAGCAACCTTTTATGGTCTTTTTTAACGCCATTAAATTGCCTGCATTATTGTCCGCTAAGAGACAGCAACAATGCCGAGGACTTCTTATAGACGTCGGAAAGCATCCGCTTGATCTGCCTGTATTCTAGAGTCACGCCATCTCTTATTGTGTTTACTAAAAACCCAACTGTCAATGAGCACCTTACCGAAGATATAAGCTCAGGGCCGCATTGTATTTGAACCCAGAAAGCTTCCATTTATGTTTGCACAACTTATGATTGAATTTCACAAGTTTCAATCTAGCAACTGTCAACTGTCAAACTTTAACCATACTTCAGCAGTAAAAACAGAAAAAAAAATGACAGCAAAATGAATTGATAACGCTTCTTTTATGACATACTGTATTAAAATCAATTAGTTTTCTTCTTCTTCTGGTTGAGATGGTTTGATATTTACCTGCATATCTAGATTTCTCAAAAACTTAATATAAATTTGCAATCTGTGTCGGTAACATCAGAAACTTTAAAGGTAATCACTCAGCCGCAAGAACATCTTTGAAACCCAGTGATGCAAACTCTAGAAAAAAAAAACTCCACACTTATCGAATGCATGGCTAGAATGATGCATCTACGCATAAGAGTAAATGTAGTTTGACAGAAATGAGCGCTGGCAAAAGGTGAGAATAGTATGCACCGATAGAAGCATATACATACATAAGTAAAAGGATTCCATACCTACCTACAAAAGAGAGAATAAACTTTCATTTCTAAATTGAACAATGTGTTCTTAAAATAATTTGTAGAGCGGGACATTTATTGTAGCACTAAAAAGTACATGTTGGCAGTGCAACAGTTCGAGTTCTAAAAGAAAACATTTTTTAAACCAAATTTAGTAACAAAACAAAAAAAGAACTCCTAGGAGACCTGCATAGTCTCACTGTCTTTTCAGAAAGTACCGCTTCACTTCAGTAACGTTTCCTTTCCAAATAAATGGAAATTTCGAAGAAAGCAATTGCATCTGACAAACTTTCATTTTAAATTGTTCCTTTCATTCTCCATAAATTCATATCTAAAGTTATCCACGTGTAGATCAATACGAACCAGGGTGCCTATCCTAAACATACACTAAATCATTGCCCATACAGATTTTCCCAATTAGATTTACCAAACAACAGTGGAATCGTAATTCCAAATTCGTCTGAAAAGAAAATATCTACTCTTGATTTACAGAACTAGGTCACAAGTTTGACAACATTTCAGACAATTTAACCAAGCTCCCAAAGCACTGTCTAATGTCTGAGTGTATCAATTCAAGGTCAAACAGATATTTGTCCCCAAAAATTATTCTAATTCGAATGTTTCTCTATGGGATACCATTCCAAACGATAAATTTGTACATTTTTCACTTCGATAAATCTTTAGCGAAAAAAAAACTACATGTATATTCATGGCATATATGTATGCTATTAAATATGTACTTACTGGATCTGAGGTGACAACTGGTACCAATTCACTAGTACGTTCAGTTGCCACTGAAAATTCCTGTTGCTGTTGTACACCTCCAGTCTCTGTAGGATATGGCAATTTACTATTTTCATTTGTTATCTCTGCAGCCACATTGTTAGCAATTATGGATAATGCCGTCTGTGGTGGTACACGCGGCAGCAGAGGATATGTCCGACGACCCTCTCTACTCCATTCTTGCCAGGTATTTGGACCAGAAATTCTTTACCAAAGAAACATAGAAAAATAGGAAAATAAAGAAATACCATTTACGTAAGTGTATACTATTCGTTATTTTGGGGGGCATTAATAAAAAATAAATAAAAAAAAAAAAAATAGTTACGCTTCTGCAATGGTGGAGAGCTGCTCATCATTGGCCACTCTGCGAGCTTCAGCTCGATGTCGCTCCTGTGATATATGAAATATATTTCGAAGATCCTCTAGTAGTTTTGCCTTGGAGTCACTCAAACCACCCTGTGCACGGAATACACTTATCACATTTGAATAAGATTCCAATTCTGAAATAAATTCAAAACACTTTGCTATATAGAGGACCAACGCTCGGGAAGCGCGAACTTTTTCACTCGTTTACCCAATCTTCTCAATATGCCACGGCATTCGTCTCGTGTCAATTGTAATGCTGATGGCCACATATTATAAAGAATTCTCTTTACTGGCGACTTGGTGTATATCTACTTAATTAATTCGATTTTATGTTGAAATATTTGAAAATAAATTTGCAAACGCAACACCGCACAAAAATCCTCAAGCAGCCATTAATGTTTATTTGTCAAAAAAGTTCACTATAGAAATATCATTCGTTCAATTTTAGATGCGAGTGTGTTCGATAAGTGTTGTCAAATTTAACGAGCGTTCATAAATGTTAGCGTGTGCTTATAAGATTTTTTTTTCTTGATTTTATAAGAGTTTAGAATTCTTGTTCAAAAATTAACTAAAAACGGAGGAAAGGAAGGAAAATTACTTTCTCCTTCTTAAATTGGTAAAAATGAATAGTCGCAGGAAGCTTTGCAGTGACTTTCCCAGTTTAAGTCATATAGCAGTCGAATGCTATAACATTTTTATGGGTTGACTTTATCATTATGCTGAAAGCCTCGGATCAGTGAATAGAGCGTTGGGCCGCTAAACAAGTAGACAATAGGTTCAGTTTTCAGCAATGTAAATCATGGTACTACCTTTCGGTAAGTGATGACAACATTCCAAGAATAAATTTTTTAATACGCCGACTGCAATTCGCAAAAACCATCGAACGGAAACGAACGAAAATCTGACTTCAACTTTTTACGTGCTTCTAGCATCTTTAATCGAGAACCAAATTTTTCAAAGTACCAACATATCAGGTAGTAAATCTTCCAAGGTGTACATATATAAATACACACATTTTCGATGGGCCAGGTGAACTCACTATTACTCTCGATTCTTCGACACTGAATCCATTTCATTGTCCCTCAGAAGGGGTCCAGTAGGAATATAGGATTTGATCCAACCATCTCGTCCTGACTCACCAGGAGGTCGTTATCCGGATGTCCGGACATTCATGGCACGTTTTGATCAATACTTGACCAAACCATCGGAGTATAGAGAATCCACGAAGAAATTTAATTTTGACAGCTAGGATCCACAATCTGATTCTTTTGGCCACATTCCATACATGACCTTAGGAGAAAGGTCAAACCGGCTCTAAACTGATCCAGCCTGACGAATTTTACAAGACAACTCTGCATTGCTCCTTCCATCACTTATGAATTATACTCCAAAAAACTTAATCTTCTCCTTCTGTTTCATTGGGACTCAACATCTTTTTGGGAAAAACAAAAGGCTACATCTTCTTCTTGCTGGATTTCTCTAAACTTTCCATCGAACATTGAATTAAGTCGGAAACATACCACTTATGCAGACATACCCTATAATTTTGTTCACATCGTACCAAAATGTCATAAATGACAAATCGTTGACACAACTTCTAACCCACTGCGACGACAGCTGGAAAAATTCCATCAAAAAATTAAGCATTGTTGTCAAAATAAAATAATGTTAAGTTTAAGTGGAAGTGGACAAGTGTTAATAAAAACCGGCTAAAGCAATTCTCGCTCAGACCCTTCTCTAAATAAAATGTTTCGTTCGGCTAAGAGCAAATTCGATGTCGGCGAATTGACACGTAAAATCAAACGAACAGTTGATGGCAGCATTTCATATCGCAAACTATTTATTCTACTTCTTAGTTTAGCTATTTTTTTTTACATAGTGCCACCTGTCTTTCGATATCTATTTAGCAGTAAACCTCAAACAAAAGGTTAGCCTATCTTTAAATATCCAATCTAGTCGGGGAAGTGTGCTCTCTTATTATGACATAATTTGGTCATTTGTAGATCCTCTTGTACGATGTATGGACGATCGACTTACACCGTTCATCCTGCAGAGTCTGGAATACAATGCAAATATTCGACATGTACCTTCCCTATCTGAGGAGAATAACTTCATTCCATACATTGGCAATGGGTATTTTGGTGTAGAAGTATCCAATGATGCTTCAGTGCGAATTAAATCTGGACGTTCCATGCAATTGCCTGTGCAATTTAATCCCATTATATCATTGTCACAAGCAAATGGTATGTTTCGCGAGGCTACTGTTGTCGAATACCAAAGCGGAATTGTTCATAGGTATGCATTCATACATATCTCACAAGCAAACGATTATTCACATCAATTTTCTTTTGTAAAGATTTCAATGCTTCCAAGATTATTTCGGCTCATATGAGTACTATGCGCATAGAACTTTCCCAGAAATTCTAGTCCAAGAGATCAAAATTACAAATACACGTAATCAAGTATTTGATGTAGATTTGGTGCTTCCACGAGCCTATATCAAGTCTTTCGTTTCGCGTGATATCAACATTAAGTAAGTCAGTTCATTCAACTATCAGCCATTGTTAAATTTTCTCAACTTTTCAGATCCGCACGTGACTCTTCTCTAGTTGAGTACGAAGTTGTCAGCTGCGCTATAAACCTCAAAACTAATGATAAAACCGCTAACAATGTTATTGTTGTGTCTATAGTACATAAGAAAATTTCACGAACATTGACCTTAAAAAAACGTGGAGTCACCAAGTTGGACTTGCTGATGGCTATTCATTATACAAAGCCAGTGGCTAGCAGTAAATTTACAGAAGTAAGAGAAGAGAATGAAAAAATGGCAATTGCATCGATAACGATGGCATCTCAGAAGCTCGAAGCTGGCACTGATTCTCTGGTGGCGTATAATGAATTTCGCAAGCAACACGTTCATGTTTGGAATGACTTATGGGCGACAGGCTTCTCGATCAGTACTTCGAAAGCTGAGGGCAGTATAAATGGTGATCGAATAAATGCAACAATATATGCTGTACTCTCGCAAGTACGAACGTATGAACTAGAGGAAATAGTGTCGCAACAACGGAAACAGGATATAGCTAAGGCGCTATCCTACGCAGAAGGATGTTATGATAGTTATCATACGTTGCAGGTAAGTCTCGAGAAGGTGTTATCTATTTATTTTAGTTGGAAATTAACTGTTAAGAAGGAAAAAGCTCACACGACAATCGAAGCTGGTCCCAACCAATCATGAGAAGAATCTATTTTTATTGGCGAACTTGATTGACAAGCTTGTGCTCGTAAAACTTTCTCATAGTCTGCCGTGAGGTGTTGCAAAGGTTGCAGTGCTTTCGAGTAGGTAAGAGGCCCAAAAGAACCTAATTATAGAATCCGAAAATAGGTGACTTCAGACGTCACTTCAACTGCAAATTCCACTGGCATCCAATTGGCGTTCCGGCTGTCGTTAAACTTTAAATTCAATCAATACGCTTAAATTTGATGTTATCTCGAGCTTAAGCTCTTGTTGTATTGGGATGCTGTCATTAAAAAACCCTACTAAGCAACAATGGCTTCAATCAATCTATAATGTTAACTAATTTTGCAGGCGGAAAATCTCTGGTTAGATATGGAAAACATCGACAGCCTAAACAGTTTAGTTTCCTCCTGGATGTTAACTTTAGAAAAGCAGGTAAAGTCATCCGACATATGTAGCTTTGTTCTATCTCACTTTAATTTCTTTAGGGCTGCCATAATCTCATCCGAGCTGGTGCCAGCGGTGTCATCCAAGCCATGGTTCTAAGTTTCGGTAGCTTTCGTTTTAGCAATCAACATTTGGAATTCAATATTCATCCAAAATTCTTGCATCGTGATTTCAACTTTAGACGTTTGAATTATGGAAATAAAACGCATGTAAATGTTACCGTTACTGTTACTGAAGACAATAAGGCAGTCATAAATATAGCCCTAGACAGGTCGGATAGAAGTTACTATGCCTGTGATGCTGGCTGTTTGGATGAGCCAGTTTTGCTTAGGTTTGTTAAAGGATTGTTGAATCCACTGAGTCCCATATAACTTTTTTCGTTTTCCAACAGTCAAAGCAGAAAGCAATTTCCAGTAAAACTAACCGAACCAATAACAGCAATATTATACATAACAGCAGATAAACAACATATGGAAGAATTGCATAAAGCAATTCACGTAAAAGAAGTTGCAGAAGGTAAATGAGAACCATTTCTAAATAAAAAAACATTTTAAAATGTTTCTTAATTTTTTAAGCTCCTGCCCATGAGCATCATGTCATTGCGCTGCATAAGCACGGTCATCATTTAGGCGGTCTACCAACATTATTCTGGGTATCAATATGTGCGATAATAATTGTTTTTCATGTATTCCTCTGTAAGCTAATCATCAAGGAGTACTGTGAGCCATCGGATAAGCTACGATATCGATATAATAAACCGTGATTTTAGGTGATTAATATATTCTTTGTAAATTTTTAGTCTTTAAATAAATAAATGTGCGTATTTGTGTTAGAAAATGATGAAGACAATGAAGAGTTTCCTAAATAAAGACAAAATACGAATTATCCAATTTCGACTAAAAATATAAGTTTCTTCGTCTTGTCTAGGCGTTTCTGCGGTTGTAATCTGATGGAATGTCATTTAATTTCAACAAATTTGTAACACTTCCTTCCATTCCTAGGCTATTCACTGAACTATTGCTGTCTATCTCATGCGTCTTTTGATTCCCCATGATAAGCTACAACAAAGTTCTGTTCTAGTGCCTAAACTGCTGGAATTTGGCGCTTAGTAATTTTAGATTTTAGTGTTCGAGGTCGCGCATTTCTAGAAACACTTACTAACTCTCATTTGCAGTTGACCGCTTTCCGCAGGTTCTTAAGTTTGTTACAGACGTTATTTGCAACTCGCTGTCAAATAGAGCGTAATCCAGTATTTCACTAAGCAAATATTCAACGGAACAATCTAGATTATTGAAATTAGAACTATAAGCAGCCGACGCAGCCTCTGTCGATCCCCTATTCCATTATCAATTCGACCATTCGATTGTATTCATCAGCAAGGTATGCTCAGCGGACGCCTCCATCAATGCCCGAGCTCTGTCAATGCTGCTCTTCTCTACGTCAGTAGTAACAGCAGCACCACCAGCTTTGCTAGAAACTAGTGACAACTTTCGTTTCAGCTTGCGTCGGCTTAGTAAATTCTGTTTGGATATTCTTCTGAGACAGCGTTGGTTCATTGACACTTTTAAATCGTTTTTTAGAAACTTGTTGCCGGTTCTTCCGGCTTCTTTACCCCATAGTCAATAAAGGAAATATCCTTTGATGTACAACTGCCCTAAGATTTCGATTAAATCTTCTCTATTTGCAGTTTCCTACGGAAATGTTACGTTCTTTTCAAAGTAGATGAAAAAAGATTCAAAACTTTCCTCGGAGACCATTGCAGGTGGACCTAGTTACTTTGTCAGGTTATTTAAAAGAACAATGCTAACATTAAATCCCTGAACTGAACGTCGAAATGACAGACAGTCAGCTGTCTTGCAACGATAACCGCATAACAAATTTAAACCCAACCCTGCAAATGTGACTAATTGGGCGAACATAACAACTAATTACTCGATTTCTGTGAAGGGTATGACATTGTTTAATATCGATGGGCTTGTCGTATTTCCACTATGAACACAAGCCGCCTGGAAAGGGTAATAGCGGACTTCAAACCAGAGATCATGTTATAGTTTTTCTCTACTTTACACCTTTGCACAACAGATATCCTGATCGAAAAAGAATCTGCTGAATAGATTGCCAGAAAACTTTACATAAGAAACTAGAAAGCCATAGCTGTGAATTAAAAAGTCTAGAGAAGGCCCAACGAATGAGGTCGAGGAGAACCAGGAAAAAAATTTAACAATGGCGTGTCAGTCAAAAAATCAGGCTATACTGACGATGTTTACTTGTTTTTGGCTAGATATAAATACAGCAAAACAAAACCCCTTGACTTTACTTTCTTCAATGATCAACTTAAGTTGACAACTTTGTATATCTAGGAAGGACGTCCACTGTTGACTATAGCACCAAATCAATAATCCCAAAGCTACATTTGGAATGCCATTGCAAATCTAAAATAAGTACTTGGAACTTGCAAGCTGCAATTTAACAAATCGCTAATCAAATCATATTTCCAATGAAACTTTATATGAGAACTTCGCGCGGCCAATTGTCATGGCGCACAGAAAACACCATAGTACACGTACTATTCAGTGGAATCAACTCATTCAATCCACTAAAAAATGTATTCACCAATGGAAAAATAAAGTTAAACAAACGAATTAGTTTGGAAAAATATTTCAGATTTACTCGAATAAATGCACTAACACAATTTTCTTCTTATTTGATAATTTATCTAAAAATAAAAGATGCAGAAACTTGTGATCTTAAATTACAAATCTATTGGTGTTTAACACTAAGTTTAGGTTCCTCTTTTTAAGTGCATATACAGTTTGTTTTGATTTTAAGAGCAGCTTATCTACTTTGTGACTTCATGCATAGCATGGGCCAGGTATTCAACATTTTTACTGGTTACACCAGCCATCGAAATGCGACCATCCTTGGTTAAGTAAATGCTAAAATCCTTCGTTAAACGCTCAACATTTGCCGGTGACATTCCAGTGAAGCAGAACATTCCAATTTGGTTGGTAATATGATCCCATGATCGGGATGATCCCAATTTAATGAGGTTATCTCTGAGTTTTGCTCGCACACCGATGATGCGGTCGGCCATTCCCTTAACATCCTTTAGCCATACAGTTCGTAACGATGGATCATTAAGAATTTCGGCTACAATTCGTGCACCATGTAATGGTGGATTTGAGTACATAGGACGGATGAGTATCTTGATTTGCGATAGAACTCGATCGGCTTCTTCCGCACTTGAACACACAACAGAGAATGCGCCCGCTCGTTCCCCGTACAGACCCATGTTCTTGGCAAAGCTCTGAGCTAAGCAGAACTGAAGACCCTCCTTTTCGAATAGTCGAACAGCAGTTGCATCTCCATTGACGTCACCACTGGCAAAGCCCTGGTATGCCATATCGAGGAAAGGATATAATTTTTGTTGTTTAATGACATTAGCAAGTTCAAGCCATTGTTCCCTTGTTGGATCCACACCGGTCGGATTGTGAGCACATGCGTGAAGCAGAATTATCGAGTTTTGGGGTATTTTCTGAAAGAATTTAATGTTAGTACACATTAATCTTTGATTGAAGATAAAAGAAAAGCTTACACGAATATCTTCCAGACATCCCTTGAAGTCCAGGCCACAAGTCTTTGGGTCGTAGTAGCGATACTTGTTAACTTTTAGACCAGAGTGTTCGAAGATTGGTATGTGATTTCCCCACGTTGGTGTTGGCACGTACACTTCACGGTTTCCAGTCCAAAATTTACTTAAGAAAGCCCCTCCTATACGAAGAGCACCAGTGCCACTAATTGCCTGTAAATAGAAAGTTTATTTATTTAAGGGCTAACAGCTGAAGTAAAGCGTCGAAATCCTTTATTAGTTGTGGGATGACTTCAACAAATAAAACCCTCAAGTAAGCTAACAACTCTCTCCAACTGTCAGATTTCATAGCCAAAACTGGTCAGGCATTACTAGACATCACAATGCGGTGAAGGAAGTGGCAGTGGATCGGACACGATGTGAATACAATTCCGTTGCAACATGCAATAGAATCCATTTACTGAGTCAAACAGAAGAGCGGGTCGTCCCAAGCAAAACAGTTGAGGCATTGAGGTCACTAGGAATGAGCTGTAGGGAGCTATAATGCGTCGCAGACCACCGCAAAAGTTTGCGCACATGCGTTTTGACGTGATATGAAATATTACCTGAACTGTTGCGTTGTGCTTATCCTTTAATCGTTGCGAGTTTTCTCCTAAGGCTAGTTCGATGGCACGACCCCAAAATCCAGGTAACCCAGCAATGGGGGCATATTCATGATCCAACTTCTGTGATATTATGCGTTCTTCTGCCTGTAAAAAAAAACAATTCATTATATTATTGTTTATTTAACTTTGTCTTTCTAATCTTTTTACCACACGAACGCTGGGCAAAACAAACGGTTTGCCATTATCATCACGATAAGCACCTACACCAACGTTGATTTTCTTGGGATTTTGATCACGTTTATATGCCTCCGTCACACCCAATATGGCATCGGGAGGACCCATTTTAACATCAGACCACCACGAGCTAGAAATGCGAAAAATAGCAAAATATTCATATTAATTGTTTTAAAGTTCATAAAGACAAGATTTTTTTTTTACGATAAGATAGCAACAGTTGAGAATGATTGAATAAAACTTTGAAAAACGTTTGGAGTTTGGTTTAAAGTGTAGAAAGCGTTTGATATAATTTTACTTGATGAAAATCGTCACTTTATGCATACTAACGTCCACTCATTTGAGTGACTAAGATTACATCAGTAAGAGGTCTACAGTGACTTTTGCTCTAGTCTACTTGGTCACTGCTGTATTAACTTAGTAGTTTTTTTTTTTCTACCAGTAAAAAACGGTTCAACGTCGAATCGATTTTTTTAGATCAGGCGTTTTTACTGCGAGGATAGAAAAAAATTATTTACCATGCCATTATATTTGAAGTGTTGATAAACGTACATATGTGTGGAGTTGAACTAACTGCGCTAGTACATCTGCCTCAGCGGCACCAAACACAAACAAATCAGATAAGTAAATATTTATCTTTAATCACCAGGATTGTTAGCCTGATCGAATGGCAAGTGCATTTTAGATGGCCATAACAAGGAGCTCTAATGAATAACGTGCCTTTATTTCAACCATACTCGCAAGTTCATACGAAATAGTAGATTTAACAGTGAACTAAGAGCACAAACCTGCTATTTTTCGGTTGTGGACTTTTAATCAATGGAAGACTTTGGCAAGAAGTTTTGAGTTTAAGACCGAGAAAGAACAGCCTTCACGATAACACCTGTGGATACGGATTCAAGCCATACATGTTTCCAGTGTTGTGGAGATTTAGACGATTACTTGATTATGTAGCTAATGTACGAATGCGAATGTCCAAAACGCCACAGAAACAACAAAGTATCTACTGTGAACAAATTTAACGCGACCAGTGCCTTTGCAATATTGCCAATAAAACTATCTGACTATAACTGAAACCCTTGGTTTGATCAGGGGTTGTCGGTACTGTTCTTAAGAAACTAAGAAAATGACATACAGAACGCACTTATGCAAAAGAACAACAGTTGTTTCATGCTCTATGAGCAGAAGTGGAAATAGAATCACGGATTGCGCCCGAAATAGAAAAAGAATCAAAAGAGTACAATGAATGCCTTCCAACCCCCAAGCACCTAAAGCAGCGTATACGCTTGATACCAGTTGTCTTCTAGTACATCTTGATGAGACAATGCAAGAGGGAAAACCCCAATCTCAGTTGGAGCTTACTTACTTTTAAAGAAAAATGGACGCTTTAGTTCGGAATGAACCTGGACTTCAACCAAAAAGCTGGGGTCTGCAGTTGCTCTAGCCATCTTCAAACATCAAATATGTAGAATTTGGTGTCACTGTACAGCTCGTATTGTTCGTTGTTGAATATCATTTCGAGTTTTAAAAGGACCTAAACCGAGTTGTTCTACGAAATTGTAGGCAACTAGCTAGGGATGAAACTGACTGAATATACTTTCTAAAGTAACCCCAGTGCAGTGGGTTGGAGCCCACACTTTCAAATATATCTTCTAAATTATTAGTTAGCTTTTCAGTGTTTCAATTTGTTAAAGGTCTCAAGGAAGGAGCTTGAAGCTAGAGTTCATAGACAGTCTTAGAGCTTTTTTTTCGAGGTAAAGTATCCTTTCTTTGAGCTCTTGGACACAGAAAATCACATCACCAACGTTGAACTAAACCGTTGGACAAAAAAAAAAAAAAAAACTACTCAGCGATTAAAGCTGCACATACATACATTTCTTTTCTAATTGCTTTAAGTTCATAGTGATTAGTACTTTAATTATGAACCGGTTGTAGCCAGATGGAAATTTATAAAAATAATGAGAATTATCAACGCTAATGTGAAATAATTGTTTAAGTGAACATATTTGAATTACTAATCAAAATATACGTTCACAAGCGTCGCAAAAAACATGACATAACCTTGATAAACACAAATCGTTCAATAATGGACTTATGTTCAAAAGTTCTACTAGGTCAAGGCTACAAAGGGGAGAAGACTTAAGTTTCACACCTATAATACAGATAGTGAACATAAAAACAAAAGATAAACGGTGCGTTTGACAATAAATTTACGTGGGAGGTGCTAAAAATATTATCTTTGGAAGAAAGCCAATACACAATAACAAAAAGATATTGTTTTTAATTAAAGATATCTTTACAATGTTTCATAAACAAATTAGTTTTGTATGCTCCTTACAACAATCGTTTTAGAATCTACCACTACCCCATAAGCAAATAATGCAAAGCGCGCTCCTAAGCAAAGACAAGCCTAACTTATCCATCGGAAACAGTGTTATTATAATTATTTAACTCTGCTTCTAGTCTATTCGGGTGGACATAATACGACCCAAATTATAGATTCACTTAGCTTCATCTTTTGCTACCATTCTTCAATAATGTTTAAATTTTCAATTTATATTGAATCATATTATGTAGACATAAATTCGTAGTTTCTTAGTGACTATGTACAGAATTTGGCGTCTGCCGTCCGGAGTCGGCTGTAGCAACTGGAAATCTGCGTTTTGTGTGAAAAGATATAACACGTACAGCATGGGTAGTTGCCAGAAATTAGGCTTTGGCCTTCTACGATCTGTGATGCCAAAAATTGATATTTATTTGATTTGGGACCTTAACGGTAAAAGAGTGGATGGAAGTTTAGGTCGAACCCATCATATATTACGTAAAGCCACCTGTTTTTGGATCCAACGATAATGGTGTGACCTATTTGGCTTTTTTTTGATGATTTGGATCCTTGCAAGGCTTGTGTCTAAGTCGAGTGGTAAGCTGTTGTCGGCTAACATGTGCGAACCGGTCGAATTTTGTGATGTTTTCTTTGAAATCTCCTACAGCAACGCTAAACAAATTCCTCATCTCTTGCCACTTGATCAATAGATGAAAAATCAAGCATGAAACGGTGTTCTGAGGCTCACTTACTATGGGTTGTTCAACAATTTAAACAACCAGAAGCTAGACGTAGGCAAATGGTCTGTTTAAGACCAAAAAAAAGACTGCAACCTAAAAGATATTTTGTGCCAAGTAAAATTCTCATACATCTGGAGAATGCCATGATGCCAAGTATTATCGAGGTCATTTAGAAACCTCAGGATCGTCCTTGCGGATGAATGGTTAACTATGACTGAACCTACAGTGCCGATGCCGAAGTAGTTTTGCTGACTTTGTTATATGGCGATATATTTGCGCAAGACTTTCGGTCATTCAAACAAAATGAAACGGACTTATGCTCAGAGATTCTTTTGACTTATCTGAAGTTTTTAGCTTCTCAAAGTCCTGTAGTTGAATTCCATTTTGAGAGCTTCTTTTTGTGCATCCATGGGTTAAATTTCAACTTTACACGGTTGTTTATTAAGGCCTCTTAGGCCTAAAAGATGTTTTGAGATTTGGTAGGCTTATGGACCACATTCTACTGAAAGACGTTCACGCATTTCGGTTCGAAATAATACTCATTAAATTCGAAATATGTACTTTTGAATAAATTGCATGCAATCACGAATTCACTCGAAGTTATAGTCAAGGAAAGCCACGTAAACTTTTTTTCCTTATCCTAAACGTCCCCTACCACGTGTCAAATTGTATCCGGTGTTACCCAAACCAGGAGATGATTAATATACATACATACTTCCTCCAGTATATTACATTCCTTACGAAATCTATAACTGATATCTATACGTCACCCTGTTTTTGGTTCACTCTTTGCATATATACATACGTCAGCAACATGTTTGTTGATCGATTAGAAAAGAAAACATATTTTTGTCGGCTATATGATAATCTCAATGCACAGTGCACACTTGTGCACGGGAAAATAGAATCTGTTTTCCATGAATGACCTTGCAATGACACTGGTTGGAGTGCCATCACTTCAAGAACACTTTGTTACTTACCCATTCCGTATGGAGGTTACGTTGGTGGCATTCACCAAAATTCGACTTGCTGGTGTAATCGTTGTATTAAGTCGACAACAAATGTTTGCCATGTTTCGTAGTTTTATTGAATTCCTATATGCTGCAAAAATGTGGAATTAAATCCAAGTTTTTACTTAAATAACTATTTCACAACACCAAACCACCTTACACGGACAAAATTGGTTACTGTAGAAAATAAAAATAAACGACAAGACGACCACTGGAGTATTCAATTCTATTCAATTTTCATTCAAGTTGAATGTCAAGATTTCTGTTGACGGGTGCAAATTTAATGAAATTATAAAGCTGAACTCGCAATGAGATTTGTTTGTTTCGGCGGCAATTCTAAGTGGATAGTTCTAATCAGAATTATTCGGTCTAAATGGATTTTTATTTAAAAACAACTGAAGACACTCGCATTAATTCAGCGATTTGCATGCATCATAGTCTACGCCTGACCTATGTACAACTTTACCTTCCATAGTGCTCCTGACCGAGGTGGATCAGGCCCTCAACCAAAAAAGACCCAACCATTAAGCAAATGCGACTATATGTCGTTTTGTCTGGCTTTAGTTGTATTGTCCTCATCTGTCAGCATTCAAGTGAAAGGAATTGAGCGAGAACAAATTCTGTGTATTTGCATAATTACGTACGGCAGCGTACAGACTTAATTCAATTACGGCCTTAAATCTTTTTCATTTGCTTTTTTTCACGGAGAAGTTGAGTTTTTCCTTTTTATTTAAAGCAGAAGCTCGAAGGTCATTGCAGGTGGATATCTTATTTAAATTTGTTAAATTATTTAAAAGAACAGTGCTAACATTGTGGCTAAACTGAACGTCGAAATGACAGACAGTCAGCTGTCCAGCAAGGATAACCGCACAAACAAATTTAATCTAACCATGCGATTCCTCAAGTAAATTTTATATAAAATTCCATAAGTTATCGTGAAATTGTGTCAAGATGAATTTTAATAGAATATTAATAAAAAGTCGTTTGTCAGCGCAAATTTATCCTCTCTCCGTAAAGTTCAACACACGTAACGTCTGCAAAATTACTGTGACAGTGGACGAGGATCTTGTTGAAAAATTTACAAAGGAAGAACTTAAACATCGTCATCACCCAGGTATTATTAAAACTGGAAGCCTATCTGTGCCACAAAAAATATCAAAAGCACTCATTAAAGCTGTTGGTGATTTTCCAATTAAGACACTAGTTAGAGATGGCAAAGTTCTAAGTCAATACATTAGCTCTCGGCATCCGCCTCCTGAGACTGTGGACATACAGAAGAAAATTAAAGACATTACCATTGAATTGGATGAAAAATATCCATTACCGGATGATACAGAACTACGTGAAGCAGATCTTGAAAAGAGAAAATATGCACGACAGCAGAAATTGCAGAAAACTCTTAAAGAACGTACCTTCGCATGGAAACCAATTACGTATGGAACATATGAAGCATTAGTTTATGCTATTGGACGTAGTGCACGAGAATATGCTGTACTAATGAAAATTTTTAAAGAAATACAAAGCCGACAACCGGACTTTAAACCGAGAAGTTTTTTTGATTTTGGTTCTGGAGTCGGAACAGCAATGTGGGCGTCTAGTAATTTGTGGAAAGATTCGATTTTTGAATACTTAAATGTGGATTCATCGAGAGAAATGAACGACCTATCGGATTTAATTATGCGGGATGGAAACGAAAATCAACAACCAACACTGAAAAATGTCTATTACAGGCAGTTCCTGCCTAGCATCGATGTAAGTTTTTACTCAGTGATTAGGTAATATTTTATTTTTCCAAGGGTTAAACTTTAAATCTTTTCTATCTGAAGAGAAGATAAAGAAAGAAATTTTACGCATTGCGACCAACATACTTTCATCTAGCGATCCATGACAATTCAGTAGTTTTATTTAAAACGACTTCTATTTGAAATCTTTCGCTCATGTGCCCAGCCAATGTAATCAATGTGATTTAGCCTTTAAAACTACATCAACATCTCTATTATATATTCTCCACCATTCGCCTAAAAGTGCCAGAATAGGAACAGCGTAAGGTGGTAATTGCAGTTCCCGCGTGCTTTCTTCGTCCAGATCTCGATGATGGATATCAAGCAGCGTACAGAAGGATTGAACTGACCACTCTGGATAGCATGATCATCCAGGCGTATCCCGGTCCACCTATATTTGGCAGCATCTGCGAAAGCCCTGCTTGCATCTGTAACGGCTTTTTGCTATAGTACACGACGTGCGTACTCCCGACTCCGCGATAGCATTGTAATACTTAACCCTGTTGTTGGTCGGGTACCTTCGCTTCTTGTTAATGAAGTAGTTCGTGACTATCTTCGTTCCAATGTTCCTATTGGATCCCAATCGACCGTTTACTCTAGCCCACCTTCGTAAACCATTTTTAACTTAACCTTCTCATTACAGACCAAATACGATTTAGTCGTATCAGCGTTTTCACTTTTTGAATTGCCCAGTGCAAAGGACCGTAGGGAGGTGATACTTAATCTATGGAAGAAATGCGATAACTACCTGGTCATTGTCGAAGAGGGCAGTAGAAAAGCGTCCGAGATTATCAACGAAGTGCGCACTAACGTGACAGGCTTGAAAGAAGAAAACTTAGTTGGACATGTTTTTGCCCCGGTATGAAAAATATATTGTTTGTAATGATTTTTCATTAAAAAGTTATGGATCGTTTAGTGTCCCCATGATTTCCGTTGCCCCAGAGTGGCTTCCGAAACTGATAACACACCTTGCAACTTTGAAGTATCTCATGAACCACTTGGCTTGGGTGAGAAAAGCACAGGAAGTCGATCAGCACGATATAGTTACGTGGTTTTGAAAAAAGGTGTAAGAAAAGACGCCAGCGAAAGTTGGCCTCGAATTGTAAGACCGACATTGGTGCGCTCAAAGCATACAGTATGCCGCATGTGCACATCACAAGGGATTTTACAAGAAATTGTTTTCACTCAATCTAAACATGGGAGGTAAGGTGTTATACATTTTCGAATTTTGTTTCTGTAAATTCATTTTTATTTATTCAAGGGATGCATACAGATGTGCTAGATCAAGTGATTGGGGCGATAGACTGCCAATCGAAATTGGAGAGGAATGGGGTGAAAGCAAAAAGCCCAAAAAACGCCAAGTCGTTGAAGCAACAAATGAAACTTAAATCTTAGTTTTACGTATTTTAAGTTTATTTGTAAATAAAGTTTAATATTTTAAATCATTTAGTTTGGTTTATACATGATGCCTTCTGTTTAGGAAATATCTAATTTTGCATATTGAATTTGTTGGTAGAATTGAAAAGACTACAATACCTGGCTTCCGATTCAACCCAGACTAAGCCATGAGCCTCTCAAAGCAACTTATTTCGGAATATGTACATACTGTACCTCTCAGAAACGCGATCAGAGATGTCTCAAGAAAAATAATGTGATCGGCATTAGTGGCAGAACTGCCTGCAGAACTTTTTGTTTGATATTGCGCAAGAGATATGTTTCAAAAGAACTTATTATAAGGGCTGCATACGACGGTGGTGCATGAAAACATTCTCAATTGTCGATGGGTTTATCATATTCCCAATAGAAGACTTCACGATTTTACTAAATCGGTAAGTTACGGTCGATAATCCAGAATTAACTCTCGTTTGTGTTTGTTGAGCATAGGTTATTCCTGTATTTTTACATTTTTCGGTGCGATAGCGATAAATAATTACATTTATTAGGGACGAAAACTATGTTGATGAGCAAGAAATACTTGAGCGCGTCCCACGCATCCCGTACACAGTTTTCCCAGCATGAGTTGACAAATTGGTATAATAGGACGCACGTTCTCGGTTGATATGGAACCAGAAATCTACATTCGAAATGCTACCATTTAGCAAAGTCTACTCATTCAATTCACCAGAGAATTTATTCACCAAAAAATAGGATAACCAAATGAATGCACTCGAATAAATGGACTAACAATTTTTAATTTTATTTCTTATTTGATAAATTATCTAAAAATAAAAGAATACATAAGGAACGAACATGTTGATTTGTGACAGGCGCCGGTAATAAAGTGTAACAAGGAGGTAAAGGTAATCTTGTTTTTTTTTAGTTGGATCCATAGGCGATTTAAAAGATTTAGAGACTTGTGATCATTAATTACAAACCTATCAGTGTATAACACTAAGTTTAGGTTCCTCTTTTCATGTTCATTGGTTTTAAGAGCAGCTTATCTACTTTGTAACTTCATGCATAGCATGAGCCAGGTATTCAACATTTTTACTGTTTACACCAGCCATCGAAATTCGACCATTCCTGGTTAAAAAAATGCTAAAATCCTTTGCTAAACGATCAACATTTTCCGGTGTCATTCCAGAGTAGCAGAACATTCCAATTTGGTTGGTAATATGATCCCATGATCGGGATGATCCCAATTTAATAAGATTTTCCTTGAGTTTAGTTCGTATACTGATGATGCGGTCGGACATGCCCTTGACATCGTTTAGCCATGCAGTTCGTAACGATGGATCATTAAGAATTTCGGCCACAATTCGTGCACCATGTAATGGTGGATTTGAGTACATGGGACGGATGAGTAACTTGATTTGTGATAGAACTCGATCGGCTTCTTCCGCACTTGAGCAGACGATAGAGAATGTCCCCGCTCGTTCTCCGTACAGACCCATATTTTTGGAAAAACTCTGAGCTAAGCAGAACTGAAGACCCTCCTTTTCGAAAAGTCGAACGGCAGTCGCATCTACATCACTGTCACCAGTGGCGAAACCTTGATATGCCAAATCGAAGAAAGTATATAAATTATTTTTTTTGATGACATTAGCAAGTTCTTGCCATTGTTCGTAGGTTGGATCCACGCCGGTCGGATTGTGAGCGCATACGTGAAGCAGAATTATCGACCTTTCAGGTATTTTCTGAAATAATTTTATGTTAGTATGCATGCATCTTAAATTGAAGTTAGAAAAAAAAAATCGTACACTAATATCTTCTATACATCCCTTGAAGTCCAGACCACAGACCTTTGGATCGTAGTAGCGATACTTGCCAATCTTTAGACCAGAGACTTCGAAGACTGGTAAGTGATTTGCCCACGTTGGGATTGACATGAAAATTTCACGATTTCCAGTCCAAAACTTATTTAAGAAAGCCCCACCTATACGAAGAGC
The DNA here is from genome assembly GCA_951813785.1 of Criorhina ranunculi. Taxonomy (NCBI): domain Eukaryota; kingdom Metazoa; phylum Arthropoda; class Insecta; order Diptera; family Syrphidae; genus Criorhina; species Criorhina ranunculi. The sequence goes on along the minus strand of OX638383.1, from coordinate 33,757,648 downwards.
ACCAGTGCCACTAATTGTCTGTAAAGAGAACATTTATTCATTTTAGGGCTAACAACAGAAGTGCCTTAAACAACTGAGACGAAACAGTCCAGAGATTATTTAAGCAATGGAGATGGGAAGCGGTCGACGACTACAACCCTCAGGTAAACAGATTTTTGCTCCATTTCTCTACGCCAGTGTGAGAACTTGTCAAAGATGGAACATCAACACTCCTTATCTGAATTACATAGTATGTCAATGAGAAAATAGTGAAAATCTTCTTATAGGGACTGCTAAAACTAAAATTGGAAAATGTTTCATGATGCTGCCCATGGAATCAAACAAATCATCATGAACACTGCTTTATAAGGAGCAACTCTTCGTAAATAGGTAATTTTGTATTAAGCTCAAAATTTGATAGTCATACCGCCAGATTTCATAGCCAGAACTGGTCAGTAATGAATAGACATCACAATGCGGTGAAGGAAGCGCCAGGGGATCGGACACGGCAAGAACAAAACAATTCCGTTGCGAAGTAGGACATGCAATAGAATCCACTCACCCCGTCAAACCGAAGAGCCGGTCGTCACAAAAGAAACAGTTGAGGAGCTCAGGACGAAGTCACTAGGGATGAGCTGTAGGGAGCTTAAATGCATGCAGATTATCGCATATGAGTGGCCTAGTTGCAAGACTCACTAAGTCCACTTTTTGAGCAAAATTTAATAATGATGCAGTTTCATCTCACTATAATAGCCATAGCTATCTGCATCATGACTTAAGTTTTTTCAAAAATGGCAGTTAGTGAGTTTTGCAACTAGACCACTCATATGTCCCGCGATTGCTGCAAGGATTTACGTATATAGTTATAAGTATATATTATATATTACTTGAGATGTTACGATTTGCTTATCCCTTAATCGTGGCGAGTCATCTCCTAAAGCCAGCTGGATGGCAGGATTAAAAAAATTAGGTAAACCATTAATGGGAGCATATTCATGATCCATTTTCCCCGATATTATGCGTTTTTCTGCCTGTAAAAAAAGCAAGTCATATTTTTTTTTGTATTTTTAATTCGTCCTTTTAATCTCTTTACCAAACGAACGCTGGGCAAAACAACCGATTTGCCATCATCATCTCGATAAGCACCTAAACTAACGTTGATTTTATTGGGATTTTTATTACGTCTAAATGCGTCATTCACACCCAATATGGGATCGGGAGGGCCCATTGTAACATCAGACCATAATGACCTAGAAATGCGAAAAACACAAAAAAAACATTTACATTTGTTGTTTTAAAGTTCACAAAGCTCAGAATGATTGAATAAAACTGTAAAACGTTTGGACGATTTCAAGAAGAAGAAAGCTCAATCTTCTCACTCGTCCTCAACTATTCGACGAAACTTTCCCATTCTCTCAAGAAGCCAAATAATCATCCTGGACAGCAAAATGTCCTGGAACTCACAGATCCAAAGAATAATCAGCAGAGCTACCATACCACTGGACTTGTCGTCGAATCTGCGGGAAAAACTGAGTAGTACAACCCAAGATGATACTCTGGCTATATAAACTGATCGTCAAAACCGATGATCTCATACGCAAGCGTGGTCCGGTGGACAAAAATGAACGAAAATCACTCTTCATAAGACAGTCTTTACAAGAATCTAGAGAACCTCGATAGAAGTAAACTTAGAGCACTATTTGGATAGCTCAGCGGTCACTGCCGTCTGAACAAACATCTACATCGTGTGAGCCTTGTAGCAGATTCAAGCTGTAGACTCTGCCTTGAGAGTGAAAAGACCTCTTAACATATCATCATTACGGACTGCCCAGCTCTCTTTCAATTTAGAAAGAGAATCCACGGCGGCGAAGTTGTCCCTATGGAACAGCTTGCTGATATCCACCCAGAGAAGTTTGTTAGCTGCCTGACGTCTTCTGGAGTGAAGCAATTCATCTAGGAACATTAGGGAAGGCATAATAGGATCCATTAGAGACCACAGTGCCAAGGGCTGTAAACAATCCTCCCGAACATAGTAATAATAATGTGTCCAAACCATTTCAGTTTCTTATCCTCAAGGATTACTTAAGCCCGTTTTCACTTGGAGTTCCTTTCGGTACTTACTTATTCTTTATGGAGATTACGTTGGCAGCATTCACCAGATTTCGACTCGCTGGTATAATCATTATTTTTATTCGACAACAAATATTTGCCATAATTCGTGGTTTAGCTGCACTCCTATATAATTTAAATTGATTTTAAGTTCCTATATTAACTATAATTTCACAACAGCAACGATGCTTTAATGAATAAAATTCGTTAAGAACTGTCATTAAAATAAATGACAAGACTAGCACTACAATCATTTAATTCAATTCAATTTTCATTCAAGTGAATAATTCTAAAATATTTCAAGGAAATGGAAATCTTAAGACGCTTACGAAAATTTAGCATTTAGCATTCATCAGCTCAGTGTACTCGAAACCATTCTATCACTTACATGCATATACCCATCGACCTATTTACTAATTTACTGAACTTTTCATGGCGCTGCAAAGGACAGTCTTTAGAAAAATAGAAGAAAAGATGAAGGAGTTACTGATGCACGTTGGTTTTAAATGTGATGGAAGCACCGAGCTAGATAGATTTTTTTCACATTTTTGTTGTACAGCTTAAGGAAGAATCCCTATATTTAACAGTACATCTAAAAGTTGGCTTAAGAGTTAACGAATGAGCATTCGAAGCTTGACGAGCATTGCGGATGAAGTTTTGAATGGGCACAATCCAGCTGGCTATTTCGTTAGAGCACTTTTTGTAGAAGAATTAACAGTGGGAGACTGGAAACATTTCTTCGGTGTTCAAGCGAGTCTATGGACTTCACAATGTCTCTTTCTCCCATATGTCTCAACGCACATTTTTGAATTCTATCTAGCACATGTAGGACTGCGTTTGATGCACTAGACCAGATGTGAGTGTTGCACTCCAGCTTTGGGCGTAAGTACGGTTTATAGATTGAAGCCATCTCAAAAGGAGTAAAGGAAACTGTTGGAGTAATGCGGATAGTCTCATTCGACAACTAGATGTCCTTGCCAATGCCACCCCTGTACTGGTGTTGGCTCACCTGGCTCATTCCTATTTTATTGTAAAACACACTTTCGTCACGTACTTTGTATGGTATTGTCTTCAAACGTTCTTTCCCATATTTTGGATTAAATAAAGCTATTTTTGTTAATCTTTTAATTTCTTTGGTATGTTCCACACGAACATAACAGAAACCTAGACATTTCGCAGCATTTTTGGTGTCTTTGAATGAATATGTGGTCTTTCCAATGAAGATCTTTGCTAACACACGTACCGAAGATGAAAAGTCTTTCGGCTTCACTTAAGTAACAAAAGACAGCATTGAGTTTTGAAAACATTAAATTCCATTTTATTATGCTGCCGTGGTCGGAATTTGATGAGTTAAATATAGGTTGCCGTTCTTTAGAGACGTAGATTAGGGAACGAACATGAGGAACAAAGGGTTTTTATGAAGTGATATATCTCAAAAGCTAATGTTTTATAACCGTTTCCATGACCTTGAAAAGAAGGGACGTAGATCATTAATTTTCCTGCTTGATTATACACCCACAATAGCACAAAACATTCGTTAAGTTTAAAAATCAAACAAACCCATTTTTTTCGTACACTTTCCCCCCTCTAGATTGCGCTAATAAATTTTTTAACAGTCGCAGTTGTCAAGTTTAATTTTGAAAGTGTCTTTAAAAAGTCAGCAATTTTACTTAATTTAATTGAAAAACGAAAATGCATTTAGTTTCAACAGGTCGTTCGACCATTTTATCAGAGTTTCCGTATTTAGAAACAAAATGCACTTATCAACATGCAAACAATGAGAAAACAGATTTTCAATTCTTTGGTCAAAAGCGTATGCTATTGGAAGTGAATGAGAAATCTGGTTTGGAATTCTTAAGAATAAAGGACACGGCTAACCAGAGTAAAGTTATAACTTAAATTTAGGCATGACTAGTCATTCTTAATCGTATTAATATTTTTAGAGCTTGATGTTTCAAGGATTCGTAAAATAAAAATAGATAATCTGGTTTGCATCGCTTGTCCAAAGCAGGGTAATGAGGAAGTTGCTCTCGGTTTATCGAATGGACAGATAAAGTTATTAAACTATAAAAACACGGAGTTTGCACACAAATTTCCTGCAGGTAAGCACTGAATTTAAATAATCATAGTATTTTGTAAATAACTTTTCAACCAGTTCGCCTGTGTATTCTTTCTGTTGACTCGTTAGTTAGATGCCTTCAATTTCACATGCCAAGTTGGTTTATGTATATTCCACTTGCGCGTACTACCTATGTTGTCAGTCTTTTTTTCCTAGCGAGCCATCCCTCCGGTGTGAATTCGAAGATTCACCGGGCCGGGAGCTCTACGTGTCCCTGCCATCCTAGTTAGTATATATGTAAACAGCCCATACAATTCGTTGATGTATATCCTCCTCCATTCATCTTTTATGCCGACAGGAGCAAAGATTATTCAAAGATTTAACTCAAAACAACCGAAGGCAACCTTATCCACCTTTGACATAGTCCATGCCTTGGCGTATGTTACAGCGCCACTTTAGTTCTTCTAGAAACGATTGTCAATTGCCTTCTAAATCTAAAGAAAGGACAATTGGCAAGAGGTATTTTTGTTTAATACTAGCGCTGGTGGTGGGTATCACGTTGAAATTTGTGGGGTTTCTCTGAGTTCTGTCTGAATATTTGGTTGGCATTTCGGACTTTTATGGCATGGATATGGTCATAGATTACAGTAGATAAGATGTTTTAGCAATTTTGAGGAGACTTATGCCTCTATAATTGGCACAGTTTTGAAGGTCTCCTTTGTTGACAGTCGGGCATACTTTCGTTCGAGGATATTTTACAGATCAGTTGCTATAAATAGCTCGGCAGCTAGGCCGTCTATATGTACATAGTTATCTTTACTTCGTCCAGATCATGTGGACGGAATTATTGGCTCTCACTGGGTAAAAAAAAATCTTTTATTTCAGACAATTCCCGCAACAGTGTCATCTGTTTGGATTACAACGCATCCGATGAATACATTTCCTCTGTGTATGAAAATGGTCAGATCAACGTTTATGGCACCAAAACTAAGACCAAGTTACAAACAATCGATTTTGACAACAAGTAAACTAAATTGACATTCATTTCCCTAGAAAAAGTCACTTAAACTGTTTTTTTTTTTTTGTTTACTTCCAGTTGTACTCTTGGTCGTTTTCATCCCACCAAAAGATTTCACCTTTCCATTGCATCTTACAAAGGATCCGTGTACATTTATGATATTCAAACAAAGCGAAAGATTTTCACTTCTCAAGACTGCCATGAAGCGCCATGCAAAGATCTTTGTATGTCACCAGCTTTACCTGATGTTCTTCTTAGCGTTGGTTACGATTGCATCATTAATCTCTTTGATACGCGCAAAAAAACGCAGCCTCAACAAATTCGTTACTGCCACCCATTGTCTACAGTTGCGCTCTCCGAATGTGGCAAGTTTTTTTGCGTTGGAAATTTAAAAGGTGAACTGATCTCATACGACATGCGCAATACCAAGAATTATCTAGCCGCAAAGAAAGTACATGATTGTGCTGTGACTAGAATCGCTTTCGTCCCAACTGAGGGCGAGAATTGTGTAAGTTTTACTAGTATGGGAAATCAAACGCATACCGACACACATTCCGATACTCGAAAATCGCTTGCGACTGTGGATTTAAATATGAATAAAGGTCGCCGAGATTCATTTTGTGATTTCCTAGACTTCCAAGCATATCGAGGCAATGAGAAGGTTTCAAGCCGCTTGGCAGTGCGCAAAGATAGTTTCGATTGGGATGCTCTTAACAAGAAAACAGTACATGAAGACTTTCGCGTTAGCTTAGTGCCAAAGTTAAATGAACCGAATCGCACTAGTTCCATGGAAAGTCCGAACACAAATAGCAGTCTAGAAATCCTAACATCCTCTGGAAAGGAGAATCTCCCGAGTCCTTCAAGAATTGAAAGTATTACACTGCCCGTATTGCACCGTAGAGTGGATGACATCAGCGCATTACGAGATCGTAGTAACACAGATCAAAAACTGAATAAAATTCAAGAAGAAAATGAATTAGAAATTATTTTACCCGAAGCTGAAGATGGTCATCCTGAGAAAGATATTGGATTTTCAAATATTTCTCAAAAAGATCTCGACGGAGGATGTTTTCTCAAGCTACCAGACGATCGTAAGAGTACTCCGAATAATTTCAAAAGATCGTCAGTTGATGGTTGTAACAAAATAATACATTCTAAGCCGCCAAACTTGGATGTGCTACAAGAACTAAAGAATCTACGAACAGAGATGAATGATCGCTTCTCCCAATTGGAGTCAGAAATAAAGTTCAACGCTGACTGCAACAAATGGCAAATTTTTACACAAAACTCAAACTTGTGGAGCAAACAGATGAATTGCACTGAAGATATTAAGAGTTCCTTAAGTGTACTACTGCAAACAGATCCGTTTGTAAATGAGTACTTGCGAATGAAAGAGGAAAATGAAATGTTGAAAGCTAAATTGCAACAGTTAGGGCAATAGAGATGTAAATAAAAGAACAAATGGTAAATCATAAATGTTATAAATAAATTATTTAGAATGTTCGATTGTAATAGTGTACGAATTCCTTTTTTTATCCCAAATTGCATGGTGATTAATCCTTATTCTGCTTAACATTGATATGGTACTCAAGTCAAACATAATTGATATAAAAACTAACAAATTCACTAAGCATTCTAGAAGCAAAAAGCTAAGAACTACTTCCATCCCCACTATTGGTGTTGTTCTCGAAAGAACATGCTACTCTCTGTCTCTGAGGAGATTGGTTTAAGTGATAGCGTACCACCAGATCATTATTTCGTATGTGAGTATGGGTCTGTTAGGATTTCTATCAATGGTTGGGTTCTAGCAAACACAACTGCAGGAGGCATGACTCTCCAGGATGCAGGCGGACTAAACATCATTTCCGACTTATTGGTGTTATTACGACGACACTGCGGAACACTTTCTATGTGACTGTTCTACCTTTGGTCGTATCAGGTAGCAGAATTTTGGGGCTGATGTGATGAATCTTTTTCTGTGTCTGAGCTCTTCAATGTGATGTTCCAACACCCCGATAGAAAAAGAAAAGGTCTGACTATCGCGGAGTACATCCATAAGGTTATCCTTGGTCTAGACTTTAGATCCACAGTTTTTACCGAAGAATCTACTCCGCCATCTAAGTACCAGCATTGCTATGAAAAGGGGAATAACTCTTCTCAATTGCTGTTTCTTTTTGCTAAGGCAATTTAGTAGCGAAGATTGCATCCACATTGGAGAGACGGCGGAGTAAGGAAAGACTTCTCCCCACGTGGTGCGCACCAGGATAAGAACTCTTGTCAGTTACTGTTTCTTTGTGGTAAGAAAGCAATAGTAGCAAAGCTTGAATCCACCTAGGAAAGATGGCTGAGTAAAGAAAGACCTCCCCAAGTAAGTGGTCTGCGCCAGCCAAAAGGATCTCAACCAACTTTGTGTACAAAACGGCCCCCGCAAGAGACCGAGATAGCTTGATAGGGTTGTAGGTCAACGCCCAGATTAACCAGGATCAGGACTGTAGCATCATCCTATAGAAATACAATACATACAAACTTCCCATCATTAAGCCTAATTGTAAAATTTCGTAAGTTATTTTAGTGAACAAGAACTTAATTAGCCTTCGCATTACTTTGTGGCAATAAAAATCTTGCCGCTGTAATTACGGTATTTCTTTGAATTAATTGAAAAATCAATTACACATATTACCTTTGTTCTGGTTAGTGGGTAATAAAACGATTAAAAAAATATCCATTGTGAATTGTTTTGCCCAAAATAATCCTGGTCGCCGTGACATCACAGGTATAAATAATTTCGCCGCAATGTCAAACAATTTGTATTCGTACTACGTTCAGGAAGAGCAGTCATCTTCTGTCAATTATTTGACAGCGTCAACTGCGTGCGTACAAATTTTGTTTTGTAGTTATTTTATTTTCACGCGGATATTTTTCTTTTTTTCTTTGCACATTGAAGGATATTTCCTATTAACACAAAAATGGGTGGAGGAGATTTGGTAAGTGTTATAGTTTATTTTCAATCTAAAATCATGTTTTATCATTTGGTTTTTACTTATCTACAGAATTTAAAAAAATCATGGCATCCTCATACGATGAAAAATCAGGAAAAGGTCTGGAAAGCCGAACAGGCCAAGAATGCCGAAGATCGAAAGATGAATGATTTGCGAAAGGAAATTATGGAAGAGAAGAATCGTGAAGAACTAGTGAAAATCGGTCAAACATCGGGTGTATTGGCCAAAAATGATGACAAGAAGCTGGAATGGATGTATAAGAGTAAGTTCTTTCTCTCGCCCAATGAAATATGTATATTTTTCATAATCAACTTTGTTTTGTTTTATTTCATGAAGGTAGCACGGATTTGATAAATAGAGAAGAATACCTCTTAGGTAGACCGATTGACAAAGCCTTTGAAACACTAGCTTCCGAAGAGAGTCAAAAGGATAAAGATTTGGTGGGTGTTAAAGTGCCTGTAAATCATGTTGAACATGAATGCATTCCGTTTTCCATAAGAGCATATCGTAATGCTACCTCAACAGAACAAGTCGATTTACAGAGGAAAATATTAGAAGATCCTCTAATGATGATCAAACAGAAGGAGATGGAATCCAGGCGTAAAATTCTCGAAAATCCAGTCAAATTAAAAGAGCTTCATAGGATCCTAAAAATTGAGAAGACAAGTAAAAATAAAGCAGGTCACTCCAAGAAGAGCAAGAAGAATAAAAAGTCAAAAAAGAAAAAACATCGAGATTCGGATTCTGATGAGAGTGATGATAGTGATAAAGACCTCGACGAATTGCTTCAGAAACAGTACAAAAAACTAAAAGGTAGTTTCGACAAAGACAGCAAACAATTAGCTGGATTGGATCTGAGCAAGTTGCTGGACGCAAAATATGAGACCATATCGAAGGAGTTGGATAAAGCTGCTCAATCGAAGAGGAAAAAGGGAAAGTCTAAGAAAAAACCAAGGAGTCACAGTAGTTCACCCAGTGACAGTGAAGGCGATAATGACAGAAGAGGCCAGAAAAATGGTGATGATCAAAGAAATTACAGAAATCGTAGCCGTTCTCCGGTTGATCGTAGAGATCAGCGAAGAGATAGACCTAGATATACTCCGACAGAAAGACGGAATTGGGATGCTGGAAATAGAAATCGAAATTTGCGTTCAAATAATCGTACGGACAACAGTACAAAAAGGAGGTCAAGATCTCGGTCACCACAAAGAAGAGATAACGCGCATCGTCGTTCAAGGTCACCAGCCAAACCGAAATATTCGCATTCGTCGGCTACAAGAAATAATCACGAAAATTCATCTAAAAAACCAACAGGTCTCACAGAAGAAGAAAAGGAAAAGCGTCTCAGAGATATGATGGATAATGCTGCTTGGCGCGACAAGGAGCGAATTCGCTACGTTCAAAACTATCGTGATGGATACAAACAGGAGGAGGAACAAAACAAAGCACGTGACTTTGACAAGGAATTCATCAATACTCAACTGCGAAAAGCAATATCGACTCAAAACTCTGTAGAATCTAGAATAAGATCAAATGTAAATAATATACAGAGAACATCGGCGGCCATGAATGCGAATTTTGCAAAAAAATAAAGTATATCATCCACTTTTCCTTAAAATTGTTTATTTTTTGTTGTTTTCCGAAGGAAATGGTGGTTCGTACAAGGTAGGTAGGTAGGAACTTTTTCACTTGTTCAGTTTTCGAATCAGTGGAATCGACCAACAGTCGATTGAAAAACATCAATGCACAGTTCAACAAGACTCGTCATAGGCACTGACTGTAGAATTCGTCACAATTGCATAAGCTAAATCTTAGGTAACCCACAAGCAGATGAATAGCTCAAACAAGTTGGAGTTGCTGCTTAAATGAGAAAGTTGGGCGTTTTAAGAAATACATTTGTAAACTAAAAATGCTTCATACATTAAAGTCAAACATGTCACGATTGCATTAGGATATCTCTGAATCTAACTTTCTCCGCAGATAAGATTTGAACACAGTACAGATAGTACTTCGCATTCGCATACAGAAAACCGGATGAGTAAATGGAAGAGTAAAACAAATTTAAATTTTAAAATCAACTTCCGTCCGAATACAGCAAGCCTTGCTTTTTTAAAAATAGTTTCAGATCAGCAAATTGGCAGAAAGTAAAGTGACATTTCAGTTCTAAATATTTAACTTGTGTTTTTATTTAATAGTTTTCCTTATTTCTTTTTGTTAATACAACATTAAAATAAGTGGAACATCAATCGCATCTAAATAGCAGTAACTTTTATCTTATACATTTCCAAATTAAATGTCTTATTCGACTCCCTTCTAAGTTGAGTTAGTTTATGCGTCAGTTAAAGCGGCGACACCAGGCAATTTCTTGCCTTCCAGCAATTCCAAGGATGCACCACCACCGGTGGAGACGTGAGAAACTTGTGATTCTGTGCCCCATTTGGCACAGCAAGATGCTGTATCACCTCCTCCAATAATAGAAACGGTTCCGGCTTTTGTAGCAGCAACCACACCGTCCATTACAGCCTTTGTGCCATTAGCAAAGTTGGGGAATTCGAACACCCCTGGGGGTCTGAAAACAATGTAAGTATTCACTAAATCTACTCACAATTGCATATCATTAGCTTACCCATTCCATACAATGATCTTTGCACGGCTAATGGGTGCGGCAAATGCCACGCGTGTCTTTGGTCCAACATCCAAACCCATGCTTCCGTCAGGAATGCCAGATTCAACGGTCGCTTCACTTATTTTTGCGTCTTCGGCGAACTTATCACCACAAACGAAATCTACTGGCAAATGCAACTGAACGTTGTTCTTCTTTGCCTTATCAACTAAGTTTTGAACAATCTTGGAACCCTCCTCATCGAAGAGTGAATTTCCAATTTTCATGTTATTCAAAACTTTTAAGAAGGTGAATGCCATACCTCCACCGATAATCATTTCGTTGACCTTATCAAGCAAATTCTCAATTAATTGGATTTTGTCGGCAACCTTGGCACCGCCAAGGATAGCCAGGAATGGGCGTGGTGGATTATCTAAAGCCTGAGAGAAGTACTTCAGTTCCTTGTTCAAGAGCAAACCAGCAGCACGTTGACTGAAACCTTCACCCATCATTGAACTATGAGCACGATGAGCAGTACCGAAGGCATCGTTGATATAGACATCGGCCAACTTTTGTAGACTCTCACGGAAAGCCTTGACCTTAGCTGGATCGGCCTTTACTTTGGCTCCATTAGCGTCAACGCCCTTGCCTTCCTCCTCAACATAGAATCGAACATTTTCCAATAAAATTACCGAACCTTGTGGTGGATCTTTGCATTTCTCTTCAACTTCAGCGCCCACACAATCGTTCAAGAAGGTAATGTCCTTGCCTAAAAGTTTTTTTAATTCATCAGCAACTGGAGCCAAGGTGTATTTTAAATTCTTATTGCCATCTGGACGACCCAAATGGGATGCCAAAACCTTACACAAAGAAATAAAATTTTCAATTGGACTAATAATCAGAATCTATATATACATACCACCGACTTGGCACCTTTACCAAGAGCATACTTGACACTGTCCAAGGCCGCAACGATTCTCTGATTACTGGTAATCTTACCCTCTTTAATTGGGACGTTAAAATCCACTCTGCAAAGTATTTTAATTTATTTCAAGAACTACATGTTTCCTTTAGTAGAATAATTCACCTCATAAAGACACGCTTTCCAGCAAGGTCAAGACTTTCAATGCTCAACTTGTTCAATGCCATTCTTAATGAAATAGTTTCTCTTCAAACAGTGGACACTTTTTGGACGAAACACCAACTTCCAAAAGGAATTAATCGGAATATGCCGATAATACACTCAGTTTTTCAGATGAATGTCAGCGGAAGGTCATATTTGAAATATCATCACAGGCATGTGATGGAGGTTGGCTTAATCAGTTTAATTAGAGGGAGCGTTCAAGAACTAAGTATACATTTTAAATATTAGTAATACCAGTAATTGAAAGAGTTATTTCAGACTCTAAAAGTGCTCACACTCTATTGCAAAATTGGAAACAATATTTAACAAAACATATGCTGGCAAAGTTTTGTCCAAGTTTATCGATTTATAACCATAACATGTAACAACGATAAATGTACTGCTGGACAGAGGGAATTCTGACATTACCAGAAGGCTTCTCTACAAACTAATGATTTTGTTTATTTTATTCTCAAGCAGAGTTTATCTTACTAGACTACACCCGGTCTTAAGAGTTGTTTAAGCGAGAAGTGTCACAAGAAAAGTTAATTGCATTGCGGTGTAAATGGGGGAACCACCAAAATCCAGTAAAGAAACGCGTAAGTTTTATTGGCACCCTAGGCGCAGACGTTTTTAGTTGATGGAATAATTTTTAAAGTGATTCACCTAGAAATATTCTACTTCTACACATTCCCATTTAATGTTCGATTTGTCGTGATGGGTTATCTGTTGTCGTGCCAAAAAAGCACGAACAATATTCGTTTTGATTTTAGATTGCACTTGATGCGAGTCTTTCATACATTCGAAGTATCGATATCGTTAGAAGGCATAGAAAAAGCTAAAAAGCAGAAAAATTTAAATTCGATTGCAAAAGGGTGGGCTATATATTCCAATGAAAACGGAAAACGGAGAGATGGTACAATCTTTACGCATGCAACCACGAAAGACAGACATGGCAGCAACGCAAACGTATGATATCTAGTAACAGGCTACTGTTCACTAGAAAGGCATGCAACGGTGATCGGGATCACGGCCAATAAATTTTGTTGCAGTTGCATGGATGAAGAGGAAATGGAATCACCCTTCCACCTGCTATGCAACCATCCTTACTGTGAATACTTGGACCGATTCATCTGGCAAAAGAATACACCTCATTTTAGTTTATATTGCTGTTCTCATTTCGTTTTGATCATTTGGAAATAAGTTTAAGCTGCCATATCTTGGTTGAATTGATCGTACTGCGTAACTGCAGGATTTTAGTTTTAGTCGCCGTTATACGAGTACAGTCTTCAGGAGTTTAGATTTGTTCATTCTTGTGATTTTTCTTCTTTTTATTTGCTCGTAGAGCTCGCATGCAGCCCTAGTTCTTGTTTGAATCGCCACTTTATATGAGGGTCACGTTTCAGAAGTCTAACACGTTTTGCCTGAGTCTGTTGTGTATGACAAATCCTCATCCTAATAAGCGCTTCTTCTGCTCTCTGTAACAATCACCCATGATAGATGTTACCGATTTCTTTCCTCTTTTATCTACGTTCACTCTTTCGTGCTTCCTGAGTGTCGATTATATCTATATTATGGGAGTTCGGCTGCACACTGTCCATAAGAGGCCCAAACATTTCACGTGCACATCCGAAAGTCGTCCTTATTTCCACTGCGAGAGTCATCAATAGTTAAATCATTGTCTGAGGCTTATTGCTAAGTAATTATTTTTTTTTCGGGCTACCCCGACCGCACAACCTCCCACCTAGAGGGTCAGATCTGTTTACGAAGAGAGGCCAGTCAAACCGATTCTCATCAAGTGGAGCTCCAAACCCGTCGGAGAAGCCCATATAAGTTTTATACGTCAACGATGATTTTTGTTATCACACCTCGTAGAGAGGAGAAACCGCCTCTTCCGCTACCTAAATCCAAGGGTGAATGCATAAGTTAAAGCTCACTCCCTCCTTTCAAACACTGAATGACTAGAGGCGCAGTTTTGGTCTTTCCATCTCTTCGAGATGTAAATCACACTCGTAGACAGGAAATAAGGTGTGAATCTCACTCCTAAAGAGGAAAAGAGAAAACCTGCGCAAGCAGCTGACAAATGATTTGAAACTGACTCTAGCTGGAAAAGAGGGGGCGAGCTTTAACTTATGCATTTATCTTTGGAGCTAGGTAGCGGAAAATGCTGTATGTTACCTAGATGCCTGTCTTACAAAGGGTCTTTGGGTCCAAGTATGGCATACCAACAGACTTCCTTATTTCACATGCCAGCTTTATCACCAACAGTGCATTCATCCTAGGTTAGGATTATTTTCAGTGCAAGATGTCTTCTCAAAAGGATTAAGACGAATAAGTCATAACATTTTGTTCCTGTTTCCAGGCGATTAGTGCTCATGTTTATTTTAAGTGAGAATACTTAATCCAATCAGGTATGTATGCAAATTTTCAGGTTTTTATTTTAAAAACAATAAATTTAATGAATGCAATAAAGACAAATGAAAATCAATAATATTTGGAACAAGTTATGACGGTACACTCTGCAAATAAATATGCTTGACTAAAGACTGGTTTAAAACAAAAACTCATGTGCGTACATAATTGTTTGTCTACTCCAAGTAAGTACCTCTCTTCATGACAAAGATTCTAAGATTCTTATATGTATGTAACACGTATTAATTATCTTTGCTCGTTTTCATTTTGTACAAAGACGAACAACGCATATATCCATTATTATTTAATTTAATAATTCTTCCACTGATCTTCATGTCACAGTTCCGGAGATGAGACTTTATCAGTGTCAGTTGTAAGAATTATATACGATCCAACGAACTGAAAGATTTCATCTGGTTTGGTTTTTTTTTTTTATCTTTTGTGACGACGAAGTTGAGTTACGCTGATTATTATTTTTGCTTTCAATTAGAACAGTTGTGATTAGTTTGGCGACAAGTGAGGTTTAACTCTTGTCAGAGCGTCGGTGAACTATATTTTGTCGTTACAATGACGGATGATATTCAGAAAGAAGAAATGCAAAGATCCATTTCGATGCCAGTTAAACCGCGTTATTGTGAAGAAATTCCGCTTAAACGATCAGAAGAGAAGGAGATACTCTATGCAGATGATCAATACCATAGTCGTGATTCAGATACATTTTTTGAACAAGATAACAAGCTCAAGTCGTAAGTCGATTGAATAAGTGAATGTAGATGGGCAAAACCCAGCACTTCAAAGAAAGCTTGCGTGCTGAATTTTAATTTTGCGTGATAGAAATTATAATCATTAAAATGATGCATGTGATGATGCTTAAAATATGAAGGAGCAGGAACAAAGCGACCTTAGACGAACCGCATGTGAACGTCATCGTGTGCATCAGTGCATTTTATAGTGAATAGTATCTGTTCTGTACTAGGGATACCCCAAACTGGCATGGCATGTAATGGTGCAATTTCAACTAAAATTAATCTTACAACCGCTGACTTATTTTATTCTTCATGGCACAACCAAAAAGCCAGTTGACTCCAGTTTTTAATACACTGTGTACCTGGACCTCAACCAACAAGCGTTTTCAGCCAACTAGACCTTTAGCTAGCTGCCCCCAGTTTTGCAAGCTAAGTTGATTGAAGTCTTCTTTCACTTGCATGCGCCACCTGAGTCTTGCTATACTGCCTCGGTGATACTGCCTTCGAAGATTTTTCGATCCAGATCCATCCAGGTTCATCCGCTCTTCATGACCTCAGTCGTTTAACCTTTACTCTTCCGGCTAAGTCGATGTCGCTGTACAACTCGTACAGTTCGTCGTTGTATCTCCTTTTCCACTCATGGTCTACGCAGACGGGACCGAAAATCATCCGAAAAATGTTCCTCTCAAAACAGGCAAGAGCAACTTCATTCATTTTTAACAAAGTTCATGCCTCTGCGCCATAGAGAAGGACTGGTTTAATTAAGATCTTATAAGGAGTCACTTTAGTTGTTCGAGAGAGGGTTTCGCCTTTGCCTTCTTAGCCTAAAGGAGCCGCATTTGGCAAGAGTTGTTCTTGCCTGATGTTGTTTTATAAATTAGTAGGGGCAAAGATCCTAACTACCTCAAAGTTATATCTGTCTACAGTATCAGTAACAAATAGTGCCAATATTTGTATGGTTTTTGTCAGCTCCTTTGAGAGGGTACCTGCTCCCACTCTACCATCTTTAATGGATCCATGCGTTACTATGGTAAAGTCACCTAATCCTCTTATCCAGGAGCTAGACTTTCGGTAATCCTGATCCTTAATTTCAAAGCTAGACGCGTTCTTGAAATCTGTTATTTGTCGGTTTTCTCAGGATTTATTGTTCAGAGAAAATTTGGTCGTTCGTACATTTTTTTAAGGCCCCGAATCGCACTGGTTATACCTAAGAAATGTATTGACTTATGGTTGCAGGCCCTTCAGCATTACACCAGATAGCATATTTAAGACAATGTTAAGTGCTTTAAGGCCTCTGTATAGATTAGGCTGTCTGCTTTCTTATGGATTGGGCAAATGGTGTTAAGATTCTAATCATCAAGCAAGCTTTAATTCGATCATATCTAAAAGTTTGGTGACTGCAGGCTTCAAGGTCATCTATTCCTGTCTTGTACAACTAAGCTCTTAAGCTATCTATGCTTGCAGTCTTGTAAGATTTAAGGTTGCCTGACTGCTTTTCATTTCTTTCTTATCTTCCGCAATGGCTTCTCTTTTACAATAGTATTCCCGTTTTTATCCTTAGGTTTGGATAGCGACACCTTGGAGTGGTTTACCCTTTTTACTCCTTTCTAGATCTGTTTTCCGTCAGAAAGTTGTTGAATCTGCCCGTACTCGCGTTTCTTATGATTCTTTTTCTTTCGTACGAGTGGGTATATTTCGCCCTTTTTTCTGCTGACTGGAGGCTTACGTCCTTTTTTTAGCTTTCATTTTGCACGCGATCATGTTCGGAGAGCAAAGTATTACGATGCACCAGTAGCTGATCTTGCCAGAGTATACCTCAACGTTTAAATTGCTACTACCCTTGCTCCTGAAGCTTACTTAAAAAAAAAAAGACAGACGAATCCTTTCTTAGTCTGAGGTAGTTTTAAAATGCGAAAAAATTCTAGATTACGGTGGAACCTGAGAACATTGTTCCCTGATACACATTTTATGCAGCAGGGAGGAAGAATAGTCTTCTTCCTAGAATTCCATGTCTACTTCTGGAATCTGGATCTTTTAAGGCATGTCAACGAAGCTCAGAGGGATCTTTGTCCCACTTTTTGAGATGGTGATTAAGTATGCAGTGTTCTATTGAGAAATTGGTTAGGTGCTGTGCTAAAGATTGAACATCTTTAGTTCCCTGTTTATTTGAGATCTTGATAGCAGTAGGTTGGGTTTCATTTCATGGTGTTATTTATAAACTAATAGGTAAGCCACAGCAACATTCCGATTAAGGGTGATAAGAAACCATATCTGGGGAGTTAGTGCACTGTCTTGTTTAATGCCTTTATCACCGACAACCAATATTTTAGGATATTCCGACATTTCTAGCTGGACTAAGGCCTGAAATATAAGAAATAGAGGGTGTTTCAATCGCAGCTTGACTGTCGAAAAAGATGTTTATATTGACTTGGCGAAGGTTGAGTCAGAATGCATTGCGTTTACTTGCGTAAATATTCCTTTTACACTGACAATCATCATCGTATCTTCGCGAGTGCATCATTTGTGAAGGGTTATGTTTACAGAGCTCGATGATGTAAAAGCTGACAAAAGACCAACGAAACAAGGTCAAAATGAAAAGAAAAACGTGGCCTTATAACAATTTTTAAACAAAAACAAGGCATTTCCGTTTCGAAAAACAAATAAAGTACCGCAGGCCTTATTTCGCTGATGTCATATATTTTATTGTTATGTCTAAAGCAAATATACTTATTGTACTTACCTACGATTATAAATATAAGCATCTTTATACACACGAAATAAAAGGAAATTTACGAGTAGGCTATAGATTTTAGTCATCTGGATATAGAAGCCAGCGAGAGACATATCCAAAAGGACATTCCTGTCTAAGGTCTTTGCTGGAGCGATCAAAAAACGTTTGTTTAGACACGCATACAATAATTTATCCCACGTTTCATTTTCGAACCAGGTAGCACGCTTGTGTCCTCGTTGTATCGCTAAAGTGTTAAGACCTTTTAAGACTCTCTAAAAGTTAAGTTTCCAGATGCCTAGAGTCCGGTCTTAACTACCAAGTTTCTTTTATATATATTTATATATATATATAAGGAAAGCTTAATTCGGGTTAAGTTAGGGGTTTTTTTTTTGTAAGGAAGGTGGACAGCATCGAAAGCCAGAGTGTAGGACTTCAACCCAAACTAAAACCATGTCTGCGTCTAACCCATGCTCCCCCGTTGTACCGCCATCCTGGCATTTCATCCTGGGGGGATAGATTTGTGTGAGTCTGTACGTTTGGGGATGTTTATGCATTGCACGAAAGGTCTATGTACTTGTTTGTATGTGTATGTAGAACATTCTAGTTTTTCCCTCTGCTACTTTTCTCTATGAGTCTGCGTGCTGTTGTGTGCGCAGTGCGACTCTGTAAGTCAGTGCCTTTCTGCAAGTATGTGTCTGCTCGTGTCCTCTGTGCTGTTTCTTGCATTTTCCTCGCTTTTTCTCCTTTCTCGCTCTAGTCGGCTCAACTCTTGGCGTTGGAACTCACTGTGCTCCACTTATTTTCCGAGTCTAGCATGTGCTGCACAATTTTCTCAAGAGTTGGTGTTTCTTCCAACACAATTCGTAGTGCTTCTCTTTATGACTGGAATCTTGGGCAGTGAAAGAATCCATGCTAGACGTCCTCGGGAGTATCACTGAAAGATGGACAAGTGGGGGAGTTGTCATTTTTAAACCGGTGTAAATATGACTGGAAACAATGTAAAAGTTTACTTCGCCGTGTCTGCGGTTTATGCAAGTCTCAATGTCCGGAATAAAGCGGTATGTCCATCGGCCCTTAGACGAAAGATTCCAGTGTTGCTGCTAGTCCCTCACGCTTGCGGTCCTTTCTGTTTTGTCCGCATCACTGGATAATAATTGCCGCTTCTGTTGGCTTAGGTTTAGGAACTTTCTCTGTAGTTCTTCTGCCAGTATATCGATCGGTAGCTTAGGGTGGTTGATTGCATCTGGCTACAAACGCACTTAAACCAGAAAAGTGATATCACAGTCAAAAACTATTTACTAGTTAAAGCCTACTTACCAGCCTAATTGAACCAGACAACTATTTATAGAGCGGAGAATACAATATTTACTAGATCGAGGTAATTGAAGAAAACATACTCCAGAATATAGATGGAGCAGTCTTCTAGTGGACAAAGCCGCACTTGTGCAAGAGAAATGAAGTACTATCTGTTCTTCTTTTTTTTTTAACGTCTGAGATGTTTTTATTTAATTTATGCAACGAAGTCGTCCATGTTGTAAAAGCAGGAAAGGGGAAACATAGGGTTTTGCCTGTAACATTAGAAAACTTCAAATTTCAGTTTCAAATGCTTGACTACGTCCTCTTCGACACGGGAGTGCTATTTCTTCAGACCAATTCTTCTGGCAGCCGCGGACGCTGAGTCTTTGTAACTTGTACTTATTGCGTCGAACGTTGGACTTAGATTCAAAGATTCTCTTGGTTGGAACATTGTTGTCAATTAGCTTGATGTAGCCGAGCCAATGTAGTCGACTTGTCTTGGCCTTTGTTATAGCTGATAAAGTATTTATTTTTTTAATTCAAGTGATCATTGGATAGGAAGTACGATCGAATTAAACATCGACCAAGGAAGGAATGGTAAGAAACTTAAATAAAAATCAATTCCTTCAATAATGTATTCTCTTTTGTAAAGATTTAGATTATGATAGGCATCGTAAACGTTCCTGTCGTGTAGTTGAAAAGAACGGAAGTGAAAATGTTAAATTTCGTCAAATACCCGAAAAATCATGGAGATACTGTAAGGATTTTGTTACGACATTGGTGAGTATTCTCTAGAGATTGTAAGCTTTCTTGTGTATACATCCCTTTAGAAAAAGACTTTATGTGAGGTGTTTTCTTAATAAAATAAAAACCGACTTATTTTAAGGCTGGTATCAGGGAAGTTTGAGTATAAACCCGTGGTATCACAAAGTGTTAACTCTTACCTCCCGCCTAATTTTGCCCGCAAACCTGACCTTAAAAAAAGATCCATTTATAACATATTACAGTAATACCCGGATATGTACTCCCTCCTTCAGCTGCGTAACCCGCATTGCTTACCGAACATTTCAGGCTTCAAATATGTTCAGCGATATAAGCGGGTGCGGATAGGTAACTTCGCCTCTTAAGTGACCAAATAAATCAGAAAAACTCTCAAGGTAGCAATCCGGGGAGCACTGTACCTACAATCTCAATGCTTCCTTATCAATTTTATCACGACGTATAATACATACATAGTTTGTATGTATCTAGGTAGGTAGGTAGAAGTGGTTGAAACTGGTGAGCCTGCCAGAGACACAAGGAGCGTGGATACGCCGTTTAGAAAACAACATCTCACAACTTGTAAGTATCTATTTTCGTATGTATTTATTTTCACCGAAGAACCTTGTGAACTTATTGAGAACTTGTCTAGCGTGCATTCCTCGTATTATAAATGTGTGCCCTTATGTAAAAGTTCAGGTCTAATGGTTTGCAGACATATGTACATTATAAGTGGCATTTTGCTTGTCAAACTTTCAAGGATGAGAAGAACCTCCACGGATAGGATTGAACAGATATGGATGAAAATATGACGAGTTTTTTCAAGAAAGACTATTGTCCTTTTTTATGCGTATATTGGAAGTCTGTTGATGAAGTTCCTTTAAAACATATGTATACAACTTCATGTACAAATTCACTAGCAGCAGGTTAGGCATGGGGTCTATAAATAGGTCGTCAGGAGTTTTAAGACAATTTTTAAGGATGAAGTCTAACTTATGTTAAGAAAACTCTACCCCATCACTTACCTTTTTATAATTCTTTGTAGATCGAACAAGAATGGAAATACACATTGAGCCTCTTCATTGGAAGCTTCTTCACAAGTTGGTTTGTATTCGCAGTTCTATGGTATATTGTTGCTTATGCTCATGGAGACTTGCTGTTTGACGAAGTAACCGGAGAGCGTTTAGGGGAAGGCAAAGAACCATGTGTGATTGGTGCTTCTACATTTGTTGGTATGCTATTGCACAGTATTGAAACACAAACTACGGTTGGATTTGGTGAAAGATATCCAAGTGAAGAATGTCCCGAGAGTACGTTTCTGTTCATCCTTCAAATTATTGTATCGATTGGAATTGAAGGTGCAATGGTTAGTATTATCTATGCTAAGACTGCACGACCAACAAGACAATTATCTAAAATGAGATTCAGCGAGAAAGCAGTAGTAAGTTTGATCATACATATATAACTTGAACAATTGTAAAACATTTATTTATTTAAGGTATGCTATCGAGATGGAAAACTATGTCTGATTTTTAGAGTTTGTGATCCACGGCAGCAACAAGTCATCGGAACGAAAGTTCGTGCCTACGTACTCATAGATAGAGTGTATGTACATTAATTATTTTAATTTACTTTAAAGTTTAAAAACTTTAAACTTTAAATAATTTCAGAACTTCGGAAGGAGAACTGCTTAAAACCCACTCGGAATTAAAAATCGAGTGCAATGGAAATTCGTTGGTAATGTGGCCGGAAACGATTTGCCATGTAATTGACAAGGATAGCCCATTCAGTAGTTATACAACTGCAAGGGATTTCAATGCGGGTTCATTTGAGATATTCGTATCTCTTGTGGGAAGTTCACCAGCAACTGGTCAGATGACTGAAGAACGTAGTTCGTATCTATCAAAGGAAGTCTTCTGGGGACAACAATTTGTGAATGTGATCGTGTATGATCCTCGAAACGATCGTTATTTTGTTGATTATGCCAATTTCAATACAACTATCTCGGTATGGATGATACTAAGCAACTTCATGAAATTCTTTGACTGGATTTGATTTTTTTTTTTTTTTAGGTTGACATGGACTGCAAAGCTATTGAAAATAATTAAAAGGAAAAGCTTAGAATAAAACTTTAACTCTTATATACCAGCAATCGATTTATTAAATAATTTGTTGAAACTATAACTGCATACAGAGATTTTATTGATATTGGAAACTGTTTGAGGTTTAAAATTACACGCTATGATATACCTGTGGACCACACTACAATAATAAATAAATTTTCAACAAGCAGGTCAAGTGATTGGTGCTTGGATTCTTGGCCACCACCACCTTTACATACATATGTACTTACCTCTGGTTATAAGTCTCGGATTTAGGCAACATATTTCAAAACTCCACTTGAAGGTTTATATAAAACTGATTTATAGCGTCATCGAATAAGAGAAGCTTAAAGTGGGGCGCCCAATTTCGCCCAATAGTTTCTTCGAAAGCTTAGTAAGGATGGAATAACCGTTAGCTACTAGTACTAACCTTACTTAGAAAGCTTCAAATGCGATAAGATTGCTATGATTTGTTAACTGGACGTGTACGCCCGAAACTCTGTTGAAAAAAAGAGGAGGAATCTCTAATTGGCGCGCTAAAAATTGGGCATATATCATGGTAGGTATATTGTCTAAGAATAGTTAAAGTCTGAGTTTTCCCTCAGCCTACCCATCCAGACCATGGAAACTAGAGTCAATGATGAAAATGAATGCTACATAGCCTTCAATAATGAGAATATTCATAGCAAATGGCTGGTCGATTAGTCCAAAAGGACTTAGCAATTTATAAGCGAAGAAGTTTCAATTTTTAGCAAATGACTATGATCAATGGAATTCGCCTTAATTAACTCTCAAAGTCAACTATCTCCTTTTATATGTTCCAGGTATCTATATATCATATGTAGCTTCTATGTGTGTTAAAAGATTTATAACATTAGACCCCCGAAACTGAGCTGACACTTGTGTGTCGTTTGGAACAACGATAACTAGAAGAAATGGTACACTAAAATATGCAAAAGAATTAAAAACGGTTACATATTTACATATTTGTCGTGCAATCCCCCAAGAATGCGAATAAGTTTTAATGTACCAATCATTCATAGTATCTGTCATGAGGGTTTCTTCCTAGATAACAGGAACAAACAAATAGATAAATAGTAAATAAATTTGCATTTAACGCTTTCCAAAGATCAAACAAAAAATTATTCAAACGTCTAAAGCTAGACTTTCATTTGTGTATAATTTGATTTGATTAGCAAATAATTAATCTGAACTTTTGACGTATTACAATCCGAGTAGATGACTTGATTATAAATTTAGAAGAACCCTTACCGGCTTTAATTCTTGCTTGACTGAATCAACATGACTATCCTATCTCTGCGTTCCTAGTCACGAGGGTAATTAGATCGTGGATGAACTTATTTGGCGATAATCTCAAAATAAAGAAAAATGAATCTAATAAATCGGATCTCGATCGAGTGAACCTAATAAATGGTCTTAATCCATGCTATGGGGACATACGAATGAGGATGTCGACAAACTAAGCAATGTAGAATTATTCCTTGAAAAATGTTCAGCGTTAAGTCTTTATTTCAATTAAAACTGATTCTCGAGGAAAGACTATTGTAACATTACAAACAAAAGCCATAACTGAAAACATGTGGGGTGTATATGGTCTTAAAATAACAAACGCACTTCTCAATACTAACGGGACCGATGTCTTCCGGGTTGGAGAGATAAGCACAGATCACTGTAAAAGGTTAGAGATGTCGAACTGACTAAGTGGTTAGTTCGTTGAACTGCTAAGCGGGCTAACACAGGTTTAAGCCTCAGCAAAATAACTAAAAGTTTTTCGACGCATTACCTTTCGGGTGATAATGACAAAATTTCTTAATCCCCGATTCGGAGTCGGAAATAAAATCTGTCGGTCACTACCATTCGTGCGAAAAAATTTAACGCACACAACAAGAAGCTGAGCCTACAGATTTGCTACGTAAAGAAAATCGCCGATATATCTCTCGTTTGAATGCTACATAATAATTAAAATTTGCTTCTTTAAAAGCCTTGTTAAGCATTTCCATTAGCTTTGGCTTATAGCATTGCACATACATATATTGAATTAATAGTACGATCACTTAAGGGATTCCACCAAAAGGCAAGGGAAGACTATTTAACTTTTTCTTTTTCTTTTGCACATTCATGCTCATAGTAAAACAATTTATTTTATTTTAAAACCTGTATACGTCATTAAAAAAAGAAAACAAAAAAAATTGTTTCACTTACAACACACCCTCTAGTTGATACGCAACGTCTGGCAACAAGGAACTTAAATAGAAAAATAAACAAAAATAACATATGGAATTCCACAGTAGTTTGGCAGCATTCTTAAACTTTATTCGGCCATGTTTTGCTAAGTCGTGTCACCTTTTTTCGTGGACGTCAAAACTCGATAATAGAAATTCGTCTTTTTTTTTCTACAAATTCTAATAAATAAATGCGAAATTGTACAAACAAAATTCCATAATATATATATTTCCTATAATTTAAAATAATAAATCGTTTAAACATTAAAATCGCATACGCACGAAAATACAATGAATCGTACCGATGGCCTAGTGCGAAGGGTGAAGGCTCGTGATACCTCCGCCGAGGGTGTCAATGCCAATACAATAGATGATAATCAGGAATCCTTAGACAATAACAAGGACCAAGAGGATAATATCGATGATGGTGACTCTAAAGAAACACGCTTGACACTCATGGAGGAGGTTCTACTGTTGGGACTTAAAGATAAAGAGGTACACAAATGCCCGGAAGCTATTCTGACGCTTCTCTTGTTTTTTTTTTTTTTCTTCGTTTTCATCTTACGTTTTCTATTTCGTTTTGTGTTTAATTTTTGATGACGCTATAATTGTTATGTTTCCTTCTTCTGTTTAGTCGAAGAAAATTACTAATTACGATAAAGTGTGATTAATTAGTGACTTGGTTTACTAAATGGGTACAACGATATCCATCATCGACTGTTCACTGTTATCGTACATTTTCATGTTACATGTTTTTTTTTTTTTTCTCCAAAAAGCATTTTAAGTTATCAGGGAACATGATGTGTGAATTCCCTGAATACCTATGGCAAAAGAAAATTAATAAAATCGTTAAATGAGTTTACGGTGGACTGAATTAATAGTTAAATTGCCGTCGGTTTTGTTGGTGTAAATTACTGTTGGGTAGCAGGTGCACTGAAATTCCCAATTGCATATGAAATAGTTAAAGTATGTACATATAGAGATAAGAAAGTGCATACAGTTGTGTCATATGATTTGTCGTCTGTCCAAGCCATGAACATCACTACAGCCCTTCCTTTCCTAAAATAAATTTAATAAGTAGGCAGCAAAAATTTTGAGGAACAGTCAATTGAAAAATACTGCGAGGAAATCGAAGAAGAAGGTATCGACGGCCAAGCAACAATCGGGTTTAAGTCGTGTTAATTTAACAAAAAAGATGCCATCTCTCGAAACTAATCGAAGCTGCGCAGCTTAGACAATGATGCTAACCAATTGAGCGTTATTTATAACGATTTCTCCAGGAGATGCAGTGATAAGAAAGGGGAGGAATCTATCTCGCCTTTGCCAACATCAGAAAAAGGAGAAATACCTCTTCAAATGATCGGAACACTGCTAATACGTATGATAAAAACCTTGGGAAGTCTGAATTGCTTTAGGAGTAGATTTGCACTCACAGTTGTTACACTAGTCTAACTGTGCCACTTTTCTAGAGCAAGCTTACAATCTTTGGTATGAAAAATTCGGTCACAACTTCACCAATTAACGGCTCAATAGGATTTAAAAAAAAAACTACCCTCCCTGCATTACTCTAAAAGTATATCCCCTTTTACTTAATCTAATCTATATAATGTTGCCACTCTTGTTTTCAATTTGTTTATCTATTTCGTTCGTAAAATGATGGGATTTTATTTGTTTCAATGATTTTGCGATCTGACGATCCGAACGGAAATGTTTTCTTGATTTGTCAGCTATGATACTACACAAATTCAATAACCT
The DNA here is from genome assembly GCA_951813785.1 of Criorhina ranunculi. NCBI lineage: Eukaryota > Metazoa > Arthropoda > Insecta > Diptera > Syrphidae > Criorhina > Criorhina ranunculi. Next base: position 33,731,715 of record OX638383.1, on the reverse strand, counting down.
ATAGATGAAGTTATGCCGGTGCTTAAAAAAAAACCTCAAACCTTATTCATATAAGCTGAAACCGAACGCCTCATATCGGTAGTAAAGATTAAAAAAGAGGCTCGCCGTGTGAAGAGAAGTGGGCCTGGCTTTAGCAGATTTATTATTACACAATTGAATAATGTTTATCTTCTCAATGGCAAGGCAATTAGCTTCCAATTAGCATTTTAAGAAACAAGACAACATGACGTTTATTGATGTAATGATAATGAAATTATCATTTGTTTATATCAAGAGATATTAACCGTTAATTCAAGTGATATAAACAGTATTCCATTTGAGACATTAACAGTCTAGTACGATGAATATTGTTTTGACGTCAACCAAGACCATACAAGAATAATAAATTGATTAGCTTCTCATTATACAATATACTTTTTATTAGAAGTTGTATATATGTACGAATTCATAAGTCGTTTGCGGCATCACTTTATAGCATTCAAAGGTGCATATGATAGCACTTGAGCTCTACACCATGGCGGCTGAATTCGGGATACGGGCAAAACTGATCCAGCTGTGTCGCGCAACGCTGAAAAACAAGCGATGCTCTGTGTAGTTCAGAAACTTTTCAACTGAGTTCCAGCAAGAAAATGCGATGTCATGTGACTTCTTCATTCCCGTGCTGGAGCAGATAGTGAGCAGGTCAGGTGTTAACGTAGAAAGTACTGGTTTTCACAAATCCAGCTGGTAGAATACGCAGACGATATTGAATTCATTGGATGCTCCCAGTGTTATAGAGGCTTTTATGGCAATTGACGATGAAGATAAACGAGTTGGTCTTTAAGTGAATGAGGACAAAAACCAAATGTATGTTGACTACAACTTCAAAATAGTTGTGGAGTTCACCAGTTTCGCAAGAAACGTCCACTAAATTGCTTCGAATGAATCTTGTCGAAACGACAAGAACGACCGAACCTCTGTTATAAAAATTAAACGATCGTCGATGCTAAAAGGTTTGATCTAAAGAACTAGAAGAAGCGCACTCGGGATCGAAGAAGATGGAGAATCTAACGTCTTAGACACCGACTTTTGACAGGTCGGTAGTCCGAAAAATAAGTAAGATCAAAAGACTAGACAAAGATTTGATGACCAAGATATATGTTGCATCCAAAATCTGTTTTGTAATCAAACTGTGTGAGCGTGAGTCAACAACCTAACTTGTAATAATTGTCTGAATAGAGCGAGTCACAGCTACAAAAAGATCTAGAGATCTTGTTATCAAATTCAGAAAAATACTTAAAAACTTATTTTGGACCCAAAATATACATGTTACTACAACTGATTGTTAAAGGAAGAATCGAAGATTGACGACGTTGTAGTAACTGACCCCAGCCTTTTCGTTTTCTTTCATACATTCGTGTGCTCTGATCCAAGCCAGTGTCATTTTGAATCGTACAATCATTGAGTTTTTGATCACATTCCACCGCCAGTGATGTATTAATATTTACCTCGGAGCCTAATCGCTGCTTGGTTGTTGATTGGATCAAGATATTTCTGCCTCACAAATGTAGTCCAATGGTTCCAAGATTTAAGGTTAGATCTAGACCCTTAAAAACAATATCTGTGTGCACTCTACCATCTAATCTATTATGAATCTATCCATAAAGACAATTATAACTTGATCATTTACATTTGTATCTGAAGTGTAACAAACGTTTTATAATTAGTTTTTCTTAATTCTAGGGATACACATCATTTTGGAATGACTGCATATCTAGTGGACTTCGAGGATGTATCTTAATTGAGCTGGGAATACGCGGTCGTGTGATGATAGAGAAAGCTGGTATGCGTCGACGCGGATTGTGTTCAAGGTTTGTTAAAATTATTATCGAATATTTAACGGAATCACTGTTTTTTTTTTTTTTTTTTTAGAAAACTTATACTCAAGTCCGATACACAAACGGGAGATGTTCTCCTGGACGAAGCTCTAAAGCATATTAAAGAAACAGATCCACCGGAGACCGTTCAAAGTTGGATTGAATACTTAAGTGGTAATGTTCGAATTAAAAGATCAATTCTTCCAAATGATTCCTAAATTTTAAAACACATTCCAGGTGAAACATGGAATCCACTTAAACTTCGATATCAACTAAAAAATGTCCGCGAAAGACTTGCAAAGAATTTAGTTGAAAAAGGTGTCCTTACAACAGAAAAACAAAATTTTCTTTTATTCGACATGACAACACATCCACTTAGTGACAATGTCATCAAATGTCGACTAGTTAAAAAGGTAATTCTTAGCTTACTTCCTCATTTGATTGTGTAAAAAAGTAACCGTCCTCAGATACAAGATGCCGTACTATCAAAATGGATAAATGACCCACAAAGAATGGACAAACGTATGTTGGCGCTTATATTTTTAGCTCACGCCAGTGATGTGCTAGAGAACGCATTCGGTCCGCTTAATGACGATGACTACGAAGTGGCAATGAAACGAGTGAGAGAGCTATTGGACCTGGATTTCGAAGCGGAAGCGGCTAAACCAAATGCAAATGAAATTCTATGGGCTGTTTTTATGGCATTTACGAAATAAACTTAGCCGCCTTCAGTTCTTTCTTCTTTTTTTTTTTAATATTATGTTTTAATTATTTTTATCATAATTATTTCTAATAAATAAGTAATTTTATTCTCTATTCTTTTTTCCATTTAAACGAAACAACAAAAACAAGAAAATTAACATACATTTTAAGAAAAAAAAAATCTTGGTTGGGATTTATAGATAAAAAACAAAAACAAAACAAACAAAGAAAAAACATTTAAATAAAACAAACATTTGTATAGTTAAAATATAATAATTGCGAAATAGTGAATACAAACATATAAAAAACGAAACTAAACCACAGCAGAGCTTTCTTTTGTAAAGTCGTATTTCAGAAAAAAAAAACACTTCTTATTGTTTCTAAGATTCAAAAATCAAATCTTCTCTTCGAACTGAGACAGTGTGGATATATTCCTCAACAAAGGATCAGTTTTGTGATTATTTGAAAATGAAAAAAAAAAATAAATTATGTATACATTATATTTAAGTTACGCAAAGAAGTATCTATATATACATAATAGTACATACATACGTATTACACATGATTAAATAAAACAAAATTATTATTCGTAATATATAACTTTATTTAAATATCATGTCTTTTTTTTCGCTTTGGAAAGCTGTAAAAGACACCAAAAGGCCCAAAATCCTCGCCAATTAAAATAAAGAAAAAGCGGACGTTTTTGCCGTTCATCTGGGAGAAACATTTTAATCACACGATGGTCAAGTGGTTTACGACGACATCAATATGCCGCAAATATCATCTGACGATTTAATACTTACGAGTGTAACGCTAAGAAAACTCAGGACAGGGAGATCGCGAATCTAAAACCTAAGAACTTTTTTTTTTATTATTCACTAGTGCTAAAGGGGTTATGAATACCCTTATGATGCTATTTGCACAACGCAAGTGTTAGCGTAGTGATTTTGAAACTCAAGAGGGATTAGGTTTCAGTCTTTTTGCTCCGAGGGTAGTGTCCAGAATGACTGGGGAGAATTATTGGTTCTGTTGCCATTGCTTATAATTCACAGTATTTCTTTCGAACATTCCGATGTCATTAGTACGATCAACACTTTCAAGCCATACGACCACCCCCTATTGCCAGTGTTATACCTTAGAATGCTCCTGGTTATAACTTAACCACCGGAGAAATCCTCAAAGTTTTACCTAGGAAAGCATTAATTGAGCTTCTGCATATCATAAATGTTGTGCTCGGATTAAAGCACGTGCCGAGCCAATAGAAAGTTGAGGATCCTCTCCAAAATTTTCGAGAGGATATTACTAAACAATTTTATTCCTGACCACCAATTTGTGTTCCGAAGGAAGCATTCGACGATTGACCAGGTGCATAGAATTACTGACGTTATTGAGACGGCACTTGAAGAAAAAAACATATGCTCAAACGTATTTCTTGACGTCTCGCAAGCCTTTGATAAAGTGTGGCTTAGAATGCAAATTACGATAAGTTCTCCCCGTATACCTATATGATATTCTAGAATCATATCTCGGGAACAGACTCTACCGTGTAAGACATGGAAAAGAATACTCGGAACTCAGAGAAATGTCGACCGGCGCACCACAAGCGTTCTTGGGCCGCTTCTCTATCTGTTATATACTCGTGATATACCAAAAGAAGATGGCACTATCCTTGCTACGTTTGCCGATGACACCGCTATCCTAGCAGTAGGTAAAACCATCGAAGAAATTACTTCAAAACGCACTGAATAAAGTAAATAAAGTAAGTATAACCACCAGTTCGCCCAAAGACATCGCCGGATTCATCACTCACTCCGGCTTCGTGGAGCTGCTCTAAGGAAGACGACATTACAATAGGGCCACAAGTGGCCCCAGTGGTGACGGACTGTCTCACCTTATTTACCTATCTAACCTAATCTATCGAATGCTGAAGTGCTTGAAACCATAGGTCGACGAACTAGTGGGGAATTACCAGTGCGGTTTTAGCACTGAGAAATCGACTACTGACCAAATCTTTCCTTTACGTCCAATCCTGGTGAAATCGCAAGAGTTTCAGATCGATATTCACCATCTATTTATCGACTTGAAGGCGGCTTATGATAGAGATGAACTATTTCTAGTCTCGCAAACATCGAGTTAGTGAGCGTAAATCAAAGTACATACATGCTGTCTACAAACACTAAGAAACAACACCGACGTTTGGGCCAGAACATTACGATAGGGAACCATAATTTCGAGGTAGTGAACGAATTCGTCTACCTAAGCTCTGCGGCCCTACTCTGTATTCCAATTCGAAAGAAAAGCTCCGTCCCTCCACTTGTTTTTTGCAATTAAGTTCGCAGCCATAGATACATATTGCATAAATCTCCGCTTGGAAGACAATCGTATGCATAACTTGGGGAATGAGCAGTCTAATGTTGTCGATTTCCAAAACGACTCCAGCATCTGAGCCATCAGCAGTTTTGGAGTCATCTGGAAAAATTCAACTTCATTCCCTGCCCGGCTCAAAGTGTGGCAAAAACCAATCCTGTGCACAAGAAAACTCGACCGTAAATCTACACAGTACTCTTAACTCCGGAACCATTGCTTCGGATGGCATATCCATAAGATTTGAGTTCCATAACTAGTTCTTGCATCGCCGAAACTGAAAGACTTTCCGTCTCTGTATGAGTATGAGTGGGAACGACCACATACTCGAAGTTGCCAAAAAATTATGCGAAAAGCCTATGCTTCCTTAAACGATAAAAAAAAATCGTTAAATCTTCTAATCTGGGCTCAATCTATAAGGCGTTCATTCATTCATTGTAGTGTTCTCTTAACAGCACAGTCCTCAAGACGGACTTGGGTTGTATCCGTTATGAAGTTCACAAACTCGGTTTTGAATCTACGTATTCGTAGATCGACCGTTTAATTTTAGCGCCTTTGTCCAGAAACTTAGTTTTTCCTACGAGTTTTCTGGATTGGTGGACAAGAGGGCTACATCGTCGGCATGTTTTGTTTTTGTATGAACAGAAAAATTCTTTGAGGCGTTTTCTTCACAAATTCGGGTTTCGGATATTCTTCAGGGAGTTTGGCATCTGGTTGAGTACAGTTGGGACGCAGTGCTGCAGCTATCTTCTACCGTACGCATTGTAAGTCATAGAGATTTTTAACATTCCTTGGGTTCTTCTTGTATTCTGCTTAAAACTTCTATGTCCTATGTCGTTGTTGGGTTTGCATTTTTTTCACAATGAAGTTTTGAAGGTTTTGCAGCTTATTAATGTGTGTAGCCGAATCGTTAACCCATGCTGATACGCCGTTTTTCACTTTGGACTCGACAAAAGGGTATTATACCTGCTTTTGAATTTTAAACTTTGAGTAATTTTCAAAGTACACCACGGCACAGGGAGCTTGACTCAGGTTGGAGCAAAGTTTATCGCGTATTTGAAGGTATCGACTACTTCGATTTTTTGATCCGAGAGGAGTCTTTGGCAGACGTGTCTTTTAAGGATTACTCTAATGTCAATGGCATTGTATTGTGGTTCGTGGACGTACATAATTTTCGTCTTCACCGCCTGCGTAAGTTGTATACCAGAGACAGGACACCTATGTCTGACGATTATCGCTGTATGGTCCGCGAACGCGAATATGCATGTATTTCGTTTTGAAAACAAATAATTATATTTCCCTTATATAAAATTGGCCACCATCAGAACACCTTGTATAAGAAATAAAAACATTAAAATAGAAATAGAATTTTTTGTTTTATTAATTTCCTTAAAAGCAATATATTAAATCTAACTTATCAACGTAGATATTTCGTTCTATATACATAACAATATAATAAATTCTATTTAATGTTAGTATACAAAAGTTAATATTTTAATTTGATTGTTACCTTTTGCACAAATTAATTAACTGAAATTAAAATATGTTTAAGTCAATTGTTACAATTGAAAAAGTTGTACTAGATAGCATTCAGCTTGCATGCAGCTGTATTAAACTAAACTTATATGTATGTATGTATTTACAAAAATCTTATAACAATCGTTGAATATTTACAATTATTTACAATAGATTCCTTAAAAATATATTTTTAATTTTCTTTTATGAATTTAAGAAGTCGTTTCAACTTCAAAAGCTTTTATTCGAATTCTTTTATTGGAAGCAATATTTTATCGGACATATTTTAGTCCCTTCGAGTCCAATCTGATTGTTCGGTGGTTGGCACTTACTTTTGGATTGAGAAACTGAATCGGATAACCGAAATGTGTGCGGCGATATATGACAAATCTGTGCAATGCCTTTCACCAACCAGATCGACCGTGTCAACCATTGAGGTTCGTCGTTTGTTTTCTACTTGTGTGATCTGACTAGAGACTAGCACCTTCAGGTAACCGGACTGGAATGTACGCAGAGGCACTCAATCTTTTCCGACACCATGTCCAACGTTATACAATGACGTGAGCCTAGTTGGAAAGAATCGAATTGATCGCTTGATATAATAAGCCAAGTGGAGACCAGCGCTCTGGCCAAAAAGAGAAACGACAACGTGGTAAAAAAAAAGAAGACCTCTACTAAGGCAGTTGCTATCACGAATTTTAATTACACAAGATTTAACTTCAAAAGCCCTTTCAAGCCTATCATCCTCGAACGCACTGAATGGACCAACGGTTTTCAGTGACAGATCTAAAATCATAAAGATAATTCAACGCCAGGACTTCAAGCTTGCAGTCCCTCTCTTGACTGCTCCATTTCTGTTCTTCAAGCAAAGGTATATGTATATGCAATCAAGTGATGCGCAAGGGAATACATTAGAAGCAATTTTCAAAAAGAATAAGACAGATTGCCATCTTTTCTGACAGCTCCTATCTTTTAAACTCAAGGCTAACCTGAAGCTGCTTAGACACCATCAAAAAGTTGAGGAAACTTAGAGCCAATGAGCTGGTTAGGCATAGAGGTTAATCAACGATTATAGGCTCAATTCACTTCTTTGCTTATCCATCAGCCATATTAAATTGGAGCTCAACTCATGGGGGCACAAAAATAAGCGCTCAACATAGACTTCGACAATTAGAGAAGTCAAGAAATGCTCGTACTAAGCCAGTATGACGGTAAGCTCCTAACAGACATTCTCACTTGACGTTGCTTACTCAACTTCTGTCTCAACGAACTAGGAATGGTGTGGGAATGTTTAAAGAAATTCAAAATTTTTAGTCAATAAAAGCAAGTCCGTGGTCTTGTTTAAGGATATAACTCCCTTAGCGCCATATATATATATAAAAAAAAAGTAACAAAATGTAATAATAACCGACTTCCTTGAAGGAAATTTCAATCTCAGGAAACGCCTTAAGGAACTGGGATAAGAAGGTGAAAGAATCTGCAGATTCTAAAATGTAGAAGATAACAGGGCACTGTTTAGATAGATGTCTAGGGGTTTACTTCATAGACAAAAAGAAATGACTCTCTGCAAATGTACAAGATACACTGGACTAGTGCCTCTTTGCACAGTGATGTCTTGAAACATTTTGGTTTTTTCTAGGACTCGAGCCTAAGCTTGTGAAGATTCTATAACCCTAGACCTTGGGTAGCTCTAGATGAGGAGCCAATAAACATTTATAGGTAAGCAGTTCATACAAACTAGTAACAGCTAGCTAAGGTTTGAGCTGGTTGAATAGGCCTTCTTAAATAAGTAAACATTGAACAGACATGCAATCAGTTTAAAGCTCTTCATTCCTGTACAACCAAAAAGGTAACGTGGTGCGTAGACTTTAAGAACCAGGATCTGACGCAGTGATGGGATAAAGAATCATAACAAGAGGTTGCTCACAAGACCGAGTTCTATCACGCCTGGTTGTAGATCAGCTCCTGCAAACTAGGAAAAAATCAGCCTAGATTACCAGAATAGACCTATAAATGAGTTATCACTGCAAGAAGAAGTTATGAATAGATCATCTGTAATATTATACAGAAAGGATTTCGTGTCACTCAAGAGTGGTGTCTAGCAATGGAAGTCAGAACTAAACCCAACAAAACGAGAGAAATATCAGCTGAACCACATGCAACCGATCCAACTTAATGGGATTGGAATTGATCCACAATACGCCGAATAACAAGACATAACTCTACAGAGTAATCATCTCTGGAAGACTCGGAATAGTTCGTGAGAAACGCTAGACCCTACATCACATGCGGGACAGTGGCTAGGATAGGAAGAACCAAACTGAGCATGAAAAAGAAAAAAAAACCTAGAGTCTACTAGCACACAAGGAACAAAAAATCCTTGTTGACAGGAAACATGGACAAGATATACTGATGGAAAATTGTATACAAATTGCAGTAAGAAGAGATTGGAGCACTGACCTATCCACTAAAAACCGTAGGGGTCTGCTTCGGAGATGCTAGATATTTTGAGGCTGTTTTGATCAGTGCTAAGGGCTATCAATGTATGTATTATGAGAAAATGATCCACAAGTGAACACCTAAAAAGGGGGCTAGAGACTTCCATTTCACCAAGAAAGAACTTTTAAGCATAGGGCCGGGAACATTCGAGTGGATAACAAATTTATTCACAGCATATGATATTGGTAACTCTAGGTGTCATCTACATTCCTTTTGAATAATGGGATCTGCAACATACAACCAGAGAATGAAGAGATGAGATAATTGTTATGGAACACACAAAAGCAGGATATAAGGCGAACTTTGAGGTATGAAGCAAACCAGTTGTAAATCGCCAGTGAAACAAGGCCAGAAGGCTCACATGACAACACAAAAACCAAACCATTAACTATATTTCGTAGATACATACCCATATCCAGAAATAGCTTTGAGCCGGATCATCAAGGTATTTAGCTTATTATCCTCTGCGCTTTGATTAAAAAAAGTTTGAATTGTTCTTAGCTATAAGGCGTAGGGTACTTCTTACTCAAGGCTGTGAATGAGCAACGCGAAGTATGTCAAAAGTATCAACAAGGACACACAACAACGGCGAATAGGAAAAAACATCACCAAAGACAACTATAACTTTGAGGTACTTAGTTAGGATTTTGTTTGCCTAGGCTTTGCAGTTTGCTCTGAAAACAATACTAGTGCAGAGATAACTTCACCTCAGGCGAAGAGCACAGCTGGAAAGAAATCTCATATAATTCAGTTGCGAAACTGGAGGGAGCTTGACAGGTATCACTACAGCGATCAAACTACTGAAGACCAAGGCGATAGGACTCGATGGTGTAACCGCAGTGGATTACTAGAGCGAATAAGATTTAGAAGATGCATTCGATGCCCAATAAGCAGCTCTTTGAAATGAATTGACCTTCCTATTGCCACTGTCATTTGGAAATTGCCTTCGACAGTGGCAATAGGAAGGCTTGCTTTACATGAGTGCAATTTATGATGGATCAAAATATCACGTTCTGCATAGAGGAAGGCGGTCAGAGGAAATCGAGATTCAAAGTGAAGTCCAATAAGGTTTCCTCCTTTCGTCAATATTGCTTTGTGGTGATTGATTAGCTTGTACTTCGTCATGATTTGGCTTTGTCGACGAAAAACGGAGAAATTCAATGGAACTTATATCTCACCTAAAACTTATTCACTACGTAGCCTAACTTGTCTCAAACGAGCGTGAAACCAAATTGAACATCACCAACCAAATCGGTAAAGCAAAGTCTGCGTCTGGAATGCTATTCAAGATATAGGCAAGCAATGCAATTACATAGCGTAAGCACTAATCTACGAATGTTGCGCTCCAATGTTGAATTTCTGCTGTTATATGTGTGCAGTACTTAAAAAACAACCCAGATCCGGTGTCTTGAAAATATTCTAAGGATATCCTGTCCCGATCGAATTCGTTACGAGCAGCTTCAAGAGAATACGCGTCAGAAACCAGTCGACGACGTTTAGTGACTGCAGATTGAAAGCAGATTTGGAAAAGCCGAGAGTTCCAAAGCTAACTACGATACAATGAAGTTGGCTAAAAAATTAATTTCGCGGAACATTGAAGAAAGAGTTACAGCAATTTGTTGAGAATTACAGAGAGCTAAACGCATCGCTAGAAACCGCACGAGATGACGTATAGCTAAGTTTGAAAGCATATTTTGTCTAGAAGAATCTCATATTAAATACGCAAACTGTAACCCTGAAATCAAACGAAGAGTAACTCTTACCAAATTCTACTTCTTTGGGCTAAGACGATGATCATCTTAGTTATGCTCTTTGGCACAGATGCGTGGTTCTCTTTTTCGAATGAAAAATTCGTATTGTGGTCTTCCATCCCACGGTAAGTAAAGAAGAAGATACAAACATGAGCTATACGGGCTCTTTAGCAACATTGCCTTGATCAGAAAACTCTAAATAGAACAACGTCTTATTGGTTATTTTCGTATGCTTGAAGTATTCAATAACTTTGTTGACGTTCGTTGAAAAAAGAAGCGCAGTCAAACGACGTTGCATTCTACATTTCATTTCTACAACTTCTGTGAACTGACATACAAAATTAATCGACAGCTCCTTGGATAATCATGATGTTACAGTAGACTCAAGACTAATTCCTCAAACCTGTAATACAGAAAGTCAAAAACTACAACATTTCGAAGAATACGCTTCTTGCCAATCGCTGTTTCTGACGCTTAGAGGGCTACTTTGTAGCAAAGCCTTAATTAAGGGGACTCTTAATGTTTCCACATAATCATTCCAGTCTTGCTCCAAGATCGAGAGGCAAGAAGTAGATGGATGCACTTGATTGCTTTAAAAAAACACAAAACTGTGCAACAGGAGGTTAAATAACGAAATGATAGACATTTGGAGACTATAAACCCCAATGTTTCAACGCGGAAAGTCAGTTAATCCACTTTAGAAAGACGACGCAGTAGAATGCTTTAACCTAGGTGGTGCAAACAAGTGTCTGGATTGGAATTTCTGCGAAAGTCAAAGAGGTCCAGTAAACATCACTGCTCGCTAACGTCGAAATGGACATAATTATAGGAGCACGACAGAAAAATAGGGAATGTCCACGCATCGCATAGAAAAGTGAACAGCTATTTATATACAAATCTAAAGCAGTAAAGGACTTTGTCTACTTAAGTTTGGCCTTCGAAAATCAGAGTAAAAATCAAATGTAAGCCAATAACTGATAACATCGAATACATCGCCTGCAAGATTCACTTTTTAGTGTAGCTCATTAACAGCCCTATGTGTTATCGAAACATGATAAGATGCTTGATGCAGCCTGACTTAGACACACTGTGAAAAATTGCAGATAAATGAGAGAATGAGTTAATAGCGATTCAATGAAAAGACATGATGTTAAGAGCTGCGCAATTTCAATTCTTGTGATTTTTGCATCAGAAAGATTTTTGATTTTTACCTACAACTGATGTTGACGACTCTTGAGGTTGACCTACTCACATTTACACAGTCGTAATATGTTTTAGTGACATAATTCTTATTTGATAATTAATTAAACTGTTTCAAAGCAAATTATTTATTTCATTCATGTGCTTACATTGCATATCTATTTTTGTTTGAATTTTTCTTTTTCGTTTGTTCTTTTTTTTTTTCTTAGTTTTGATTCGCATTGAAAGCATTGAAAGTCTCTCTTTACTTTACGTCGCTGTCAAGTATGTTAAATTAAGAACTTAACGCTAGGTAATTCTGAGAAAACAAAATAATTAAGTGGTTTTTTTTTAAACAATAAAAATCTTTGATTACATAATTTTCTTCCACGATATTTTGTTAATTACATTTTGACATATTCGTTTTTCTTTTTAAATGAAATTAAATTGCGTTACGTTAATTGTTAAATTGAACACTTAAAACTAACTATCTGTTTCTGTGACACAAACGACTTGTCCGCGTGCATTAACAACAATCGTCTATTGCCAAGGATTTCCTCGAAATTTACCACGAAATATGTTACCGCGTCCGGGTGGGCCACCACCGGGAACACCACCTCGACCACGATTTTTAAAGAATGGATTACCACGTGGCGGTCTTGGTGAGCCTCGAAAATGATTCTGAGCTAAATGTGGTCCGAAATTTCTTAACGACTGTTGAAATTGGCCACGCGGAAATCTCGCAAATTGCTGATGATGTTGAAACTCTGCAGGATGTAGAAAACTACCGGGTGGTAGTGGTTGTGGCTGGTGATTTTCAGGCAGACCGGGCATTCGAAAAGGCATACGAGGTTGCTTCCATGGATTTAAAGGCGGTCGCATGTTATTATGAATTGCTATATTGTCAACGACATTTTGGGCAGGATGCTCTTCTAAATTTGATGGAAAACGATTGCCTTGTGATGTTTGCTGGTTTGACCATGTTTTATTGGTATTGTTAGGCGGCGTATCCAACAATGGTGGCCTATTATTACCCACTGATATTAGATTATCACGAAATGGGACTGTTTTTACTGGTACATTCGAGCTTTGTGTGAACTCAGATTCTACTTCTACAACGTCATCATCCTCTTCATCCTCATCTACATTGTAAACCGTCGTGCTAATTTTCTTCTCTTTATTTGGGGTGCTGGTATTTTTCTGTTCTCTCACTTCTCCTGCTACTTCTAGTGAAATTGAAATTGTTTTATAATAAAATTATTGATTATCAAAATACATATAACAAGACAAATGGCGAACTGCAATTAAATAACAAATTAATTAAATAATCAATTCAAATAAAAAAAATTAAAACCATTTCTATAAATTTTAAGAGGGCAATAATTTAGGTACATGTTTGTTGTTAAAATGAACGGAATACATTTTTATTTGATGCAATGCATATAAGTAGTGAGCATTACTTAAAGTATAGTATACTGCAGGCTGTAATGTTAACCTGTGTTTAATGAAGGTTTACAATTTTTATCGGTAACTATTCTAAAACAAAATAAAAACAAAGATTTTTAGCATTATACATTTGTACTTTATTTAGAATGACAAGTTATACATCGAATGCGACCATGTCCAGATAGTTGTCGTAGCTCAGTGGTTAGTTTGTTGGGCTGCTGAGCATGATGATTTTTGGGTCGAGTTGCAGTAAAGCGTTGATTATCGGAACGTCAATTAACCGAAACGTCAGTTATTCGAACGCAACAGCGGAAGCAAATGGACGTGATGGACAAGATTTTTATTCGATTCGCTTATGTGTTCGTTTACCAGAATTTTCTGATCAAATTTGATTACCCGAGCAATTCTCGAACGATTAGTGTGGATAATCGACGCTCTACTTTGTAAGAAACCTCTTAATGTTTCGACATGGAAAGGCGAACCTTTAAGAGTAGTATGATAAACTTCGATGACAATGCGTCGTCAGGATGAGCGCCTGACCAGAAAGAACGTAGGTCCATTGTGATACCACTGTAAGTGTTAGGGTTGAAACACAGTCTACTCCTGAATCCATTTAGTTTTCAATGCAGTGCTGGTGGTATTCAGATCATTTAGATCGTTAAAGAAGTATGCATCGAAGGTGGTTTTCCTGATGTCTGCAAGGGTGGGGCACGTGCAGAGCAACTGCTCAGTAGATTCTTCCTCTTCCTCGTTCTACAGCTTCTGCAGAAAACGTTGAATACAAACGCTGACGCTGATCATCTGCTGTCTGCCTAGGATCCAGTGCTCCGTTAGGTCTTTAGTAAGTTTCGAGAGGTGGTCCTAAAAAGTCGCTTATAAAAACTATATGTCCCTTCCATTAATAATAGAAACATGTCCAACATAAACGTACTCCATGAGCTGTAGAGCCGAACGATTATAAAGGATGTGGCACAAGTGGTTGTCGTTGCCTAGTGGTTAGTGTATTGAATTTCTAAGCAAGCTGGCACAGGCATCACTTCTCAGCAGGCAATGACAAACCTCCGGGAATATAATTTTTCATGATAAATCTTCTCAATCCGCAGTTCGGAGGGGCACATGTACGCCCCTCTCAATGACACTTTTCAGCACTTTTTAATGAGCTTAAGGTTTCATTTCACGGATCTTATATACATATTATTGCATGGAATCGTTGCTGATTATTCTCGTCAACATCTATTTTAATGTCTCACTATGCAAAGAAGTTTAAAGCTGTTAAACGTGACTTAAATTGATGTTTAAGGATTCTCCAACATTTAAATTTTGTACAGCATCTTTGGTCATTGGTTCTTTAACTGCACTCTTACGTTCTCGTGTGTATACACATGTTCAATATTCTCCATTGAGCAATGATGTTCGGATACAATTATTTTAATCTATCTTTCACTGTATTATGTATAAACAGCAACGTTATTCCTTATTAAACTCTCGACTTTATACAAATTTGTACGTCTATATTTGCACTGTAAACGACGATATAAAAATACGCGTAGTTTAGCAACTACCCCACATTATTGTATCATTTTCTTAGGACATTTTCATAGACCACTCTAATTCACGAGAAAGGCCGGTGACTAAAATGAACAAAGCCGTCGAAACAAAAACACGTATCCGACGCTAAAAATATTTGTCTGTTTTCACATAGAATTATGGACCTCCACCGAATGGCCCAAAGTATAAAAGCTAACAAAAAACACACTGGAACTGAGAGTTGATACAGCGAAAACAAAAGTTCATAGTCGCCTCCACACTGGCACTCAAACAAACAATGCTAGACAATAGATCGAGAAAGTTAACAGCTTCCTGTATTTAGATATCGTACGGAGACACTGAAGACTACATTGGCAGCAGAATAAGTAAATTAGAAGCTACGTTTGCCATGCTATTTAAAATCAAGAAGAGTAATGTCGGCTTCAAATCCGATATTGGTACTGGCACGAGGGTTCTCATCTGCAATCAACCTCTTTTACCGGGTATTCCAGGAGTAGAACGCACTTAAACACAAGAGTTCTACCAGCAATTATAGGTTTTAACGGCAGACATGCCAACAGACTTGAAATTCCTACATGAAAATGAGATCTTTGATGAGCTTCCTAGGCAAGGTTCAGGTGGAATTTGACTTTAATTTACCCAAATCTTTGGTTAGGACTTCCAGCAGATACGACGATACTGTGGAACAATTCTTATGTGATTGTCCCGTCTTTACTCATTAGGTGGCAGATTCTCGGCACTCGGGGTGAGTGTTTGTAACCTTATAACCATTGGTCTTCTATTATATTTTTTTAAGAATTCCGACATAAAAAGTGAAAGAGAAGTTTCGTTTTCAAAACTACGACAAGCAGTCAAGTAGTTGGTTTCAAGACCAACCATTTCATAGACCTTTTATGGAGAGTTTCCCCAAATTTTGCTCATATGCATTGCATCAACAACAACAACAGACATTTGCATCTATTGGTGAGAAATAAAAATAATTTTCTTAAGCGAAAAAGAAACCTTCAAACCTCTAAGGATATCTTCGAGATCTTCATCCGACATATCCATATCGATACTTTCAACCATATCACTTGGATCATAGCCTTGCTCTTCACTTTTCGATCCTGAAACTGAGATTCAATTAAACAATTATTAAAGCCATTCGGCTATTTGAAAGGTCTTACCTGGATTTTTGGCTTCTGGTTTAGGCTCTTGCGAACTGCTTTCAGTGGCAGTTGCCTTCAAATAAAAAACAAAGCAAGCATATTAAAAATATTCCAACGAATTTGTTATGAAATAATTACTTCTGGAAATGACAGCAATCCTGCCAGCAATGGAGGTGGTCTCATAGGCGGTGGTGGTACGGATATAATTGAATTTATACTCTCACCCTTAGGTCCAGGCAACGCTCGATAATCAATATCTCCACCTGTTGCCTGCGGCTGTTGTTGTTTCACTGGTGGCTTCAAAGGCAATGCTGTGCGGAGATCCTAAGACAGAAAATCCCAAATTAACATAAAGAAAAAAAATCTAAATTTTAAGTTTCCTCTTGTACCTTGTCTTTGGGTGCCACCCAAGTCTTATTGCTACTCTTAAATTTCTCCTCATTATCGTGTGTTGTTGGGGAACCTGTCAGTGATATAAGATTCCTATGGTCAATATCTAATTGACGGGGTTTGTCTGTAAACAAAGTTATTGATAAAATAGTGATGTTGCACTACAAATTGAATAATTTTACTCGGTAAAATTGGTGGCTGTGATGGTTGCACAGGCAGATGCAATTGACGATGATCAACATCTTGTACTGGTACCATATCGTTTTCGTTTTCGTCATATTCTGTTACATTGTCGTCAAGAATACTATCACCATCAAAGTGTCCCGGTGAAATTGGTGTATCGATACAATGATTAAACGAATTTGATGTGTCCAACGGTGTCCATGACATTTCCAAATCCCAAGTAGAATTGAATTCATCATTTTGAGAGCCACCACCAATACCACCTAGATTTGGCGGCGGCATTGGCGGTGGCATTAACGGCATTCTAGCATCGTAACTGTTATTTGAGGAGTTCGAAATATAATTTGAATCGTTGGCGTAATTAGGCACCATCGGATTGTATCGATTTGACGAATGTCCACCGTAAGGCAGAGATGAAGATGAATAATTTGATGAGGTTGCTCTTGCTAAAGAAGAATATTCCGATTGACCTGACTGTACGGGTAGTGATATACTGCTGGCAGAATAGGGATTTATTGAACCCATTGGATTTATTGGTTCTGGCTTGTAGAAATCCGCGCCATTGAAATTATCGTTGATAGAATCCGAATCGGATCTACTCGCTATGACTTCGATTGGTCGACCTATAAAATGTTAAATTCCGATTTAGCAAACAAGAAAAATGAAACATTAGAAGAGGGAAGAAAGTCATTTGATGAACGTAAAGGATTTTGGAATGTACAGTCGTTTGGCATATATTGCATTGAGAATATAGGGACGTGAAACCAATAAATTATACATCCGCTCCATTACTAGGTGGCCATCAAAGCCTGTTCAAACGTTATGTACGTTATTAAAGAGACTGTCAAAAGACTGAACTGATGTTATTTTGTAATTCCTTGAAATAATGCAATATCTTGCTGTACGATGCCTACGGGGCTGAGTCAGTTTTCGTCGAACAACTCGCCGCTAAATTATCACAAAGATGTGAGTAATCAGGAAAAAGAACTGGAACAAGATGTGACGTAGCATCGTGGGTTACATAGTGTGTGAACTCCGAAACCCAAGAAAAGTTAAAGCGCTGTCAAGTGCACAAGGGGAACTATATTTCAAAAGTCTGTGCAATCGTTGACAGAAATCGTCCCAAAATGGTTTTGCATTGACAAGTTTTGAAAGAGGAGATTCAACGACGAACTATACACGCTACACAGCGATATCAACTTATATGTAGCTCGGACACCATCACTCTGGTCCGAAGAGTCCTCGAATCTAACCCGGAGTGGCAACGTAGAATATGAAGCCCTCGCTTTAATCGGTGCGCACAAGAAGAAGGTAGCGTCTTATCAAGTTCGGCTGCGAAAATAGATGCAATAATACCAATACCGAGAGGATTATTGGTTGAGGCCCAGGTTCACAAGAGCAGAAAAGACAGATAGGTAAGTAGATAGAAGTAGCGGTTTCTATCAACATGTCCCGAGACACACACAGAAGAAATGAAATAAACTTACTTGCAGACGAAGAACTACTTTTCTTTGGACTATCGTCTCGCTTAAAGTCATTAATGTCAAACGGTAGCTTGCCATCCAAATAACTCGAATACCCATTGAATGCGCTTTTGAATATATTCTGTAAGAAAACAAAGAAATAACTTCGGTTTAATTCAATTTAAACCATGGGGTGATGGTTTATTTACAACCATTGGTGAATTCCTTTCATCAGGCAGATTAATATCTGCATCGGGCTCTGGTGAAGGTGCATTTACATCAGGCGAGGGCAGAGGACTAGGTAAATTAGGTGTTATTTCGTCCAATTTCTTTTTTACCAGTTTTATTCGACTTCCAAAGTTTTTATAAGCCTACAAAGGAAAACAAAAAGTGTTTGTATTATCAAGCCCAATACAAAATATACAAAATTTTTTTGAACTTACACTAACAACAACCTTAACTTCACCCCTTTGGCTGGCGTAAAATGTAATTGCCGCTTCTAAACTCGATAGAACAGCTTTTCGACTTTTTATTTCGGCTGCTAAATGTTTCCTGTGCGTCTCTATATTCGCAGCATACCTCTCGAGTTCTTTCTCTACATCATCTGAATGGCTTTTATCTAAACATAAATAAATTATATGGAGGCTTCGTATTATCATTTAAATTTGTTTACCTTTAAGCACTGTCTTAATGTTTTCAATATCACAATTGGGTGCCTTAGGCAGATTTTTAAAACTTTTGTCTGTCATCACTGATAGTTCAACACAATCTCTTATATTTGAGATCAGTGCGGAGTTCTGTTTAAATAGATTTTTGTTTTTATTATATTCCGCATACGATTTTAAGTTTACTTACTTGAAATTCGTCAGAATTAACCTCTACACTATTAGTTGCTTGAGATTTTTTTGAGGGATTCATACTTAGTAAACCACCAAGGTCACTAAGGTATTCTTCACTGTAGATGCCTCTCTGCTCCCATATTTTAAATATTCGAAATATTTTATTTCGAACTTTGTCATCCCTGAAATTTAAATAAACAAACTAGGCTTTAGAATATCTGGATAACAATACCGCACGTATGTATATTGCAACAGATGTATAAGGTGGGACACAACTATAAATTTGTTGTAATAGAAATCCCGGCGCAGAAGCGCTAAGCATCCAACGTTTCGGTGACGTTCGAGAGGAGTTCAGCTGCAAATGATCTTATCATCGACCAGTGTGAACGTTACTGTTTAATATGGTTGAACAAACTTAGGCATATTGCGGGAACTCCCGCTCAAACTTGCAATTTATATTCAAGTTTCAGATGAATGTTAATACGTTTTAAAGACCATAGCCATGTCAATAAGAGTGAAAACCGATTCAAATCGTTTAAGGTAGCCCATGCATCTAGCAACGTCTAGGAAGAGACGGAATTAATTATTTTCACCAGAAAAAAAAGAAAAATAATCGCAAAAAGAGTGGAACTGACTCTTTACAGACTGAACAGAGTTACAGATAACTTGAACACCATTGAGATTCCAGAAGAGATTCCTTTCTCTTGGATATCACCCAATCAAAAAATGAACGGGGCGTCTCTAGCATTCTTACTATACATTGTGTCATTGAATCTATTCAATGCTTCATGACTACTACGGAAACTGCAAAAGCAAAGAAGCATTTAAATTGACCTCTACTTTGCGAAAATCCTGTCTTAGTCAACATAAGAATAAGGACTCTTGGTAGTCATTTCTTCGATGAGCAAGAATTGGCTTAATTGAAACTGAAACTTTAAGTCTATTGAAGGCTCCTATAAGTCGACCATGTCTGAGAAAATGTGTAGACTCCCTACGCTTTGCCAATGGGTGCCAGGGCATAGAGATATTCCAGAGAACTGTAAGGTAAGCGAACTCGCCAGATATGGAACAACTATACCCATGCTTCCGATCGCTACATGTACACTTTAATTTAAGCTGGATGCTATCGAGAGAACAAATTCTAGATGGATAAGTAGTACGTGTCTAACAACAAAGCAGATAAGCAGATAAGTTTGTAGGCTTCGTCTTTGGTCACCATAAAGTAAGCTAATAACTTACAATAAAGTAAATCTCCTTGTTGAAAGCAAGTGTGAGCTCTGTTTGGACATGGATGATACCACGGAGCCAGGAACCGAATTCTTTCCTATCCTATTTAGACAATGGGAGTGCAATTTAGATAATTTAATCTGCTAGACAACATCCAGTTGTACAATCGTTGCTGTACCTTTCAAAAAGACGAGACAAATGTTTGCTAAATTCGGGATAAAGTGTATAGACCCAACCTACTTTAAAATCATTAGTCTCTTCCTAAGCTAATCAGACGAGGTCAGGACAACTAAATCACGTTATCCTAAATATTCGAAAAGGAGTCTCTATAATTTACCTTCAGTAATAAGCCCTCTATTCACAGAAAAATGCCTTGTTCGTTCAAGTCTCAGAAACCGAATACTTAGTAACAAATTTGACGTTTCTACTCCACTCAATCCATCTAATTTAATCTAGTTTACCCATATAATTCAACACGTAGACCACATTATTCCTTAGTACACGTACTACTAGAACTACCCAATGCTCTCTCTCGCTGCAATACCTAGCCACCTTATCAGTACAAGCAATTATTATTAAGAATGCAACCAGACAATGATGTTTGTGCACGTAAATATATCGATCGTGTACCTATAAAGCATAATCTGAGCTACAGCTTTAATATCTAATAGTTTATATTCCGCAAAGGCCAACTTAAGCGTTGTGAGTTGAGAAGAGAAAGAAATTATGGAATGTATCGACTTAAATTCAAAAACCAAGTCTCTGTTGAGCATGTTCTGTACGAATATCCTGACAAAGTTCCAAGCAGGCAAACAAATTTTCGGTTAGATCTTCCCAGTGATAATGAAACATTAATCCGCAAGCACGATCTAGACAGAGGTTCCTCCATATCCTTGATCTTGATCGGGGTCACAACATTCACCATATAGGAGAACTTTTTCTTTTAGGTCGCAATGCTTTTTTGGTCTCTGTAAGGATAGGTAGGATGCACTTAGAGCCTAGTTCTGTGCTTTCTTTCCTCGACCATTTCAAAGTCTTAACCTCTATTTGTTTATTGGTAAGTTTGTGGACAACCGGACGTGTCTTTAACATTTAAGACTTTCTTGGCAAGAGGAGTCGAGCGAAGATGCTAACCACTACACCATGTGGGTGGCCATGGTTATCTAGGCACGTTTTATAACTTTAAAACCGAAGCATAAATTTAAATACCTGTCTTAAACTAATGCAGTGGCAGCAGATCTAAGATATTATTCCTAACATCTTAAGCACTGGGAAATTATAAAAACAAAAATAAAAAAAAATACCTAACGACAGAGGCAAATTCACAAAAATCAAAATCTCACGAAAATACATCATAAATCGACGAGCAAAGATCCAATTATTGAAGTAGGTTTTCATTGCCATACGGTCTGACGTCTAAGTGTCTGAATGAACATTGTTGTGCATCCAAATTCGCCACTAAATATGCGAAAGTAAACTCAAGCACAAGGGAATGTATGCTTGCAGCGAGGTATGCAAGAGTAAAAAAACGTCCAGTAAAATGGATCTGGAACCACATTCTACAACATCTGTGAACGTCAAATTCTAGCCACATTGACAAACTATTCGATTTTTCAATAAAAACAACACCACAAGACGACAAAATACCACATTTTTATGTCTAAAGAGACTACTATCTCACGTTATATTGGAACAGAAAGTTAGCACGCTCTTGGAAAATGTGGCAGTCATTTAAAGTCCATCAGCAGAAACTTCCTCTAAGAAAATATGATGAACGAAGTTAAAAGCTTATTCCTTCTTCCTGGTGGATATCAGTTTGAGTCGCGTTGAACCAGTTAATTTAGGTGTCTTATCTTATCAGCTTATTCCATAAAAACCCTGAAGGACGAATATATACATAATAGAGAATGATTCGTTGTTTCTAGGAAGCAGAAATATCTTACAGCACCAGAAATGCCTGTTGTTCATCTAAGCAAAGATCTTATCCTACGTATGTTCTATGTTTTATGTGGACATCTTAAACCTTTTTGCAGCATACTAATCGACAAGAACCAGTGTGGCTTCCTGGGCGGCAGATCGACTATAGAACAAATTTTCACAATGAGGCAAATCCTGGAAAAGGCCAACGAATTCCAAGTCGAAACACACATTAATCGACTTTAAAGCTGCATATGATAGCATATTTATCGCGCAACGCTGGAAAACACGCGGTGTTCCGTGCAGTTCGGAAACTACTCATTTGCTCATGTGCTCATTTGAGTTATTCAATCTTGTGCTGGAGCAGATAACAGAAGATGTTAGTTAACACAGAAGGCGCTATATTTTAGAAATCCATCCAACTACTGGGATATGCAGACGATATTGACATTTTCGGACGCTCCGTGCCATCATCAAACCGAGTATATGTTGTTTACAAACAAAGCAGTAGGACAGGACGTCAATGTTGACAATTACAACGGCGTCAGGAGAACTGGAAGCAACACATCCAAGAGCGATGAGGATGGAAAGCTGCAGTGTCTCAGTCAGAAATTTATTACGGGTCGGGAGCCCAATAGGTAAGATCACTCTGTGACGATATACAAGTATTGTTGACGAAGTGATTATGAAGCAATAAGTAAAAGAACGAGAAGTCATCTCTTTCTCTATCTATCTTACGAAAACCACCGATTTAAATACTTTGGTCAAACGAGGGAATGGAGGAAGCACGTAATATTTATATCCAGGTGTATCTAACCAGGGGTTAATTTATACACTGTAGGCACTAAAAATAAGCACAATGGACTAAACGGATAGTCTAGGTTGAGGAAAACCGGCATATACCTACATAGGCTAACAGTAACCTGCGTCAAGCTTCAATGTTTGAACTGGGTTCGTCTTCAAATGCCGAACGCCACTCTCGAGTAAGAGAGAACTTAAGACATATCTGGAAGGATACTACTCCCACGACTTGGGGGAACTCCCACAAAATATTGTTTCCTTTTTTTACAAGGCTAACGTGTGCAACATATGTATCTGTGAATATTTATTTACTTTGTTCACTTACCTAACCATGGTTGTCGCTCTCTGCAAAGCTGTCGCCCAACTCTCCACAAATTCATATCGCTTCCGTTTGCTATACTGTATCACATCGTTGGCCAGGTAAAACAAAACCAGTCGATGTTCCACTCGAACTAAAACAAATATATCACAATCTATAAATTCAAACTATTTAACAAAACCATTATCAAGACCTTTACCTTTTTTGAAAACATTTAACCAACTCGCAACGATTTTCTTATGCTGAGCTCGATGCTGAAGACACCAAGAAGACATTTGTTGTATCCCATCTTGTGTATCCTTAAGGTTCTCCAACCTAGACTCAAACTGATCTATATCAAAGTCTTGTTTCATACTTGACATTTTTATTTATAGACCAAAAAATATCCACAATTAGTTATCAACTTGACACTTCCACCAAAGAGGCTTGCAGCATCAAGCCCAATTTGCCACACTTAATGCACTTTTTTCTTTACACCGCAAATAGAATTTGTTTAAGTTTTATGACATGAAACATTTATTTAAAGTCTTTTTTTTTTGCAGTTAACGTGTTTTGACCGATTATTAAATTTTGTTTAACGCGGCAAATTTATTGTTGACATTTTAAGACCGTTTGTGGGAGAGCACCCACACGCATGAAACTATTCTAGAATCTCTTCACTTTGCATTTACCCGTGGTATAAACAATATACATAAGAAAGTTTCATGAACGATTATAGAAACTATTTAGACAATTATTTATATGTTTTTGAAAGCAGAACTATGAAAAAACTATCGGATTATGTTGATTCTGTTCTGCCGAAAATAAATTACACGCCATGTTATTTTTTTAACTTCACTTCGCTAGCACATAGAGTGCTTGCGGTAATTTTGAGTAAAACTATATTTGACATTGGTTCACGAATATGATAAAATGTTCAGCGCCAGTTTAACACAAAGTGGTCATATAAAGAAGCTTCATATATTATTCAAAATGATCGTTATTGAACGAATGATACGATTGGATACATAATCGATGTTTGATTGGAAGGGATAATGTAATTAATCCCGAACATTACTAACTTATTTCTTTTTCTGGAATAATTCCGTTGATCATGCATTGAAATCATGCTCATAGACACCTTGACTGCATCGTTGTACTTCCTGCCATACGACATTCAACATGTCAGACTGAATGCTAGACTTCAAAGTCCTACGGCTATCACCTAAGCACAGGACCACAGAAATGATGGTTCAATGCTGAGTTTGAATTAATCTAAAGTGCTCGTTCCTATAAACGTGTTCTTCTACGGGCAAGTGGTCCAATTTTTCCTTTGGAGTAATTCGTTCGCGTAAGTGATCCTAAAATGTTAACGGTAATTATTTTCTATCGATTTTCGTAAAAATTTTTATTTTACTTCTTTTAATCTAGAATTACACTAAATTCAACCATTTCCACAAAAAAAAGTTTGAATGCATTAAATTTGGCTGTCATTTATAACAAGCTGTAGACGTAGAGAACATGTCAGATGTCATTTTTTAGCCAAACATCAACACGTGCGTAGAGAAATTGTAAAATCACAGCGATTGTTTTTAAAAAAAAAAATTAATTTTACAATGGATTCAGACAGTGATTCTAGTTTTGATGAAGAACCAAAGACTAGTTCGAAAGTAGATGTGGAAAAAAGCGAAGAAATTGAACCAAAAGCCGAAGAAAACGAAGATATTGTCGCAGAATCTGGTGAAGAGGATGACGATGGTGAAGATGACGAAAACAACGAAGATGTTCGTATGCCAGTCATAAATCCTCTGAGTTTGATTCGTAATAAGGAAAAAAGAAATGCTTTGTACAAGAAACTTCAGTTGGAAAAGAAAAAGAAACAGAAAGCGGCACGTAGGAAACGTAGAAAGGAGGGTGTACCAGCAAATCCTGGTCACACAATCGAAAGTCTACGAGAACCCGATCAAACAGCTGTAACTAACTTGGAAGATTCCGATAATGAGGAATTACAGAAAGAACTTGAAACTGATGACTTTAGTAGTTATTTTGAGGGAACCTATGAGCCGAAAATTCTTATCACTTTTGCTGACAATCCAGTAACACTTACCAGAAAGTTTGGTCTAGAACTGTCGAGAATATTTGTTAACGCTCTAGTCAAGATTCGTAACAAATCATCCGTGAAGAAGATTGTTCAGAGTGCAACTCGGGAAGGGTTCACCGATGTCGTAGTTATCAATGAGGATCGAAGAAAACCCAATGGTTTGTTGGTAATTCATCTACCTAATGGTCCAACAGCGCACTTTAAATTGAGTAATGTCAAGATAACAGAACACCTTCGTCGGGATCATAAGGAAATCACGAAACACAGGCCAGAGGTAATTCTAACAAATTTTACTACCCGATTGGGTTTGACTGTGGGAAGAATGTTGGGAGCACTTTTTCACCATGATCCAGAGTTCCGTGGTCGTCGTGCTGCTACGTTTCACAATCAACGTGATTACATTTTCTTTAGACATCATCGTTATGAATTTACCAAGCAGGGGAAGAAGGCAAAACTAAGGGAATTGGGTCCAAGATTCACTCTTAAGTTGCGTTCCTTACAAGAAGGCACTTTTGACAGCAAGACGGGAGACTATGCTTGGATTATTTCGAACAAACGTCACGCAATGGAGTCGAGAAGACGATTCTTTTTGTAAAATGCTTGTCTGTACAATAAAAATAAGTATATTTTTTCAAAAACAAATGTGAGTTCTTATTTTTCATTGCGATACCAATATGGAATATATTCCTGATTCTATGAACAAAATTGTAACTATAGTAGAAGACATACTGACTTTCAATTTGATGGCAAATCTTCACTAATCGGTTGAGTTTAGATCGCTATGTGATTGCTTTCTACAGAACTGAGGAAAAACTTTAATTATGTTCGGTAGCTGAAGCGGTCTCAAGCAGAGACTATTTGTACTTGGGAACTCGTTAAGTATTAGTAGAATATATCGCTTCTCCCGCTTTGGCTTTCTTTATTTTACTAGCTCATTATGAAGCTGAGTAGGTTAGGTAGCCCGTAGCTTCTACTTGAGTTATTTAACTTTGTCTAGTGCTGTTTACCAAGCTATGATGTCATACATAAGTACCAACGCTGAATATGCAGTCAGTGCATTATCCAGAAACGGATTTCCCTTTTATGACCTAAAGTCCTTGCAGATGACTATCCACTAAACATTCTCTTCAGCAGCTGCATCAAGTTGAGGCTAGTTAAAGTTAAGTAGTTTGAGTGCACACCATCACTTCGTCGAACAACAGCCAATTGTTTTGGCTGAACGTCAAATTCAATTGGATTAACATTGGACCATGGATCCATAGAAAAGGTCATCTTCAGTGCATTAATAAGAAAAGAAAAATGATTCACTTTGTGTGTGCTTTATTCATCAATCACCGTTGTTTAAAAAAAAAAAATAACTAAAACATATTTTCCACAAGAATAAAAATAATTATTTAACATAAAAAATAATAATAATAACATGCTTCTTTAAGTGGTTCTATTACTACATCATGGGACACTGTGGGTTAGCTGCCGCCGCACCAGGATCTAAACCTGACATATCGGACAATTCTCCGACAATTTCCTCTGGTGGTTGTCCATATTCTTGAAGTTTGCGCATATCTTCCATTACTAGTTTGTAATTCTCTCGTTTTTCTTTGGGTGTTTCATCGGGTTTCTCTGATTCCAATCGATTACATATAACCTTATACAGATCAAGTTGTTTTTCGTACCTGATAAGAAAAGTTTAAGTAAAATAAATTGATTATGTAGAATTAGTGTTAATGGTTACCTCTCCTTGTCGCTGGGACTAATTTTATCACCATTCTCTTCGAGATATTTTGGATATTTTTCTAATAAATCCTTAATGCCAGGCAATAAAATATCAGCCGATAGTAAACTTTGCATCATACCTTCCATGAATGGCAGGAATGGATTTTCATCACTTTCGGCACCCTGTAAACAAATTTATTTTTAAAATCAGTAAAGTGCAATGAAGCATTGAAACGCATCCACCTGACTAAACATTCAAATTTTAAATCTACTTAGACCTTACTGCTGCTGAACTATTCAAAGAAATGAAACCTGATTTGGTTCATGCACAAAATTAATGGAACTGGAACCTCACCTCACAAGGTAAGTACAAGCCAATCCAGTTCACATAGTAAACTGAGTTTGTCACGTGTTGTTCTGCATATGCAAGATGATAAAAAAAAAAAAATAAACGCTTGCTGTTCACTGAAGATCAGTTACCGCCTCAGAAAGGTCTTCACATACATATATGTACTTAGACTCTATTATAAAGTGTCTCTCACCTTACGCGCAGAGTTAATTACATGCTCAACGTTTACGCATAATATACAACGATTTCTGCAGGAGCTGCCCTTGCCTCCTTCAGAAAAGCCAACTCACGGGAATACCTCTTCAACGAACACAGCCAGTAGAGCTAAATGCTGCGGTAGAAAGATTAGATGGATTCAGGGGTAGATTTGATTTTTCAACCCCAGAACTCACGGTAGTATTAAAATGGACCTGCATACGATCTAAGTGTACCCCTTTCCTAGATAAACTTCCAATAGTATATGAGCAACTTTCAGCTATAAATCTGCCACTCGTGCGGAAAATAGCATGACAAGGTCGCAGCTTCAAATTTTATTTTCTGTGGAAACGTACTGTTAATACCAGTAAATAGCAGATTCGGTCACTTAAAATTTGTGGGTCAATGATTAACCAAGGTAGAGTCGAGTAGAGCAGTTATCAGTTATTAGACTATTATATTTCGTAATCACATACCTCTTCCAAATTGAGTCCGGAAAATAATTTGGCCACGTCTGCTTCGGAAATTCCTGCCTGCAATGTATCCGAGGCTTCGTTCATACCCTTTTTAAACCAACAAATTTATAAGTTTACACACTTATTTCAAATATGCATGGTTTTCAAACCTTTAGGGCTTCTGATATACTATCAGAGTATTTCTTAACTTCCTCATCGTTCGCTGTGCTCTCGCCTTGAATTGCAATTGCTGTTGCTTCAGCCATTTTTTTAAAACCAGCCATTATCTGCTCAGTCAGTTGTTCTTCTCCCCCATCGGGTTGACCAACTAATGCGTTCATACGCTCTCCAAACAATTTCGCTTGTTCCCTACAAGATTAAAAATACAATGCAATTCAATTATTGGGTCTTGAATTAAATAAAGATTTCATCAGACACGAAATGACTAGCTATAAGGCGAATAGTGATTACATGAAAAACGCATTTTGGTCGTCAGTATCAGCGACTGTAGTGTCTGCATTTGATGATGGTCGTGCGGTCTGATCTGATTTTTCAAAGTCTTTTAACGCATCTACAATATTACATAATAAAATATATGTTTAAACTAATTCCTGGCATAGTTACCATCAAGCAGTTCATTGAGATCATTGTCGGTTTTGGGAGCAGTGTCTTTCTTATCGTTCGCAGACATGCTACTAAAAATTTCTCACTAATATAAAGTTTAGGTCAAAAGGAATATAATAAAAACGAAAAGGAAATCTAGACTTTCTTTGCTAGTTGGTTATAGGCGATCTTTAATCTGTAACTAGTGACAGTGAACCAAATGTGATGGAACTCGTATGACACATATGACAGAACATTTTTTGTGCTCGCGTGACAGCGATTTTTGCTGTCAAATTTGCCATAGAAAATTTTGAAGTTTTAAAATGAATTTCTTTGGCCGACGGCAATGCCATGCCTAATGGTTTTATTTTATTTATTTTTTTTATTCTCTATTTATGGACTACCTACTACTATTGAATATATAAAACTTTTAGGAGCTAAATATAAATGTGGTGGTAGTCCGGAAAACAAAAAATCGGTCGACTACACAGGCTCGGCCACATTAAGCAGAGAACATTCCAGTTAAGAGGGTATTCGAATCCCAGCCACCTGGTTCCGGTTTAAAGATCAAGACGCTAGACCTTGGTCTAGTTAACTTGAAGCAGCGCGCTCGGTCTCTTACTATACAATACCCTTGTTGGCCTGGGATACTTATTGATCTCCAATACAGATAACATTTTTGAGACCAATACCCCTGTAGGTAGTTCCTCTTTTCTCCGCAGACTGGTGAACAACGTAACCGAAACAAATCAGGGACATGAGTTGCGGCATTGCTGGCAAAGCAGGAATCAAACATAGAAAACAGCTTCCAGTTCTATCAATTTAACAACTTAACATTTTTTTTCGATATTAATTTTATGTAACTGAACTGTACAATTTGAGATAACAATTGTCAAAATACTGCTGTGACAATTCGTTAAGTTATAGCAGATTTACGTGGCACGAAATGACAGATCAAATTCGTTCATTCGACAATCGACACTTTCGAAGAGAACAAGTTGGAAGATAATTCTTGGCTGCAAAATAGTCTTCTGACGTGGATATCTTCGATAATTTAAAATTGGCCAAAACTCCATTAAATTGTTGGCAGAGCTTTGCTAAAACTTTAAATATCTCTAAAGGAAATAGCATAGAAAACTTCTCCAATTGGTTTCTCTCGTCAACGTTAACGGAAACTTATCGTTTTAGTGGTCTAATTGTGTGGCAATATTTATCGATAAGACGTGTAAGCCACCGTGTAAAGTGTGGTGAAAGTATTTGATTGAACTGTGATTTTATGTGTTATTCAATTCAATTGTGAGTTACTCAAATTAAAGAATGAATCCTTCAGCATATGGGCAGCAATACCCACCCCAAGGATGGCCACAACCACAACATCAGCAGCAGCAGCAGCAGCAACAACAACAACAACAGCAGCCTCCGGTTAGTGGTCCTCCGCCAGCAATGCCACCGCAATCGCAAGCAATGTTGAATGGCAACTATCAACAGCAGGTAATTTACTCTCAATTTTATTTTTATATACACATACTGAAGTGGTTAATTACTTTCACATTTTAGTTGGTAAATTCGATGAGTGGAATGTCAGTGAACCCTTTGAAGGCGTATCCCAATGCTGGTGGAAATATGCCCCCACCACCGATGGGCAATGGACCAAGTGGTGGCGACATTTCACTTGGTGGGAATAATAATATGATACCGAATAATAATTCTGTTGGATTAATGGGTTATCCTAATGGGCCAATGCCACCTACATCGCTTCCCCAGAACGCTGGTCCGCCGCCAATGCAACAAACATCGCAGGCTGGACCCCCACCTCAAACATCAATGCTTCCTCAATTAGCGCAAAAGCAAGGAATTCTTCCACCATTACAACAATCGCAAGGAATGCCTCAGCAACCGGGTTTAATGAAACCTCCATCTCAACCACAAATGGATGGATCGAAACCTGTGGAAAATGTGTTTCCACCAACAAATCATTCCTCCCAATCGGGCCCAGCTCAGATGACAGTTAATAGTGCTAACATCCCAGGGATGCCACATATGCCGCCACCAAAAACTGTGAGTTTGATAAAATTTCTAAAATATTTCTTAAGACTCGGAGATTGATTTCAAATCGTCGCGTAAACATTTGGTATCCTTGACCTTATTTAGCATAATCTGTCGTCTAGCTTTCTATCAACCGATGACACGTAGGTACATATTTACATTCCAACATTTCCTTGTTTTCGAGACGTCGCAGTCTTTCTGTTGTCGTTGATCAAACTAATTCAATATGTAGTATGGTGACGTATTGATTCAAAGAGTGTTTTGTTTAGCGAGTGTGTCGGATATTTTCATCACTGGATGTCTTAAGACGATTGCAAACTTATTACTTCATGCATGGGATGTATTGTTACATACCGCGACAAAATGTTCCATGTGTGGCGATATATATTTTCTTTCTTTTTATTCCGGTTCTCTGCTGATATGCTTTGCCATTTATTTGTTGTCCCGTTGTTGTCCTCGGTTATTACTGTGAAAAGTAGAAAGAGTTGTATTGTTCTTTGGCTATCAGGCTTATCGCATCTTAAACAGTTCCTTTCCATTTAAAAGTTCCTTGCGTCAGTATTCCGTACTCAGAAACTCAGAGGCTAACCTTTGCTTCGCAAAATCGTCCGACTTTTCATTTCATTCATTCCATGGCTGCGTGTCCTTCAACCCAACCCAGGATCAAGTCATTTTTAATTGCACAGTCATTGAGTTTCTGAATATTATTTGATTACTGCTTTGTTGTTCCATAAGATTAAGATATTTCTACCTTAATCCTAACACCCACTCAAGTGGTCCACCGCAGTGCCAACACCTCGGTTTGGTGTACTGAGGGTCTTGTCCACTGAATAAGATGGCAGACTACTTCTAGATCCCTGCTCTATAGTATCTAATCTTGTTTTTCATGCTATTCGCGTCAATGCCATTTGGTGTAAGCGAAGTGCCGTGGATGCTGTTGTTTCCTTATTAAATTAGTCCAACGGGAGGACTCCAAGTATCACTTCCATTGTATATGTTAAAGTCATGGGTATTGCGCCTATGATACCAGCACATGCCAGTTGTTGGAACTTTCACTTCCAAAAGTGTTTTGCTTTTATAGAGGTGTTATCGACTGAGCTTCGTTTTATTTTCTTTGAACAAATTAATTTCTCTTATCTGTACTTATAATATAAGGATTGCTAATACCAGCATTTCCTAGAATTTAGTTTTTGTTAACATCTTCTGTGAACAATGAGTGAACTTTCTTAAGTTTGGTTAATCATTTGTGAAGCCTGCAAACAAAGAGTTGGATGTATTTGGAGCTTGCTCTACACCAATTGAAGAAGGGGGAGCGATTCTATTTTATTTTGTTTCATTTGATTCATACAGTTCATACGTAGTTATCGTATGCGTGTTAAAAGCTATTATGTTCTGCTAATGCACTTCTTTTTCACACATACATACATATGTGCACGAGATGAGAGGCGTAGGGATGGGGTTAACTAAATTGATAAAGTTGAACTTTTGATTGTTCTTATGCGATAACAGTCTTTTTTTTAGACTTTGGCTTTGTTGGATAGGTCTACATAATTGTTAATTTTTTAATTATACGCATGCTGGTTATGTAGTCGTTTAGTTTGCTATACATTCAGGCTTCAGAAAATGCTCCGTACTTACCTTACGTAACTCTTCATGGGGCGTTATGAACGTCAGGAAAGCCTGTGTTTGTTGTGCTGTAATGCGTTTTGTTCTTCTTCAGTTCATTGGTGAACATATCAAGTAACGCTAGAAAGGTTTACGGAGTTGTGAAGATGTAAAAATACTTGGAACTTGGGATCACTGGAGAATCTTCTAAATTATATGAAAAACCATCACTTCTCCTAAATACTTCAACTCCATTCAGAAAGATTTTGTTACAATTGATGGATCCGAATTCGTCTAGGTTGTTGAGAGAGGAGCTTAATTTTGGGCTATTACTTATCCTTCATATAGTATATGTATGTGTCGTTGCTAGACCGTCATATTCTTTGTAATCTCATTTTGCAAACGGGTTCTTTTATACAGAGAATGGATATTTTGTCACCTGAGATTCCTCGTTCTTAGGTTATGTAATACTAAGATCTATTGATGGCAAAGACATAAAGTAAAGAATTGATGCATTTAACTCAAGAACCCTTTCAGCCTACTGCAAGTTATCCGAATTCCTTGAATACTTTACAGTCATCACCATTTATGCCACCACCACAGTCGGGAGAACCACCAAAACCACAAGACTTGCAACAAAAGCCCCCAGCAGCTTCACAATTTCCCCCACAACCACAAATGCAGCAAAAATATCCACCACAAGTGATGCCCCCATCATCGCAACCAGGTCCAATGTATCCACCACAACCAAGTCAATTGCAGCAACAGCAACAAGCACAGCAACCAATGCAACAATTTGGACCAATGCCACCCAGGCCAGGTCAACAAATGCCACCACAACCTGGACAAATGCAAATGACTTCACAACCAGGACCATTACCACCCCAACCAGGTCAATTGCAAATGCCTCCACAGCCCGGACAGATGCAAAGACCTCCACAACCCGGACAGATGCAAATGCCTCTGCAACCCGGACAGATGCCAATGCCTCCACAACCCGGACAGATGCAAATGCCTCCACTCCCAGGACAACTACCCCCGCAGCCGGGACAAATTCCTCCCCTACCAGGCCAAATGCCCTTTCAACAAGGCAGTGGTCCGATGCAGTATCAACCAGGTCCAATGCCACCACAACCAGGACAAATGCCATCGTACCCATCTCAGCCGGGTCAGATGCCAATGCAACCGGGTCAGCAAATACCTGGAGGAGGCTATAATGTAAGGCAATATAAACTTTAGCCCTTTTTGAATGAATGCATGACGAGATAGATTATTGTTTTCTTTAGCAACCCCCTGGCATGTACAATCAGCAATATCAACAACAACCGGCGGCAATGCAACGTCGTCTAGACCCTGATCAGATGCCAAATCCTATTCAGGTAATGATTGAGAATCAAAGAAATGCTGGTGGTACATTTGTCACCAACCAGCCTGGTTTGCTGCCACCATTGGTCACAACGAAATTCGTTGTCCAGGATCAAGGCAACTCAAGTCCACGTTTTGTTAGGTAATTCCAATCCCCGACTATGCTTCAAATTTCCTCGATAACATTATTATTTTTGTTCTAGATCGTCATTGTATTGCGTTCCATCGACCTCGGACTTACTGAAAACAACTGCTTTGCCATTTTCGTTGATTATTTCACCATTTGCGAGGATCGTCGAAGGAGAGTACGATCCACCAATTGTTGATTTTGCAGAATTGGGACCAATTCGCTGCAATCGTTGCAAGGCATACATGTCACCAAATATGCAATTCATTGATGCTGGGCGTCGTTTCCATTGTTTAATGTGTAAAGTTTCGACAGAAGGTAAGTTTTTGCGTCTTGACGGACGACGAACACTATATACGGAGTGACAAGCGCGCTTGAAACTTGATTGATTGTATCACTTATTTAATTATTAATTTTTCAGTACCTACCGAATACTTCCAACATCTTGATCACACCGGACAACGAGTTGATAAATACGAAAGACCAGAGCTGGTTCTCGGAACATATGAATTTGTTGCTACTAAGGACTATTGTCGGGTAAATATTGATACCCCTTCACTGTAGTTAACTCTTTCATTTTCATTTATATACTCTTCCCTGCAGAACAATACTCCGCCAGAGATTCCAGCATTTGTTTTCATTATTGACGTTTCATATAATAACATTAAATCCGGACTCGTTCATCTTCTTTGTCAAGAGATTAAGAGAATCCTTAAGAATTTCCCCGTCGATCAGGGTCAAGAGAAATCAAAAATGCGTGTTGGATTCGTAACCTACAACAGTACGGTCCATTTCTATAACATCAAGAGTAACTTGGCACAACCACAAATGATGGTCGTTGGCGATATTAATGACATGTTCATGCCACTTCTGGATGGTTTTCTTGTTGATCCAGAAGAATCTGAAGCTGTAATTGATGCACTAATGGAACAAATCCCGAAAATGTTTGTCGACACAAAGGAAACTGAAACTATTCTACTTCCAGCTATACAAGCCGGTCTAGAGGCACTTAAGGCATCAAGTTGCGCTGGTAAATTACTTGTATTCAATTCATCTCTTCCAATTTGTGAAGCACCTGGTAAACTTCGAAATCGTGATGAACGCAAGCTATTGGGTACGGAGAAGGAGAAAACTATACTTACTCCGCAGACGACTGCATATAATACGTTGGGTCAGGAATGTGTACAAGCAGGATGTTCAGTTGATTTATTCCTATTCAATAATTCATACATTGATGTTGCAACAATTGGACAAGTGTCGCGATTAACAGGAGGAGAAGTATATAAATACACGTATTTCCAGGTGAGTTTTATTTTTAACTTGTTAAGCAAATGAGTATGATGAGCGTTCATAGTAGATTAGGACCTGACGACGTTGTCCCAACCTTTATCTAGTTGAATTAGCTCTGTATGCGACGATTTATTCAGCAGACATTTGGTGCAACCACAAAATAGCACAGGATACAATATGAATTTAAGAACGGGCTTTGGTGGCATAATTGTCAGTGCGCCCGGTGTGTCCCTTAGGCTGTTCTGTTTCTGATTCTGCTAAAGCTCAGAAAGCCGCAGAGAGAGTGTGTCGAGTCCTCGTCCGAGTCAATATCGTGTCAATCCCTACGTAGGTCAGTAGTACATTCGCGCATTCTCTCAAATGAGTCGTCAATAGGTTGTGGCCTGTGAGGATGCTGATAACCTGTGCTAAGTACCTCCAGTTTGTAAAGCGTAAGAATTTTTTTGTTTTTTGTGTTATGGCCTCATTTTCTTCGACATGCTTCATGATGGGACTGTGCTTCATCTCTGTACGAGAAGTTTTCCGAAGTTTATGTGTAGACTGTTTTTAAATACCTTTATTAGGTCAGCACTTAGTGATCGACCTTTGTTTGGTAAAGCTATTCTTTCGAGTTCATCGGCCTTTTCATTGCCACCGATGCTTCTGTATCCCGACACCCAACAGATTAATGTCTTGTTCTCTTGAGTCCTTGGCTACCACTAAAACTTCCATTTGGAATACACTGTCGTGGTTAAGAAGATTTTTTGACTGGACAATAACAGGTCCTTCGGAGTAGATTCCAGAGCGTAGCCCTTCAATCATATTTTTGTCTCTTTCGTCGTCCCAGCTTTCTCTTGATGGGATGTGTGTTTGGGCATTTATTTTGTCGAACAACTTATTTTACAAATTATAGAAAACAGTACATCTATCTTCTAGGCTGATCTTGATGGAAATCGTCTGATAGAGGACATTATTAAAAATGTTTCACGTCCAATTGCCTTTGATTCAGTTATGCGTGTAAGAACTTCGGCTGGTATTCGTGCAACAGACTTCTATGGTCACTATTTTATGTCCAACACGACTGATGTTGAATTGGCTAGCATTGGTAAGAACTAAAGTTATTCAATTTTCAAATAAAAACCAACTATTCATTTTGTTTGTTTATTAGATTCTAGCAAAGCAATTGGTATTGAAATTAAACACGACGATAAACTACCACCAGAGGAAAATATCTATCTGCAGATCGCATTATTGTACACATCATGCAGTGGACAGCGGCGATTGCGTGTCTTGAATTTAGCTCTTAGAGTAACCAACACAATAGCAGATGTATTCAAGAGCTGTGACTTAGATACAATAATTTTATTCTTCGCCAAACAATCCATGTTCAAGCTTATGGAGCTCACACCTAAGGTCGTTAAAGACAATCTTATACATCGAACCGCCCAGATTTTGGCTTGCTATCGCAAACACTGTACATCGCCAACATCGGCGGGACAATTAATTTTGCCGGAGTGCCTGAAACTTCTGCCACTATATGTCTCGTGTTTAATTAAAAACGATGCAATTTCCGGTGGTTCCGATATGACTACCGATGACAGATCATATGTCATTCAATTCGTACTCTCGATGGCTTTGGAAATGTCTGTTACTTTCTTTTATCCGAGATTCATTCCAATTCATAATGTGGAACCCGATGAGAATGATCTTCCATTGCCGATGCGTGTCACACAAGAAAAGATGTCTGAAGATGGCGCTTACATTCTAGAAAATGGAATTTACTTGTTCTTCTGGTTGGGTCAGTCCTTGCCGCAAACCTTCATTCAGCCGTTGTTCAATGTTCAATGCACACAACAAGTGAACGCAGAGCGATTTACTATTGTAGGTGACACACCATTGGCACAACGAGTGCGGCAAATCATCGACACTATAATGAATGAGAGAACACGATATATGAGGGTAAGGGCACAACACAAAACATTTAATTCCTTTCAATCTCCTTACAGAAAAGTGTGCATTTTCATTTTAGGTAACATGCGTTCGACAAAACGACAAACTGGAGAGTGTATTCCGGCATTTCCTCATCGAAGATCGGGGAACAGATGGTACAGCGAGCTACGTAGATTTCTTATGTCACATGCATAAAGAAATCAAAGACCTGCTCAGTTAGCCTTATACAACTAGGAATAATTGTAGCCAACGTCGTTTGAATTCCCAAGTTGTGGTGCCCGCAATGTGTCGAAGCTACTCTCAGAATAGGGCAAGGCAACAGCGTTATCGCAAAGGATACGGTAGATTGTTTTAGGTTGATATTCAAATTTATTATTAAATCAGAAAAAAATAAACACATAAATATATACAATATGATTTTATGAGTTGAAGTTAAAACTAACGAAAACGCGAGCATGTAAGAATCGAAACGAATTAAACAAATAAAAAAAAAAAACTATGTAATTACAAAATGCAAAAAACAAATATACATACACACATATTATTATTACATACATTTTGTGGGTTTTCGTACAATCATTGGAACCGTTTTTTGTTATACTCTTTAGCAACGACATGTTTTCTTGAAGGTAAGTGAAATCCTCAGCTGCTTGACTGAGCTGTCATCCTATGCGATAGACATACTTAGTTATGTTGTGCCTGGATATTGAAGGAGCCTTTAGCAATGTGGAACAGAAAGCCCTTCAATAGGCTTTAGAATAGACCCGTCACTCTCAGACGACTAGTTGTTATATATATATGCAAACCTCACGGGGTGTGTTATCACTACTTGTTCGTCGTTTGCACGAAAGTGAAAATTCCTACTTACCATTTCAGAACTACTACAATCCGCTCTTAATTCACCAAACAACTGGGGGAAGAAATGTGATCTAAACATCAACTCCAAAAACACAGAACTATGTACCTACAGAGGGTAAAATCATCAGGTGAATCTTCGACACACAGCTTCATACTAGACCGCAAACTGACCTAAAGAAGGCAAGTATTGCATTCTATGCATGTAACAGAATCTTCGGGAAAAAATGGGTGCCAAGTCCAGCTTTATTCACTGCTTCCGTTCAACCTATACACTTAAGATATGGTCTTGGTAAGGTCATTGCCGGCCTTTATGAAGCAGCGAGCATTCTCCATCGTCATCCTGTACACATGGACTTTGTCGCGAACTGGAGAGGAAAAAAGTTTCGACATATACTAAGTGTGACTTAGACGACGATTGTGTATTTATATCACGTGCTTGGGTACTTTTTTCAAGCCAAGAAACAAATCAATTTGATTGAAGTTCAAAATAAACTCAATTTTTTTTTTATTAAACAATAATTTAAAAATTTCATAACATAAATAACAGTCTTCTTATTCTTTCTTATAATAACCTAGAAATAAAACTATTTTAACAAATAACTTGCGATGTCCTAATGTTTAAAAATCTCTTCGAAGAAGCATCATCAAATCCGCAATGTAGGTCTGAGCCATTTGAAGTGTTTCAAACTTTGACAATTTACGATCATTTCCTAATGACGGTACTACATCCCTTAGCTTATCAAAGGCATTATTTAAGCTATTCATCCGACGACGTTCTCTAGCATTAGCAGCAAGTCGACGTTTCCTTAAGACCTCTACACTTAAGTTGGCATCTGAATTGTGATATAAATCTCTGTGTTTTTGAATTTTAGATTTTGATTTTAGATTCTGTTGCTGATCAATGGTCCATGAAGTTTGTTGAATATCCAAGGCATCGAAACGATAATCAGGACTCACTTCGAAACATATATCGGACATATTTGTATCCGATAGACTGTCACTATAATCGAAATGATAAATTTCGAATTCACCACACCGATGGGAAGGATTCACGTAATATTGTTCACTGTATCCGGACATCATTTTTATAAGGTTTACAATGCGATCTCTCCAACCGATTGATGTTGACTGACGATCCTCCAAACATCCTTGGGCGTATTTATTTGATTCTACCAAGGAGAAGTACCGTCCTTTATTTCTGACCTGCATTCGTTTTTGTTTTTGTTTTTGTTTTTTCGTCTTCGTCAAGGTAAAAAGATGGTAGTGTTCTCTTTACCAGAGATCTCATCATAAATGGCTTGTGGTTGAACCGTTTAATTTTGTTTTTTTGTATCTCGATACCTTTGTTATACTCTTTGCATTGTTCCCTTTCCCACCAATTTCTTTATTTTTTTTTAAGAGGATTGAGCTAGTTGCGGTTTTCATCATTTTGGGGAAGACTTTCGCTTTTCTTTACGGAATGGGTTAAATGTTCCGATATACAGTACTCTTAATACTTACAAAATCCGGGTTTTTTAGAGACCTCAAATCAGTATAGTCGCAAATCACTTGGAATGAGACCGAAAAGAGATATGGTAGAAGGTGGGAAGGGTTAGATTGCAAGAATTAAATCAGAAACATATACAAACACCTTTAGTGTTTCAGAAAGAAATTTCTAAGGGACGTGAGAGAAGTGTCTGAGTTTATTAAAAGAGAAAAGGCTTTAATTCCTTCTTTTTTTGGAAGCTGTTCGAAAGGCATATGTAGTTTTTTCCAAACCAACTATCAACTTCTACACTGACCTCTACATACGGTGAACGCTGGGTACCTACTCCGACTGGTGGCAGCTAACGAGAGGTGGTGAGAGAGTGTTTTTCCACTAAAACACACAATCTTGGATCTAGTTGGCAGCTGAATAACTCCCAAGATGAAATAATCAGAGGCGTCTATGGCTACGCACACTTTGGCAGATCCCACTAAGTTCAAATCGATACACACCATCTATTTCTCGATTTTAAAGCCGCCTTTGACAGTATTTATAGGAACGAGCTATATAAAGCCATGTCCAGTTTTGGCATCCCTATCAGACTCGTCCGTTTGTCCAGGATGACGGTGGAGAATGCTTGCTGCTCCATCAAAGTCGGTAACGATCTTACCAAACCCCTTGGAGCTAAAAACGGATTTAGACAAGGTGATGCGCTGTCATGCGACTTCTTCAACATCATACTTGAACGAATTGTGCGAAACACTCAATCCAACACCAGCGGCACAATCTTCCAAAAGTCTGTGCAACTACTCGCGTACGCTGACGATGATATAATCCGCAGAAATAAGCGAGCTGTCACCGGTGCATTCGAGAGTATTGAGACAGAAGCGGTCAAAATGGGATTGGTCCTGTCAACAAGAAGGGACACTCAACATCGACAAATCGGACAGAACGTCACTATAGATAGCTATAACTTCGAGATAGTAAGGGACTTTGTCTACCTCGGCTCTGCTATCACCTCTGAAAACGACATCTTATCAGAAATCAAACGAAGAATAACTCTTGTCAATCGCTGTTTCTTTGGGCTGAGAAGGCAATTCAGTGGTATGGCCCTTTCCCGAAGAACTAAGAAAACTCTGCACAAGACCTTAATTATCCCAGTCCTGCTCTATGCCGTCGAAGCATGGACTTTATTAAAGCCGGATGAAGATACCCCTGGTCGCTTCGAGTGAAAAATTCTTCAAAAAATATTCGGTCTCGTTTGTGTTGACGGGCTCTGGAGAAAGAGGTTCAACGACGAAAATACGAGCTGTAAAGCGACATCGACCTAGTCAAAAAACTATGCATTGGTCATTTAAGATGGCTAGGACATGTAGAGCGAATGGATACTAACGCTCCGGTCCGAAGAGTCTTCGAATCCAACCTGGGAGACAACGCAGTAGAGGAAGACCTCGTCTAAGGTGGCGCGCACTAGTAGAAGGGGACCTCAACCAACTTGGAGTGCGTAACAAGAGGCGGTAAGCTAAGGACCGAGATAACTGGAGAAGCTTGTTGATTGAGGCCCAAATTCATCCCGAACTGCAGCGCCACCTAAGTAAGTAAGTCTACAGTAAAGTCCATCGACCTTCAGTAAGGTTAGTGTGGTAGGCAGTCCGCTTGTGATTCCACATGGATCAGTAATTTCCTTCAGTAAACTACTCGCAGAACCAGCCGAAGGTTACTATAAAACGCTGGAGGCTTTTTATGCCGCCTGTGATTATCTGATTAAACAGTGGGGGCTTTTGTGATCCTGCTTAGGCCAAATCTGTTTGGTGGCAAGGCAGCAAATTGCAAGTGGCGAAAGGCATATTAAGATTGTCCTTTTCCAGTAAAATAGATAGAGTTGTACTTTGCCGGGCAAGTTCATCGACCATGCAGTTACCTGGAATGTCCCTAGGTATCAGCCATCTCGTTAAGAGACAAACGGAGATTCTAGTGTAGAGTCATCTATATAAAAGTAAATGGATCCCTTTCGTTGTAGTTCACAATTATGTTTCCAGTGGAGACGAAGTTTTTATCGAAAGGGAATAGTGGTAAGGTATAGTTGGTGTTTTATGGTAGGAATTCTAAGTAATTGAGAATGGTGGACCGCAGTACAGTCCATTGACCTGTCCACTAAAAAGGAAGACAGTTACGAGAGAGACGCCTAAGGCCTCGGATATAGAATATTCTCAATCGGCAAAGTAATTGAAGTGTCTGCAACTCAAGCAAACGCAGATTGTATAACCTGTCCTATACTGTGATACTGTGATCCAGGGAATGCGATGGATAGGATCAGGAATTCTGAAAAACAGTTACCAAATTTGTCGTGTGAAATCGAATACACTTAAGAGTTTTTGACTTCAAGCTGATAAACGATCGCCTAGCTTAAATTAGTATGAAGGCCACATTCTGAAAATTAGCTTGATATGTGTTCAGGCCTACGCACCTACTGAACCGAATGACGATGCTATGAAATACTGTCCAGAGTGTTCAGGTCTACGCACCTATTAAATAGACTGACAGTGCTATAAAATACCATCCAGAGTTTGATGTCAAAGTATTTTTGGTGGATCAACGACACGACATTCAACACCTTTAGACTTACCATCATTACAGCCGCTGATCCACAGAAGGATTCACACAAATGGTCGAACCGCCAAACAGCTTACTGATGCCCGGAATGCATCAAACATTTTCTATATGCACAATGCCAATGATCTATTCTGACCATTTTTTGGATGAGATAAAGTTTAAAGAAGGTGCCATCTACCCCAATAAGACCAACAAATTTCAGGTCGAAATCCACTACCGCTTCAACGACTTAAAAACCCATAACGTGGGTTATCTGTGATAAAAAAAGTATCGCAATATCATGTTGTCTAACCATAAGTTAGCATATTCTTTTCTCATTTTAGAAAATTTCCTGAAATCGGTATCCCTCACCAACAACCATGACTAAAACATACAAATGATCGTGCATTTCACACGCCCGATAACAATTGCCACGCGACTGCAATATCTTGTTCCTTTTGGCTCGCAAAAAAAGTGACCTTTTTGGAAAATTTCGGTGAAAAGATCGGCAGGTACAACACATGGGCAGACGTAATTATAGGCTCGCTAAACACTGTTCCACCCACAATGCTGTCAAAAATTCAATCTTAAAGGAAACCGCACCGCACAGTCAAAGATTAGCCACACATTCGTGTGATATAACATACCTGAGTGAAAACGCTGATTTTGAAAAATACTCCTTGTCAAAATACGCTACGTACTCCTTCACGTTTATCCTTCGATACGAAGAAGTGGGAAATCTAAATATTTCGAATGATGCTCCTTTGGGTGAACTATATACACTCTGACACTTGTAGGTGACTTTTTAAAAATAAGAG
This sequence comes from Criorhina ranunculi, assembly GCA_951813785.1. Lineage (NCBI taxonomy): Eukaryota > Metazoa > Arthropoda > Insecta > Diptera > Syrphidae > Criorhina > Criorhina ranunculi. The sequence goes on along the minus strand of OX638383.1, from coordinate 33,689,078 downwards.
AGGCGGAATGCATTGTAGTGTGTGAAAAGTTCATGACAGGATCATTATTCGGTATCCTTTTGTTGTTGCACAATTGTTTGCGAGGATTAAAGGACAAAAGAAAAAGGTTGCTTTGTCGATAAATTTTCTCTGTATTATAGACGCTGGCGCTTAATTGGCATTGGTATCAAAAGTCTATTGTAATGTCATGTCATGCAACAAAAGGACATGCAAGTCTGTGATGTTGTTTGGTATTATCCTGCAAATTTCATGGAAGTTTCCCTACAATCTTTGTTTATTATCTATTGTTTGCTTCAATAAATGTATTTAATGCAAAATTATAGAAATTTTCATATTCAATGCAACAATGGAACCAAATGAACGATTATAGGGATGAGCATGTAATAACCATTAGTTCTGTAACGTAGAAACACCTGTGCGAGGATATTTTTTTAATTTTTGAAGCAAGAGTTTAAATTCCATAAGTTCGACATGTAACCCAAATACTGCCTCAGCAAAAACTTCTCAATAGTTATCCTGGGGTCGAATTAAGGCATCAGTGATCGAGTAACTCGTCACGTAAAAATGAGCATTATTACGTATAAACGATCATTCCGGCGTAATAATGCTCGTTTTTACGTGACGAGCTACTCGATCACTGATGCCGTAATTCGACTCCAACTAAGGGAGGACTGGAAGAACGAAAAATCACGACCATTATCTTTTGATTTCCTCTGGAATATGGACGGATCTAAAATGTCTGAAATGGAAACCGGATCTGGATGTGGAATTTTTAAAGAATCACCATGCACGCAAATCAGTCAACTTAAGCCTTGGTAAATACTCGTCCATATTCCAAGCCGATTTTTTTGCCATTAATTAGCTTGCGAGACTTAACCAATTCTCCCACGTCTATCAAAACTATCTTTATCTTCTCAAACAGTCAAGGTGATCTCTTATCTAGCTAGGAACAACACGGTCATGCTTCATTGGATACCTGTTCAAAGCGGATTTGCGGGCTATGAAAAAGCCGACTAACTGGTAATGGATGGCTAATCAACAACATTCATTGGACCTGAACCCTTTTGTGGAATAAGCAAATAATTTTTCATAAAACATGCAAATGATCTTTGCCTGCAAGAATCACAGGACAAGCATACTCATAGCTTCTCCTTGCGATACCATCACAAAGCAAATCCAGTTTCATTGCGAATCTTGATAGGACCAACCTTTGAGCCTGAACTGGCTTCTACATAACATGAATCTGGAAACATTTTCAAGTTGTAGACTGTGTTCTGAAGTCGTCGGGGTAGAGAGATTTTTTTCCGAAGAATAAGTACGCCAAATAAGGGATGGACACTCACAAATATGCTCTAAACAGAGTCAGAACACTGCCTCAGTAGATAGGTTAAGGATAAGGTGCGGCTTTGTGGACACGAAAATACCTAGGTTAAGGATAATATTTTGAGCAACAGCGGCCCGAGAAAAATCCCATACGCCTCCGTTTTGAATTTAAAAAGTTCCCTTTAGTAGAAGTACAGCTTGATTAATCCTTTGGGTTGCATTAGCCAAGGTGATAGTAGATGGTCAGTTAAAATCTGGGCTCGTGGGTGTTTCTGTCGATCTAAACCTGGCTAATTCGACCACAAATCTCATTTCCCTTAATATCTCTACATCCGGGCATTTACCAAGTCTCTTTTGTGTCAGTCAAGCGATTGTAATACGCTTAACTGTCTTGGAAAGGGTGTAAGAGTTTAAAGCCATCGGTGCTGCCTGACTATCTGACAAGATACTGATGATCGCACATTTGATACTACTATCAGAGTCGATCCTGGCGCAGATCTCAATTGCATGGATTTTAGTCTGAAAAACACTGCGACACGTTTTCAGAGGAATCTATTGGGTCTCATAAGTCTATTTGAACCGTCGGTCGGTGTACCATACCAGACTTCCAGTGATCTTAGCTTGACTATTAGTAGAAGTTGAGTTCAGATATTTCCTGATTCAATGATTTTATGGTCGCCGTGGCTAGGTAGGTAGATTGAAGAGGTGGGTGCATCGCGTGATGCAGCCTTCACTCGGATCTCTAGCGGATCCATTGTGCTCCTCTGACGTGAAGTGTCCATCCTGAAAAGACAAAAATGAGGGAAAAGGTCTGGGTGAATGCAGTTACGATTGATCGGCCTCCCTGAACCATCCCGAATTCATGGTGAATTTAAGAATGGTTTTTGGTGGCTCAATAGACAGATTGCCCAGGTCGTTGAAAAAGTGTTCACCGAGGGCCCTCTTCCTTGTTCTGTATAGACTGGGACATTCGCAATGGAAGTGGCCGTGCCTAAATTAGTTACCTTTAGTGGTAACACCTCTTGACCGGCAATGACAAACTTCTGAGAGTATAATCTGCCAAAAAGTTTCTCAATTCACCGTCAGAGTCAGCAATTGAAACTAAAGGTTCCTCCTATTCATGCAAAAAATATAACACACACGACATGAATGGTTGCCAGAAGCTAGGCCTTGACTTTCTACGGGACTATTTTTCTTTTAATCGTAAATACTTTTCCATATTGGACTTTCATTCAAAAAAACATCGATATCCACTTATCCATTGATTACTAATGAGGTTTGCTTTTCATTGTGGCTTTAGTTAATCTGTCCAGATAGAAGCATTCATCATTTCCTTAAATTGTAAACCCTTTAAATGGTCATAATTGTACCTTATCAAACAATGTATGCATATGCAATGTATTTTCGCAGCTGACATACTGCAGTAACACGCAATATTTCCTTCATTGAAAATAATATATTATCCTCAAGCCAGGACTTAATGATAACTCTTCTTGTTGAGACATCTATTTATGTGAATTTCAACCGAACAATGGTTCATTGTCCAGGTTTACGAACAAAAAAGTGGTCACCACGCAAACCGATAATACATTCAGTTTTATTGTTCTCACTGACGCACCTAATTACTATTTCATTGCTGTGCAAAGCTTCAATCATACCTAAGAGCCTTCAAGTGATCGGAACCTATCTGTAAGAGACTTACCGGAATTTACCTTTCCAATTCAAACTGCATGCCTTGGTCACCACAAGTTATTAATTATGAACTTTTAAGTGGTACAGTATAGTACAGGTACCGAATGAATTATGGATTCCCATCAGCATCCGAATCCGAAAATTAGTTCAAAGTCACATTTGAAGATGGGCAATCATTACACAAAATAAGAAGTTGTGTCCACATTCATTGGTACAGCCATACTACAGGACGACCTCTGAGGAAAAATTTACCACATTTGCGGGTTGCGTTTGTTTTATCCTAAGTGTATTTTAAGTTGCCATGTCTTTGCAACAACTGAAAATTGAATTACAGGGCGGAGCAAAATGAAAGGTTAAAATCTCTCATAAGGAAGTTGGCTTCCTGTGTAATTTGTTCCCAATTAGCTAAACCTTATCAGTAACGTTACATACATATTTTATTTTGGCATTTTTAAAGACGTTGTTTCCGTGTGAGATATATTGGCGCCCATAAATCAATTAAATTTTCCGTAGATGTTTAGATCCCGAACAGGTATGCTTTGTTTTTACCGAATAACGCCTACCTGTTACGCCCTGATACGAGTGTTTGCTTTAGGTCACTTCCACCTACAATTTGAATATATCCTGAGCAGGTCATGGGATGAGAAGATGAAGTCGGCAGACGAATATACTCGTACATACATAGGCACATAGTTTGAGTTTCCGTAAAACAACCAAAATAGCACGGAGCACTTTTTCGTAAGATGTCTGAACAATGTCCTTTGTTCATGATTCTGGTCGACAATACGAGCCCCATCGTCATGTCTGAAAAGAGATATGAAGTGAGATTCCCCAAAACACCAGGTGACTTTCTATACAGACGGCCTTAGCACTGAAAGCGGTACTGGTGCTAGTTGGTATTCGAATAATGGAATTAAATACTCTAGCTATAGTCTCTTGGGTAAATTAATCAGTGTATTACAAACGGAAGTTCTAAGCATACTCGAAATACAGTGAGACGAACCCTTCTTTAAACGCAATCGTAGGTAGTCTACGATTTTTGAGTTGTTTTTTGAAAATGTTAGTAAGTGTTTCCCGAATTAATTGAAAAATTTAAACAAATATTTCTTTTGGCGGTTCTGAGTGTAGATCGCAGATCTGAGTGTTGTTTTACCTTTCAGGGTTCGGAAAGTTTGAAGCACATCAAAGGTACGGTATTGATCCATATACTACTGTATATCATTCGAAGGAGACTTCCAACCGAAAATGCAGTTTTCTAACAAAATCTTGTTTCATGCCACAAGTAGGAACAAATTGAGCAATTCTTCGTGAAGAACTACATGAATGCGCTGGAATGGCTTGGCAACTCGCCTGACCTCAATCCGATTAACAATCTATGAGCCATTATTAAAGGGAAGTCTAAGAAATAAGATTGCATGATTATAACAAAATCTTAGCCGCATTAGAAGGGTCGAAGATTACCCCTTTGAGTCCAGAACAAATCAATGATGTCAACTCAGGAAAATGTTGGCACTTGATATTGTCACTCAAACAGTCTCCCCCATAACAAGAGTTGGTCCAACTTACCCTCTTGCAGAACCACAAAATGTTGGGAGGAATGACTGCAGAACTAAGACCGAGTTAATCACAGGACGCGATACATGTAGACACCATTATGTCCTAATATGGGAATCACTGAGGAACCTACGTGTACATCCTGTTTCAAAAGCGATAACACGACGAGACATTTCCCTAAGACTGTGTAATTTGGTTCTCGATGTGGCGAGAATGGACTCAAAGAAATATAGCTTGGCATCTCTTATTTTCGGGAAACAAGTACAATGGACCATTATTGCGTCTGATTCCTTGGATTTAACTAATTATTACCCTTGTAAGTATTCAAATCCATCGAGGGACCAAATCCATCTGATGAAAAGGCCTCAGCTTCTATAAGGGCTATTTCCAATGAAAAAAAGGACTGTCGCTATCATTTGTGTTTATTTGTTACGACAAACTCAAACCTCACATTTCCCAAACGTGATACAAATTAAAAGATACCCATCAAGCGTCAAACGAAGCCAATATTTTAGCACGTTTCAATAGAATCTCGAGTTCGGGTGACACTATTTTTGGTCAACAAGGGCTTGACCTAATTACTCCATTAACAAAATTTATTACCGTTTACTTGGTCCTAAATTGCGATAGATGTTTTGAAATTCTACCGACGATAATTCTCGGTAATCTGGTAGCGTTGGATTTGGAATCTCTCAAATCAATCTACCTTTGACTGTGTGACATCTTTCTTACCTGACATGGGACAAATCTCAATGAACATCTCATAAAATACAGTAAAGACTGTTGAGGGTGCAATTATCGATGACATTTATGACTTTTCTTATCTTGGTAGCACTTCTTAAACTGACTTGAAAGGAAACAAGAACGTGCTATCGCAGCTCATTCAAAAGATATTTATTGCTTGAAAAAAAGAAAATTTTAGGTACCTATTCATGTGGAATGTGTGTCCCATTTAGGTAGATAAATGTTTATTGACGATTGTCCTGTCAAATTTATATTGTATTCTAATTTCGTCATCACTGCAGAGCTGGTTCAACGAGTCGCATACTAAAATGTAATCTATCAAGTCTGTAGAAGCAGAGAAAGCAGTTAAATGCTTGCCTGTTTCAGGTAATGTTTTTGCAAGCTTGACACAATTTGCATCATTTAATGGGCTTCACGATCCTGGAATAGCCTATGCCTGAGAAATCGCAGCATTCCATATTCTTCCATATTGCTGGCAGTTTATCGGGCCAAGCATTCTAGTATCCGAGATAGCCCGGTTCGCTCTTTTTGATCGTCTAGACTATCGCTAAGTCTTCTTTTATATTATTATTATTTATATATTTACAGAGAAGGTGTAGTCGTGAGATAACCTATTGAATAACTTATTGAATTATTTATTATTTGTTCTCTGGACCGGGCCGATCAATTAATACCCCTGGATTCACAAAAGATACCAGCTCCACTTCCAGCGTCCCTTTTTGATATTTGTATGTAGAAGGCTAGTTTTTCGTTGAAGTATCTGGAATGTACCTATAATAGTTATCCCTGATCTTCAGAAGGAAGGAAGAGAGCCTGATTCGTCTATAGTCGTTGACAGTTCTGTAGCTAGCTTTCCATGCTTTAGGGATACAAAGAACAACTGCCACCAGCTGAGGATCTGCTTGTTTGAATCGAAAATCAAAATATACCACGTGATAGATAGTTATTTCACCTAGTGGGAATTGTAATGTTATTCACAGGACGAGGTTAGGCGCGCCGCAACTTTGGATTTGTTTTACTGCGTCTGGAAACTTCCGCGACGAATAAATTTTAACTCAGTAAGGTAAGGATGCCCTCTGTAGTCTCAATCGACAGCTCTTATAGAGATTTATCTTAAACTGTGTATACAATATCAGTGTCGAGTAGTTATGTTGAAGTTGCATAGGTTTGAAGTTGAGAGCTATCAAAATGTTGTCTTGTACTCGTTCAAAAGCCAAATCGAAATACAGAAATTGTATACGGTTGGAAAGAGCATCTCACCAGCAATCTAGTGACACCCACGAAGCCTCATGTGAGCTAGTTGAGCAATGTGAGGGGACAACAAAGTCGCCGCACATTAACGTCGAGTAAATTCGCCGTCTCAAAGGTGATGCATACTTTTAGAAACGCATTACAAATTCACTTTTGATGCATACTCTCAGTTGCTCATAAGCTGTTAATTTCGAAACAATTGAAGAATTTTTTTTATTGTTTATTTCCTTCCTTCCTTCCTATCTGTTTCCGATACCAATGCCAATAAAACGAACTCTTGGCGAATATTGTAAACGTATGTATTTACTTCATCTGTCCGTATCCGCGTCACGAACTGCTTTCTTTTTCATCGTCTATAATCTTGAAGAGTTTCCCTGCTTTCATGCCAAACGGTTATTTTTCTGGGGTTGGATTTTATGTCCGTATTTCTATGCACTTGGGAGAATCGCCACTACCATTATTCGGTGTTTTCAAAATCGTTTCTACGGAACACTTCCACATGAGATGGGTTTGGTAGTTTGCCACATACAAACTCTTTTCAAAATGCAAGAAATTTTCTCAAGCGATTTCTCTCGGATCTCCGAGAAGTGGACGCACACCTCTATGTAACAAACCTCTATTGCCTTTTCTAGTGGTTGAAACTGTTATCATCGATGTATCTCAAGTTTTTCAAGACTTCTTCTAGATACAAGCAGTCTTTCCTTCTGCTTTTTGTCTTCGTAATCGATGCTAACAAAGACCCCTCCATTCCTAACTTTAAACCAGATATTCGCTGCAGAAAATAAATACTTTATCTAAAATGTGTACCAAGGAAAAACAAATAAAGAAAACACAAACTCTTCGCAACAAAATAAATGTTATTTCTTTTCTAGCGTCAACTACATTGTTTCTCTTTTTTCAGATGTACTATGCAAATATCTTCTCTTCCCTGCGCTTTTTGGTCACCACAGTTCCGGGCTTGTGCTGCGCATCTGGATGATTCATCAATTCCGGTGGACACACAGACACTGGGCTGGCCATTACACATTGTTTTAGATCGTAGAATAGTTGACTGTCGTCTTTGGTAACAAAACTTATGGCCATACCATTTTTGCCGGCACGTCCAGTACGACCAATACGATGGGTGTAGTCCTCAATTGACTTTGCCATGTCGTAATTAATAACCAAGGAGACATCCTTAATGTCAATACCACGACCAGCGACGTCTGTCGCCACCAACATGTCTTTGGCACCGCTCTTAAGTGCAGCCAAAGCGTACTCTCTCTGTTCCTGACCTTTACCGCCATGCAAAGTACACGAATTGTAACCGAGTTTTTCAAGACCCTTAGCCAGAACATCGGCTCCCTTCTTTTGATTGACGAAAATAATAACAGGTGGCTCGATGCCTCTTGAAAGAATTTCCATGAGCTTCTTACGTTTATCGTTCTCGCCCATCATGTACACTATTTGTTCTGTACGCTCTGTTGGCTTGCCAATTGATCCAATGTATACCGTCGCGGGTCTTCGCAGATATGTTCGTGCCAAACGTTCAACCGCCGCCGGCATTGTCGCTGTAAACATAACAGTCTGACGATATTTTTTCTTCGAATAGAAATTCTCCATTAACTTGCTGGCATCCTCTGCTTCCTCGCTGTCAGGTTTCAAATTAGTCACAGGCATGTATTCAAGAATCTTTTGAACATCTGGCTCAAAACCCATGTCTATCATTCTGTCAGCTTCATCGAGTACAATGTATGTACACTGATTGAGTACTAAGTAACGATTCTCTAAAACATCGATAAGACGACCTGGTGTGGCAATTACTATTTCACAACCTAAACGCAAACGGAATCCCTGTTCTTCTCTCGACAAACCACCGACAACAACTACTGTACGAATGCCCAATGGCTGACCAAATTTAAGAGTTTCCTCTTCAATTTGCTGTGCCAATTCACGAGTTGGAGCCATAATGATGGCGTATGGACCTTGGTCAACATCTTCCAGTCGTTCAATCTTCGGTAGCGATTGAATCCATGACAATAATGGAATGAGGAAAGCCAAAGTTTTACCAGAACCTGTCTCTGCAACACCAATGATATCACGATTCTGCAGCCCAATAGGGATAGCTTGTCGCTGAATGGGTGTCGGTTCCTTATAGCCAACAGTGTCAATAATCTCAATAATTTCCTTGGGAAAACCGGATTCTTTCCAATTACGAATGGGATTGGGTATTTTGCCACCTTTTATGGTGATGTTATAGTCCTCTCGGAAAATACGCCAATCTCGTTCGGTCATCTCGTCGTGATCTTTCTCCGACCAGTGACGATCATCCCATTTTTGTTTGTCTTCCTTTCGTTTAACTTTCTTCAAACGGACTTTTTCCTGCTCCTTTTCGGCTTCTGTACGTCGTTTCTCCAGGAGATCACCATAAAATTTACTTTGTGTTCGTTTTTGTTCCTTGATGTCAATGCCTAGGAAGAGAAATAAATAAAATAAAAAATCAGTTAATAAGCTGGAAGCTGAATCGAAGATAGATATAGTGATTGTTAAGTGAGTGAGTCAATCAGTGAGTCTTGATATCAAGAGGAGCTAAACATACGAAGCTTTATTTTTGGCTATTCACTGGAGTCATATTGAGTACATTATGGACGTCTTGTAACTCAACTACGGAAAGTAAATAGTGCCATCTTTTCAGCATCATAACATGATTGTATTGAATGAATATAATTGTAAGCAGAATTACATATAACTAAATCGTGAAACTCTTCAAAATACAGCCAACAGCTCCAGACTTCTGCAGACTGGAAACCCATCTTATTAAACTTCGAACGTCCTGGACCTGTGTCACATGAAGAGAATTTCTCAAATGAGGAAGGGATTTTCTGTTGGAGTAGGAAGCACTTGAAAAGAGCCTTTAGACGCAATTGATCCATACTATCAGGAAAGCAACCCCTATATTTCCCACCATTCATAAAAAACTGAGAAGTTTTTCTCTGAACCTTGCCTAGCAATCTCATAGGATCTCATTTCCCCAGTATGACCTACATTCGTCTAAGAGTCACTAGCTTTAAAGTCATCCGTGAAAATGCTGCTATAGACGAAGCCATTCCTTAAAGCACGGGAAGTCGACGTTAGAATTGAGCCACAGTAACAGAGCCTACATTCTCCTTGGAACTGTTAAAGACAACATAACTCGGTTCATATATAGAAATAGATGACCCACCGTTAACAAGCAAAGGAAGAGGAGAATTGATATGATTAAAACTGCTGCAAATAATCCCACAACGCACTTACTACAAACTTGCAACAAATTTGTTTACCTGCTACATTTCCACGCCCAAAGAATTGAACATGATGCCGTTCCTTATACAAATTATTATAATCAATTGATGTATCTTCTCCAGCGTCCCAATCGAAAACAAATTTTCGGTCGTTTAACCTGCGAACTCGTCTCTTTTTCTTGATAATACCCAAATAACGTTCACGAATCGCCTCCAATTCCTTTTCCTTGTCTTTTTGGCTGAGATCATCAACACGTTTGATTTCCTTATCCCGATCATCCTTGTGACGGTCGCGATCACGCCCTCTTTCATACTCGCGCTCGCGAATATCACCACGCCTATCTTCCCGCTCCTTTTCTCTCTCTTTATCTGGTTTAATTTGCAATCCACTTTCAGCAACGGCAGCAAATCTACTGGCTGCTTGACTCGCACGCAATGCAGCAACTTCTTCTTGACGACGCTTTAACGCTTCTGCTGCTCTCTGATCTTTTGTCAAGAAAACGGGCTTACTTCTCGCTTCCTCTTCTTTCTTTTTCTTTTCTAAAATTTCTTCCAAAGATAGTGGCTCAATTTTCTTGGACTTCGATTCATCTTCATCTTTCAAATCTACTTTTAAATCTATCTTCATAGGTTTCTTTTCTTCGATGTTTTCTTTCCTAAAAGACTCATTTCTTGGTCTATCTCTAGATTTTTCTGACTGATCGCCCATGCGATTTCGAGACTTTGATCTAGATCGCATTGAACGCATCGTATTTCTTTCTATAGATCTCTCACGAACGTGGCGATCCTTTGATCGAGAACCAGATCTACGGCGGCGGTCCTTTTCCCTATCGCGACCACGATCCCGGTCTCTTTCCCGTTCTCGTTCTTTCTCGTATCTGTCCCTTGATCGGGAACGACGCTTTTTATCGCCTGCCATTATTGTTTGACTAAAATTATGAGAAACTTTAAATTGATGATTCTTTTTAATTACAATTAAAATAAAAAACAAATTAAGTAAACAGACAAAAGTATTTATAAGAAAATAACCCAAAAACGAATATAAACGTCGCTGATGTATCTGTCAGCCGTCGCACGGCGAAACTTCAAAATAAAAGGTCTGTTCGTGTAGTTAGTACAATTATATGCAGTATTGCCAGGCTTGATTGCAAAAGAAATTATAGGGCATGGTTGCATATCACAACTGTGCACTTTTATCTACTTTTTAAAATAAACGGTGGAAGTTAGCTGCCATGAGGACTGTCTGGTCTTGATATTTATACTTAAAAGCGTCGGAACTTCTCTCTCCCGTTAAGCGAAAGACTAATTCTGAGTTGAAAACTTCGTTGGTCCAAACCTGCTGTCGGCTTTCGGGCACTATAAGGACGCTGTAGAATTAAGAACACTGCGTGGATTTACCGTCGAGTTTTTACATGCCCAAGACAGGTATTTGCTTGAGTTAGCATGCTAGCCCTTGACATCTTGAGCTTATGGAGCAGTTTGAGAAATCTGTACACATTTGTTCTTCTCCACCACTTCCTTTTCCTCTACACCCTGTTACCTTATACGTCACATGAAAACGTCAAGCGACAACTGACTGTCAAATTTAATTTGTTTACAAATGGGTGGCAAAAGTTATTACTGCGATTATTGTGATTGTTTTATGAAAAATGATATAAATGTACGCAAAAATCATAATATTGGAATGCTACACAACATCGCCAAGGCTAATTATTTAGAAAAATACAAAGGTAATTTAAAGAGCAATAAACAGCAAAGTACTGTATTTACCTAGAGACTCTGGACCCTTGAAGCCTGCCTGAGATACCGGAGACTTACATCCTCTTAGTTCTCAGTTATGTATGTAGCTGCCTGTTTGTCATGCATAGCTTGATTTTTACAACAGTGGCTCGTGCTGATCACCCGAGCCCTGATGGTATCTACAAGATTATAAGGAGGATACATCCTGCTGCATAGAGCGACGTTGTGTAAACTGTTCTACCTAGCAGGTGAGAGAAAATTGCACCACCTGCACAGTGCCCAGCGGAATGTGATATTTCACTAAGGATCTGTTAAGGATTCACCCTCGCCTGGTCAGCCCGTCACCTTGCTAGTTTCCCTCTTTGTTACTCATTTACCTTGGATCGACAACCTAACCGGGCGAACTCCATCTTGCACTGTTCATACAGGATAATGTAGCTTCCTTGATAAATGAAAAAGAGTACACGTCCATCTCTTTTATACTTCCATCTTTCCTGCCGATATTCGAATGGCTACCTTTATTGAAAACCTCTTAAATGATCTAAAAACTCTCCAATTCTCGCTCTTTCAGTGGGATAACAATTCATAACAACTCATATGTAATACCGATTTGTTTTAGATCCTAAACAAATTATCACTGATGAAACGAAGAAAATTCCATGTAAACGATTTTCAAACAACAAGGAATGCCAATTTGGATTTTTCTGTCGTTACAGTCATTACTTTCCTGAAGAATTAGCTCATTTGAAAACTGTAGGTACGTTGAATAGTCTATATGTATGTACTTTGACTCTCTCAATATTAATTTTCTATTAGTGGATACCAACCAGTGCATAAAGGAGAACAAACACACCAGCACAACTGAAAACATACCATGGAAGTATCGCAGTACTAAAAAACATTTACATCACTTACCACAATCGCTGCAACCGATAGATTTAAGAAAGGTCACTGCATCTTGCTTTCAAAATCAATGGGGATGATCTAAAATACATCGAACACACAAAATAATATCTAAAATAGTTTTTATTTATTAACATTATTTTCTTATATACAATTTGTAAAACTATTTTTGGAAAAATGCTGTTAGTTTGTCTAGGGCTCCAGTTATATTTGCATTCCTGCCATAATCCGCGTAATATGTCTTTGCATCTAACCCAGTCAAGTTTTTAATCAATGGATTAGACATGTGCGCGATAAGTAAGTACACTATATGTTCTGAAAAGAGAGAGAGAGTTTTGTTGTCATTCTAGATGTTGCAATGAAATGATGCAAAGAAAGTATCGATTTATTCCTACCCTCCAGGGAGTAGAAGCCATTTCAATAATTGTATTTCTCTCTTAGCAATATTTTCGGCATTAATCGATTAGATGAGCAAGAGAAAAATACGTTTTTCACGGTTTGGTTAGCAATATTCGAACTTAAATATTAAATGTTAATGAGTAAATGTATTTCTCTTACCATATTTCAATTCGATTGCAAAGTATAGCACAGTACATCCTCGTTTCATATCTCTTGCATTCAATATTTGTTTCTTTAGTTCGTTCTGTTCACGTTCCTCAAAATTATCACACTGCTGACAATAATGATGTAAAAATGTCTTCTCGTCCACTGTCGGATCATTTAGATGAGTTACACCTTTCAATTCCAATCGTTCATCTAATACACTTAGAATCTTCTCCGCCATAAGGAAATTATTGTTTTTTACTGCAACATGTAGTGCTGTCAGTCCGTCATCGTTCTTTTCCAGTAGAATTTTTAAATCGATTTTATTTAGAAACAATTCCAATATTTGAAGTAATTGCCGTTGTGTTTGAATTAGCTGCTCAGGCATGAGATGCATAACTGCTAAATGTATTATGGTGTTGGAGTCGTCATCGATGCCATTCAAATCGATATTTTCTTGAAGCAACTCATCGATTATGGATTTTAAACAATTTCGTTTAATGGCTAATTGAATGGGATTCTGGAAAGTATCAATAAAAAATTTGTTATTAAATAAGAATCTGAATGAGATCTGTACAATTTTGAACTGAACATATAAAATTTGAATAGTTCTCTATAAAGATTGTGATAGACTCGATTTCTTGTCATTAGAGTGAGAGTTGTCCTCAATTTAATCATTGACGGTGGAATTCACACGAAGGCGTAGCGAAACAGCTACATGATATTCTTTTACAAAAGTAAAGGAGCTGTTCAAATAAAGTTGATGTCGCAATGCCTGCTTTAGAAGCACTTATCCGAAACATATATAGCTACGGTAAAGAATAATCAATTTGGGTTCGTCAGCGACGAATCAACGGTTGTTGGTATCGATATTCTCTGAACTCTCATAGAAATTCACCGGCTTAGTAGAACAAGTGAGTGGTTGCGGTTCATTAAAGACCAGGAAGTTGAAAATAGTTGAATTTTTTTTTTGAAGAGTATGACACTGGATTAGACAATTTTGTCAGCGATCCCGAGGAGAAGACAAATCAAAACGAACTTTGACATCAATACAAGGAGTGCCGCAAAAGCAAATGTTTACACAGTATTCGTATCACGAACTTGTCTTACTCTGATGCACAAAAAATAAAGCTGCTGCCGGGAGCAGCTCTCATGCTCTATGTTTCAAACTTCTTGGTTTTCTAATATGTTACAGATTTCTCACTTTAAATGTGTAGGTACTGTTTAGGTTTTTTTTTTACAAGATCGTACTTACTTCCCTGTCTTGGGTTATAATTTTCGTTAAGTTAATCTTGCGATGTTTCCAAACATATATTTGCCGCTTTAGTTTCAGTAGATCATTTTGTGCTATCGCTTTGTGAATAGGTCTATAAGGCGAACAAAAGATATTTTGTCTTACTTGATAAGGATTATGATTACATCATATGTACATACAATAAGCCATCTTCATTATATCTATCGCACGTGTCCCATTCAACTTTCATCTGTGTCATAATAGCGTCGGTCGTGTTTCCCATTGGTATTGAAAGGTCGCCGTTTAAGAAGCTTTCATCGATTTCAGCAAGGTTAACGCTGAATGCCGAATCAAAAGAATCACTTCGGGATAACTTATTGGGTGACTGTGTGGATATATCTACCTGCTAAAAGAAAAAATATGTTTATTTGTAACGACTAATGCTTATGAAAATATATTATTTACCTTGGTAATTGAAACTTCTGGCTGGGTCAAGACTGGTGGACTGTCCGAATGTTGTGCAGTTTTAACGACTTTTGGACAATTTCGTTTTCTCTTGCGTTTCCTTTTTTGAAAACTAACTTGTTTTGTGCTGGTGTCTTCTATCGTTTCCATACAATGCGTTGTATTACTACTTATTGTTTCGTTTTGAGCCTCCGAATTGATTTCCGTTTGTGTTGTAGCATCCGTCATCATATATTCTATTTTATTTCTACACACTGAACAAGTCTGATCCCCGTTTATGGCAGCAATAACTCGATCTCTTACGCCTTGATCTTCTTTTGAGATATTCTTAAGTGCGGCAAAGAATTCACGATACTCGGGTAAAAACCGTTTACGTCGGGAATAAATATGATTTGGACTTAAATTCTTGAAGTCTGTCATTTTTCGCAAGCTGTTTTTTTTTTCAAGACAAACCAAGATAAGAATGGTATCAAACAATTTAATTGTTAAATTTTGATATGGTTTTCTTGGGAATTCCCCAATTTATAGTATCCCAACTGAAGTAAATACAAGGTAAATGGTTTGGTTATGTACTGATTGGTTGCAACTTTGGAAGATATGAGAAATGTCAGTTCGTCATGACGTCAGTAGATGAATACTTAAGAGAAAGATAGATTGGCCTTCTTTTATTTATAATAATCGTTGCTTATCTAAATGTTCGATTTAAATTTGTAAATGTAAAATTAGTACAAAACTTAATTTAAATTGATTTATGGTTTAACATTCCCTTAGCTAGTAAAACCGTAATCTTCCAGCTAACGCACAGATACACAGGTTTACATTGACTCAAGGAGTATAATGAGAACTACATCGGCAACAGGTATTGAGCATGTGGACAAGGACTCAGTGGCTTAAAGTATTCTAAGACTCAGAAACTAAATAGAGCAGCGATTTGTAGTCAGTGTGGTTTACTGATGGATCTAAACTTATAAATAGAGCTGTCGCTTCACTTCTGGTTTGGAGGCAGAGGTATATTTATACAATCGAGCTATGTGCCCGAGAATGCCATAGTTGTAACCTCTGTAGAAAACAAAATGCTATCATTTCCCATCACCATGCAGCTTTAAAAGCTCTAAGCTCCTTCTTTTTCGACTCGAGACTTGCTGCTTAAATATCTTCAAGGAGCCAGCTGTTCACAAAAACATTTCTATCTATTGAATTGCCGACAAGCTCATCAGACAAGGAAGTCAAATAACATTTATAGGCCCTCTAGACTTCTTTGGCTTATCCAAGAACCGTATGAAGTTGGAGCTCGATTCATCGGAGTACCGAACGTGGAACCGAACTTCAGGACTTTGACAATCTACAAAGTTCATTAGTCCCTCGAACAATAAGAGAAGTCCGTTTTCTATTTTTTTTTTTTTTGCATAATCCCTGTACAGATACAAATATGTAACCCTGACCTAATGCTTTGATATGGAGGGCGAAGGCGAATTCATAACAGCGGTACTGTTGTCACTTTTGACATTTAATTCAAAACAAAACACATTTCAGTAAACAACATAAGTTCATATTTTATTTTTAAAGAAATAATGGAAACCGATCCTTCGGCAAAGTGTTCATACTGTTTGGAATTAATAGAAACTGATGACTTCCTTAGTTGCACAGTTTGCCATTCAGGAGTTCACATTAAATGCCTTAAACGTCCCGGAACTCCAGGTGATCTTCAGGGCGATGTGTTCTTTATATTTACTTGCAGCGATTGCTCTACATCTGAGGGAAAACGCGAACAGTTTGTACGACAAAAACTTCCTTGGTAAATATGCTTCTATTTGGTAGAAGATAACATTCAATATATGAAATTACTTCCATCAGGCTAATGGTCATTACTTTGGCCATCTATAATTTATCGATAAAGTCAAAAGGTCTCAGTCATTATGGCTACTTTCATTGGAGAACTCACATCGTTAGTTTTATTGATAAAAACTGGGAGTACTTATTCGATTCAAATACGTAAGTTTGTTGTCTATTCTTAATCCTTTTACTAAAGCAAATAAATAAATTCTTAGAAAGCGTCGAAAAAATTGGATTGGTTCAGTGTCAGGGGCTCTGTCGCATAATAGTCCAGATTTCTTTGTTTCTGGTCAGGAAATGTTTCAAGAAACTGGTTGGTGGAAACTGACCTATAATCAGACTCCGAAATTTTACTCTAAACTTTGTAAGTTCAATGGTGATGATAAATTTAAACGTTTTAATAATTTAGAATCAATCTTTAGACGAACAAGTTTCACAAAAGCGACAACAGTTGAGAAACGACAAACGTAGTGCGGAAGATAATAACTATTCAAGTGATGTTTCAAATTCAGCAAACGAAGATTTAAAGCGTCGACGTGCGGAATCCGATGAAGAGGAAACTTGTAGTAGAACTTTGTATGCTTACAAGTTTAGCAAATACTTTATAAATTTGTAAGTAAATTCAATTTTTTCTTATAATTTTAGACCTTACATGGGTAGAAAACCAAAACCAAAACCCAACAAACAGATTAAAGTCGAAGAAGATGTGGAGACTAAGCATTTGAACTCGGTGCAGTCAAGTTTGATGGATTTTCTCGCTGAGAATCTTTCTTCTGATGGTCTTATATTTAACGATATACAACCGGATCATTTATCGAAGAATGATCTATTGCCATTGATTAGTCCAACAAATAATTCGAGCTTTTTCGACATAAGTCCGACGAAAAATGATGACGCAAAATTGAGTAGTTTTGCTGAGAACTTCAACCAGGATTGTGCTGCAGATGAGAGGTAAATAAATTTAAACCTTAACTTTAATTGTAAACAGAACTTAAAAGTTGACCATGATAAAATCTTTCGTTGAAAACTTCCGAACTGTTGTTGAAGTAAAAAATTGTAACATACGAGAGATTGGTTCGTTTGAGCCATAAGAGACGAGAGATTCGTAGATTACGAGGATTAGTGTTTAAAAAAAATAGAATTTTGACAGGACGCACTTTCAATATGACCTGAAAGGAGTCGATAATAGAACGTTCCTTAGGGGTATTCAAGTTAATGAAAAGTAAATCGAGGAAAACAGCGCTGGATGCTTTCGATTCTTTAAACACAAACACGATAGGATACGGGAACCATACTTGACTGGCGTAATGCTGGGATTGTGACTGGTCACGTATGGGATTGTGAATTCTTTGGACCACCGTCTTACGAACCCATGTACAGAATTGGCCTTAAGGATTATCTTCTACGATTTGTAAACAAAAGTGGGTGCAAAACTACTATTTAGACAACGTTTTCAGACGAAAACAGGAGAGGTTTGTTATTTCCATAATCATTTGCGGTCAATCTTTTTGCTTAAGAGATGAAAACAACTTTCTTAGATTTCACAACATTCTAGTTTTATGATTGTGGTAATTCATTAAATATATCAATCACACTTCGTTTGCCACGTTCATTAAAACAGACTAACATACGATTTACAGCCGTTCGAAAACACCAGAACTTATCAGTGACGAGCTATTCCAACCACGAATTATTCAAGTTACAAACTATCAACAAATGGATGGAACCGATTCAAACTCAGAGGAAACTACAATCAAAGAAGAGCCTGAGAGTGAATCGGAAAATACTTCCGACGAGGCTGAAGATGACGACGAAACCCCAGTTGAAATATGTGCGAAAAGTTTGTTCACTAAACCACCGAAACGAGAACTCCCGTGGCTGACAGAGAGCCAAGATGATGACGAAATCGAAGAAAATCAGTCTCTTTTTATGGAGGGAAGGTAACTGCTTACTCTCTGTGACATTGCTTGGACGGATTTCTTATTTTCTGTTTCATATTCCTTCTTCTAGATTAGTCCAAATGAGTGAATATGAGGAGAAAGAATTGTACAATAAACTTCGAAATATTATGAGCCTGGAACATCAGTGTAAGTTAGAAATTCCAGCTTATGTAAGGCGCTTCTATAGAAAACTCGTTGTGCGTGAATTGAGAAGAGCCTATTCTAAGCCGATATTCAATTTGGACGCGTATAACCAAAGTCAAGACGAGTACGAATCGAGTTTAAAGCCTCACATATTGGATCGGTATCAGGTATCAGTCGAATCTTATCACTTTTCCAAATGCAAAGTTAATTTTCTTTTTTCCTTAGCTAATTTCAACTTCAAATCAGACTGCGTTAACTTCATTTCACGCCAAAATTGCAGGCTCGTTTCATTATGAAGTCTTTGAATCTCCATTTACATCACGAATTCTTCATCCATTCATCTATCGCAATACAAAATGTTTTCCTCCGTGGTTGAAACTTATGTGCGAACTACAGCACAGTGTCAATGGAAACACTCCTACTCGTTCCTCGATAGATTTCTGTTACGTCCGTCCAAATCACATAGCTGCCGTGAATGCATTATTGCAGGGGGTCTTTTGGCCTGGTATCGACAGTAAGTCAAGGTAAATACTCAACATTTCAACGGACATTTATATATATCTCTCAACAGTGTCTGAATGTCTCAGCTATCCAGACTTTAGTGTCGTTGCACTGTATAAGAAGCTGGTTGTTGGGTGTGCATTTCTTGTACCAGATGTTGGCTTCAACGAGGCATACATTTCATTTATGGCCGTTCGACCGGGTTGGCAGCGCAGTGGAATTGCTAGTTTTATGCTATACCATTTGATACAGACATGCATGAGCAAGGACATAACGTTGCATGTGTCTGCGACAAATCCAGCAGTGTGTCTCTATCAGAAATTCGGATTTAAAATTGAAGAAGTCATATTAGGTTTCTATGAGAAGTATTTACCAATCGATTCGAAGCACAGTCGTCATGCATTCTTTTTACGATTAATGCGGTGATTATGGACCAAAGACTAGACTGACTACTAAGTTTTAAGCTGAAAATAAAAGGGAAAAACTACAGACACATGTTGGCGCTTTTTATTTGTTGTTTGTGGGTTAAATTGTCATCTAAAAATGTACGCTAACTAGGGTGAATTCATCGGCAATCAGTGTAGCCCGACATCGGATTTTAGTTGGTATCGTATGATGGAGGCGTTGGCTGTGTGTTCTCTTGTGAAATATTTAAAGCCCAGTGACGTCTTGGACCAACAACATTTCAAACTGTCTAACATGTTGCTTCAATTCGATTCTTAAATATTTGTTTAGGTCTCAGTATAATCAAGGCAAAGGCAGACCAAAGAATAGCAACTTCAGGACGCTGACATAGTTAAATAAGTATATCGACTACTTGACGCTCCTCAATATATTCGTTCATTTAAATCACAAACTAAAATTCAACGAATCGTACTAAGTATCTACCGAACTCTATGTGAATGCCATCAACGACTATAATTTCCTAAAACCGGCTATGCACATGAGAATAACAAATCAGCTCAAGAACCACCGAAAATACCCTAGCGCTCGGAAACCTCTACGAATTTCTGATTGCTCCTTACTCCTGGAGCCCTTAGAGAAATAAAATATTGATACAAATTTGAAACCACTGTCTTTCATTTAACTTGTCAGTGCTTAACGGTAAATGAAACAGAATTTTGGAAGATGTCATCGTGTAGAACAACCTTGAGAACACAAAGCTGCATCAATCGTATTTTCCTTACTATAGCCTGTACCCTCCTCCCCGTAGGGTAAAATAATATATGGCTCCAAAAATCTGGGCGTTTGTCGTGTTTTTTTTTTCTTCATGTTTTGACAAATCAGCGCATAACGGTACATGTTACAGAATTTTAAAGATAGCTATCTTGTAGAACAACCTTGAGAGCCTCGGCTACATACAAATACTTTCCTTCCCGATAATCCTTACCCCCCTTAGAGAAAAAATAAGCAAATATGTATGTCGCTAAAAAAAACTGGGACAGATACATACTAAAATTTCTGGGCGACTAGTACTTTAGAACAAATTTTGTATGAAAACTTGGAAATTAGTGAACTTTTCAGAGCTCCATATCTTTTATCGCACATTTGGCGTGCATTTTTTTATGTTTTGACTGTAGCACAAGAGGGCATAATTAATTCTTTCCTCTCCCCAACCCGTACCTACTGTAGTGAGAGTGCAAGAGACGTTTGTCGTGAATTTTTTCATGTTTGGTCTTATCAGCGCATAACGGTACATGTTACCAAATTTTGGAAAATGTCATCTTGTAGAGCAACCTTCAGAGCAGAAGACTGCATCAACAATTTTTCTCCCCCGGCATCTTTTACCCCCTCTAGAAAACAAAAAATGATTACACTAAACAACTTGGAGGGATACCTACTAAATGTTATGGGCGACTAGTACTTCAGAAAAATGTATGGGAAATTTAAAAAGAACCACTTTTTTCGAGCTCGGTGTTTTTGACTCCTAGAGCATGTATGAACCTGAAATGAGGGTGTGAAGCATATACAGTTTATAAAAACAAAATAGGACTGTCATTTTAAACGTGTGGATATTTTTATTTATCGTTAAAGATTTTTAGTAAGGAACAATCTTTGGTAATCACAAGCAAGATTGATGGAAAGATTCTCTGGCGTATCTGGAGGTGGAGGCTTCAGACAAAATGTCATTCTTCAGTGGTTGTTTTTAACTCTGGAATTGAGTCTTAACATCGTGACCAATTACCATTTGTTGAATTATGGTTGGATATGTTTATATCAGGTGGACGAAAAATCTGAAATGAGTTGATTTAAGACCACAACTGATCCCTCGTTGATACGAAAACAATTGAAGTCAGACGTCTGCCTTCATCGATTGTCAATGAAACTCCAGAGTCACCCTAGAAAAGATAAAAATGAATATACATTATTGGGAGTTCGTTGATTCGGTTATATACATTACAATCATTACAATATACATGGATTTGATAGTACCTCCCGGAGTAACACACTAATGGCTGTATCCAAGATTCGACTAAATGAGGGTGCTGTTTATCATTTGTAGTGTTGAGTTCGTAACTCTGGTCCATCTGGGGAATAGAGATTTTGGGTTTCTGCCAAGCCATCTCCAGCAGCCTTGTTTAATTTCGGTTTGGATATTATTATCCTCACTTCGCTTTGATCAGGCGGATGAACGTTTTGGCTTTCGAAAGGAAAACCAAGTATAGAGCATTTTCGTTAATTTCATTTTCTTAATTTATTAGAAATATATTTTTTGTTTGCTTTTTTCCATTTACACAATTCGTAAATAAATTAAATGTTTGGTTAGTAACTGATTTCAATGACATAATTTGTAAATATTTAATATTTGGTTACTGACCTTCGGAACAATGAAACAAAAGAAAAAGCAATAAAATAAAACAATAAAGATGGAACAAATAATAATAAATGTACAATAACTGTTCTCTTCGATTTCAATTAATTTAATAATTCGGCTATGCATTCGGATATCCTATGTACAACACATCTACGATATATTTCGCTATGAAAAAAGATTATTGGAAGTTTGCTGAATTTTCAACAAATTTACGATGAATCAGTCTTAATATACATAAAAACCGTCCACACTACTAGAAAATAAAAGGAAGATAATTAATACAAACATACATATGTATGAATATAGAAAGTATTACCTTTTTTTTCTTTGTAACAAATCTTTTAGCTATAAACGAGTAAATGCTGTGTGCAACACTATAAACAGACTTCGTTTGGTTAAAGCTCCTCTTCGGCATTGGAAGCCGCCGAGTCGGTATCTTCAGAATCATGTGCAATCTGTTTCGCTTTATGATGATATGAGTTCAGTATGTACCGTCTATTCTTTCGCCTGATTAATTTTGCCGCTGTCGTCAGGGCCATTGTGCGTGGTGTCGATATTAACGTTCGAGTCCTGCGTTTTAGGTGCTAGATTAGATTATCAAGGAAGCAGAAGGATGTTTCGTTTTTTTTTTTGTTGTTGTGTAAGAATAAGAAAAAGAAAAAAAAAAAAAAGAACACAAATAACGTAAAATAAAAGCAGATAAAAATATTCTTACATCTAGCACATAACAAACGGTTAATTATCTAATATGGGATTCTAGCAATCACAAAGTAAAATCTCAAATAGAAACATTTGAATTTGAACATCTAAGCTAAGGAGGATTAGAATGAATTAAGAGAATTAACAGCTGAGACATATAGAACGGTTGATAAAAATGTGAAATTTCAATAAAAGGTTTGAAATATTCATAAACATCGAGAGTCTTTTGCGGATGAATTTGGGGGAAATTTAGGGTTTATAAACATATACTTTAAAATGGAAGCAAAGTGGGAATAGGTTTTGGTTTTTTTTTTCTTTTGCGATTAGTAAGTTCTTATCCAAATTAGGGTGCACAAACATAAAGCGGCAGGACGCGCTTTCGAATTAAAAAAAAAACAAACGAATGAAAGAAACAAGAAAACCGAATCAAGGTGGGACAAGAAGAGTGGTTAGATTAAAGGAATGTTTTAACTAAGTTTTAAATTTGATATTTATTTTTCAGCTTATTAGACAGAGGCTTGACAGAGGCGGAACTGCAATCTGTCCCTCCTTCTGTCAATTTGAAAGGAGGATATGATTGACAGCTGCATTGCCCGGTAGACAAACGGAGTCTGGGAAACCGCATACAAATAAAATAAATCATTTTTGACACGAATTCGGATCCCTTTCTTATTGCAGCGAATACGGATATCATAAGAATTACTGTGAGAAGATATGTACAACATCGACAGCCTGCAATTGCAAGAGACTGCCAGAACTTTCGACGAATTTGTCCCAACACTCACTCGTGTGCCGGGCTTCAGCCTGTTGGCACCATGAGACCGCTAGTTTGACAAGGAATGCCGACAAACACATGCAGTACAACAAGAGGTATATAAAGCGACACTGCAAAGAAGAAAGAGTTCCATGAGAAAATAGGGCGGGAAGTGCATCGACTCCTTCAAAAGAAGAAGAAAGAGCATGAGAAGCATGCAATTTTACGAAAAGGTAATGGAGCCCGTAAAGGAACCAGTAGATATGACGAAGGCAATCTTGTACATAGGTTACATTCGGTGCTGATAATACGAAAAAACTACTGCTACAGATTGAATTATGTCGACGAAGACCAACATCCCGCTGTCAGGCAAAAGACAAACACTTGACCAAAACGAATTGAAGACAGCAATACTCAAGCTAAAGTCCAACAAACCTGAGCTATTCAAAGCAGCTGCTGATGACTTGATAGAGGGTATACACCAATCCATTTCTAAGATTACAGAGGCATACGTTTCAGGATCTGTTCCTGTAGAAAATCAGACAAGTCCCAATCGCCTACGACAGCATTTACAGTGACGAGGTATATAGTACAGTGTCTATTTTTGCAGTAAAAGACCGGACTAACTGAAGAGGTTTGGTGGATGAAGATCAGGTTCATCTGAAACTGTAGTGCCAACTAAGTAGGTAAGAAGAAATCTATACTTTTGGCGGATTGAGAAGCTTTTCAACCAGAACAGGATGGAAGAGCTGAGGTATCTGGACTGTAGGTTTGAAAATATTTCTAGAAGCCTTGAAAATACCAAAGTTCTACAGATTACCGAACTTCCCCAGACGGAGCTGTTAGCTAAGGCTAAGCAAATTAATACATAAACATAGCATGTAACATATGATCTAAACTGGTAGAACAGTGTGGAAATGTTTTTAAATTATTTTCATGAAGACATTTTCTTGCTTTTTTCGGTTCTGCGCAGTTAGGATCTACACGTTATGACCCTTACCAGACTGAGTACAGCTGCACAGGCATCATCGCCATTCAATAAGGACTATCGACAACAAAATCACCGGTCATTCAAATGCAGACATATGCGTATACGCCCCAAACAAAAGAGAAATAAGGCGACACTTGTCTTGCGCGACTTCAACACAAAGCTCAAAAGGAGGATTCAGTAGGCTAATCGACTTTGTGGCTGGACGAAACGTTGTCGTAAGTGGTACGTGGTCCGAACATTGTAACATTAGCAAGGAGGCTCACAGTCAATTAACCGTCAATCACATTGCGATCGTCTCAAGGCACCCCATTCAGCAGGTTTGATGAATGCTCGAGCCTTTCAAGTGAACATTGCATCCACTCACTTTCTTGTTATTACCAGGGTACCGATGCAGGTATTCCATACATCGCAATGACAAAAGTAACACTATAAGTTTATTCAATGTCAAATGCAAAAGCTTAAACTTTGTTAAGGGTGAATAGTTATGCCCCCCGACTTAAATCGCATGCGTAAGTAGAGGCAGTTACCTAGCGATTGAATTGGCTGAAGAGGTTTGTTGGTTGATTTTCATAAACGAAATTTTAAGTGACCTTGAAAGGAATTTTAGTTCAATGGTTAGTATGTATATTTGGCACGGCAGCTCATGGAGAGCCAAGGCCTAGCTTCTCACAACCATTCATGTTGTGCGTGATATATTCTTCGCACGAATGGAAGGGACCTACAATTTAATGCCAACTCCGAACGGCGAATTGAGAAGCTTTTTTTTTCATGACAATTTGTACTCTTGCAGGTTTGTCATGCCTGCGAATGGTTAGTAGTTGGACAGAGAAAAAGATTCACACTTTAAGTGATGGAGTACTGGGGGAGGCTAGGTGATATCTCAAAGCGTATAGCTCGCTGCAAAGTTGATCGGTCTCACTAGAGTGTCTTGTTGATTGAGGCACAGGTTCGCTCCGCACGAGAATGCTCCCGCTAAGAGGATTTTTGAACCCCAGTCACCTTGTTCAAGAAGAAAGGGAAGACCTAACCTCCAGTTTAAAGATCAGGCAATCGCAGACGCCAGAAACCTTGGTCCAATAAACTGGAAGCAGTGTGCCCGGGACCGTGAAGGATGGAAAGCGGCATTAGTTCAGGCTCAGAATGTCGAATGTGAGCATTGAGTCATTTTTGAGTCGCTTAAGCTTTGAAGTTTTCATTATAGTCTAACTTTTCCATTATAACGGCGACGGCTATAAAGCTTGGGTAGTATCCTCATTTTCTTTGGAATAAAAACTCCAACGACTTCCGCATCCAAAATTGTCAGCTTAAGATCATGTTTTCTCAAGAAGCTTGTTCATTAAGGCTTTGGTGCATCTTAAGGTTGATAGTTCGATGAGCGAGCGAGAATTAATTCATTTGTGGTAGCCAATATATAACAATTCACTTTTTTTTTCAAATTGGTTAGTTTAAAAATTTCTGATAATGTCAAGACTTTTTTTTACAGTTTCAAAACTGCCAGAGATTTAAAATTAATATTTTTTTTTAAGAAATGCACAGTCAAAACAGCGGAGACAATTTAAAAAAAATGCAAAACAATCATTCTCAATTCAATTGTTCAAGTTCCCTTCTTTTTTTAATAAGTAAGTCATGCCACAAAAAGAGGTGAACAATTACACAAAATATTTAGAAGTTTATTTCTTCCTCTTATTCATTATAGAAAACACAAACTAAGTCTGTTTTTTTTTTTTTAACAAAAATCGATTTAACTTACTTTGTCCCAACACACTATCTAAAAACACATAAAATTTAGCGTGTACTTTTGTCTGTTCAAAAACTGCAACGTTTTTTCTTTTATTTAATCAACGGTTTTAATGTGAGTTATTTCTTTTTTAATTTATAATTGCTAAACTAATTGAATTTTTTGTTAACTACACGAATATAATAATTTTTGTTTTTTTTTTTTATGTGGACGTGTGTGTGTGAATCAAATGTATGTGTGCCTGTGTATTTTTAAATTGAAAAATATGATTTCTTTTATAATTTATCATAAAAAAATAGAATTACATTATATTTGGTAAAAGTGTGCATTCGTATAGTGTAATTGGTTTGTATTTACAATTAACAAGTATACATAACATTAAACAGTTAATTAATTTTTTGATTTGTTTTCTTTTAGATTTTTTTTTTTTTATATATATAATTTTGTTTGCATTTTCAATTACCAACTATAAAGCTAATCAGAGATAGAATTGCTGAAACAATTACAACGTATACGGTGGCAGCGATTATGATTTTAAAATCCATCTCAAGAATTTGATGATGTAATCCTGCAAGAAGGATGTATTCGGAAATATCGTTTTAAAATTGAAACATTTAAATGGTGTCCAAGTTTGTATTAGTAATGGGATTAGTCATTTGAAACAATTCACACGCGTTAGAAAACAAACAAATGAAAAAAAATGTGAAAAAGATGCGTATTTGGTTGAACATATAGAAAGCGGGGACATTTCTCGTTTTGTACAAGTTACTGTAATTTTGAAAAGCTGTAAACACTAAAAAAAATATCCCGAAATTTCTGAACAATTTCTATACCGCCAGTATTAAGTGGCAACGCTGCCATCATTCTATTAGAAGCGACGCAACTTTTGTGTTGTGGTTTATCCGATTACCACCACAAAACCACTGGTTTGATGAAGCACATGCAACAAAACAATAGGCACATAAGAACGAGGGTTACTCGTAAGCTCTATGAACAAAGGAGATGAAAAGAACAACGGTATCTTCAAAAGAAGAAAGAAGAACATGAGAAGCCCGGGATTCAAGACATTGAGAGATGTTACTCCAGGGAAAAAAAACGCGTTAAGGGAACAAAGCTTGTGCTGATAAATCTTCAGCTTATGAAATATCTCGACTCACGGAAACTCCTCAATGACCGGCAGTACAGTTTCCGTAGCAATTGGTCTACAGGTGATCTGATGGCTTATCTCACTGAGAAGTGGAACGAATCTCTACATCATCTTGGTAAAAGTAAGATTGTTGCGCTTGATATTTCAAAAGCATTTGACAGAGTTTGGCACCAAGCTTTTTTGTCGAAAATGCGTGCATATGGCATCGATGTATCTCTTCTTCAATGGATTAGAAACAACCTTTCGGGCCGGTCAATCCAAGTTGTTTTGGACGGTTTTAAGCCAGCAATCTACCATATAAATGCTGGTGTCCCTCTTCCTCATTTTAATAAATGATCTTGTGTCTGCAACTTCTAATCTATTTTCGTTCTTTGCCCTTCGGGCGTAGCAGAGCAACGGCTACGCATGTTAAACTCGTTAAATTCCAACCTCGACAGCACAATAAAATAGGGTTCTACAAATAGAGTAAAATTAATGCTTCCAAAACTACATAAATGCTGTCTTCTGTTTCTTAAGCGAAACCCAAACCTCGAACCATTATCCATGAATGGTACCTGCATCGCCGTAACCGAAAAATTGTCCATCCTCGGTATGTGTGGTAACAACGATCTTCGTTGGAACAACCACATATTCGATGGCGCCAAGAACGCTGCGAAATGTCTAGGTTTTCTCAAACTTCACCCATTCTGATATGGCTTCAATATACAAGGCGTTTATCAGTCCAAAGCTTGAGTACAATGTTCATATCTGGTCTGGTGCACCAAAAACCGTCCTGCATAGTCTTAACACAAATCACAAACATTGCGAACAAATGTTTCCTTTCTCTCATTGTTCACCAATTCATTTATCCTTTTACAAAATGAGCTCTAGCGAAATATTCAGCTGCATTCTGCCCCTTCAATATTTCACCCGAAATACTCGTCATGCTTCAAATGCACATCAGTTTACCCTTAAGCCTACTTTCGGACGTACTGTTAAATGTAGAGATTCTTTCTTTAGCCGTATCACACGTATGTGGAATGATCTACATAGCTCTGTGCTTCCTCATCACTACAACCCACAAGAATTTAAAGTCAACCTGCCTCCTTCATCTCTCATCTAATTTTCCTAATGCCCATGCTCTAATTTAAGAGTAGGCATAAGCCCTTTACTGTGCGTTAATTATATAAAAAAAAAAACCTTTTGGTAGAGAGTATAACGGCGAAGATCAAAATTACGCGCTAAGACTTCCATCCACCTGATCAAAACGAAACAAGGAAAGCAATATCCAAGTAAAAATCCTTAAGGCTGGTGGATCTGATGGCTTAACCGCTGGAGATGACTTGATAGAGAGCATACAACTAATTCTTAAGAATAAGTCAGATGAGCGTATGTGTGTAAATACAAATATGTACATGACATCTCGCAATCATTTGCAGAACAAAGCAAGCAGTCATTGGCGCCTTTGCTAACATAGAATCAGAAGCTACTAAAATGGGTTGTAAATGAGGATAAAACGAAATATATGCGGTCTATGAACACCGACGTCTCGGCCAAAACGTTCCGATTGGCAAGGAATTCTTCTACCTAGGCTTTGCTATCAACTCTGTCAACGACATCAGCGCGGAGATCCACCAATCGCTATAACTATGACTTTAGGAGAGGATGCTTTAACAAGGGCTTATCGAGAAAGACTAAGGAGAATCTATACAAGACCCTCAACATCCCCGTCCTGGTGTATAATGCAGATCCATTGACTCCGACAAAGTCCGATGAAAGGGCTCTTGAAATTTTCGAGAGAAAAGTTCTACGTTGGATTTATGGTAACCACGAACTATACGAGCTGTACAGCATCACCGAGTTGGTCAAAATTATCCGTGAACAACGATTAAAGTGGGTAGGTCATGTAGAGCGGATGAATATCAATGCTCCAAATACCTAAAAAATCTTCGACTCCACGTCTGAAGGATTGCGCAGCAGAGAATGACTTGCGCAAGTGGGGGTGACCTCAAACAACTCGGCGTATGCAACTGGAGGCAGCTGGCTAAGGATTGTGCTGGTTGGAGAGGGTTGTTGGTTGAAGTCCTGTTACGTTCCAAACTGCAGCGCCATCATTAATAAGTAAATGCGTGTTATATTTCTCGTACAAATGGAGGAGACATGCAGTTTTTAATACTGACTCCGAACGACGGATTGAGAACATTTTTCATGCCAAATTATATTCTCATCCGTGCCATTCGAGAGGTGGTGCTGCGAAGAATCAAATCTGTGTCAGCTTGCTTAACAATCCTATCCAATAACCCCTAAGCCAGGGCAACCACCGACTGTATGCCTGATGAACAGAATCTCAGCATTGTTTGCGGATCAACAAGAAAAAAGACCCCTTTAACTGCGTCAACTACAGAGGCAACAATTTTGGCATCGCATACACGATTTTATCTGCTATATTGTCTGATTTGCCACTGTCAGTGCGATTTTAGGCAAGGAAAGTCCACAATCGACCAAATTTTCATACTTCGGCAGATCCTGGAGAAAACTCAAGAAGTTCATATCGCTGCCCACCATCTCTTTATCGATTTTTAGACCGCATTGCACAGCATTTACAGAGGCGAGCTTAACAGAACGAAGTACATGCGAACATACATACATATATGCTGTCAACAAATAACAAAACTTACCACCCACGCGTTAGCCGAAACGTCACATGGGGAAATCAAGAATTTGTCTACTTAGACTCCGCTTTTAATTCTGCCAACACCAACTCTGCCATGATCAAATGGACAATCACTTTTGTCAACCACTGTTGTTATGGAATCAGAAGGCGATTGAACAGCAACAAGGCCCTGTCAAGAAGAACGAAAGGAACGTTCTATAAATCCTCATCTCATTTTTACTATTTGACATACAGGAAGAGGTGTAAGCTTTATGACAATCGAATGAAAGAGAAGATTCAATCAGAAATTATAGTGAAGAAGATTTATGGTATGTACAGTACATACAGCGCTGGATGGTTTATAAAGGATTACCACCAGTGATTCCGACCGAAAAGTTTTCAAATCCTCTCGCAGAGGGACAACGTGGAAGATGAACTCATCTAGTTCTGTGATAAGTTTTGTTTGGAGGAAGTCATTGAGTTCAAAAGAAAATGTATACTTTCTGGTTGCGCCAAAATATCACGATACTCGAATGCAAATCCTTGTCTGCCATAGCATAAGAAATTTCAACAGCTTGTTGGGATCCCACTCAGTCACTGTCAGCTGGAATACGAAAGTTACTCTTATGAGAAACTTCTAAATGGATTCAGACATGGTTTGCTTTAGTTTCCCCGGTGGGGTTAACTATGCTTCCTTCGATCTTGTGAACTAATTCGTTCACCCGTCTATGATCCATGGTTAAAAGAGAGTTAATTAGATTAACGAAGAAACATAGCATTAGCTATATGAACGCAAGAAATCTTTCTCCAGAATCTGCGGTACATCCACTCAAAGAACTACGAGAGGTTTTTTGACCAATAAGACTGAAAATGAGCTTGAATGCACTGCACGGATTCGAAGCATTCAGAGTTTTCAATCCCTACAAGACATAACTCTAAAACATCCAGAAACTGAAGGACAACTTTCCAGAACAATTCAATTGAAGATTACTTGGTGCTGTTACGCCCCCTAAGCAGATCATGCTGGGCTTTCGTTACTGTTGAAGATGCCTACTTCCTTAACTATGGTGGTGGAAACATGCAACGTTTATCGGAACGGGCTCTCATTGATTGCTTTAGAAAGTTTGGTAACAAAAGCTACGGTGGTGGTGAAGGTTAAAGGCATCCCAACTGAAGCCGATTTCTTAGTCAGACTAACTTGTGTCACATCGACAGCGTTTCACTTATTATTAAGATCACTGGCTTTTTCTATCCAATGATCACAATCCTTTCAAGATTGCTTTAATTAAGGACGGATCATTATCGGTGAGCCGTTGAGCTTTGGCTTCTATTCCACGTAGTCTGCAGTAAAAAACTCTTAATCCTAAAGATGTCAAGTCTGGCTAGGTCGTTAAGGTCATTGAAGAAGTACTCCTCTAGTGTTTTTCTCCTCAACCTTGATAGCGCAGGGCACGTGCAAAGAAGGTGTGTAGTCCTTTCTTTTGCCCCCTCGTCTCTGCAGCTTCTACAGAAATCGTTAGAAGGTACACCCATTCTGATGGCATGCCTGCCAACTAGACAATGCCCCGTAAGGGCTCCTATTATAATTCTTATAAGTTTCCTGTTCACGGACAGAAGTCTTCCTGTTCTCTTCAGATCCAGGATATGCCAGATCTGTTTCGACAGAAGACAAGTATTGATATTATTCCACTTGCTGTTAGCTATTCTTCTAGCTTCACTATCGAGGTGAGACTTTATCGATTCTTGAGAGACAAGGGGTTCCCCTGCATTTTCAGAGAGGATCCGACCCGCGCCTTCCTTAGATAGTTCGTCCGCTCTGCAGTTGTCCCGTAAGTCCCTGGGTCCTGGAACCCAGCACAGAGAGACGTCGCATCTGTCAGCGATCCCAATCTACTTATGTAACAAGGTTTAGAATTGCGCTGTGTGGAGTTTCCTAGGTTTCACTTTCAATAAAGACATCATGTACCACAATATTCTCATGAAATTGTTTTCTACAACCACATTTCTCTAAGGAGAAGTAATTTGAAAACAAAAGTTGCATTTTCAAGCACATTTCACGAAAAAAAGTCATATTCAGTGTGAGGACCGTGTATGGAGCCTCATTTGTGCACTTCACTTTTATCCCTGGTTCACCAAGGGAAATGGTTTCATAAGATTATTTGTTACTGCGAGAGTGAGAAAAACCATTAGAAAATCTTAAAAATATTACTAATACCGGATCTAGAATGTGACTCGACATCATAAGTAACAACAACAAGAAACTTATGAATGCAATTAAGAAACAAGCTGAAGTAACTTACGTTTCATCTAATTCATCTTCGATTGATTCTTCATAGTGATCTGTTAAAGAAAGTTGGCTTTCTTTCTTCCCTTCCAACCATACGGTTTCTTGATTATTGAACACCCAATCAATTTCTTCATCGATATTTACGCGCCGTTTACGTGTCTATGGTAGGATGGATAAATTATAATCCAACACATTGATAATATTTGGTTTTAAGTGTTCTGGTCTTAAGATAAAACATGAAATGTGTAGGCATGTTTAAAAAAATCATTTAGTATCAAGATTAAACTCGTCAGTATCAGTCCGATGACAACACTAAAGGCAGCTTAGGAATAAGGGATAGTACTGTCAGGAAGTACAGTTTAGCACTACACCACCTCTGCTAACGAATTCGAGTTTATCGACATTGTGGCAGGGTGAAACATTGTCATAGCTACCAGGCGTGTCCCACATCTCTAGAGGTCTCCTGACCAATCCACCGTCAATAGATTGATAACATTCCGATCGATGTATAATGGATGTCTGAAGTCTGAACGTTCCGATTAGCGGACATTGATTCGAACCACTACGTTGTTGTAGCCAAGGTACAGTTGCGGATATTCCGAACAGCGCAAAGACAAGGAAGAACTGTAAGGAAGTTTGACACTCCGACGTTTGCAATCCTAAGAAACCGCGAGCATGGTCTTTATCAATCGAGTGGGCCGTAATGTCTGAAGCGGTCATATGCATCTAGTACTGAAGACCAGTGCTTAAAAGCTGAATTCCTCTCGACTACCACAATGAGACCCACGGTTCGGGGAAGAAAGCCGGCTGCGAAACAAGAGGCAAACATAGAAGGACCAGGGCTGCTAGAGAGCTCTACGAACAGAAGAGAAGAGATTAACAACGGTTTCTTAGAAGGAAAAAGGTACATATCAATGTGGCGCTAGGCCAGGAAAGTCCATCACCGACCCAATATTCAGACTACGGCAGATCTTGAAGAAAATGATCGAATCGCCTATGGCAACATGTATAGAGCCGAACTATACTCAGCGGACTGTGCAGGATAACGATAGAGAATGCTCGCTGATCCTTTGAGGTCGGTGCGAAACTTACAAGCCAACATAAGAGGCACAATATTCCAAAAGTCTGTGCAACTATTTACGTATGCCGACAATAATGGCGTTATAGTCACTATTCAGCAAGCTGTCACCGGTGGTGCATTCGCGAGTTTTGAGGCAGTACAGCATCATTAATTTAGTCAAGAAAAAGCGTATTGGACTAGAAGCAGTTAGCTATAGATCAAGCTAACTGGATATGTTAACTGGTTAAGATCCAGATTTCCCTCGAACTGCATTGCCACAAAGGTAAGTGTATAAATCCAAAATCCCCTGTGAAATTACTGGGAATCTGTTGTTGTTTTAAAAAAATCTACGATAGATATCCATCCTGGTAGGTCTTAAGACAGCTTAATTCGACTGCTAGCAGTATCCTTTAGGCAAAAATTCAGACAATCCGGAAGGAACTATTAATAACGAAACCACAAAGGGATCACTTGTTATGATTAGTTATTGTGCTAACTATCAAGCTATGACATGCTTTAGCGGCTATGTGCAAAGGTATTCGGCCTTTCTTTTTAGTTGAGTTATTCAGCCAGTCTATGGTATTATTAAAGCAATAAGGAAACCCACCTGCGTAACCATAAAACGTAAAGCCCTCATCAAATGACTATTTGTAGAAAAATGAAATTACTATTATTAAAATTGATTTGAAGGCATGAAATGTATAATTAATTATTTGTTAAATGGATTTGTTGTTTATTTTGGTTAAATTTTTTTTTATTTTGTCTACTAGTTTACCATTTTTAGTTATAGTGTTATTTTAAGGCTCGTGTTTTGTTTTAAAAACCATTCAGCAAGAGCAACATTTTTAAATAAGACATGAATATTATAGCTGGGTAGTCAAACAAGTTCTGGAGCTTAAGCCAATAAAACAGAATCCAAACTATTCCATATATTGTAGTACATATCGTATCTATTCTTGTTCTAAAAACTGGTTAACAAAATTGGTCCCTTAGGAAATTCAAACAATGTCCCAGCAGTGTGATACCCACTAATGATAACAAAATATCATCCTGATTGTCTGATTTGGAAACCGCTTGAGAGGAGTTATCAAATTTGTCCGCATCTTTTACATGAGCTGGTGTCAACTCTTGGTGTCCACTCCACCAACAAATTAGTCTTGTCTAAATATTAGATCAACAGAGATTGTGAGCATCCAACTGCTGCCAAGAACAGAGCCTAAGTCTTCAGACAATGACGGCTTCATGAATTGACACGTGCAATCAAACAATCGATTTTGCTAGAAAAATTTCAATGAGAGAGTCACTAGCGAGGTCCTTGCATGTTCCTGTGGCTCGCGTCTTTTCTGAACAATAGGAAAAATGCTATGTAATGACTAGATCCGGCTCAAGTGGAGTCACCAACTATCCTCAAAGTGCAGTCATTGATAGCGGATGTGAAGTTTCACTCACGAATAATATGACGCAACCTTACACACAGACCCAACATCTATTCCTTTTTTTTTGGCTTTACAGGTAAGAGACTTTTTGCTGGTGTGGAAAACCCATCCGCATTCAACCAATTCTCGAGAAAGGCAACTATTGTTCCAGAGCTTTACTGACAATGTTATCCAAAGTAATTAAATGCTAGAAGATAAACTAATAAGCGACTTATAATACGTTTTTTGCAGCTCATCTTCAACTGGAGTCTTGCTGAGTTGTGTTACCCACACGTAAGGGTGACTACCACCGAAAAGTACGAGAAATCAAGAGCCCTTGCCTTGGACAATCCAAAAGACTTTAATGGAGAACGACATAGAGCTCTATTAAGTAAGCTAGTCTCCTATGAATAACTCTTCAAGTTGTTATCGAAGGTGCTTCTTCCGATACGTAAGCTGTAAACGCTCAAGTACTCTAGAAATTTTAGCTTTCACCAACTCTATTTCTACTTGACATTAACGACTTGCTTAAGTCGAAAAAGAATGCATAAGGTGCATGAATAATATCAACCGGCAGGAGAACTTAAAGCTTTCTTTTTCTGTTTACTTCTGGAAAAGGGAAATAGTGTTAGCTCTAAGCGGCTGGCCGGGTTCGTAACTTCCGCCGACATCTTTGTCATCACCGTTGCCGCCAAGGGACTTCTATCCAGGGATAATGTACCGAAAAGAATGCGGCAGGAGTCTACGAAGTTAGACATACATGTTTATTTTGTGTATAGGCCTAAGTTGGCGGTCGAGAAGATCATCACAGTGCCATCTGGAGTAAATAAATGTTGTCTCTAGTGTTTAGCTCGATGTCTCACCTAGGGTCTTCGTCTTGCAAACCACCCTGACGCGACAAAGCGAAGACTGAGAATCGTTGTCACGAGAACGAACTCGACCTAATCACTTCCCGCTCTTCCCCTTTTTGGGGAACAAGTACAATCCTGTCTAAGTGCTTCGATTAAACTGAGCATATTTCATTCATTCAAGAACTACGGCAATTGGGAAAGAGTTAATGAGAGCTAGGACCCACAAGGAAAATAGGATATAAGTAAAGTATCTACAGCTACAACATTCTTTTAAGTTACAGAAGAGATGATTCCTGTTGACATATTGGATTATCTTATCCGATCCGAGTTTAAACTTAGTTTGATTATCCAACAATTTATATGTTGCTCTTGCAGAACAGTACTAAATTTAAATCTAATTTGCTAAGTAAGCGTCTTTACACACAACTTAAACTATTTTACGTAAACCTTATTCTATAAATTCGGTCTAAATAAACAAAAATTGTATATTCTAATGCCAACTCATTAAATAAAATTACTCGTACACATTGACTAAGTTCACCCATGGGAGGCTGTAATTTTCTCTTTTTTTGTTTTAAGTACAACTTATTCAACGCAATTTATTTACCTACGTGTTTGTAATGTTACTGCTGATTATATTAATCAAATGTTTACTACAATTGTTTTTTTTTTTTTTGTTTTTTCTAGAATCTATATATATTTTTTTAAATTATTTTCAAAACTTGAGTACGAATCTCAAAAGGTAAAATAAATTTAAAATCACTCTGCTATAGATTCGTTCTAGTGTGGTCATATGAACCGACTTACGACAGTGTAGCGCACGACATCGCCAGTATATTGATTGAATTGCCCGCCAAAAACCCTCAAAATTTTTAAAATTACAAAACACAATATTGATAGTGAGATTAAGATCAATTTAGCGAATTAAAGGATTTACTGAGTCAACAGGTGGTATATGGGATGAAAAAAAAAAAAAAAATCAAAATGGAAACTAGCAAAAGTTTTCCCAAAAACAAATATGTATACAAAATTTTGGATTACAAAATACAAAATTGAATTGTATTTCCACTTTCTGATTGATTGCAAATATTCAAATTGAAATGGATTGTGTGGTGTTGAGTGTGTTGTATGCTTACCTTGCGTGCTGGCGATGGTGGAACTTCCAAATGGTACTTCTGCTCACAGTAGTTTTTTAGAAGTTTGATGCCCTCTTGTCGGTTTTTCGAATAACGAGTTTCCCAAGCATCCAACAGATGATTATAATAGCGTGGAACTTCTGTGTATTTAAGATATTTGTGCGTGTTACAAGTGGGGAAAATTCTCTCTAGTGGTGCACATCGAGCGAGCTCATCTTCCGCTACCACTAGACAACGGACATCATCAGGCGTAAGATCATCAAGAATATCGTTGATGTACTAAAAAGAAAATGTAAAACAACATATAGAAGTTTAATCAGCTTTCCGTACACACAAAAACAAATGTAATCAACTCCGGATACAAATTACCCATTTAGGTAAAATTAAATACACCGAATCTAATCTAAAAAATTCAATGAACATGCAAGGACAGCGGTAGACATGCATCTCTCCAAAGTTCTCGCATAAAAATAATTTTTTGTTTAACTTACGTCATTACGATCTTCCATAGATTTCCTTGCATAATGGTTATGTTTCACCTTCTCCGCTCTGGACAGATAGTTCACATAAATTCTTTTATCAAAACACAAGGGTCCTGAACTAATACCCATTTTCATAGCGATTTCCTTCTCCATTTCTTGTGACAACTTTGGCGGAATCTATTCAGCGCGAAATATTTATATTACTATAAGACACACATTTGTTTCATTTAATACTTACATTATATAAGGCAGTATTAAGCACACCCTGAACCAATGGTGCCTTTACATGGGCATCCAGTGGCAATTCAGAATGCAACGACGGAGAAATATTAACTTCCAGCAACCAAGGCACTAAATCTTCATCCAACAGCACATCAAATCCAAACAATTCAAAGCAACTATATTTGCTTTCAACGTTGACTTTGACCATGCTGTTGATCGAATGCTCTCCGGATAGGAGTGTTCGCATAACTAGATTCCTTAGAGCTTCCCACAGTCGATCGGTGCGAATGCCTCGATTCGCGAAATAGGCCCACAGCGATTTTATTGTCCATTTATGACCATGGCATGCATTCACATCCTCGTTTTTAGAATAATTAGAGGAAAGCTTATTTATGCTATAGTTGGTTAAATGCATACAACGTTCGTTAAGTGTGTCTGTTTTTGAGCTATACTTCACTGAAATTAGGGGTGAAAGAAGTTAGTACGCTGAGAATATTGTGAAAGAAAATTCGATTGTCTTACCTGAAGCAAACCTCGCCAATCCATTGTGATACATATAGACCCGGAGCGGATTTATAGATGTCACTAACACATACAGCCTTAGATCAAATTTACTTCCATTGATCAACAGAGGACGTTCAATGTACCTTCCAAAACAAACACAACATTAACATGAGTTGGTGTTAATAGTTTAAACAATATATGGCATACCTTTGGACAATTAATGGTTTTCGTTTAGGAATTTGGGCCCATCGATTTACTACCCTGATTCCGCTACCTCTGGCACTAGCTGGTGGCTTTATGATCCACTTAACACCACGTTGTGCGTATTTTGGCCAAGATTTACGTAATAAATTTAAGTCTCCCGGTATAATATAGGTTCTGTAATTGAAAATAGCAATCACTTGTTGAATTTAAGGTTGTAAAGTTTGGTTTATCATCATTAAGGTGGTTTTACATGTGTATAGGTAATCGCAAAAGTATGGACCAGCAGGGTCATCTACGTACATCGTATGAATTGTTTATCGTTGTCTGATCGACGGATACCTTATTGACGAAATAAATTTGTAATTATGCGAAATAATCGTGAAAAATCTCTTCAAAAATATACGTGAAACACTGCATCACATACTTTCTATATGTGAGGCTGCAGAAAGACGGCGGTTTCGCAAATATTAACCGATAAGCATCTCAAAACCTTCACCGAATGCGAATCTTTTAACAATCTAAGCTGATAGAAACGATGCGACAGATTTAATCCGACTTTCACCACGGAACCCCTAATTTGACGAAGCACATGCCGCAAAACAAGAGGCATATAAAGGACGGAGGCTGCTTGCGCACTCTACAAGCTTAAGAGACGAGAAGAACTTCGGCTTGTAGTAGGGTCACAGATGGCCATTGGGTCACAACCCTGCAGATTATATAACGACAATGAAAACCTCACAAACCACTGTCTGGCAGAATGAATTATTCAACCTAGACGATTATAGCTAAAACGGATGTCCACCTGATCAAAACGAGGTGAGTATAGCAGCTTGAGATGCCTTGGCAAAGAGTATAAACCAACTCATCTCTAAGAGTTGGTTAGATGAGTGTATCCCTGATAAATGGAATCTCAGGATCGGTTGCTCGATCTTCAAGAGTGCGGTTTTAGGCCAGGAAAGTTCACAATCGACCAAATTTAACTGGAAAACCCCTAAGAAGTCTTAATCGATTCTCACTGTGTTTTTAACTATTTAAACACCGCCTATGATAGTATTTATCAAACGAGACCTTTGATATCCAAAAAGCATTTAGACGAGTTACCATCGACAATGTTGCCATCATTGGCAGAACTTAGCGAACTGTCACACCAACTGTGCGTTGATTTGAGCGATGAACGAAGGCAAAACTAAGTTATTTGCTGTCAAAAAGAAAACAACAATCGAACAGAAAATGACAATGGACATCTATATCTTCGAGATGGCTAGCACATGTAGGGCGTATGAACGCCAACACTCGGGCCGGTTGTCTTCGAATCTAACCCGGAGTCAAAACGAAGTAAAAGAGTTGATTCAAATTTTTGGGTAATAGACTAGGAGACGAGGTCTGCGAGGAGAACCCCTGAGTAATACGACATGTAGGTGAATATGTTTCGACATCTTTTATACTCACTTTGGCATAAACCCGAATTCTTTCTTCCCGTGCTTAATCATTTGCCTTTGCAAATTCTTCCAACAAGCGTCCTTACGACCAATCTTAAAAGATCCTGGCAGATGATTTATTTTCTGATATGGACGAATTGTTTTAAAGCACTGACTTTTCATATGTTTGCCCCAGGTTCCCATCCAGTCGTTTGTCTCTGAAAGAATGACAGATTTTGTGTAAATTAAATATCCAATGATCCATTGTTTGAACTTACTTTTGAGCAACCGGACGCCTGTGTTCGCCAATACATGTCGCACTAACTTTGGCATAACATTTGTAACCTTCCATTTAAGAACCCTATACAATTCGGGTGGCACATCGGGTCCTCTTTTAGTATTCGACGAAAACGCTAGATATGGTGGAACATTTGGAAATAGACTAGGTACGAGCAGTGAATCTGGATTAAGTAAGCTCTCATCTGATGATTGCGTTGAAAGATTGTTAATAGGTTTACAAGTTAAGGGGGAAGCTAACTTATCGCTGTCGTGAGTAATTTTATATGCATGTGACCTATAGCCATCTTCATCGGAGTCTGAAGAGGAAATGTTCGAATCAAAGCTATCATCGTCGTGCAAATCTAAATCTGAAAGGAGTAGAGGAGTTAGCAAAAAAAAAAAAAATAGAAAAACATTATAAAACCTCTCATCGTACATACCTAGATCGGAGGCATCAAAGTCATCTTCAATGCTGCTACAGCTGCTGCGATAATTGAGGCGCAATCCACTTGGAGTTAATTCCTTCAACTTCTGCTGAGCAGTTAAACTGAGACGACTTCCTGTCTTTGATCCAATAGGCGATGGAGTTGGAATCACAGATTTGGATTGACGTTCGTCGACGGTGTTATCACTCGGTACACGTGAGAGTGAAGGAGATTTTGTTCTCTCACGCCTATAATCGTGAAGGCGAGAAAGTGAAGATCCTCTTCGCTGGCTCGACGGCGACGAACGATACACATTTGAATGTGGAAATACACGTCGTGATGGCCTCGGACTCGAAGTATTGTTGTAGAGTAGGACGCGTGCGGCTGAATGCTTTTTTGGCGTAGCAGGAAGTTTTATGACGCGTCGTTCATCGACATTCGTTAATTTAGTTTCCCCATTCGGGAGATATTTGCCGTTGCTCTCTTTCACAAGTAGATTATCCTGCTTTGACCAGTTACCACCGGAAGCGAGGGCACATATCTCATTTGGTTCTGATTCACTTCGAGTACGAAATTTCCGCTTTGAATTAGCGCGCTCAGAAAACTTGTTATCTTGTTTGTTATCCAGCAGTCGATAAGTGGAAGTTTTATGAGTTTTTAGCATTTCAGGATAAAGTTCGGGATTATAGTCATCACGCAACCATTTCTCTTCGTTGTACAGGATATCGTTGTTCGGCATCTTTTCACGTAGAACTGCTGACAAATTATCACCGATCTCATTTTCAAATACTAATAAACCGTTGGCGTCTTTAGTAACTACGGCCATCTTTCCTTTAAATTTATTTGGAATTATGGGTGATTGCCTTCCCTGCTGTTGCGGACGAGCTCGATGAAAGTTATTTGAAAAATTAAAGTTGCAGTGTTGATCAACAAGCCTGTTACTGCAGAAGGAGGATGAGGAGGGGCTTGTTAATTGTGTCAGTGTATAAAAAAAAGTGTATGTAAGACAAAATTTATCATAGTGTTGTGTCACAAGAGTCTTTGCACATTCAAAATCAGAATTATACTCTCATTGAATTTGCAAAGACTCTTTTAGATTAATCAGGTGTTGAATTACTTTTTTGGCAAATGGTTAGACGGAAGGTAAATATTGTTAATATGCTTGCTGATATTATATCGATTTGATTCACTAATGCTTTCGAGGTAATTGTTTGATAGACCATACAACGATGCTGTCCTAGGTGAAGGAGGAGGCATGCCATGTTTAGTTCTTGATTTCGTTCCGCGCAAATGATCATAATGAATGTACATGGCATCTTCAATGTCAAAAACGCTTGCTGAATTATTGATATGGAAATGTGAACTTTTCATTTTGTTTTCTTTTAAACTGCGGAGCGTACATGAAAAAAGGGTGGCAAGCGTTAGTTAAAATGATTTCTTTGTTTGCTAATGGAAAGTAGAACAATATTTGCAAGCAGGAAACGTAAATTAATGGAATTAAATTGAACGAAAGGAATATAAATAATGCAAAATAAAATAAAGCTTAGCTATACCTACGTAGAGAGACGTAGTTGAGGATTTACACAACCTTTGTGCCATAATGCGGTTTACTCGATAGATTTAATATGTATTTGTTTGTTAAGTCAGTATCTACGATTAAAATAGACATTATCACTTTTCTAAATTATTAAGGGAGTTTCTAGAACACAACGAAGCCGAAGAAGTCTTGGAGAACATAATCTGCCCGGCACAATCAT
The DNA here is from genome assembly GCA_951813785.1 of Criorhina ranunculi. Lineage (NCBI taxonomy): Eukaryota > Metazoa > Arthropoda > Insecta > Diptera > Syrphidae > Criorhina > Criorhina ranunculi. Next base: position 33,647,135 of record OX638383.1, on the reverse strand, counting down.
CTGATCTTAACCCTATTGAACTTCTATGGGAAGAGCTGAATAGGTATATCGTCAAAAGAAGTTATGTGAACCTCTGTTAGGTCATCGCGAAATTCGTTCGGTTCGGTTGCTGATCGAGCAGCCTCTAAACGACGCCACAATGCGCGATCAAGCGTGAAAATTACTGCTCTTGCTGAAAGTGTGGCTGAAGACTCAAACCTCACGATTCCTCGTCTTGCAGTTGAAGTTGGCCTTTCTGCGGCCTCAACTTGGCGAATTTTGTGAAAAAACTTGGGCATGCATCCGTAGAAGATCCAATTGACACAAGAACTGAAGCTCCAAGATCACCAATCTCGACGTACGTTCGCTGATTGCGCCAACTTTTGGCGAAAAAATCATCTTCAGTGATGAAGCACATTTTTGGTTGAACAGCTTCGTGAACAAGCAAAATTGCCGCATTTGGGAAGAGAAGAATCCACAGAAGTATCAAGAGTCTCCATCGCATCGAGAGAAACTTACTGTTTGGTGCGGATTTTGGTCAAGCGACGTCATTGGGTCATACATCTTCCGAAACGACAATGGCCAGACGGTGACTGTCAATGGCGAGCGATATTGGGCCATGATAACTGACTTTTTGAGGCCTCAAATGTATGACATGGACCTGGACGACATGTGGTTCCAAAAAGATGGCGCAACGTGCCATACATTGCGCGCTAGATTGGAGTTGTTGCAATAAACGTTCCCAGAACGTGTTATTTACAGATTTACAACCCTATGCCCTCTTTTATATCTCATACACAACTCTGTTTATTGAATTTAAAAGCTAAGACACGCTTAATGAAAAACCCCTTACGAGTATAACGATTTTGAAACTGACGAGTCCATAAATAAAACGTAGACACTCAATTGTATAAAACAGTAATCTACGTGTAACAACTTGAATTAAAAAAATGCTGAGACATGCAAGGGTGCTCAGAGTCAGTCACACTCACAAATATGGAAATATGGATAAATTTCCAATAACAAAAGCTGAATAATCTGATTATAGTGTCTCCCATCATTATGCTATACAGCATAATCAAATGGAAAAAAAATACCTTTTCAACATATGAATTCAATTTAGTGATTATGCGACTTCACGCAATGTCGTATTCACGCATAGGGTGAGCAACAACTTCAGCGTCCTGTCAATATATTTCGTCACGATATACAGCAATAATCATACATAAGTGAATCAACGTGAATCTAACTTTAATTCGAGTCAATTAAGGCAACAAATTGTATCAAACCAAAACAAAAGAAATGCCAAAGGATCCTCCTAAAGTATATAAATACGTTCTCAAAGTGATGTCCTTAATTATTTAGTAGCCACATTCTCTTCAAACATTCTCTTGTCAAAGTTCTAAGATAAAACACATTTTAATGAAAAAGCCTCTTCATGCTGATGCAATCGGATTAAATGGCTACTAAACTAGGAAATCATTTTAATCAATCAATAATTGAACCTTTTGTATTGTGCTTGAAAGGCGGAGTAGGGTAGGACGATGATTTCTATTTTTTTTTATATATACATACATATATATGTACCTAATAAAATAATGAAAAAAACGAACGTTTGATTGCCATTCATTTTGAACACTCAGGACAGCTTAACAAAAGTGGAATAAAAAAAAACTAAAACAGAAGAACAATGAAAATGAAATTGTGCTTGTTGCGAATAGTAGTTTCTGCTACCATCGTACGGTTTCTCTTTATTTTTTTTATAAAGTGAAAGTAGAAAAGATAAAAAATGTGTTAAAATTTATTCTTTGAGTGGTTAAGTGTTACAATTGTAAAACTGTTGGAGTGGGACTCTCTGTTCTTATGTTCTATATATACATTTTCTAATGTATTTATTCTAAAAAAAAAAACAACAATAAACTCTGTTCCATTATGCTTAAGGAACAAAGTAGGTTGCATTATGTATTCTTTGCACAAATAGACAAGTGTCCTTGCCATTGTCCTTGCATACAGCAGTTGATCAAAAGCAGGCACTTTGGATGAGTGTCGTCTCAGTTGACGACATTCAGTCGTATACTGCTGTTTAAAATTCAACCACTTAAAGTGCATAGTTACATACATATAAGCTTGAAGGGAGCAGTCTTTTTATAGCGCATAGCCGTTAGTTTTTTTTATCGTCGATTGGTCTTTTTCCCAATGAAGGGTGAAATACATATATGTAGCATTGGTGATACAATTCGAGGGTAGAGAGAAGTGCATTTTTGAATTCCACAATTGAGTATCAAGGATGTCCAAACTATGAGCACAATTCTGAGCCTACTACGCCCAGATGGACATATGTACTTATACATAATTGCTTTGCAAAAGCAACTCTTTCCACTAGAGCGAAGTAGAAGAAGGATCCAAGATTTCAATTCAACTCCTACCGTCTACTGGACTCTGCGAGCGTTTTTAAGATGGAACTACAAGCAATAAGCGACACCTATGAAATCAAAACAAATCAGGGTTTCAAAGTTATTTATTCGACTAGTACTGGAGAAACAGGAGCGAGTTTAAATGATCACTGTCCCAATGACAGAATAAAATAATAGGGCTGATAAAGATCGCCCTTGAAGAAATAGTTCATATTCCACTGGAAGCTAAAACGAGAATATTTTCGAAAGGCCAACTAACTAGCTGGCTAGCGCAGCTATCGCGCAGAAAGCAACTATCCTGTGCATAAGCTCTGTGCGGGTGTATCACCTATGCACTGCGACCTAAAAGATCCTTTGTGTCAGGCAAAATACCCCTTACTTACTTACTTAAGGTGGCGCTACAGTCCGGGGTGGACCTGGGCCTCAACCAACAAGCGTCTCCAGCTAGCTCGATCTTTAACTAGCTGCCTCCAGTTTCGCACGCTAAGTTGGTTGAGGTCCCCTTCAACTTGCGTGCGCCACCTTAGTCGCGGTCTTCCTCTACTGCGCTGTCCCTCGGGGGCGGATTCGAAGGCAAAATAACCCTACAACTGGAAAATATTGTGATCTCTAGCAAAATTGAGATCACGGAAGAACCGTGGTTGACTATGGCTGGGAAAACGAGCTAACGAGCTGTGGTGATACTTTAGCACAAAATATGCTTAGCAGTGTCTAGGTCTTCCAAACAAAGGCGGCACATGTCCGAAAAAGTGCTACGCAACTTGTGATGCAAGTTAAGTGAGCAGTTACCATTGAGAAAACTTGCGATTGTTTAAAAAGGGATGGATGCATTTTTTAATTTTTGTCGAAGTTCTGTTGATGAGTTCCATTTTGGTGTTAACATGGGGATAAGCTACATAAGGAAAATGGCTCTAAATTTTGATTGAGGACCTGGTCTGGCATAGGCCTGAATTCGCTTGTGGGAACCCAGAGCTATGAGCAGCACTAGGATGTTGGAAAGCGATTCACGATTCTACTATTTTGCTTTTTAGAACATCTCTATACACCCTGTGATAGACGAGTCTTGAGTATAAAATTAACAAAACTAGCAACAGTGAGAAACATTTGCTATGTGATTGTCCTGACTTTGCTCAGATGAGTGGGCGGATCTTCGGTTTTGATGTGATGAGGACTGACAAACTAAGCTCTTTTAAAATTGGAGTTCTCCAGTAGGCAAATCTTTAAGTATGATAAGATTCCTTCACATCTTTTACATATTTGACTTGTTGAACATATCTTCAATACGAAAACATCTTCCAGCTTGGTATCTTATCTGGGTACAAGAGAAATCATAATTAAACTGAAAATTACAAGTATTTGATAGATTCCTTCATCTCTACTCTCACACCATGCCTGGGTTTTTCCTCTGGAATTAATTTGGTTAAAGAAAATCCTTGACATCTTGACAGTAAGGAAGAACAGACCACATGCTCGATGAACTAACGACTGTAGACACTTTCGGTAAACCGCATAATTAAGCAATAGCATTTCACTATCTTTACTTTCTATGACATAATAAAATAATCATATAAACCTAGGAGCTGTGACCTGCCACATATCATTTATTCTTTCATAGCATAGACAATTTAAGGATATAAATGGAATGCAAATTATGCATGAAAATGATGGCTAATAATGGAGCCCATCCACAACAATGTATGTCGCAGAGCCCAGCCGCAGCCACTTGAGTGATTTTTCACATGATATTCTCCTCGTGGCATGTGTGTGCTGCTCTTCTATCTGGTAAGGGGTGGTGGTGGATGGTTGGGTAGTTAACCAACCAACCGATTGAAATCAATAAACAGTTAAGATTCCATAAGAACGAAAAAAAAAAAAATAAACCGTGGTAAGAAAATATGGAGGACGATCAAATTGCATGTAGGCACGATATAAAAACAATTTCCATTTCTTACACTCCGATGCTTCTTGAATTATATAAATAAACTTCTCTGCTTTGATGTCGTCCTATATAAAGGATCTATGCATACATGCAGGAGTAGGTTAATGGAAAAAAAATAAAAAAATAAAAAAAAAACTTTATAGGTCGACGAAGGACCAACGAAAGCTACAAGCAAACATAAGAACATTGCGGAAAATTACAAGAAATTTTAACTTAAAAATTACAAACAACCAAGTTCTTAGGATGTACTTTATTCTTACCTGAGTGTTGGGATTTGATTTCTGTATTTCAGAGAGCCTCTCTAATCCAGTTGGAAAGCGCGAAACGGTTTAGGATTTCACACACTTAACTGCCACCCACAAGGACGTGGTATTCAATTTTTCTTCTGATTTTCACAATAAAATTGACATAGTTTTCGTCCAACAATTGAAATTGTTTGGCGATATGTGAATTTTATATGTTTACCACTTTTCGTTAGATTTTATTAAATGTAGAGATGTTCAAGAATATAAAACAAAAATCAAAAACCAAAAATAGGGAAGAAAAATTAAAAAACGTGCGACAAGCTACGCGCACCCCCTCTACACACAAACGAGGTCGTTGTTTTCAAACTGTCACTTTGCTTTTGCTTTTGCTCGTGCTAAATGACAGCACGGCACTTCATTTTCATTTCGTTTTTTATATGTCAAACTGTGAACATGTGCATTTGATAATAAAACAGGGTTGTTATATGTAAAGTAAAATACTTTGATTTCATTTTAAATTCTTCAATATTTACTGTTCAGAGTGAACCTGAGAAAAAGCCTCTTCAGTCATCCCGGTCCCTAGCTAACTACTTTCAGTCGCGATTTCGAAGTTGAGAGATCGAGAAAATCCTCCTCACTAACAACTTCCAGTGTGCTTTCACCAGACACAAACTCCTACCATGTAATTCCCAACGACTGTCTACAGGGGGTAGCAATAGCTGTTAAAAAAAGAAATCATCAAATATAACCCGGTGGAATGCAATTATTCCTTCCCTGCCTTGGTGTTTCGTTTCGATGTCCCTTAGAGCCGGTGAATTGAAGATACAAGTCCTCTTGAGCTCGGTCTACATTCCATGCAACTGATCGGTTTCTGCACTTACAAACGACTTGATCCGTTTGGACACTCGCACCAACTATTTTGACTGCGCAATCATTGGAGGGAACCTTAACGCTAAAAGCCTGCTCCAGGGGGATTCGGGATTTTACCTCAACGGCGGGAGTCTTATTAACTGGCAGAGGAATCACTCTTCCTCATTAATTAACATTACCCCTCCAACGCCTCTAGAGGCACTTCTTTTTTGTATCATTTTCTGGTAACCAGCACCATCGTTAACAACTTCGATGTGCGGACGCTTCTCACCTTCTCCAACTACATGCCTTTATTGAGCATCACCCTTGCAAATCCGGATTTCTCACTCTTTCAAAAACACATCTTGGCACAACTTCAAGACAGAGCTTGACAATAAGGACTGACCCTCGAGCAGTCTAATCTCTCTAATCAGCAAATAGAATGCGGTCCTCGAAATTTCCGTACTACACTCCTCTCCGGTGGCTAGTTCAAAAAAAATATAAGAATATTTCCTCAGAGTAATGAGAACCGAACTTCTGTAGAAATTCGTGGTATTTTTGCTATCTATTTGCAGACAATTTACTGATGTTTCCGTGGACCACTAAGCCAAACATTTCGGTGTAGGATCTAAGACACACCACTATCTGTGTCGCCTATGGTGAAGGCGACACTGCTGAATTCATCGTATTTTTGCACTTGTAAGCAAAGTAAAAACGTAAATATATTCAATTTCAAGGAGTTGTCGTAGAACTATGTATACCTTCCTTCGTAGAGAGTAGGGAACATTCGAGCTAGTCTGGGAAGTTAGTACAGCTAGTAATTCAAACTCACCGTAAATATTATTTTCAGCAAAAGGCTCCAAATATGTAGATGTTTCTTGTCTCGTTTCTTTTTCCTTTTTTATTTATTACATTTAATATTCCTTAACAATACGGGATACAAATTTGTCTGACTATTCTTTGGGCTTTTCATTTGTGGCAGCGTCATCATTTTTCACAGGACCAGCATCACTATTCTCTTCCGATTTCGCATACACATCCAACACGTTTACCAAAGCATTTTGATGAGCCTCCAAATTTTGTACAACCTGTCCAGCAGCCATATTTAATACCGAAACAAACTGTGCTTGTGCAACCTCTAGATTAGGAAGATTAGCAAAGTTCACAAATTCATTTCTACTCATTAATGTGTTCTCTAAAATTCCACCCAATAGTAACATTTGTGGCACTTTCCTTGTTATCTTCAACAGAGGAGCAACTTTCGGCTCTGTGGAGAATACTATGCAATGATTTGATTCGAACAATGGCACAATAGCTTCGTATTTGGTATTTTCCACTGCCAGTTCAATAATTTTTTTGCCATAGCGTTTGAAGGTGATATTTTGCCTGTGCAATGCCACACGAACTTTAAACAATTCATCTTCACTGATCGGATTTAGATGGAAAATGCCAACCATTTTAGAGTGTTCCAACCAATTAAAGACCTCCTTTGCAATAATCCTGTTATAAGGATTCTCCACCTCAGCCTGAAGTCGTTTATCTGTTTTTTTGAAACAATCCAATGTTGGTGGAATTTGATCAAAGACGGGCTGAGTAACTGCCGTGACTCTGGCGCGTTCATAATGAGGTTTCTGAGGACGTTGAATGTTAATTTTACCACGAAATCGTTGGAACTGTACCAGTGGTGTGCGGGATTGCAGGAGAACTAGACATTTATCAGAAAAAAAAACACCGAAATTGGTTGTATAACAAAAGAAGTAGTTGGGAGTTTACATTTTGTTTACCTTGTTTCATTATATTGGACATTTTCACTTAGTTTTCGACTTAAGTATACTTTGTAGAGGAAGCTTTCAAATACGGCAGTTGTCAATCTTTAATCTTAGGGAGATTTATAATTAATTTTCATTCAAAAATAAAAATATATAATTTTTCTCCAATTTACTCGTGGTTCGTTTGACATCTTTAAAAAATACAACAGCTGCGTGAGATAATCGTATCGATTCTCGAATAATTTTAGCATTGCCAGAGTCATGGATTTCGATTGTAAACGGAAAGTAGAATGCATGAAAAAGTTTTGTGGCTATTGTTGCACATATAAAAGAGGTTTTATTTATTAAAAAAAATATTGTTTTCTAATAACATGTTGTAAAGTTTATTTTTTTTTTGATAGATTTGTTAAGAAATAATAATTTTGAAAAAAGTATTGAAATCGTTCCAAGGGTTATAGTTTGCCCGAAATTGGAAAAATGTGGAACTTATCATCAATCATTAACTGTAAAAAATACGGGAACAGTAAGTGAAAACTATTATTAATGTTATTTTTGAGGAGTTGTTAACGAATTGGTGTTATTTCTTGATCTCCGTGTCTGCCACATCGTAGAGATTTTAGAAACGAGATAACGTTTTCAGGATGCATCTTTTCTGACAGTGACAGGGTGTTGGCGTCGCAGAATTCTCTACTTTCCCATCCTATGAAGCTATGCATTGAAGTTTCCATGTCAGGTTAGAAACTGGGAGAGGTAGTAGTTTATTTCGCCATGTTTTTTCAATGTCAATTCTGCAACGTCCCTAATCGGTCTCGCCGTTTACCTTTATCTAGTTTCAAATCCTTTTTCAGCTTTTCGTTTGTAGACGAATCTCGTCTCTGCCCCTAGCAGATCTAGTTTCAAAACTTGATCGCCCTTGTCGTCGCTGTTTCAAAGCCTTATTCAGCTTTTCGTTCGAAGACGAATCTCCTCTCTGCCGCTAGCAGATCAATTGGAGTCACTCACGCGACTATATGGACGTCTGTAAGATGCTACTTAAGGTGCTTAACGTCTTTGTAATGTTGCCGTCTATTTCCTGCTTTTCTTTTGATTGAATGCATCGACCCAAATCTCATAGCCATAGAGAAGTATGGCATATGTGACCGACAAGAAATCTTCGCCTGTTTGCAGTTGGGTCACCTATCATAGCCATACAGAAGCATAGCATATGTGACCGACAAGAAGTCTTCGCCTGTTTGCAGTTGGGCCATCTATCTATGAGTCTGCTGAGTAATGCAGTGACCTTTGTAGCTCGCTCCGATAAGGACTTTGTCTGATGCCAAAATGTGAGTTTAGAGTCAAGGGTCATTCCCAGGCATTACTATTATCTTCGAGCCGCAACTTGTTTTCCACTCAGGAGGACTATCTCCCTATGTCTTCTTTCATCTAGGCATGCACGCATCTTATAATGACACGTAAAATGGTGAAGCGTTCCATATTTTTTAAAGCATCGATGGTTCCGTAATATAGAATGCTTGCCTGCTCCTTCCAGAATTGAGAGTTGCTCGTTTGGGTACTACTCGTTTCTAGAGACAACAGTTGTGCTTCTAGCTTTAAAGATGAAAGCCACTCGTAACGCTACCTAGTGGAATAGATCGTTTTACTCCATCTTGTTCTATATCATTTATTTATTTATTTTTTTTTACTTTTCATTAAGCTTACTAGAAGAATGAAATTCATAACCGAACCAAATACTGATGTTTCCTTTAAAGTCAATGGAAATACAGAATTGACATCTGGATTAGCGGTGTCCGTTGATGTGTACGTGGAACCAACTAAGAAAGGGTCAACCATAGATAATCGCTATTTCTACGTCTGGACAGAGCATCCTGATATAGTGTGGGAAATACCCATTATAGGTTTTTGATTTAAATTATTTATTTCCATTTTATTCAAATAACATGGTAATTCACACAGTGACTGTGTTTCCACCGACAATATACGTACCACAAATCGTCTGTTTACACAAGGTGCCGGCAAATACAACTTCCTATTACCAGTTCATCTTGTATAATCCATTAGAGAATGGAGTATCTGCTAGTTTGGACTCGTAAGTATGAGAAAACTTAACAAATTCACTAGCACTTATTATTATTTTTTTTGTTTTATCGGTTTAAGAAAAAGTAATGACATTACTATTGAGCCTAGTAATGCTACTATAGCGGCAAAAGATGTTTGTAAGATACTTTTAAGTGCAAAGGTTCCTGATCAACCGATGACTCAATTCTTGGAGGTCTATTTGAGTAACGGTAAGAATAAGTTTCTCATTTAAAATTATAATTCTATTACATGTGCAGTTTTTTTTTTTTTTTTAGAAAAAAGGATGAGAATAATTGCTGTTCGTATGGAACCGTCCCAACAATTAATACATTTGAGCACTTCGGTTATAACCTTTGAGGATACATTTATGGGGTTCAGCACGCAAAAAAATATACACATTTGCAATAAGAGTATGGATAACGTTAGTTTTCAATGGAGTGCTGGTGAACTTATTGGAGATACAAAGCCAAATGATAAAGAAGATGGAGAGCTTACAGTTTCTGAATTCATAAAAATCAGAAATAAGGTAAAACCTATAAGATAATAGAAGAAAATATATTATAAGATTGTCATCCTTCATTGCTGTTATCCAAAAAAAGGGACTTTAAAGAGAATATTTCTGTGAGTTTCCTGCAACACTTTAAGGATATCAGTGGAGATTTCTTAATTTAATTCTTTCCTCAATGTTTCCAAATCAAATAAATTAGAGAACTTTTCTTTTTTTAAATATATTGCACTGATGAACTGGCCAGGCGGGAGCCTTTATCGGCTCACTAATAGAAAGGGTTAATATATCGAAAGAAGCCGTTAAGGGCATTATTCTCCAACACAGTCATATTCTTAAGAACTGAGGAAGACTTGGCCCGATTACAAAAAACAAAAAGAAATGAAGTACTAAGCAAGCACACCAAGACCAGATATTGAGATAATCGTTCAGGCCACTGACCAGTAGGAGATAAAGCACCCAAGCTAGGTATCCCTCAAAACCTTCTGCTGTAGTTGCAAAAACTTAAAAAAAAAAGAAAGGAACATATATATAGGGCCTCGCATGCATGAAACGGAACGAAATTATAGAGGTCTACGAGTAGGACTCAGTTCAAACCTCACCATTCAATGTAAATTACCTGGCCTCGAAATTGTGACTCCATAGCTGAAGTCGATTTATGGCAGCGCTAGTGCACACTAGTGCCACGAATCCGCGACAGATTTAAGACCAATTGGCTTGCCATTGTTTGGATGGAGCGTATTTTAGACAAACACAAATGGGAAATTCTAGAGAAATCATTATTCTCCAAGTCGAAATACGCATACCGCAAAGAAAAGTCCAAAAAAGATAATCCGGGACTATCCTGTGAACAACAAAGGGCAGCCTCCAATCGGTCTCAATTTGGAGATCTTGGTTTTCGTAGATGAATAAGAACATACTTTCTCATCTCGGTGGCGCTACACTTTGGGATGAATCTGGGCCTTAACCAACAAGATTCTCTAGTTAACTTCCAGTTACACACCTCAAGTTGCTTTAGATCTACTTGTGTTCGTAACTTAAGGCATCGTCCACCCGCATTAAATTCAAAGACTCTGGGGACCGCAGCGTTTGCGTCTATTCGCTTTACATGTCCCAGCCATCTGAAACTTCCAACACTTTGCCTTACAGTTCGTATAGTTCTTCGTAAATTTCCTTTTTCATGAAGCATTTTTCGCTTGAAACGACTAAGGATATCTTCATCCGCCTTTGATAAAGTCCATACTTGAGCACTATAGAGAAGGACTGGCGTTATAAGGGTCTTATGTAGGGTTTCCTTTCTTAACCCAAAGGCGCTTTTCTTTTGGCAAGATTCATTCTTAGTTTCCACAAAGATGTCGTTATCAGTAGTGATAGCAGAGTCAAGGTAGACGATGCCTCTTACTACACCGAGTTTATAGCGGTGCAATGTGACGTTCAGTCTGATTCATCGATGTTGCATGCCCGTTCTTTTTGACAGAAAACACATTTCTTTGCCCTTGTTCACTGCTTAACCCATTTTATCCGCTACTGCCTCAACACTCGTGACAACTCGCTGTGTTTTTCCAATAAGGGCCAAGTTGTAGTTGCATAGAACTGCTGATCTGATGTTGGCTTGTAAGCTTCGAACAATCTGTCACCGGCAGTGAGTCACCTGGTCTAAATACTTTTTTGACATCAAAGGTCGTTACTGAGGTGCACCTTCTCCTGCACACTTGGTTATATTAATGCTGTTGTAGATGGAGATGCAAAATCTACCGAAGTGTGAAAATTGAATCGAATGTGGACATACAGACTTAGTTAAGGTAGCACTACAGTCCGAGGCGGACCTAAGCCTCAAACAATAAGCGTCTTTGGTTTGCTCGATCTTAGCCTCCTAAGCTGGTGAGGTCCCCTTTCAATTGCGTGTGCCATCTGAGTCGCAGTCTTGATCGACTGCGGCGTCCCTTGGGGGTCGATTTGAAGATATTCCGGACTGGAGCACTGATGTCCATCCGCTCTACATGACCCAACCATCTCAGTCGTGGGATCTTCTTCTCTTTTCTCGCCAAGTAGAAGTCGCTGTAAAACCCGTATAGTTCTTCGTTGTATCTCCTCCTCCACTCACCGTCCGTGCAGGCAAATACATATTTAAATAGTCTTCCATCTTCGATTCCTTTTTTTTTTACATTTCTATTTAAATCACCTTTACAGCGCGGTTGTATCAATCCAATGAGTTCAGTTCTCTCGATCGTCACGTTCTCCCCTTCACTAGAGTTTGAGTACAATGAGGAAGAAGAGCCACCATTTAAAATAAGCACAGCCATATATCTTTTCTGTCCCTTGCTTGGACCTCACTCATATCAACTTCTAATGAACGCAAGTATTCTTGGACCGAATATTGAAATCTTACCCAAAGACGTCAATTTAGGAAGCATCTATATGGGAGAAATGCAATATTTGAGTTTCAACGTGGTCAACCATGGTATATTGGATTAAATTTTGATCCTCGAATAGAAATTAAATAATCTTCGCTTCAGGACCGATTCCCGGCAGAGTATCCTTCAAAGAGCACACAGATGTAAGGGAAATCCGATGTTCAATAAATCCACTATTAGTGGTTCTCAAACCGCACAATAGTCGGGCCGTAAAAGTGCATTTTTACCGGCGAGATATTGGGAAATTTCTCACAAAAATAACCTTCAAAATAAAATGCGGAAATAGCCTACCAGTCCTGTTAAGGTACATAATATATATTTCTGAGAGAAAAAATGTCCAAAATTGTCCTTCTTCTCCATTTCAGAGGAAACTCTTTAGCAGTCAAAGTTAAAGTTTGGCCAGAACACTTTGACTTAGGTGACATTCCGGTTTGTATTCCCCAGAAGCGATTTGCACTGATAACCAATCCATTGCCAGTGCCTGTTGTGGTTGAACCAAAAGTGATCGACGATGGACACGAAGACCCATTGATCTTATGCGTGGATTATTCTAAGCTACCTCTTCATACGAGACCTGCTACATTTTATAGCATGAAAGAGGAAAAACTAAGCATGTGTGTTTCTGATTTTAGATTAGAAGATAAAATGAGCATGTCATCTGTAAATAGTAGTGAAATAAGCTCGTTGTTTGAGGATAAAGTCTTAGGTATAGTATAGTATAGTCGCAAATGAGAAATGCAATTAAATTCTCCTCCTTTTCAGATGATATACCAGCGTTGGCATCGGAACTTCTTCAGAATGTTAAAATCAGTGGTCCTCAATACCAACCGGAACCCGGAACGAAAATAATCGATGCTGCCCTCGACTGCATTCTCGATAATACCGATTACTTTGAGAATCTAAAAGAAAAGCAACATTATTTGCAAATAAACTGGGAATGCTTGCCCAATGATGCCAAAGAAATTGCAATCGAAGAGGAACATTTCTATCTTAATCCCAATGAGTCTAGGTCTTTTCCAGTCATATTGATTCCCAACAATACAGGTCCAAACACAAAGGACATTGAATTTAAAGCGTGCCCTATTGCGAGCGAACGCTATGATCTTAAGACGGCAGTTAGGTCAAAATACATGGTAGAATCCCTGCGTCTTCGGTACAAGTGTACAGCACCAAAAGTGGTGTTTGATGATTTTATCAAATTATCTGATCCTGTCTATGTGGACATGGAGTACAAAGTTAAAATTAAAATTGCAAATATTGACACTGTACCAGGCTTTGTTATATTTAATTGGATTGTAAGCCTTTTCAGATACCCATTTGGTTTTTTTTTTTTACAAAATATTTTTTTTTTTAGCCCAAAACAAATCTTGGTGCGATGAAGGTCGATCCAAGTCAACGGAAGTTCTTTCTTGCGCCGGATAATGAAGTCATCGTTATTTGCTCAGTAACCTTTCGAAGTATTGGAACGATCCAACTGCATGGAATGTAAGCCTTATTTTGTACAAAAACTTCTTTGAATAAGTAGATACTTATCTTCGATAGGTTTAAATTGATTGGAAAACTGATAGATTATCCATTTACCATAACAGCTAATGTCTTGCCACCAGCGATTCAAATTGAACAGGAAAAGCTAATGATCAAACAGGATGTTCTCAAACTCACTAGAACTCGGATATTCTTTGAAAATATATGTCCAACTGTTGCTAAATTTTCTTTGTCCTTGGTAAGTTTAAAATTGTAATTTATTTAAGCTAAGCTTAGTCAGCATAAAGTCTTCTCTAATGAGACTATCTCGATGTTTATGCACAATTCTGAAACAGGGAATCGGTGCCTGGTTCTTTTCGGAAGACTTTAAACTTCGTCACCCCTATAGTCTCTCTAGTCATTGTGGCGTCTTTCTATCTGTCCCAAGTCATAACTATTATTATATATATTAGTCTGGAGATTAACCCAGTATCAAGCAACACAGATATTAGGATTTATGTGTGTGGACAAACAGGCTGCGATCAGATCTCTTGTGTTCTCTGAAGAATTGCCAAGTATCTCTGAAGGACATCGTTAAATAGCATCAGTCACACTTAGCCTAAGGCTCTCTAATAGCGGTACGAATCTTGACCATGCCAAAGCGCCTATGTCCTTTGTTAAACACCTGATCCACATCGATGCCTCGTCGAAATCATCAGAGAAATCTCACACAGTATCAGCTTAGAGCCTAAAGCTCGAAGCATAAAGTCTCATTCTGTTGGGTCCCGAGGTATAGAGGTAAAAGAAAAAGCTGAACAACTTGCAAGAATAGGGACAAAGTTAAACCAAACAATGGTGCTCATGTAAGAGACCACACATTTTCATCGCCCTCGATGCACATTACTAGTATTTCATCGACCTGGACGAACTATCCACCACAGCACCAAAGGATTCAGAATATAGGTGCTTACGAGAATCCAATGAGTAACACTATGGATTCATGAAGATCAGGGGTCGAATTACGGCATCAGTGATCGAGTAACTCGTCACGTAAAAAAGAGCATTATTACGCATAAAAGATCATTCCGACGTAATTATGCTCGTTTCTACGCGACGAGTTACTCGATCACTGATGCCATAATTCAACCCCAGGTTGAGGTAGAATAATACATAACGCCGCCCTCCATTTAACCTAACCGAGCTTAAGATATGTCCATACAAGTTTCCACCAAATAAAGGAGCATCTATCTCTTGCCTGGAACAAAGCGGTAAAAAATTTTCAAGTCCTGTTGTATTGCTGGGCAAGCTGAAAAGAAGAGTGGATACTGGCTGTTTCATCGAATGGTTGGTTGGTCTTGTGTGCGAAGCAAAGGTTAATAATGTCGCAAATAGTGTGCAGTAAGTAATGTGGCAAAAAGAAAAAGTAATACATACAAAAATACTGCGCGGCAACTCATGGGGAGCCAGGGCCTAGCTTCACGTAATCACTCATTCCGAACGGCAGATTGAGAAACTTTTTTCATGAGAGATTACACTCTTGCAGGTTTGCCATGCTTGCGAAGAGGTGGTGCTGCGAAAAAAACATTTGTTTTGAGGCTCAAACCTGTGTCCACTTGCTTTACAGTCCAACGCACTAACCACTAAACTACGACGACCACATCTTAACATAATAGTAGCTTTAGAGTGCTGATCGTCTCCCATAGAAATGGGGGAGCAGTTTAGTATTTACCTTTTTTAGTTGCCGGTTCAAAGGGATATCCCAGGGAACTCTAAGGCAGACAAACCTTGGCACCTTGAGTATACCGATCACTACATGTAAACTTAAATTCAAGCCGAATGCTATCGAGAGAACAAATTTTAGTAAAACAAGTGGTATAACGTGGAGCTAGACCTGAAACGCTCTAACAGAACAATCTCAACGAATTGCATATCAGCACCATAAAAGGTACCATCACGGGGCATTGTCCAATAGGCAAGCAAGCAAAAAGGATTGTAGAAGCTTCATGGAAGAAGAGGAGAAGGAAACTATTCTCCATTTTGTTTGTAGCAGCCTGGCTCTCTCCCGCCCGCAAAAGAAAACTTCACTTTGGAGAATTCTACTTACACAACCGAGGCGATCTGATAAACACAGATGTCAGAAACCTTCTACCCTTCAATTGATTTAACTAGAACGAAGAATCAGCAGAACACATACTATGTCACTGTGACTGCCTCATAAGAACACGTCATTGTTTTCTAGGTAAATACTACCTCGTAGCGGAAGATATAACCACCAGCTCACCCAAAGACATCGCCGGCTTCATCGCGCACTCCGGCATCATGGAGGAGCTCTAAAGAAGAGGATATCACAATAGGCCCACTTGCGGCCTCAGTGATAAGGGACTAAGAATCACCTCAATTTCTAATCTAATCTACTCTAACTCCATAAGGGAGTGATACCTTGCCCTTATTCAAGGACACATGAGATAAAACGTACCTAAGTACTTTTTTTGTTTTTTTTGTTTTTTAGAAAAATGAAAGATACCAGTTCTTGGAACCGTTGGGTGGAAGTCTTGCACCAAAACAAAAAATTTGTATCTCCATTTGGAGTAGATACCTAGACCCAGGCACATATAAAAATGTGATTACCGTCCATTTGATGCATGCAAAAAAGTTGGTAAGTACAAAATACCCATAACCATTTACCATGGATGTACATATTATTATACAATTATTTTTAGACCATACCACTTACATTTACAATAGATGGAATACCAATTAAGTTTAATCCAAACATCAAGGAAGGATTCAACCTCGGAGGTGTGTTCGTAAAAAAGGAAGTCCAAGTTCACCCGATTAAGATTACTAACTACGGAGAAAGGTCATACAGACTGCTGTTTAAAAAGAAATTGTCGAAAAAGGGATCTATAGTTCCGCCTCAAATTTTTGATATACAATCAAACGAGATTAGGATAGATCCAAGTGCCCAGATGATACTCTCTGTTACTGTAGACATATCGAAGGAAATATGTGCAAATGAGGAGTACTCGGTGGACGGCATGGGCGAGGACAATAATCGATTTAAATTCTTTACATTCAACGCTAAGTGTACTGTCGTTATATCAAAGCTTGTGTGGAGTAAGAATCAAGTCTGCCTTGAGGCAGGGAATGCGGAAGAGTCTCAAAACAAGTTGAGTGGTATGGTTATAGTGTTTCATTTGTATTGCATGGAATTTTAAGAGAAGCATCTTTATTACAGATACAGTTGTCCTTATTAATACTTCCCCGCTAGGGGTTAATGTCAATTTAAATATGACTGGATGCTTCTGTCTTTGTGACCAAACAACAGGTTTAACGGACAATCTTTTTAACTTTACACTTGAGGGAAAAGCCTCAAGACAATTCGTGCTAAGTCTCAACTTAGAAGAAATAGATTCACTTGATATATGTGAGAGCTTTGAAGGATCCGTGAAGTGTAAAGCGAATAATAAGCCACAGGTAAGATGATTTAAGGGTATTCGATTTCAATGTACTCCTGAAGATAAGTCTATAGGGATGAAAATCGAACCGATAATTTTCATAAGGTTAGCTTGACGCGAAGATCTGTATATAATGTACTTGTCGTTTAGCATTAACTGGTGTGACTTAGCCAATGCTAAAAGGGGCCATTATCCAGTTCTCTTAGGAAGTTTAGAAGTAAACTTGTACGTTGAGGTGAATACTCCCAGAGCACATTCAGTTTTCTGGTTATGTCGAAATTTTTTTGACAAGGGTCCTTTGGATCTGATTGACAATGATAAAACTATTTCAATCATACGCGTCAGTTATTTGATAGAACAAGTTGAGGAAGTGGATACACTCGACGACTCGACCCATTGCTCTATGATTATTCACAATTGGTGCTTATGTGGAGAATGTAAGAGGAATTTTTTTTAAGTACTTTGATAAAAGCTATGACCTTTATGCGTTTCCAGACATCCATCCATACATCCGTACAGAATCTTTTTACGCATTTCTTTCCATTGTGGTGGTACTCAGCAGTCTAATGTTCTAATCATGGCGACCATACTGTGACTTAGAATAGTTCGGAATCACAGCAAAATATTCTTTGACTGGTCTTCAGAGCTGATCCTTATTCGATCCCAGTAAGAAGCCGTCCAAAGTTTTCGCCAGGTGTTGCTTAGAAGTTTGACCACCTATCAGCTTCTTAGTGATTCTATAAACGATTTTGAAGTCTAAACTATCTGCTGTGGTAACGTATTCAGACCCGTACTACTATCTTCTGTATGCGGTACTGGAACTCAAGCTCACAGTATTATATGGTGTGGTATTTTTGTGTTATACCAATAAAACTTTGTACTTCAGTTGCAAAAACGAGATTTACAACTCTCCAGTGTTCAGTGACACCGAGCTACTGATTGTTTCGGCTTTTTCTGATGCACAATCCTGGGGTCGAATTACGGCATCAGTGATCGAGTGAGTGAAATCCATAATGATCGTATGATCGAGTGACTCTTTTGAGATGATGACATACGAAGGGTCACGCACCGAGTACACATTTAAAAATGTACTAATTGTACTAGTGCAAATTACTACATTCATTTGAATTACTGTCAAATGTGAAGTTTCCTGTTTATTTGTGAAGTTTTAAAAAATGAAATTGGTTTATTTTATTAATTCGTGCAATTAAAATTGAATATTTTTTTATACTTGTCATCATCGGATTCACAAGTGAGAATATTTTTAGTTAGGTCTTGATAGCGACTTATGAAATTTTCCAAAATCTCCTTTTGCACCGGATTTATTTTGTTTAGGTTCATCCCGCAATAAATTTAAAATAATAAATTAAAAAGAACACAAAAATAACAACAAATCAAACAATTCTTACATTTTTTTTTCTTTCGAAAATACATTCACTCGTCACCAACAACCCTATTGAATGAAAAATTACTCGATCACTGATGACAGAATGCCAAAATTCGATACTCGCTGCTTGATCACGTATGCGGTCATACCAAATCAACATTTATCAGTCACGTATGACTCGATCACTGATGCCGTTATTCGACCCCTGCTAATTTTGGAAAACTGCGTAGAAGAGAAAAGACGTTGACCGTCGTCGATAAGAAGATGGTATTTTCTTTGATTAAATTCAGTCGTATAGATGCTAGAGTATGGAAGCCGTGGTTTAGAGATTAAATGCGTTGGACTGCTTAGGACGCAGGTTCGAGCCTCAGCAAAACAACCAAAAGTATCTCCCGACACCACCTCTTGGCAGGCTATGGCAAACTTCGAAGAGTATAAACCGTCATGAAAAAGCTTTTCAATCCGCTGATTGAAATTGGCGATAAAAATAATTTTTATTGTGAGTCTCTTGTATTCTCGCGAAATATATAACCCTCATAACATTAATTGCTGCGAGAAGCTAAGCCCTGAACTGTCGCTCTAGAGCAAGAGCCTTGTCTTTCACACTTACTGGACACTGTGCCATTAGAATTCACACAGAGCAGCTGGGAGTATCTCACGATGAGTTTTGTAGAAGCTGCAGAAACGAAGAAGAGATAGAGTCTGTTCAAGACATTCATTCTCCGGCTAGAAGAAGAAAGTGTACTGTTTGCGGTCAATTCTTCGACAAGCTATGTAACAACCTTCGAGAGTTGTTTATTTCTCGAGTTGGTTCTAATCCAGTGGTTCTCTTTTTAGGCTTCCAAGATATTAATCAATGCACTCAATAGATAAAAATGCTGGTATACGCAGGTTTCTTCAACATTAACCCTGTTTTGTATTGCAGAACACTAGCTCTTTAGTTCTCAGATGACACAACGAGGAAGTGGGACTAGCAGCGAATAACATAATTCCAACATCTATATGATTGGGAAATGTTACTTCTATGAAGCAGAAGAAGAGAACATCTTGAAAATAGAGGAATGCATCTTCTTGTAAAATATCTAATCCAGAAATAACCAAACATCATCCGTTAAAAGTTATCCTTAAAAATTCTTTAACCTCAAGCTGTTAGGTTAGGTTAGATTGTACGAGTGGCTGCACTTTATAATGTATATCCTCACTCCGAACTCAAAGTATCCATTGTGTTCCCCGGTGTGGGATATCTGAAATAATAGAACAAGGATTGTTATTGTTCCTTGAACCAATTTGAATTTTAGGATAGTTTTCGGTGCCTTTTTTGACAATTCATCAAAATCATTAAAGAAGGGCTGACTTTCTATTTTTGCTAAGGTTTGCCCTCCTTGGCGTCTATGTCGCCGATAGATCAGTTAAACTCAAACGCATTTTTTGCCCTAATGGCTATAAGAAGCGATAGGTGTTGAGTGCGATGATTTATTTTGTGACTTGAGCTCGTCGTGACAACATTTCACGATTGTGGATATGGTGCCTTTGATGGTTGCTTCATTTTCTCTGTAGATATCGATGTATCTTCTTAGGAGTGTCTGCTGTTTAAGTTCTAGCGAGGCCTCGGTGCTTGCTAGAATCTCAGCCAGAATCACGCCGCTGTAATTTGGAAATTTTATCGACCTTGCGATGCCTACACCCACATCTCTAAAAATTGATATATTTATGGTTGGGGTTTATGACTTTTCCTCCTGTTCAGCTCGTTCTAGAGGAAACTTTGAGCTCGAGGTTTAAACTGAAGTTAAGTTGTCAGTATTGGCTTCAATGTTCGCCCATCCGTTGATCTATCAGAACCGTTTTTCAATTGTTAGATTGTTGAAGCTGTTACTTCTATTAAAGTTCAAAATGTTCTTATTTAATTTATCAATCTTTTCAGAGAATTTTGCAAATGTATGGTAAAATCCTTAATCCTGGCTTGAAAATCTGCACTCCTGATGTCACATTCTTCACAGAAAATACAGAATCTTACGCTCATGTTCTGATTGAAAATTCTGGTTCACTTCAAGCTGCATTTACCTGGAAGCCGAAAACCCTTAATCTCACCAAAACTGTCTGTATGGACCACTACGAATTGCTTGCTTCTAAAACTATTTCTGAAAAGATTCTTAGCTTGTCAAAATACATTGTTCCTGAAATTCCCAACCAAATCGAATGGGAATTATCTGAAGATTGTGAATCCGATGAGGAAACTTCCGATGGAGATGAATCAAAGACATCAATTTCAAAAAAATCTGCCTCAAATCTAAGTTGTAAGAAGTCATTGACAACAACCGATACTAAGAACATCGAGGAGAAATCACAAAACACAATAAAAGAGATTAAATCAGCGTCTAGCTTGGAAATACCGTCATTCAATATAAATGAGATTTTAGACTCTTTAGGACTGGCACCGTCGACAAATTGTCAGACAACAAAGTGTTCAGGTTTTCAATTAAATAATATTGAAGAAACAAATTGTGTGGTCTTTCAACAACCTTCATCAACTGTTTTACCGAGGAGTATCGTCAAGGCCTACATGTATTTGCCCCCTATAGCACAAGGTACATAATATCAATAGAATGTTTCACCGAACTTATATAATTGAATGTTTTCTATTGAAGGCTACACAATATCGACAAAGTTCGATTTGAATGTTAAAGGTGGTCACACTGAAGTTTTAGATATTACTGTAACAAGCCTTAAGGGACGCGTTCAAATAAACCAAACAGACTTTGATCTCGGAACAGCCGTAAGTGATATGTGTAAGCATTTAGGAGCTGAGTTCAATTTAAGATTGTTTTTTCTTTTCAGATATGGCACACAATAATTACAACCCAAATTAAGATTACCAACCTTTGTCCGTATGCGGTGAAAGTCCGACTTATTGGAAACACTGATGAAGATATGGAATCCAAAGTGATTAATGGTTTTGTTGGAGTTGCAGCAATGAACATGTTCATTATGATGCCTGATGCATCAGCATGCATTGACTGTAGAGTACTATTAGGCTTACGATATAACTTCAGCGATGACATTGGTATTGAAATCAACAATAATACAACTCCAATTCCTATTCATTTTCATGGAACAGGACTTATGCCAATGATTACACCGGTGAATTTAAAAAAACTGTATGTGAGCTCACATGCAATAGCCGAAAGCTATCTAACAATTCGAACTATTTTCGAGCATGACGAAGCAAAAAAGAACCCTTTCAACCCGCATTTCACTGAAAACGATGAATTAATTAGCGCTTCTAAATTAGCTACAACCTTATCGATAGATCCCGAAGACGAAGGAGACAGATCAATTATAAATGAATCAAATGATTCAACGAAAAAGGGGTCTATACACGACGCGAAAATACACAGTGATTTTGTTGCTCTTAATTTTGATGAAGCGGTTCCAAAAGGGCTGGACATCGAGCGTTTAATTGAAACATGGAAGTTTCTAGACCTACTTAATACATGCCGAGAATTAAGAACTAGGTTTCATAAGTACTACTGCAATGCTGTGTGCGTTCGAGCGATGCAATTTGATGAGGTTGTAAACTTGAAACATTTGATTTGCCGCCCGGTTCCGTGGGCGTTACCGGCTTTTCATTTGGACATTGGAGACATAAAAATGAATGAAATGAAAAGTTTCCAATTGGAATTTGTTTTCATTGGACCGGGAAAAATGTTTCTATCTGCAAGGACCGAAACACAAATACCAGGACTTATGGCTTGGTTTGAAGATTATCAAAATGTTTGGTGAGAGTTTTTACAGTGGTCTTTCTAATTGAATCTTTTGAACTTTGATGGATTATGGTTGAAGGTTGCTGGCGAGATGAATTCCTCGTTAAAGTATTTTTGTCTGCTTCCAAGTATGGTTGGACATGTGTTATAAGTCAGCACATGTTCATGCGCAATTCATTGAGTTGGTAATTAATTAAGCAATGTTTCCAATGAGGAAGTCTGTAACAAACTTAGCATCACGATTGCTAAGTTCAAAAATTTATTGACTTTTCTTATTGTTGAAAATAAATTGATAAACTTTTTAGCTCGTCCTGTTATTAAGTTCGATTTTGAGAACTTTTCTTGGGACTCCAATTCAATGTTGATTGAGTGTTTTGTCTGGCTAGCTCATCGGCAATTTCTTTGTCCTTAACGCGAGAACAATAGATGTCATGAGCAATTATCTACTTGAAAGCAGCTCCGCAGGCTTGGCAGCCCATAAAAGGCCAGAGTAGTGCGCGTTATATCTTTCGAATGAAAAGCACCTACAATTTATACTCATGGATGAGTCGCCGTAACAGCTCTGTTTAGGAGTATGATTCCGCTTAGTTACCGAATGAGTGTAGAAAAGGTTCTTAGAGAGCAACGCTGTTGAATCAATCTCTGTAACATCAAATATAGTTCTTGATTGCCGCTCGTCTCTCGTGGAGATAACAAAACAATTCAACATATTCCTTAGCTTTGTACGGGGACACAGAGACATTCCAGGGAACTGTAAGGCCGATGAACTCGCCAAGCTTGATACTAAAATACAGATTTTTTCTGATGAAGTACCACTAGCTGCATGCAAACCTAAATTGAAGCTAAACCATCAAAGGTGGTCAAATGGTACAACCTGCTAAACCCAGGAGACTAATCTGGCCTTTAATAGATCAAAATCGCCCCAAGAGACTGATTTCGTTAAATAGAAGACTTTTGAGAAGTACTGTAGGTGTCATCACAGGACATTGCACTAACTCGTAAGGCAGACATGCCACTCGACTGGGCCTCCAGTCGCTAGTGATTTCTGCAGAAGTTTCAGGTACGAAGAAGAGGAAGAAACAATTCTCCATCTGTCACCTGTTAGGCACTCTCGCTTAAAGGACGCGACCATTTCTTTGACTTCTTTTACTAGAATCTTGGCGACATAGCAGAACAAAATGCCAAAAACCTAGTTTGGTCCTACTGTTCCAACGAATAGGTGGAGGAGTTCCTTCCTGATCCTGAGGCACCACCATGTGCCTACTACTGGTCTATGTGCGTAAGGGGTATACGCTGACTACCTCCCCAACCTAACTGTTGTGCGGCAATTCCAGACTGTTTTAAATCTTATGACACTCGATTTCAGCACTTTGAGCACGGCCTGACCAGCACCGTATATTCCCTGCTGGACCTCATTTCTAGTACTCCAACAGCTAGAACTTTAGATTCGAACATACTACATGTATCCGGGATCTGGTTTATACCTTAAGGTAGGCTCCGCTAAGCAGCCTCCAAAGCCTGTTCTGTCTATGGTTTTGCCATTCTCCTGCCAATCCTTGCTTCCAGGGACCAGGGTACGATTTAACGACTTGTGGCGTATCAAAATCTAATAAAGACAGGGTTATTATTATTATTGTTGTTCGGAAGAGCTGAACAGCCCTTGGCACTGCAGTTTCTGACGAATCCTATTGTGCCTTCCCTAATGTTTCTAGATGAGTTGTTTCACTCCAGAAGATGTCAGGAAGTTAATGAACTTCTCTGGATGGATGGCAGCAAGCTGTTCAGTAGAGACAAATTCGCTGCCTAGTATTCTTTTTCTGAGTTGAAAAAGAGCTGGGCATTCCGTTAGGATGTGAAGAGAGGTCTCTTCACTCTCCAGGCAGAGTCTACAGCTTGAATCTGTTGTAAGATTAATGCGATGTAGATGCTTGTTCAGGCGGCAATGACCGCTGAAAAGTCCGACAAGTGCTCTAAGGTTGCTCCTATCGAGATTCACAGTGAATTTTGATTTTCTTTGTGTTTGCAGTTTTGAACATGCTTGTCCTGGTGTATTAAGCCAGACTTCTCTAGATTCTTGCATGCAAGGACTTTTTGCATGTCTCGCGAAGAGTGATTTGCTGACCCCGCAGAAAAGTTCGGGTCCAAAGAGTTTTGTTGCCGCACCGTCTTTGGCCAGTGAGCCTGCCCTTTCGTTACCCGCAAATCCACTATGTGCAGGAATCCAGTGAAGAATGACCATATTGGTCCTAGCAAGGTCCGAAATAATTTTGCGGGTTACTAGGACTAATTTGGATTTGATTACAGACGAGTCGAGTGCTTTTAGGGCAGCTTGACTGTCTGAAAAGATGAATATAATTTTCCCCATGATGCCAGAGGACTGATTCAGTCTCACTCATTGGTTGATGGCAAAGACCTCGGCTTGGAATATGGACGCGAATTCACCAAGGCTGACTGAGAAGTTCGCACCTGTTGATTCTCCAAAAATTCCGGAACCAGTTCCTGTTTCCATTTTGGATCCGTGCGTATACCAGACGAAGTCAAAAGGTGATATTTGGGGTTTGTGGTTCTCCCAGTCCTCCCTTGAAGGGATAACTATTGAGAAATTCTTTTTGAAGCAGTATTCGGGTAGCATGTCATCTGGAGGCATGCTGAAGATCGCATCTTGCTCCAATGTTTCAAGCAAGGATAAGTGTCCTCCCCTATGCGATTTTAGGTCAAGGTTGCTTGAGTGGAAGAGTCGATGAATGCCTAATTTAGCTTCCATTCGAATTAAATTTCGTAGTGGTGGTAAGCCCAAGATGGCATTAAGTGCAGCAGTTGGAGTTGTGCGAAGGCATCCTGACATGCAGGTTTCCGCCAGGCGTTGGACACGTTCTAATTTCGTAACTGTGGTAGTTTCGTTAGTTTTTGTCCACCAGACAACGCTTGCGTATGTGATCATAGGTCCGACGATCAGTTTATATAGCCATAATATCATCTTGGGTTGTACTCCCCAGTTTTTCCCACAGATTCGGCGACAGGTCCATAGTGATATGGTAGCTCTGCTGATTATTCTTTCGATCTGTGGGTTCCAGGACATTCTCCTGTCCAGGATGATTCCCAGATATTAAGCTTCTTGTGAGAATGGGATCATTTCGCCAGGGTTGCATTCGTTCTTATTGGATTGTCGTGAACAAGCCTAAGTTAGTGAATCTTAGCGCACTGCATTGCTCTACTAAGTGAAAGTAGGAGGAATTGATTGGATCTAAGGCTTAATCCTTGAACCTCTTCTTTAATTCAATTCTTATTTAACCTTTTTTTTTAATCTACTTTAAGTGGTCCGAGTTATTTCACTTTCTTCGTACAATCACCCCCTGAAACAACTAAGAAAAAGTATAAAAATATGAGTGAAAGAGACAATGTCGAAAATATTGATAGTCAAGAAGCAGTCAGATTAGCACATGCCCATTCTTATGATTTTGATGAAAACTGTAGACACCACAGAAAGAGATCATTTGGAGAAATTAAGAAAATTAAAGAACGCTATACGAAACTTAATCAGCCATTTAAAGAAGTCAAGAATCCTTTAATTCTCGCAGAAATGTGTCAAATCACCGACGCATCCTGGGATAATACTTCATTTAAGCTGTTCATAATAATTACAGCTGCGAAAGAGTTTTATGACAATAATCAACAAATTCAGGATTTTTTGTTCATCGATGTAAGTTTATATATCTGAATGCTTTCATTTGTTATTAATTTTTTTGTATTTTTTCGTTAAAGACACATTTTGGGCCGACGTTGCCAGTTCTGCTCCAAGGAACTGTGGTTAAAAAGTAGTTTAATTGATAGAGATAAACAAATTTATATTTGTTATTCATTTTCAAATAAAAATAAAATACATAATTCTTAATTAAAAACAATTGTTTTGTGGTTTCTTGTTTTAACAATACATGTTCAATTGCCGGAAAAAGTAATGGAAAATGCCTAATACGGCAAATGAACTTCCTAGTGCCGGTCCAGCTGCTTTTATCCATCCCCAAATACTGAAATAAAAAGTTTCATTTAAATTTGTTATTTTAATCAACATTTTCATACTCATAATCGTCAGGATAGTATTCAAATGGTTCTGTTGGCATTTCACCACAATTCGTAATTATAACTGGCTCCACTGGGTAGTCTTCTGTGTCAGTTTTAACCTATGAAAAGAAAAGAGACATGAAAAAGTTTTGAATTAGAAGTTCAACTGCAATTTCCAAGTTAAATTGCTAGAAGTTCTTAAAGGCTGTCGCGAGTTTAATAATGACACTTGTCTACACGGATCAAATATTTCGAAACCAATTCAGGAACTTCCCAATACTTTCGCTTATCAAAGGATAACCTGCATCAGCATCAATGGAGCACTGCAAGACTTGAGACAATACTGAATCTACTCTCGCATAAGTCAAACTGGGAACTGGGAACCCAGTCTGACAGGGCATGCACTGATTTTACGCAAATTTGAGGGCAGTACTGAATGCATAGACTACATGACACCTAACTTAGACCTTGATAGACCATTCTCAACCTGTTTTCCCAGCAGGGAGGAATGGCAGGCCTATCAGGTATTAAATAACAACTCGAAAACTTCCGTCTATACGGATGGATCCAAAGTTGACACAGGCGTGGGTGCCTGGATTCATTTTCGAGACTCTCTGACTATCCGCATTGATCAGAATCCCAGACTACAGTAGTGTCTTCCAAGCGGAGGTCCTAGCAGTGACAATAGCTGCCCAACAGATTGCAATGAAGGCATTACTTCACGAAAAAGAGCGGAATCTACGTAGCGAGTAAAATCGAAGCTTGTAAGTTCCTGTCGAACCTGAGCTACAAGTTCTTGACAGGCAGCAGAATGTAAGGCTTGCTGGATCCTTGGGTGCTTGGAAATGAGACAGCTGATGAGCTAGCAAGAAAAGGATCTTCTTAGATCAAGCCGATACCACCGCAAAAATCCCACCCTATAACCTCAAACATGAGTTTGAAACAAAATTCAAAGGACTGCAAATGATAGAAGGAATGCACTCAGCTCCTGTGCTATAACTTAGAAACTATGGCCATTCAAAAACAAACAGAAAATCGAAAAAATCCTGCTAATGAATAAAAAATAGGTATCACCATCGGGCATAACATGCTGAAGACTGGAATTAAACACGGATGACCTATGCAGGGGATTTGGTGACGAAGAAGTAGATGAGAACACTCCATACTTTCTCCGCCACTGTCCAGCACTCTGCCAAACAAGATTTCAGATCTTAGGAAGACACTTTTTTCAGGATCTAGAAGAACTATCCGACATGTCTGTTAATAGACTTATGGTTCCTAGTAAGGGAGCTGCAACCCCTAGGGTATCATAATGGGTCTACATTGACTTAAGTGTGTGCTTCTGTCAAATTTTACAAAAATCTTCCGAAATTTTGTTTCATTAAGGAAAATCCTTGCAAAGAGTCAATGACGAGCACTGGTGGATTCAACTCCTCCGATAGCATGGAACAGCACATACATTATCCTGATTGCTGTCACTGTACAATTCAAGTTGACATATAGCCTGCAGGTGGCGTCCCTGGATATTTATCCCGACATGCAGCCAGCCATGTTCTAGGCATGAGGACACGTTTTCTACTCTACGGACCTAATTAAGAGCGACGATACGTCGCGAAAAAAAACAAGCACAATAAAGTGGACCCCTCAACTGCGCCAACTACAAAAGACATCAGTTGCCCTTAGAATTGCGTGCAAAGTCTTATCTGCCATGTTACGTGAACGCCGCCCTTCGTCAAGAACCTGATTGGCACCAATCCGTGAGGTTTTGTCAGGAAAGTCCTTAATCAAACAAATTTTCAAACTTCGGCAGGTTGTGGAGAAAACCCGGTAGAGCCCAGCGAGCTGTCACCGAGCTAGTTTTAGTGGTGAACGAGGGCAAAAGTAAATACTTGCTGTCAACGAAAAGGGGCACTCAATTTAGGCGAATCGGACAAAATAGACCAGTGGACAGCTTCAACTTATCTTCCTCTGCTCTGTTATCATTTCTGACACCGACATTCTATCAAAAATCCAACGAAAAAAAAGTATTACCAATCGCTGTTTGTTTGGGCTGAGAAGGCAGTTGAGTAGTAAGGCCCAATCTTATTCCTATACTCTATGGCAATGCAACATTGACTCCATCGAAAGCGGGTGAACATGTCCTTCATCGTTTCGAGCGTGAACTTCTTCGTAAGCTATCCGGTTCGATTTGTGTTGACAGGCTTTGGAGAAAGGTTTTAAACTACGAGCACCAAGGCTCCGGCTTGCAGAGTCATGGAATCTATCCCGGAAGCAGTACACAGTTGAGAAACGCTTCGCTTTAGGTGGAGCGTACAAGTGAAAAATAATTACTGGAGAAAATTATTAGTTAAGGCTCAGGTTCACCCTAAGCTTAAGTTAGTAACTGAAATGTTTTCCATTGAGAACTGACACTGAAATCACTGTCGCTTAACTTAAGGTGTCGCTACAGTCCGAGTGCTTTGCAATCGCTAAAGCTTTTGCCAAATCAGAAAATCAAAGTCTTAACAGAAGAAGCTACAAAAGGGAATAAAATATTCACTCCAGTGATACAAAGTTCGAGTACAAAAAATAAATGAAAAACATATAATTGCTTACATCTTCAATTGCGTATACGACATCCATTCCCTCCATCACTTTTCCAAATACAACGTGCTTCCCATTAAGCCACTTAGCAGTTACTGTCGTCACATAGAATTGACATCCATTCGTATTTGGACCACGATTCGCCATTCCCAGATAGCCCGGTCGATTATGTTCAATTGTTAGATTCTCATCCTCAAAATAATCTCCATAGATACTTATCGAACCCAATCCGTTTCCCGAAATAATGTCACCGCCCTGAATAATGAATCGATCGATGATTCGATGAAATTTCGATCCAATATAAGTTGTTCCATTGATTCCCCTCAAGCAAATGTGTCTGAAATTCTCCACCGCCTTCGGAGCTACCTTGCCAAAGAGTCCGAAAACTATTCGACCCAAAGGCTTTTTACTAACTTTAACATCAATATAGATTTTGGATGTTACCATAAAACTAAGACTATTAACGGTAGCCAAAATGCAAAGTATAACAAGAAGTTCGCGTTTCATTTTCCGGCGGAAATAATGTGACGTGCTTGAAGTGCGACTCTTGACCAAGTGAAACTGTTTGCGAGGTGTGTGACCATTTTCCATACTTCTAGAGAAGCCCTATAGCTGGGATATTGGAAAATTGATTTTCTGTTTTGTATAGAGTGTAATTTCTAGACCCATGCTAAGAAAAGTAAAGCTTAAGAGTAAGCAAATGTAACAAGATACTTGAAGGTACATAAGTAAATGGTTCAATGTTGTTGAGTTGAATAGACGGGGAAAATATAAGCATTGTTGTGAAATAGAATTAAGTAGATTAGCTCAGGAACTTAGTCTTCGAGGATAATATAAATTAGGTAGTAGTGCTTTAGATTCGCGGTTCGTCAAAAGCCCAAAGGATAAGATGGCTTGGGCATGTAGTACGAATGGATGGCACAAGAAAACAAAAAAGAACATTCAACGGCAACCCTGAGAGCACGAGAACAAGAAGCAGACAACGGATAAGATGGATAGATGGTATGACTAATGACATACAAGAACTTAACGTTCAAAACTGGAGAAATGTAGCACAAGACAGAACAGAATGGAGGCACGTCGTACAGATGGCTAAATCCTCCCCAAGGATGTAACACCATAAGAAGAAGAAGAAGTGCTTTAGATAACTTTGTTCGTGGCATCTTAGTTTTGTTCAATTCTACCATTAGGTAGGTTACTTTTTTCGACTTTTGAAGTTTCTATAAAATGATAATGTCCAGGCGGAAAATGAAATGGAAAGAAAAGTCTTCGCGTATGCTGCACGAAACCATATGCTTTAACCACAGCTAGTGAACACAGCTTCCTAAGAGCGATTTTCCGACAGAACTTTAGCTTTAGCGGTCTTCCATAAATCTAAAAAAAATTGGTTTTCTAACTGTCTGACTGTCAGTGAGAAAGGTTGTTATGACGCTCCTTTTAACTTGGATTCGCCATTAAAAGCAAGGTCTCCATTTTTGGCGTAGCTCCTCTTCAATCGGTTTGAAAATTGGAGGTTAAATATTTTCTTCCAAGTATGTAGCTTCAATAGGAACATGGAAAGAGGAAAGAGGACCGATGGGTATACGGTATGCCCTTACTATTTTCTAGAGCCATATTTTACTGAGTACAATAAGTCATTTCTATCCAAGCAGTCATACTTACTACTTATTTACTTTCGAAGGCGTTACAGTCCGGGGTGAAGCTGGGCCTCAAGTAAGAAGTCCCTCCACCTAGTTCTATCCTCTATACGAGCCACCAGAGGTCTTCTTTTACTGTACTGTCCCTCTCTGGGTTCCATTTGGAAATTCTCCGCGACGGATTTGAATCCTTGTTATCAGTTCCACATCGGCATATAGCTCGTACAGTTCATCGCTAAATTTTCTCCTCCAAACTCCAATCAATGCAATGAGGACCACAGATTGTATTGAGAAATGTTCCCTTAAGACAACTAGGGGCGCTTTTATCCGCCTTCGATTGAATTATGCTTCAACGCCATCGAGCAGGACATGTATGATTAAAGTCTTATTGAACGTTTCCTTAGTTGTTCGAGAAAGGGCTTTACTTCTAAATTGCATTACAAGCTTGAAGAAACAACGATTGGTTAAAATAATTCTTCGCTTTTATTGCAGTAGACAAAGTCGTTGATTACCACACAATTAAGTTAACTTGGATTAAAGTGCCAGCCTGCGTTTAATGTAGTCATACTTAAACCAAAGAAGGACCTTTGTGATACTACATGGATTTAAAGTTTCTAACTGAAAACCACAGAATCAGATGCAGCTTGCGCTGTCGAGCTCTGGAGCGGAGACCGCCTATGTTGATGTTAGTCGGTTCGTAGAGATTGAGGAAGAGGCTGGCTCCTAAAAAGGCTTTTCTTCGAGCTGACATAGCTGGGCATGTGCAGAGAAAGTGAATAATTATTTGCTCCTTCTCCCCGTCGTCCATACAGTTTCTATAAAATCATTATAGATGAGACCCAGCCTATTGGCTGGCTCCTAAAAAGGCTTTTCTTCGAGCTGACATAGCTGGGCATGTGCAGAGAAAGTGAATAATTATTTGCTCCTTCTCCCCGTCGTCCATACAGTTTCTATAAAATCATTATAGATGAGACCCAGCCTATTGGCGTGCCAACTACCTCACAATTGTAGGGACGATTGACGTTCCAATCATCGGTGATGGGCACTGTATAGATAAAAGATCGTCCCTTTAATTTCTTGTATTTATTTATATTTATATAAAATATATTTTATTAAATCTACTTTTAAATTCGCCTAACGGTATGCCTTACTTTATTAAATGCTTGTATCATATTCCACAGCATTCCATAGCAGCGACATTTTATTTCACTTCCACTTCGTTTTTTCATTGTGAAGATTAATTTAATTTTTCACTAATAGATGGACACCTAAAAATGTTTGTTTAATCGAAAAATGATGTTAGTTGCCAATAAAAACAATCCGACATTCTTGGTTTGCTTCCTCATCTCTTCAAGAACTAGATTTTGGTCATTTATCTATCCCATGCGCGGATTGATAAAAACAAAATGTTTGACAAATAAATATAATTTGACATACTGAAATGTAACCTTACCTAGAAGAGCATCGAGACTCATATTAAAACAATATGAAAAATGAAACACCAACATGAACAAGCCAAGAGCAAGTTTAAAGGAACGAGTTAAAAATAGAATTCGTCGTACTTGCGGGTGAGTTGGACGTGTTTAAGGATTTCTCTGTGGAATATAAGTTTTTTTTTTATAACGCATAAAGGACATATTTATACATATATATACATCCATACGCAAAGAAAAAAAATATTGTATTGATTTTATTGCTAGCTATTAAGAATTTTATTCGAATAAAAGATTGAAAAAAAAGAACGTGAGTAACAGGAAGCACGAATGAACGAAAAAAAAAAAGAAAAGAAAAATCGAAGGCTGCGTAGTGACGCAAGAAAATTTTGTGAAAGTCGCCTCGTGAACAAAATAACATTAAAATAAAATCGAAAGAAATCTGTGCCTGCGGTGAAATTAGTGTTGGACAGCGAATTTTGCGTTGCAAGATGTTATATTTCGGGATGAAATTGGTATGAGAAGCTAGAATTGTTTTTTTTTTAAGTTTCGTGAAAAATCGATTTCTTTAATTAGGCTTGGGTGTGTCATCCATTTTAAAGTTTTCTTTAAAAAATGTACTAGATTCTTATCTATTGGAATGTACCAAACTGTTATATTGACTTAGGGTGGATACACATAAGTTAGAAAGTTTTTATTCAATCGTATTATGGACGATTACAATTGGGTGTTGTTGTTATGAATTAGTTCTCCGATAATTGATTTTTGTAGATCGTTTGCTTAAAAAATTCCATGAACATCGAAATCTACAAAAATCAATCAAATAAGCGCGTGACACATTTGGATTATGAGCGGGAGGTCATGTTTCTTAAAAGCAACAGCATTGCCAGAAGTGAGTCTTTGAAATGAAGTGTCAACCAGCTTTTGCGATTTTTTGGTCTTTTACGTCTAAAATTATTTTATATATTTAATTTTTTTTTTTTACGAAAAGGACATCTTATAGCTATGCTATATTACGAGAAATTAAAGTGATTTCTTTTCTCATGTTCATTGTGGGGGGTGTCGAGGCGGTCGTTCCTGCACAGATTTGAAACCTGTGTTATGTCTATCGGGCAACTCGCTCGCTTCGATCGATGTCAACAAATTATTGAACAGAAAAAAACAATTTAACTCGCAGGTTACCCTTTCCCGCCTTAAGAGAATTTTGGAACCTATTATAAATTGTAAGTACTTTTGTTTGCTAATTTTTAATTTATCAATGCAGCATTAATGTGGTATCGGCCCAATTCAAAAATGCAGTACAACGGCAGTAGTAAAGCAACGAGTTCGAAAAAGCAACATTTTCTCTACACCTCAATTTTGCAATTTTAAAGCATTTGCAAAGTCAACTTAACAACCGCGTAGAAATAAATATTCAAGGGTTGAAAATGGATGAAAGCTTTTAATTTATTTTTTATTTTATTTTTCGTAACACAGCCGTTCAAAAATGTTAAAACTCGGTTGCGCAGGCCATCGGTAACAAAACGTATACTTTGCAGCGATTCCAACGCTCATTTACAATGACATTTCAGCTGTCAGCTCCTCAGACAAGGCCAATCTGCTTGCTGCACACTTTGCAGCTAGCTCAACGCTCCCAGATTGTGCGTTGTCTCCACCTGTGCTCGAGAGCGTTCTTTTTTTTTTTTTGCGTTTTTGAATTCACCCATCACCTTTACAAAAGCGTTCTAAGCTTTCCAAAAAGTGGCATCATTATCAACGCTAAATGTAAATTTTTACAAATCTGACGCGCCAAAAAGCATCAATAAAAAGTGTATGATGCATATCGGAAAAAAAAAAACAGCTGAAATCTAAAATTAAACAAGGCGCTCTAAAATAAAATAAAAATTGCTTAAGTTTGACATTTGCATCAGATGTGTTGTGATCGGTATCGTCAATAAACAAGTTATTAACATTTTTGAGTTCACGCCCATATTTAAAACATGTATATAGAACCCAGCCTTCACATGTTTCTTCTTCAACCATAAATATGCATTCACCGCAGACAAATATGTTTGTGTCACTTCTTTACAACTCGATGCAAAAATGCCACTGTACCACAACGCCAAGTATTCTAAAACGCAAACTAGAGCAGCATTACTTTGTATGACATTCGGAAATACATTAGGAATGTATCCACTTCGCAAATAAAAAGAAACAGCGCATTATGAATTTATGTGTTTCAAATTTGGGAATTTTTCCTCGTTACTTTTTTACTTTTGCATTAAATTTCGTCCAACATTTGAAAGCGTTAACTTGCATTGCATCGGCAGCGCAGTCATGTATTTTAAGGACTTGACCTGTTCAGGATTTGTGGCAACGATAGCGGCAACAGATTACTCCAGAAATTACAACAAAGAAATTCCTTTTTTCCACAAAAACTTTCAAACATCCCTGCAATCAATCGTTTTCTGAGTTCATAAACGTTACGCATTGTAGATAAAATAATTCATTTTTGTTTTTGGAAACTAAATATTGTTCTAGCGTGTCATTTTATTGTTTAAATTGGAATTTGGAGCTTGTAACCATGCTTGATTGGATGCTAGACCATTGAATAACGAAGTGTAAGAAGTCTACCTCAATGAAGTTTCAATGAATTTTCGCGAACTGACAGCGAAAAAAGAAGTTTGTTGCACACGGTAAACAATATTTTTTAATCAAATTTGTCAATAAATAAATATAGTGCCATATTACAAATATATAGTGCAGTCTTATTTAAACAATTTTAAAAGAGTGATCGCCGTGACAGGATTGAATATCATCAGAATAAACAACCACTACTTTGGCAAAGCAACGACAAATGTCGAAGCGTATAATTCGTCATGAGAAGTTCTAAACTCTATCCGTCATTCAGTGTTGGTAAAAATAAACGGTGGATCACCTCAATTCGTACGAAAAATGTAACGCACAGCATGAATGGTTATGTGAAGTAAGATTTTGGCCCTCTATCGGCACGTTACTTTTTTTTCAAACAAATTTACCCCAGCTACCAAGCTGAAGGTTATACTGGAATCGTTTTTACTTCCCCTCGTTGCCATCTAGTGGTACAAAAATGAAATAAGCTGGTATGATGAAAAATGGTCGATGCACACGTTTCGATAAACAAAAACCTTAAAAATCAAATCGGTATGTAACGAAACGATTTCGGATCAGACGCAATATACTAATCTTTGCAAAGTAACATTTTCAAAATGCTTCGCTGACAACATCTTGCTATTGGTAAAGTTTTGTCATTTAGTTTGACATTTCAAATTGAATTCTTCAAAATGTATCGTTTACCTACTGAAAGTTTGTTAACTATTTCTCTTTTCAAGGCGTAGTTAAGTCACTCAATAAAAAAATAAATTTTTATTAAAGACAAAACAATTGTTATAAATTTGGGAACTCAAAAAGTGTATATCAAGCATTCAATTTAAAATTAAGTAAAAAACCTTGTGCCATTCAGTGCAATTTGCTTCGTATTTTTCTTTTTGATTTAGAACAAAATATTTTAAATAAAGTGGGTTTTTTTTTTCGCTTAAAAATATGGTATACTTATAATTTTTATTTCTTAAATTTATTTTAAACAATAAAAAAATGTATTCTGAAACACCCTGTTACGAAAACATTTCAACTGGTACATTTCAAAATTCAATCACTGTCACTTTCATTCTCCGACATTTTCTTTAGTTGAAATGAATCTTTGAAGGGATAAAACACGTACGCACTTAAACATTATTTTGTACGATAAAAAAGGATTTTTATTTACTTGAGGAAGAAATAGGACGTCTAATTTTTTTAAATCTAACTAATATTCACATAGGACAATATTCTGTACTAATAAAGCAAACAAAAATGTTACAAAATCGCATTGAACAGTCGGAAGTTCATGTGTGTATATATGTATGTATATAGAAGAAAAACAGTTCCACAGAGAATTTCGCATATTTCTTCGTTGTGAAAATCAAAAATACTAATAAATATACTTGTGTTATTTAGGTGAAATCTAAAAATTAAAGGAAAACAAAAAAAAAAAAATGCTCGCGTAGCAATTACGTAATAAAAGACAAAATCAAAAGAATTTATCTTCATCGCGTATGAACGCACGGCAACGTGTTTCGTCTACCAAAGTGAATAACCCAGAAATCTATTACCATCAAAAGACAATTGAGAAAAAGAAGTGTGAAATGGTGAGAAACAGAAAATTTATTTTATTTTTTCTATTTCGTAAAAACGCGAAATAAAAACTTAATTGTGTACATTTTTATTGATTTCAATTAATTTTTTTTTTGTTTTTCAATAGCCGCGTATTGTACCATTGCAATTATTAAAATGTCTCAAAGTGCTGCTGGACGAAAATGGCGGCATTTTGAGCGAAAGTGAAGTCAAACGCATTGCAGGGTGAGTAAGAAATTTTATTAAAATACAAATATTTCATTTAATCGATTTATTGTTTTGTAATTCGTACTATATAATTATGTTAATATGTATATCACAGCTTTAAATTTGATTAAGTGAAATTTATAGCATGATAGGAGTATGTCTCGTCTCTGCGCGGGTGTTCATGCCGCTTTACAAAATTAATTCTGCTGTGATATATACATACATATATAGCAACTACAATTATTAAAGTTTAAACATTGTTTTTTCTTTCCTTTTTTTGTTTCCTGCAGATTAATGACAAAGTATTCGAAAAAATTAGTTTCGAAATGCATTTATGTACAAATATTGAAATGTACAAAAACCGAATTACTAGGTGAATTTATGGGTGCTGGAGGGTGGAGTTTGACTCACATGTGGCTAAATGATTCTATTCGTGCCAGAAATTGGCCATTGGTGCAAGAGATCTTGGAATTACTTTTACTGTGTCCGGTCGATGTGGAACGGCTTAAAAGTAATTCCGCACCAAAATTAGTCAAGGGACTATGCAAAGATGCTGATGATGAAGGTAAGTTGCGTAATGATTATGGACTTGGGTATTTCACAACGGAAGCACTCATCTTGATTTGATAGATATTTTTGTTTATAAAATTTCCTCTTGTATGAATGAAATAAAGGAAAATTAGGTTTCACTAGCAGGCATTCGATAAAAACTGCAAACTGCACGCAAATGTGCACTATAGAGCAGGCGAAATAATCTTCGTCAGTGTTGTACTGACAATGTTCGTATTTACAACTTAGATATGCATCTGTTAAATAATCACTCAGCTTTCTGGTGTATGCGATACGATGTTAGGCGTTTTCATTACCGTATCATTTATGTATAAATATTTAGTAATTTCTCCGATATTACCTATTTGAATAATTGCTAACAATCTAATTATCATAGCGAAAAACACATTTTCCCATTTTATTGGCTTTTTATTTTGTCCAAGAAACGATAATATGTTGTGTTGCTTTTCGTTTTGTCACGCAGAGATGTTGATTTTGTCTCGTCTCCAGCAGCAGGGTTCTTTGAATAGTAGTATATCAGTTTACTTTCGTGGCTAACACTAGAACTAATGGACATCGAACACTTCTGTGCGAAACTACGGAGTTCATCAAACAAACATGTTATTTCTTCTATTTTTGTTGAATTTTTCGAAGGTATATGGATATTGTTTAAAAAAAAAACTTCCTTTAAGAGTCAATTTGCCGCCGTTAAGCGGTAAACCTTGTACAAACGGAAGCGCGTCGATGGCACGATTTTATTTGTCTAAGCTATGTGGATAAGTATGCCTTTACTTTTTAAGGGCACGTATACTCCTATTAGCTTATGTATTTGAAGTTTTGCCTTGCTAAACGAAATATTAAATACTGTCAGAAAAGTTGCCGAAAGTTTTCGGCGCGAACAATTTCAATGTATAAACACGTTTTGCAGAGCGAAGCAGGTAGCCAACGCCAATGAAGTGGCCTTACTTTGACCTAAGTTGCAAAATTTCCAAAGACAAAATAGCTTCTCAAAGCAATTTTTAATCAAGTTTATCAATGAAGTTTGTCGGTTACGTTCATTGGTTATTGCCCCCTGACCAAGTTTATTTCTTTTATGCGAAATTTCTTCGTATATTCCCCGTAATGCTCAAACTTTAAACAAAAACGCTAGAAAACAGAAAACAGTGACACGGTACTTAAAAAATCGCCACCATCTCACAGATGGTTCTTAGTCTACAGGCTGTAGACTATGGAAATGTTAGACAAGGAACTTCATTTAATACCAATTTCAAAGCAAATAGTAACTAAAACTGTTTTCTGATTAGCATAATGACATGTTAAACACAAAAAATTTAACCATTCTTTAAATGTTTAACCATTACCAATGTTAAATTAAAATCCGTAGTGAAAAGTGTATTGATTTAAATACTGATTTGTTTCAAATGGTTAGCGTATTTGTCTGTTGGACATGCTGACATACGGCATTGTCTCAAGAGCCAAGGCATACTTCTAATAGTAAACATTTTCATGAGAATTATCCCAATCAGTCGTTCAAATTCTGCAATCAAAACTGTATCATTCTATTTGTGACAATTGCACGAGGCTGTACCTTGTCCCTCTATAGGCCATAGCGGTGAATATTTATTTTATGGAATTTTTTTTGCTTCACATACCTATATTTATGCGTGCAAACATAAATTGTTATGTGCTTGAGGGATGATGGTCAAATTTGTCAATGAGATGTCATAAAATCGTTGTGCGGGCAAGAACGCGTTAAAAGTATGTATTTGCCTGCAATACCGTGAGTTGTCAAAGCACCATCAATCGCTTTAGTGCTTAGAGGAAATCGCTTTTCGCAGATAAATTTTTTTTTTGTTAAAGCAACTCTTGGGAATAAAATGGCTAGATACTGGTATATAATTGGAAAAGTAGAACACTTCCTTTCAACGAGTCTCAAAACATATGTGAAAACCTTGACATATCTACTGTTTCAACTTGCATACCCAGTCGTACTACGTTCGAATCCTGTATCATGCTCAAAATGTATCTCGTTGGCGGCTGCAGAGCATTTGAGCCCCTCGGACGTTGCGATTGCAGCCTAAATTGTTTCTTATGATAAAAATCGTCGTATGCATTTTAAAGTGTAACGTTTTCGATGTAGGGGATGGTGATTGGGTATATAAAATTAATTGTTTTTTTTTTTAAAGCAAACAGCCTCCCGCTATGATTAATCTTTGCTGTGTTCCAAAAAGAGAACAAGTATTTTCATAATTGGAGTTTAGAAATGTTTGATTTAAAAAATTGAAACAATACATGCTTGAATTTAAGTAAAGATTTGATTGCGTTTGAACATCACACGGCACACATTCATATAATGTCCAACACACGTCCAATCAAGGGCGCACCTACATACATACATACTTATGCACGTTGAAATTCATTCGATGTGCTATTATCTGGTTAATCTACTTTTTTTCACACATTTATACTAAAATGTGGGCCGGAAAACACAAGCCAAATTTAAAAATATCATTGACGGAGCATAGCTCAACGACGTTATTTTATTATCAATTTGTAATCGCAGAATGTGACGATAATTTCCTGAAAAATATTTTCCATTTAATGGTAGTCCCCGTAAGGTGTTCCGTTTTCTACGAACTAGACGACACAATAATTGCTTCGCTTAGAGAGGTCATAAAAGAAAGAAAAGCAACTGCATTAGTAGGGATTCATACATGTATGTATGTAGGTATCTGATTAGTTATTTATATACCTGTATGTATTATATTAACCCACGCCCAACGGGCAATCCGTGTGCGTTGTTCACAGTCAACGCATGCGCTCTTGGTCGTACATTATGTATTGTATTTTTATCGTTTTATGACTCACCTCCTCTTTTCCCTCACATGACACTGTTATGAAATAGTTTCAAGAAATAGTCTTTGTGCTTCCGTCCGTGTGATACATACAGTTTCTCCCTCGGTTACGGTTTTTTTTTTTTTTTTTACTTTAATTTTGTGATTATTTATTTTTTTTTAAACATTTGTACAAGACAATCAATCGTCTTGTGTGTAATAAGCAAAAATTAAAAATAAAAAAAAATATATTTTTTTCGTGATTATTTTGATCTTAGGTGTTCGAATTTTGGCATCAAAACTTGTTGAACAGTGGTTAAAAGTTGTGACGGGTGATCCGTCAACATTATCATCTTCATCAACAACATCAACAGGACTAATGGCACCTAAAGCAGATGAATTATCTGCTGTTGCAGAACCAGTTGATGCAAGCTCTTCATCTATTACATCAGTTAAATCAGATTTAGCTACAAGTTCTTCTAAATCAATGCCGAATGGTATGAAACAACAAACAAAACAAATGGAAGAAGATCCATTGGGAGAGACTGAGTCAGCGTTAGCAGTCTCATTTCCACCGACTCAAGCTCAAAAGAAGGCTTCAGAATCTGGATTAGTCTTGAAGTGCATAGTTAAAAATGGAAAGCAGGTTTGGGCTCGGGTCGACACATCGTCTCAAAAGGCTCAACAGATGGATGTTGAAGAATCTAAAAATGACAATGCAGAAGAGGAAGTCGAAGGAGAAGACGACGAGGAAGAGGAAGAAGAGGAGGCTAAATCCATAGATGTAGGAGATGATTCGTTGGACAAGATGCCAACTGTCATTGTCATCGATGAGGACATAACTGATAACAAGGAGAATGAAGTCGCTCTAAAGAAAAAGGATGATAAAATTTTAATCGAAAAAGAAAAAGAGAAAGAGAAGGACAAAGATAAAGATAAGGAAAAAGAGAAGAATAAATCCAGTAGCAGTTCTGATAAGGATAAAAAATCATCCTCGACAAGTCATAGATCGTCATCTTCGAGTCACAAATCATCATCTAAGAGCAGTAGTAGTAGTTCTTCTAGCAAACCAAAATCATCCTCGTCATCATCATCTCACAGAAGCTCAACTGACAACAAAAGTCGTGACAAAGATAAAGAAAAGGAAAAAGAAAAAGACAAGGAACGTAGTTCTAACAAAGAACGCACTTCCGATAAAGATAAACACCGATCATCGTCTAGCAAATCGTCCAGCAGTAGCAGCTCTAGCAAAGATAAAGACAAAGATCGTTACAGGGAAAAGTCAAGTTCGTCTGCAAAGAAAGACAAAGAAAGAGAAAAACTAGATCCAAGTACTCAAGCCGAAAAGGATAAAGAAACGTTAAGCAAACTTGCTACACCTTCCATAGATAAACTGGGCAAGATTCCTAAAAAACCCAAAGAGCCTGAGCCAGAAGAGATAAAGTCCACTTCAATAACAATTCCATCGAAGAAGGCTTCGATGTCAATAGAAATTCGCCGTGATTCAGAAAAGGCAAAGACCGTCAAAACATATAAATCTCAATTCCGAAGCCATGGCTTGACTGAAGAAGCACCTCCACCACCGTCAAGAAAGGGTCTAAAGAAACCGAATTCAGCTCCAGTGCCTGGCACAGCAATTCCCAGTACTTTGTCCCTAAAGAGATCTTCACCACCACCCAGTTCGCTCTCTTCGTCGCTGCTTAAGGATGCCCCCGCTGAGAAAAAGGCTAAAATTGACTTGAACAACGTGGCAATTCCCGTTGAAAAGATTGGAGCCATCAAACTAATACCAGCAAAGAAAAGTAAGTTTTCCCATGCAGATTCTATTAAAGAGTTTTGTTTTCTCCTTTCAGATTTTATATATGCTTTGGCGGAAGTTTTGCTTATGATTCAGCTGACGACTGCATGCCGCTGGACAAAGGGAGTATTAGCAGCAACAGTTTTGGATAGAGGATGAGGAAAGAGGAGTCATCAATTTATTCCATCTGATTGTGTGTGTGTGTGTTAGGAATATTTTGAAAAAAGTAAAGAGAGGACACAAATGTTTTAAGTATCTAGGTATATTTGGAGTTGCAGGCGGTATATCTCTGTAATGCTGTAATGTTAGACGATGCCTAAGCCCTGGAATTGGATCTGGATCGGCTAAAGGTTCAACAGAATGATGCTCTGCTTCAATTACAAGCGAATGAAAGACACTCCATCACGTAAATATATCACGCGCAAGCTTTAAACACGATTCGATTTAAATTTCGCGGAAAAATGTTTCTAAAAACAAAACAAAACAAAAAAAGATGGCTCTCTCTATCTCTCACTCTCTCAAATATGAATCACAACAGGTGGTGTATATTCTCCTATACTGTTAAGTATGTAATTTAATTCATTTAATTATTCTTACCAATGGTCTATGTGCTGCTCATACATTCATATGTTTACAGCCGTACGATAGCATATACAATTTTAGTTTTAAGAATTTATTTATTTTTTTTAAATGAAAAATGAAGATATACTATACTAAATGAAAAAATAAACGATTTTTTTCATTCAAAAATAAAACTGAGATATCCTTGAGCCAATTAATCCTGAAGCTCTGTAGCAAAATAACTAAACATACACACGCGCAGTCAAAAAGAAAAAAAAAATTGAGTGCATAACATTCACTGCACTGGAGAGAGGGGCTACAATAAATCTACACATATTGGCTATGAGAGTGGTGGAGAATATAATATTTACTTTCAATTGGAGTTCAGGAAAGGAGTTCCAATGCACAGTGGACACAAAGTATATTTATGATAGGAAATTAGGTAGGAAGATGTTTCTAGTCAACATAGAGAGAGGGTCTATACAACCAGTATTAAATAGAAATTTGGCTTGCTGGTTAGATTATGGTTATTACTTCAAATATACTATTTCACTCTACGTGGATGCAATTAACTTGCCAGACACTCATAGGGGCTATCATTTCGAACATTGCCCATCAATAAATTGATTGGTTTGGTACAGCATACCGTACATTTGACGCTTAATTCGATACCGAAAGAAGAAGAAGAATAGGAATCCGTTAACGAACAAAGATCTGACCTGGTCAGGAATATGCAATTTGAAAGTCCTGAAATTATGGGTAGGGTTTCAAGTTCAATGAAGAAACAATTAACATTGCGTAGGGAGCCGAGTGGATACGTTAAATGGATTTAAACAAGTTGATTAGCCACTGGCTAATTAACAACGTTCTAAGAGCTATCATCATTTTGCTTACTTAGATTTATCTGTTCAAAGTGGGACTGAGTCAGCATTGTATGGTTGACCATGAGATGATCTTCAGCTGCTTCAAATTAGCAAATACAATATCCATCCAAAGGGGATGTGGGTTTGTGTCTAGGAGTTTACATCGTTCAAGAATAATTTTCTCAAGTTCGAGCCTAAATTTCTGATCTCTTCGTACTCTTTGGTCAGCTAAAATCCTTCTATTTCTTGATTTCATTGTTTAAAATGTTAGCTACCAAGGTAGCGCTCTAATTTTGTCATATAAACCTTTGAAAGTGCATGGTATTCCAATGCAATCACTTTTGTTCATTTGCAGTTTTGTGTAACGCCGGAAAAAGTTGTTTTAGGAAACCCCTAGTAATTGAACATTCAATGAGGTGATCAGTTTTAGGTAGCAGAAAGACTAGGTAGATAAATTGGGGTAAGCAAGTATGCAAATTAGTTGAATCGATTGCGGTTGACCTTGTATGCTTAAGGAAGTTGAGTTCTAGTCAATGGAAATTTAAAAGAAGATTTATCATCAAAGACGCATGACGCTTTGATACAAGCAACAATTACGTGGTCGATTCTATGACGCAAACGTTAGATCTAGGTCACCTAACAATTTGAATGCGAATAATGATCATGCACACAAATTCGAATTTTTTAAGTTCACACGTGATTTTAGTCGATTTAATCGATTTCTATTTTTTTTTTTCAAGAGGAAACATTGATAGTGATAGAGAAGGACGAATTTACTTGTTCGATTCGTCTATGAACATAGATTTAGAAAGCGACAGCCACATATTTATGTTGAATTCTTCACACCAATGGAACGGCGAAGTAAAATTTAACTTTCAAGGTTTCGTCTTATCTACAGAGACAGCCAGTAGCGGACCAATTCCTAGTTTCTCGCATGACTGGACGGGACCTGCAGTTTTTACTGTCGACTCTGAACGGCGGATTGAGAAGTTCCTTTAGGAGAAATTATACTCGGAATTTTGTCATTGTCTGCCGAGAGGTGATGCTGCGAAAAAACGTTTAGTTGTTTTGCTGAATTTTGAACCTGTGCTACGGCAACGACCGAGAGGTGTTTGTGTGAAATAATTTCCTGGTTGTTGTTGAGATTCGAACCTAAGCTGGCATGCTCAGCAGTCTAACTCAATGACTACTTATGCCACGACAATCA
The DNA here is from genome assembly GCA_951813785.1 of Criorhina ranunculi. Lineage (NCBI taxonomy): Eukaryota > Metazoa > Arthropoda > Insecta > Diptera > Syrphidae > Criorhina > Criorhina ranunculi. The sequence goes on along the minus strand of OX638383.1, from coordinate 33,602,953 downwards.
GCTGTCCATGGAATTTACATTATACAAAATCCCTTCATTCTGAAAAGAAAGTTGTGTTGCTTTTTGCGTCCACTTAGGTGGCACTATTGCTGTCATCGATCAACAAAGGCACTAGTATCGCGCGAGGAAGGCAATATCATACCACTTAATTTCATATCTCGCGACTTGGCTAATGTACAGAGCTAACGATCTTACACTGGGTTATGGAATTCGCAGCCTCTGTTTATAATTAAACACCATTGGCTTACATGTTTTTAAGGCGTCTCTACTACAAACCTTTTTTTAGGAATGCCTTCAGTTGGGAATTGTTATTTGAGATGAAGAACATATGGTTTTAGTTGGTTTAACTTCGTAGAATAGTGGCAGGGTTTATTCCACAGAGAGTTGAATCAGTTGTTTATAATAGATGTTAACTGTTTAGGCTTAGTGAAATATAAGACTGTATTGCGAGTTCATATTACACTCTTACAAATAGGAAGGCAGATAAGTTATGCAATTATTACGTATTGAGTGTTATTTTTATATAAATTATTTACTAGTATATTCTGACCATGAAGTATGTATTTGTTGTTTTTATACAAGTTAAGCCATTTAAATAGATTTTCATAGGACTACAGTGCTTTTTAACGTTTAATTTTGTGAAAATTACTTTCAAAAACGTATAGTTCGGGCGTTAACGGTGAATACTGACAGAGATGATAAATTTTCAAACGAATCGAAATGAAGCCGTCAACACGAACGCGAATACAAGCCGCGTTTAAATAAAGTTTTATAATTTTGCGAGTTCTTCGAATAATTTCGGGTTTTACAATTTCTCTAAAACCAAAGAGTGGCTTTAAAAGAAATACTCTCGTGTGTTTATCAATCAATTAACCGTGAACAATTTGCTTTTACAACTTAAGAAAATAATTTATGTTTTAAGTATTAATAATTGCGGGTTTTTATCGGACAACTGGCACAGAGCAGTTATAAATCGAAGGAGAAGGAAACTATGTTCACGATCGAATGGCAGGCAGGATCGAATTGTTTGAAACAACATATAAAGTTTGCAAAAAGAGAATGAAACAAAACATAAAGCTGATGGGTGGGTAAGTCATATCATGAAGGCACAAACAAAAACGAAACTTGCAAATGCATGATTCAAATTATAAGGGTTTCTTTGTAAAAAAAAAAAAAATTGATCCCGGACAATGGACAAACTATATAGAGTTGAAAAGCATTATTTGTTACCGCTAATTGTAAGGGTAAGTGGTTAAAAAGACATTATGATTTACAAGGAATATGTCTAACCAGGATCAGTTCATACCTTAAGATGCTAAAAAAGAACTCAGTCGTATGGAAGACTTCGCTTACATTGCTGTAGCCACAACAACTTTTCTGTATTTCGATCTTCTAATTGTTTTTATTCTTGGAATGAGATCAAACAATATTGAAAAATAATTTCTGCGGATTAAGAGCGAGTGAAAATTATAATCCTTTGATAGGACCAACATTCACCTAGATATTGCCATTTTAAAATCGTGGACCATGATGGCACGACGATCTTTTTTGTACAAATCTTGAAGACATGAAAAAAACATACCTTTGTTAACCTTTAATGGGTTATTTTAAGCGATTTGAAAGCTTGATGTGGATAAAATCCACATCCGAATGAGAAAAAAGTGGTTAAAACAGCTTCTCCAAATGGATCTAGTCGAGAATTGCAGTATGAGAATGACCATGAGGTGGATTAAACCTACTTAAACTTCACACGGATGGAACAGTCCTAGAAATGTTTCAAACAGATTTACATGACACATAATTCTAAGATTAAATTAAGGCTAGTCTGCGCCTCATTGAAATTTCAATGGCATTTCGGCAATGCATGTACATATATGAACAAATGGACGTTAACTACGATAATCAGAAGGATATTAGATGCACTCGTCTATGATCCAGGAGTAGAACAATGATTGTCAGATCCAGATAATATTTCACGTCTAGAATGATAATATGTCTTCCAACAAGATTGCCAAAAAAAACTACTTCTACTTACCAGCCTAGAGGGATGATTCAATGTTTGCTGAATATTTGTATCAATTGCATGATATTTGGGTGGAACTGGGCCAAAACCAACAAGCATTGCCAGCCAGTTCGATCGTCAGGGTTAGCTACCTGCCTTCAGTTTCACAAGCCAAGCTTATTGAGATAATGCGGAATCTAGCCAAACGTTATTCGAAAACCGTTTATTGGTGTAATCATGTTCTTAAGCTGCCTTTACATGATCAGTTTTGCCTCCTGTACTGCCTGAGCGAATTTGAATTCGTATCGTGTACATACATCTCTCGACTTTGAAGCGAAAGTCAATTTGGCGATCGAAGCGGGTGAAACAATTCGATCAGTTTTGTCTAATAGAATAGAATTTATTTATTTATTCGAATTACAAAATACAAATATTTGATAGCTAGTAGAGAACCAAAGTCTAGCATTTTGCAAACATTTATGTTGTGTGTTGTTACCGTCATATGTATATTCTTCGCACGATTGAAAGACGGTTTGATAAGCTTTTTCATGACAAATTTATATTTTCGGATATTTGTCATTGTTTACCCAGAGGTGGTGCCGCTAAAATAATATACGGCTGATTTTACTGACTCGCTTAGCAGTCCAACGCGTTAACCACCGAGTCATGACGAAGTGCACTCAAAATACAAAACCCTACCGCGGCTTAATAAAACTCCGTCTCATGTTCGTATGTGTATTTCAGAAGTCATCTCTTGTTGGCGGTTCAGCTTTACTAACGCACCATCTGCCGTGTATAGTAACGCATTCGGTTGGGATGAACTGCTTCTGTTCGGCTTTAGTCCAAGTGCTTATGTCTAAATGGTCGGGGTTTTTTTTTTATTTTTTATTAAAAAACTTAGGAATTATTTTTATTTAATATGTTATGCATGTGTCCCGTCTAGAGTTAACGTTATTCACTTAGTTTATTTTCAAGGGAAATTATAAAAATTATCATTTTCGTTCTTAGGAATCAATGAGTCACATTAACATAAGTTAACGACAAGTTTCTCGAACTCAAATACTTACGTATTACTTTATAGCAATCAATTGTAAATTAGTTGATTAAAGGTTTTTTTTTTCGTAATTTCCTCCACCATTCCGATAAAAACCACTAGCCAAAAGTTCTTTGAGAATACAATTATGTAAACAATTTTATTGATGGATAATGTAATATCCCCCTTCTAAAACAGGTTAATTATTCTGCTACATAGCTCGGATGAAAAGCGTGTTTTATTTTATTTAGAAACATTCTTAATAACATACGAATTAATGGCGAAAAGCAAACAAAGAAAGAAAAAAAATCAAGTTTTCAGATTTAAGGGATGAAAATCGAGACACAAACAAAAAATTACACCCGAGCGATTGATAAGGGTGGGAAAGTGAATGACAAATGTGTACCTATACATCGCATATCATCGTACAAGACATCGTTACGAAGTACATTCCGCAGAGAGTTAAAAAGTTGAATGTACATAATTAAAACCACTACCACCACCACTGTTGTTTGACCTGATTTGGTTTTTCGACGAAAGCAGCCGGTTTAGGTAGAGAAGACTGAACTAGACAGAAGTCTTACAATATTGAATTGCTCGTGGTCTATTAAGCGCATTAAAAGTGCATTTGTCTGCTTATAAGAGCGTCATCTGGTAAAGAATTATTTCTAATTGAGGGATGAATAATGAATTTGAATTAGTCGAGTTGACCATTTCCAGTGGTTGTGGACGGGAGACTGAGTGCACGAAGCCGATTAAGAGAAAGTGCACTTGCATAATGCACCATGTATTGGTTCTACTCTAACTAGTCTAGAGAAAGAGTTCAATCCCCTTTATGGCGAGTCGGAAGTTCATAGACAAAATTCGTTTTCAATTTCGTTGTCCAATAAGCATTTCAATTGACAAATCCTTCTGATGAAGGCTCTTCTGATCACAGATCACTCGAAACTTACTGGTTATACAAGTCGAAGAAGATTATTTCGATGGAAAATGGAAACCTTTCACGAATTCCGCGAAAAGCTGTCCCGATTTTCTGTTGTGTTTACTTGAGATGAGAACTGGCTGAAAAAATCCTATAGAAATTAAGAAAGGCATTTGCGTTTTGAAGGCACGCTGTTATAACTTTGTTACGTAAAGGACTTCTAAAGGCTTTTAAAGCGATTTTAACACGCTTTGAACGAAAGAATCAAATTCAACTGATTCATGAAACCTGGAATATGGTGTTTTTCAGTTAACACGATCACCACTTTGTCATCTCAGAAGACGGCGCTATAGAAGTTTATTTTGAAAAATATAGCAATCAACTTAGCTATTCCGATCGCAGCTCTTAAATTGAAGGCATTGCCTTTTACCGAATTCGAACTTGAAAATAGTCTTCAGAGCAGTTAAGTATTAGCTTGTGTTAACTGATCTTTACTCAGTTTTGGGATTTTGTATGCGAAAACTTCTTCGTTGACAGAATCAAGCAGATCGCTATAGATCATAACAAATGCCCGTAAGATTATCTTAGATCTCACATTTCCAAAAGCAAAAGAGTACCAGCCATCGGCAAGCATGTATTAACCGATCCCAACACTGTTCGAAGGTTTTGTGCGCAAAGCCTTTCTTCGTTGGACAGAATCAAGAAGGTCGTTGTAGAATATCCTGACATAAGCATGTTAGGTTGTCTCCCATTTTAAATGGTGAAACAAAATAGTGCCGGGCTGATCGATCGATCGTGAATGAGTCATTCAAAGTCGTTACAGCGCATGTTCATATTGTGCAAACATACAAATGCCGATGTAAGATCTCTCGCGATTCCTTCTTCGATTTAATTGTGTCTGCGGAATGCTTTGTAAAATTCACTTTGTCATCTTCACAATCATTTTCAACGAGTGTGATTCAGTATAGTGAACATGCTTTAGGCGATCGTAAATTATGAAAATCTCACAAACTTGATGAAAGATGTAAGCAAAAATTTAGTGTGGAGAATGCGCACAAGTAGGAATCCATAAATCTCCGATCCTCATACAATTTTTCGATCACTTGCTTGCAGAGTTAAGATTTTGATTTCAAAATGTCACGTGATTTTCAATTCGAGTTTTTGAGGCAGATGCTTAGAATATACGACAAAAAGCAAATACCGTGGCTTAGAAGATGATCCCATTTACAGAACTTTGGCTAGACAGTGTAGCTAGATGAGTCCAACCCATGGCAGAGCAAAACAGTTTTTTTTTGTAGCGATCTTCTCGATCTAAGAATAGTGTCAGGTTCCCAACGCCGCATGATATCTACTCCGGCGTACTACTCGTACATAGAAATGCGTTTGTCTTATACCAATGGACGTCGTACAGGGCCTAGATTTATTGATGTGAATCTTGATCCTTAGCTACAAAGTTTGATGAGCTTCGATCAGACAATGAAGGCCGTCCACCACAAATCCACCAGCGACCTCTATCCGAAGACTAAATCACACTGGAATAAAATTTTTCCAAAAATGTTAAAATGAAGCAACTGCGTCGTATACTGAACCAAACGGTTGCAGGAGAATGGTAGAAGTTTTAAAAAACAATGTTCAGTCATCTCGAGCTTCCACCCTTGATAATATTGTGCCGATCACAATTTTTTATTTTTTTAAGGCCGTCCAAGCCCTTATGCATAATCTTAACAAACGTTATATATTTTCAGGAATCAAGACATCGTCACTGAATCATAAGCAAAGCTTCGTCAAAAAACACACAAAAAACCAATTCTAACTCCCATCCAACCAGTTTCCTCTGTTAACACAAAACTAATTCAAAATTTTTTTTCTTTACAGTTCAAACCCTTATAGAAACAAATATCTTCTCAGATGCTCTCTCAGCCGCTATGGTCCCGAAAAAGGATATACGCAAGCGAAAGCGTAATTCTAAAGAGCCTGGAAAAGATGGAGTCACATCGCCACCCATCAGTCCGGAAGGTAACAAGGTGGCACCACTGAAGTTTTACCAAGACACTCTGGACGAAAGCAAAGATGAGGAGAAAAATGCCAGTGGTAATAGTGAATCGGGAGGAGAATCCAAAGATGATAAAGAGGAAGATGCAGCTGCTAATACAGAAGATGATGATGACATCCCATTGAAGAAGGTGAAAGAAGACATTGAACAGCGTGTTCGTAATGAGAAGGCAAAATCGAGTGGTACTAGTGATGACAACAGTCTGGACCTCGAAGATGATAGTGTGGATCTTACTAAAGGAAGTCCTAAGGAAGGTGAAGATTCCAATTCAGCGCAAGGCAATAAAACACCAGAGGCTGAGGAAGATATAGAGGAAACACCGAAGAAACCGGGTCCTGGCTGTGGTCCAAATGGGCCACCAGGAGTTCTTTTACTACACCGTCGTAAGGGACCAAAGAAGAAGCTCAAATGGCGACCACAAGAACAACTGGAGCAGGTGCGATTCTTTGAACTGGATGAAAATGAGCGTGTGAATGTGACAAAGACTTTCATTGACATGAAGAATATGGAACGTTTTAGTGAGCGTGATGCCTTGAGCATGGTTCGTCGAGGCTTTAATTCGGAGGACAACATGGCACCACAAACTGAATGGGTGCCATTGATTTTGGTCGACGATGTTCCAAACCACCCCGATGGCAGTCAAAGTCGAGAGCGAAAAATCCAAGCCGACAGGGAACAGACAACATTGCGCGCTTTATACTTCTCGCATGCTATGATACCAGACTCGCCAACAGAACCGGATATTGAACCCATCCTGCACACAGATTTTACAGTGATTCCATTGGATGATATTACGGGGAACCCGGATGCCGTAAATGATTTCACCAGCATGCCTTGGCCGGATCCGAAGGGCTCGCCACCACATGACGGCGGAAGCGCATTTACTAACGGCCCTGGTGGCGATATGTACACAAACCGCAATCAATTCAATCCATTTATACCGTTTGCAGCGCAACAAACTGGTGGATGGCAAATGGGTGGTCCCAACGGCCCACCGTTAAATATGCCGGGACCACAGCAAGGAATGATGTGTGGACCTGTAGGAATGTCTGGAAACCAATTTAACAACATGAACATGGGCAGCCCTAGCATGATCTCAGCCTGTGGGCTATCGCCGAACAGTCCCTCGGGCGATATGTCGCCGATAATGGGTGGCGGTGGAATGAATCCCAACGTGAACATGGGTATGCCATACAATGGACCGCCAATGGATAATAATTCTCCACAATTTGGTCCTGGACCGAATTTCGGCCCTGGTCCCTCAAACTTTGGGCCAAATATGAACATGAACGGTCCTTGTGGCCCGATGAATGGAATGAATGACCATTGGGTGGGTAACGGTCCAATGAATGGACATATGGGCGGAGGCCCAATGAACGGACCAGGCCCAATGAATGGACCAGGACCGATGAACGGACCAGGACCCATGAATGGGCCGGGCCCAATGAACGGACCAGGACCAATGAATGGACCAGGCCCAATGCACGGATCCGGTCATATGAGTGGACCCGGACCGGACAGCCGACGAGGAAGCGATCGCAGAGGTGGAGGCAGCTGGCGATCAGGAGGTGGAAAACATTTCAGCTCTGAAGGCAATTGGCGACCAGCTGGACCTGGGGACAGCAGTTCAGATCGAGGAAACAGCTACAATCGCAACAATAAAGATTGGGCCTCAGGCAACAGCAGTAGTCGCGTGTGTAAGCAATTTATGCGCGGCCATTGTCGACTTGGCAACAAATGTAACTTCTTGCATCCAAGAAAGAAGCAATTTTAGGATACTACGGATTGGGTTTTAGATCCCATTCCACAATCACCACCGCCAGGTGTTTATTAATCTGTGATAGTACGAGCTGGAGTCTGCCAATGATTCTTTTCGCATTCCTCGAGTTGTTCCGAAATAACTTCTCCTTATTCGTTTTGAAACGTGTGTTCTTACTCTGTACCATGTGTAAATAGCCAAACAAAAACTACATTTAAAGAACTAGTATGTAGTATGTAAACAGTAATCAAATAGATATTAGTCAAGCAAATCTTAGTTCAAACCCTGCATTGGTATCGTGTGGAAACCCTCGAGTTTCGCATTCATTATATTGTTACTTGCGAAGGGTTTATTTCCTAAATGAGAAACATCAAAAGAGTTAACTTGTGTATATAATTATGTATTTAGCACATATAATGCAAAAATTGTGAATTGATGTTAATGTAGATTTTTAATTAATTAAACATAAGGTATTTTTAATTTCTGTAAGACTTTTTTTTACGTTACAAATATAAGAAAACCTTGAATTATTATTTGTGATGTTTTTTTTTTACTTGATTATTTGCTTCTTTACATTGCAGGAAAGGTTATAGGTATGAATCTAGTTGTCATTGCGTTTTTTTTTTGACATTATATTGGCAGCAACCTGCCCTCCTCCAATTAGTCGAGCCGTAAACCAAATCATTAAATACGTTTATTCGATGAAGGGCACGTATCCAACAACATTTTGGAGAATTGGTCTTTCGAACATATTCCAAACGACTTCCTGCGACTCAGACCAAAGCAAGACGGCTTATTTAAAAGGGCCGTTCTCTATCTCTTAATGTGGGTCCCCTCGTCACACTATTAATGATGCTCAAAAGGGGAGACTTTGATCATGAAAGCAGTCTTTTACAAGAAAAACACTTGGAACCTATGAATTTTGAAACAAGAAGTTGGGATACATTTTTTTGCTACAGCGACTTCAAAGATTAGCATGCCTCGGCATCACCGGGGCCATGCAAACTTGCCCTACGGCAGCCCTTGAGGAACTGATTGGACTTACCCCGCTGCACATCTTTGTCAAAAAAGTGGCAATACGCAGTGCAGTTAACCTCCAACGCTCGACAGGTATCCAGCCTAGCAGACTTACGGGTCACATGGCTATCCTATCTGACTTCCCTGAGCTCGAAATGCACGGTATCGGACTTTATGCCCAAGTTACTCTGTTTTGGCAGGAAGTTCGAGATTGAGATCCCCAACCGTAACTCCTGGGATACCGGAGATCCGTTGTTGAACATAAAAGGACAATCACAAAGTCTCAAAGGCAGTCGGAATGAGACCTAGTGTCTTTCAGGCGGAATTACATGCCATCGATACCTGCCCCAAGATTATTCTAGACTCCGGCATAAAGGGAGTAGCCATCAATATATTCACCGATAGCCAGGCAGCGCTCAAAGCACTGAGTTCTCATTACTTTAACTTAAAAGCCGTTCTAGGCTGTTTCAATACTCTCCAGGACCTCTCAAAGCGAAACAAAGTCAAGCTCTGGTGGGTACCAGGACACAGAGGAATTGAAGGCAACGAAATTGCAGATCAACTTGCCAGGATAGGGTCTTCAGAAAGATACATAGGTGCCGAACCCTTCTGTGGCATCCCTACTTCCGAGTTCAGAATGAGTCTGGACAGATGGGAAAAACAAAACCTCATATCCTACTGGAACAACACTCAGGGACTCAGACAGGCTAAAAGGGCTATCCGACCCCTGAACAAAACCACTAAAAATATCCTTAATCATAAAAGGGACCATATCAGAAGACTTGCCGGCTTCCTCACCGGTCACTGTAGCCTCAGATATCACCTACATAAACTAAATATAGTTCAGGAATCTGAATGCCGACTTTGCTTAGAGGAAGACGAATCAGCAGAACACGTAATATGTGAGTGCGTGGCTGTCTGCAGAGTCAGGAAACGCTTTTTCCATAAGGAATTCCTAATACCTGAGGATCTTCGAAACGCCTCGACTGGAGATATTTTCAACTTCATTAGGAAGATAGAAAATCTCCTTGCCTAACTGGCTCCAGGCACAATAGATCTTTTAGGTCGCAGTGCCATATGCGTCTGTCGCAGAGCCTTACTAATAATAATAATAATAATAGGATAAATTTGGGCACGTCTTTAGTTGGCTTGTTAGAAAGTTCAATAATATCTTTGACAAGATTTTGAACTAAAATGTTCAATTTTACTTGCTAAGGTTGGGTAATAATAAAGTGTGGGTGTCCTCATGATTTTTCTCATCGCCATAGCCTCTTCATGGTTTTTTTTTTTTGGTTTTTTTTTTCTGTGATACCATAGTATGTTGTGTCCGATAAAGACGCCTACTTATGCGAAGAGAGTGCTCATGTATTTTTTGTAGGATTCTTCCCCATTCCTCGCCGAATGTTGTATGGTGGAATTTTAATCGATCTCTTTCAAGTGCTGATTCTTGCCAGTTCATCAGTCTTTAATTTTCGGGTAAACTTTTGTAGTCGGATTTCTTGCAGTCTTACATGGTGCTGAAAGAACCTTAAGCTTTTCGCAACACCAACGTCCAAGTTTTGAATTTACCTTACCCTGAAAGATATTCCTTTGATCTGGAAGATTGATGGATCGTGCCCAGATCTTGAATAAAATGTGAGCAATGTCTTAATTTTTTTGGAGCCGTAAACATGACTGAATCAGTCGGCTTTGTCTCCGCCTCTAGTAAGGTTCATCGAACCGATAAGCTTTAAAAGCCTTTCCTATCAAACTGAAACAGTGAACAGTGACAACCTGTCGAAATCCGGTGCATTTTTGAAATAGTTCCGAGAAGCTGTTTTCAAATTTCACAGTTTACCACTTAATTCCAGCTATATACAATAAAGCTCTAAGCTATGAAGGCGAGTAAATGTACGGTGCGTTTCGGAGGCAATTAGGCCCATTGTGATTGTCCGAAGGTATATGACAGGACATGTATCAAACTAAACCAACCAGTCCTTTGGGTCATCTATTCAGGTCAGTCGTCGCTTTTGGAGAGCTGAACAGTTGCATAAGAGATTTTCTACAGATTCTACTTATTCTTTGTCCCTACAGCTTCTGCATGAGTCATTTGATAAGATGCCCAATCTACTAGCCATGTTTCCTACAGTGCTAAGCCCAGTTATTACATTTACCAGCATTCGGATGTGGCATCTTCTGAAGGATAACACTCGTAGTGTTGCCGTTCTTGTTCTATTATATGGAACACTGGCCACAGGTTGCGGATTATGACACATTCACTGGTGTGTTGCCATTGTTTCTCAGTCAGTTTTAAAGTGACTTGGTCTTGGAAGCATTCTATTTTATCTTCGCGAGTGCAATCGGATATGGTCCCTGGTAAGTCGCAGCTCATTTTCTACTTTCCTACAGCCTGGGAAGTGTATTGCAAGGAAGTTTCATAAATTATGTAAACTTCTCTACGATCGCTTGTAGGGATTAGTTGCTAAGAATGACACCAGTGAAAACCCTCTGTTCAAACAAAATTACAAGACTAGATACCACGATTTACGGCTTACAAAAGTATTTTGCTTTATTTAAGATTATATACTAAATTTTAAATTTTAAAATATTTCTCCAACGATTGCCAACATTCAAAGTATTTATTATCCAACTTTTGGCACGTTTCTTCGCCCCACTTTGTGACGGCCATACTCAGTGAGGATTCAAACATAAAAGCCTTGAAAAGAATTCGTTTTTAAATCCATTAACTCCCTCATCAACTTGGTCTCATTCTTACCTGAGTACCATCAGCGATCCTTTCTGATTTTAGAACGGCATTAGAAGCTCCTTCGAAGCACTTCCTATCCGGACCATGTGGTGTCATTATTGAGTGTAAAGATGCTCCACCAGCCATAAAACCATCTTCCTTTGCTTCATATTTCCCCAGAATTAGTCCCATAAACTCGCTCATACAGTTTCCTTAAGAAAATATAAAATTATTAACACAAACCTTATTTGAAACACCCTATACACACTGTGATAGTATGGAGGTCTAAATGTATGCTCCTGCACAGACCACCTAGGAGGAAAAATAACAAAATCCGCTATAGCCGTTCCTGCTCTCGAGCTGGGACAAGTCAGGACAGTAAAAATGCTCGGATCGCAGTGATCGTAGCTAACCGAATTTATAACCATAAACTTTGAGAGATCATACTTGAACGGCACGTAATTCCCATGCCATGCAACCACATCAAAAGGAGAATGCTTCTGTTTGGCTATGAATAGCGCTCCTTGGAATTTTGAAATGATCTTGAACTCTAAAGGAACAGAGTGAATGTGAATTTTTGAGAATTTCTGAGCCGTTTCTACTTACCACTAATCTCACGATCTTCAAACCATGCAACTGATGTTTGAAAATCTCTAGGATTGGCCAATCCGTTAGCGCCGATGGGTCCCAAATCTGGTAGACGAAAATGATTGTCAAACACTTCCAGAACATAGCCTCTTGTCGGTCCATCAACGTTCACAGAAAATCTCATTCCTTGTTGGATTACGCAGATCTCATTAGGATGCACTTTCATTTTGCCAAATTCAGTGGTTATATCCAAGGATCCTTGCTGGGGAACTATTTCAAAATAAACAATAATCCTTTGGAAATATTTATTTCGAACAGGACTTACCAATTAGAAAATCTCCATCACTGTTATATAGAGCAGAGTCCTTCATGGAGGAATTGCACAAATAAACATGAATAGCAATGCCATGGCGACTGCGAGTATCCCCTGCTCCACAGATTGTGTGCAATCCTTCAACAAAGTTTATCTTTCCTGTCGATGGAATGTCGAAAGGACGCCATCTCATTTGATTTGGATTTGGATGCTGTTTATCCCAGTCACTTGTGAGAAACTTTACCGCATCGTATCGTGCAAAGGGCTCGTGAACAACACTTGGTCTGATTCGATAGAACCAGGTTTTGACATTCTCTGTGCGAGGGGCCGTGAAAGCTGACCCCGACAATTGTTCGGCGTATAAACCATAGGCGCATTTTTGTGGTGAGTTTTGTCCTTCGGGCAGTGCATTGGGGCAACGAGGATCTTCTGATGAAAAATATGATCCAAAGCCGGAGAGGTACTATAAGAAGAACAAAGTTTTATAGTAGATTTTTCGAATGGTAGGGATGGTAGGAAATTGAAACGAATATCCTTTTTCAGATGTAGCTAACTACAACCATCACATCCTTAAGAATCGGAGGACAAAAACTTATCTTAAATGAACAAGAACAACTTTATATGAGAATGGATCAGGGACAGCTTATGACAGATGTGACCTATGTCAGGGATCTGTTTCGCTCGGAATGATTGCATTATACTAGATTTTTAAGCGGTTGCAGGGTGGATACAAAGGTTGTAGACCTAAGGGGCTTGACACTGAAAGGTCACAATTCTACCGTACTTTGATTTTTCGAAACAGTTGCCTGATAGTATTTTCAGTTTTTTTCTTCAACCGTTTCGGCAGCCAAATTGACGAGGGCAATGTGATCTAAGAGCTCACAAAAGCCAGCTTTAAGCCAGTAGATATTAGACCTTTCTGATAAAGGTGAGAGTATCTAGTATGGAGGATTTTTTTAAGTCCGAAGGAACACGGATGCTATCACTAGTTCTATACAAAACTCAATATTTTTATACTATGTGCTTCGCGGTTTCATCATCAGCAGAGCCGGCATCTAGTGCCTCAATCAAGCTCATCTTGTAAAGGTTGCAGTGCCCGGAAAGGAAATCCATATGTCTTCTTATATCAATCCTGTTGATGCTTTTATGTTGGCTCGTCAGAGTCCCATTTAAAATATGGAAATCAAAATTCAAAAGAAAGGTTCGAGTCCTATGTAAGTCTCTGAAGAATCTTTTCTCATTAGCTGATCGGCAATTTCATGACCTTTAATACCTGTATGGAAGACCATTTAAGCGGCACTCGACGGATTTTGAGGATCTTCGAATCCCAGCCACCTGGTTCACGAAGAAGAGGAAGACCGAACCTCCGGTTTAAAGATTAGGCAATCGCGGACGCCAGAAGCCTTGGTCTAGTAAATTGGAAGAAGTGTGCCCGGGACCGTAAAGGATGGAAAGTGGCATTTGTTCAGGCTCAGACCCTCCAAGGGTCGCTGGCCTGATAAGTAAGTAAGTAAGCAAAACTTAGTGCTTTGAGAGTCGCTCGACTTTCCCTGAGTATAAGGATTGAGGCGTCTTTAATGCAAAAGTTTAAGTTGATATTGATATTTGGATGTACATAGTTTCAAGACTTTGTCGTAAGGCCTCAGTACGTCGACACTGCCCAGTAGCCCAATAGCTCAAGTATCACGGCTTGAGATCTTAATTTCAATGAGGGATTTTGCTTTCCAGTTCCTTTATTGTGTTTCCTCTTTTTTGATTAGGGGCAGATGCGCATAACTCCTGTAATACTAAGGTAAGCTGGTTTTTTAAGTCGTTGAAACTTGGTGAGGGTTGTTTTTTTTTTCCAAACGTTGATCCACCAGACAAACGATGCGTTTGTTTACACGGCATGCCCATGCTCACATGGTTGCTTTAAATATTTTATTCTTTGATGTGTCTTGTCTGAGACGATTCCCACATAGTTGACTTCATCTAAGAAGAACTTGTATCGGTGAGAGCAATTCGTAGAATCAAAGATCACTTTTTTCCTTTTTTGGAAAACTCAGTTTCACTTGAGTTAATCATGAAAGCTTACCTAACACATTAGTTGGCACCCTTTTGAAGGACACTCTTCATGAGTTTGGACGCATTGACTTCGTGCTTACCGCTAACTATGATTAATAGAACGTCAGCGTAGCCATAAGCTCTGTAGCCTAGGTTGGGTTACTTTAGGCGTGTTTTTTTTGGTATCCCATATGGGATTGGCGAAAAAAACGACATCGGGGACTAATAAAGTCATCACAAAAAAATTGGCAGCACTGCGTATGGATTGACATTTCAACTCAACAGCTGTGAGATAGAAAACCAAAACAAAAGCTAAATAACATCTCAGCAGCCCTAATTCCTCAGGTCTTAACCACTTTTTACGTATGCTTACAATAAATATAGATTTATCAAATTATTTTGCATATTGCATTTCTGCTTTTAAGGACTTTCTGTCTTGCTCAGCCATTTTTTCATAACAACGCGTCTGTTGTCACGTTTCCATGGAATCTCGAGTCTGGTAGCACCGTTTTTATCTGGGATAAAGTTAAGCCCAGAAAATTTTGTGGTCTTAGCTATTGCTATGTGGGATAAGTTTTTGTTGCATTCAACACGCAAATTGCTTATTCCCGATGTCGTTTTTTTCGCCAATCCCATACGGGATACCAAAAAAACACACCTTTTATGACTGACTGCAAAAGAGATGGAAGAACACCACTCTTTGCCGTCGATACTGTCACATAAACCGCGTAGATATGATTCTTGTATTTTCGAGCATCGGCCAAACTCGTCTGATGCCAAGAATAATCGAAGCTCTATAGGTGTCGATTCCTCAAGAGGAATTCTTGATATGTTTGTTCAGTAACTCCTTTCATATTTTTTACGAAAAGTTATCTTTCAGTTTTTAGAGTGATCCAAAGAAATAGAAATAGAATGAAAAGGCTTAAGTTTTCATTACTTTTCGGAAAGATTTCGCTATCAAAAAAGGCGAAAAGGCTATACCAGACTTATTGGTTTAAGTAATCACGAGGTATGTGCATACATATAAGATATCCATGATCAGCAGTGCCGCTCAAACCTGATTTATATGAAACCTTATGGACACTTACAAAAAAAAAAAACAAAGCCAATTACTTGCCAGGCCTCTTTCAAGCTCTCTACCACTAAATAGTTGTTTACTTAAAAATAATATTATGCAAAATAATTAAAACAAGTTATTTGTATAAAATGCAAATGAGTCTTCATTTCACAAATTCAAGTTTTCAAATTTGATTTCTTTAAAATGCTGTAGAAGTCATTTCCATATAAAGAAACCGGGACCTAGGCTGCTGTTGAATGATTTTAGTGCAATTTGCTGGTTTTTTGGATGCCAAGGCACCAGAATACTATTTGGTTCTATAGATGGGATAATTTTCACGAAGTAGACTACTTGGGGACCGTTTCTGATAACTAGGGCAAATAAAACAAAAATCGTTTCTATTCGAATGAATACCAAACTTCTCTTAGGGGAGAATTTCGGCCGACAAATTTGTCATTGCAGCTGATATTTTGACCTTTATTGGACACATTGTAAGGCTCAATATCTATCAGAGCATCAAAATGAGTGTATTTACGTTGATGTAAGTGGGATTGAGGAACGATTTTCATAACTTTCCACTCATTTACCTAATCTATTATTATTATTATTAGTTTGGATTTGCGACCTGTAGGATCTATTGTGCCTGGAGCTTGTTAGACAGGGAGGTCCTCTATCTTTCAAATGAAGTTGAGGATATCTCTAGTCGAGGCATTACGAATGTCTTTCGGTGTTAGGATTTCCTTGTGGGGAAAGCGTTTTCTGACGCTGCAGACAGCCACCCACTCACAAAGTACGTGTTCCGCTGATACGTTTTCCTCTAAGCAGAGTCGACATATAGATTCCTGAACAATATTTAGTTTATGTAAGTGATATCTGAGGCTGCAGTGTCGGTGAGAAAGCCCTCAAGCCTTCTGATATCGTCCCGTTTGCGATTGAGAATATTTGTTGTGATTTTGTTCAGGAGTCGGATGGCCCTTATTGTTCCTCAATTTTGCTCTGTTAGGATAAGAAGTTCCATTTTTCCCAGCTGTCCAGACTCGTTCCAAACGCGGAAGCAGGGATGCCGCAGAAGGGTTCAGCATCTTTCTGAATAATCTTTCTTGGCAAGTTGGTCGGCAATTTCATTGACTTCAATGCCTCTGTGTCCTGGAACTCACCAGAGTTTGACTTTATTCCGCTTTGAGAGGTCTTGGAGAGGATTGAAGCAGCTTGAAACGGCCTTTGAGTTACAGTAATGGCAACTCAGTGCTTTGAGCGCTACTATCCCCTTTAAACCGGAGTCGTAAATAATGTTAGCGCAGGTATCAATGGTATGTAGTTTTGCCTGAAAGACACTAGGGCACATTCCAAGTGGCTTTGAGACTTTGCCTAATCTAACCAAAGAAGCAATATTATGGGTAAAGACAGTGTTTCCTTGGATGGCATCTCGCTCGCTTTTCTGACTGGCGGGAAACCAGGAACCGATTTCTCTATAACTTCTTAAATTTAACTATTCTCTCTACTCACAAACCAGCCCTTTCTAAACCTTAAAACCACGTTTTTTTTACTGTTTCTCAAACTTTTCAGTGGCAAACACTGATCGGAACAAAATTGAAGACTCTAGTAGAAAACTGAAATTTGTACGTGAATTGTATGTACTTATGTGAATGTGTGTGTCAGTTATATGTCCCAACAGTCTTACGTTGCATCTGGACTCTTCTGATTATGTCTATGTCGCATTTCGTCGCTGTTCTTCACTCACTGTCCGACAGTACCGTAGATCATTCGAAATTTTTTTCTTTTAAAGGAACCAGGTAAAATTCATCCAGTCTTGACAAAATGCATGTTGGGCCATAGAGCAGGAGTGGGATGATAACGATTTTGTATAGAGTCACTTTAGTTGTTCTAGAGAGGGCTTTGCTACTTAATTACCTTCTTAGCCTAAGGATACATTAATTGAGAAAGTTATTTTGCGTTTGCTGAATGACATTGTCTAAATAATTAGCAAAGCCTAGGAAGCCAAAGTCCCTAAATACTTTAAATTATCTCTTTTTAGAATAACGTATACTGTTCAAGACGCCGCCGGGATAGAGAGATGATTTATACAGCATTAGACAAAAGAATCCGAGGGAGCTGGCAACGTCTTGAAAACAAACGAGATTTGGCTGGTTGTTGAAACATAAAATACTACAGAGAAAGTGGTAGCTCTGGGAAATCAAAACGCTCAGTCATGATGCTGGCACCGTAAAAACGTAAGCAGCATCTCTGGTAAGTCTCAAAGCCACTACCATCTACTTCTTGGGCACTCAACATCGCCGTGCAGTACTAACTTATGGGTGCACAGCATCGAACGACCAGATTGCCTGGGCTGAGCGAAACACAGCGCAGTACACATCAAAGTAAGGAACGTTACAGTTCGGACATGTCGGCGATATGTGTGACAGACTCTGATTCAATCTATACTTGGGCCTCATCGTCTTTTCGCAAGTGGCCGTTATCAAGAAAGTGTTCGCCAATGAGCAAGGTAAATCGCTTTATTCAAGATGTATCCCACTTGTCCTCGGGCACTCACCACCTAGACGTGAATATACTCGTATGTATGCAGCATAGTAGAGATATGTCATATCATGTCTCATGTCGCTTTTTTGTTGACAGCATTTACTTTGTCCTAAAACAGCCCTCCGGCCCGTAGAATCTTTAAATCCATCGCAGAGAAACGGTGAGGGTGAGAAAGACCGCAACTGAGATGACGTTCGCGAATGGAAAGGGAACTTAACCAAATTGGCGTGTAAAACTGGATGCAACTATGGTTAAGTTGAGGCCCAGGTGTATTTCGGATTGCAACGCCATCAAGTAAGTGGTTGTTAGGATATTGATTTAAAATGTTCTTAAGTTTACGAAAAGAAACCTTTCATCGGTTGTAAGCTAGATCAGAGGATCGCGGATAAATGCAAAAGAAACAAAATTGCTTAAGTCGAACAACAGTGGACCCCCGGTATTTCGGCGCCTGGCTTATCCGGCACCACTTGTAATCCGACATGCAGTTCAGATAGAATCTTATCACTTTGACTTGTAATTTGTCGGATTACAAGGTACACTTTTTCACAAAATTCCGGACTTTAGGGGGTCTGTGGCAGTACTGTATAATCCGACAAATTCGATTGTCCAACACCGCCCTGCAAAACGTTTGTCGGATTACCGGGGGTCCACTGTATTGGGATCGCGAATTGGTTTAGCTGTTTCCGATTAACAAATTAGTTCCACGTTTTGAACCAAAGTTTTTAGTTAAGAGAATGCAAAAAACACAATCAGGACTTAAACACTTGCCACAATCACTGAGGTTCTTCAATCGAGAACATAACAATTGTCACTATTAATTGATTTACCTTATAATCACTCATGTCTTCTTCTAAAACACAGTCTTAACCGATTAGAATAACGATTATCAACTGACTACGTTTGAAGAATTCATCTTGGTATTTATATAATCTTTGAAATTGTTGATCGGAGAGGATAAGATCGACGAAGTAAACAAATATCTGCTAGTTCTGTATCTAGGTGAAAACCTGTCTCCAAGAGAAAAACAAGAATTTCATGGATTCAAATTAATTCATTGATTTTATTTTACAGTCGTTTGCATTGGGTATGTTGTTGTTTTGTTGACAACTCGTAACTAAAATATATTCGCATGTTTTGCCTTTTATTATTTAAAAAAACAAAATGTTTATTCATTAACCGGGACAGAATGCAAAAACAATATTTTTCGACGTTCTATAAAATACAAGAGGTAAATTCTGTTCTATTGAGACACACCCCCTTTTTTTATACAGAAGTGAGATTTTTTTTTCTGTCGGGGTGTTCGAACACCACGCTGGAACACTCAGACGCAAAAACAGGTCCATTGTATTACCAGTAGGTACAACCCTTTTACTATTTTTTCATCGTCTTTCTAAGAGTATGAGCTTCAGTGATAAGGAGCTTCGGTTACCAGCACTCATCACATCAGCCCCAAAAATCTGCTACCTGATACGAGCAAAGGCAGGACAATCACATAGAAAATGTTCCGCAGTGTCGTCACCCTCTCCACAAGCGTCACAGACAGTGGTGTCACTTAAACCTATCACGTTGAGATGTTTGGCAAAGGAAAAATTTCCCGTAGCAACGCCAATAAGTTGTCTGCAGTCTTTTCTGCTGAGAGACAGCAAGAATGCTGCGGATTTCTTACAGACGTCGGTGAGGATCTGTTTAGTCTGCCTGCATCCTGGAGAGTCATGCCATCTTCAGTTGTATTTGCTAGAAACCCAACCATCGATAGAAGCCCTAACGTGGGTTCAGAGCCGGAGAAATTTTCCTCTGAACCTTGCCTGGCAACCTCATCGGAGACCTCATTTTCGGTAATCGCGCTGTGTCCAATGTTTGCTGAATTTTATGTTAGAAATCTCAGAAAGTTCCTTGAAAAAGGGTTTTCCGTGAGTGCGCTGTCTAGCTCTGGCAAGTGCCAAGTGCCGGGTAGCCACAGAGAAAGTGGAATAACGTTTCCTTTTCGTGTGAATTGTCGCAACTACGACAGTGAGGGTTGAACGGGATGCCTAACTTGGCAGCGTGTTGACCAATTAGCCAGCGGCCCGTGCTAATTGCTGTGATTTTTGCTGTCTCGATGTGGTTCCTATTGATTAGGCCATTCGTTTTGATATTACAGACAGACAGATATGGCCACAAGTTGCTTAACTTTTCCACCTAGAGTTGGCAATAGAGAGAAAGTGAAAATGTTGCCCTTGATGAGTCTCGTTAGAGAGCAGACTGATTTTGTACGGAAGGCATCCAGGGTAGAACAACATCTGGCTAACGCGTCGGCTTTCTCGTTCCCCTCTATGTTACTATGGCCGGGAACTCAGGAGAGTGATGTTAAACCGAGCGTTTGCCTGCGTTGTAGTTTCCTTACACTGTTCTACTAATTTAGAGGACACGAAGTAAGTGAGTGGAGCGCTTTGATGGCAGCCTGGCTGCCAATCAAGATTCCTATGCTGTTTGAGGAAGTATGACTGAGGCTAGGTATCTTGAAGGCTTCTCTAATCGCTAGTACCTCTACCTGAAGATATTAAGGTTCCGTACATATCTCTGATTTCTTCGTCATGGAACCATACCTCAATAATTCCTGAGCCTCGCTTTAATAATGGCCTACAGATTCTCAATCGGATTGAAGTCAAACGAGATGCCAAGCCATTTCAGCACATTAATGTCATTCTCCACGAAGAATCGCTTAATTTTTTTGTTCACGTGTCGCATGGAACAAGATTTTGTTTTGCATTTTCAGTTGGAAGCCTCCTTTGAACGGTAAAGCAGAAGCATATGGGCCAATTCATAATGCTTTCGATCGGCTTCAACATTTCAGGAACCTAAAAGGTAAAGAAACACGAAACACAAAACAGTAACTTTGAGTGGGTGCTTAGGGCCTTGGGCAATATGACCAGGTGGGTGCTTTTCATTGTCTCTTTTTCTCACGACACTTACTCGGTATTTCTGGATCTGAAAGCGGCTGTTGTTTGAAAAACAAAAAAATCCTCTGAATTCCAATATTTATGTTTCCACACCCATTGCAATGTGGAACGTATTCTCAGCTCTGTTCAGTCCCATTCTCATCATTAATCTTGCCTGTGTTCTACTTAAACCCAGGATTCTTGAGTTATATTGTTGTTAGGCTCTTTTACTATAAATCTGTTTCTAGATTCGTCTAGTATCTGTTGAAATCCTGTCGAATTCGTTTACAGTTTTAATAGTTGTCAAAGGGACACCTATAATCTCCATGGAATTCAACTCTGTTTTTGGCTCCGCTCCGCGCAAGTTCCTAAGCCCTTTCGTTACCATTTATGGCTAGGGAGCAGGTTCAGTGTATCCTTATACTCCCTTACTAGACGTTTATCTTGCTGTTCGAGCAGATGTTGATTTGCATTCCTGTTGTTATTGGGTAGCCTATTCCATTAGCCTTTTAAAGTGTGAATATTTTTTTCTATCGACATCACCTACTGAAAATATAGACACTTTACCAAGAGCTGAGCGCTGTCTGATCAACTCTCAAGAGGGGGTTCTGCTCTGTTGGACTTACATCCTTGGAAGTCTATATTCATAAGTAAAAGCTCCCGTTTCTTCTGTGGATTCTGTTGTTCTGACACTCTGCCAAGAATCGGTCTGGGCATACTGAGAACCGATAGATTCTGCTCTGGAGACCATCCATACTTCTTTGGATATTCTTTGTATATTCATGAAAAGCTAAAGGTTACTGCGGGAAATTCTATCCAACCTCCATCGTTCTTAAGGACGGATTGCAGGTATGTGTTCCTTGGACGAAATGTTGCTTAGTCTGGTAGAATTCTTGAAAGTTTAGATGGATTGTCAACGGAATTCTTGTATATATTTTGACAGTTTAAGTAATTTCCTGGTCATCTTTCTGAGATTAGAAAGATTCTCTCCCAAAAGAAGAGCTTTTCTTGTCCAATTGCACCTTGTTTTGCTGTCTTAAGACTAGTTGCGAGTGACTAGTCCTTAATGTTGCTGTGAACCTTTGAACCCATAAAAAAAACAACAACATTATTTTTTCTGTTCTTAAATATTAATAATTTATTTTCCATGTTACACTTGATGACATAACACAAATACATGCACAAAATATATCCATATGTATATTTATAGGGTAATGATTGATATCTACTTTTGTTACTCGTAAAACAGAGATGCAAATGCAAATCAGGAAATACTGCGCTACCGATAACCGATCCTTAAATGAGAGGAGACGAAGAAGAATGAAGAGACAATGGGCGAATGAAAGAGTACAAGTGGCAATGTGGAACGTATTCACTCATTTGAGGAAAGATTTAGAATATCATCTCGGTCCTGACTGGTTTTGGGAATTTTCGGTGGTGGTGCTGCCAAGTCAGCGATCGATGAGAATTCCATGCGCTTCTTGGTCGGTGGAGCAAGTTCTGAATACAAGCGACTAAGATCCACCGGAGGAGTATTTGAGGGACGTCTTGACGATCCGCTGCCATCGGATGGAGCTGGCGACGGAGTATTGCTGGAAACACTGGAAATGGCCAAGTCTACAGCACTAAAGTTGTATTTAATGCCGGATTGAGAGCCACCACCGGAATTGTCGCGGCCACTCTTTGTCGGAGTTAAGCGCTCTTGAGCTGGAGAAGCCGACGATTCACGAGCCCTGGACGAGGATGTTGAGGAAGAGGTTGATTTCGGCGGTTTCATCATCATGGCGTTTAGAGACTCCTGCTGGAGCTTTAAAAGAGCGGATGGCGACATGAATAGATTGTTGGCGGCTAAGGTGGATTTAGAGAGCGGATCGGGGATTCCATATTTGCCATGATGCTGTTGAAAGAATGCAGCATAGTCTTGCATTTTTTCCTGTGCTAACTGGTTGTAGTATGCTGCTGGATCTGTGGCTGCATTCTTCGAAGACGAAGATGTGCTGCTCGATGAAGGTGCGGCAAAGAGAGCATTTAAGTCGGCGGCAGCTTTGTTTTGATGGTAAAGCAGAGCGTTGAGGTCCGATTGATTCTTTTCTGACTGCAACAGCTGGTTGAGCATGTCGTTCTGTTGTTGTGCCTCCTGCTTCTTCTTGTTGCTACTTGAAGATGAACTAGAACCACCTCCTACTCCAGTCATACCGCCCACACCGGCCGCTAGCAGAGCTGAGAGCTCATGATGAGCACTGCTTTGTTTACCCGACCCATACTGGTTGCTGGTGTCGAAAAGTTTCGAATATGTCTGAAGGAGTGTGGTGTAATCGGGATGGGGAGCTTGCTGCTGGGCCTGCTGTGCTTGTTGCTGTTGCTTCTTAGATGACGATGATGAAGTGGCAGCGGAGACCCCTGCCATCTGCTGCTGAAGGAATGCATTTAAGTCGTTGCTTGTCTTAGCTTGCTGCATGTAAGAGTCGTAGCCAAGCAGCTTTGAAGCCTGCAACAAGTTATTGTAGTCGGCAGTTAGAGGAGTATTCTGCTGCTTCTTGGAGCTGCCACTGCTTGTTGCACCCGTTAAATAGGAAAAGTCAGCACCAAATCCTAATGTTCCTAATGTGGTGGCGCCCAACGCTTCGGCTTGCTGAAGCAAAAGCGCTGCATACTCTGGAGAACGCATAAGTTCACTCATTTTTAATGGATCGTTCTTAAGATCGTCCAGTTCCTTCATCAGCTTCGTTTTATATGAATTACTGGCCGATGATTTCGACGAACGAGATTCCGCGCGCTCCTGCTTCGACATAGACTTCGAAGATGCCGTCGATGAGCACGATGAAGACGATTGCTCGATTGCGGGCCGTGACGGACCTGGTATATTGAATCCTCCGGCAGTGGTATAAACACTCGTATCTAGTTGAGTGGGAGTGGAATGATCTACATTTGACTTGTTTCCAACTTTTGCAGCGGCAGCTGCCAGTTGGTTCAGAGACGAGCTTCCGTAGTCTTTTGAATGCTGTCCTCTGAACAAAGCTGCAATGTCTGTCTGAAGGAAATTTGGTGGCAGTTGTCCAGCCAGTGAAGCCAAGCTGGCTGCCATCAAATCGTTAGCTGATGCACTTGACGTCGCCAGTGGAGATGGTTGGTGCTCATACTTATTCGGGGTAATACTCGGACTGTTACGAGAAATATCGCTGACACTAAACTTGCCGGGGCTCGGTGCTGGCGAGTTGCGAGTGCGACTGGATGAGGTATCCGATTTGGCTGGCGATGGGCTTGCACGTACTGGAATTTCGAATTTAGCGGGACTCGCGGAGTTCGATGGAATTGTGATAGGACTGTCACGTGGCGATGAAGTAGCAGTCGGGGTCGTGCTGTTAGTTGACGACACTGGTGCTGGTACCAGTGGTGGAATTGGGGTCGTGCTGGGAATTGGAATGGTCGTCGGATTCGGAGTAGCTAGGGGAGAACACAACCTCGTCGGGTTCATATTCAGACCAGAGGGCAGGCAAAGCTGCTCTTGCAATGACATAACCTTTAATTCGCTCGCTGAACTTTTGTCCGTCTTCATCTCCGGTTCTTCCTTAATGCTTTCAATTTTAACCTGAATCGGCTCTGGTTTCACTTCTTCCTTGATTGTCTCGACTCTAGCGGTGGCTGGGAGCACAAAGTCATCCTCCTCCTCACAATCCAATGCAACGCGTACATAATTCCAAAACGCCTTCTCATTTGTCTCGCGAGGAAACTTCGGGTACAAAGAATTCTTCAGCTTCTCAACATAGGTAATATCATCTTTGAAAATGGCACCAAACTTGACCAGTTCATTGCGAAATCTCTGGTAGTAGTCGACGCATGCGTGAATTTCATTGCGGACTTCTTCTGGAAACTCCTTGTCCGGCAGCACAGAATACTGCATCAGCATTGGTCGACCGTATTCCATGGTTTGGCGATTCTCAGGCGGTGGAACCACCCAAATTGATTTCGCAACTGATTCCAGAGTGGGATTCTCATCAAAGTAAGGAGCTGGAAAGCAAAAGCAGTGGTTAGAGAGGATGAAACGTTTCCAACAAGGTTATACTTACAGATAATCAATCCAACGCATGGAGTGTATGACACATCGGATGGGCCGCGCATCTTGATCTGATAGTCCAATTGTGAGTCACAATCTCTGAGTGTAGGTTCGGCTTGGAATTTCGGATGCGAGTGATACCATCCGACAAGAATCAGCTGGTCTTTCATGATGCATTTTTGAATTTCGTGCTCCACATCGGCTGCCTTTGGCCTGTCGAATCGGCTATTTCTGCATGGATAGGCTTTTGTGATGGCCAACGCTGAAAAAATTATAAATGTGAGAAAATATTGAAAATGAGTTCTTAATCCTAGAATGAACAGAAGATAAGACGGTTGGTAATTAATGTGAGAAAAAGATAACGATAGCAGGGATCACTTTGCTTTAAATAATCAAACTACAACTACTCATTTCCGTTCCAAGATCGGCTACAAACCACTTACTGTGTGAATTTACATCCCAGGTTCCACCAAAGTATCCACACACCTCGTGCATCGTAAGGTGACAATGAAAGTCGGCCAAAAACAGCGCCGAAGAATTAATTGTCAAGAGAAATGGTTGCAATTTGTTGAGTGAGGAAAATGGTACGGCTTCGATCAATGCATTGCCGTCACTGAAAGAAGAACAATCATGCATCTATGTTGGCTCACCAGCAATAGAATAGTTTTACTCACTGCATCACGTTTCGATTACTGATGGTGTTGTGTTGAAACACGGTGCGTTTAATGACGGGCTGTGGAGATTCTGGTTTTTTATCAACGTCAGCATCGAGATCTGAAACCATTTAAGAAACCTAATGGTGCTGATTTAGATATATTTTAACGAGCATACCATCATCGGGTGTAGAGTCCTTTTGCAGTGCACACTTACGCAGCCAAGCCGCTTTGTAAGCATCCAACTTTTTCCCCTTATACTTTACAGAGGCCCAGCCGCAGCCGGACTTTTTCTCCGGATTAATAATCCGTTTGCAATGCATGGCCCACGCACTGGGTGTCAGGAATATTGTTTCGGTTTCTTGCGACTTGATTTTTCCATCGGCTAGCAAATCGCCGACAAACTTCTGACCCAAATACTCGATGGTCATTGCGGATTTGCCCGGCTGCAGGACATTCGCTGCCATAAGCATTTGTAGAGTCACGGTGCGTCCGGTTCCATTGAATCCCTCGAAGTTTTCACTTTTCGCCTAGTGAACGGTGGCGTTATTGAAGCGGGTTTATGTTAATTTTAGGCAATTTACTCACCTCATCGTCGTTGTCCTCGTCCACCCCATCGCTTTCGGGATCCTTTTCACAGGGTTCTTCTATTTTGGGTGCTGCATCGGCAGGTTGTTCGAGTGTAGAAATTTGTTCTTCTGGTTCTTGCATTGAGTTTAGACGATAAGTTTTTCGTTTTTATTGAGTATAATTGGAATTTTCTGCGAGTGTTTTGCACTTTTTGTTTGAAAGCGTTAGCAATTGGATTTTCGCTTTGTGACTGTCAAATAAGATTCAAAACAAAAAAGGATAGCAAATGAGAATATGTATAGCCTATTCGTTTATGTAGTAGTGATGCCAAGTCCTGAGTTTCGATTTCTTTTTAGTTCGAAAATTGATGAACGAAATTCCACTACGGAATGTTGTTTTATTTGTTCGAGATTTTATAAGGGCCATGCAGAGGTTGACTTTATAAAAAAGGTAATTTTCAGAAAATATGTATTTCGTGAACACAGTAACCAGAAGCATAACAAATCAGTTGTCAATATTGTCTGTCTGCAATGCAAATATTTTTTTTTGGTTTTAACCAATGGGAAACATGGTGTGCACAATTTTCAGGGTTCACAAAATCTTCTAATCCGTCAACACTTTCCAGCATCTTCCGGCATCCAGGCCACTAGTCGCAATTGACCAAATGATGATTGCAGTGGGTGGAGATGATGTCTTTTCCAACCAAGAGAAAATTATAAGTGGACAGAATTCCAGCTCCAACGAATAGCGTTAGACAGGGGCGCTCAACAAAACCGAATTGTTCTAGGATTGTTCCGAGTTACAAAAATGAAACCGCATGCCAAAACCCACTGAATCAGGCTAGCGAAGTTTGAGAGAGAGTAGTAGTACAAGGAACATTTAGATCAGAACAAACCCATAGAGACAGACGGGCATTGTCTGTTCCTTCTACTCCTAAAAGCAACTAATTTTGTTAATGAAGGGATTGATGTTGCTGTAATCGTTAAGATCGTTCAAGACATGTACACACACATATCCCCAGAATAACAGAAGAAGTAAACAATTGTCTTTGAGCATGCCTGACAAAAATGCAGTATCGGGTGATAATGTTGTAGAAACCATTTTGATCTATTCACATCTAAAAAGCAGAAGAAAGTTTGTTAGCCATACATTTAACCAACCCATATCTTTCTTATCCTCTCATATGGAGAACCGTCATTAAAACTGCAAAACAATATTCCAAACTTGTCGCTCTAGGAGATATAATCGAATCTATGGTGTGTGGCAGTCAAGCTTCTGGAGTTTCCAGTACAGTGTAAGTTTTGCATAAATACAATTTATCGGACTCCCACTTCAGTCTTTTCTCCTTTCAAAGGTTGCTTTGGTGGTCCCAGGTTTATCCTGAGTTGTAGCGACTCTAAGGCCGATTAACGCCGGCGGACAGTTGATATCATATTATGGGGCATCGGTTAGGCAAAAGAAGAATCGAAGGATGACTTGAACCGACAACGTGTATTGCCTATTACTACTCAAAATTTGTTAAATTAATCGAAAATACTGCATAACATCGTCTTTCATCTCCGAAATGCTCACCAATTGCCATTATACTTCACAAGATCATTATTTTTCATTCCCGTTTCGTCACTTCAGTCTCTAATCGACGATATCAGAACGATCAGCTTAACATCAATAGGATCACCAAGTTAAAGGCAGACCATAAAACAACCACCTCCCGGCATCAACTGAGGTGCAGATATGTCCCTTAAACAAGTACCAGCAGTTGCATCACATCAAAAAACACCGACTCATCGTGCGTAGCGTTCTGAACTACTTTAACCAATCATCCAAAATTGATTCAACAGTTAGTAACTCCTGTAATCCAATCACGAACTTAAGTATATTCAATGTCTCCAGCACATCGTTATAGATTTTAGCGGAGAGTTCTAGGCAGCCAAAGAACTTTACAGAGAAAATGAGTAGTAAATGGAAAGACAGCACACAGACGCTACTCCAGCTGAATTAGAGATCAACTTCAATCCCAACTACGCAAACTTCCATCAGTGTACTTGCAAACAGTACTTCAATTCCGGAAACCCTAGTGAAACTGGTCTGGAGTCTTGCTACTGGAGCACTAGATTTATAAAATAACCATTAAAAATGTGTCCAGAATTGAAACAAATAAAATGTTCATGAACAATTGAAACCACATATTTTCATTTATAAGTTTGACGCGTTTTCTGATTTTTTTCATGTTTCAACGCGTCAGCACATAACGGTACATGTTACAAAATTGTAAAGCACATCATCTTGTAGAGCAACCTTGAAAGGTCATAGCTGCATCAAAATGTTCCCCTCCTGCCAACCCCTAACCCCTCTAGAGGGAAAACAAAATAATATGGCGCCAAAAAACTGCAAGGAATACCTACTAAAATTTCTGGGCGACTAGTAATTCAGAAAATTTTTTTCATGAAAAATCGGAAATTGAACCGAAACTGGGTGAACTTTTTTTTTTAGTTTTGTCAAATATTTGTTTAAATTTTTATTCATGTTTTAACATGTCAGCGCATAACGGTACATGTAACGTAAATTTAAAGGACGCCATCTTGTAGAGCAACTTTGAGAGAACAAAACTGCATTCAAATTTATCCCCCTGTAGTAACTCTTATCCTGTTTAGTGAGGGTACAAGAAAAAATGTCACTAAGTGTTTGTTGTGAATTTTTTCATGTTTCGACATGTTAGTGCATAACGGTACATGTTACAGAATTTTTATGGGCACCATCTTGTAGAGTAACGCTGAAGGCTCATGATTGCATCCGAATTTCTTCAATTCTTTCAGACCTCACCCCCTTTAGAGGGCGTACAAAAAAATAGGACACCAAAAAACTGGGAGGGATATCTACTAAAATTTCTGGGCGACTAGTACTTCAGACAAATTTTTCCATGAAAAATCGGAAATTCGACCAAAATTGGTGGACTATGTCCATTGGTGGACTTTGAAAAATCGGATATCTTGGCTTCTAGAGCACGTATGAACTTGAAATAAACGTCAAATGAAAGGCTGGAGTTTACAGTTTTTGGAAAAAGTAATAAGAAAGTGATTTTGAATGTGTGAGTATTTTAATTTGTCGTTATAAAAGGTTTAATCAGTGGTAAGTATAAGAAGGTTGTGAAAGATGGATGAAAAGTCTTCTTCGTGACGTTTCTGAGAAGACGTAACTGAGCGACGAAGGGAAAGCAAAGAATCGATGAAAAGGCAGCAGTGAGTGGATCCAATTGAATCTTATGGGTGATTCGGTAGAGTAGCACCACTTGCGTTCTCTGATGTGCTTGTCGTCAGCTGGAGTCGTTGAGTTATGAAAAATGTTGACAACTGGATTAATGAGGGCAACCTAAGGATTGCTCGTTATGTATAGAAGTATAGACATAAGATTAAAAAAATAAAATACCAAAATTCTATTCACGTATAAATTGGTTTTTTTTTTAATTTTTATTTTCTTATTTTATCTACTTTTGCATAAATTCCGTATGAGGATCTTACAATTTGATTGAATTTATTGGTAAAATTGTTTAAATTTTTTTTATTCCTTTATTACTGTCGACAATAAATACTTTCTATCTTGGGGATTAATTGTTTCTTTTTGTGTTTTATAAATAAAAAATATAGTTTGCTAAATATAATGTTAATAATTGGTAAAAACTTGACACGAAAGTAAAAAGTTTGTGTTTTATTTAGAAAACACCACTTTGAATTGAATTTATCTGAACATTGTGCTACTGCAGACCTTTGCTGGCTGTTAGTACTATATTTTCGCTCACGCATACAATTAGTAAAAAAAAATTTGTTTACATATATATTTTTGTTTAGTATGTATTATAATTTTAATTTAATGATATCTAAAAGTTCTCAACAACATATTGTGGTTGGGCGCTGTTGATTTGGTTTCTTTTTTTTTTCTTTTTGTAAGCGCAATGGGCGTATTTGATGGTTTAACTTAGCCAAGGCTGTCGACACATACAGTTTGGAGTGTGTTACCCTGGATTGTGGTCCTAAATTGTTCAGGAAGAGCTTGCTCCAGCTGCAATTAGTTAAATTATTTTACATTTAATACTGTCGAAACGAAAAGAAGTGTTGAATGGAACTTACGAAATCGCCATTAGCCATTGGAATAGAAACATTCATTTCGGATGATTTAGAGCTAATAATCGCAACGCCTAAAGAATCCTTAGATAAATACATTTGGCAGCCATCGGTTTTATCAATGGAAACTGTTGGAACGCTTCCAAGAACCTAATAAAGAACAAACTTATCAAGAATTGTGATGAAAACAATGAAAGCAAAGTGTTTACCTGCATTTGAACACTTTGGCAGTTGACAAACTCAATCGAAGAGACAACCGAATCAAAGAGCAAGGAGCATTTCTTACAAGAATCCATGACAACGTTGTTCACCTTACCCTTGACGGTCAGAGTAGAGTTCTCGCATTTGAACACGTATACAACATTGTTCATTTCGGCGTTTTCCACAAGTAAATTGGGATTTGATTTTTGGTATTCCTAAAAATAAACAGTTCTATAAATTATTCCAATAGGATTAGGGGACATTTGTACTTACAATTATCCACTTCTTGCCATCGCGTGTGAATACAGGTTCCTTTGTAACAGCAACGACTTTTGGAGGAACTGCTGGTTTACCAAATTGCTCTGGTGCCTTGAAAGGAGCCGGTCCAGTCCGCAGAGTTGGATTTTTATGGGTTTGCATATCAGCGGTTACTTTCTTAAGATCTTCAGACGGAAAGAGAGAGAGAGTGAGAGAAGTAGGTTAGGAATGTACAGCTTTTAATGCTGAATTACTGAATTTACTTCTAGTAATATTCTCTCCTTGATTGATTTCTGCAAACAACGCACTGCGCTCATCAGCAGATCCATCATTTAGTGACATTGAAGACAAATCGAATGCGGGTGGTGGTGGTGGTGGTGGACAACCAGCCATTGATGGGGGTGGAGGTGGAATACCAGCAGGTGCTCCTTTACCTGACCACACCAATCCAGTTGTGTGGTATTGCTTGATGTACTGCTGCAGTTCAGTGAGAGTTTGAATCCATGCTCGGGCCCATTCAACATGGGTGGGATTCTTCTCTTTCCAATCCTTTAACACACGATTGGTATAAAATTGACCGGCATCGTTCATTTCTTTTACATGGGGTCCAGGTGTTGGAGCCTAGAAATAAAAATAAAAAAGTTCTATAAGCCTTAACTGCTGACTTCAATGGTTAAAAGAATCCAGATGGAATGGTGTCATTTAAGGTTCATTAAGTTGAACAGACTCGCGAGCGCATTTACATCCGGAATTTCTAAATGAAAGCCAGGCAACCAGTAGTTGACTTTAAGTCCGAAACGCAGGGCATTTGAAAAAAAAATCCTAAATCAAGTCAACGTAGAAGCAATATCTCGTCCCAGCTAAAGAGAGGTTGGCACAGTTATTGAGAAGCTGGAAAACAACAAAGCCGCCTTAACTCTTTCTTCTAGCCAAAAGGAGCTTTGATTCCCTGGCTGGCACCAGGTTTGAGACGACAAGGAAGAGTAAACCTTCGTTACAAAGATCAAGCGATCGTGAATGACAGAGGGCTTGGTCTGTACAATGCCTAAGGCAAATGCTATTCACGGGTCGGAAACTCGATAAGTCAAGTCAAGTAGGTACATCGGATTTCGGCATGGGTAAAGGATGTTATTTATTTTCTTCAATCTCGTTCTGGAGCAGATAGCATGTGGAACACTATCTGTTTAGTTACTAGATTACCTACATTGGCTCTACTGACTCCATCGCACTTTACTAACAAGCGGCTGTAGAAGTTTTCACGGCAATTGTATACCTAGATTAGAGCTCGTCATGAGACAAATTAAGACAATACTGTTGTTCGCTGTTGGAATTATGGTGTATACAACCCTTACTAAATCCTATCTAGGTATTCTCTGCTTTTAGTACACTTAGCTGTCCAATTTTTCCAATTGCTCCTTCCAGAGCCAAATGCACACTACAATTAAGTCAAAATAAAAAACAAAAATTAATACTTACAACACAAACCCAACCGAGAGCTGGAATACTTTCACTTATTGCTGACAAGTGATTGAAAAAAGGCGAAGCACGGTTTTTCTCCCTGAAACTCTGGATAGCAGCGATTTGATCTGATGTTGGTTTCAGCAATTGCATTTGCCTATCTTGCGAAGGTTTCGCACTTTCTGAAGCCAAAACTACATACTGAGTCTGTGCACTGCAAACGAAAAGAAATTTAATTAACACATTTCTCATAACACACATTCGTTCCATGTAGACTTACTCAAAAGCAGATTTGACCAATTTCGCATGTGCGGCAACATCTCCGCCGATTTTTTGCGAAAGAACCAAATATTGACTCAATGGTCCATTGACAATATCTTGATATCCTAACACACTCATACTTTCAACAATTGGTGGCGGTGGCGGTGGCAAAGGTGACTGCTGATCGTCGTCTGGCAGATATTCTTCAAGAACTGTTGTTGGGATATTTTCCAAACTACCGTCGATATCTTTATCGTTCTCTTTGCTATAGCTATCGTTTAATTTACTCAACGAATTCTCAATGCGCTCTATGCGTTCGTTGAGATTTTGTGACTTACGCTGATGTTCACTATCTTGTTCTTCGTTAGCTTCAGTTTCAACGTTTGGAATTGGTGGCAATTCCGTTGATTCTAAATCGAAACTGTTTCGTTTCTTTTCAAGTACCGAATCAAATGTTTTATTGGCGATTTCAAGTTCACGTGCCGATACTGAGCGTTCAAGTCTTTCAACAAGATGCTCCAAACGGTTGAGTAAATTTTCTAGATCTGCTGTGACTGATGGCCTAAAATCTGGGTCACACTCTGAAAAATAAACAACAAAAAAATCAATTAGAAACAAATTATTTCTATGGCTTCATAGATTTATCTCTGCAAGAGACAAAGGAAACATGCAACTATAGCCTTTGGGACAGTTCAATGTAATCTTTTGTATAAAAAAAATAAAATTATATTTAATAGAGAACACAAACACATTTCAATATTATACTGATATGGGCTTTCAGCAAGGCATTTGGCTTCTACGGGTGGGAGTACCACCTCAACTGACAGGAACGATGGTAGATAAAGTAAACAATACGAGTCTACCACCGGTTGTAATCACACATTATACCCAAATGGCAAACACAAATCACAAATATTTAAATGTGATTCCGGAGAAGTCATGTTTATTTTGTTCTGTGAATTATGTGGGCTTACATTGGTTTGAGTTGTGGAATCCAATGATTTTGCTTATAAATAGAACCTATACCGCAGATATTCATGCTTCAGTTGAGTTAAGTATAATAACAGTGCAGGGTTCTGGTTAAGATACCACCACTTTCAGTTCAGTTTTCAAGTCGCTCTACTGTAGTCGGATCGAAGATTTTTTTTCCATTCGCATGGATGGAAAGAACCTACAGTTGTATTGTCAGCTCTAAACAGCCCATTAAAAAGATTCTTATAACAAATCATACATACTCTCGAAGGTTGGTAATAACCTGACAAGATGTGGTGCCGCGAAAATGCTTTGATTGTTAATTCGAACCGTTATCAGCTAGCTGAGTAGTCCAACGCACTAACTAGTGAGCCATGGTAACCAA
This sequence comes from Criorhina ranunculi, assembly GCA_951813785.1. Lineage (NCBI taxonomy): Eukaryota > Metazoa > Arthropoda > Insecta > Diptera > Syrphidae > Criorhina > Criorhina ranunculi. The sequence goes on along the minus strand of OX638383.1, from coordinate 33,569,055 downwards.
GGCTTTAGACTGAAAAGAGAAGTTAATAGCTGAAGGGAAGACCACCGCCTTTCAGTCTTCTTTGCATGCTCGACAGAATGGGAGAAATACCGAAGTATATAGTTGGATCCAGCTATACACCAAGTATAAGACTTGATGGAGAAGCAATTCCTTTCTGTAAAAAAATCATGGAACGCCGCTAATTGAAGGGCTCAAGACAACTTTAGGAAAAGGATACGATACCGACAATGGAGTACAATATTGGTGCTAATTTCGATCGTATACAATGAAATTCTGAAGCTTCCGCTTTCTAATGGAAACAAAAAAATTTGCTATGCTGAGGATATATCTATTGTAGTAGACGCAAAAAGTCTTAGAGGAAGTAGAACACTGGCTCAATTAGTCGAAATCGGCCAGGGGTCGAATTACGGCATCCGTGATCGAGTAACTCGTCACGAAAAAATGAACATTGTTACGTATAAACGATCATTGCGACGTAATAATGCTCGTTTTTTCGTGACGAGTTACTCGATCACGGATGCCGTAATTCGACCCCAGGCTTAATTCGGCAGTCATTTCACAGTCCTCCAATCGTTTAGAGATGATGATTAATACAAAGCTGTTGTACAAAGAAGGCCTTTAAGACCAGCGCTTATGCGCCAAAGTCGCCCGCGTAAACGTTGATTATATGAAACATTGGGAGACCAAAATAGAATCAAATTGCAGAGGAGTTTTGGAAGATGTCGAATACGTCTTCTTCACTGTCTGAGGTTCTATTTCTAGTTCAAATTGTTGAAAAAAATCTTTTGTGCTTATAGACCAAGACCATGTTGCATTATAGTAAGGTTAATTTGATCGCGCTAAAAGTCTAGAAACATGATGAGAATGTTATTCGCAGATACATTTTGTACATCAGAGGGGGATTTGTCCCGATGGGATAGTCGCATTAAATTTGTCCTATAGCCTCTTTATCTTTCAAGCAGACTCCACAAATCTTGGAGAGAACTTTCAACAGTTTCTTGATTGAGTAGGAAATCTCTAGTTTTCCGAATGCAAGGACACCTTTTCACATAAACGAAGTTAGATGTAAATTGTAACAACAGAGCCTCGTGCTATGCTATTTGGCAGATTTACCTTAATTTCGATCAGAAAGATTCAACAGCTAAGTCTTTCTGAAAAAAAAACCAACGAAATTATAACTACAGGACACAATCTTTCAGGTAAAGACGCAAAAAAGTTTGGAGAAATATAAGAAAACTCTTCGCATGTTCAGAGCTTTTCGTAAAAAAACACAAAAACAAATGTACATGGCAGTAACCATCTGGTCTGGAGTGTTTTAAGGGGCTCGCAGAAAACTGAGGATCCCCAAGATTACCACTTTTAGTTAAAGAGAATCTACAAGACTTGCAAGCGGTCTCTCATTAGAAAGATCTGTAAAAGAATGTAAATGACAGTTTAAATCGTCCACCTTCCTTGCGGTAAATTTTAAGATAATTTGAATCAATTGACTGATATAACTTTTAGTCTAAGCACCGAATAACATTTAAATTTATCGCCCCATTCTATTTACGTCATTAAATTCATTTGACGAGTTTTTAAACGATTAATTTTCTCGACTAGAACAACGTTATTTATAATTTACATGAGGCGAGAGCAGGTTTGTTTATTCCCTTTATTAGGGTATGTAAATGCAATTGCAAAAAAATATGAATTAAGGGTATTTTCTCAGACTTATTTGGAAGGCAATGGGTGCTGTTAAAATAGGGTAGGCACTGAGAGGTGTCAACTTGGCGATGCCCAGTGTGTTGTGGCTGTTTCTACACATCAATTGTGCTTATTTTACCTTCCAGTGGTAACTATCGAGTACTGGCCGATGTCCATTCAGACTTGCCAAGCTTATAAACGACAGTGCTGACCAGCAGACAAAAATAGCAGCACTATAAACGGGACAGTGGATGAATTTCCCAGATGGAATCAACGGTGAAGAAAAAATCCCGGAACAAAACAAATTAGACCTTATTCGGGCTACGTTGACATATTTGGAGCTCAGGTCGGTAAGGATTTGCGAGACTAAGTCAGGGTCTTGGAAAAAAAGATGGTGGCGGATGAGCCCTTAATGGACCAACAGCAGGGCTCATATAGCCGAACGGGTTACTGTCCTCGGTCTAACCGACCCCTCGTCCTAGGGGTTTCTATATTGGAACTGGCCTTCAGGTTGGGTGTTGTGCCGGCATGGGTGGCTGTCCGGCCATGGAAAAAATCGATATTTATAAAGCAATAAGCCTCGGATAGGGACACATCTACCAATATAGCATGCGAAACTGGAGTTCTAATGTAGTGGTGATCCCAAACAAGATCAAGGTAATGGAGGAATTTTAGGATGGATGAATAATTGACTATGACTAGGGAACAACCTTCCGAAGTGTTTCTTTTTCGAGCTATGGTAGTACATTGGTCGGCAGTGTCTGTGCGACAACGTATTCTTTGGGTCAACTCTCTCCATCGTATATGTCAGTCAATGTCAACGCATACTTCAACGCGACGAAGAGAACAGATTCTATGAGCCGGACCCTTAAGACAGTTTGTAAGAAGTTTAGCATGACGCTTACATGGTGTGAGAAAGTTTTGTTGGTAGGTCCCATTTTGGGAGTTTCTTTTGTTGCTACTAAGGGTAGAACTCACAACTTTAAGTGGCTTGTGCATTAGCCATAGCAGGGAAATGGGTCTATAAGTGCTGATTGTGATCTTTTCTGGCGAGCTCATTGCAATTTCGTGGCATTCAGTGCCCTTGAGTTCGGAAGCAGCTGGATCCTGTTCCTGGTATGAACTCAAAGCCTTAAAGTGCTCATCATTGAGTTGTATAATAGTCGGATTGTTATCGTGCTTATACCGTCGTTATATCACGTAAGTAGTACATCGTGAACCAACATATGGATCTATATCCAGATTAGAAGGTAGCATTCTATAACCTTAGTTTACAAACAAAAATTCTGACAGTTGAATGACATATTATGAACGTGACATTCAACAACGTCTAATATTTATCGTTTCAAACTGGAAAAGTCAGAAAAAACCGTAGTTCAACAAATATTTTCATGTTTGTGGATACAGGTATTATCTAAAATTATTTATTTGCGAGTACCTCCCGCCATCGTGATGCATATTTTTATGTGCGTCATCTTGGTAGAAAGAGAAACTAAATATTATTTTTAGACAGCGCTAACCTTTTACATCTTTTTATCCATGTAGGTTCCTACATACTCTTATATGATTACCTATCTACATGTAATGAACACTAGCAGCTAAAAGCCAAAACAACTAACGATAGTGTGTAATATCGATTTAACTAAACCTACAGATTGTATTCTACATTATGTGAAGCGAAACCACAGTCAGTCGATTTAATGACTCATTAAATTAAGTTTTTATTTATATTGATTTGTTGAATGTAATCTGAGCAATGGATTGGAATTAAATTAAAACAGCTTTGTTCGTTATTTAATATTCTCTTTGAGTGATAAATTGATTGGTAACTGTCAACGTTTTGAGAAATCATTTCCTCATTTCTATGCCCCCATTGTCGTGTAAACACAATTTGACATCAGTAAGACCAAATAAGGTAAAGCAAAACGACACCTTATCATCAATTGGCATTTATATGATATTAGGTGATATGATATCGAATTTGGAACTTCCCGAAAATAATTAACTTTGCTACATTTTATGAGTATGACGGGGGGGTTAAGTATTCAACTGTTATTGCTTAGTGCAATGCGCCATGTTTTTGACTGTAAGAATCCAGAGAAGCCTGATTGAAAACCGATACCGTCACAAAGAAAATCTAGTTTCACTGTGAACCTCAATAGCAACCCTAAGAGTCCTTACTGGAGTTTTTACACTGCATAAGGCTATGAGCATCAATAAAGGATCATAATGGAACATCACTCTACCACTTAATTTATGTACGTCTTCGCTACATTTCGTATACTACGATGAGAGCTTCATAATTATAGAAAAATGCGTCTAAAAACACAGCTCGTCCATCCACATACAACGATATCTGCACGACAAGGGGTATACAGAATCGATCAAACGCACACTATACTACTGCCCCCCGGTTTACAAAAAGATGTTTGGGCACTAGTTCCACAATTTTGGAAAACATAGCTAAACTTGAAAACTCAAAAATACCGCACGAACTCGTAAGGAAAGGTTTACAAAACCGGGAAGGGATTCAAAATTGAGCATTAGATGTCCGATTGGAAGTGATTCGTTGAACTCTGACACTTAATGTGGTAAACCAAAGGCAATTACAATTAGTGGTCGGGGGACTAGGTGCATTCCAAACTTTAGCGCGACATTTACTAGAAAATGTCATCCTCCACTTGATTGAAGAGCTGGTTAAGACTTGAGAATTAGAAAAAAACCAAATCAAAGCTGGTTAAGCTTTACCAAAGAGAATTACCCCGTTTACATGAGGATCGAATTCAAGAGGATTGAAACTCAATCTGGGTTTTTGCTTCCAAAAAGTGAATTCCACAAGAATTCAGTTTGACAGCAGCTACTTTTGTCGTAGTCTTAGCTACACCAAAAAAGTCGTTGTTACGCCATAAAATGTACCCTCATCCGCCATTGTTGTGTTATGACGTAGGCCAAGGATTTAAATGAGTGTTTCCATGCGTATTTTTCTTTCAAAATTGTCTTCATTTGCCTTGCCGTAAAGAAGTAGCAATAAAAAAAGATCACGAAACTCCGTCTTCTGGCAATGCTGGTGGAAGATAATAAGGGGAAAACCAACATTTTATTGCTACCTGACGTCACTGCGAGAAAAATCCCCTCCACCTTTTTTGAGCTGTCAAAAAATCTGGGTATACATGCAAAAACTGAATTCAATCGCACAAATTTGTGCGATCGAATCGAGTGAGCTTTTTGAATTCGACCTCTGTATACATGATGGTTTTTGAGGATTCAATCCTCATGTAAACGGGGTAAATGATATCTCAGAAAATGCGTAAGCTTATGAACTAGCAATGAAAGCGGAGGAAGTACATATTCAATGCTATGTTCTGCAAACTAGAGGTTAAAAAATTAAACCGTTAACAGGACCAATATAAGGTGGATCTAATTGGACATATGTATGCGCTGTAACTGCCCAAGATTGATAAAAAGATATCTCTCTCTCTAAGAGTTAGTTTCAGAGTGAAGCACGAATTACCTTTGTACCCAAGTGCATAGATTCGGTGTTTCTCACAGTAATTACTGCAAAAGCTGGAGTTTAGAAGAGGAATCTGTCTATTATCTGCTACACAAATGTCCCGCCCAAGTATACAATTATGCTGGTATAAGTGGGTGTAATTATGGAGTAGAAACTAGTGTGCATGTGATGAGAAGAATCTTTCTATTTTCTAGTGAAAGTCGTGATACCGTCGATTTATTTGTGCATGATGTGTTTCAGGACTGGTATCTACATAGACCTCAGGTTCTTCTTACGCATTCTTGCTAAGGCTGGGCAGTGACATACAAGTGTTCAAGGTACTCGCATTTCTTATTGCGCTGCAAAGGGTGAATTCAGAATCGTATCACTGCAGCATCATCTTTATATGTTCTAAAATGCAAAATATTGGCATCACTTCCAACGTTAAACGTTCATTTTTACAAATTTATAACATCTTATGTGCAAAATTTTTTTAAAAAAGCATCAATGCTGCGTTCATAGCTAAATTTTGACATTTCTGTCATTGGGAAGCAAACACATCTCCAGAGAACGCTTATGATTTTCGATTTTCACACAGTTTTTGGACAGCGGGAAACGCTTAAAATCGTTTAGACAGTGTACCAAAATATATATTTGACATTAAAACATATGGCCAGCTGATTATTTAACCAAGGTCAGGACTAAACAGATGAAGGCTACTTATCGTCGATGTTCGTTCAAAAATAAACAATCTTTTCACATTCAATTTCAATTGGAACATAAAATATATACAACATCGCACAACAATAAAATGAGTATAACAAATTTGACAATTGTCTTCACATATACACTTGAAAAAGCACAAATGTCAGAGAGAACAAAACGGAAGTCGATATCATTTTGGTAACGAGTAATTGAATTCTCGTTAAATGCGATAATAGTGGACACACTCATCTGTCAAATCAAGCCTTACACACTTACAAGTCGAATTTGGATAATATTAATTTTAAATGGAACAATATAACTGTCAGTTACCATCCCATTACACTGTTATTTCATCAAACTGTCAACTAGTGGTGTGTAAGCTTCAAAACTGCCACACAGGGATGTTTATTTTAAAACTATCAATCCCATTGCACTTGTTCAATTTTAATTGAAAAAAACTGCCCGCTTGTGAATTTTTCATACACAATTATTCCATGAATGGTGTGGTTGTGGGAAATTATTTCTATTTTTAAAAAAAAATTCATTTTATGAATTACGGTCAATGCCAATACACAAACACACACGAGATGAGGAGCTGGGTAATCTTTTTTTTTTTTTTTCCTCGGCACTCTCCTGACAAACATCAAACTTTATTCATTGACAACAGCGTTGAAGGATTCAATTTTGCTGGTCGGATAAAACAATTCGTTTACCTGGATTGTTGCAGGTTATTGTCTCATTAATTATCAGGGTACGCCCACAGCACATGCCCAAAGTTTGACCCATTAAATGCCCGAATGATTTGAATAAGCCTTGTTGATTTTTGGTTTTTACATAATTCTCTCTCTCTCTAATTAGGGTCTACCGAACCGACATTTTCACGGTTTGTTTAGGCGGATTAACTCTTAAAATGCGCGTAATGCACAACGGTTACACACACACTATGTGTGTGACGGCGGGCGGAAATTCCGTCAACTATTCGCTCCCTGCTCTCTAGGTAATGTGTAAAAATAAAGAATTATATTCGAAACTTGTATATACACAAGCTATTGTCGGACTGGTGTCACACTTGTGTAGTAGTTGTTTTTTTTTTTTCGTGTATTATTATGGCGGACATCCGTGAGAATTTCATGAGTGGTTATCGCACAATTACTCAGTATGTACTCGTACTTTGATTAATCATCTAAAGGTGTGCGCTGTGTGTTAAGCTCCACGATATTGCGAGAAATTCTTACTTAGTCGGGTTTCACCAATATACGATACGATAAGATAACCACAATTGTTTTAAAATTCAATCTTTCACAGTGCGGTACATATAAATAAGTATATATTGTGTGCGAAAAGATAAATTTATTAAACTTATACACTACCTGCTCCCAAAGCAAACTAAACTTATTGTGTATATGCGTGGATATAATATAAAATAAAAAAATTTGAGAAACAGTGTATATGATGTACGTACGCACGTTTGTTTTTGAATAGATATTCCTCCCTTTTGATCGAAATAAGCAAAAAAAAAAAGTATCTAGCTACTTTTGGTTCAACAATTTTTGAATTTTTTATTTTTAGATTAAATCACAGAATGTACGCGAGCGATGAAAAAGTCTTTTCGTAAGAAATTTACAATTTAGACTGAATTTTGAGGAAATTTTCAGCGCAACAAAGTGAGACTATCGTGTCATTTTGTGCGCAGAAAAACATTCTGGATTGGATACTCTTCTATTCTGTATGGTGGAAATGATTAATTTGCCATAAAAATAATTCGGATTCATACTATATATAACTTTAAATGATATTTGTGTGCAATTTGATTAGATATTGGTAGTGAATTAGACTGTTATCGGGTGTACAATAGATTGTGATATAGTATTTCGAGGTAATAATACGTTATAATGAGAACCGGTGATCCACTAAAATTCTCCAAGCTTAGTCAAAGCACATGACTTATGAAAATAAGTTAAATCTAAAAGCTATCTTTAAAGTCGGTACCCTTCCGAGGTTAGCGGGGGAGTCCAATAGACCCCAGGGGCCAAATCGTCTCTTCCGTGATCGTATAATTCGTCACGTAAAAACGAAATACAAAATGATCATTTCTACGTTATAATGCTCGCTTTTACGAGACGATTTGGCCCCAATCCTTCCTAAGGCCATATAGAACAATAAGGCCGCGGGCTCGAACGGATTGTTGTCAGAGTTTTTCAAAGCTGGTGGCGATGTTTTGGTAAGAAGCATTCACCAGATCATGTGCAAAGTATGGGGAGACGAAAGTATCCCTGACGACTGGATTATCAACTCTATCTGCCCCATTTTCAAGAGAGACGATCCTATGTCTTGTAAGAACTACCGAGGCATATCCCTGTTTAATGTAGCCTACAAGATCCCATACAATGTACTGTGTGAACGACTTAAGCCGTTTTGCACCACAGTCATCAATACTTATCAGTGTGGCTTCCGGCCCGGCAAATTGACGATGGACCAAATCTTCACACTGCGGCTTATCTTGGAAAGGACCAACGAGTTCCAAGTCGATACTCATCATCCTTTCATCGACTTCAAAGCCATATACAACAGCATCCATCGCACAGAACTATATAACGCAATGACCGAATTCCGGATTCCGAGATAACTGATCTGGTTGTGTCAGACGACGCTAGAGAAATCGCAATGCACCGTGCAGCTTAGAAACAGAACCTTCGAATTATTCAAAACAGGCACCGGATTTCGGAAACGAGATGCGCTGTCATGTGATTTATTTAACCATTTGCTGAAGCAGATAGTGCCAAAGGCCGGCATAAACACAGAAGGCACTATATTTAACAAATCCATCCAGCTGCTGGGATATGTAGACGATATCGACATCATCGCTCGTTCTCAGCGTGCCACTATTGAGGCTTTTACGGCAAAAGAAGAACAAGCCAAACGAATTGGTCTCATGATAAACGAGGATAAAACAAAGTAAATGCTGCCGACCAAAACCGATCCATCGAACACCGTTTGGGACAGAAGTTGACAGCCGACAGTCCACACTCCAACGTTGATTTTGCCAGTTTATGGACCAAAATCCTGGACCATAAGTAAGACAACAAAGCAGATCTTTGGATACTTCGAAAGAAAAATTCTACATCGAATATTTGGTCCTGTCTGCGAGGGCGAATGAAGAAGAAAATATAACCGGGTACTCTACGAGCTGTATAAAGATGTGGATGTAGTCCGGAAGGCAAAAATCCATCAACTGCACTGGTTTGGTCACATCGAGCGGATGGTCGAGAATGCTCCAGCTAAGAGAATCTTCGAATCCCAGCCACCTGGTTCACGAAGAAAAAGATGACCGAACCTCCGGTTTAAAGATCAGGCAATCGCGGACGCCAGAAACCTTGGTCCAGTAAACTGGAAGCAGTGTGCCCGGAACTCTCTAAGGGTCACTGGCCTGATAAGTAAGTAAGTAAAGTATTTTGAAAAGACCGCCAGTATGGTTTAAAGCAACAACATGCCACAGGGCACTTAAATGCAGACTAGTTGCCCTAGATACCTCTTAACCCGTCGATAGAGTTACGAGCGTATGGTGTCGTTAACTTCTTCTCAAATGATAGGACTGTATTAAATAGATGGATGAACTTCTGCGTCTTTCCTCAATTAATGTTAGTGCCCCTCAAGGCTTCACTATCTCTCCGACACTTTTTCTGCTGTTTATCAATGTATTTCTCTTTCTTACTCGTAGTCTAATCCATTCCTTTCCGTTACAGCTCCACGACAAGAGTCCCCACCGAATGGCAATCAAACCGAACTCTGCCATTGATTCAATCATGAAGAAATTACTGTCATTTGTCTTTGAAGCTTAATACTAACGTTGTCAAACTAATAAAGGATAGGAGTCGATATTGAGTCATCAAAAGGTTTATCAATACTTAGCATGCTAGCTCAGACTTTCGTTGGACCCCGCAAATCGCAGATGATTCCTTAGGTAGATGAAGTCATATGTTCTGGAAACACACTTTCTGCTATCAACGCAAGAAAAATGAAATTTGATATTTTTACCATAAGTACTTCAAGAGATGGATTTAGTCAGCATGCTGTTGAACAGGTTCTTTAACAACTTTAGAAGTTTTCAACCCTTCCAAAGAAGCACCGTTGCAGGTTAACAAAAATTTACTACGCAAAAAAACTTTAGAAAATTAAAAAGAATACCTACGCAACATAAACCCGATATCCCTCGAAGATATAATGTCTCCGACAGGAAACAGCTCCCGAAAAAAACTTAATTAAAATGTCAAAAGTCAAAAGTGATTCCCTAAATGTGCTGTTATTTGCCAAAAGCCAAATTAAATTACAAAACAATCTTTGAGTTTTAAGAAACCCACAATTCTTTTCCTTGTTTGGCATGCATTTCAACAGCTTCCGTATCCCTATTTCCGCAAAGATTATTTGATTTTAAGACGAGAATCAAAAGGTCGCTCTTCTAACCACAAAATACACACATGTACTTGGAAATATTTCGAAATAATTAGGTGGTAGACAGTCGAAATAAGTTTTTTATGTCATCATATAAATCCATGTGTGATTTGAAACAAATCACCGCGATTAGAAAAAGGAAACCGCACTATCTCCTTCCGGTTCAATGTACAAACACATGGAAAACAGATTCCTACAGATTAAGGTCAGATATATGAGATTTTTTTTTTCCAGTCTACTCACTGGGTAATCACTCACAAATGACACAAGACGAAATAGGATATTCTGTTAAGCTCCTTTCAAAAGGAGGGGAACAAAAAAAAAAAAAAACCAAAGAAAAAATTCCTTTTCCTTATTTTTCGGGTCGTAATTGATGGACATTTTGGTTGGCAAACAATGTGACCAATGGTGATTTGTCGGAGCCACTCCACTGGGTATATACACATTCATTTGAATCCATAATTTGTGAATACAAGTCAGTTAAAGACAGAGTGGAAAACTGTTGGCCCCTTAAAGGATTAACCTTTGGGACATCAAGTGCTGAGCGAGTACTTATATTGATTTACAAAGAAATCAATGTCTCATTGGAGGAGGATGTCGTAGAGTCATAAAGCAAATAGAATGGTTTGGCTTAGTGGCACAGTGACCAAAGTCATGGCCAAGTTTCACACTTTACAACATATGAACATAAACCCTTTCTAGGTTGGGTTAGGTTGGAGTGGCAGGCAGGTTGCAACCTCACTTAGGCCAGATAAGGTCTTTTGCGTTACCACATGGATCTGTACTTCAACCAGAAATACTACCCGCAGAACTAGCCGGAGCTTGCTATGAAGCGCTGGAGGTTGTCTATGCTCATATCAACCAGTTCGCTAGGTTGTGAAAGAAGCTGGCTCCTAGGTATACAATACGATAGAGAATTGTCTCCTCCTTCTCCTCGTCCATGCAGCTTCTGCAAAAGTCATTGTAGAGGAGGCCCCGTAGGAGGTGTAGTATCCCGTTATGACACCTACTATTATGCTTATAAATAGTCTTTTCCGTCTGATGAGACAGTGAGGGCGTTAAAGATCCAGCTTTGGCCAAATCTGGGAGATGTTACCTTTTGTCCCTCTGTGATTGGCCATGTCGATCGCTTGTTTTTTAAGAAGCAATTTGAAGGAGAATAGGTAGAGTTGTGCCCTCTCTGGCGTGTTCATCATCCAAGCCTGAAATGTCCCTATGACCCGGCACATATATAAGAAGAATTTTGAATTGCTCAGCTATCTCGTTTAGACATTTAGAGACAAGCGGCAGTTTAGGGTTGTTTCTGAGTTAAATGCGAAAGATTTCAGAGATTCTAGCGCGGCCTGACTGTCAGTAAAAATTGTGAAATCCAGAGTAGAGGTATGATATACCTCAGTCACAAGAGGGCTTCCTTAATTGTCATTCTCTCGACTTGGAAGACACTGCAATGGTCAGGCAAACGGAAAGAGATGCTTACGTTTACATCCTTAGAGAATACGCCCCCGTCCACTCCCGATTCAGTTTTAGAGCCATTCGTGTGGAAGCAGATGGATCCCTTTCGTTGTAGCTCAAAATCATCCTTCCAGTCAAGTCTGGAAGGGATTCCTCGGGCTAGGGGTGTAGCGAAGTTTGATATTACTCACGCGTTGGCGACTCTTGGCTACCGAGAACACGGTCAATTAAATAGGACACTTGACCGTGATGACTCGGACAGAATCTCGCGATAGATAAAAAGCTTAAACTTTGACATAATTATAGAATTTGTTTACTTAAGTCCCTCTATACATTCAGGCATCAGAATTGCGTTTTTTCGAGCAACTAAGGTGGCTTTTACCATCACAAACGTGCTCAATGAATCATGATCTTCAAAACTTGACCGTCGGAGAGAAAAATTTTCAAGTGATCTGCGAACAGTATTATTAAATTGGCCCTGCGGCTAACGCAAGAGTCACTGCGAATTATGAGATCTATTGTGCCAGGAGCTTGTTAGACTAGGAGATCCTCGATCTTTCTAATAAAGTTGCGGTTGTCTCCAGTCGAGGTGCTTCTAATGTCCTCAGGTGTCAGGATTTCCTTGAGGAAAAAGCGTCTCCTGATGCAGCAGAAAGCCATGTGCTCATACACTACGTGTGATTGCGTTGATTCATCTTCCTCTAGAGTTAAGACCGAATTGACAATCAGATTCCTGATTTATGTTGGACTCATTTCGTCGTGCTCGTGATTCGACTGGGGGGTAGTGGTTTCGACGTTTTTATCGAATTAGAGGGCCGTTGTACTCCTTACTAAACATGAGATTATTGCTGCGATCGAGATACTCAAAGCAAGATGCTTGACGGAATCCCTGTCTAGGTGATAAAAATATCGGCAAATCTTCTGCATCTATTCATAGAAAGGAATTGGGATACTCTAGCCTTCTCTGTCAAATGGATGAAGGGAATGGGCATCAAACTCTCAAACAAAGGTAGCTCAACAAAGTGTTGAAACTGGGATAACTCTGTAACGCATAAAGAAACATCTAGATAGTGAGCAATAAGACTTCTATTTTGGGTCCTCGCGCATCGATCACATCAACAGTTTCCGTATCATTATCCATACCCGCTTCAACTGTTGCTCATAGACTTTGAAAAGGCTTGTGACAAGTGTAAAGAGGGAGTTTGCGCCTTCTGTAGGAGATGAAGCAAGCTACTAAGACGCTAAATGTAACGTGTTGCATACCTTGTGAGGCAGGGTTCAAAGGAGAATTTCTTCGGCCAAAAACTCACGTTGGTTTTGCCCGTATCTTCGATTAGGACTTCAACCAATGGTTGGACTTGTAGCAAATACATCTATAGATGACATGACTTTTCAGGGTGTAGACAGATTTAATGGATATTTCCTGACGACTGTAAGAAGTCCGCGCAGCTCTTGTTGTTTCTCAGCAGAAAAGACTACAGACAGCTTATTGGTGTTATTACGGGATACTATGCCTTTGCCAAACATCTCATCGTACTAGGCTTAAGTTACAGCACTATCAGTGCCACTTGTGGAGAGAGCGACAACCCTGCGGATCACTTCTTATTTGATTGCCCTGCCTTTGCTCGTATCAGGTAGCAGATTTTTGGGGCTTATACGATGAGTACTGGTAACCTAAGCACCTTATCACCAAAGCTCTTACTCGACTTTCTTAGAAAAACGATGAAAATACATTAAAAAGGTTCTACCTGCTGGTAGTACTATAGATCTGTTTTTGAACTCCAACGTTGCATACGAATGGGCTGTCAGATGAATTTGAAATTCACAATAGGGTCCCACAAGGCCATTCCTATTTTTTCCTGGTGATAGTCAGTGTAATTTGCAAAAAAAAAAAAGCACGAACAATGGCGGTTACCAAATGTATCTGCTGCTGTCAGCTTTGAAAGGTTGTATCCAAGACACAACTTCTTGACGTAAGTGTATAAAATTTAAAGTGGCCAATGATTAAATCACAATTTTGAAGGTCACCTTCTTCAGGTCTCTTCAACTGAAAATGCTTTCAAAAGTTATCCTCTTCACATACCTGTCCTTGATGGACTTAGAATTCGTATAAGAAAATTTCGCTCTCCATCTTTACAAATAACAAAATGAATGTTTTTGACATACATATGTACCTTCTCAGTATAGAAGGTAAATTTCAACAGTTGTCAGATAAAACAATAAATTCCTTTAAGACACCCCCCCCCCATCGGGACACACTCAACATGTGTGTTCTTGCTTTTTTGGAATTCATTAAAATTTCAAAACAAATATTCAAATCCACAGCGGGAGGCTGTCATCAACACATCCCTTACCAAAGTAATAAAAAAAAAAAAAACTCTTTAAAGACCTTACTGAAAAATGCAAAGGATTCGAAAGCAACAGCAAGCATTTTAGTTGGTTTGGAATGGAATTCATGCACAAAGAAAATCTAAAAAAGTCGGTAATTTTTTTTCAAAAAAAACGAACAAGAAACCAAACGAAAGAAGTAGAGAACAAGAAAAGAACACAAAAAAAAAGAAAGAAGAAATCACCTTCGGCTGCTGTATTGGAACTCATCGGATTGAATCGCACCCGATTGTCCACTGCCGCTTGTGCTGCTGCTATCAAATCCGAATATAAACGATGACGCCGCAGCTCTAACTCATCCCTGCCGACAGGCGTAACAGGTGGATCCATGAAGTTACTTTTAAAATTTATGTTTTATATTTGAAAAATTAAATTAAAAACACATGTATGTACATTTTTTTATTATATAAAACACTCGTATAGCGGCGCGCTGTTTGTTATTTTGACATGAGTGTGGGGAGCAACAAGGGACATGAGTGAAATTTCGAATTTCGAGGGTAAATATGCGCAAAAAATGTTTGTGGTAAAGAGGGGGGGGTTTGTTATTATGTTCTTCCAAAATTTAAGGCAGTTCTGGGTGGAATGGAAGGGATGAAAATGGAGAAGCATGCAATTTGATTTCTTCTGATTTGGAAATCCACAGAGGTTCACTGAGTGTTTGTAAGTAAAACGTAAGCAAACACAGAAAATATGAAAGGGCAATTGTTCTATTCATCGTTTAACGGGTCGCTTAAGGGTAGAATATGTGCGCTATGTCTATGTACCAATGGGGAGAAAGTACTCTAAATAATTCAATCCTGTGTGCGGGAATTTAAGTCCTTAAAGTGCATGGATATTGGGTGAATATTGTGGAAATTTCGTGTACAGTTTTTGACGAAATTTAGATAATGTGATTTGTGTAGACCTACCTTAACATTCTGAACTGGGTCAAGCGGTAGCAATGACGCATTCAGGGTAAAGATGTTTATTTTGATGTAGTCTTATGAAGTAGAACACTGAGCTCTTGAATGATCAATATGACCAAGAAGATGCACAAAAGCATTCAATTTTCATACACTGGAAAAATTGTCAAATCGCCAACCAAGATGGTGATTTTTGACACAAGACACACGTCAAAGATCTCGAACTCAGTCCGTTTTCGAATTCAACTGTCAAACGAAACAATGTATATAAGTTGGTAAAAATAAATTTAACACTTCTTGTCTTAAGATCTTTTGAATATTCGAGACTACAAGGGCATTTGATAGAAATGTCGTCGTGCCTTGGTGCAAAGCGAGTTGAAACAGACTCGAGTCTCAACAAAACAACTGGAATCTCTCAGCAGATTGCATATCAGCGCCATATTGAATGTCATCACGGGGTTTACACGGATTGATGTCTGCCGCGCGGCAAGTCACCAACTAGAACGCTTCACAAGGTTACACACTTGAAAAATATCACAAGCGACTAGTTCATTTTGTTTAAAAATGTTGACACAAAAACAGCTTCATGCGGTGACCGCCTGTGATTGATCATTTTCACACCCGTCACCGCACGATAAAAGTCGAAAGTTGGTCTACCTCCGGCCTTGTCGAATTGTTAATAGGCAAGCATGCAACAAGGCTTGGCGTACACTCAAACTCTTTTTGTACACAAGCTGCATGAACGAAGAGGAGGAAGAAACTATTCCTCTATTGCCCAGCTTTTTCCCGCAGAAGAAAACTTCACTTACAGAGAATTCTACAATAATAATGGCAATGGCATAATAATGGTGTGTCACCTTCACCAGCAATTAGTGGATGCAGTGCAGGATCGTCATTAAGGGCTGTTCTGCAAAAACAACCCATATGATGGAGCGACAGCAAAAAAGAGTACAAGCGAAGAGGAAAAGATCTCGCGTTGAAGAGTCTTGCAATCGAAATTCAACTCAAAGATTCGAAGACACTGTTTCCTCTGGTGGACTTCCTGTAAAACTTTTCAAATCTGAAGGTGATGCTATAACTAAGTGTACGTCTCCATTCAGAAAAGGAGCGATGCTATGTCTTGTTGTGTACTTTTTCAAAGAAGTATCGAAGCAGACCACAATTGTTGGGTCTCTTTCTCCGGTGTTGCTATGTAAAACTTTTGTTTTTCTGGGACTTTCCAGCTTGCTCCACCGAAGAAGGAGTAGGCTACTTACTAGAACCCAACATAAAGAGGTCAATAAGACTTCCAAACCACGGCAGTGTGTTTGAAGTGGAAGTCCTACCCATCGCCAAAGCAGCCGAAGTACTATCAATGAAGCTTGTCTCTAGGAAAACGACTGACATTTACATAGACAGTCAAGTCGCTATTAAAGCCATTTCAACCACAGTAGCTAAGTCAAAAATCGTAAAACGCTGTCGCGAAGAGCTTACAGCCCTCACCTCGAACCATAACGTAACTGGTGGATCCCGGGACACAAAAGTATCCACGGATGAGTTAGCCAGAAAGGGCTCGGAACAGGACCTATCTATGGTCGACCACTCAGTTCTACCCCCAATAGCTCGCGTCAAATTTAGTATTGTACTTGACTTCCGAAGACAAGCTGATGAGAGATGGAGCGCACCTCAAGGAAACTCTGGACAAATATCAACAAGAGAAAAACGAGGCACATTCTTGCGCTAAACAGATCAAATTTAGTTTCTTCACAGGGATCATCACAGACCACAACCTAATGGCGGCCCACCTTAGAGGAATGCGTTTAAGAACAGACGAGCTATGTATAGGCTGCGGTAATACAGACGCGGAAGAGAGCACAACCCACTTCCTTTGTCAATGTCCCAGTCTATGCAGAACAAGGAAGACGGCTTCCGGTGAACACTATTTCAACGACCTGGGCGACCTGTCTAACAAGCCACCAAATGCCATTCTGAAATTCACCACGAATTCAGGATGGTTCAGGGAGGCCAAACAATAGTATCTGCACTCATCCAGACCTTTAACCTCTTTTTTGAATGGACATTCTACGTCAGAGGAACACAATTGATCCATAGAGATCCGAGTGAAGGCTGCATCACGCGATGCACCCACCTCTTCAACTTACCTACCTTACAGCTTGCTCAGCAGTCATCTCATGTCTTCAAAGCATTACCGATTGGCACGTATAAGTATGACTTCTCGGCCGACATTTAAAAGTTTTTAGAAAGACAATGGAGAGCCCAAATGAAAATGTCAAATGAAAAACAAACAATTCTCATTTAAAGACTCCTCGAGAATTTGATTTTCCAAAGACGCAAACCTTCGAAACGCAATGTAGCTAGCTTTTGAGTAGTCAAACCGGATCACAGCTGAAAAGAGATTCTGGGAAAATCCAAGAATTTGAAAAATCTAAATGCACTTTTTAGATTTAAGATCACTTTATCGTCGCGAAGAGGTTTAGAAGACGATAGTTGAGTTCGGGTTCTGAAGAAAAATAAGAAAACGCTCTCATAACAAAGATGTAGTCTTGAGGTCTATTATTCGGTACTGACAGCCAGAACTTCAAAGAGCCTAGGTAAAACCTCTGCCTGCATAACATAATTGTATGTAAACTCGAAAGATAAACCTTCATAGCTATCTGACGAAGATTTACTCTGGAAATTGTTTGCAATTTGAATTTGACAAAACAACCGAGTTCTGGAGTAAATTTTACACATCTT
Organism: Criorhina ranunculi; assembly: GCA_951813785.1. Taxonomy (NCBI): domain Eukaryota; kingdom Metazoa; phylum Arthropoda; class Insecta; order Diptera; family Syrphidae; genus Criorhina; species Criorhina ranunculi. The sequence continues at coordinate 33,551,250 of OX638383.1, read as the reverse complement.
CAAGGAAAAATCAGGTGTCGAATCTTATTGGCATATAAGGCTTATAGGTCAATGGATTGGATTGCTAAGAAAGCGGACACAGGTTCGAATTCCAAATGTTTTTCGCGCCCTCACCGAGCGTTGACAAAAGTCCGAGAGTATAATTTGTCATGAAAGAGTTTCTCAATTCGCTGTTAGAAGTCGGCAATTTAAAATGGAGGTGCCTTCCATTCGGGAAAAAAATATAACACTCACAATCTGAATGGTTTCGAGAAGCTAGGCTCTATGAGCTGTCGTGCTAAATATATACAATTCACTAGTGCTAAAGGAGTTATAAATACCCTCATGATGCTATTCACACAGCACTAGTGTTGGTGTAGTGATTTTGAAACTTAGGTGGTATTAGGTTTCAGTCTTTTGATCCGAGGGTGGTGTCCAGAATGACTGGGGAGAATTATTGGTACTGTTGCCATTGCTTATAATTCACAGTATTTCTTTCGAACATCCCGATGTGATTAGTACGATCAACACTTTCAAGCCATATGACTACCCTACTGCCAGTGTTATGCCTATGCAGTAGATTTGATTGACGTCAGCTTTTTTCGCAGTTGATCGACTTTTTTTTTTTTTACATCGGAATTTAAATCTGGAGCCTTCAGCGTGACAAGCGATTATGAAATCACTACACCATGGCCGCCCCTAAATATGTTTGGAGAAAGCCGCAAACCCTACGGACTGTGTTAAGATGTGGATTTGGTTGGAAAATTAATGTTCCAGCGGCTATATTGAATCAACCAAATCGACACCAATTCTTCAGATGGGACACAACAAAGAAGGTCGTATCTTTATTTAAAAAAACGAACCGGTCGGTGATGCCAGCAAGCTTCATGATGTGATAAATTGAAACAACCATGACTAGTTGAGGGACTAACTTGAAAAAGATGACTTCCTTCTTTGAGGCCACCATAAGATCTTATTGCAGACAACTGCTGGTGCAAATTTTCCTAGTCATCCATAGTTCTACAGTTAACATTGACAGTCTATAAATCCTAGCCTATTTGTGTTCACATATCGTAAAGCACCTACAAACTCATCGTCAAAACTTAATGAAGTCATAAGCAAAGCACGTCTGTCTGCATACATGATTCCTAAATGAGGCATAAGTGTGTTTATAGGTCATGCCAAGGGTTTGACACTCTCCTCAGTACAACAGAACAAAGAATTTCGCGTACATAATAGGAAAGTGTTTGCATTGTTTGACTTTCTAAAAGAAAACTTTTTCAAATCAACTAAACATACGACTGATGTTTGACTTGACAGAGATTTAGTTAAAATTAAGACCTCAGCCTAAGAAAGAAATGATCTGCCCCACCGTTCAAGCAATTACAATACAAATGCACTTGCATTCGCATAAAACGATATAAACTTGTTATGAATCGTTTTATGGATAACACATAGTGTGGTTCCACAATGAAACTTTCCTTCTTTGGTGCATCATATTGCCAGAGACGTTATAAAAAAGGAAACTGGTTGAGATAGTGAAAACAAGAGATATGCTACATTTGTGGATAGTCCATGGAAGTATAAAACTCTCTTCAATTGAATTGAATAGTTCATTGCACTTACATGGTTGTTTTGGGACCATCCACACCACGATTCAACTTGGTAAAGCAATGTCGCAGGTGTATAAATGCGTTGACAGATGTTACGTTTCCCTATGCTGGCTTTGACAGCAGAGGAAGAAGCTCAGAACTTTTCTGGGGTGAACCGCCTGCTTCTCTAGAATCGATAAGATCTTCTCTTGGTACCGAAACCAGAAGAATGTCCAATAACAGGATGAAAAGTATCAACACCTACGGTGGAGGCAGATCTGGCCTAAACTGGAAAGACTTCTGTCCATAAATAGAAAGTGTGTAAGAACAGTAGTACATAACAACGGGCTCTGAGCCTAAGTGAGTCCCATGGAACACTTATCTACTTAAGAACTGTAGTATGAGTGTGAATGATAGGTAGGCACGATGTGTGTTCGAGAGGTTTGTTCGCAACCGGTACTGCAGTTTCTCTTCAGAATCCTGTTGTATCTTCCGTGTTCTAAATGAGTTGCTTCACTCCAGAGGGCGTCAGGAAGTTAAGGAACTTCTTTGGGTGGATGGTAGCAAGCTGTTTCATGGGACAACTTCTCTTTCTGAGTTGAAAGAGACTTAGACAATCTGTAAGGATGTGAAGAAAGGTCTCTTCACTCTTAAGACAAAGTCTACAGCTTGAATCTGATGCAAGGTTCATGCGTGAAAATGTTTGTTGAAGCAGCAGTGTCCGCTGAAAATTACAATTTGGACTCCAAAGGTTGTTCCTTTCGATTCACAATGAAACTAGATTTTATTTGTGACGTTAAGATTTGAACTTTTCTCGGGAATACCAGCTTTGAGCATGCTTTTCCTAGTGTGTTAAGCCAGGCTTCTCTGGATTCTTGTATCCAAAGGCTTTTGGTATCTCTTACGGAAAGTTATTTGCTTATCCCACAGAAGGGTTTGTGTCCATTGCCCACAAATTTGTTCGGAAGGAATCAAGTGAAGAATGAACATGTTGTTTCGAGCTTGGATTTGATGACAGACGACAGATTTTTAAAGAAGATAAAAATAGTTTTCCCCAAGGTGTGGGAAGCTTAATGAAGTCTCACACACTAATTGATGGCCAAAATCTCGGCTTGGAATATGGACGAGTATTTACCAAGACTGACTAAGAAGTTCCATTTTCTGTTTTTATTTTGGATTCGTCCGTATACCAGACGAGTTCAGAAGGTAATGGTTGGTAACGGGTAGCATGTCATCTGAAAACATGCAGAAGATGAAGTGACCTCCTCTATAGGACTTTTAGTTGAAATTGCTTTAGTGAAGAGCTTGGCTTGTAATGGTTGTAAACAAAAGATGACATTGAGGGCAGCAGTTGAAGTTATTCGAAGTCATCCTGTCATGTAGGTTTGGGCTAGGCATTGGATGCGTTCCAATTTTTCAATTGTGGTTATTTCATTAGTCTTTGTCCACCAGATCACGCTTGCGTATGAGATTATCGGTCTGACAATCATGGGTTGTACTCCTCAGTTTTTCCCGCAAATTCAGCGACAGGTCCATAACAATATGGTAGCTCTGCTAATAATTCTATCAACCTGTGGGTTCCAGTTATATAGAGACAGTCCATTGCTTGAACCTTAATATTAATGTTAAGGTCTGAGGTTTTCTTGAGAGCAGTCCACTAGAATGTGGCCGCCGTAGCCGAGTGCGTTGGACTGCTAAGCGAGTGGACACAGGTTCGATCCTCAAGACAACCAAACGTTTTTCACGGCACCACATCTTCGCAGGCATGGCAAACCTGGAAGAGTATAATATGTCATGAAAAAGTTTCTCAATCCGCCGTTCGGAGTCGGGAATAAAACTTTCGTATAAAAAATATAACATGCACAACATGAATGGTTGTGAGAAGCTAGGCTTTGGCTCTCGACGGGCTGTCACGCCAAATATGAATGTAGTCCACCATAAAGAAATATGGGTCTGACTATAGACCTAGGTAACTTAGGCATACAGCTCCATTTTCGACCAATAGTTCTCTTGCTTGGTGTAAAGGTTTGTTGTTGGTCTATAAGGTTTGTAATGTAAGGCTTCCATCATAACTTTCTGTCAAAAATGACACCAAGATATTTAGCCTCATTGGAGAGAGTAAGTCTTCTGCCGAAGAGTTTTTGAGGGTTGATTACAGGGATTTTATATTTTCTGGACAAGAGAATTAGCTCTGTTTTATGGGGGTTTACTTTAAGCCCATATTTGTCGGTCCATCTTGTTAGAAAATAGATCCTTTTCCTCATCAGTTCGTTGAGAACTGCGGTCGATATAACTTTCATATGAAACGTGGAATAAAAGTTTGAAAGTGTAAATAAACATGACTATACCCTGACTCTAGTTTAAGGCTTGTCATAACCCCCTTTTAGCGCGTGCTTATTATAAAAATAATAATAATAATCAGTTGCTTTTTCTTTTAAAAGTTGCAAACAATACAAATTGACTTTCCAGTTTGTACGCGCTTTACAAACACCTAGATCTGTTTACCAGTAACACAAGGACGTATCCTGTTTATCGCTTTAGTTATACATAAACACCGTACACGACGAGACTCTTTAATTGGAAATTCAATATCTGAGTTATCCTCACTGCTTCATCAATTTTCTTGAGACAAAGTTTCAAGTTATTGTTTCAAAAGTTGAGGAGCAATTTGTCGGGACCTACTTTCCAACGTGTCATCCCGAAAAAAAGATGAAATAGAACAATTGCCGTCGATAATACAAAACAAAAAAAAGGACATCTTACAAAAAAAAAAAAAAAATAACAATTAAGCAAAACAAAGTGAATTGAAAATTGTATGTACATATCATGGAATCGGTCCTCATTGAACCACTCTGGCAGACCAAAGCGTCCTTGCATGCCGTCACTACCATTCTCGACATATGGAGCGCACATATTCTCACGCTTCTGTGGCGGTATCGAATCGGAGAATACCTCATCATCGTCTATTGATGGCAAGTCAGGTGTCGCTATGATCTCAGTGCTATTGTTGATGTTGACCCGCTTCTTGATCGATGATCTTGTCGAATTGTGACGTGACAAACAGCTTTTGGGACGCACTTCGTTGATTGTCGTCGCTGTGGTGGTAGCCGTTGTCGATGTCGATGTTGGTAATGGTGATCGTGCCAATGGAGGCAGTGGAGCTGATGGTGGCGACGATTCATTACTCATCGACAAGTGGTCTAATTGATTGCTGATGACAGTACTGTCACTACTATCACTATTTTTCTTAGGCACTAAAGATGAGCTATTAGTAGTTGTGGTTTCATGGTTATCCTGTGGGTTATCTGTATATATATAGAGAACAATACATACATACATACATACATTGTGCTAGTGCATGAGTTTAAGTGGTTTGTTAGTTAGTTTTTCATAGAGAGAGAGTGTGTCAATAGGAAAATGCATTTTTTAAATACCAGTGCCATTCACTTTCTCCTCCGCGCCATCGTCGTCATCATGGTGATGATGGTGGTCCTTGGCCGAGTCTACCGTTTCAGTCGTACTTGGAATATTGTTCCCGTTAATCGATTGAGTGCTTGGTCCGTCGTTTTCACTATGTAATAGCTTGTCATTGTTGTCCCGGACATCATTGGTCGGCGGTGTCACTGGTTGTGGTGTCTGTTCCTCTATGCTCGTTGTCATTCCATCTTCGGGTGGTTTATCGATTTCTGCCTCTTTATTGTCATCCAAGGTGGTGGCAGCTGTTGCAGCGTTTTGTTGTTTGTCTTTTTTAGATGTTTTACCATCCTTCTTAGGATTATTTGCACAGCGACAGCATGAAAACATGTTTAAATAGACACGTGTGTGCGTGTGTGCTTGTTTGCTTACAATTCAATACTAAACACTATTTAGGACACACACACATATGCACTGACACGCACATTTAATACGCACTTGTTACACACAAGACGAGGATATCTAATGAAATTGTTTAAAAGAAATTTAATTACATCCCATCACTGCGGTATGACACGTTTTGGAGTTACTAAATGTCGTCAAGGCATAACTATCATTTTGATCTAGATATAGTGTTCTTTGATTAAAGTGTGTTCCTTGCTTTCAACGTGAGAAAGCATTTTTTTTTTTATTTTATTTAAAAAGTGCTATGGGTCATGGTGACGTGATGGTCTAACTAAATCTGACATTTGACATTGACATTTGAAGCGTTGATGGCTCTTGGTTGTGACAACTTTTTATGTCCGGTCATGAGAACAATAAAATGACAAATCAGTATCAGATGTCATTTTTAGAAAGTGAAAGCAATTGAGGTTATTGTCATGGAAGGGCTTTTAGAGGATTTGACTTTTACGGATAAGCACGTTGTATCCGACTACGGAACAAATTCGATGTAATTGATCTTGATACACATTTCGGTATGAGCATTACTTGTGGTCCAAAGAGATTAAGAGTTTTGAGTGACATTGTCGCCAAAAGGAGAACAAATTTTAAGCATCCTTGCTGAAGTAGTACAGTATCCACTACCCGAAGTGCAGAGATGGTGTTTTGGCGTAGGCATATCTGTAAACCCTAAAAATAAAGTGATTGTTCCATTTCCAAGAAGAAGAAATCTCAATCTTCTCATTCACCCTTCATTATTCAGCGAACCTATCCCATTTTTTCAAGAAGCTAAATACCTGGGAATCATCCTAGACAACAAAATGTCCTGGCACCCATAGATTGACAGAATTATTAGCAGAGTCACCATATCATTAGCGACCTGTCGCCGAATCTGGTCGAGAAACTGGGGTGTATAATCCAAGATGGAGATATGATTGTCCAGCCCTCTCTGAACTAAGAAAGATAATTCTTGGCAGCGAAGTTGTCCCAACAGCGTGCTCCCATCCACTCAGAGAGGTTCCCTAAACTTTCTGACATCTTCTGGAGTGAAACACTCATCTAAAAAAGATAAGGGAAGGCACAATAGGATCCTGAAGAAAAATCGCATTGCAAGGGGCTGTGAACAACCCTCCCGAACACACGTAACAACATACGGAAATTAAAATCAGTTTCACAACTCCTGGTAAGTACAAAATGGTTAGGTTTTTGGGTGTGGAGCTCTGGAGTAGTCTATCGATAAATTGAGCCCAGCTTTGCGTCTGGTCTTAACTCCTGGTCATGGGGGTTTGATGAAAAATCGGATACTTTAATCAGACCTGGATCAAAGGTTTCTCTTAGACAGTTTATCCTACTTCAAGAATAAAATGACTGAACTGTTGGGTCTTGAACACTACAACCGTTGGCGTAACAAAAAGGCACATCCAAGTGCTACTTGGGTTCTGTCCAACAACCACCTCTACCTCGAACCATTGGTATGGACTCAGCTCGAACAATGGCGGACAACCTGGCGAACCAAGGAAAACCTCTGAGTTTCTGGGTCATAAAAGATGAAGGACATGATCGATAAGTGGACCACGAATGATAATTTGAAAAGGTGGAGAAGCGTGGTAAAATGGCAATTAAAAGGGAAGTTCCAAGTATGATGCGAAGAACTCTCAGTAGGATAGCAGCGTTATCTGAAAGACACGAAAACTTCACATTCCACTTTAAAAAAATAGGGTCTTCTAGAAGAAAATACCTGCAGGCTGTCCCTAGAGAAGGAAGAGACAGCTGAGTGCTGGCGACTTGTGAAAGAGAGCTGCAAAGGGATCCATGTGAGGTGATCTGTTTCAGTGTTATAAGCAGTGTATGGACTCAGCTCATGTCGATAGATTAAGATGTTAATAGAAGTGCCAATAAAAAACAGAACCAAGCTCATGCTAAATTTAAAAAAGATATTACTAGAGGATTGTTAAAAGGGGAGCACCTGAAGATTCAGAAGCACAAGCTTTGTGAGGAGAAGTACATAACATCCGAGCACGGCATACATGAGTGTCCAGTATTAAACACAATTAGAGAGGCCACTGTATGCAGCTTCTTATGCAGAACGCTTTAACGAAAGAAACGGGCAGATTAGAGGAAACGTTGCAGTTCTGTATCTTTCTATTGGTTTTAAGTTTTATCACAGACAATTTCCTTTTAATGGCCGACAAGTGACGCCGGCGCACGACCTGATTTGGATCCTTGACCGGTTTTTCATGGCAGCTCCTGCTTCGTTCCCTACTCCTTGAGAAAGTAGCTCAGGTAACACGATAAGGGCAATGTCGACGCCATTATGATGAACAGATATCCTCAATTCTGTAGGCGTTCCTGTTCGAAATAATCAGGTCTATCAATTCAAACTCTTGAGGTAAAAGGTGATGACCATCGAAGTTGCCAACACCGAACCACTTGTAATGAGATCGGACAACCAAGTAACGAACACAGACCAGGATACCAGGGTCCAAATCGTCTCTTCCGTGATCGTAGAAATCGTCATGTAAAAATGAGCATTATTTCGTATAAACGATCATTCCGACGTAATAATGCTCGATTTTACGTGACGAGTTATACGATCACGGAAGAGACGATTTAGCCCAGGATAACCAAGTAACAAGCACATACCAAACAAAAAGAGGCTTTTGAAGAGCAAATCGTTGGACAATTATGGAATACAATTTTCTTCCAGATTTTTGTTGGAAGGGATATGTAGGACGTGTAGATCGTACATAGATTGCAAGGAAAGTGTCAATTTCAACGATACATATGTATATACGTTGTCCGCGATAGTACTTGATGGTCAATGCAAATTTTTTAAGATTTAAAAGGGGTTCAAGGAAAGTTCACTCGGACCACGCCCCATGACACCGATGCTCGGCGTTAGTTCACTTTTGAGTTTATTTACGAGGCACTGCGTGGAAGTGACGAAGAGTTTTCGCCCCCAGCCCGAAGAATCTTGGATTCTAACCGAGGAACTACCTCATCTCCGATAGTGTGCGCAAGCGGAGAGTGGATTCTTAACCAACTCGGCGTACACTACTGGAGACAACTGGATAAGAATGGTGCTGCTTGAAGAGGCTTCTTGATTGGTCCCGAGTGGTTGTACCTTCAGAAGTAAAGTACGTTGCTATTCACTATAAAACTGGACATTTTGTTTGCTAACGTACCTCATCAGTTGGACCTGAGTTTCAAAATCACTACACCAATATTAGAGCTGTGTGAATAGCTTCATATGGGTATTCATAACCCTTTAGCGTTAGTGAATTATAAAAAAAAAAAAAATATCCCGAAGGGTTCTCTTCCTTTAGGCCAGTTTTGTGGTTCCGTTTTTTGAGGCAAAAATGTTCAGAGTGAGCTCCTTGATGACTCTTATGATGGTTCTCACGGCACTTCATGTTTTTTGGCAGAAGCTTTGCCAGTGTCAACGTCAATTTGTCAACCCAAAGCTAGTCAAGGGAGATTAAGACTTGTGTCAAACGTATTGCAAACAAAACTTGGCATTCGAAATCGAAAGTAAATCTGAACTTAATTTGTGGTATCACTACCAAACCAAAGCCCCAGAACCAAGTCAATATTTACTTTGTCCTGAGAGTCGTAGAATAAATTTAAATAAGGATTCTGTGAGCCTTTCTCTTCCAATGAAAGCTTGATGTTTATTCATTTAAACTCATTTTAGTTGTCCTCCAAAGAAATCACAAAAGTATCCTCAAAGTGATCAATGAAAATATGAAATACCATTCCCTTTGACCTTAATTCATTGTTCTCGATAACTTTCGCTACACGTAAGGCATTTGAAATCCGTGAAGCATGAATGAGAACCCCAAAACAAAAACAAAACTAGACGCATCCATAATTGCCCGCACCTTCGAATTGTATGGGGAAAGGTGATTTCTTCCCTCGAAACAAGCAAAACGATAATTTACATGTTTACCATAGACAAACACATAATCCGGATGTTTAACTTTGTCTACACTACACCTTTGTGGACCCACCCACTACGAGCTGTGTTCACTAAGTCTAGAGGGTGGTAACAAGGACATTCGTGTAAATTGCGAATATATCAATTCCCTGTTGAGCCACTTTCACAATTAATTAGGTCAATTGAAAGGATCTATCTCTCTCGCGTGGCAACGCGGTAAGTCAAGTCAAGTGGTGTTTTTTTTTTTTTTTTTTTAATCAAAATTTTCGGGCTGAAGTATGTATGTCCTTTCATAAAGTTTCTGACGCTCATCCCTCCTTAGCCACATAATGTCGGTATTTTCTGAGGAATGTGACCTTATGGGAGGGGAGGGAGAATATTTTAGCTTGCGTTTAGCCTCTTCCATTGGTTGGATGTTGGATCATAAAAAAAAAAATGAAAGAGTAATGCTGAGAGCGTGGCTCGTTTGAATATTTCATTTTTTCAAGGCAAAAATCAAATTAAATATTCCATCGTGTGTGAGTGGATTATGCTCGTCTGCATGCAGTAATCGGGTTTTTACTGGATCTTCCCATATCTTTTCTAGGCACACATCCTTCATTCCACATCGACTCGGGTCAACAGAAACTAATGAATAACAGATAAAGTATGCGTGATGTATGTGCAGAAGAGGATATGATGTCGATGCTCTCCGTGATTATGATGAGATGATGATGAAATGTATATGTGTGTGTACACACACTAAAAACTCTGAGGGATATCCTTTAAGGTTGGTGGCACATTCAAGACTCATTGATGCACAGGTAAACATTGCATTAAATGCACTTGGCAAGACACCATACAGGAGTTGGTTTAGAACTGAGGACATCGAACTGGCAGTTCATTATGTATCTACAGGATTTGTTGTTGGATTTTTGGTTTAAATGCATGCACCTTGGAGGCATTCTCTGGAAAATTGCTTCCGTTTGAGGATTTTAGGTTAGAAGACAATCAGAGGAAGGTTTTTCAGGAGATTTGAACTGGAAATGAATTACGAATTCTGTTGACTGTTGGGAAATTTGAAACAGTCTCAGTCAGGCACTTGAGGATAGACAGGTAAATACGGAAATAGAATGGAAAGTGCCAGGTGACCCAAGAGTCACAATCATTGAATCGTTCTGATCACCACTGCAGTTCAATGCGCCTTTTTAAATAAGATTAGGATTTGAGGGGGTCCTTAGTCCCTTATCACTGCCGCCGCAAGTGGGCCTATTGTGATATCAATGCGCCTTTACCGAATCTTTTAGTTGTGTTTTGCCTTCTGGGTCTTGGGTCTTCATGGATATGTCGACCATTGATGTTGACAACGTCTAGCTACTTGTAACAAAACCAGTATCTTAGGTGTAGGTAGTGCCTTATATTAGCAACCAAGTAACGAACATGAACCAAAAATGAGACGATTGAAGGGCTCCTGTTTGGACAATTATGTAATGATATTGTCTTCCAAATTTTTTTCGGATAATCCTCGAGAAAAATAGCTAACCAAGTACTGTCAAGGCATATAAGACGGTCAAAGTGGAATTCAAAGGTAGCCAACGGTTGTGATAATCAGCGGTTGATGGTGATTGTGCCTTCGTACATGATGGTCAGTGAAAAGTTTTTAAGGTTTGGAAAGGTTTCAAGGAAAGTTTTCACGCACGAAGTCGATACAATTCACTCAACATTACATCCAATGTCAAGAAGACAAGCGATTATTGCAGTGCTGTTCAAATACCGCTCAAGTAGACTTGAAATCACTTGACAGGGTGAACACTCTTAATCAGCGAAAGTACTTATACTAATGAATAGAAGCAACAAAACTATCACGCATGACTCTTCTCACCATTCGAGTCTAGTAATGTTCCGATATCAAGTGCTTCAGACACTTGAACGATTTGGAGTCTAGACAATTCGTGGTTCAATCGCTAATAATTTCCATTCAGCGCTGGCGGGGATATCAACGACCGGAAGTTGTCTGTTCCGTACCTGTTTCTCTGACGCCAGAGAATGCATTAGACGAAATCTGCATAGAAAGCTGATTTTCCTCTGAGTTCATATCGTTTCCACTTAAAGCTTGCATGGAGCTGCCTCAGGGTATTCTATTGTGTTCCTGGACACAAAAACATTGAGGCTAACGGGACTGCTGATGAAATCACCAGACTAGAACCACAAGCAACTTTTATAAGGACACTTTCCTTCCGTAGTTCAACGCATAGGAGCACTAAGAAAACAGCAGGACTTTGACGAGCTTAAAAGTTCATCAACCCCTTGTGAACAATAAGTGAAGTCAAGACATTATCTCACCGAGGCAAGCTTCTTACGAACTTCCTCACTGGACACTGCTAACATAATTATCATCTCCCTCGGACATGTGCCGATTTTGTTTGGAAGACCAATAGACTGCTGAGCATATTCTGTGCAAAATGTCCTGTCATAGCTCGAAGCAGGCAAAAACAAAAACAAAAACTTTGGCAAAAGGTTCATTTAGCTAGCCATTCAACCGCAAGGTTCCTCCATGATCTCGATCTTCCTCGGGATCACGACTTTCTCCATCTGACTTAGCCTGACAGTTCGTCAGGTAGGGGAGAGAAGGCCAACAACATATGACCATGGCTACGTCTTCAATACGAAATACGGGCACAATCACAACCTACTAACATCATCCCGATACTGAGTTTTAGGAAAGATTTCCTAATCAAGCTTCCTACTCGCTTAAGTCGTCAACTCCATATCACCCAGTTCATAGGAACACTGAACGCAATGAAAGAGCTGACAAACCTGCACCCTTAATCAATCGCTTAGGGAACTTGTGATCATTCCACTGGGAGTGATTAAGAGAGGTATTTCTGGACATTTCCTATCAGAAAGCAACCATGAGTGGAACCTGTTAACTTGCAATATTGATCCTTCTACGACCTGCAAAGTACAACCAAATTTACTAACAGGACACAAACGACCGGACAAAACACATCATTGGCAAGGAATTGGAATCTTGGGACCCCTAAGCTCATCTATGGTCAGCTGTCACATACGTATATAATCAGGTAATTCGAGGTCGTGGTATCAGAACAGTGCATTAGCGCTAATTAGGACGGTTCTCGCTAACTTCAGGACCCCACTCCAACCAACCAACCAACACCTTACAGTCGTTTGTTTAGTTTGCCTACATCCTTCTGTTTGACAGAAACCTGTCAATGAAGGAACCAAACGCTGGTACGGGGCTGGAGAAATTGTTTTCTAAACCTTGGTTGTGTTCCAGCACCTAACCAAAATTCAATTTTCCAACCGAGCTCAGTCCTGCGTTCTTAAAATATTTCAGATCAACTAGGAGAATTGAGCAAGGCCTAAAGCCTAGCCTCCAATGGATACTTTTTAGGGGAGAACTCAAGCAAAGATAGTGAGTCAAGATGTTCATTAATACTCGTACTACTACAGAATGCCTTGCGAAACTGGAACTACCTTAAAGTCGAGCCTAAAGAGTTCTGCCACTTGCAAAAATTGCAGCATATATTTCCATAGCTGACCGTGTGTCACATTATGCAACTATTTCAGAACCCGAGCTCTCTGTTTTAAACTTCGATCCATCAATCTTTGCAATTGTCAAATATATTGCGTTTCACCTTGTCGCTAAGCACTTGCCAAAGGGCGGTACTTCAAAACCTGCTAAAGCACTGAGTTCAAAAAAAACGACAATAATCAACATATGCCCATTATTCCATCACAATCGATAAAGGATATATCCTGAGAGCGCCTTCTCAAAAGTTATACTCGTTAAGGTGTGTTTGTTCATCAACACCAGAGTCCGAAAAAAAAGAAAACACCGCAAAGAAAGAGCTCAAAAATATCACAAAAAAAGAAGCCGAACCAAAGTGAGAAAACGATTAGTACCTAACCTATACTTCATGTGTGAATGACCTAAAGATGTTCGTTCCAATGACACACACTCAAACAATAGCAGCGGCAAAAAGAGAAATAGAAAAATTTGAAGATTAAGCAAATCTCATCCTCTTCAGAAGAAGTGGAAAAAAAAAGAACACAATTTAGGTCAACTGTAACCGGGAACACATAACACAAACCCACAAATAACACACCCCAAAACGTGTATACCAAAATCTTTACTTTTTTTTTTTTCTTTTTCTATATTTTTCTGAGTTTTTGCAAAACCCACAAACTGGACAAAAGATCCACTGTCACAACACACACCCAAAGAATCGCAACATTTGTTGTCCACGAGAAACACGGTTTGTTAATGCAAATCGACAACACAATCGGAAAGAAATTTCGTTTTTTTTTTTTTTTTTTTAAACTAGAGTAAGTGATTTTGTGTCATCTTGGATGAACTACCGTGACGATGGTGTTCATATAAACCACTGTAGTGCAAATAATATACAGCTTCCGCGGAGGAAGCTTGATCGCGAACTAAAAAGAGAGTCCCTACTCGGAGTCACAATTTGCGCGTTGACATCACATATATTGCAGATGGGTAGTTCCAAGTCGCACAAATGTATCTTAACTGCGGAGCGGAAGCCGGCGAGAGTGAGAAAAGAGCGCGAATCAGAGAAGAAGCAGTGACAATGGTGACCATAGTAGAAATTCGTGGAATTTGATCAAAGGTAAACCAAATAGAAAATCAGGGGAAAAGTCTGTTTCCTCTCTCTCTCTCTTTCTGCGGCTGCCTGGGCTGTTTATCGCTCTCTATGGCTGCATAATCTTCTATCCGGTTCCAAACAACACATGCGTGGTTAGGAATTACTTTCAACCCTCCAGAGTGGTAGTTTTTTTCTGCTCTGCTGTATGTGTCCTTACAACAACCAACATCATCATCATCACCACCACCCGTCGCCCAACAACGCTATCACAATTTATCACTGGTTTCTCTTCATCAATGGAAACGCATGGAGAGTGTGGTAAGTGGTAACAAACGCCACACCACACTAATTCTTCTCCATCGAAGATACTATTAGTTTCACGTTCTTCTTCATTTTTCGTTTGGAAGTTGGATTTCTGTGAAGCACGTGTCGACCGGTTTTTTTTTTTTTATGGAAACTTTCATCCGTAGCACCACTCTTATTTTGTTTACAAAGCACACGGTTTTGAGATTTAAAAAAAAAAATAAAAATCAGTTTGGTTATGAATTTAATCCTCGTACCGGAAGGAAGGCTAGGTAGCGCAATCGCGAAGAACCACACCTAGAATTCAACTGAACTGAAAGAAAACAAAATGTGTGTTTTTTAACTTTTTTTTTCTTTTTGTTAATTATTGTTTTCGTTTTGCGTATGGATTCGCTGTCGAGGAATAAACTTTTCCTTGGAGGAAAATTTCTGTTCATCACCCTCACTCGCAGTTAAGCGGTGGTATCTTTGTCAATACGTGAGAGGAATACTACATTAAAAATTAAGAGTGGAACTTTGCTCCTCTCAGTGTGTGGTGGCGTCCGTTTTTTGATTGTGTTACATAAGCTAAGGCTGGACAGTCAGGTCACGAGGAGAGGAGAGATAGCATATGACAGCATTTTATTTAATATAAACAAAATTTTTCATGAAATTTCATTTAAATTTAGAAACTTTGTGGGAGTGGGGCAATAAAAGTTTAGTCGACAAAGTTGAAGTGGAAAATTGTTGGGGAAAAAAATACACGAACATATTTAAATTTAAAAAAGAAACTATTAGATAACCTTGACAGAACAAGGTTTGAATACAATGACCTCGAAATGAATATGGAACATACGTCATTCAGACGCGGGGGTGTTAAAATCTGTTTTGACTGTAGTACCTACGTCCTTCGTACATACGGGTCAGTAGTCTGTCTGGTGGACGAGAAGAATGTCGTGACCGATAGATGAGTTAAGTCACTTCTAATGAGGATCATTAGTGGTGTTCATATTGATTTAACCCTGAGAATCTGTAAAAAAAAGTGTTTAGTTAATCGCTCTTCCCTTAGCCTAGACGTAGTATTACAACTACAACAGATTAACAATAGTTTCTATTGCTGCTCTGGATGTCGTTATCCACAGTGTAAAACTATATACCCCAGACTACTTGACACCGTATGGAACTTTTTTTTCCGAAATAAGTCTACAACTTAGACAAGAAGTTTTAAGCTTTAGACATGTAAACGAACGTCTGAATAAAGGTTAAATTCGCTTACATCAGCCACATATGTATGTGTGTGCTCATGCCCAACAAAGTAGAAAAACAACGTCAAACGCATTCCTGTGTTTCTACGAGTTTCTGGTTAGAACCAACGAACATTGGTTCTGCCGAAGGAGTGCAGTACATTTTGTGTATCCGAAGTGTACATCTTGACATCCACAGGCAGTCCTCTGATCAAAAAACTAAAAACCAAATTCATCATACCAGTGGCAATACTCCCAGAAAGCCGTCAAAAGTGCTGCCACGGTTCGATGACGAGTGCCGCCAAGCACCTGCACAAAACAATTGGTATACTTTGCGATTTTGCAGTGAAGAACAAGCGCCCATTTGGCCGCGCGTCTTGGTTAATATTTCGTTGTTGCCACACAAGCTGCTTATTGTCAGCTCGATGGAATATTATGTTTGATTGTTCAATATAGATTCAACTCTGTGTTCATGTAAATATACAACAGTACCCATCATGACGGTATACAGTTCGCGCGTTCCCTGTCTCTCGATAAAATACACACCGACTCCCTTTTGTTTTTCTATATACTCAAGGAGCTTCTATGACATTGGCGTAAACGATTTCTATTGTATTTCTCTAAGAACTTCAACCAAAAGATAATGAACAATATTTAGAATGATTACGATCAATATTTTACAATTAAACACAAATCTTTCTAGTTAATCAGTGATCTAGTCAGCAGCGCTCAATTTATACATTAATTAATAAATTTAAATTTAAAATTGACCAAATTAACGGTCAATATTTAGCACAAACCACTATAGAGACCACAATCAATCGATGCAAATTATATGGACTGTTAACCAAATACGACGAATGCATAATGACGCGAATCCTCTTCCAGAAAACTTCTTTAGTTAATCACCATCTTTAACCATCTTCTGTTGTTGCTTTGTCATTCTATTCTACTAGCGGTGGTTATAAAACAAACCAAACGGGTTTTAATCGATAAAAAATAAAATAAACTGATTAACCAAAACTACTTTTCACGAGTCATGAAAAAGAGAATATGGTAATTTTTTGTTTACCACTAAGAAGTCAAATTGAAAATTCATCTGTTTTGTATTTTTATGCGCAATTACTCACAACAAATGAAATGAAACCGATTGAATTCACTTTAGTGTACACATCCAACAAGGTTAACTCATACGAATTCGTACAAGTCATGACTCAGACTCTCTAAAAAAACAAAAGATTTTTTCAGGTAAGACTACGACAATGACGGTATGATGAATCCAACAGAGTAGAGTTTGTAACTGACACACACAATGTAAAATGAATAATTCATTGTGAAACATTTGAAACAAAAAGTATCCAAATTGTACACTTTCACCTTTTGGTAGATAATGAAGAGGCAGGTCTAAGAGAAAAAAATAAGGTCAACGCCCCACCTAACCAACTTATGGTTTACAGACAGCTTTTCTTCCTTATATGGATAAATACTGTGAACTTAAGTTGTAATTGCGTAAACTGTACACTGCAACACACTTGATACATTAAACAAGAAATCTGTTTAAGTATATCAAAAAATTTGATAAATATACGGAATAATAAATGCACTAGAACGAGCGTAACTGTTGGTAATGAATATGATGCCAAACAAGGGTTGCCAACACAAAGATATTGGGTGTTGGATGATATACCTACTATGCATTTGGTTGAAAACATAAAAGCCTAAAGCAAAAGCATCTTGAATTTTAAAAGAATTGATTGCTTATGAAAGGTTTCTGTGTCCTGACAACATACGAAACAATGTGGTGCTTGATTCTGGTTAAAGTACTCCGTTTCGGGGAGATAAGCCTACTCATCAACAAGATGTTAAGCAAAAGTTATTTTCATAAACGATTATCAAATTTGGGTTTGTCCTCGACTCTCATATTCCTTTTTATAAATAATCTCTCGTCTGTGACTGCTAATCCAATCCAGTATCCACCGTTTTTTCATATTCGTTCCCTTAAGCCCAGTTACACAGTGTGCGAGTTAAAACTCAGTTTAAGGTTTAAACAAAAGTTAGATAAAGCCAATCCGGTTACTGTGCTCTTCGCAGCTAGTCCAATGCTTCACGAAGGTGCTTTGTCTCCACCCGCACACGAGAGCGTCGAACTCTGGTCTTTTCCTGAGAACATACAGATGTACATATATGGAAAATCGCATTTGTTCAGCCTTTGCCAAAAAAAAAGGCGAATCGTATTCTCCAATTATAGACCCATTGCACTTATGTTCCTTCTTTCCAAACCATGTAAATGCTTCGTAAAATATCTTGATGGCAGTTCTCACAGAAAAATTGACCGAATCTCTTCATTACATTTGTAAAAGTAAGATTGTTGTGGCTTCATAGCTCATCTGGCATCGATAAAGCTTTAATAGATTCACCATTTAAATGCTGGTCTTCTCTAAGGCTCCTCGATAGCATAATAAAACGTGGGTTAACCAATAGAGAACATTTTAATGCGTTCAAAAACCAAATGTCGTCACTTAACTGAAACCAGAACCTTAAACCATTACCCGCGAATGGTCAAAATCAAGAGACTTCCCATTTACTGCCTGCTTCCTGAACGCTTCTTCCATAAACAATGTTCCACGCAAGATAACCAGTTGCATTCCACTTCTTCAACATTCCACTCGCTCGTCAGTTTATCATTGAGACCACTTCCTTTGAATTCAGCTACAACGCTCTGTACGACCTCCAGACATTTGAGATCAACGTGCATCGATATCTTTTTTGTGTCGCCTCTAATTTTCATTACACCGGCGTAGCCTTAGAGGTTGAAAGCTATCACAAGGCATTATTGCATCCTTGGCAGACAAGCTCAAAGCTGTAGATTTGAGATGGAGGAAGAGTCCAGCTCTTGTTTACAAATTTCAGAAGGGACACGCTGGGTGAATATGGCTTCTAAGTACTGCACCGACTTCAACAATTTTGTTAGGAAATCTAGTGATATCACAATCTTCCTATGCCTAATCTTTCTGCATCTCATTAAGGACCACTCTAAACTGACTGATTTCCAAAAATTACCATTTGGGGAGATGGTATCCAGTGCTTAGATGTGCAACTCGGTGTCGAATCCACAGCAGAGGTCTCGAAGCATTGGTGCGATAATGCTATATTTAAAAGGCTTTACATTCATTTTGTCGACACAAGCACCATCAACCAATGATTCATAGGTAGAAATCATTCTGGTAAAATCAAATCTCAAAAAATAAAAATACACTACACTTCATTGATGTGCAGTGGCAACCCTATGTTGGATAGGTCATTTAACTAACTGCAGCTCTAGAGTGAAACGAAAAAAAAAAAACAACCTTGCAACACTGCAAATTGTATGCGTGTCTATGTCTACAGCACAACCTTGATATTGCACAGATCCGACCATGGGATGAAGAATTCTCTCGACTCTATAAATATTCTGCACATCAACCATTGCAGCAGAGAAATCAGTGAACAGGAGCATGCATTAAATAATAATCCCACTTATGTGCTAGGCATATTCATACATAATGTACATATGTACATATACTCAACCCACTTGGATGGAATTCTTTCTTCTATTTTCCTCCAAATGCACTTGGTTTTAACGATTTTCTTTTTGTTTTCCTGCCTAGTTATTGCCTATTATGGAAAGCAGAGATATTGCAATCGATTCGTTAAAGAAATTTCTAAAAAAGAAAACTGATAAGCAAATTATCTAAAAATAAAATAAATATCATTCAACATTTGTTGTTCACTTATCGAGAATGAGTTGTTGTTTGTTGGTTGATTTTTTTTCGGTTAATGATCATGATCATGACTCACAGGCAGGGGGTAAAATGAAAAACAATTTTTTTTTTTCAGATACATTGCTACTATCAGTGATAGATTCATAATTGGAAATAATTTTTAAATTCAATTTACACGCAATCAGGAGTGTAGACTCTTGTTTCATGCAATTGCCGGCGTTTTTTTTCTAGGGATGGGCTCACGGTTCCTAGTATTTATAAACAAAAATAGGGAAATTGTCGTGGCTACGGGGATGATTTCCATTGAACAAGTACAAGGTTTGTGCAGTTTTTTTTTGTCACAACCGAATCAAATTCTTTGTGCACTTACCTTTTGGAAGAAATTCTCTTTTTTAGATGTACTGACGATGGACCGGATGCAGACTTTTGTTTGATTTATATCACTCTGTTGAATTAAATAATTAATTGCACATCACAATAATTAAATACAATCGGTAGAACGAACAGAAAAACAATTCTTATCGCACTGATTCACAAGAAGACGGGAAAACAGTGAAGAATAAAAGTGGTTGTTGGTTTCGGGAGGGTGTGTACAAAGCGAAACGACAAAAATTGTTTGACGTTTCTCTTTGTTGTGTGGACAGTATATGGGCGTCGTATACATAACGTGATGCATACGTGCACCGGTGATCTAGTACAATTTTCTTGGTCGTCGCACGGAATTCCATACTGTAAGAGGTTAAATAGTTTTGGCTTTAATTTTGTTTCAAAAAAAAAAGAAAGAGAATTGCTTAAGAGTTGAAGCTTTTGCTACTGAGCGGAAGTCAGTTAAGCCACAAAAAAAATGAATGTTAAAGCATTATTGAAAATAAAAACAGCTGTACCTATCGGCACGGCTTACTACTTTAAAACGAATGCGAATTCATAAACTGAAAATCAAAACAAGAGTCCAATAGGGCAATTAAGTAGCTTCTTGTAAGACTTTAATCAACACAGACCAGCTATTAGAATATATAAATGATGAACGATAAATTCAGAATCGATTATAAGACCGTCTAACACAATCTTTATACTTTTATAAACACGAGCCATGCAGCGCCATGTCCAGTCTTGGCATTCCTGCCAAATTCGTACAATTTCGTGGAAAAGACTGAGATACCAGAATTGACGTCTGAGGGTGTTCCTACCTATCTGTCGGAGACCGGAAAAGCATTGTGTCCTTAAATTTCTTTTGTGCCGGGAAAAACGGAAAACGCTGTGATTTCGAGAAGGATTTAGGTCATGGTAGCATCTCAAGATCATGCAATGCGCTTAAAATCCTAAGCTCAAAGAACAAGATCTCTCTCTGTTGCGAGTTCTGGAGGTACTGCAATAAAAACACAGATGAACTGTTAAGAATGGGATCAAAGCTGAACTTAACAATTGATTGTGCAGGATGACTGGACTGTTGAACCGTTTAAATAATTGAGTAAATTAAATTCAGAGCTAGAAGAAGCTCTGAATAGCCCACAAAAATACTCTTAAATGACCTTAGTACGCCTGGAATAGCCGAAGGTTGAGCACCTGAAATAGAAACTTTCTGGAGTTCATTCAGTTCGAAACCAGTTAACCTTAGTTGCTGGTCTGGTTGTACACTATAGTCGTGAGACCGATTTTATAGTACCTACAATGGGTAGAATAAATGTGCTCGAGAAAGTCCAGTATTGGTTTGCTTTACTTTTACACAGATAACTTTTCCAACAGCTCCGCTTCAAGCCATGCAGTAAACCATGAACTTGGATCTAATCATAACAAGGATGCGTAAAATATAGGATAAGTCAAAATTCCATTACTTTACTGCAACTTTCCGCAGAAACTGTTAGGTTGTCAGCTGAAATCAACTTGGACATAGACTGCAAACACGCATTAATGGACAGAAGCCTATGGAGTCAACCCGAAACCCTTTACAAGGATTCCATCTTGTTATTCACGGGCGGGATTACACTAGCCGATGAGGCTATGCCGGGCTTTAAAAGGTTTTGAAATTCAACTCCTTCAGTCTCCCTAGTCAATGTAATGCTTAACGTCAGGCAGCCGAATGGATCTAGATTAACCCATTTCCAAAAGCAGATATTGTGGGGAATGGACAAGATTGTTAAACAGCACGTTACAAGCTGTTGAGTCCCAGGTTATTGCGACAGTCCAACGAACTGTTTGGCTAAGGCAATGCTCTATAAATATGTACATATATAGATGCAGGTAGTAGGATTGTTGACCATGCCAAAGCGCCAGTCCTGATCCACACCAATGCTCTGTCGAAAGCTCATTATAGACACATATACCATTACAACGCCAGTGTAAATATATCTAAAAAAAATTAGGAAGGAACCAGGGACCTGCACTTTCTACATCCTTTCCAACAAAGAAAAAGTTAGCTTACGGCAATACCTCTTCAACGATCTGATCACTGCTAGTACGATTGATCTAAATCGTTTTGTTAGGACAAGAGTAGATTGAGGTTTCCAATCCTTGCAATCATAGTGGTATGACATTTAACCTTCCTTTGGTTTAGCTTAGGCGGCGATTAAAGGATAATGACCTGGACAAACTCGGTGTGTGAAATTGGAGGTAGTTGACTACAGCTCGAGATGGTAGGATAAGCTTTTTGTTGAGGCACATTGAGAGAGAACTATACGTTTTTTCTGCTCTTTGTGAATGACTTACAAACTTTGAACTCTTACTTTCCCTATCTAAACTCCTTAGTTGATACTCATAAATTTATGAAGATGTTTAGTGGCATATGCTGAAAAGGAGTTGGGATGGCAAAGGATTTAGAGAATAACTAAAAAGTCAGTTGGCTTTACTAAAAGAAAAACTCATTTAGCGCGAAACCTTTTAAATATTGATACAGATATTCACTGGACAAGGACTTAAGCAACTGAAACAAAATAAGTTTTCTGCAAAAAGTATACATGTAGACTATGCAAGATTTAGATATAGTAGCACATTCACTGTGTCAATATCCAGCACAAGCAGGCAGAAGAAAGAAGGACACAAATATATAAATCAATCATGTATGTAGGCTAAGGCACTTTAATTCAAAATAAGTAGGAAAAAAAACTCACCAACAGTTTACATATTTTCGTGTTCAAAATGCATTAACCCCCAGCCGTGGAATTTTGTTGTTCCCATCAAGAGGATAGAGGATTTTTTTTTTGGCCAATTTTGGAATGTGTTTCAGTTTTTAAAACATGTTATGTAAATTAAATTTTTATTTTTTAAATTAAAATTAAAACCAATGACATTTCAATTAGCCTACTGTTAAAAGGATTTAAAATTGAAATGTTTTTGAAATCCTTTGTGTCTTGTGTGCGCCTCGATGAGGAATTTTTAACATCCTCCTTCCGTCTTGGGATTTTTTTTTTTTGCCTAGGGGGTGGTGGAGAAACGCTGATGCGCACAGGAAACAGTCCCACTCTGTTTCAAGTAGTGTGAGACTTGTTCCTACTCACTAAAAAATAATCACCTTTAACCCCTTTTTTCACTTTGACACTATCCACTCCGGGACCGCTTTGCGCATTACTTTAGTCAGAGTGGTGTCATGGGGACCGGCTTCTTCATATTTTTTCTCTCCTGTTGCGGGTTGACTCTTTCTTGCCGGTGAAGCTTTTCATCGGGTTTGTAAAGTTTCGTGAGGGTATGTTTGAGTACCTTTTCTATGAAGGCACATACTCGATTCCAATTCTGCTCATTCGCTAACATTTTTGCGGCTATGTTGTCTGGGCTTATAATGCCAATCACGGATTCCAGTGCTCTTATCTGCTTCCCGTCTACTGCAGGAGAAGGACGTCTTGGGATAGTCACTAGCAAAAACACAACAGTAAGGGAACCTGATCCCACTTGAGTTGTAAACTTAGAGGCGTCTTAAAACGCGTTTTTTAGACGACTCCGCAGATAGCAACTCGTTTGTTTTTGCGTTGAATGCCTATTTAAAACCAAAAATATAGTCCGGGCTTCCTGTTGTTTTACTGTTTTGTTTTGATTACGAACAAGTCTGTTACCTAAGAGTAAACCCGAAAATAATGGCTCACTTTGATAGAGCAGTCATATCGTGATGAAATTCTTACTTTCCAAGAGAAGAAGCTCATTAGTGAGTGCCTTAACCTATCTTCTTTTATCCCTTAGCAGCTTGTTTTACTTGCTCACACTTCTGTTAAAGTTGGACCTCTGATTTTAGAACCTTATCCGGAAGCTATTTGGCATGGAAGTATCTCCTTGTCTTGTTGTGATGATGCCGTGTTTTAGTAAGATATTATTTATTACAATCCAACTGTTGATTTGTTACATAACACTAGCTTCTTTCCTTACTCCTTCGATCGATTAGTGTCGGAACGGTATGATCCTAATTTTTTAGAACAAGATGGGTACTCTTCCGGAGGACTCAATTGAGTTGCGCTACGTGTTTCACTAATTTATTGAGAAGTCTAGTTTCGCCGAAAATATCGCTTATCAACACTGCGATAGCCATTACACGCGTCTATCTGTCAGTAAAATGAAGAGGAAGGGACAATTCTAATTCTTCATCTTCTCTGTACTTGACGTACAGCGCCTTACATTAGAAGGAAACTTCCCCTGGTAGTACACATAATTCTTAGAAAACGTTGGCAATCGAGCAAATAATGTCAGGGGCCTTCAACGCTCCAATTAGTTTTGTGGATAGTTTCTGGGAATTACCTAGACCTACTTTTGGTCAAATTTTGTCTGTGTTTAGGTACAGACAGCTTACTCTAACCTGACATAACCTATGCAGTTTCCCTTCAGTCCATTCTTTCGGCCTTTTTCATTTCTTTCTTTGATCTTCATACTTATCAGACCAGCGAAACACGGGGGCTTTGAACCTGAACCAGTGCCGCTTTTCATCCTTCACGGTCCCGGGCAGGCTGTTTCCACTTTTCCAGTTTATAAGACGAAAATTTCTGGCAGACTAAATATTCGAAGTCGAATTTTGACTTCAAAGGATTTCAACATCTCCTCCGCTGTCTAACTTATCGTCCAGCAGTCAGTTCCATAAAACAAGACAGGCAAGATTAGAGTTTAGGTTAGGTTAATAGGTGTCCCGTGGGACTCACTTAGGCTCAAAGCCCAATGTGATACCTAATGAATTCCCTGTGGAAGACGTAGAACCATTTAGAGTTGTTAATAAATGAGAGAATTTTGTGTACCTAAGGGAATTTGACTTAGGTCACTCTTATCATTGAAGTGATAGTGACCAAGAAGTCTTCTTCTATTGCAAGACAGCGCTGAACAGTGGCAGAGGAGGTGAGTTGTAGTTTCCCCCTCCTCCCCATCTCTAGCGTTTCACAAAAGTCGTTGAAGAGCGCACCCAATATCCTGGTGTGTTGTCCTAATAGGAAATTGCCTGTGATGACACCAGTACCTAATGATGCGAATTTGTGTTCTGTTGAGAGTAATAATCTCCCTTGACTTATGGTCATCAACTTCAGGCTCTATAAGTCTGGTGGAATGACACGTGTGACCGCTTCTTCGCCTGGAGTTGGTTCTTCTAGTTATGTTTTGATTTGATGATAAATTTCACTATACTGTTAGATGCACCCAAACCTTTGGTATGAGAGGGAATCTCTAGGGTAGTACCAGATCTGGCAAGTTCTTCGGCTTTGCAGTTACCAGGGATCTCATTATGTCCCAACAAAAGTGAACGTTGAATTGCTAAATCATCTCATTAGGAGACGATAGGCAGTTGAGGACCGTCAGAGAGTTATTGGTGACATTTAATAGGGTTTTCAGAGCTGTTTGGCTGTCGCTGAAAATACAGATATCTTTCGTAGATACAATGTTCCACTTCAGCCATGATAAAGCTTCCATTATGCTTCCGATTTCCGATTGGAAAACACTACAGTGATCAGGGAGGTGGTTCGCTTGGTTAATGTTAAGTTTGTGTGCCTACACCTTCGTTAGTTTTGGAGCCGTCTGTATAAATGTGAATTTGTTGAAGCTGAGCCAGTTGTCCCATGTGGTAGGTCATGGAATCTGTTTAAGAAACGGGACTGACCATAAGATAGTTGGATCCAAAGCGAAGTTGCTTTCAAGTCCAAAGGTGTGAGGTTCAAGATAGTCTCTAGCGCAGCAGAAAGATTAGAATTTTGTCGAGCATGACTTTTGATCTTCGAGTAAGGCGTTTGGATCCTAGCTGTTTGGAGTTTGTGGAGTCTAGATTGTAATTATTATTATTTTTTGCATACAGTGTAAACTTTATTTACCACAATCACTTAATGCATAGTTTTGTGCTACATGAACTCCTGCACAAAATTTACAATTTTTTTTCTTAAATATTTTGTTTAGTTTTTAACAATTCATTATAAATGTATTTTCTTAAATCTACAAAAAATAAAAAACAATAAAAAAATAAAAATGACTAATAAGTGTTTAACCCTGAAAATAGTACAACAAAGCTGTGGGGACATTGGTAAATATACAAAAATATTAAAACTTATCTACACTACAAATAAGAATCATGCACAATGTTGTTTGTTTTTTCGTTTAATAAGTGTTATTTAAATAAATTGTGTTACTTGTGTATAAGAAGCACAATTTATCCCTAGAGGAAGAAGCCAATTTTAAACGGAGTTCATAAAAAATTTGCGAGCATTTAGAACAAGTACAAGTTAAATCCTTTAGAATATAAAATTAGAGAAGCACTGTGAAAAACGTTTGGAAAGCTACAATTAAGTATTAAGTGTAGAAAACTAATTGCAAAACCATCGTCAGCAAGATATTAAAACAATTTTTCGAATATTATCTGTTGACAGCTGCAATTAACCCTCTGATCTTTGACTAACAAGGCACCAACAAGATAGATGCTAAAAGCACAGTACGTACTCATAATCGGTATTGAAAACCTACAAATACCACTTTTTCGGGAAGTTAAACATCCCTACAGGTAGGTAAACATCATTATAGATGTCATGGTAAGGATACCAACTAACAAGGGATACATTGACTGACTGTCTACAACTCCATGCTACTTTAACCACATAAACATTTTCTTATTATTTTGAACTGTTTCAGTACTTAGCAGATTATGAATGAACTTTCTAGACAAGGCTAAGAGTATTCCTTCAAGATCTTCTCCGTTGTTAACACATACACACATGCGTGTATCTAGAGTTAAACTCTTGGAAATTCTAAAAATAGTTCTTAAAAAGAGACTTAACGCATGGGCTTTGCCATGTAATCATATCGATCCAACACTTGCTAACTTTGACTTGAATATTAAGCACTCAAGTACCTGTAGTTTGTCTTCAAAAACAGTTGTCAGGTTTAGGCCTAGATCTCACACAGATCTAAGCTTAACATTTTGTCTGTAGAGATCAAGGGAAATACAAAACATATTTTAAGTACTTACAATCCATTTAGTTTATGTAGAGAATCATATCTGGTTCTGAAACGTATTCGAAAACTCTCTCTTTTTTTGCAGATCGTCGGGTACTTGAATTCAAAACAGTCACTCCAAGACGATAATCGTATACCGATGAGGTCGAAAACCTTCAAAGTCATAAACTCAAGAGAAATTTGGAGATTCTACTAGGGTTGGATCCCAGTCTACTCCTGAAACCATTCAGATTTCCTAACGTAGCAGTTTAGAAGATCAGTCGTGTGCTGACAGAGTTCGGATAATTTAGATATTTAAAGATATATTTGTCAAATGTGGTTTTTCTGATGTTAGCAGGGGCGGGACACGTGCAAATGGAGTGAACAATAGATTCTTCCTTTTCCTCGTCTAGTTGCATACAATGCCCAAATGCTGACAATGTCTGTATAACAAGTGATACAGGTGCTTTGACATGGTCGTGCTTCATACCGTCAGTACCTTGAGAGTCTTGTCTATCTAATTCGTCAGCTGCACAGTTTCCCGAAATGTCACTGTGACTAGGAACTCAACAGAATCAAACACAATAGACATTCAAAAAGATAGACATTTAGGTAATTGAATAAACCAACCTACCTGAGGTGTCTTATCTCGCACGAAATGAAAAAGGACCAAGAGCTTACTGCAGAATAAGATACTAGTAGGTTTATAGTCAGAACATTGCATGATAGGCGCCATAGCAACTAAACTAGGCATCACTTCTCCTAACTACTGCAGAAGCTGATTTGACAGAATCTTCAAATCAGTCGCCTTCACAACGTGGGGAACAGATTTTTATTTTTTTTTTTGCGAATTAGACATACGTTTTGCCAAGAATGCTGGAAAGTTTGTAAAAAGACCAAGATGACATGTTAGAAATGGTTCCCATGCAACTTGACGTGCACTTCATCCCAAATCTTACCATAAAAGCGATAGTTCCAAAAATCGTTTTGTTTTAATTATTTTTTACTACAACTTTGACATCAAATATAATACATTTACGGGCATCGTTTCTTGCTTTTTCTTACGATTTTGATATCCAAATCTATTCCCGCTCTTCTCAAATGCTTAAAGCCTTGAACCATCTCAAACATCACTGATATTTTTTGTTTTCTTTTTTCAACTTCAAACTTTTCTCAGTAGTTCATGCAAATAAAAGAGATGCATTAACTTTTCTTTTATCTTTTTCAAAAGTTACCCTTGTTACTTTTTCTTTTGGGATTAGGCCTAAGACGATTAGCATTGAACTTAAATTTTGAATCCTCGCTTAGAACTGGTGACATTCACTTAGTATAACGTAGGAGTTATCCCAAGATCTGTGAAGAATATTAAGATTTGAAGTATTATTTCATTTTTTAATTATATTATATGGCTGAAAGATTAAACTCGATATTAATAGAAAAAAAGAGGTTAACAAGATTAAGTCTTTAGGCTGAAACGTTCCATGCCATTTCTAAATACATTTTGAATTTCGTCGACTCCTCTCGGCCAGAATTGAATCAGACAAATATCATTTGTATGTAGAAGTAACTGACGAATAAAAACTGCAACACTGTTAGAATTACTGCTAAAAATGCTCATTCGGGGTCTACATCGATAGTCGGACCATATCTTGCTGTGCACTCGGCAGCATTTAAAGATACAAATGCTACAAACAAACCTGTGGAACACTGTCAAGACATAGTCGTGTTTTTTGAATGCCCTTTTTCCATCGTCTTAGTTTACGACTGAGGGCTCTACCAAAGAGTGTCTTCCTCCATTCGGTGGTATCATTGAAAGTATCATTCTAAACTATCTATCAAAAGCTAAGCAAAGATGAAACAAGCTGGGCAGCTGCTTCATTTTCAGAAAGAAATGGCCCGAGAAACTCCTCAGCAAGACCCGCATGGATATTTCACAAATCGTTGCATATTGTGCGAGCAATTGGGCAGAGTAGAAACCCATACGCCTAAGCCTGGTATCCCATTACCATAAAACACAATGCCGCAGGTAGAAGAAAAAAGAAATTTCCTTTGTAGGTGCCCTGCCCTACGCTTGGTTAAACCCATGTTCAACAACTTTAATGAACCCTCAGATGAAAAACACTGGCTAGATTTTAAGCCAAAAAACAACCTCTGTTTAAACCAAAAAGTCACAAGGCTTGGTGTGTGACTCTTGAACAATTCAGCCACTTCAACCAACCAACCAACACCTGCTGTTTTCTAATATTGTTTGGAGCGTGTGCATTGCGAGTTATAGTGTTGTGTTTCACTATTTCACTTTTGTGTTGTTTTATGAGATTATGTACTTCACTAACTTTGTACACAACTGCTGCTTGCTCACAAACATTTAACAATTAAGGCACCATAATTGCTTAAAAATGTGTTTACTGTGTTTTGTTCGTATGTAATTTATTCTCTTCTTTTTTTTTTATTGTTTAATACATATTGTTAGCAATTTGTTTAGGTGAACAGTTTTTTGATAAACATGATAATCATTGTGCATTTACTTTTCATTTTCTTAACAAATAGTTTTTTGTTTCTCTTTAAATCTTAATCTAGTGAATGGAAAAAATATATTTTTTATATAATATAAGTACAAAGTTAAACTTATACGTACGTAGGGAGGTAGAAAAGTTTTCGGTCTGGTATAGAGAGAGGGGAACATGTTAGATGAAATGTCACTAAGCCCAGATTTCTATTTGTTAAATTAAGCAAGCTACAATTTATAAACAAGCGATGTAAGTATAATTTTTGAAAATAGATAAATTGTAGTATATTGCAGACTAAATTTTTAGCTTGCACTTGCAGGTTATTTATGCGATTAATTTCAACTGTGAAATTTTGGACACGCTCGATTCATGTTCGTAGAAGTAGATGACTGGCCAAGTTGAAGTTCTCCTCATGATGAACAACCGGATGACTCAGAAAGATTTCGCAGAGACATTGAATATCTCATTTGAAAATGTATTGCATGAACGATGTGAAAACTGTATTGAGATTGAGCTGAAAAATGGAAAGCCGATAACTTTTCTTTCTCCCTATGTATCATGATATTGTAAGGTCTAGCGCCGTGTACATATACAATTTTGACAAAATATTCGCGATTTTATTTAGTTATATGAGTGAATTCACAAGAGATTCTATAATAGTTTGATAGTCCTGCTGCGAAGGCACAAATCATAATTTGTATAAGTCGCTAATATTTTGTCAATGACAATGTACAGAATATGAAGTAAAATATTACGACATGTACTCGTAGTTTCTAGTCTTTGTTTTAAAGATTTATCGCGTTTGTTCCGACCTAATTTTTGGTGCTGTATACTCTTTTTCGTTCAAGTTTCTTCTATCCCTACCCAATTCTTTGCGCTTTATATATACAGATAACTTTTAAACTAAAGTTACAATTACAAGAAAGAAAGAAAACAAAGTTTTTTTTTTTGTTTAGACCGGCTAAAAAAACACTCTGTGAGCTGTTGCAACTAAAAGCAAACATGACCACAGCTTATATAGATCATGACAGCTCACCAATGGGAGCATTCTTTAACCACAAATCATGAATGAAACTGTAGAGAACATCACTAACAGCGACCTGTTAACAAACAGAAACAAAATTTAGAAAGTTGCGAATACTGAGTGGGTGGTGAATTGTTTACCTTGTACGGCGTTGGATTCAGTGTGCGCTTGTGATCCTGCCGGACAGTTCGTAGTGATTTTTGAACTTTTTCACGAATTTTCTCCAAATTTGGGAGTGGTTGCGCTATTTTTCCATTTGTCCAGTAGACTTTGTAAAGAGATTTCACTTTAGTTGGAATAACATAAGCACGCTTTGACTCCTGGAATGGATGACGACAAAGGACTTTATGTCCGACTTCTGGTGCTGGTTCTGTGACTTTTTGCAAAAGATCGATTAAAGCATGTCCATCGGCACTAAATAGTCTGTAAATGGAAAGGTTTATATTGACTAACCGCAAAGGATCACATTGAATCGAACCTGTAAGCACTTTTATTTCCCGGCATTGTAACCTTCTCTACATCCTGACTCAACTTAATGCGTGCTTGACCATTTATTTCGACCAATTTGTAGACACATCCCAGTGCTGGTTGTCGTTGACAAGTAACTAAAACAAAATACAACAGTTGATAGAAAAATAATTCAATACATGAAGAAATGTAGAAAATGTTTTTAACAAACCCAAATGCGTTCCAATTCCAAAACAATCAATCTTGTGTGCTTGCTCGTTCAGGGATAAAATCGTTTCCTCATTAATATCATTTGATGCCACAATTTGAAGTCGATTAAACCATGGAATTTTGAAACGATCAGCAATCTTTGCAAAGGTTTCTCGTGAGAAACTCGACAAATAGGCCAAATCACCAGAATCAATACGAATACCGATTGCCCTGTATCCAAGATCGTTGAGTGCAAGTGCCACTGCACAGAAGTTAAGTAATCCGCTCCTAAAAATAAAAGATGTATTTGAATTTTTGTTGGATTGAATATTATACTTGAAGTTGATTGAACTAAGAAGAAAGTAGTTTATTGCTTTAAGGTGTACTGAATTTATAAATTCGTGATTTTTCTAAACTTAAACCTACCCCAAGCAGACTGTAAGGGACAGTAACAGTTAACATCAAATATATTATAGTGGTTTTCTTGAAATAGAACTTGAAATAATGCTTGGAAATAGCTTGAAATAAGGAATCACAAACTGGACAGACTGGCGAGATAAAATAAATTCCTGAGAAGTGCGACCATATCTCTGAAATATGCATATTCGTCTTCTGTGACTGTTAAACAGATGTTTCTTGGTGTAGCTTTGATTTAATCAGTATGTGAAAAGTTTGCAGGCGACACTGACATCAAAGCACACAAATCGAAAAAGGCAACCAAAAAACCAAGAATCAATGAGCTCCGGATTGGAGATTATAGAAGGCTGCGGTGTCCAAGGAAAATATTCTTTTCGACTCGGAAGCCCGGTAAAGTAAAGTAAGCTGCTAATCACTTATAATGTACTATAGACGCTTGTTAGTTTGTCGTTTCAGAATTTTAAGCCTATCTTGTCGAGGGCCGTTTAAAAGTTGCCAAACATCCACATAAAAAGACTAAATGAATTTATTTAGGAAGTATCAGTGCATGCCTTTAGATTTCTGAGATGCGCCTTCTAAGAGCTAATGAGGTGTATCTATCTATTGTTCAAAAAAAGAGATAGGTGGAGATGAGGTTGTTGCTGCAATTCATTTATTTTAAATACACAAAGCAGCAAGGGAACACTGACACCTGCTCTGTCGAGCGGAGAAAGGAAATGATTGTCAAGCTTCTAAAAAATGTTAACAAAAGGAGATAAGTTTGGATCGCTGTAAAATGTATTAAGAAACACCAAGAGCGCAGTCAGGATAATGAGAAAGTCGGTTTCCGATCTTGGTTCTCCTACCCTGATCAAAGAAACACCGAAAAGGCTTTCGATAGTGTAAACAGAGACTTAATCTGATTTGTCTTATATAGAAGCGACATTTCGAATAAATGTGTGTTGTCGGAGAAATGTGAGATTCGGAGGGAGGTTTGACAACGCTGCATACTATCATTACCCTTTTATTTACTGTTAGGTTAGATATGCGGGCCGATGAAGAGGAGTTCCTCAGCGCCACACTCAGGTCTCTAAGACCCATTGTGTTATTTTGTGTAAGTCAGCAACGTGCTTCGCTGTGCTTTGTCGGTGAGAAGAGGTGAGTCTTGATACATCTTAATCATTGTCCTTCGGGTGATCTTTGGTCTTGTCTCCATAGAGACGGTGAGTAAAGAAGAGGATACAACGACGACCTGTATGTGCTCTGAATCGACATCGACTTAGAAAACTCCTTATACAACGACTAAGACGGTTGATGTATGTAAGGTGGATATTGTACACATATCAGCATTTCAGTCAGTAGAATCTTCGTATTTGCCTTGGAGGGACTGTACAGTAGAGGAAGACCTCGCATCAGTTAGCATGCGCAAGTGGAAAGGTGTGCGAAAACGTAAACAGAGAGCTAACAATCGAGTTAAATGTAGAGGTTTATTGGTTGAGACTCTTGTCCACCCGGAAGTACAGGGAAATTAAGTGGTCAAGTTAATACTGAATCGGGTATCTAGCATTGAAGATTTTCGTGTATCAACTTCGATATAGAGTACGTGGAAAGCTGTGCTCACAATAAATGGTTGTCAACACAGTTTCTCCAAAATTGCTAGAAGTATAAATGGATTTTCTGAAACTCGAGGTCTAAGTAGTAGAAAGGCGATGGGCGAAGTTGTGCGGGTCAGCTGGTTTATTAATATCCTCTCGAACTGAGGCCGGAAGGCATGTATACTGGAAAATCAGAAATTAGGCTCTAAAAAAACTGCCGAGCAATGATTTCCTTCAACTGAAAGTCGTTTAATTACTTTTTCTATTACTGTCCCTTACAACCCGCGAATTATAGATATCCTTTCATAAAACACAGTATTAATTTTCATTACTGGCGTGGAAGTGTAAGGCGTCAGTCTTAAAAAGATTAATCTACTGAAAAACACTGAAATACCTTAAAAACTGTTTTTAAATTCATAAATAAAAAAACAAAACTACATGCTTTGTAATAATTAAATTCTATAATTTTTGTTTTGTTTTGAAAAAGGTCCTTTCTAAGGGCCAATCAAGCCATGCAGTGTGCTCTCTCGGACATAGATTTGATAAGTAAAATTTGAAAATGGATGAGTAAAAGAAATATGGACATGATAAAACCACAATTATTCATTTCTTTTGCATTAAAAAAAAATAAAAAGTTATAAATGTGTGAAGGAGCTAGACTGATGAATTATTTTTTATTTTTTTTAATACCGTACGAACAAGTGACAAGATTAGGACGAAGACAAGTAAGCAATTTGAACTTTCAAACAATAACATTTAAGAAAAATAAAAAAATAAAAACTTTTAATTTATAAAACAAGTTTTGTTAAGAAATAAAATATTATATGAAATGGATTTTTTTTTATTTTTTTAAGTAAAATTCAATTAACCAAATGTTTAAAAATGTATTTCTTCTTTATTACATACCTCTGCCAAAATTGTGCCGGGAAGTCATTTTGTTAAATAGGATAATTGTTTTAATAAATAAATAAAATAAATAAATAAACCAAAAAAAAAAATAATAATAATTTCATAAAAAACATCACAAGAAAATTAATAAAACCAATTAAAAAAAACATAAAAAAATAAAAATAAGTTTTGTTAATTGCACACAAACAAAATTAATATATTTACCATAACAATAATGCACCAAACAAAATGAGAATGATTGCTGAAACTTAAGAACAATTAATACGACAAAGGGGTGATCCATTGAGCTGTCTATTCGATTGGCCATGCGAATAAGGACTTTTGTTATCTATTGTGTGCCAATTATTCCGAATAGTTGTATTGACATTTAGTCTATGAAATATTTTCGGAAAATAATATAGTCGATGATTATGTATCTCATCTCAGCATCGTTTGCCTGATCTTAACAAAAGCCGAACTTCTCCATTGTAAAGAGTCATCAGCTGTCTAAACCTCTTATACAACGTCTCATCCACCTAAAACCTTTTCTAAATAAACTTAATTTTCCATGTCAATGTTGTTTGTGGTCTACCATTCCCTAAGTCTTAATTCGAAATTGATATCCGGCATCTTTTTATCGATTTAAGACCCGCTTCGCCAATGATAACGTTTACAGAGACGTGGTATACAGAGATACATCGAGTTTTGGTATCATTGCCAAACTTGTTCATCTATGACGGATGTCCGCTGGTCTCTCAAGGTCGGTAATGACCTAAGTGGATTGCCAAAATGCATGCGACAACAGAAGAGTCAAAGGTTTGTACGATTACAGCTGTTGATCCTGCTGAGGATCGGTTGAATGATTGACCAAAACAATGTTCAAGCCATGAAAATGAAGGGACACCTAGGATCGTAAGTATGTATTGCCAAGCGACTGCCGGATCACTGTAGTGTATTTCAGGCGGAGATAACGGCAGTGCGAGAAGCTTCGGCTTGGCTTTCGATGGTAGATGGTAGCGCTATTGTACTATATATAGATAGTCGAGCAGCGATTAAAGCCTTGGAATCACCGACAGTAAGATCCAAGTTGGAAAAGCAATGCCGCAGGTCTCTGAACGAGATATCTGACAGATGCGACGTCTCCCTGTGCTGGGTTCCAGGATACAGGGATATTCCGTGCAACTGCAGAGTGGACGAACAAGCTAAGGAAGGCGCGGTTCGGATGCTGTCTGAAATGGAAATGGAAGCTGCAGAGACGAGGAGGAAGAAGGAATGACTGCACACCTTCGTACGTGCTCTGCTTTATCAAGGTTGAGGAGGAAAACACTAGGAGAGTGCTTCTTCAATGACCTTAACGACCTAGCCAGACTCGACATCTTTAGGATTAAGAGTTTTGTATGTGGGTCTAATTGGTTCTGCACTTAGTTGCGGCACAGTATAGGGTTTACAGCGATACGGTTACCCAGAGCTTATACTCCTTTTATCCTATAGGGGTTTTCGCATGTGAGGTTTCGGAGGCTGGTTTCCGGTTTCTACACGCGGTATCACAATGGGCCCTCATTCTGGCCTAAGTGGGTCCCTGCTTAGTCGGAACAGCCGCCCAATCTAACCTAGGATCGTAGGTAGAGCTTTATCATCCAATTTTATCGGCTACTATAGAGCAGTTGCTTATGAGCTTGAAAGCTCACTGAATTCCAATTCAGTGGTAATCACACTTGAAATATCCGGAGTTGTTCCACATTCACGTTGAACTTATTGGGCTGCTTCAGCTTTGCATTTGATTGAAATTGACTTCGTAAAAGAGCAGGTCGCAGATAGAGTGGAATGATGGATGTTGAGTAACAAAAAAGAAAAAAAAACAAAAAGGTGCATTCCGATGCTAAACTCATCGATTACAGTCATAAACCAAATCGATAATAAGCTTCTAGATCCTGGAGCAAGACTCTAATGGTTCAAGAGGCAATAATGACATCTACATATGTTTTTGAAGTGGAACTTCTATAGCGAGAGTAGTACATTTGAAAAATTTCGTCACAATAATCAAATCGTTATGGAACTCAAAATTGGACAAAGCAATAGACTAGAGCCAGTGCGTGAGCTTGAATGTGTGTATAATGTGTGCATATGCGTGAAAGATCGGCGAGTTAGCACATAGCATAACATATGCTTCATGTGTGGTCGGCAAGATACCCGGATAACATTTTCACTTTTAAAGTTAAAATTTTTTGAGTTCTCAAAATGGTAGGCAACTCGGTTTTCACATACTTCCAAATATCTAGTCACCCTCACGTGACAACACGCCTTGCAATTTAAATCATACAAATTCAAGATGACAGCTCTAAAATGGCGCACGGATTTCTCCATATACTATGATCCAATTCGACTCAAAATAGTTAGCAATTCGATTTAAAATCTATTTATTGAAGCTTGTGAAGTGCTGTCGAGAAGAGCTCAAGGTTATTGAAACACAGCACAAGGTAAAGCTTATATTTGAAGTTGGAAACGGCAGACTTATGCGGTTGTCTGGTAAGGTCGTATCAAGACACAATAAGCGCGGGTGCGTCGATTTGATACCACAACCTTCGTGATCCGGATGTTGATAGGTGTAGTAAGAGCGTGGTTTTTCCGATCCATCCATCCTGTAGAGTATAGAAAATGTATAATGTCGCGGAATTCAATACCAGAAATCTCTGGTAATTCTTTAAAAAAGGGTTTGCCAAGTTTGCGATGCCTAGTTCTAGCTAGTGCCGAGCAGTCACAGAGAAAGTGGAATAGAGTTTCCTTTTCGTGTTGCAACTACGGCAGTGGGGATTGAACGGAATGCCTTTTTTGGCAGCGTGTGAGCCGATAGACCAGTGACTCATGCTAATTGCTGTGATTCTTGCTGTCTCGGTGCGTGTTCTGTTGTTTAAGTCATTCGTCCTGATTTTTATCGTCTGTCTGGGTAGGGCACAGGTTTCTAGACTTTTCCAACTAGAGTTGGCAATAGAGAGAAAGTGTTGAACAACTTTACCCTTGATAAGTCACATCGGGGAACAGACTGATTTCGCAAGAGAGGCATCAAGGGACAAGAGACATCTAGCTAGCGTATTGGCTCTCTAATTCCCCACTATTATACTATGGCCGGGTAACCGAGCGTTTGCCTGCGTTATAATTTCCTTGCACTGTTCTACTAATTTAGAGGACGAAGTAAGTTAATGAAGCAACTTGATGGCATCCTGGCTGTCAATAAAAACTCCTACGTTTTTAATGGAAGTGGCCTCTGTAATATCTAGTACCTCCCGCCCGGAAAACACTCGAAGAGTCTGGAATGCAGTACGATTTGGATACGCTGAGTTCCGTTCAGAAGACGCCTGCTCCGAGGAAGTGAGAAAGTATATGAGGATACAACTTTCTGTGTCATTGCCTTGGCCTCGACTACTTACGAAATAAATTTCTCAGAACTATCCGATGAAGCGATGAACGACATGAGGATAGATTGTATCACAAACGCAGTAAGTACAATAGGTAATGTACCTCAATATGCGAGTAATGCTTAAGGACAAGTCTTCTTCGCCTGGGTGTCGTGTAGAGACTTAAGTGTGTGGCAGAGGAACTCATTTTCGCAGGAACTACATGCAATAGCCTGAGTATGATTCGAATTGGAAATTACTATTCTTGAATGCTTTGAAAGGAATTTAAGTTGCATAAATGAATGGAATGACTATGAGCTGATTGAAGTAAAATCATTGCAAAATAATTAAAAGTTGAAGAGTCGTCAAAGAGATTTTTTTTATGTTAAACAAATATATATGTATAAATAAATATAATTAAAATAAATAAAAAGAAATTAAGATGCATTATCACCTCGTTTTGTTCGTTTTGAAAGCATTGAGGTGTGTTCAAACATCGTCCCTTAGTTTTCTGTTTTTTTTTTTTTCCAAAGTTCGTTTTGCCGCTTGCCAATTTGTGTATGATACACCTTACAATGATTTGTTTTTTTAAATTTATTTAAACCAATTAGTAGAATACACAAAACCACATGAAAATATGCAAGAAAAATTAAAATTTTTGTTTTTTTTTCGGAAAGAAGGTCAACAGAGAGATCAAAATGAAAAGTTTGTTTTTCTTTTTTCTTCGAACAAAAAAACCAATCATGCATATTTTTTTTTTTTTTGGAACATAAACAAAAAAAATGAAGATATGGATACTTATGTCTAGATACTAATCGGAATCGCTTGCCTAAAATTACCTGAATGACTTCTCGACATATTTTGGCAGATATGCAGTATTTTCGACAATCGACGGAGAAGAATTTCTCAATCCGTTCTTAAAACCGTTCGTTATGGTGGTGGTGGTGATGGTTTCTTTTGGCTCTTGGTTTAGTCCACTGGTATAGACCTTTGAATTATTATTCGGGGAATTAAATTGATCTTTGGTATTAGAAGTGTGTCCATTGGGAGTGGAATGTCCATTAGTGGTATTTCCATTGGATAATCTATTCGGTGTGTTGGCTAATGTTGTTTCATCTTTGGGCTGACCTAGTGCAATGCTCTTCACAGGGAATTTATTTGAGCTATTTATAATGTGGCTGCTAAAATAGATATTTATATAGTGTTAGTTGTTGTTTTGTTGATTTTATTTAAACTGCAATCTGTTCGGTAATAAAATATCAATTATTTGAATGAGTCCAAGAATGGAAGAACAATGTAGATTTGTTTATAAAGAGACGAAATCGAAAAAAGGATTGTTTTATCCATTTTGTATAGTAATGACTAACAATAGAATAAACATCATCCAACAGACATTGTTTCAATGAATAACAAGAAAGTATCTCTCCAGTTAAACTGTTGGCAAGCCCTACCTGTGATTTTCTTCAAATGACGAGCCCCATGTACCACTCTAAAACGGATTTCAGCGCTTCAGATACAGGCTGAAAATTTGTTGATAACTTTGGGCTATAGATTCTAAAATGGAAGAGATCTCCTTGACTTTCAAGATGAAGTTCCTCAAAATGCAAGTTTTCCAACTTGAGACAGAGTTCACGTGATAAAGTTGAGCATCTTCCGGCTGAAAGAAGCAGGCAAGAAGGCTCGATACCAAGAAATATCACTCATCCATTAAAAAGACTAGTATCTTGCTCTTCTCTAGGAAATCAGGTGGAAGCGCTCATGCGTTCGTTACAGGACGGATGCTAGCTCTTACAGACCATAACACAGCTTTATATCTTAGAAATCACATAGTTATCGGATATTGACGTCCGTGTTTATGGATGTAAGACACTTAGGCATTAGAGGTACAATACTTGACCATAAGGTCCGAACTGATTAATGAAAATAATATTTGTACATTTGGGGCACACCTCTACGTACGTCGTCAGAAGATAGAAAAGCCCCAGCACATGGCTATCGGCAGAAACACGAAAACAGATTGATGAGTATATTGAAGTCAATGCACGGGTTACAGCGTTTTCAGCATGGAAAAGAAGGAAGTGCAAGGCAGTGTGAGGCAGCAGGTTAGTATGATCAACAATAAGCTTAGTTAATTAGTTAGTAGTGGTCTTAAGACAAGACATACACTTAGAACAATAAGCTTGCAGATGATCAGAGTTCCCTGTGGAGAGTTAAGATGGTAATCTTTTGATTTTGGATGGGGATCAGGTCAATGGAGAGTATTTTGCAACAGAACTTAATCATTCATGATAGCTTTACATTTCCAAATTCCAAAAGTCTTACCAAGCAAGAATATGTATTGAACCTCCTCGCAATGTCGAGATAATAATCGCGGAGCATTTTAAAAGAAAATAAAATTGACTGATCAAAACTGGTGGTCGAGTTAATTCAAGTGAATAGCGTAGGTCCCCTGTCGAACACCAAACGAGTTACAAATGAAAACTTATGTACAATATATATGTACAAATATTTGGTGCTATAGCTTGAAGAGAACCAAGACCTAGCTTATCGAAACTATTCAGGATGTGCGTGTTATATTTTTCGCACGAATGAGAAATACTGTTTTTATTACCCACTCCGAGAACCTTTTTCCATTCTCAACCTCAAAAAAACATTATGAGGTTGAGTGATTATGGCACGCATAGGCCTACGTCGGCCATTGACAATTAATACTAAAAGAATAAGATTCCATTATTAAACGAATGCTCAACGATGGGGTTACAGACACAAAATGAAAATAATAGTTGTATCGTTTGTGTGACACTGATGGAATCAAATATGAAGAGCCTTGGAGTTCACTGCAAATGAGTTGTGCAATTAACGACTTTATCTTTAAACAAGTGAACGAGTGAAAGCATATGGAAGTAGAAGCAGTTTAGTTGAAGATCGAACCGGTGAATTGGGCTTGATAATTAATGTTAGCTTGGTGCACTTCGAAATAAGAAGTGTTCCAGCCTTCAGTCTTTTTACGAAAATTATGATTTCGTTCGATGGCTCAATCTCCGATTTTCGATAGAGAAGAACTTGAACAACATTGTAGGTGTTAAAAAGGTTCCAAAACAAGATTGAAAATTGTTTAAAAATACATATGCACATATGTACAACTCCCTTTTGCTCCTACTTAAATAAATAGAACATAAAAATAAAAATAAGTTACAAAATTAAGTTATCAATCCTAAACACAGCAAATAGCAATACGGGACGAAATCAGGAAATGTATACTTCTTTTTACAATAGTTTCGTTTTCATTTGCGCTCTTACTAGAAGTTCATCACTTCTTACACGTTATTTTTTCTTTTCATTTCATAAGTGCAATTCAAAATAAATCTGTGTAATCGCAAGAGTGTGTGACTATGAATTGTGAAAGATGGTATCCGAGAGATGTTGCCTAGAAGCGAAATACCTCTTAACATCATACGTGTCGACTAATGCCATGAATCCGTCTGGAAATGCAATTGCATATGACACCATTGCGGCTAATTCTCCTTCACTGGACTCCTCTTGAGAGATGTCAAGTACCTCAGACAGGGAAGATCTGTGCTGAACAGCATTTTCCATTAGATCACCAGTTGTACCTACAAAAGAAGAAGTAAAATATAAGAAAGAGTACACTGAAAAACTACGTTTAATGCATACCATCTGTTTTGTGCTTCAGAATTCGTGTCTTGAGTTCGTCTATTCCATTGAATGAGGTGATATAGGCATGAGCATGGGTACCTTTTACTGGTATGTTGAACAATTTCCCAGCTAAAACGTTTGATGTTCCATCAAATCCACCTGTGAATTGAATAAAAGAGAGAGTTATAATTTATCAACAAATTGTTTATTTTGCGGGTGGATGGGGGTTTGCCATTTCTGTTTGCATTTAAGCATGCTATCCTGACACTTGTGCTTGAATCACTGACCAATATTGGTATCTCTACAACGATTAGAATACTATTTTTCGAAGGCTTCATTAGGACATTTCAGGCTTATCTAATTTAACCTTGATAGTGTGAAGGCGGAGTGCTATTAATATCGATGCAATAGGATACAAATTTGCCATTGGAGTTATTATTTATGGTGGAGGAACACGTAACACACGAAACAAACAGTAAAAGCCAAAAGAAGATCAAGGTTATGGTAATCAATGTACATATGTATGTGCCCTTGGCTATGAGAAAATTATTGTTCTAGGTCTTTGATAGTGTCACTCTCGGTGTCGGAGTCACCTTGAATATATTTAAATTTATGTACATACTACATCAAGAAGAAGGAACGACTTGTACCAAAACGATGATTGACATTCATGCCATGTGAGAAGGTGATTCTGATTTTTGTTTGAGCCGATTAGCACATGATGGAACAGAGATTTATTATGCATGATTTGGAGGTGATAGATACAACGCAGTACATGGCGAGGACAATAAAATATGCAAATGTTTGGAAGAATGTGATGAGTAAGCATGAGTCAACGGAAACAGGGAAAAGAATCAATTGATTTGCCTTGATATTGTTTTACACAAAATGTTAGAAACGATGTGATGAAAAGTTCTAAGTTCGTGTGTCTTTTTATTAAAGTCTAACGTCGTACTGTTGTGCATCTGTTGAGATATATATATGTTATCATTAGGATAAAGGCGAAGTACCTGCGTCTATAGAGACCACTTTCAAAATAGATTGAGAAAACAAAGCCTACCTGTACCTGTCTTCCGTCGGAGGGCTGAACGCACTGAATTTTATTTAGATTCTCGAAGTCAGCGAGGTATCAGGTGACAAGATTCA
Organism: Criorhina ranunculi; assembly: GCA_951813785.1. Lineage (NCBI taxonomy): Eukaryota > Metazoa > Arthropoda > Insecta > Diptera > Syrphidae > Criorhina > Criorhina ranunculi. The sequence goes on along the minus strand of OX638383.1, from coordinate 33,509,363 downwards.
GAAGAGGATTTTTCAGGACTTAGGCTCACGTTGAGTTGGGTTTCTATTGAACACAATCGAAGGTGACATGACTCTCCAGGATGCGCACACACCAAATGAATGCACCCAAATGCCTGTAGGAAATCTGCAGCATTCTCTAGGCAGAAACAATTTACTGGCCTTCTTACGGAACACAATCCTTTCGCCAAGTAACTCAGTGTTTTAAGTCTTAAAGCGATGTCCGTGGAGAAAGCGAAAACTCTGCGGAACACTTCCGACGTAGTTTTCCTGCTTTTGCTTGGAGCAGTTTCCGGATCTTCGGTACTTATATGGTAAATACTGTCAACCTTAGCTGTTTATCGCTAAACCGTGGATGCTATGGCTCAGTGGTTAGAATAGTAAGCTGGCTTAGATTCGAGTCTAGAAAAACCAATCGATTTTCGCGGCCTCACCATGAAAACAAAGACGAAAAGGGACCCAACAATTGTGATCTGTTTACTAAATCTACAATGGGCCAGCTTTTGAGTCCAGTAGGGTATGCTCGTACTGGCAACAAAAGAAAAATGCTAAGAGCACCTGGTTTCTACATTCTCCAGACCACTGTAGTTTTTTTTTTTCAACTTTTTGTTAATTTCAAAATTTCAAGTGAACAAAAGGTTGTCAGACAACAAGATCAGTGGGTTGATGAAGAAGAGATACGAGACACCTATTGTGATGCAAAGTAGTCATCCAACATTCAATAGACGTTTTGGTAAAGAGGTCTGACGCAAAGTGATGGATGAATTCTTAATAAGCCAACGGCAGGTTAGACATGTTATAAGATTATGATTTTGCAATATGGTCTTGCAATATATGACTCTGCTGTAGTTCCTTCCAAACTCTTGGTGGAAATTACTGGTATCTGCTGGTAATAATAGTATCTTGCTTACAAAATAGTCAGATCGTTTCGAACACAAGATAACGAACACGCCATTCACAGTTCACATATGTACATAGTTCTAGCACAGTTTGTCTAATCACCTTGTAAGTCCAAGATTCTCTTCAGAAAATAAATTATGGAGGAGATATAAGCACGTTGAACTGCACGATGGTTTTTTTAGAGGGGAAAGTGATGTTTTTTGAAAATGAAACGTAAATGCATAAATGCAATCGCGGACGCCAGAAACCTTGGTCTTGTAAACTGGAAACAGCGTGCCCGGGACTGTGAAGGATGGAAAGCGACATTAGATCAGGCTCAGACCCTCCAAGGGTCGCTGGCCTGATAAGTAAGTAAATGCATAAGCCTGGAATGACCACTTGAGGGGATCATTTGTAAGTCTTTAACTTTCTATCTTAAGCGGCAAGGGTGCCGAACAAAACCATTAAATGCAAGCGGATGAGTTTCTTCGGCGGTTCATCAGTTTTCTCATTGTGTTGAAATGAAACTTATCATTCTTTTATATGTTATTTCAAGAGCTTTACCAGACTTGATTCGATTGTTAGCTTCCGACATGCACAGTACCTAATGGTAGGTAATGACAATATTATCGTTGTTGATAGGCAGTTTATTTGAAGGCACTAATCTCAATCATGCTTCACTGACTCTTAATGCGAGTTTTACTACCCTGTTGCCGCAGTATTCGCAATATGGAATGTATATATCTTGTAAGACTTGTATGACCAACTTTCGTGGACTTATGATCAACACGTTTTGCAGAAGCTCGCAGATTTTTGTTTGAAAGACTATCTTATCGTCGATGCCTGGAAGCTTAACGAAATGTAGTCCTGTATCAACGAAAGTGGAAGATGGTGGTGCCTTAGACAGAGAGGCGCCGACTTCTCTTAACCAGAAGTTACATGGATTAAGCATTTACTGTTTCCTGTATTAAAATAACATCAACTCCAAGTCCTTGTGATTCATTCATTGCTCATGATTTACTGGCGTAAGGGAAATTCTGTGAAGAAAACTTGGTGAGCCACCAACTCCCGAAAATATTGTTGACGAATTGCTTACAAACCCAGAGATGCAGCTTTTTAATAACATAAAATGAGAGCCCTACGAGCATTGTAAAGACTAAAAAAGGATTCTAAACAGAAGCATAGAGATGAGGAGGACAGCGAAACCTAAGCTCTCTTATAAAGAAATATTTAGACGGGATGATGGGGCGTGGCCGTGGAGTATAGGCTCAAGTTAACAACTTCCAACGCATAAAAAAAGTCAAGTCCTATCATGGAAGTCATTGCGCTGTCTACTGTTTTTATCATCACAAGGAATGGAGCCAAAATGGAAGTAGAAATTGCATATTGGAATCCTAGAAAACTCATCTTATGCAAATATCTCGGACAGCCTTGGTAAGCACTCATCTCCTCAACATCCATCGAGTTACTTTAAAAGTACTGTCCTCATCTGCCATATAAAATTTGTTTCATGGAATAACCTTGGACTCTACCGCTTCATACCCGCACAAAACGCTGACTTATTACCCAAAGATGAAGCATGCTCTCCAAGGAGCATCAGCACATAAAGGGTCTTTCATTAAGAGCTTCCTATCTTTAAATTTAAATAAAACAAAGTGTGTGTGAAATATCATCGATATTTTTCATTTGAAATGTCTATCGATGCCATTACGTATGGAATATAACATCGTTCAAATGTCCGCCACGGCTTCTCTGGGTGGCGCGCATTCGAAATGTCCAATTTTCCATGATTCTGGTGCATGAATCAGTCTAAATTTGACCGATGGCATGGGTTATGTTGGATTTGAAGGCCGCTGTATTTTGTGGCTTATTCACATAGACCTGCGACTTCAGAAAATCCCACAAGAAAATGTCGAACGGGGTCAAATCGCACGATCTCGGTGGCCAGTTCACATCACCTCCACGTGAGATGACCATGCCCTCGAATTGCTCTTGCAGAATTTCCAATGTGGCGTGAGCTGTGTGGCACACACAGTTGAAACCACATGTCGTTGGTGTCCATATCATCCAATTCAGGCCAAAAGGAGTTGGTAATCATCGACCTATAGGCCTGGCCAACGTCGTTCTCAACGAAATATGGACCGATGACGCCGCCAGCCCAAAATCCACACCAAACAGTGGGTGAGTTCATAAACGTCAAAGAACTGCGTTAGTTGCGTTCAAAAAGTCAGAATTTCAGTCGAACGAACCTAGTCAAACTGCAGTACCTCCCGTTCATAAACGTCAATATACCGTCAGCGTCGTGCAGATAGGGTAGAAAAATTATTCTGACTGCAGGAAAATTCCTTCTGCATCTTGACTGCACATATTCTGGGAAGTGGTAGCGTTCAAAAACGCATGAGAAAAGAAATTCGATTGTACTTGCGCAGATTTTTGATGTTTATGAACTCACTCAGTGTCTTAATCGGGATGCATTGGACGCTCTTGAATCTCATATGGATCACCTTCATGAACTTGCATTCAATTTAATTTGATTGTCAGATTCTTTCCTCAAGGTCAATCTCCTTGAACGGCTTGTTGTATATTGGCCCCCATTTGCACTTAACATCAATTTCATTCAGCAAAACAATTCATTCAGATAATGATAAGCTACTTCGAATTGAATAAATTCACGTGAAATGCAATCAATAGGTCAGTAACGAGAGTGACGCTAATCCATTGATAACATACGACTTATCTCTGTTTGCGAGTCAATCAAATGTGCACTAGCACCACTTTAATTGCGTTTCGAAAACAATTATCGATTTGATAACTCCTAATGACTAACTGGCTGTGAGTTCACACCTGATAGCAGTACACTAAACCCATTTGGAAAAGAGGGTGATGAGGGGGAAAAGAAAAACTAGAAGAGTACGCCCATTTGAAAACACGATCTCAAAACAAAGTTATTGTGGTCTAGAAAACAGTCCAGGCACAGGATGATACGGGTGTAAACTAGGCACATACTGCAATTAACCTTCGTCCGTCTGATGGGAAAACCCAGAAACTCTGATGGCGTTAACAAAGTAGGTAAGTTGTGAAAATTCTACAGCAGCACTAAGAAGGAAATGCTTTTCATGCCTTTGAAGTCAAACTCATTGAAAAGTTGGTAACAATAGTGGAAGCAAAGAAAAGTAGCATTCAATTTGTTTGTTGATGTAGGGAAGGGAAGAGAAGGCTTTTTACCGATTCAAGGAGGTGGAGACCTTATGGTGTCAACATTTCGCTTGATCGCATGTTAGCACTCTATGTGAAAAGTTTTCCATTTCTTGTTCCTTGTTTCGGTGAGGAAATTTCATAAATGATTCGATTAGTCAGAAATGATTGGTAGATTAATTTACTGCAGTGTAAGAAACCTTGGAGGACTGAAGGGAACTAGTGAATCATTTCAAGCGCTAATTAGTTGTAAATGCAGTTTGACAAATTATTCTAATTAAAAGCGAGTTCGTGACAAAGAAGCTATTAAAAAAATCTTTGGAAAATGAGTACTTTAAGTGGTGTCACCTCGTTGAGGCTACAAACTAATTACACGCTTTTTCTCACAAAGTGGTTGAGTGCAATTCATTTTCGAACAATGACCTAAGTGTTTCGAATAGATCACCTATTTGCGTACAAAAAAAAATAATTACCAGATAATGCGCCATTGAAACCATGCCCCGCTGCATGACAGTAATATTGATTCGAAAGAAGCAGAAACAATAGATTTTATGGTCTCCAAGTGGATGTTAATCGGTAGGAATCACACACCCTTCCTTACATAATCTAGTTTCAGTATAGTCATTAACAGGATCAACGTATGTACAGCGAGTCTTTAAGTATCATACTTCAACACTGAATAAGACCAGTATCTAAACATCTCAATCAACGTTAACAAACACGACGTATGTATTACATTTAAAAAGCAATTCTGCGGGAGTACTATTGAAGTCGACTTTCAAACAATCAAGACCGACTTTAATCAGACATCGGATTGCAGTTTAGAGAGTGTTGAGACTCCTTTGCATCTTCGTCGTCAAAAAGGCAGGACAATCATAAAGTATTCTGCAGTTTCGTCGCCTTCTCTACAGACGTCGCAGTGGTGTCACTTAGACCTAATAGACTGAGGTGCTTAGCGAAAGCATAGCTGCCCGTAAGAACGCTAATAAGTTGTCTGCAATCTTACCTGCTAAGAGATAGCAAGGGCGCATTTATTTGGTTTGTCCTCATCCTGGAGAGTCATGCCACCTTCAATTGGGTTTACAAGAGATCTTAACCGAGGATGGTGGTAAATCCATCGTAGGCTCAATTTCTGAGAAAATCTATTCTGAATGTTGTCTAGCAAACTCATCAGAGATCACTATCCCTTTGGGATTCAAACAAGATTCAGGGAAGTTTTGCATTCACGAATTATTTTGGAAGAGGTTGAAAGATTAAGAAAGACCTTAAGGACAACTTGACTGTCGTGACAAACCGCAGCAATTGGAATAGCAATCATGAAGTTTCGCTTGAAAAACAAATGCATGTTTGAAGTGAGTAGTGCAGCTTAATGTTGTTACATTCCAAGAATACACAAGTTTCAGACTGCTGTCTAGTTTTGAAGATGGTGTGTGACTACATTTTTTTCGAGTTTCAGTCGAGGAAAGTCGGCTTTAAATTTGCACAGCACTCGTAATTCTGGTGTTATTGCATCAGACGGCATATCTAAGACAGAAGTCGTAGGATAATCGCCGCGCATAATCACAAAAAATCCAATGTGCCAGGATTAGACAAAATTAACTGCTGCTACTTGAGGCAAGACCTTTTTCCTTCATCTTTCTAAAGACCAGAACCTGATCTATCGAATCAATCTCAAGGTCACGAGTGAAAAGGAACTGCTTAAGAGATGGGATGGAACGAGAAACTAAAACAAATATCTTTCCTCACCTATGTACGCATATTTTGACGCTGAAAGTCCTCCATCTGGTCCTTGTGCTCTCCTCAAACCGAATTCCAAGAGTTTAACATATTTTCCAGCCACCATGCGATAACGAGCAGCATTTGTTGCCATTAAACTGAAGAAAATAAGAAAAAGGATCAGTTAGTCAAAGGCCACAGCCCACTCTCGCTTTTACAATTACCTTGCATAATTCACTAAAGTTAAAAGTGTCGTCTCCAACAATTGTACTATGATGAGAGGTCCTTCCACTTTTATGATTGGTACCCTGTGTAACAAAAAAAAAAGTGTTATTCTCTTGATTAGCTGATTCTAAACAGGTGGTTGAAGTTGTTTTTTTTTTGCGTACCGAGGAAACGCTACTGAACCTTCATCAATGGCATACAGTGTCACATCTTTGGCTGTGAGATTTCCTAAAAATTCAAAGAACTCATTTTCAATTCCCTCGGGCAGAGTTTGTTTCAGGTATTCAATATCTAAAAAAAAAACGTATGTTAGTTGCATAAACAACTATAAAACACTTTCAATGTCAACTTACCACTCTCTGAATAATGAAAGTTGTCAAGAAACTTAAGACATTCATCTAATCCAGCAAAAATTGTAAATTCTCCATGAAAAGGATTATTGCGGAAGAATAAGTCAAAGACACTTGTATCTCCTGTTTTGCCAGACTTCCAATATGCATATGCCATTGTGATTTGATATAAATCTGAAATAAATAAATAAAATTAAAAATAATACTCGCACATGGACATTTTTGTAACACAATGAGTTGATAAGGTTTTACACTGCAGCTTTCACTTTCAGCTTTGATCCAATCAGACCCATAAAAAATGAGTATTTACACTGCAAGATATCAGTTCTTAACTTGAAAGGGAAATGTTCACACTTGTAGAACACTGACAAATCCACTCATACTTCCAGCAGAAGGCCAATCTCCAAAAGAGGGGGTTAACCAACTGCGTCATACCAAGGAAGATATGGCCGACTTTCGAAAAGAGTAGAAGAGTAGATAAGGACCTACTAAACAGAACCCGCCCAGATATCGGCAGAATCACGGCGATAATAATGTGGCATTGGCCAATTGGAGATCATGCGGTCAAATTAGGTATCACATACAACCCCCACTGCCGCAGTTGTGGGAACGAAAATGAGAAGAAAACTCTCTCCCATTTCTCCAGGCAAATGTCAGGCACTAGCAAGCCAGACTGCGTGCACTAAACCAAACACTCTTCGACGACATTTCGGGTAAAGGGATACGAGATGTAATCCATTTTCTTAACTCCACAGGCTGGATTTTGGCACCGACTGTCTCACATCCTCACCAATACATATCATCAACCAGGTCACACAAGTGGTGGTTAAAAAAACTACCTAGACCTACCTATCCAAACTAATAAAGCTCGACACTGACCAGCAGACCTACAATTTTTGAAAGACACAAGGTTTGTAGATTTTGGGGTAGTTTTTGCGAGAAGATTGAGCACAATGAAATCTTGCAGGCTACCTATATATACGTATGCACAGTCCTAACATGAGTCCTCTAAACATGGGTAGATGCCTATACAAAGTTTCCTAATCTGGCTACGCCTCATTGAGAGCTTCGAATAGGAATTTGTAATTCTGAACCACCAGGTTCAGGATGGTATCTTTGCTGCACAATTTCTAAGAGCCTTCCAAGATATCAAACACATTCTAGTGGATATCCTAAGAGGTTCTTGGTACCACACCCAGTGCCTAGACTGGAGGTGAAAGTAATTTGTATACCCAAAGCAGGTAAGGTTTCACACATACTTCGTTAGGATCTCAGACCGATTAACTTGACCTCCTTTTTATTCACAAAGACTGGAGAGAATTCTTGGCTGCTATGTAAACGACACCATAGACTACAATCGTCTATTTAAATCACAAGAAGAAGCCACACCGAGGTACACGTTACAAAGGTGTCGTATCTCATATTCTTTCGAATTTAGTCTGACGAACTACTTTTGGAACTAAAAGATGCGGGGTGTTGTAAAGTACCCGAACAATGTTACCATTTCTAGATTTCTGTAAGTTTTTTTTTTAGATAGAAAGCTTTTGTAGAGAGAAATTTTGCCGAACGAGCCAGGAAATTCTCGGAAACCGAAGGTCCCAGATGTGAGTTAGAGCCGCAGTCGTGCAACCGATTCTGTTAAAAAAAAAAAAACAACATAGAGTCTGTGCCGGTGTCTTTTCACCACTTCTTCAGTCTCCCTAGTCACTGTAGAATCTTTCAAGTCAACGTCACAGCTATATACCAGGCCGCCACATGGCTGGAGATTATCTCAGTATCAAGCACAGATACTGTAATTAATATCGACAGCTGGGCTGCAATCAGATCCCTGGAATCAAACACAACAAAATCTAGGCAGAGAACACTTGGGTCTCACATCATTGCGATATTTTAGGGAATTGTACGGTTGACGAAGTAGCCAGACAAGGGTCCCTAGGTACAGATAGTGAGAATATTGACCAGACCTAAGCACCTGGGCGAATTGTCAAACAAGCCACCGAGAACCACAATTCCTTTAGAACAATAGGTTGGTTGCGGGAGGCCATTGATAATATTAATAATCAGTGTTCTATATTTTAGGTACCCCACACAACACCGGGGAACACAATATATATCAGCCAGCCTAATAATCTAACCTAGCCAACATGAGAATAAGCGAGGACGTGTGCGTCTTATCTCGAAATCGATGACACGACGCAGTTCTTCCTCTGTCAGTGTTCGTCTTTCACGGACACAATCCAGTCCTTTTCTTGATCAAAATTCCGTATTTTGTCAATAATACGAATCAATTTAAATAGGCGCCTAGGTTAGGTTAGGTTAGGTAGGAGGGTTGACGGGGAAGGAAGTCCTTTCCCTGATCTGCCTGATCGGGGTCTAATGAGGATCCTTTCCTTGCCAGCTCATCAGCTGTCTCGTTCCCAGGCACCCCTTTGTGGCCGGGGACCCAACAGAGTCTTACTTTGTGCTGCCCGCCAAGAACCCGTAGCTCCTCGCGACAGCTTCGAAATAAAATAGGCGCCTAACTTTTACCTCCGACACACATCACATTTCGTTTCATTTTAACCGATAGATTCCTTTTACGATGCCACTATAAGCTATCAAAGACTAACAAACTTAATTATTTTAAGTATAAATTTATAAACTAAGTGTTGATTAGATTAGATTATGATTTGAGGTGTTCCTTAGTCCCTTATCACTGCGGCTGCAAGTAAGCCTATTGTGATATCCCCTTCTTTAGAGCTCTTCCATAATGCCGGAGTGCACGATGAAACCGGCGATGTCTTTGGGTGAGCTGATGGTTATATCTTCCGCTACGAGGTAGTATTTACCTAGAAAACGATGACGTGTTCTTATGAGGCACTTACAATGATATAGTATGTGTTATGCTATCAAGTATTAAATAACACAACCACTTCCGTTTACACGGATCGATCCAAAATGGACATAGGAGTGGGTGCTGGATTCTTTTACGAACCTCTCGGATTGTCCGTATCGATTAGACTCCCGGACCATGGACGGAGGTTCTGGCAGCTGCCTAACAGGTTGCAATGAAGGCACTACCACGGGATGATATTACCTTTTTCGATGACAGTCAGGCGGCAATAAGAGCGATTTTTGGCATAAAAGTAAAATCGAAGCTTGTAAATCGCTGTCGCGAAGAGCTACGGCTTCTTAGCAGGCAGCACAATGTAAGACTCTTCTGGGTCCAGACACCCCTGGAAACGAGACAGCTGATGAGCTGGCAAGGGAAGGATCTTCATTAGACCCCGACCAAGCTGATACCACCGCTAAAATTCCACCCTGTAACCTCAAACAGGAGATTGGGAGCAAAATTCAAAAGACTGCAAATGATAGATGGACTTCGCTTAGTTCCTGTGTTATAACTAGGAAACTATGGCCATTCCACGATAAACAGAAAACCGATAGAATCCTGCAAATGGACAAAAAAATCCCCATCTTCTCTAAAAGGTAGCATCACCGGGCATAATATGCTTAACTACCATGCAAGAGGACTGGGATTGAACACTATGCAGGGGATGCGGCGACGAAGAAGTAGATGAGGACACATCTACACACTTTCTTTGCCATTGTCCAGCGCTCTGCCAAATAAGATTCAAAACCCTAGGAAGACACTTCTTCCAGGATCTAGAAGAACTATCCGACAAGTCTGTGGTCGACATACACAGATTTATCCGCGCCTCGGACTGGCTCGATAGAACATAGGCTTATGGTTCTTAGTAAGGGGGGTCGAATCCCCTGGGTCACTACATTGACCTAAGTGGGGCGGAGATAGGACTTCCTTTCCCGTCAACCCTATTACCATGTATTCTGCTGATTCTTCGTCCTCTTTGCACATCCAACATGTGTTGTCTTGTGCTATTCCCAGAGTCATGAGATGTTTTTTAACCCGGCAATGTCCGGTTAGAAAGCCTGTGACGATTCGAAAAATCGAGTGTAACTTTTCTGGTGATTTTTGCACCTTCATCCAAAATCCTCCTGCAATTTGGCTATAAAGTGAAGTTTGTTTGTCCTGACATTAGATGAAATATGCTCCGCATACAATCTTAATCCGTAAATTGTTAGATATTTGCTCTATTCAAATGGTTATGATGGGATTTATTGGACTAACAAAACACACTTTGTATCTAACAATTACTAGTTTATTTAAATAAAAGTGTTTGTAACTTGACTAGAAATTTGTACACATATCTTTTTATTGCATAACTTGTTTACCTTGTAGGTATACTTCTCAATCTATGTGACAATATTTCATTGCCGTCCTAAATTAAAGTGCAAAATGTCAGATTGCAATGTTTTCCGAATGTCTGCTTACAGATTGTAAAGATTATACTGAGTCTCTGGGAGGATTTTTAAAATAAACTTTGACTTTGGCCAACTTCTAATCTTTATTGCTTCTATTGTACATAAAGAACTATTTAAATTTCCTTGTAAATATAGACAACCCTGTGTTATACAATAAGGAATTATCAAAAAGTTTATTTTACCTTTGCAAACCTAAATCATCTAAGGATTAAGTACTATTTTGATACGTTTGCTATAATTTGGTTATTATAACCTAAGGTGGTCCTCTGGATGTACACTGCCGTAGTTCGATCAATCCTTACTTATGGTTCGCTCGTGTGGTGGCCCGCATTAAGCAAAGCTTACAACATCACACAACTTAGTAGAGTCCAACGAACAGCTGGAGCGATTCGATCGAAGCCGTCAGAAGCCCTTAACATGCTCCTGCATATCCTGCCCCTGGACTTGCACATCAAATACATCGTTTCGTCTAGTTTGATCAGACTCAGAGAATCTGGGTTTTAGTCCCCCAAACCCTATGGAGGTACTAGCGATTAGAGAAGTCTGCAAGCCTCAGCCCTACTACCTCAAACAGCATAGGAATCTTAATTGACAATCAGGCTGCCATCAAAGTGCTCCACTCACTAACTTCGTCCTCTAAATTAGTAGAACAATGTAAGGAAACTTTAACGCAGGCAAACGCTCGGTTTAACATCACTCTCCTCTGGGTTCCCGGCCATAGTAACATAGAGGGGAACGAGAGAGCCGACGCGTTAGCCAGATGTAGTTCTACCCTGGATGCCTCTCGTGCAGTGTCAGTCTGCTCCCCGATGGGACTCAATTAGGTCAACATTTTTCAACACTTTCTCTCTATTGCCAACTCTAGGTGAAAAAGTCTGACAACCTGTGTCATATCCAGACAGATTTGGCCCACCTACAATTAAAACAGAACGAATGGCCTTATCAATAGGAACCGCATCGAGACAGCAAGAATCACAACAATTAGCACGGGCAACTGGCTAATTGGTCAACACGGTCAACCGTTCAACCTTCACTGTCGTAGTTGCGACAACTCACACGAAAAGGAGACCCTATTCCACTTTCTCTGTGACTGCCCGGCACTTGCCAGAGCCAGACAGCGCACTCTCGGAAAACCCTTTTTCAAGGAACTTTCTGAGATTTCTTACATACAATTCAGCAACATTATCAACTCCACAGGATGGATATGAAAACTACACTCCAAGCTACGCCCATCAACATCCAGGTCACGTGAGTTGTGGTATCAAAACGGCGCATCAGCGCTACTTGATCTCTGGCAGGTTCACCAGTTTCAAATACTTCTACCTACCTACCTAAAGGAAACAGCCGCAAAAAGTGCCCTGCGTGTAAAATAATCCAACCTCTGGAAGCGGGCGATATGAGCCATCGAAATATAGTAAGTCGGGCAAAACTAAAAACTGACTCTGACTTCCGCACACCATCTCCTGATTTCAGCTTCAGCATAAGAACGATTATCCCATCAAGAGACAAGTGGACCAGCGGAAAGCCTATCAACTCGACGAAAATTTTGATCTTCACAGACGGAGTGCCTCTGGGATCTACTCACTAAAACCCAACATTAAGCGGTCAATATGACTTCCGAACCAAGGCATTGTGTTGTAAGTGGATGTCCTAGCCATCGCCAAGGCAGCTCAAGAGCTATCAATGAAGCTAGTCACTAGGAAAACCATTGATATATTCATAGACAGTCAAGTCGCTATTAAATCCATTTAATCCATAGTAGTAAAGTCAAAAATTGTAAAACGTTGTCGTGACGAGCTTAAAACCCTCACCTCGAATCATAACGTAACTGGTGAATCCCGGGACACAAAGCTATCCACGGGAATGAAATGGCGGATGGGTTAGCCAGAAAGGGCTCGGAACAGGACATATCTATGGTCGACCACTCAGTTCTACCCCCCCTAGCACTCGTCAAATCAAGCATTACACTTGACTTCCAAAGACAAGCTGATGAGAGATAGAGCGCACTCTCATCATGCCGCATCTCTGTGTGGGAACGAATTAAACAGGTATGCAACAAACCCGAGCACGTCGGTTTTATACTGCAAACGAGGCAGCAGAATCATTCTGTGGACGAGAATCATATTCCAAAGAAAGAATTGAGAAAAATTGAGAAGGGGAACATGTTGAAAGGTGCGGTGGATGATTTCTATCAACGGTCATAGCAGCGTGCCCATTCTTTCAACAAATTACCTATGAAGGGTTAATCCTCGATTGGCAAGTTGCCAGCTTGCAGCACTATGATCTGAGGTCGTAAATACTCCCACTATATCTGTAAAGGTATCCACATGTCAGCAAAGGTATCCTCATTTGAGACCAATTAAAAAATTGGCCAAATAGACGTTGCTCGTCAAGAGCAAAGCCACCATTTTGTCTAAATTTATATTGACATCTGAGCGTCCAATCTTGCCTTTGAGTTTGTCTACCGTTGGCATACACCTTGATTGTCACGTATCCCAATTGGCGAAATCACACATTCTTAATGGACATTAGCATCACAATTTCGTAAAAGAAATCGGTCTCTGAATATCAATTAATTCTGACTGCAAAAAATTGTATGTAATCGTGTTTTATCATTCCCAGTCGACCATTACTAGATGATATGTCTAGTGGAGACAAAAAAAAAGTCAATTGTCATGACAGATCTATTGTCCCACACGATGTTTACATTAGTGTCATCTCACTACGCCGACTTAATTGTGATGTTTGGATTCTATTAAACATTTTTTGTTTATTTCGTAATTTTTTGTTTGTTAGGATCTAATAATAAACAATACAATTAATAATTCACAGGTGTTGAAACAGTGGAATCAGGTTCACATTTATTTGTGTTAAAACACAAGTCATTTGCACTGAGGCTAATGTGAACGTCGTCGGCTAAAAAAAAATTGACATTTCGAGTTCAAATGGAAGTTTCCGCGTACTACGCACGTACCCCATCAATTCTATTTATGGAGCATAAATACTCGTAGAATTCGAAAAGAACCGAAGAAATCTTGAGAAGATTTGGTTTAAGGAAGGGTATTCCCTCGAATTGACTGATGACTTTGTGACATGTTTACAAATGAAAGGTCGTGCTTTAATCGGAGTATTAGTGTAAACATTTGTATAGAGAACTTTAAACTTGTAAGAGCCTAGTGGTCTTCAGCTTTAAAAGAGAAAGGCCTAATCACGCTTCTTATAAACAAGCACGTTTTGGCGTCTGTAGGTGGCGTTACAGGTCTTCCTGTGTTTGTGGCAAACCCCAGGATGTTGCTTTAGATTCCAGTACTAATTGGCGTAGTCTTGCAGTGGCTGTATTGTGACAGAGGAAGTGTTTCAGATCCTCCTCCTTCCCGCAGTTTTTGCAGATTGCTGTGTGCATTCTTATTGAAATTCATGTGCCCTTTTAGAAAAGTCCCACCATTCGCTTTCTAACGAAGAATATTCGTATTATTTGCTTTGGTTATGAAGAAGCTTGCCTTGCCATGCTGCCTGCATGTCATCAGGTCTACCTAATATTTTTGAAAATCCCAGTTGATCCTGTTATCGTATCGATTTCCGTTGTTTTGCTGAAGCTCGAACCTGTGTCCTTTAGCTTAGCAGTCCAGGCTGATACATGCTTTGAATTTTTTCCGATGATAATTCCCTAAGAGCTTATTTGCTTGTCTCAGTCTTGAGAAGATTTATCCTAAGCTTTGACCATATTTTCCTTCTAAATTTGTTTAATTGTCAAACTAGAAAAAGGCTTACACGAGCCTTATCCAAGTCTTGAACAAAAATCGCCAGAGTAGTTGCGATCACCACGGGACACTGGTCTTTAGGACTCCCTAATGCCGAGAAAGAAACACTTGTAATGCTTATCTTCCACGACGTCTTGCCTCCCGTTTTGGTAATTTTGTCATGACAGCAAGATCAGGTTTGACACTTCTCTCTCTGGAGCTATTTTTAGTCATTAGTGTACGCGCTGACAAGTCGTAAACTTGACAAAATAACACCAGAAGTCTCGAAAACAAAATAGGGGAATTCACTTTTGTCTTAGTCAATTTAAGAAGAGCTTCTGTACGAAATAAAAAATTAATCGCTACAAGTCTCGACCTAATCGTAGAACCACGTTGACCTTCGAAAGAAGCGAAGGTGACTTCTGACATTCAGTGCCAATTCGCCAAAATGGTTGAAGCAGTAAGCTCTCAAATTGAGTTTTCGATTATGGGAGAGAGTTGATCATCTTCAAGGGAGGTCAAGCATGGAGCAGTGTTCAGTGATAACACCAACTGTTGTCCTGATGTGCAATCAAAGCGAGAGACATACCTAGATTCCTAATAAAATTGTTGCATAGCGCTTGGCATCCTCATCGGCCTTAGAACTTTCCGAAATGTTTCTTTGCCACCCCAGCACCATTAAAAGTGAATGTTCTGTTATAAAAACTTTTATGATCACCAGTATTTCGGTCTGGAATACCATACAGTAATTGGGAAGACTGAAAGAGAGGATAAGAGTAATATAAATCGCTTCTTGGTTGTGGAGTCATTGATGTAAATGTAAATAGATTCGTCCTTAGTTGTTGACCTCTTAGAGGTCATACTACACTCCAAAAAGGCTTCCGAAAGAGGTTTATGCATAGCTGGAAAAAGGATTCTCGTTCTGCAAGCTCCTGATGAAGAGTAACAATAGTTGAATAGATAGGTTCTAAATTTAACTCTGAATGGTACTAAGATCCAAACTACCAACTACCACTCGGCCATCCTTCTGACTTGGGTTCAAACACTCTTAGAGCAAAATCTTTATCTTCATGTGTACGATGGATGATGCAAATTAAAAAAATAAACATTGCATGACTAAAGCGATAAAAGAGTCTTATCGAATGCCAGTATGGTACGTGACAAAATATTTTTTGAAACAAATGAGTCTACGTCTAAAGAAAGAAGAACAAAAGGCTTTACAAAGTGACTCAGTAAGATGAACGATTGGACAAACATTATTTAATACCACTAAGGCGCTAATTATTGCAGCAGCGAAGACTCATTTGATAATATTCGCATAACAAAAGAATTCTTCTTATCTTTAAAAGAAAACAAATGTTTCTCGTGACTTTAATAAAACAAATTAGAGCCCACTAGCCTTCAATAGATAGAAGGTTCGTATTCAAATTAAGACTTCAAAGGAGAACTGACTTAAAGTCACAGTTGCAGTTATGATGCTGCAACACTTAAAGGGATAATTGCTGTATATATAGGCATTCAAGCAGCCAATAGAACTCTTGCTTTAACAATCACATTCTTTTAATCGATAGAGCGTTGTCGTACCTAGTTAATTGACCCTCGATCACTCAAATTTCTAAGTCAGATGAACGTAGATAAGAATGAGGTGATCGACGAACTAGCTATACCTACACGCACCAACTCTTGTTTCTTGTTCCAGCGGCAAGAGTTTGAAGACTGAGAGAGACTGAAGAAGAAAATGGTACCGGCTTTGCAAACACCTTCTACCTCCAATATTTCCTTTAAATTCACTGACCATAGCTTTCTACTCGTGTAGATGAATCTGGGGACCAAGTTCCAAACAGATTCAGTGCTTTCGGGGAAGAGAGGGAGAGAGAGCGGAAAGGTACCAATTGCCCAATCAGCTATGCCCTAGATGAACGGTGGTTTAAGAGCAGTTTTCTTCTCTAATTCGCTGGTAATTTTCTAACAAGATCATCTGACGTTTCTAATTTTGCTCTATATGGCTACGTACTTACTTATCAGGCCAGCGACTCTTAGAGGGTCTGAGCCTGAACTAATGCCGCTTTCCATCCTTTACAGTCCCGACACGCTGCTTCCAGTTTACTAGACCAAGGTTTCTGGCGTCCGTGATTGCCTGATCTTAAAACCGGAGGTTCGGTCTTCCTCTTCTTCGTGAACCAGGTGGCTGGGATCCGAAGATCCTCTTAGCTGGAGAATTCTCGGCTATAACTGATGAAAGTCTATGTTTGGGTTGGAAAGTCTTAAGACACACACATTCCTTGAACTTCTTTCGCGGTATTCATGAACTATCAGGTAAATGACACTTGCAACTACAAGATGATTTGTTTGTAGCTTGTGAGTATGATTTACAAAAATTAAGTCAAAGTGCTAAATTTCAACTGAAAAACATTTATTTCTTAGATATGAAATACCAAAGTTCATAATTCGAGTGGTTTTTAACAAAGCAGCCGCTTTGACGTGAATAACCTCGAATCTTATCTTTTAACATGCCCAACTGCTACAATTAAGATGACAATCAGAAAAGCTTCTTTCAAAATAAATTTTATACGCTATTTTGGTCATAAAGAAGCACACTGGTCAACTTAAATGTCTTACAGTGCTTTACAGCCAAAATAACTTCTGAATATATCGCACTCAAGCGTGTATAAAAATATCTTATCTCACGCCTTGAGCCTCATTGTATTTAGATAGACTTATCTCTTAAATATGTTTCCTTTATAATGTTTCCCAGACTGGGTACTAAAAATACAAATTTTAGGTCAATGATGTCAATATTTATCTTGACAAGTTACCCCTTTGTTTGGCTTCAGATCATACAGTCCTATAATTCTCCTACCTAGGCGGATCTACGCTTCTTATTGTATACCTTAGGTTAGTTACTTTGACACATTCGGAGTTTATGTGTGGAAGATAACTTCAAAAGGAACTACAAAAAGGAATACTGTTTAGAAAGTCCCGCAATTGAAACAACATACACCTACAGTATAGAGATTCTTTAAAAGTGTCTTTCAACTGGCAGCTGGTTTTAACAACGCAAGCTCTTCGATATAATAGAGGATATCCTGAGACCACTAAATTATCAAACAAGTGTCTGCAAACAAGTGATCCGATTGAATCTGCAAAAAGAACAACCCTATACCTTGTAAGGACTATCCGAGGCACATTGCTACGAAATGTCACATATAAGATCCTACTCTACATATTATGTGGCCGCCTTTATGCGTTTTGCATACAAAATGGTGTACCCACAGCGCGCAGAAGGGGACAAAGTGACTCGCTGTGAATTCTTCCATCATACTTGAACAGATTGTGCTTGTAAGTGTCAAGCCAACATCAGAGGCACAATCTTTCAAAAGCCTGTGGAAATACTTGTGTGCGTCATTGAATATGGATAGAACTCAGCAGTGAGCTGTCACCGGTGCGCGTGAATTGACAAATGGCCAAAACTAAGTATTTGCTGTTAACAAAAAGGGACACTCAACATCGGCGAATCGGATAGAACGACGCAGGGGAAAGCTATAACTTCAAGGTAGTAAGGGATTTTGTCTACCTTGGCTCTGTTATCACTTCTCAAGACGACATCTCATCAGAAATCAAACGAAAACTAACATTTGTCAATCACTGTTTCTGTGGGCTAAGAAGGCAACCGAATTTAAGGAAACTATATAAGACCATCATCCCAATCTTACTTTTTAGCACTGAAAGATGGACTCTATGGAATACGGATAAGGATATCCTTGTTTGTTTGGAGCAGAAAATTCTTCATACGATATTCGATTTCGTTTGTGCTGACACGCTTTGAAGGTTCAACGACGAACGAGTTGCACAACGACTTAGTCAAAAAAAGTTTGATGTGGCTAGGATATCTGGAGCAAACGATCACCAACGCTTCGGCATGCAGAGTCTACAGTTGAGAAAAACCTCAACTATCTTGGTGACAGAGCAACTAGAGGTAGAATGCTAAGGACCTGGCTTAACTTGTAAGGAAGTTAGTACGAACCTATTAGACACC
The DNA here is from genome assembly GCA_951813785.1 of Criorhina ranunculi. Lineage (NCBI taxonomy): Eukaryota > Metazoa > Arthropoda > Insecta > Diptera > Syrphidae > Criorhina > Criorhina ranunculi. The sequence goes on along the minus strand of OX638383.1, from coordinate 33,490,902 downwards.
GATAGCACAGAGTTACGTGAGATGTGAAATCAATTGGACGCCAAACCGCCACACCTGCCTTCAATCGTAAAAATTATACGGCGAGCAAAATGACGGGCTTCTCCGGCTATGACAAATAGTTAAGGTAGGTCCAGATATTTACGTCAGAAAAGGCAATATATTCATCTTAAGGTTTGAGTCGTGGTCATATGCTTGAATGAACATGTAACACAATCAGAGCACACACAGATTGAGTCACTTTTCGCCATTTACGAGTGTGACCAGACCAGGTTCAAGGTAGAAATAAAAAGTGTTGTCCGAACCTACTCTAACAAACTGCAAATGCTAATGCAGGCCGTATCGGAAAACAAATAAGTACGTGTAAATGTTTGAATTCAACTAGCGCTTGTACGCCATTAAGAACTGAACAATACTTCCGTTATTTCAAGGACGTTGTTGGAGGGCAAGATTAAAACTGAAAATCGTACTGTAATGAAATGTTCTTTGAATAGTTGGCGCATGTTTTCCAAAAAAGATTTGTAAAGAAAACAGAACAAGAATGTTACTAATCGTCGAAATATTAGACAACGAAGTAGAGAACGAGTTTAATTAGAAGGAACATTTTGAAGGTCGATTAAATTTCAGCAAGAGCGTACAATCAACTCAAATTAGTTGTTAAGGAACAACGCACTTAGATATTTCATCATTTTAAGCACGTTGTGAGCTAAAACAAAATGTTGTAGAAGAATCGATTCCAATTTAAAATAAAATAAAATCCAAAAATAAATGTGATCACTTCCAGTTTTGCCTAGCCCACCGAATGACTCAGGCTGAAATGTTACAACGCTCATTACGGTTCGATACGATGAGCATTTACCTACAGTGCTGCTGCCCACTGTGTTTCATTCATGTAATGGAAAACTACGCCACCGGGCATAGTACAATTACTCCTTCGAAAGGCTAACATGCGAGACCAAACCATAAACATATAAACTTGGCCAAAACATTGAATGTGTCCCCAGTAACTTTGCTAAAAGCTCCCGAACACAACAATTGCACTGCTAGTAAAGACAAAATAAAAACAATATATACATATGTAATTGCATCAACCGACTACCACCATTCGAATGAGGTCATCGAAATGAAAACTCTTCTGAGTGGTTGAATGGACAATGGTAATTTTATTCCAAAACCCACCTGTTAGAAGTGGCTGCACAACTGCATTCTGGTTTTGCCGACTCCGGTCGCTGGGCATGCCCTCGGATGGTTTGTAATTCACTATCATGTCACACATTTTATATACTTTGTTTGTTTTTAAATCAACTGAACCAGCAAACACTTATTATGTACTTGGGACACACTGCAGTTCTGTTAAACACGACGACACTGATCTCGAGTAAACTTCAATGTTAACTGATTGGATTCCTTAACGCAGAATCACTCTCTCGCGCGCGATGATAGTCGAACGAAAAGCACGAACTGAATAAACCACGGAGCACAAGAATCTCTGACTAGAGTCCTCCTTACTAAACAAAATCAATGCTATCAATTTGTGTTAGAAGAGGCTGTTGCTGTCGGTATCAGTGTGGCTGATTTGAATTTGGGGTTATTTCGGTATCGCGCCCACTATGTACTGTCTAGGTTCTCTCAGAATTCGAATATGACTTTCGTTTTTTTTTTTTGACTTTTGTTTCTTTTTGTCGTCGTCGACTGCTAAGGACTGATTGAGAATTCTAGTGACAATGCGTTGGAGTTTTATTGGTGTTCCAATGAATTTCGTGGTTAATAAACAATCTTGGTAACTTGGTAGCAAGAACTCACTATTGATTACACACGTGAGTTGAAGGTTGCATGAAGGTCGGGAGTATTGCAGTGGCACAAGTGGAATAGTTTGGCGGACTTAAATTTCTATTTCATTTGATGGTATTGTGTGAAAAGCAATGACTACTGTGACTAATGCTGGTGATCACTGATTTGTTTCGAGTGTAATTTAAGGAGTACTTGAAAATTAATTTTGGTTTGTCGCGTATTTTCCCTTGAGATTTGCAAACCGAAAGTTGATTACAAATAGATAATCATATCAAAAAAAATTTTCACCTGACTGACATTTCTGCTGACAGCTGTGACATTTAAAAAAAAAATTGGAATTTTGATAAGAAAACAGGGTTGGTAACGTTATAATAAAATAGAACGCAAACAGCTGATGAAGTGAAATGTACTAGATGTCGGTAGCGTAGATTGCAATTATTCGATGTAAAATAATTTGTTGTTAATTTAAACAATTTGGTAAGTCATTTCATCGTCATTTTGTTTTAAGTTACTTTCCTACTGTAAGATAGGAATTCGATTAAACAACGAGTGCTAATTTGAAAAAAATGTTAAAGGTAGGTGTTAGGATGAACTTTCTACTCTTACATTTTTAGTTTCTTATGCGAAGCTACATCACGGGGTTAACCTGGTACTCAACCGAATAGCCTCTTCAGTGAGCCCGTTTCTAAGCCCACTCCAAGTTTTTAGAGGCCCCCTTCCACTTGTGCGCGCGCCATCTAGGCAAGGCGTTCCTCTACTGCTTTGTCTCTCAGGGTTAGATTCACAAACTAAAGGCCAGAGCGTTATTGTCCATTTACTTCAGCCAACTAAAATCCACAATACACACCTCATTCGCTGTACAGCTGATGTATCTAGTAGGAACCACAAAATATTGTCCAATGTACTTTGAAAAGTCGCCTATTTTTCATGACATTAAGGGACTTCCGACCCTTGAATAGTCTTTTATTGGGACACCGCAACCTTCTATGTTTTTCAATCACAATCATGGGAATGTTGATCAGGCCAGGCATCCTGATATCTGCGGTAGGTTGCTTCTTATTGTCGAGGTTAGGTCTAGAACTCGTTGTCTGCGATTCGAAGGTTCTTTTAGCATTGTAGCGTTTTTTCCCATTCTCTCGATGTAATGTAGTCGATATGATTTGCCTTTTCGAACTTCTTCAACATCTTATTACAGCTCATAGAGATATAAGCGATCTCTGTCATAGAGATCGGGGTTGTATATTTTTCTTTCGAAGGAACATAGAATCCATGACACTTTTTTCGTGGTAAACTTGAAGTCAAATCAATCAATGAGAGGATTGATTGACATTCATGTCATGGTGGTGCGTTTTGTCCTAAGTGATGGTAGGTGGATGGAAATGGTTGTCTGGTAAGGTCGTACGAAGACACAAGTAGCGCTGGTGCGCCGTTTTGATACCACAACTCACGTGACCTGTATGTGTCATGAGCTTGGTTTTTCAGATCCATCCTGAAGAGTTCAGAAAGTTATTCATGTTGCAGAATTTTAAGGGTTTGACAAGTATGCGAAACCTAGCTCTGACTAATGCAGAGCAGTCTCAGAGAAAGTGGAATAGGGTTTCCTTTTCATGTGAATTGTCGCAACTATGGCAGTGGGGGTTGAACAGTGTGCCTAATTTGACAGCGTGTGAACCGATTGGTACGTGGTAGTGGGGATGCGGCTAAGTACCTTGCAGGCCTCTCTGATCGCTAGTACCTTCGCCTGGAAATCACTCGAAGAGTCTGAAAAGCGATACGATTTGGATTAGTGATGGACAGATACATTTTTGTTTGTTAGTTTTATCCTCGTTGAATGCAAGACCCTCTACGACTCGCTTGCATTAAGGGTCTATGAGTAATAAAATCTTTTAGTCAATATCATTTTCATTTATTTATTATTACATAATATATATATATGGAAACATTTACAAATAATAATCATCGACATAATAGAATACGTATTTTATTTTTTCCTTATTTATATCATTTGTTTTTAATAAGATTAAAACTAAAAGAAAATAATAATACACATATATATATATATATAATTATATTTATTTAGAATTTGTTACATTAAAAGTATAAGAAAATAAAATACATATTATTGTGGTTCTCTTTTTTTTACTTTAACTAAAAAATAAAATAAAACAAACAAAAAACTATTGTCTATCAAATATATGTATATAAATTTGAAAATCTCTTAAAAAATACTTTTTTGTTGCTCTTAATTTGAATATTTATTACACAATTTTTATTATTTGAGATACAAATAGATTATTCGGATAGGAAATTAATAGATCTTTAGGACAGAATGTTAAAATTAAGAAAATAAATTGCACCATCACCTCTAGATAAGTTTTATTACTAATTTTTTTTATTATCTACGATTAATTTATTTATCTAAAATGTTTATTAATATATATATATATTTTTGTTTACTTTTAAATACTCGATACTCTTATTAGATTTTGTTTGTTTGTTTTTTTTATTTTTTTTAATATGCAAAAAGCCTGGTAAAAAAGTATACAAAGGATATTTCTGAGGTTTTCATTTTTACTTAGTTTTTGTGGTGTTTTATATTTACTTTTATATTTAGTGTATGTACTTTTATTTTTTAAAACAAACAACATCATTCATACATGGAAACGATGAAATGAAAGAAGGAGGAGGAGGAGAAAAAAATTGTTCACATTAATTAAATTCTGATTTTATTAAAAAAAAAAAATTTTTAAGTTTCTTATTTTATCAATATTGTGTGAAACACTATCAAAAGTTGTTAGTTTTTCCTTTTTTTAAATTTAAACATTCTTATGTACACTATATATGTTTAATTGTTCATTTAAGAACCGATTTTGTTTTAAGTTTTGAGGGAATTTATTATTTGTTTCTTAATTTTAAGTTTTGTGCTGGACCACAATCAAATGTATTGATGGTATCCTTTCTTCACTATAAATGATATTTACACAATTATCTAGTATGTATTTGTAAATTACAATTTATCTGATTTAATATTTCTTCTTTTTCTTTACTTAAATGGTAAAAAGAAAACAGTCATTGACCCTTGGACACATAGGATGTGATATACTCTATATAATTTCTTCTTGTTTTTTTTATGTTTTGTGTCGCTGATTGATTTGCTTTATTGTTCTTATAAACTAATGATGTTGATGGATATGCGGTAAAGGGGGGCATTTTGCGAAATGTTCACGATATAGATCACAGTTGTGTAGTTTTGCCAAAATGTTGAGCGTGTGGATATAAGAGGATTCAATGTTGCTTATAGAAATTAGGAGAGATTCGCTCAATAACTTGTTCTGACATATGCCCAAATGTGATCTATATTGTGCACATAAGGCGGCTTCGTAGTGATATTTGACTTTGTCACTCTAAGATATGTAGCTCGGACGAAGGAAGGTAAATTAGTTTATTGCCAAACGTTTCTCCATAGTAATTCACAGGTCGTGGTCGTCGTAGCTTTATGGTGAGTGCGTTGGACTGCTAAGCGAGCTGACAAAAGTTCGAGTCAGCAAAACAACCAAACTTTTACAAATAACAAACCTCCGATAGTAGAATTTGTCATAAAAAAAGTTTCTCAGTCCGGCGTTCTGAGTCGGCAATAAAACTATAGGTGCCCTTCATGCGAATAATACAACACCCACAAACTGAATGGTTGCGAGAAGCTAGGCTTTGGCCGCTCCACGGGCTATTGCGCCAAATGTTCGTATTTTTTGGAGACATTGTAACCGCCTAAATGAAGAAAAAAATAAAAAAAAGTCTCAGCCACTGTAAGCTCCTCGGCCGATAGAGCCATCAACTTCAAATCGATAACGAAGATGCAGACTGACAAAATATTTTCGAATTAAATGGCTTTATGCAGTAATTTGGCGAAGAGAACGCTTAAAGAGTCAGAATCCTAAGGAAACGAGCATCAATACGTTTTCTTATATACGACGGGTGTACAAGGAACTACTCCAAAAGTTGCCTTTTAAATTGTGCTACGCTTGTTAATGCCGAGAGATACTCGTCAATGAAGTAAGCAAAATTTGAGGCATGCAAAAATGTTATAACTTCACTGCAATCTCCTAAAATCAAGTAATATGTTGTCAACTGAATTTGGGTTCAATATGAGCTGTACATGGGTTACAAACCTACAATAAGGGATAGAAGGGCCTTAAGTCAGCGCGATGGCATTTGCAATGAGTCTATCTCAATTTTTACGGACAGTTATAGATCAAACGGGAAGAATCGGAATAATCCGCCGACAAAATGTGTGTCAAAATCGAACGTCGACCTTGAAGAGAATGTAAACCCAACGAATAATACTCACGTGTGGGTGCGACGGAGACAAATCCTAGAGGAAACTATCGAAAAATGTATTCTAAACGCAGAGCAGGAACGTAAATCCGATGTCTCATTTCGAAATAAAACTATTCTACGAGTAAAATATGGAACTGAATTGGCGGACACAAAAAATACAAATATTTGACGCGACAGCTCGCACAGAGCCAGAAAGCCTGGCTTTTCACAACCATTTCTGTTGTCTATGTTAATTTGTTCACACGAAATGATGCGTTGCTTAGCAGTCCAACGCACTAATCACTGAATCACGGCGATCCTAGACACAACGAGCGAGGAAATAACTTACGATCTAGCCAAGAGGATGTTAAAAATCAATGCTTACATGAAGGGGTTCCAGGAAGCTTGATTTGTGAAACTAAGGGACGGACGTCCGATCTTCCTCATGGTTTACGCCTTTTAACCAATACCGCAGATTAAAGTTTAAACAAGGATGTATGGTTTAATTAAAACTCAAAAAGTTGATATGAACAATGAAAGAGTTATGAGAGGGTCATTCCAAAAGTTTGTCGCCTCAGCCTAAAGATGGCATTACCAGTCAAACTAAACTCAAAGTTTGCCTCGGAGGACAGATTTTCATCGAACATAAAGGTCATCTATCTATTTTATTTCGAGGAGCAGAACGCCAACTATGACGAGCTAAAGAAGTCAGAGCAGCCTTGAAAAAGTGCTGAAATTGATTGACCATTTTTTAAACAACCGTCATACATACTTGTTCCTCTTCTTAGAAAACATAAAAAGTCATCACTATCGAAATGCCTTACAAGATTCTTTATAAGAGGTTCTTTGCTCATTTATAAGCGAAGCTTTTGTGGGACTAAACGGATAATAAATGCTCAAATATTAACATCTTTTCCTTCTGTTAAATCTACGATAATTTCTTAAATTTATTTATTTACACTACACAACTCTCTTTTCATATACGAGTACTCGTAGATTGCACCATAATAAAAATTATATTTCTACTTTCCAAAAACATTAATCACTTATGATATGCGACTTTAATATATTTTTTGTTTCATTATTTTACGATTCTTTTTTTTTAAACTTAAATTGGCGACGAGAATGAATTTAATTTGTTTCAAACAAAAAAAAAAAAAACTCAGCAAGACTATACAAAATCATTTATTATGTATTCTGTTTCCTTTATGAGTTTCTTATCCGTTGAATTGATTTTTTTATTTTTTGTGCCCTAATAGGAGTATTGTCTATCTATCTTGCTGAATACATACTTTTTACCACTTTTTTACGTTCTCGTTACTATTATATTATCTAATTGATATCGAGCGTTCTTTCTTTCACACACTTCAACATTCGCAAGAACATCTCGTTCTCTATACAATACAACCGTGTTTTGACCTTCGAATTAAGGATTTTGAAGGCGCAGAAAAATACACTTGGAATTATGTAAAAATCTCTATATGACGTCGAAATGAAATGCAAAATTTCTATTATGACACTTGAAAAAATTAAATTAAATAAAACAAAAAAAAAAATTAATATCTATCTGTGGATAACAAAGCAAAAAAAAGGAGTGCGTTTCACAGTGTAAAAATCATCTAGAGTTACATACATGTAATAGATGATACAAAATGGAAATGTTTTAGGAAGACTTAATTGCAATTCTCATTCGACTTATGATGAGTTTATGTTTCGTTCGTACTTTTCTGTGAGACATTAATTTAGAATGAATCCTTTGGAATTTGCTTTCGCTTTAGTATATATGTATTTACTAATAAACAAAAAAAAAAATTAAATAAAATAAAACGAAAATAAGATTTAATTTGAAAAAGCTAAACTCATCCTTAGTCTCTTCTAGTGCGCTTGCCATTTGAATTTGGACTCCATGAGCCATTGTTGACCTTTAGAGTAGTCACATGGTCGCAGCAATGGCTTACTGGCATCGTTGTGTGATGCCCGCTGCATACAGTTACCGGTATTCGTATGACGAATTGTTTTATCCTAAAAGAAAAGAGAATTAGATTTTTGAAATTAATGAATATGTGTGTGTTTACCTCTTCGTCATAGACCCATTCTTGATTGCCACCCATGTTGTGGCATCGAACCATATTGACTGGTCCATTGGCGTTCGATGCGTCCAGACAAAGATCGTCTGACATGATTTGTTGCCGCTTTGTATAGGCAAAGACTTGATTGCCGCCCAAGCCGTGGCAGTAACTAATACCGATTTGCTCATTGTATTTACGACCCATCGTGTCGAGGCAGGTTTCTGTTTCAGCGTTACGAATCTAAAAAGGATCAAATAGTTAGATTTATAAATAAGTATGTAATACGTATTCGAAGGGTTAACAAGTGCATGCAAGCGTCTACAGGTTTTCTCCAAATCAACCTGTCTACCACATCCTACTCTCACTTCCACATGGTGAACCCCGGGTACCTAGTACCTCAACTGCGGATTGGGTTGCAACCTCTTTGGGAGGTTGCTGAGGGTGGGTAAAGAGAGAGGGGTGAAAGAGTTTTTCCACTAAGGAATTCTTCCTTGCATCCTGGGGGCAGATGAGGAGTTATCTAGATCTAGATGGAATCAACAGTGGCATTTTGGATGAGGATTTGTTATTGGAGATAGACTTAAGAAAAAAGTCTTGAGTTTCAGATTTATTCAGACTAAATTCACCTGATATATGCTTACGTCCTCGTAGAGGAAAAAGGACATCTTCTACGAGCTCTTGGACAAGACTTATGAGCAGTGCCAAAGCTATGACATTAAAATGGTCCAGGGCGATTTTAAAGCGAAGTGAGGAAGAGAGGGCTTGTTTGGTAGTACTCTCGTATTCCAAGTAATCATGTTGGCGGTGGGACGGAACGTTGTAGCTGTAGGTGACCTGGAAGTATTCTCATCAATTACCATTCAACCAGATTGATCACAGTAAGATCGACGCAAGGCACTATACTTCAGTATAATGAATGTCCGACGGACGTTGTATCAAACCACTACCATATTGTAGCCAATGTACTGCTGCGGACAGCTACAATCGCAAGAGATCTCCAGAATCTTTATCGATCGATAGTCCCCTAATTTGTCAATAGGTACTATGCTGCCAGCATCAAGTATTGAAGACCAATAGCAGGGTTGCCAAACAGGCATCAGAGATGCCACCTCTAATGTGCTGGGTTTCTGCCGAACACCACCACGAAACCCATGCTTCGATGAAGAATGCCGGCAAGCACATGCAGCAAAACAGGAGGCATATAGAGCGACGTTGCATGCAAGGACCAGAGCTTTTTTCCGAATACCGGCTTCGCAGTCAAGGAAATAGTGGGATGCTTCCGTCGGAATGAGGTTTGAAAGTTTTAGAGAGAGAAGAACCGAGGCCTGCAAAGACGCTGTCAGTGCTGAGGATATGGAAGCACAATATCTACGAACGGTATAACGGCGATAACGATCTAAATTCCATTGTCAGGCAGAATAAACCATTCAATATTAAGACACTATGTGCAGGGCTTTGTTAAAGGCCGTCCAACAAACAATCACACCATACATGAGCAAAGCTCTGAACTTACAGTACGATGTGAATAATGATTTATGAAAACTTAAGTGGAATCAAATACATATATATATAAACACCACATCAAGGAGCAGGTAACCTTTTCAAACACCTAAAACATGGTCAAAGGCACCCAAAGGTGTTATAAATTACAAATGGACTTTTGAAAATCTTATTAGAAAACAAAATTGAGTCACATCAAGTCCATCATAAATTGCAAACAACACTCAACACCACTCAGTACATTCATTTTATTAATTATTACTAAACACTTACCTCTCCTAGGTAGTAATAGTCCAGTGGCATTAAACTCTCTGGATAGACGTGTTCCAAGTACCACTTGAAACTCTTGCACTTCAGGCGTTCACGTAACGCCTTCCTTTCGCTTACATCACCAGCTGAAGCTTTTCTGGCACCTAATTCGATTTATATCGATAAAATAAAATAAAACAATACATCAGTCTTTTATCGCAAATAGTCGACAAGGACATAAACTTTTTTACAACATGCACAAACCATGTGAATGGACGTGTGTGTTGGTGTGTGAATGACATGTGTTCTGCTTTTTTTATTTTTACTTTTTATAATAGATGTGATGTAATAACACGAATGAAAAACGAAATAGAAAACAATAAATTTAAGACAATAAATAATGTAAAACATTTGTTTTTTGTGCTCATGGTGATGGGGGGTTAATCGATTAATAAAAAAACACATAAACAAAACAAAAATTAACATAAAAGAAGAGAGAACCAAAAACCAAAAGAACATTTAAAAACAAAAATAACGGTTCAAATCCAAATAACACTGACACTGAGGGAAGCCAAAACCATCAGAGGCTATAAAAGTGTATGTTTAAGACATTCTCTTTAAAGCCTTTGATAGTTATGACTGAGGCAACAGTGCTAATTGAATAAATAAAAAAGCAAAACTAATTAAACCCGATAGGTTGATTCTTAATGTTTGGGGACAATACAAGGACAGGATTGTAATGCTGCGCATGCATTTCGACTACAAGAAACTCTACATCCACCATAAACTATTATATACTACCGAGCAAAAAAGCGTATGTGAACTTTTGTCAAATCCCAAATTATCTATATACACAAGCCTGAGGACAAATTGCTAATGCCTAGTGTACCTTTAAAGAACTAACACCGTCATCAAAAACTCTTTTCTATTATCCACATCAAGAACTATGTATATCTGGATCAGTGGCGCCTACTTATAGACGTTCTAACTGGTGTCTCAATGTGAGGGACATAGGTTTTATCATGATCTATAATACTTGCTATAACGGTGACGGTGATAGCTTAGAAAACAGTTAACATTTTTGAAGAAAATAGTTGATGTCACTCCAAAAAGGTGTCTCTTTAGAAACGCACAATTGAATTTAAGGTAAGCGATCCTCAAACTATAACATTCATTGTCATCGAGTGTTGTTTCGATTTTTAATCACGACAAAGTGCACGAATTCTAACAACAACCTAACTTTGATTGAGAAATTTAAAGAAACTGTGTCAAATATGGACCAAGAAAAGCATGAGCCTCCCATATAGCTGCAGTGAATGAACTCTCACTGAGTGTCATGGAGCATCAATTTGTTTTCATGTTTAAAAAATGAGTTGATGCAAAAACTCAAGCCAAAGAAATATTGACCTCGACAGCTCGTAGAGATCTAAGGCTTCTTGACATCATTTATGTTGTACGTGCCGGAAAAAAAAACTTTGTTTGCCTGCTTAGTTGTACATCACACTAACCACTGAGTCACGGCGACCCCAGAAGACTATTATAACCCCGACAGTTTGTCAGTTGAGTTCTAGAGAACACAAGGACGACAACTTTATAAAGAGAATCATCGTCAGTGATGAGGAGCACTTTCAGCTTGGTGGACAAGCAAAATTGCCAAATTTATGGCACAGAGAATCCTCGAGTGGTCCATAAGAGACCAATGCATCCTTGACCAGCAACTGTTTGGTTCCAATGGGGGAGCGATCAGGCCGCAACAGTGAATGGTATTCATTACCGCATCACACTAATCGTCATGAACTTCGTGGTTCCGGTAGAGTGGCGCGAGAAACAATTGAGTTGTTGTGTCATCTTGCAATGAGCCAATATCAATTGGCCACAAATTCGTACGATTGATTCCGACGCCGCACTGTGTGGAGTGTAGTGTTTCCAATGCATCATCAGTGTGTAGTGAAACTCTAGCTTAAACTTTGTTTTAGTTAAATTACATATGAAGAGTTCTTTTAATTCAATAGAAATAATATTTCCCCTCCTTGAGTCCTTGAAATATGTCATAATCTTTCACGCTAGATATCCTCCAAATAAAATAAACAATTTTGACTACATCTACAATGTACAAATATTTATAAGACGGGTTCACACACTTTTTTTTTTTGCTCGATAGTGAATAATTAATTTGTTTGTTTGTTTGCTGTTATTTGTTTAATTGTTAACCTGGATAGAAACTGTAGTAAAACTCTTTCCAATCGTCCAGCCACACTTCAACCAAACGAGCATTATTATGATTAACAATTTCCGTTGTACCACCGGGAAATGTGTATGGCGTTGATTTTCTAAATACATGACCAACTCGTGAGCATGGTATTATTTCTAGATAGCCGCCACACATCCAAATCTATTACACATTTGTTGCAGTAAAATAGTTCGTTTATAGCAGTTTATTGTTTTTTGCAATATTGTTAAGCAATTTTAAGAGTGTTAGCAATATTATTATTTTTTATGAAAAGTACAAGTCGTCCCAGTGTGAATGCATAAAAAAAAGAAAATAAAAATAAATAGAAACACATTTTTTAGTTTTAACAAAATAGTCATTGAATGGTTTTTTTTTTTATAAAGAAAATGCGATAATCATGCTGTTAAAAGGAAGAGGACATAAAGGGATAGGAGTGTAACGATAGTTGACTTTTGCATTGATTTTAGAGATTACTCAAAAACTACTAACGGACAGCTCGCTTAGCATTTGAGAGCATTAAGTTTTAAGCCATAACAACAATCAGAAAGGCCATAACCCCAGGCGGATGAGTCATGGTTAATGATATTGTTGCACGAAAATGAAGGAACAGCGCTCACAAGAACGACACAAGAGAAGCAGAGTAGAAGAATGCAGATATGCACGAGTAAAACATATTGAACAGAAGCTTTCCTCACGATACATCGTAGAGCTGCATCAACTCGTGCGTGCATTCGAAAGGACTAAAATTGTCATCCTAAGAAAGTCTGTCCATTCGAACTTAAAATGATATGCTCATTATATCGATGAAGATGGAAGACTGCTGTGCTGTGTTTCTCAGATAAGCGTAAGTAATAGATCAATAATCTTGCATTACTTGTTTATGTGTAGAAGTTCCACGGCGGAAGTAAAACAGCGAGTTAGATCCCGGAATCGTTCAATAGAAAAATTCTACGTCGAATATTTAGTCCTGTCTGCGAACGGATGTAACCGTGGACTGTAAAGATGGAATACAGCCCGGAAAGCAAAACTCCGCCGACTCCACTGGCGCGGCCACATCGAGCGAATGGACGAAAACTCTCCAGGAGAGAAGGGGTTCAAATCCCAGCCACTTGGTTCACCACGCTAAGAAAGGTCCGGTTTAAAGATCAAGCAATTACAGCTTGAAAACAGCGTGCATGGGACCGTGAAGGATGAAAAACTCAGGCCCTCCAAGGGTCGCCGGCCTGATAAGTAAGTAAACGTTCGATTTTTCTTCTTGTGCTCTGCGTTTCTTATCGTAAGATTTTCATGAAGTTAACACAGGTGTACTACTTAACTACAAACCGATGTGTTTTGAAGTTTTGTAAGAAGTGATAGACAGATGTGCCTCTTTGTTTGCTCGCAGCATGTACTTGATTTTCTGCGATTTGTTTGGAACGTGATGACACAAGTCTTACGCACTATCTGTTACTACGTGAATTGATCATTACGGCGATCTCCTTATCAAAGTAAAGTCTAAGGTCTTGAATAACATTTCCTTTTTCCTAGTTCTGTGCATGTACAAGAGTAGCATGCGTACAAGAGTGGTGAAAAATTACCTAAGACATTGAAGCCAAGACTAGGATATTGTATTAAGCACCGATATTTTTTGGTAGTTTTGAAAAGACGTAGGATGGCATTTTTCCGTATATCAAACATATCGAGCTGATAGTTGTAAGGTATTTGTTCTTCTATCTCTAAGTTCCACAGACAGTATTTATTGATTATGCGCTCGTCGAATTTTTCACATTAAATCACGGACCTACCACTGTTATTGACACTTCAATTTATCAATGAAATAGTCATCCACGCCCACAGGGAATATTGGATCAGAATAAAAAATAAATAAAATAAAACAAAATCAAGTGAAGCAACCTTACTCTCAGCATTAGGTGAATATTAATTTTCTTTTTTAGTAGATATGGCATATCTTTTGCGAATTGTCTTAGAAACTCTTCACTAGTGCTTTCCAAATGCACACACAAACAACTGTTTTTGTTCAACTAAATCCCAATAAAAAAAAAAAAAAACAAAGCCTAAGCATAACTTTAGTAATAACTCACCAAAAATTATATAAAAAAAAAAACTAAAAGTCAATTAGTAATGTTAAATAAAAAGAAAATCTCACTGAAACTTAAATGATAATCTAAAATCAAAGTAAACTTTAATTTAATTTGTTAATTCACAACGAGAAAAGATACAAAAAAAAAAACAATAAGAAAATCATTTAACGCAATAACTCTCCAATGGATGAGCACAAAATTCAATGTTAAGAGAGAAAAAACTTGTTGTGTAGTAGGTACTTGTTTTTTTTTTTTTTTAGTTTTTTTGTATTTGCGAACCTGAGCCCATTGCATAGTAAAAATCTCTCCACTCGTCCAACCATACTTCAGCCACTCGTGCGGCATTGTGCAAAACGACTTTCGCAACACCGCCTGGGAATGTGTACGGCGATTTATCACGGAATACATGTCCCACATGTGAACATGGAATTATTTCTAAAATTCCACCACATTGCCATATCTAGATTTGGTTGATAAATAAAATTAAACGTTTCAGCGGAAGGATTTAAATAAAAAATTAAATCAAAAAATGAAAAATTTAACAATTTTCTATAAAGTAGGAGCTTTGATTGATGGAAATTCGATTGAAAAGGAAATTCTACGGTTATCTTGCTCCAATCGGTCTTTCTTTCTTTCACTTTCTCGATTAAATTCCATACTCACTCTGAAGGACATTTCAAGATTTTCACCGCCCCAAATGTCCATACCCTCGTCGTATGAACCAATTTCATAGAAATACTGTTTATCGATTGAGAACAGGCCACCAGCCATTGCGGGCGTTCTCAGTGGAGCTGTACGATCGTTATTACGTCGCTCCATTTCGCGTTGAGGAACTCGATACCTAAAAAAAAAAACACGAAATCCATCAAGCATGGTGATCAGGTAAAATAGTCATTGAAGCTTACCATCTAAAATTGAGCTTCCAATTGAAGCCACCCCATGTTTGATCGGACGCTGTAACATATTCAAATGTGTTATCGGATATCACATCGATAATCGGACAAACTACTGTTCGCCTGTTTTGTACAAGACGCGCCAGCAGTGGTTCAAGCCAGCCCTCCGTGCACTCACAATGCGCGTCTAAGAATGTGATAATTTCACCCTGAAAACAAACAAAAGCAACAACTCTTACTAATGACAAGGTCACCTTATTGCGTCTATCATACCGTAACATGTTTTGCGCCCAACAGTCGTGCTCTAATTAAGCCAGAACGCTTTTCTGTGCGAAGGACAAACGTTCGCACTGGCAGTGTCGCCACATAGTCTTCTAACTTCTTTCCCAGGTAATCTATGACAAAAGAGATTCAATTTTAGCATGGATCGAGTTACCAAAAGAATTAATAATTGCCTACCTCGCTCACTGGCATCGTCCACCAAGATAACCTCCTTGAGCAGTGATTTAGGTGAACGATTAATGACACTCCATACGGTACGCAGTAGTGTGGTCCATGCTTCATTATGGAATACGATCACAATGGAAGTGGTTGGAAGTTTTGATGGATATGATTTCTTTTTACAACTAGAAACAAAACAAAAAGGGAAAAGAGTAAAATGATGGTTTCTTAGTTGTGCTGCAGTGGATGACTCTCACTTTTCATGTCGAACATCAGTCAGCGAGCGATTCAATGACATCATATCACTCGCTAGCAGGTTGAATTGATTCTCTTTGAATTTCTCTTTCATTAAGCCTTTCATCTCGTTTGGTATTTTTACAGGTTTTCCTAAAATGATAAATGGAAACGCATTTTATGGATAAACGCAATGAATTTCGAATTAATGAAACTCACCTAGTTCGCCTGGCTGTCCAATTTGTTCTTGGACTGTGGGCGCAGGTCGCCATTTACGTAGAATTGTGGCTCGATATGTGACTGGCACGGACACACCTCCGTCAAGGTCTTTCGCGGTGTCTATTTCTGCTTCGTCTACAATGGGATCTTCATCCACAAGGCGTTGACTTTCAGCGGGTAACTAGAAAATGAAAACATACAGTTTACTGAAAACATAAATTTATCTTCTTAACTCTAGACTTCAGTTGGATTCATTTGTTTATGGTTATAGTTATGTTAAGTTGCTTTGAAAGATAAAAAGAAAATAACTTTTTATCACTGCTGAGTCTTATTATACACCGACATGCCAATGTTATGCATGATAACCCTTTGCTAGACGTGTTATCAATAATCAAGATCTTTTCAAGTAAAGTTTGTTGTACTCTCTCGTTCAAGGCAAACGGTGCAGGAAACAACATTCTAAGCAATTAAGTACTTAGCAATTTTTAACTAACGTATTTTGTTCAGGTTAACCATTCTACCAGATAAAAGTACCTTTGGTATACCGATTGCTACATGTAAACTCAGAGAAAAAAATGTTAAGTGCACAAATGGTGCATCGGGTCTAGCGACAAAACAGATTTGCCTAATGCAGTTATGCTGAAACGCTCTAAGAGCATAATTTCTCCCAACAGATTGCATATTAGCACCATGTTAAGTATCAGCACGGGGCATTGTCTTATTGGCAAGCATGCAACAAGGTTTGGCGTAAATTCAAAAGACTATTCTCCACCTTCATTGAACTGGCACATTCCGCATGCTATTCCTTCGGACATGTCTGCGATGTGTGCGACAAATTCTAGGCTAGGTTAGGTTGGCTAGATGGGTTGGCGAGGAAGGTGGCCCTTGCTCGCGTAGTCCTCTCCTATTGCCTTAGGGTTTCGAACCTACTTGAAGCTTTAATAAACCAACAGATAGCCTTGATATCTTCCAAAGGATTTATGTCATAGAGGCCGAGGCCTGGTCAGTGGCAGAGGAAGTGGGTTGTGTCCTTACTACCTACCTCGTTTCCACATAACCTGCAAATACCATTCTCATTTAGCCTTAACTTTTTCATACGTTAACGCAGAGTATTATGCTTTGTAATCACTCTTACAAGATTGAGAAGGATTCTCCGGTTCATACTGGCCATGGTTTTCTCGTTATTTTACAGGAGCTTCCTTCGACCACTTCTACCTACCTATCTATATCAAATCGGCGCATCCGCACTACTTGTGTCTCTGGCAGGTTTCACCAGATTCAATCATTTCTACAGGAGCTTCCAAGGAGCTTCATCTTTTGTTCGCTTCTACGAGAGACTGGTTCACTGCCTCATGATTTAGTTTACATATCGGGACTTTTACTATTTCTAGAGTAGATCCTTTCCTTGCCAATTCATCAGCTTTCTCAATTCCCTGATATGCCTTCATGTTCAGGGTAAAAACACTAAGATCTTCGCAGCACTACTTTACAATGATCATCACTTCATTATTGCATCGCAGGTGGTCGTAATCAAAAAGGTGTTCGACAATGAACGAGATTGACTGCCTTTATTGAAGTTATGTCCCCCCTCTCACCAGGCAGTCACCACTTAAATGTAGTTCTACGTGAATATATGCCCCTTGTCGGTTTGTTAATTAGTTTTCGTCATGCTAATTTCAATAAACAATTTTGCATCATAACTTAATGATGAGACTGGTCCGTTAGCTGTCGAAGTCGCCTATATGGACTTTCAATGCAAACTACAGAAGATTTCATCATACTTACTTGGAGTCTATTACGAAATCGACTGCGAGTCATGAATCATTATCTATTGATTAGAGATTTATAATTTTAGACAAACCACAACTAACAACAGAAAATGGAAGTGTGTATCATCGGTTGCATAATGGTCAGATCATTGCAATTTCCCGTCTTACAATAAAAATGAGTTACAATAAACACAATATTGATAAATATTTATTCAAAAAGAACATCTGCTTAAAAAATCATATTCGCAGACTATTTGTTTTCGATGCGAGACAACACTTCAAATAGATAGACACACTTAAATATTTGCATATATGGCAATCTAATAAAGTAACAACTAGTATTTTTTTAAAAATAGAACATTATATCTGTTGGCATTGAAGTAATCTACTGTCCGATGGAAACAAATAGATATACTATTCGTTATTTGTTTTGTTTTCAGTGCTGAATAAGTGATAGACAAAAAAAAATTGTTATTTTACGACAAAAAAAAAAGATAAATGAAATCAATATGATATAAGTACATAAATGTTTCATTGTTACGGTCTTTAGGCAAAATAATGGGAGCAATTTTGTTTTTTATTTAAATCAAAGTTGATAGCAAAAAGCAACAATTGTAAGGAGGGCACATGTGGCATGTTACCATTGTGATAGTAGGACACAGAAGCGACACTATTTGTAGAGACGGCCCCGTATTTCGTTTCATTTATTTTTAACGGCAACGGCTGGATAATTCCGAGTGTCTGGCTGTCACACCTTATAGAAACTATTTGACTAGCATACAAAAGTTCGTTTTTTTTTTAAAGAAAAACTAAATTTACTATTAAAAACTGTTTGTCTGTGTGTTTGTTCAAAGTTTGCAGTAAAATGCCTGGAAGGTCCTCGGCAAACAGTGTTACAAGTCTACATCTCTCACACAATTTCAAACCGAGTGATTCCATAGGGCAGCTAAAGATCATAAACAAGCGTTCGCATCGATGAGAGTGATACGATCACGGGCCCATAGAAATCAATCTCATTCTTCGTTAATCCCAGATCGAAGAAAATGGTATTACAGAGGACCACCTCTTCATGATTCCCATTCAACTTGACATATTGATGGAAGGCGGTCGGATAGGGAGTGTACAGATCCACCTTCAAAATTGTATTTTTCTTGGAACAATCAACATTTATTTCTCAGACAGAGGTCTATGCAATGGAACATTATAAACACAACCTTCACAAAGTCAATATGAACATCTTTTCTGACCATAAAATTCCTTCACTCTTTTTATTTCATTCATCTAACTCTTGTCTGGAACAAGCAAACTCAAGAGTTTATATCATTTATGCACATGAAATGCGAAACTTTTGACAGATTTATCAACAGAACGCTACTCAACTAGCTATTATCTCTAGAAACTGGGCAAAGTCCCATCTTAACTTTGTCAACTATGTAGATATCAGATGATTGCAAAAGTTCGTGCCTGATCTTCAGACGTGGCGGAAAGTATGACGCACCAAATGTTTGTTTTATGGACTTATTGTATACCAGTGGATAGGTCGTGGCATCATAAGTCACTTTATCGCTAGACCCCGTTTATTTCAGTTAATTTGTGTGAGGAAAACACCATCGATATGTAATGCTATGAGTTTTGAAAAGGAGTGAGTGTTAGAACTGCAACAAAAAAACATTCAGAGCGTTTATTCGGATCGTGTTCCTGCTCTTAGGACAGTTAAAAAGTCGTTTGCTCGATTTCAGAACAGTGATATCAACTTGGGAGACCAAACCCGTTCTGGATGGCCTTCCGGCATTGATGACGACATTGTGCATGCCTTAGTGAAGGCGATTGTTGAGTGATTGAATATTGATCATTCGTCAGCATTTCGTAATTTAAAGAAACTTGGATTCACTTCCAAGCTCGAGACATGGGGCCGCATTCTTTGACGAAAAAAAATAAACTGAACATCGTCTCCGTGGCAATATCTTTGCACGGACGCTATGAAAAAGAACCTTTTTAAGATCGAGTCATAACAGATGACGAAAAGTGGATCCTGTACGATAACGTGCAACGAAAAACAAGCAGGTGAAGGTGCTGAACCCGTGCCAAAAGCTGGCTTGCATCCAATGAAGGTATTGCTGCCTGTTTGGTGGAATTCAAGGGAATCCTTTTTTTTTTGAGCTGCTTTCACCTGACAAAACAAACACTGCGAACAAGTTCATTAAGCAACTCTTTAAGCTCAATAAGAAAGTTCAAGAAAATCTTCAGGTTTTGGCCGATCGAAAAGGCATCATCTTTCACCATGATAACGCCAAGCCGCGTGTCGCCCGACAGACGCTGCAAAAACTGAAGGAGTTAAAATGAGAAATCCTTTAGCACCCACCGTATTCTTCAGACCTTGCTCCTTCAGATTTTCGTCTGCTTCGGTTTCAGAATGGTTCGAATGGTTAAAAATTTCGCTCCTAGGAAGCTGTCGAAAACTACCACGTAGTTTCTATGAAAACGGAATCCGCAAGCTTGTGAAACGTTGGGAGACAGTTATAGAAAATGAGGGGGACCATATAATAAAAATCTTTTCCTTAAAATGTAACCGCTTATGTTTTGTTTTTAAATCGGGCACGAAACTGTTCCCGATCTGAGAAACTGTTAATTGCCCAGACGATAACCAATACCCCGAGCTACAGCGCAATCAAGAAAGACCGCGACACAGAAGGCGTCCGCAAATGGAACGAGACCTCAATTAACTGGGCTTACGAATGATGTGACGGAAGATGCTTGTTCCTATTCCACTCCGTACTGCAGTACCATCGTTAGTAAGTGAATCGATAACCATGCCGCAATCAAAGCCGTCTCATCTACCGTTTTTTGTAATTGCACCAAACAATGGTATATCACTCACATCTATCCACCACATAGGACAAAACGTTGTGGTGGTGGGCAGTAACTTTAGAATATTTCAGGAGTTTACCTACTTTGGAGTGAGCATCAACTCCACAAATGATATCCCTGTGGAGGCTCGACCAAGGCTTACTTGACAGACGGTTTCAAAACTCATAACGAAATGCATGCTCTACAAAACACTGATCCTACCAGTTCTACAGAGAGCAGAGCATTTTCGAGAGAAAAATTCTTCGTCGAATATTTGGTTCTCTATGCGAGGAACCCGAATGGAGGAGGTGAAAGAACCGTGAACTCTATAAGCTATATCAAGAAGTTCATATACATAGTTGACTACACTGGCTCGGCTGGATAATATTGCTTCAGCCAAGATTATCCTCAAATTTCAACTCCCAGGTTCGAGACGATGACGAGGAAGACCGTACATCCGTTTTAGGGATCATGTTAAGAAACAGCTTGCCCGGGATCGAAGAGGATGAAAAGTTGCTATGTCTCAGCCAACACGATCCGAAAACCTAGTCAACTTATCATCTGCAAGCACGATCCTGAGGTTTCTCCATGACCTCGATCTTGTTCAGGATCAGTTTGCATGCCACAAACAAATATTTTTAAGTCACACTTCTTTTTTCGTTTCCATCAGGTAGGAGCCTAAGTCTGGTATCCCAGCTAATGCCCGTTCCGTCTTATTACGAGAATATAACATTTTTATTATAAACTTGGTAATCTTTTGGAAAACCTAATACCGCCACAATGAACGGAAGGAAGACCAGCAGCAATGTATGTAATTACCCCCATTGAAACCGAAAACTTGATAAAGAACCCCTGCTGCAGCACAACTGCAACCATATGGATATTTTCACACCAAGTCTCTGCCTTATTTATTTACGACCTCATTTTTAAATTTATTGACTTACACTTAAGCTTTATCCATAAAAAAAAAGTCATAAATTATAAGTGCGATTGTATAAAAAGGTAGCAATAACAATTTACAATTTAGATAAAGACTTGCGTTTCTAATTTGTTGGGTGCGCTACCGGTATTGGGTAGTATTGTAGATTATAACTTTCGAAACAAAAGAGCAAACATCGTCTTCCGGTTCATGAAGATTGAAGAGTCTAACCATCACAAGGTGTATTCATTAAATAATCAATCAAGTCCACACATGAAAAAGACGATTTTGGCTTTGTCATCTGTTCTCAGCTAGCTGGAAGAAACTGTCGACTGCTAGAACCTAGGATTTTTCCTGGCTTTCCTAATGATAAGATTTTTCTTTGGAATCATTCGTACCTTTTTAACCAAGGCTTTTTAGCAGAATAAGAAAGTTCATGATCTAGAGATCAATGATCATGGACATAAGAAGTACCTACTGCAGATTTGATCCCAAGTGTAAAACGAGAAGTAGGAAAGCAGTGTAGACATTGGACTATTTTGGTAATATTTGTCGGTTTTCGTTGATCCTGTAGACAAGGAGGAGAAGATATAACCACAAAATATATAAGTTGTATCATAATGTGTATTTTAAGAACCGCAGCCTAGATTGACTTGAATATTACAAGCGAATAGACAACAGTATTCTTCGAAGAGTACAGGATCAACGGGAATAGAACGCAGCGTCATCTCAGGCAGAGACTCTTCGCAAAAGATCCTCCGAAGGTATACAAAACATAATGAGTCGGAAAGTGAGGCTATTCTTTCTGTCCTGGGCGTAGGGTAGGTAGGTAGGTAGATGTGGCGGTGCAATATGAACGCAAGTAGCACTAGAATGTGCCTTTTTGTTACCACGACTCGTCTGCCCTGGGCGTGTTCATGCTCATTTTATGGTAAGTTGTTAGTTTAACTTTAGGCGTTCAAAAGATCCTAATTGGCTTTAGAAGTTAAGGATTCTCGTAGGCTAAGTGTGTCTAGTAAGATGAAAACATCTTTGCTAAATACAAAATTCGCGTAGCGATGCAGTGGCAGTAATTTAGCTAAAAGAAGAGCAGAGCAGCAGTATGAAGCAATCGTTAAATAACTAAGTAATCCATATAAGGATGACAGCAAACGAAAAATATGGGGAAGCATGAGCCATAGCCTAAGATATCCCGAAAGTGTTCGATTGAGTCGGCACAGAGATCTATTAAGATAATCTGTTAAGGACCCTGCAACTGGATAGAAAACTTTTTCAAAGCAATTTATTTAAAATTGTGTTTAAAGATGACCTTGTGATACTCTAAGCTGGAGTGTCTCAAAAATCCTTTAACCAGCTATGGTTCCACTTTGCCAAAGCCAAACAAAAAAAAGCTTTTAACAACACCCTGGGGCTAGTTTCGCTTACACAACGAATATCTGCAGGAAATCTCGCAGTAGGTAAAAGCAAACTTAATAGATTTCACTGCATGACCTTCGAATTTACAGCCTTTTCATGAAAGGATACCTCTACTCTACCACAGCTTCCCATAGAAAACCAAATGACCAAATCCATGGGAAGTATATATATTCCTTGTGTGACAGTCAACTTTAGTGTGACTCAATTGGATCACACGACAAACATAGCTAAATCAGTATCCCTGTAGTTTGGGTACTTCATCCTTCATAGAATGAGATCCTCCAATTGTACAAGGCAAGATCATGAGGATCAGCATTAGAGACAACACAAATGCATAGAAAACTCAACTGACGTCGGAGCACGACCAGAACCTGTATCTTAACTATTAAAAGTCAAAGTGAGTACCATGGTTTCCCCTACGTCTTTAAAAAAAAAACAGGCAAAGCACCGTACTCTACCACAATCAGTCTCTGGTGGCGATTTAGCATTCAATCCCATCAATGCCTTCGCTCTTAACACCCCAAGCACCTCTACAACTAGGTACGCTATTAGTTCAATCCTCACCAGGCTCCTACGCCCCCTGTTCAAGGAACTCCACCACCTCGTCTTAATTTCCCATCCATTCACGATGCAGCTCAAAAGGCATTATATCAAGTTCTAAAAGTGCCACGCAGATAACATTAATGCCTCAAAAGGCTTCAAGGATAGAGAACCTCACTTCAAATGAAGCATTTGGAAGAAGAACGGCTACTGGAAGAGTAGAACTTAACGAAAAAATATCAAAACAAATTCTGACGATGAGTATTGTTCTCACGTTTGGAATTCAGCCCAAAAAATGATCTTAATTTTCTCAACAATATACAAAAAAAGGCGAACAGTTGTGTGTTAAATAGGAGATCCTGCAATTATTGTAGTAGCAACCAGATGAATCGAAGCACTTAATGGAATGATTCTTAGAATTCCGGCTACCTACTAGGCAAACCGCCTTTATAAAAATTCAAAATCTTTGAATTCACTAGCAATGCAAATATTGCTAAAGACTTCCTACTGCAGCTCTTCAAGAGAAGAATCAACAGGCATTTTCAAGCATCTCGGTGTGCTTTTTTAGTCCCTCTTGACAGAAGTCTATAAAAAAACAACACATGAGTTGTGTTCATGGTTAGTGCAAGCACTTGCTGATTAAAATCAAAATCGAACCCTGCACTCAATGGCCAGCTAAAGCAAGCTGCTTCATGTAACTTCACACACACATTTAAAAAGAATACACTACAAGAACGATGTCATCTTAAACTATAATTGGCGACGACGACATCTCACCTCTTTCAGTGAGTTGCGAATATATTGTTAATGCATTAACCGTTTCAAAAGACATAAAATGAATCTGTAATTAGTTACGACTGCAAAAAAAATGACGTTAAAAAGTAGTTGAAAATGTTTTTGTAAAACTCACCTCGACATCATATTCGCCGGGCCGTTTACACCGCCATCCATCTCTGCCTATGCAATCCGAATAATTTGTGATTATAATTAGATCTATGATCACCCATACGAGTGATGTGAGTAATACTATCCGGCAGGTATTCGATCGCAATCGTCCGCGTAACATTCTCGATACATTAAGGTTTGTCATAATTAATAATTTAATTTTGTTGTTCCGACTTAAGTTCTATCAATCAACATAAGTGCAAACGTAAAACTATTTTAATTTACAAACAAAATATGCAAAACCAAAGCAAACAAAATAAAGAATAATAATAATGAAATAAGAAAAACAAAACAAAATCGCGTAAATTTAGTTTCTTGGCTGGACAATTAGCAAACAACCAAAGAAACGATCAGTCACAATTTTCGATGCTCATCGTTAGAGGTGATGCTGCAGTCGACATTTTCGCGAAAGGCGCGCTCGTTAAAATCCAACTTGGTTATACCGAAGTCGTTCATTGAGTTTCTCCACGGTTTTTGTTTATTGTTTGTTGGGTTGGTGTGGAGGTGCCGGTAATGCTGGTGCTATTGTGCTTTGTCTCCAATGGGTTTATTGGCAGATCATTAATACTTTTGAGTGTTGTAAAGATTTTTTGACTGGTTTGGGATTTGTACAACCGTCAACATATCTTCATTTTGATCATCATTTCCCTCTCTCTTTCTCTGGCTTGGTTGTTCCACGTCTGGGTTGGGGTAAACCAGGTCAATGTGCTATGCTATCACCAGCTTATGCAAAACGCCAAATATTATTTTTTTTTGTTCGTCTTCAGTGGAGTAGGTAAGTGGTGGCGGACTTAAGACTTGTCTTCGTCAAAAGAGTTTTTACTTTCGGTTAAATGCTTAAGATCTGGAAAAAAAAAGAAAGCGAAAGTTAGTTTTTGCTTTGGAGACTTTTGTAAAGATTAAGTCGATAGTTTATTGGATAAGTGAAAGGATTTAATTGGCATGACATATACCAGAAAGGTCAACGAGGTTGGAATTATTGGCTGTTGCATGCGGTGTTTTGTTTTATGTTCACACTATTTTAATGGAGAGCAAAAAAAAAAAAAATTGGGAATATTTACGACGGCGTCCTGCATAAAAGGAGTGAACAACGTTGATGACGATTCGATATGCGCCATTAGACAGAAAGAAAAATGGGCCAATGGGTGGGCCAAAAATGCCGCTCACCCAACCAGGACGAAGAAAAGGTAGCTATATCGAAACTTAAATTCAACAAAGCTGCTGGTGCTGATGTCCTCGTTGCCGAGCTATTAAAAGCAACAGAAGATGACTTGGTGAAGAGCAAGTACCAACTCATCTCATCAAAATATAGTTGGACTTAAGCATGGTCGACGAATGAAATCTAAACTTTCCTATAAAAAGGAGACGTTCTGAATTATTGAGGCATAAGTCTCCTCAGCAAGATTCTCTCTGCTGTATTGTGTTAATAACCATATCAGTGAGGCTGTAGGCCGGGAAACTCCTTCACCGACAAAATATTCACACTACGGCAGATCTTAGAGACAAGCCAGAAATTTCAAATCCATACTGACCACCTTTTTTATCAATTTTAAGGCCGCTTATGAAAGAATTTATAGAGATGTGCATGTACAAAGTCTAGATTTGACAGTCCTGTCAAACTCATGCATCTGTGAAGGATGACGATGGAGAACGTTCGCTGCTCCATGAAGGTTTGTAACGATCTCATTGTGCAACTATTTGCATAGGATGGTGATATTGACATATTGGTGAGCGTTGAGTTCGCAAGTATTGAGGCAGAAACGGTCAAAATGGGTTTATGGGGAAGGAGGGTAAACCCAAGTATTTAGCCCTTTTTCTGTTCAACATCGACGAATCGGACAGAACGTTCGATATCACTTAAGACAACAATCTATTATAAGAATTAAAACTCTTGTCGAATGCAACTGAGTAGCCCCTAAACTAAGAAGACTGTCATACGACCGTAATCATCCCAGTCTGACCTCTATGGTGCTGAAAGGTAGGTAGGTTGAAGGAGTGAGCGCATTCCATATGATACAACCTTCACTTGGATCTTCAGTCTGAAATAGAAGACAAAGAAGAAGGGTCTATATTCGTTGGCTGTTTGTCGTTCGACCTCCCTGCATCATCCTGAATTCAAAATGAATTTACATGATGGTTTAAGGGGGCTTTTTAAACAGATCGCCTAGGTTGTTGAAGTAGTATTCACCAAGGGCTGTCTTTCTGGTTATGCATAGCCTGAATCATTCGCATAGGAAGTGGGCTGTGCTTTCTTCTGCGTCTACTGCAGTTTCTGCACCCACCGTCTGTACTTAAACGCATTCTTCTTAGTTGGGCCACCCTTGGTTTGTAGCCTGTCATAATCATTATGAAGAACATAGTTCTTATTTTGTTATTATTTGTCCAGAGTTCTCTGAAGATACGGCATGATGAGAGTGCACTTCATCTCTCGTCAGCATGTCTTGGAAAGTCTAGTGCTTTGTTGGATTTAACGAATGCTAGGGGCGGCAATACTGAATGATGATCTCTTCCTGGCTCATCCACCACGCTGCTCTGTCAGAGACGAAACGGTCTTTGCAAGATATTCGGTCCAATTTGGGTTGAAGGGCTTTGGAGGAGGACGACAAAATTCAACGACAAAATATACGAGCTGTTCAGCGACATTGACGTTTGTGATGTCAGGAACATATAGAGTGAACGGACACCAACACTCTGGCCCGCAGAAGTTTTGAAACTATCCTGGAGGGACAACGGTATAGAGGAAGACCTCACTTTAGATGGCACGCATAAGTAGAAGAAAACATGAATCAGTTTGGAGTGCGCAATAGTAGTGCCATCTGGGTAAGTATGAAGCATAATTTGTTACATACATATATGCCTTATCGTTCTCAGCGTCCATAGTGGATTGGACGGATGTGTATCGGTTGAAACAATTAATATTGTGGGTAACGCAGTTACATTGGATGGTAATATCTCGCTTAGGAGACCGTTTTCAAAGTGGCTAACCGAAGACTAAGAAGACTGCAAACATAGATCAAGAACCATTGCAGCGCCACAAAACTTCAGAAATTGGCTACAAGGATTTCGTGCGCGTTCTCTCAAACCAAGGTACATCCAACACAAAACCCATTCCAAATCGAGTCAATAGTTCTCAAGCACACGTACACTGTACAGACAGATGCTGAATCCAATTTTAAAAACTTCATTCTTGAAACAATAACTTTCACAAACTCTGATGATATATTGAATCATTTCTAAAAACACCATAATCCATTCAAAATGTTATTTCATTCAACTGCTTTCAAGTGCCTTAAACCGCTACAAGTACCTTTGACCCACTATTGAATCTGTATAACAATCACAAATAAATAAAAAAAAAAAAATCAATTATCTCATTTGTTTATGGAATGCTTACGCAGACAATCTTTTAGACGAGGTCATCGAATAAAAATCAAAACACATAGCAATTCAAGCAAATCATGCAAAACAAAATCCAACTGGTCAACAGTTTGTGTCCCAGTTTTGCAATTCGCAACGCGGTTACTTTACAACTATCAGCACACGCAATCGATAGATGTAGATACAATGCAAATTCACTTTGCCTAATGGATATCTAACCGTTCAAACGTTCTCACTTGACCATCATCTCTCTCTGAACTATCAACTGATAGAAGTTCTAATTGTTGCGCTAAAAATAACCAATCGAACAACAGTTAAACGTACCACGTAAGATCAAGTTCAAAATCCCGCATTTCGAACAAATCAAGATTCTGATACGCGAAACGAATCTCAATTGAATCATCGCATAGCTTGTGATTGTATATGTTGGTTGGCATCTCTTCTCTACTATACAGCATCCATTGGATTAATTGAACGAATTCTAGAGATACTTCTCATCACTGTGTGTATACACTTGTATCTCTGGTCATTGTCCCACAATTTCAGACTGTGTTGTGGTCCACACATAGAATGCACGAAGAAGATGCGAGTTTCTCTCTTACGGACGTGTCGTCGCGAAATTGGCCGGGTGAAACGTGTTTATATTGACCATTTACGGTCAAGCATCTTACAGCCTCCAACTGGCTATGGAAAACCTATTAAAAAGCCATGAACAGTGTTCGATAAACAAGTTTATGTTGAGTGTCGTTCTTATACATATTAGCCGGTTTTTGTTAAAGGCTTTTTGAAGACGGCTTAAGAGGTCAGTGTCGTTTAGCGCAGCATCATACGGTTGTATGAATACATATATCGCTGCGTCCTCGGAATTCTGTCGGCTTTTTGTCATTGATCGATTCGATGGAGTGTACCTACTTTGTATCTTTGTTGCATATATCGTAATTAGTTGTGGAACAGTGTTTTTTTTTGTTTGTTTCGAAATCATTTAAGAGAACATGGTTACCTTCGTTATAGTCGATGACCTTCGATTACATTTACTTTATTAACAAACAGTAGTACTTTCTGACTGCTTAATGCAACTTTGCTGAAATTTAACTTGTGGAACGAATGTGCATTTGCTTCTTTAAACAAAGTTACCAGACTCTTAGCTTAGACAATTCATATTTGTAAGAGCTTCAGACATAAAGACTGTGGCTGTTTAAGACTGAACAGTGTTTTTTGTTGGTAAATCTGTTGAGGGATCGCTCTCGCATGAGAAGTAATTAACTAGTAAAAGGCTCATAAGAAAAGCAAAAACCTATTTTAGAACTAACCAAAGGCATATTCGTTGATTATTAACCAAAGGCTACGCCGAGTACCTGACTCTGACCAACCTAATGCAAAGAGCACTAGAAAAGGTGTGGGGAAGCCTTTACCAGAAACAGATTACAAAACTACTCAACTCTATCGATCAATGGTGTTCTTATTCAATACAAAGAGTCACTTGGAATCCGTTTCAAAGCCACCACAGCTCTTTCCGCATATTAGAGACTATTTGGAAAGAAGTGGGGTCTAAGCTCAAAAATGATCCTGGAGACTTGCCCCATTATTAAAGTCCCCCTTTTCAGTTATGCACCCCTTGTGTGATGATATAAACTGGAGCAAGTCTAGGCACAAAATGCTCTTCAAAAAATTCAAATGCTTGCCTTTGGAAGCTCTTCAAAATTATCGTCCGTTACACAGGAAAGTTAAGAGGTTGGCTGATTGCGACATTAAACTTCACCTTTCGTGTAACGTTAAGTCGGGAGATCGGGTTGGTCATGTTTAGACCGAAAATACTAAACCGATCTTTTTCAAACCCGACCAGTCTTTCTGCATGGAACAACTGGGGTCTTATCATCAATAATTCCAATAGGAGTTGGTGCAGGTATCTACAACCTAAATGTTAAGCAAGCATTTTCTCTTGCCTACTCTACATGTCTTTTAAGCAGATGTACTCGTTTATACATATGAACCATCAAGCTGTGCGCTAGAGAATGCTTTAGACGAAACTTTCATAGTAAACAGATTGTCACTCATATAGGTTCGATATAGGTTCCCTTAGAAGAGCAAGAAACTGCTGAGCATATTTTGTGCGAAGGTCCTGCCAAAGCTCGTACCAGGAAAAAAAAAAAAACAACAAAAAACAAAAAAAAACTTTTCTACCAGCCATAGTCAACCATCCATTCGCCAGCATGATCCCGAGGTTCTGTCATTACCTTCATCTTGCTTGGGAACACACCATGCTCCAGTTGTAGAGGAACTTTATTAAGAACAAGTAGTGCTTTTTCGATCTCCGTCAGGATAGGTAGGAGGTCCCACAAGCCCAATCCCAGGATAGGTACATTTCGGCGTAAGATCTAACGCGATCTCTAGGTTTGTCGACATAGAGGGTTTCTTTGACAATTCAGCCAGAAAGCATGGAGTAGGCTACTTACTACGGAAAGCATATTGGATGAAAGAGTAATGATTGATGTTGAGAAAGACTGGCACGTTAAGGACTGTAACCCTGCACCCTGCAAGATGTGGAAAACTGAAATCAACTTTGGAGTTTCAGAACTTTTGGTAAGACTGGCTGTCCACAGTGATCATCAGGCTAATCCCCGCTTATTCGAATGGTGACCAAGGATGGCAGTCAAATCTTCCCTTCTTTACTCATCGGACTACAAAAGGAAGTCTGTCTTGGAATGACTTTTATGTTCTGTCGGTTAGAACACCACACTGGGGCACTCAGACACAAAAACAGGTCCATTGTAGTAAATATTAGCAGGTACAACCCTCTTACTGTGTTTTCTTCGTCTTCGTGACTGGTGTCATCACTCCTGGCAACATGGTAAACGTTTTACTCTTTTTACGAACACTGAACATAACAAGTGAGAAAGAGGCAATGAAAGCATAGTGTCGACTCAGAAAAAAACGGAGTCTGAGACATAAGTCTTAACCTTCACTATTTGATCTTCTAGACAGACGACTTCGGTACTTTGGACAAATTTGCGACTGTCTTTCAAATGAAAATGTTTGCGTTGTAAAAGACTCGGCATCTGCAGTCACAGTCGGGCTGCGCTGAGAGTGCTTGACACTCCCAAGAATCACTCATAGTTCGAAAATATAAGAATAAACTAAACAGGCTTAGGTCACAGAGAAAGATGACTCAGTGACTACTCCTCTGAGTCATTCGTGTCAGTTCAGCGTCTTCATGAATAGAGATAGTCTAGTTTAACTTCTTGAAAAACCATCGAGAATTTTGTAAAAAGGCTTGATATGCGTTGGAAGCTAGCCTTTGTAAGGTAGTCTTTCGTCTTCATAAGTTTGGAATCTAGAATTATCCTTGGGTTTAATGATTAAGCTTGGCTTGAAATTTTTAGAGAAGTTTCCTTTGGGTTAAGCGGTTAATAAGGGACGTTCAGAAGACAGCTACAACTTCAAGGTAGTAAGAGACTTTGTCTACCTTGGCTCAGCTATCACTTCTGAAAACGACATCTCATCAGAAATCAAAAGAACTGTTGCCAAGCGCTGTTTCTTTGGACTAAAAATGCAATTGAATAGTTAGGCCCTATCCTGAAGAACAAGTCTCCTTAGTTCTATACAAAACGTTAATCATCTTATTCCTACTCTATGGCGCTGAGGCATAAGCTCGTTTAGATATTCGGTCTCGTTTGCGTTGACGGGCTTTGGAGGAGGAAATTCAACGACAAATTTTTTGAGCTACATATATAGCGACATCGACTTAGACGGAGATGGTTAGGACATGTAGAACAAATAGAAAGAGAAACCAACGATTTTTCCCGGAGGGACAACGCAGTAGAGGTAGACCTCGCTTAACCCATTTATTACCAAAGACATTTAAAACTAAAATTTCAAATTTTTGGTAACATAACTTTATTAAATAGTGTCAAAGGAATACAAAAATATTTTTTTATTTTTTTAAAAAATGTAGGAAGTGTGGTTTTTAAGCTGTACCCAAGCAGGTACAGTGGGAAAATATGGTTGCTAATTTTGTACATGAAATTTCTTAAAGCATTCTTTTTCGACACACAAAGCTATGTCACAGAACTCACAAACCCATCTGACTCGCATGTGGCATACTCTGCATCTAAGAGGCTTTTCAATTCTCTTTGGAAAATGGTGACCTTCAGATAGAGCAACGCTTGCAGATATGGAGCGTTTTGATGTCGAAGGTTGGAGAATTGAATATCTTCTAAGATAATATCGAGCAATATCTCTTTGAAACGATAGCAAGTCATCTTCGGAATCAGCTGCGACTTTATATAGTTTCCAAGCGTTCACCAATGTAGAGCTTAGCATTGACGTAAAAAGCGGCCACCACCACTTTTTGCCTCGAATTTTGATTTTATAGGCATTGACACACTGGTCGTGTTAGTCAACGCCACCCATACCATTGTTATAATCCGCAATAAGGTTCGGCTGCTGAATGAAAACTTTTCTTTTTTCTACTGATGACCAACGTTTGACATAATGCATGGGCTGGATAGTATCGAAGTTTGTGAAGTTATTAGAACGGTTCATCGTCATATCAGGACCTCTTTTAGACCAGCGTGGTTGGGCTTGAGATTGCCCATGTATTGAGGCTCTAATCACTGATAAAGGTACTTCGTCCTCGCTATCGAAATCCTCGTCCCTAATAAACAGTTCAACGTTTCCTGGAACATCATTGGGTATGTGATCGTTATCCAAATTTTCTGTGTCTATTTCATCCTCGTCTGTATTGTAATCGGCATCTGGTGGTATAAATACAATGTCAAACACAGCGTTTCGATCCGTTTCTTCGATTGCATTTATTGCATTTGGAAGATTATCGAATCTCCTTCCATAAAATGATGATGTTGAGAATGCTTTGAAATCCATTCTAAAAAAAAAAATTGTCAGTTTTTCCCATTGTACTCAAGCGGGTACACCTAACTTTACGCGTACTTACCTAGTGTGAAAATAAATGAACACTTGATTTTTCACTTTTATCTGATTTTATTATAAGTTCTTGAACTATTTCAAAAAAATAAAAAGAAAATTGATAAAACAAATATTTGTTCTATTGCAAAATATAGGCCAACCTCCGAAAAACAGAGAAAATCGCAATCGCACCTGATGCGGAGTAACAAAAAAATCTACCGTTTTATTTTTTTTACAATAAACTGCACGCCTACTTGTTGAACACATGTCAACGAACAAAAAAAAAACAAATTTCATCAAAACAAATTTGAAGAAGGACAACGGTAAAATCATAATGTTGTTCAATTTTCTGTACCCAAGCGGGTACAGTGGTAGTAAATGGGTTAAGGTGGCGCACACAAGAAGAAGGGGACCTCAACCAACTTCTAGACTACCCACAGTGTCTTCTATTTTCTTTGTGTCGGACTCGGACCCAAGTTTCTGGTGCATGCCTGTCTAGGATACAATACTTTTGACAAAAGACTCTGAAAATACATCTAAATAATGAAGCATTCCTTCGCTTTGGGTAAGCCCTTTACTAAGAGCTACATGTACAGGTCATTGCCATCCATTAGTGAAATCTCCAATCACATAATATAGCCCTAGATCCTTCATCTAAAGCCATTAGAACGACGAAAGCAATTGGCTACACGTAATACGATTGGTCGCAGTGTTTAAATATTTAAAATAACCTCACAAATTAGTATTGCCGACACCATGTGTCATTGTAATTAAATTAGAACTAGCTCGTTGCAAAATTTAATGGTTTAGCATATTTTGATTAAAATTACTCGTATGCCTGCACTGTGTAAGTGTTTTCATGGAACAGCGGGTATCATTTTAAGTTCTGGTTTCCAATCACATGGACTGAATGTGTCCTTCAATTTATCAAAATTGTCAATTTACGAGTTTATGCTTTCATGCAACGACCCTTAATGATGCAATAGAGCCATGCAAATGCCATGAAGTTGATTAAACATTCACACACTCAATAATGCATCAACAAATATTTTGGTTGATTAAAACTGGCGCATCCAATGAAAACTCAATTCGAAACGAATATGAATATCATTTCGCTTCACAGTTCATTGGCCCGGCACGGATTTAATATGCAAACGGTGTTTCGTGAGGCTCATTCCATTCAATTTGCGAAAATCATCTTCTCATCCAAAAATACGCACCAGAAGTTCAAAGCAGGAGGCACTCCCAATCCCCTGTTGCATGGGAGAAACAGACAAAAAAAAAACCATAAATTCAGTTTAATTAGCTACCTGACCCCCCAAAGGACAACCACAATTCCTCCTATTCACTGCAATGAGAACGTGTAAATCTCACCTAAGATTGTGCACGAATAGAGGCGGAGTAATGAACGGGTATACATCGTCGGGAGGGGGGGATGCATGAAAAGTCGTGAATAATTTAAAGTTGCCTGAGCGCCTGCAAGCCAGATGGTGTGTCATGGAACTCGCGACAAGGCTGTCCATCCATTCACAATTTTTTTTTTTTGATATTTGATTCGTTTCACCCGCACCTCATTCGTGCGACAGTGTTTTGGGCAAAACTGGAAAGGTGATTATAACTCAAGTCGAATTTAGCGAAAGGCTACACTAAGCGACGAACTGATGGATACACTTATGATGGAAAAGGAAGTGAAACTTCCTTTTTAATGCCGAGACGGAAGTTGTATTTTGTAACACATCCGCAGGAGAGCTGGAATAAGTCTAAGTGGTTGTTGTAACATACCCATAGGCGTAAATTAGATTTTGGCGGATGTAATTGAAGTGCAACTTCCTAAGTCGCGTTGGAAGTAAGTTTTTAAATTAGATAAGCGAATGTTATGGAAGTTGCAACGACTTGGATCGTCAGATCCATACTTACATACGGAACAACCAGTGCGATGAGAACAACACCAACAGCAGGGGGATGGAAGCAATTCTTAACCTTCTGCCTCAAGATCTCTACATGCAGGAGGCCGCAGCGGAAAGTGCTCTCAGAATCAGCCAGTCAAAGCACTGGAGAACGAATCCATATGGACATACCAAAATACTAAGCAATTTTCTGGGCGTTAATGTCAACTCGAACTGTCCTATCTTGTGCTTGGACTTCGTGAGACACTTCTCGGACTAAGCACCTCCATAATACCAGCAGTGTTTTCCACGCGGAAGTTTCAGCAGTGACAAGAACCGCCCAATTTGTGTCAATGCTAACAATATCGAGGGAGGATATCACGATTTACATTGACATCGAGGCGATTAGTTCTTACGCAGTTACCATCGAAGCTTGTAAAGTCCTAAAGCAGAACTTAAGGTTCTTGGCACGCAGCACAATTGTAAGACTCTGCTGAGTGTCTGGTCAGAGCAGGGTATCAGGTAATGAAACAGATGTTGAATTAGCTAGAAAGGGTTCAGCACTGTGAGAGATATGGTTGAGGTCCACAATTCTGTGTGACAGCAAGTGGACATCGTCAACGTAATTCATATGTTTGGGGTAAGATATCGTTGTTCCGTTTAGTAATGCTTTTTTTCCAGACACCACTTTGAGGTTTAAAATCCTC
Organism: Criorhina ranunculi; assembly: GCA_951813785.1. Lineage (NCBI taxonomy): Eukaryota > Metazoa > Arthropoda > Insecta > Diptera > Syrphidae > Criorhina > Criorhina ranunculi. The sequence continues at coordinate 33,455,554 of OX638383.1, read as the reverse complement.
GAAGACAACGTGCTCCACATATGATTGGTCTACAAAGGATCCAACGCGAGAATCTACTTGTTCTACATTATTTTGGCAATCGCAAATCGCACGTTAATACCCCTCAAATTTATTCACCCTTCTTCTTTCAATTAATCGATTTGAGATTACAGCCGTCCTTAAAACCTCACGGAGAAGAAGGGTTTCGTAATTGTAGGCTTTCAGATAATTCTCCGGCGATGTTTGACCCAATTCACATGTATTGAGAGAGTGCGGCGGAAAAGGCGAATCAAAGTATTTGCTGTCAACAAGAAGGGACATTGACAACACTGACGAATAGAACAGAACGTTACAGTGGATGCCTACGAATATAGTTCTGCTATCACTACTGACATCTCATCAGAAATCAAACTCTCTCCAATCACTGTTTGGGCTGAGAAAGCGAGTGAGTAGTAAGGCCGTATCCCGAACAAGAAACAGACTCTATAAAGACAATATTCATGCCAGTCCTACTTTATGGCGCTGAATTATGGACCATTTAGAAGACCAATGCAGGTCGTTTTAAGCGAACATTTTTTTATAAGATATTCAGCTTCGGAGGAGATTTAACGACAAACATTATGAGCTGTACAGCGACAGCGACCTAATCAAAAACTGTATTTTGGAGGTTTGAGATGATTAGGGGCCCGTAGAGTCTTCTGATCTAACACGGACGGGCAACGTAGTTGGCCAAAAACTGGAGGGAGAGGGCTAACGACCAGACTCACTAGAAAAGCTTGTTGTTTGAAGCAAAAGTCCAATCCGAATTGTAGTCCTATTTTAGTACGTATAAAAGGAGAAAACATAACAACATCGGGAAGTGAATATATGTCGACTGAGATGGCCAGGAGCGGATTGACCCGGCGAGATCTTCGAAGCCATCCCAAATTGATAACACGGTAAGAAATGGCCTTGCACTAATTGAACTACATACGTTCGAACGTTGTGTTCGAAAACTCAACTGTATAACGGTAGGGGAATGGTGTGGGACATGACCGATAAGAAAATGGGAAAGTGTAACAAAATGATGATTGAAATGGCTGCCGGTTGCACTTAGAGGAACTCACAAATGGATTGTAACAGTAGATGGTTCTTCTGGTACCATCTGAGAAAGATGAGTCTTTTGGAAGACGATACCTACAGGCTGTATTAAGAGGGCGAGGAGACAGATGCACCTATACCTAAAAACTGTGTGACAGAAAAAATGAAAAACTAATCGATGAAGGTCCATGTCACAAAGTTTCATACTTGATACCACTAAAATGCTTAAACTCAGATTCAAGCTCCTGGAACTGACATCAAATCTACTTAGTCCACAAAATAAACACATGTGCCTATTTCCCTGTCACACACTTTATCATCTTGTCATCACATAAAACAAAACTGCACCTCGTTCACCCCGAAAGAATGTCTAGCACACGATGACTGATCAACCCAATGAGGTGGCAAAAGAAAAGGTCGTTCCTTAGCCATATTTCTTTTGTGTATCTCCACAAATCTGCAAACAATGAGTGAATGGATTCGTGGATGCTTAGGTTTGTAATAAAGTGCCTCCATGCTTAAATGCCTTCCTTTCATGAACACACACACTGGGGGAGGGGGGAGATTGTGTGTTGTATCTCATGCCACAGATACTGTCCCTTGTATTTCCAAAGAAAAGAAAAGTCCATTGACATTTTCAAGACAAAAAGATGAGGAACGATGAATTCCATAGAAGAAGAAGAAAAAAAAAAAGAACCAGATGCCAGGAAAAGTCGCAGAGATTTGATAGCAATGATACCGTCAATGATGCCTCATCTATTCTGTGGTGCTCTGGTAAAATCTAATTACATGGAATGTTATTCAGTTGAATCAAGTGCCAACCGGAATCACATTATAGATCCACGATGTTTGTATTGTGCGCGCCCAGCACACTTATCGTCCAACAAAAGCCAAAACGAGAGAGTTTGTGGCCCCAGCAATGATAAAACGATGATGTGGGGCGATTATGATGACTATGATGGGATATGGTGGTCACAATTGGTGGTGTTTAGTTTAGAAAGCTAAATTGTCATTTAATTGTGTGGCGCGGTTCAGATTCAAAAGCCTAGTGGTATCGCTCATGGCAGACAGATCACGGATCATCTAAAAGAGGAAAAGGTTGAGTGGAATTAAAAAAATAAAAAAAAACTAAATACTTCGAGTCTCAATGGGTTCTTGGGCTTTGCGAGACATCCAATAGAGAATTAAGTAGACCCATTGTTACTGTCGGTGTCAACCTGTAGATCAACCGGTTTATGTTGTTTCTTTCTTTTGTATGGCAAAAGTCTCAATCTTGTGCCGGATTCAAGGTCGTGTCTTGATCTGCCGGTAGTTCTTCTTCTCTTTCTCTGTCATCATTCGCATAATAAATCTATTTTTGTAAAAAAAAAAAAAAACAACATCTAGACAGAGGTGAACGCATTCTTTTTATGCGATTTTCTTATTTTTTTTCTTTCAAAAAGTCTTTTTGTACTTAATGTGCTCGTGTGTTGCCTTCTTGGAAGTTCGCTTTTTTTTTTTTTTGAAAAGCAATTATTTGCCACTTATAACTGTTGCTGTCTGATGAGACAAAATCTAAAGGGACTCATTACATCCGTTGTGGTAATGGATGAAGCGTTAAAATATGCTGTTGGATCTTTTGACGGCACTGATGGCTTATAAATTAGTTGCTGTCAGCTATAAAGAAATTCTTTACGAACAATCAAACTACAGAACTAAAAGATCTTTGAATGTACCCATCGGCGAAGTTTACAAACATTTTGTTGTCATTTTTTGACAGACGTCATCAGGAAAGTTTGACAGATTATCATTTAGAAATTATTTAAATTTGTCATCAAAATTCGCTTTCTTTTCAACAAACGTTTAGTGATTTACATGAATTTTTAGGTCAACACCACCGGCTTTTTGGTGGACAAACTACCACTTGTGCGTCATCATAACGCTCGGAGTGTATGAGGCATTGACGATTAGGTTAGGTGGTTGCTCCCACTAAGCAGGTGAGCACACTTAGACCAGAGTGTAGGTCCATTATGAAACCACGTTAAGTACCGAATTAACGGCATCGGGAACTTAGCATGACCACTAAGTGGTGACCGTTTCTTCCTCTTCCTCGTTCCTAAAGCTTTGTGCAGAAATTATTGGAAAGGGCCTTCAGTCTAGTGTCGTGTCTGTCTATCAAACAATGCCCTGTGAGGGCTCCTACTATAATACTTATAGATTTCCTATAGGTCTTTCTGTTCGCTTGAGATCCAGGTTAGGTCAGATCTGTTTCGAGGAAAGACAGGTGTTGAGATTATTCCACCTCCTATTAACCATTCTTCTGGCTTCGTTATCGATGCGACATTTTATCAGTTCTAGAGAGGCAGACTGTTCCCCCCTTTCTTCAAAAAGGTTCTGACCTCCTCCCTCCTTTGGTAGTTCGTCCGCTCTGCAGTTGGCCGGAACGACTCTATGTCCTGGAATCCAGCACAGGGAGACGTCGCATCTGTCAGCGATTTCGTTTAGAGACCTGCGACATTGCTTTACCAACTTGGATCGTACTGTCGGTGATTCCAAGGCTTTTTGATGAACTGTAAATTTCATACAATCCATGGGTTGATTTTAATTCCAACCATCAGATCCTTTGATATGCGATTGAAAAATAGCTAAACAAATGTTGACATGTCGGATACTCCCATACAAGTCTTCGGGTTTTACCAAAGAAACTACTGGTTATGTTGGAACCAGAGTAATAGCGAGAGGGCTCAAATCTATTCTTTCACAAACCTCCAGTAAACCTTCAGATGTGTCATAATTTCGCGAAACGACTGCATTAATTGGACCCCAAAGAAGTTGTGATTTGACGCCGTTACGACTTTTTTTGTAGGGTTATGTGACTTCGCTTGCCTTCGCCGATAAACCAATTGCTGATGGTGGAGAAAGTAATCGAAAATTTGACATTCCGTATGCGCATCGCCGAATGGTAGGACAGTTGCTGCCTGCAAGACGGTGTTCTGTCTTAACAGTTTCAAAGTTTATACTAAGATTTACATGCGTGATATTGCCATGCTCTCTCTCTCTCTCTCATCATGCCTTAGTGGCTATCTGTTGTTAGGAACAAATGGCTCTGGATGTGATCCGCGAGTGGTGTTTTAGATTATTTTCTTTACGAAAAGTAGTAGATTGCTGTCAGTTTTCTCATAAAGCAAAGGGGTTTCTGACAATAAATGTTTAGAAGAAGCTAAGAAGTAATCCCCCAATCTTGTGAGATCAAAGACTTAAGATTGAAACAACATTCTACAGCTGTTTTAAAGCCTAGATGATAGCCATGAGATGCGCAAAGAGTCACGAGACTTCTTCAATCTCATGCTGAAGCTTATAGTGCATACGGCAGATCTTAACACACGAGGCAAAGTCTAAACCGAATATTGCCCAGTTACGGGTTTATGAAGACGATATCGATAGTATTGCACGTTCCCAATGAATCATTGCAAAATAGCTTGCAAGATCGTAAGCCAGAAAACAGACTTCTTGTTTGAAAGAAAGACATTTGTTATTGCGAACTCTACGAGCTTTACCTACGAAAACATAGAGATAAGGCAGATGAACTCGATATGGAACAACTATACCCATGCTTCCAGAAAAAGACACTTTGGGTATACCGATCGTTACATGTAAACTCAAACTCAAGCCGGGTGCTATCGAGAGAACAAATTTTAGGTGGACAAATGGTATAACCTGTCTAGCAACAAAGCAGATTTGACCACGCCTAGATCTGAAACGCTCTAAGAATCTTATTTCTCTCAACAGATCGCATATCGGTCCGTAATAGGTGTCATCACGGGACACTGTCTAATAGGCAAGCATGCAACAAGGCTTGGCGTCCATTCAAACGATTTCTGCAGAAGCTGCATGGACGAAGAGGAGGAGGAAACGATTGCCCACCTTCTTTGTAACTGCCCAGCTCTCTCCCGTAAAAGAGGGCTCCTTTTAGGGGAATTCTACTTTAACGACTTAGGCGATCTGATAAACACAGATGTCAGAAACCTCTTTCGCTTCATCAGGAGCTCCAATTTCCAGATCCTTATGGTATCACCTATCACTGGTCTAAGTGTGCGGGCATCAGCTGGCACCCACTTCAACCTAACCTAACCTTGCGGTATTACAATGGACTTATCACTGGTCTAAGTGTGCTGGCAAGAGCTGGCAGCCGCCTCAACCTAACCCAATCTAACCTACCTGCGAAAACGTTGTCTTTGTAGGATCGTCGTTAAAACCCTTTCTTAAGATATGCGGAACCTTCTCTTTGAAGGCCAGAAGTTTGTAGATGAGCGCAAGGTCCAATGCGGAACAGGAGAGTATCTCGAATATGGAATGTTCAAATGAGAGGCCGGCGTGGATTGTGACGCCATCTATGTATGTAGCAAATCTTGGTTTAATCTCATGTAGGCTCGTTTAATTTTTTTTTTTATTCTTTTTGACATACAATTGCAGTGAAGTAGCAGTATTGTGCCGGAAATATCAACTTGTTATCACAAAATTTTTCACCGAGAGAGCAACTAAACTCACAAGCATTACTTATCTCAAAGTCAACGTTGATGAATTTATTTTTTCTGTTTGTTTTCACTTTCATGACAATCAGTGACAGAAAATGCCGGCAATCAGATATACAAGTACATAACTCTTGCAAAACAAGTTAAACAAGTTTGCATTTGACACGACCAAAAACGCCGATATAGATCGAAATGTGACAAGCGGTAAAGTGTGACAAATAAATAAAAGTTCAACTGCCAAAAATGGAATTAGGTTTTTTTTTTATTTAGAGAAACTAGTTTTAAGCGCGAGTTTATAATTCTGTTATGTGTCACACGTTGTGTCAATCATTGACACAATTAAAGGTCAAGATAAAAAAAAAAAACTGTGGGCTAGATCATCACTGAAGAACCTCCTGTCATGATGTCCAGAACATGGCAAATTGAATTGAAATTTTACAAGTGATCAGATGAAATGTCATAATGATGACTTAAGCTTTAGCGCCATCTCTACCTGTGATCCTGGTACAAAAAAAAGAGCGTAAGTCAGAAACGTCTCGATTTCTTTCTGAGAAAATTAAATGAATTAATTATTCCCAGTGACATTTAACTTTTTGCATCAAATCTCGTCCCACCGAACGTTTTATACTCATACATTCAGGTTCCACACACATCCCACAACGAATTAGATAATCCATGACACTGACAGATGGATGACAGATAAATACGACGAAGAGGAAGAAATACTAAATCGTTTCTTGACAGTGGCCCAAAACGTCTTGAAATTGATCACATGATCAAGTAATGAGATCCACAAAACGTCAACCGTATCACAAACATCAACGGGGAATGAAAGTGATGGAAAATGAGTCACACAGTGCTAGTACAGCTGATTATTATGTTTAGAACACTAGTATGCCCAAAAGACAGCAAGGTTTCAGAAAAGGCAATTCTACGATTGGAGCCATTAAAGGAGTGGTAAGGACTTAACAAACAGAGTGCTAGCACCTCTGGACGTGCGAAATGCCTTTAATTCAGCCAGATGGAATAAAATGCTGAACGCACTCGAAAAGACTTTCGAAGTATCTCTTGCGGATAATGAAAGCCAACCTCACAGCAGGTACACGAAGTAAGCAAATCACTGCTGAAGCAACGCAGGGCTCGATCCTGAATTCTGATCTCTGGAAAATCTCCTACGATGGGATCCTTCGTATGGAGATGCCCGAAGACACATTATTGGAAGGATATACAGATGATATTACCGCGGTGAACAAGAGACACCGATAGCGCGCAAAAAAAAAACTTAACTAGGTCATGAGGCAAGTATATCTCTGGATGGGAGAAGATGATCTAGGTTCTGCCACAGAAAATGCAAAGATAGTCATTCTGACTAGGAAGATCGTGTACACTTCTAATTTCTTAGACTTTGAGGCCGACTCTTGGGTGGTCTTCTTCTTTTGTGGGGCAGCAGCAACAGCTTTCACTGGTTTAGCAGCTTCCCATTGACTTTTCAGAGCCTTAATAATTTTTTGTTCCTCAATAAGGAAGGCAGGAATGATACGCTCGCGTAAGCAAAGCGTATGGCAAAGAACACCGTATGTACGACGAACAGTCTTTTGGTCCTGAGTATCGTCGATTTTCAAGTGGAGTCTGAGGTGATAACCATCAAGGAAGTGTTGAAGTACCTTGGGTTGGTTCTTTATATGAAGCTCACTTTTTAGCAACAGATAAGGCCTACATTTGAAAGAGCTGCGAAGGTCACAAAGTCGCAAGGCAGTTCAATGCCGAACGTAGGTTGCCCTACGCCCGACAAATAAAGACTTCTAATGACAATTTGTCACGGCATGCAGACAGCTACTACAAAATCGTTTCTACTATCAAATTTTACCAGGAACTGCTACCAATCGTCAAGGCTCTCGCTTTCCTAAAATTGATAGAGAAGTGTACAACCTAACTAATCGGCTCACGATCAACTTAATTTTTATGCCAGACCATAGGGGTATAGATGGGAACGAGGATACCGATGAACCTTATCAACTCTTCAACAGTACGAATCTATGTACATTCCACTTTGGTCCTTTAAGAGATGACTAAGGAAGGCCAAACAAAAATAGTATTGCATCAGGTACAGAAACATGAGGCCTACGCCTTCTACTCAATAGAAGTGGCGCAGACATCTTCCGGCTCTTGGCGATAAGTACGCGTGGGGAAACTATACAGCTATACTGGGTAGGGTACCCCTTCCAACAGACATTGTCGTAACTCGAATGATATCAGCGAGACAGAAACCACCGATCACTTCTTGACTTAAACTTGTTGTATCCACTACCGAAGCAATAGAGGTTCCTGATATTTCTTGATAGAGCACAGGAAAAATCCCCTGTTTCAATGTAGGCCAAATCTAAATATGTAACCTGGCCTTGTTCGAGAACCCACAAAGCCACTCAATTGTATAATTTGCACACATGCCTTTGTAACAAAATCGCTTTACGATTTCACAACACTATCAGGATTACTATGTAATCCGGTCGATAAAAAGCACACTTCCCCACACTTCTCATAGCATAACACATCATAAAAGTCGTTGACACCTGATAAATGCATCTCGTTGTAAGCCCAACACAATTCTCGCTTGTTATCTAATCAACGAGGGATACAATTGTGTTTTTTTTTTTTTCACTTTGAAACGGAAACTAATTTTGCATTTTCACTTGTGATAAATTTATTCACACACATACACACAGGAGTTGTTGAAACCTGACATTCGCCTTGAGTTTGAAAGTTTATTGTTTTGTTTTGAATACGTCAGGTACCCAACACTAGGTGTACACTGAAATGGCTTCACTACATTTGTAATAAGTTTCAAACTGTTACCTGGTAGAAGAGAGAGCTCATAAAATATTCTTAAATTTAGAAGGTGGCTCCAACCCACCCCAAACCAAACACAAATAAAAAGGTTAAACGTATGAAAAATTGATTTCGAGTGCAATTAACACTTGGAACAGAATCATCTGAAGAGAAATCCCTTAAAAGGTTTATTCACCGTGACTAAAAAGAAATTGTTACCTACAAGCTTTGTTACACATTTAAGCTGTCCGTCATGCTGGAACAGAAAATGTATAATTGTTATCTTAACGTTATTACTAGAGAAAATATGTAAATTCGAACCGTACCTACCCATGAAACCTATCAAAGTTAAATCTGACAGATGACGCATCGCTTCCTCCGTACAAGGCCTTAAAAGAGGAACAATTTTGTATAAACTGAGACCTTAAACACAGTTGTGGCATATAGACAAATCATCACTGCCAAATCTACTAACTCAGTGCAAACATAAACTTTGCAGTGAACTTTCTAAAAAGCCTTACCCTCGGAAGACAAAATTGATTCTCTAAAGACCAATGATCGATTTCAGGCCCGGTTGAACATGGCAGTTGTGAGACTCATACAGTTCGATGGTGACTACAGCAAAAGGCACCGAAGATGCACAGAAAAGGTTAAAACAAAATTATGAGACGCATGCAAGGCCTGGATAGAAGACAATGGCCTTAGTCTAGCGGCAGAGAAGACAGTGATAGTCCTCCCGACTAGGAGACACATTCTGGCAGCTGTGGATTTTCAAGTGAGCTCGGAGGTAGGTAGGTAGAAGTGGTTGAAACTGGTGAACCTGCCAGAGACACAAGTAGCGCGGATGCGGCGCTTTGATACCCCAACTCACGTGACCTTGATGTTGATGGGCGTAGCTTAAAGTGTAGTTTTCATATCCATCCTGTGGAGGAAGCTCGGAGGTAGTAACCTGCAAAAATGCAGTCAAGCACCTGGGATTGACCCTTGGACTTCAAACTTACCTTTTGGCAGCAGATAAAGTCTTCATCGGAGCGAGCTGCAAAGGTCATTACATTAATCAGCAGATTCATAGTAAATCAAGGTGATCCGACTGCAAGCGGGCGAAGACTTGGATCATGCATGCCGTTTTCCTGTATGGCTGTGAGATCTAGGCTGATGAATTCAGCGAAAAGAATCACTGGAGACAAATGGCAGCAGTACAGAGACGTGGAGCTCTCTGAATAGCAAGCTCTTTCCTACCAACAGAGAGACAGAAGTTTATCCACGTAATAAAGCTGAAATAGGAGTGGAATCAGTGACGGCAGAGGTGAAGGAGTTCACCAAGCAACAGAGTCAAGACGATGAACTTCTGAAACTAGAGGAAGGTGAACAGCGAGACGAATTAGGGACGTTGCTGAATGGACGAAGCGGAAACATGGCGATGTGAACTACAACCTTACCCAGTTTTCAATCGAACATAGGAACTTCAATGTGTATCTCCATAAGATGCGAAAAGTAGGGAGCCGCTACGGCGACTCTTCAGTAGATGACGCAAAACTGCACTTTTTTCCACGTGAAGAACTAGACTGGAACTAGAGACAGAGACAGGCTTTTCAACTTAAGTAACGTCATAACATGACACTATATCCAAAGCATGCTCAACATTTGGGGGTTATATGTATGCAACGGGGAAGAATCTTTCGTCCACTTCTTCTGCATCTATACTACCCTTACTAGCATCAGAAAAACAACCAGAAGCGAAATCTCTTTCAATGATCTTAATGATCTTCACTGTTACGTTAGAAAATCTTTATGGTTTCAAGAGTAGTACTAACGGGTGTACAACTTTTCTAGAGGACCACTACAAACAACAGCTAAGCAGCCGGGCTGTAAAACATCTCCGCAATGCCCGTAAGAGTCCCACTCAGTTGTGTAAACACATGGGGATAGACAATGTCATAAGCTTGGCGGGTACCGTAAATCCAACTAGATTCATGCGCAACTGCCGGAACCCCTTGACCCTTGATCGACAATAAATGTTTGTACATATCTTCTGTTAAGACAAGGGTGACAATAAGACTTGAGATCGGAGTGAATCGGAAGGTGTCACCTTATCATTAGCGCCCATGCGGGAGTACTCGGTGATGCTCACAATGACTACTGTAGTAGCTGCAGGGAGATGCAGAAAGTTGAAAACGTTCGTCACATGTTCTGTCAATGTCCTGCAATTTTTAAAACTAGATTTCAGACCCTTGGTTGTTGTCCCTTTGGCGACCATAAGGACCTTTGTAATATTCAATTGAAAAGCTTCCTGAGGCTGAGGTACCCCACAGGGCGGTGTTCTATCCCCTCTTCTCTGGAATTTGGTGATAAATGAAATACTGATATCCTTAGAAGCAGCGGGATTCACGGTGATTGCTTATGCGGATGATGTGGCTTTAGCAGTTTCAGGAAATCATCTAAATACCTTAAAAGAAATCCTCCAAAGAGCTTTCAAAAAGCTAGTTGGATGGATGGTTCCATGTGGTCTGGGCATAAACTCCCACAAAACTGAACTGGTACTCTTCTCTAGGAAATATAAAATTCCAGTCATTGATCCTCCCTCCCTTACTGGGATAAGCTTAACTTTCCCTAACGAAGCAAAATATTTGGGTCTTATTTTGAACAACAAATTAAGCTGGAAACCAAGAAAGAGTTGGAAAGCTATAGTACCACTGTTTTCTTGCAAAAAGAGCTATTGGGTATAAATGGGATTTATAACCTCGTATTACTCATTAGTTCTACATCTCGGTCATAAGACCGATATTCATGTACGGGGTGACTGTCTGGTGGACCGCCTTAGATAAGACCATAAACCGAGATCATCTAAGCAAGGTCCAGCGATCAGCATGTTTATGCATAAGCGCGGCACTTCGTACGACACCCTCCGCAGCACTTGGCATTTTGTTTCATTTGACACCCTTCGACATCCTCGGCAGACAAATGGCTGCTAACTCGGCTGTTCGCTTCAAATCAATTTCACAGTGGTCTTCCAAAATATGTTGGCCACGGAAACATAGACTAGACGACACCCAAGCTAAATTTCAATAAAAATGTTCTTGCTACCATTCCCTCCAGGTCACTCTGGGAGGATGAGTCTTTTCTACAGGACAATTCGGTTCACTTTTACACCGATGAATCTAAAAGCAATGAGGGTGTAGGTGGTGGAGTTTTCTCCGATAGACTTAATCTCAGCCTCTCTTTCCGTCTTCCAAAGCTTTGTAGCGTGTTCCAGGCGGAAATCCTGGCGATCAAAGAAGTCCTATCTTGGCTGAAGAAAAACGTGATATTTTCAACAAATAAACGTATCTTTTTAGACAGTCAAGCAGCAATCATTCCGTTCCTGGAATCATTCTCTCCAAATTCATTAGTAGTTCTAGATTCCCGATCATCTCTTAAAGAGATGGCGGAGCAGTTCAATATTCACCTTTGTTGGGTGCCGGGGCATAGAGATATTCCAGGAAATGTAAGACAGACGAACTCGCCAAATATGGAGCAAACCATGCTTCCAGGAAAAAAGGGGTATAACGATCGCTGCATATAAACTCAAACTCAACCTGGATGCTATCGAGAGAACGAATTCCAGGTGGACAAATGGTATAACCTGTCTAGCGACGAAGCAGATTTGGCCACGGCTAGATCTGAAACGCTCTAAGAATTTAATTTCTCTCAACAGATCGCATATCAGTTCCGTAATAGGTGTCATCACGGGACACTGTCTAATAGACAAGCATGCAACAAGGCTTGGCGTCCATTCAAACGATTTCTGTAGAATCTGCATGGACGAAGTAGAGGAGGAAACTATTCCCCACCTTCTTTGTAACTGCCCAGCTCTCTCCCGTAAAAGAAGACTCCATTTAGGGGAATCCTACTTTAACGACTTAGGCGATCTGATAAATACAGATGTCAGAAACCTCCTTCGCTTCATCAGAAGCTCCAATTGGTTCAACGAGTAGGTAAGGAGATCTCTCCAGATCCTTGTGGTATCACAATGGGCCTATCACTGGTCTAAGTGTGCGGGCATGAGCTGGCACCCACTTCAACCTTACCTTCCTGAGGCTCATATCTCAATTTGTGTGGCTCTAATTAAACCGAATTTTCCTCTTCGTTCCAGGTTCGTACAGGTTATAGACATAAGTGAGACCCTACTAGTGGCATTCGTTAGCCAATCAAGCATGTCATCATACCTACTACACCCTTGTCAAGAAAGAAGTTAGATGTTGGTGAAAACTGTATAAAAATCCATTCAACGATGGACATAACTACTTGCATTCAGCTTCTAAAAACGTGTTGCATCCAAAGTGCAGTCTCTTTATAACTGTTGCTTGTTCTGATCTGAGTTATTCATCTTAAATGTGCACAATTACAAATCTATTCTCAAGTGCAGACATTGTAGGTGCAACTATTCCTATTCCCATTCCCATTCATCAATCCAATCTTATGCAGCTCAAGATCTAGAAAACAAAAAGTATTTACATGTAAGTAAGTATCATTCAATTAAAAGTAATTTGCTTTCTGGTTCATTTGCAGATGCTCTACTTTGCATCATCCGTACCGCAACTCAAGACCATAATTTCCCCCTAACAAGTGGAAATTATGTAACGAGTTTGGGCGCAATTTCAAACAATCAGTACCGCCATCTCTTCGACTCGAGTGTGTCATAAAAAAAAAAAAAAAATCACAACGCAATAATTGTTAACCGATAATATTTTTTTTTTTTTAATTTCCCTAATTGTTTTTGGATAGTAGATACTTGGTAGTCTATCAGAGCATTTGTTATCACTGCAGCAAACACATTAACACCCACACTCACTCGAGGAAGATAAGCGTTGCGTCAGATATACTCCAAAAGAAGCACGTTTTTGTGATAAGAAATGATATGCGCGGGAGAAAACGATTTTTTTTGTATCATATGCCGCACTCCAAATCATTGAAATGGCAAAACTTTTCACTTGTGAACTTGGGATCATTTCTAAAGCTCATCGAAATCAGGTTAATTTAAAGGCAAGCTCACATCGCTCCCATAAGACTTTATATTCTGCCAGCGAAAATGTGTTAAATATGCAAAACTACTGGTAAACGCAAAGTCTTCAGGAACTCAAACAAAGGAACGATGCGGGAGGAGGCAAGAAAGAACTATAAAATATGCTATTTGCTCATCTTCTTATCCGCAACATTAGATATTCGCACCCATTCCCGGTGTCATCGTCATCGATGTCGTCGTGCGCTTCTTTACCATCGCCATCGCAACTTTAAACAAAATGGTACGCGGGGAATAAAATTGGAAAGCACTGGATATCTCTAACAACTTGAACTTGATTTATTCAACAGTTTCGGTCGGTGGTTTGGGAATGGGATCTAAAAAAGTAAAAATGCAAGAGCTGCTCCAGTCGGGGCGGGAATGAATGAAATTAGAAATAAATCAAAAGAAACGAGGATAGTCGATGTTACGCTTAAATTGGTTGATTTTATCGGCCTCTCTATCGTGGGCAAAAACTAAGAAGCAACAGTCATTTCTGAACAAGAAGTATGAAGCTATGGTTACCAGCGTGTGAAAAATATCAATTTGAGCTTTAAAATTGGACACCAGGTCTCTGGCTTTGGAGAGGGCAAAAACGCATCGCCACTTCCTTGCAGTGCCGGCGAGCTTTGGGCACATGTGGCCCACTAATTGTGTCGCCTAAGCTATCTTCTCAGGGACTAAGTAAATGGCATCCACGAAGAACCCATTAAAGACCTAAGCTATCTTCTCAGAGCTAAGTAAAGAGTGCCCACGAAGAACCCATTTAAGATCCATAATCACCGCGTGCAGCTAATGAATTATCAGAGATCCTCGTAGAGTGAGGCACTGATTCACCTAGAACTGCAACACCATCATAAGTAAATGCTCTAGCAATAGTCTTCGCATCCACTTCGGATCCACCACGAAGGGAATGAAAATCCCTCCCCAGGTTGCGCTTACAAGTGAAAAGAGACGTCAACAAACTTCAAGTGGAGGCAGTCTTGCTGCTGATCGAACTTTTTGTAGAAGTTTGTTGGTTTGGACGCAATTCCATTTAAAATGCAAGCAACAACCAGAGCCCACAGCTTTTCACATTTTGACATTCCGACTTATACAGCATATCTCGGAAAAGTTTGTTTTCGCTGATACCCGCATAATAGCCCGCATTGCCCCAACGATTCATGGAATTACATAGAACATTTCGGACACGTAATGTTCCATTTCTCACTTTTCCTCATTGATAAGGAAAAACTGATGAGTAGACTTGGATTGCAACTAATCGGAGACGATTTTGCTTTCATCAGCATCTAAAATCTCAAATTCAGTAACTGAGAGCATGACAAAGCATGAACCTCTCCAATCTCACGCTGAACTTCACTAACCGCTGCCCACTATCGACGAAATCAACATTTCATAGCATGATCTCAATGAAAGTTTCTAGAAGCCTTGACGATTATTGAAATTTAAAAGAAAATACTTGCTGTTGAGTTGCATGTTAGCGTGGAAAAGTTCTGAATGTCTAGCCCATCACTTCTACTGAAAGATTCAGATGAAATCTCCGTAGAAAACAGCTCTGAGCTTATACAGTTCCGACTCAAAGCTTGTCTGGAGCTGGCACCATCGGTTGGGTTTCCGGGCACAAGGGCATTGTGGGCAAGAAGTTCAATTAACGTTTATAGGCACACATCCTTTCTGTGGTTTATCCATCCATCAACCACATAAAGTAAGACATCAACTGGAAAGAGCACCAAGGGAAGCAAGAAACTATCAAAATGGAACTCAACTGCATGACCTCCAACAGCATGATGCTTAGCTCCTAATGTCATTGGACATTACTCACTCGACTTCCATCTCAACAAGCTGGACATAGGTCCTACGGATATGTGTCGACGTTCCTTGAAAGATCAAGACACTGCGGAACACATCTTATGTGAATGTCCCGCCATAGACAGACAAAACCACTTCGACTCTGGATTCATCACAACCATTTATTCGATTCTGATTTTCCTTTGTGACCTCGACCAGTTGTAGGAAAACTTTTCTTGTCTCGCAATGCTTTTCCGATCTTCCAACTTAGTCTGAGAAGATAGCAATTCTAATAATGCATTCTGTAGTCACTCAACGAACCATTTGTCCATCGCTTAGGGCAAAACGACACTTGTTCGCCCACCTCTGAGTTACTTTATCTCAACAACTGACCTCCTGGTTGAGAACGAATGGAGAGAGTTATAGCAAATGAACGAGATGACACAAACGCGATCTCTACAAAGAAGGTGAAACATTTGTGCACCCGATATGATGCTGAAGACACTGTCAAGGAATGTTTCAGAGTTCAACTTCAAAATGAAAAAAAGTTAGGATCGGCTGAGAGTAAGAATTCAAACTTTCATCTGTCACTCAACACTTATAAGGGAATTGTCCAAGAGACGCTAAAGCTAGAAAATTGACTAATATGAGCGGAACGGACAACATTCGACAATAACTGCCGACTTCGCCTGGGCTTAGTGATTTGTGCTTTGAATTGCTAAGCGAACGGACACTGGTTAAAGCCTCAGCAGAGAAACCAAACGTTTTTCGTGGTACCACCTCTTGCCAGGCAATGACGAACATCCAAATGTCAAATTTGTCATGAAAAAGCTTCTCAATCCGTCTTTTGGAATCGGCAATGAAACTGTAGATCCCCCCATTCGTGCGAAAACTATAACATGCACAACATGAGTGATTGCGAGAAGCTAGGTTCTGGGTCTCTATCAGCTGTGGTTCACCAGAGATTTTTAAGAAAATTTGCTCTAGGACACTCGGACTCGACATTGGCCCATTGTACTACCAGAAAGAAGCCCATTTCTGGTGTAGCGGTTGAAGAAACTTCGATTTCATTCGTTTCTCCTTTTATTTCCTCTAGCTGTTCTCCACTCTGACTCGAACCTGCACATTTTGGGTCACAAGCAAACACACTACCCACTGCACCTTGAGCAATCCCTTGAATATCGAACGCTTTCGAAAAGTCCTTAGGTGCACTGAGAGTTCATTTGGCCGAACTTACTCAGGAGAAGATGTAAGGCGAACGCATGAGTATGTGTCCGTCATTTAAGACCTTATAAGGAGTGTTCACTTCCAGTGCTAGTCTGGAAGTGAAGTGACATCCAGTTCTTCTCTCCAGCTTGATCCAATAATGATCAGATGAAAACTCACCATGAAATCAGATCTGCGAACCACTCTTGAAAGTTTTCCGCTCAATACAGAACACCAGATTCGTCGACACAGCAAGATCGTGCACTGAAATTGAATCATTGGACCAAACACCTTCACCCATATATGCATAGAACCATTGTTCGTCGGCTAACCGTTGACTAAGTTTTGCAGAATATTGCTTACTCCGCTTGAAATACAATCTAGCCATGGAGTCCAATAACAGACCGAGGCAGCAAAATTTGAATGCCAAACTATGGTTTGACTCAAATTTACAAAAGAAAAACCGCTCAAAAATTTTCAGCAACGCAACATAGAACCTTGGAATCGACACATTCGTAATTGGAGCCATGTAACAGGCTGTTGGATGGCAACTCTTTTTCTACTAATTACACTACGATGTGATGTGGTAGCCTAAGGCCACAAACTTATGTACTTGTTCTTCTGGTCAAAGTAATGGCTATGCAAAGTGGATTAATTAAAATCCTATCAATATGTGCCTCGTCGCCTTCACCCGACCGCCATCACCACCAGCACCATTGTGATGTGCGTTGGCAAATAAATAAAATAAGAACAGCAATAAGCAGTGGAATATGGGTCGCACACAGTAAACGTAAACGTAAACGAAATCGCAAAAATCAGAACACACAACGTACGCGGATTTCTAATTAAACCTTATTCTATTTTGCCTCTTGCCGTTCCGTCGCCCGCCGCGGACAGCGCAGAAGGTAGATGGAATGGAAAAAAATGCAGGTTCGAACTATTCTGCTGAAAGAGAACTTTAGGATTCTGGTGTCCCCACCATACGACGTTGACAGTGTGTGGGGTCATACCAGGCGCAAAGGAAGTAAATCTTGCGAAACCGGTTTCCTTGACTCCGGTCCTACTGTTGGATGCTTGGCCAAGCTAACCGCTTTGCAACTTGAATTCTAGGTGTTGGGATACCAACCAACACTCACACTTTCTTTTTTTCTTTCGTGGCTTTGCCACCAAATGTTACAAATTGGATTCCAATCCGACCTTGAATTCAATGAAAACGATTCTTTTTATTCTAGAGATCACACAGAACTTACATATACAAATATTTATCTCGCAAAAGGATCTCCCCAACTCGACACCACACTCCACTAGGCGGCTGTGCTGCCTGTGCTACTGCTGTTTGCTGTCCAACTCTTGCTCCCAGTTTCCTATTTGGTGCACATACACAAATTTTCACTGAGAAAGGAATTCTAAGTTGGGATATATAATTTTTATTTTTTTTTTCTCTCTTAATTATTCTTTACACACAAAAGCACTACGATTTAATGGTTTATTTTGGTAACAATCACTTCAGCCAACATTGCGGTTTAATTTGCAATTGAATTTAATTGGTTTTAAGTTCGATTTAAGTGGAAATTAATGAAAAATCTCGGATGAAAAAAATTTCGCGACCTGCTTCAACACATGAAATTGACAACACATCGGAATGGACAGTTTGGCCAATATTATAAAAATAAAAATGTTTCTGATGGGTGAGAATAAATAAAAAAAAAATTAGTTCGTTTGACTTTTTGACAGACGTCAGCATAATGAAGTAGTGACATCTTTGGAGTGATCTGAAAAGGGGCATGTAAGACAGTTTGAACAGAAAATTTGATAACGAATTTTTATACTTTGTGAGTGAAAAGCGTTAATTTTAAATGTTTATGAATTAAGTATTAAAGAATGGGCCTCTTAACTTTACTTTCCGCTCGAAAGCAGGCTTCAGAAAGTAAGTATATGCCAAGGTGGCAAGGCAACACACTTATGTGCTATGATTGAAAAGACTGGGCAACTGAACCACAACTAGAATTCTTTTGAAAATACCATGGTGACAGTTTTTACCATCTCAATCGGTCCTTACCTAGTGGTCGAACGCGTATGCTCATTAGTGCCTAGCTGATCACTGTTTAGCGAAGATTGCTCTTTTCTTAAACGCCAATAGGTTACTTTCCCTCTATTTGTAACCGTGTCGTCTGGGCTTGAAGTGATGAGGTATTTTTCCAGTGTTTTCCTATTTCCCCACGACCGTCTTTTATTTCTTACCCTCTACGTTAGGGGTAACTTTCCAACACTAGCCTTGGAAATATGTAAATGGATCCTCTCATTTAAGATCATGATCCAGAACGTCAACGGACTTTGATTTGGGAGTACGTACACTGCAATCAACGAGATACAATGTATAGGAACATAACAATTGCCACAAAAGGATGCATATGTTATGATGCGGATTTGTCGTAGGAAATCGGTTAAGGTCACGACTTTATTCGACTTAAAACCGATAAGCAATTGCGAGGATGTAATCCGCATTAGAGCCAAATTTTGCAACATTAGCTTAATATATGCAGACGCCTCTACCTATGAATCTGAACACCCTATCAAGGAGGAGATCTATGACCTCCTTGATAGAGCTTGTCCTCGTGCTCGGGGACTTCAACGCCCCAATCAGCAAGGAAATCATCTTCAGCGGACTCAGCCTCCACGAAGTGCCAACAGATAATGGTAAAACTACGAATCCACACAGCAACCTTTAATCTTGTCGCAGCTAAATTCAGAGCTCAACTGTCCAACGAGAAGAATCTGCGAATGACCCAGAAAAAGAGACTTGATGTTGGAGGCCAAAGCATACCTGAAATAGCCAGAAACTACAAAGAGGAACTGAGTAAGAGACTCTCCGCTGTATAATCGTTTCCCACTGATGCCAACACATAGGTGGATCCAGTATCGCAATATCATCAAAAAGGGATGTCGAATCCAGCTTGGGATACTAGCCACCGAAAAGAGGTGTCTGAAGATGCAAAGCATAGAACAGTATCGAGCCAGAAGAAGAGAAGTGAAGAAAATCCTGACTAGGAAAAAGAGTGCTTTGAATCCAGTCACCGATGCACAGGGAATTGAAGATACGTTTAAGCAGCACTTTTAACTGTTGCAAATGGACATTGATGTTGAGGGAGTAAAAGAACACCTTCAGCACACCCTGTATATGTTGAAAAGATTGCCTAAAGAACAACCAAATCGCGCGCCGGCTCTGATACTTTACCAGCCCAGTTTTTGAAATACCGAGCTGTGTTGTCTGTGGGCTACGACCTGGCAGAACAACGATTGACCAAACTTTCACACTAAGGCAAATACTGGAAAGGTCGAGACCACTACCTTTTCATCGACTTTAAACGGGATATTCAGTCCTATTTGCGAGGACGCCCTCCTATGAAAGCCATAACTGTGAAATCTATTGGCTGTACCCTACGCCATACTTAGATCAATGTAGATCCATTGTGATCCAAGGTGGGGATCATGAAAGCAGGGTTTTGAAACCACCTTGAGGTTTTAATGCATTTGGCCAGGTCTTTAATAAGCTTGCTGGAACATTTCTGTATGTCTCTAAAGAAATATTGACCTAAGGTTTGAAATCTAAGCTGTTCCAGAGCTGGGCAATAGCAGCGAAAGTGTTTCGTGTCCTTATCACCACAGCCTCTACATAGATTATTTTCGTTAAATTTTAATTGTTTGATACCTTAACATGTTGTGTGCGGTTAGGATGCCTACGAGTAAGGAGAGGGAGTTCCTATCCTCTTGTATTCACTTTTGGTCTAAGTGTACCTCTTCTCGGAGGACCACTTCTAACTTACAATCCTCTTGTAGGATTCTTTAGGTTCTAGTCTTATTATAGATAGTACAGAGCTTCCTAGTAATTGCGCAGGAGCTGACCCTAAGATTGCATGACGGGATTTTGATCAACGTATATCGGTTTGATCTAGAAGCAAGAGGCATACAAAGCGGAGCTGCATAGAAGGACTAGAGATGCTCACGAGCTCAACGAACAGAAGAGGAGAGACACAAACTGGTCCGTTTGTACAGGATGACGATGGAAAATGCACGCTGCTCCATCAAGGTCGGTAAAATACTCACCGAGACCTTTGATGTCAGAAAAACTTTTAGAAGTGGCGATTCACTGTCATGCGATCTCTTTAACACCATTCTTGAAAGAATACTGCAAAACTCATGCACCAACACCAGAAGCACAATCCTTCAAAAGTCCGTCCAATTACTCACATACGCCGATGATATTGACTTAATCGAAAGAACGCAGCGTGATGTCAGTGGCGCTTTCGCGAGTATTGAGACGGAAGCGACGAAGATGAGTCTTACGGCCAATGAAGGCAAGACCAAGAATATGCTGTCAACAAGAAAGGATACGCAACACCGATGTCTCGGACAGAATGTCACCCTTGACAAATATAACTTTGAGATGATTAAGGACTTTGTTTATCTAGGCTCTGCTATTAATTCAGACAACGACACCAGCGTTGAAATCAAACGAAGAATAACTCTTGCTGATTGTTGTTTCTTTAGGCTAAGAAGGCAATTGAATAGCCAAGTCTTCTCTCTAACAACTAAAGTGACCCTATAGACCTTAATTATCCCAGTCCTGCTCGCAAACGCAGCGGCATAGACTTTATCAAAAATGGATGAGGTTGCTCTTGGCAGCTTTGAGAGGAAAATTCTTCTGCTGATTTTCGGTCCCGTCTGCATGGACGGTGAGTGGAGGAGGAGATACAACGATGAACTGTACGGACTGTACAGCAACATCGACTGAGGTAGCTGGGTTATGAAAAGCGGATGGACACCAATGCTCCAGCCAGGAAAATCTAAATCCACTCCCGGGGAACGGCGCAGTAGAGGCAGACCGCCACTCAGGCGGCGCACGTAAGTAGAAGCGGATCTCAAGAAACTTGGCGACAGCTAGCTAAAGATCGAGCTAGTTGGAGACGCTTGTTGATTGGGGCCAAGTCCAGCCCGGACTGTAGCGCCACCTTAAGTAAGTAAGTAAGTATCGACCTGATCGATTGCAAGTATTGAGTCTTTGCGTTGCAAACCTTCTCCTTATCGGGGATACCTTTGTGACCCTTTAAGTAAAACATGAAAAAAATGTTAAAAAGGGGTAGCCATGGTGTATTTTTATTATTATTATTATTGAGCTGAACAGCCCTTGGCGCTGCGGTTTCTAACGAATCCTATGGTGCTTTCCCTAATGTTCCTAGATGAGTTGTTTCACTCCAGAAGATATCAGGAAGTTAATAAACTTCTCTGGGTGGATGACAGCAAGCTGTTCAGTAGAGACAAATTCTTAGCCTAGTATCGTTTTTCTGAGTTGAAAAAGAGCTGGGCATTCCGATAGGATGTGAAAAGAGGTCTACTCACTCTCAAGGCAGAGTCTACAGCTTGAATCTGTTGTAAGATTCATGCGATGTAGGTGCTTGTTCTGGCGGCAGTGACCGCTGAAAAGTCCAACTAGTGCTCTAAGGTTACTCCTATCGAGGTTCACAATGAAGTTTGATTTTCTTTGTGACGGTACCGGGAAGAGCATGCAACATTGAACATGCTTTTCCTGGTGTATTGAGCCAGGCTTCTCTAAATTCTTGCATGCAGAGGCCTTTTGCGTGTCCCGCGAAGAGTGATTTGCCTACCCCACAGATGGGTTCGGGTCCAAAGAGTTTTGTTGACACACCGTCTTTCGCCTGTTAGTCTGCTCTTTCGTTCCCCGCGAATCCACTATGTGCAGGAATCCAGTGAAGAATGACAATATTGTTCCCAGCAAGGTCCGAAATAATTTTGCTGGTTTCTAGGACTAGTTTGGATTTTATTACAGGCCAGTCGAGCGCTTTTCGGGCAGCTTGGCTGTCTGAAAAGATGAATATGATTTTCCCCATAGTGTGAGTGGACTGATTAAGTCTCAACATTGATTAATGGCAAAGACATCGGCTTGGAATTCACCAAGGCTGGCTGAAAAGTTCGCACCTGATGATTCTCCAAAAATTCCGGAACCAGTTCCTGTTTCCATTTTGGATCCGTCCGTATACCAGACGAGGTCAGAAGGTGAAATTTGGGGGTTTGTGGTTCTACCAGTCCTCCCTTGATGGGATAACTATTGCGAAATTTTTTTGAAGCAGTATTCGGGTAGTATGTCGTCTGGAGGCATGCTGAAGATCATGTCTTGCTCCAATGTTTCAAGCAGGGATAAGTGTTCTCCTCTATAGGACTTCGGGTCAAGGTTGCTTGAGTGGAAGAGTCGGTGGATGCCTAATTTGGCTTCCATTCGAATGAAATTTCGTAGTGGTGGTAAGCCCAGGATGACATTGAGAGCAGCAGTTGGTGTAGTGCGAAGGTTTCGTCTAGGCGTTGGACACGTTATAATTTCGTAGCTGTGGTAAGTCGATCAACTCTACTACAAAGGCATAACACTGGCAGTAGGGTGGTCAATGGCTTGAAAGTCTTGACCGTACTAATGATATCGGGATGTTCGAAGGAAATACTGTCAATTATAGGCAATGGCAACAGTACCAATAATTCTCCCCAGTCATTCTGGACACCACCCTCGGAGCAAAAAGACTGAAACCTAATACCACCTGAGTTTCAAAATCACTACACCAACACTAGCGCTGTGTGAATAGCATTATAAAGGTATTCATAACCCCTTTAGCTCTTACTTACTTACTTAAGGTGGCGCTACAGTCCGGGGTGGACCTGGGCCTCAACCAACAAGCGTCTCCAGCCAGCTCGATCTTTAGCTAGCTGCCTCCAGTTTCGCACGCTAAGTTGGTTGAGGTCCCCTTCAACTTGCGCGCGCCACCTGAGTCGCGGTCTTCCTCTACTGCGCTGTCCCTCGGGGGCGGATTCGACGATTTTTCGGGCCGGAGCATTGGTGTCCATCCGCTCTACATGACCCACCCACCTCAGTCGTTGCACCTTCACTCTTCTGGCTAAGTCGATGTCGCTGTACAGCCCGTACAGTTCGTCGTTGTATCTCCTACTCCACTCACCGTCTATGCAGACGGGACCGAAAATCACCCGAAGAATTTTCCTCTCGAAACAGCCAAGAGCACCCTCATCCACTTTTGATAAAGTCCATGCCTCTGCGCCGTTGCCTTCTTAGCCCAAAGAAGCAGCGATTGGCAAGGGTTATTCTTCGTCTGATCTCAGCGCTGGTGTCATTGTCTGAATTGATAGCGGATCCAAGGTAGACAAAGTCCTTAACTACCTCAAAGTTATATCTGTCGAGGGAGACGTTCCGTCCGTGACGTCGGTGTTGAGTGTCCTTTCTTGTTGACAGCATATACTTGGTCTTGCTCTCTTTTACCGTTAAACCCATCTTTGCCGCTTCCGTCTCAATACTCGCGAAAGCGCCACTGACATCACGCTGCTTTCTTCCGATTATGTCAATATCATCGGCGTATGCGAGTAATTGGACGGACTTTTGAAAAATTGTGCCTCTTGTGTTGGCGCGCGAGTTTTGCACAATTCTTTCAAGAATGATATTTAAAAAGTCGCATGACAGCGCATCGCCTTGTCTAAATCCTTTTTTGACATCAAAGGTCTCGGTGAGTTCTTTACCGACCTTGATGGAGCAGCGTGCATTCTCCATTGTCATCCTGCACAAACGGACGAGTTTTGCAGGGATGCCAAAACTAGACATAGCTCTGTATAGCTCGTCTCTATAAATGCTGTCATACGCGGCCTTAAAATCAATGAATAGATGGTGTGTATCGATTTGGAGCTCATGGGTTTTTTCCAAGATCTGCCGTAGTGTGAATATTTGGTCGATGGTGGACTTTCCTGGCCTAAAGCCACACTGATATGGAACAATCAGGTTGCTGACGAACGGCTTCAGACGTTCACACAATACGGCAGATAAGATCTTATAGGCGACGTTAATAAGACCTCTGTAGTTGGCGCAGTTTAGAGGGTCTCCTTTCTGGAGGATCGGACAAACAATGCTGAGGTTCCATTCATCGGGCATACTTTCTTCCGACCATATCTTACAGATAAAATGGTGTATGCTCCTTACCAAGTCATCGCCTGCTGCTTTGATGAGCTCGTCAGTCAGGCCATCTGCTCCAGCAGCTTTGTTGGATTTCAGCTAAGATATGGCTATCTTCACTTCATCCAGGTCGGGTGGACGAAATTGTTGGTTTTCATCGTCCAGGTTGAAAGGTTCATTCTGCCTGACGGCGGTATTTGGTTCGTCGTCGCCGTTATACAGTCTACAGAAATACTCCTTCCAAATCCGCAGCATCGACTGCGACTCTACTAGTATGTTCCCTTGCTCGTCTCTACAGGCTTTGGTTCGGGGTTTGTGTCGTTGGAATTTTTTTTTTTTACCTTTTGGTAAAACTTCCGAATCTCATTCCTGGAGTAGCATCTCTCAATTTCCTCGACCGCGCGCTTCTCATGCTCCTTCTTTTTTCTCCTGAGAAGCCGGTGCTCGTCTCTCCTCTTCTGCTCATAGAGCTCGTGAGCAGCTCTGGTCCTTCCACGCAGCGCCGCTTTGTATGCATCTTGCTTGACTGCATGTGCTTTACCCATTTAGCTCTAGTGAATTATAAAAAAATTAAAGACAAAAAAAAAAACAATATTTACGATAATCGAACAGTCATAACGCTTGTTAATGTTGTTATTTCAAATTTATTTCCATTCATATTACAACAACACCCCACCAGTTCTTATAACTATCTGAACATCTCTCCATGACAGACTGAATAAGATTCAATGCATTTCCGTTTCCCATTAGTCAAGTGCATCTAAATTTAATAGCATCTTTAGTAATATAGATTTTTATTTTTATTTTTTTTAGAACATGCAATAACTTTTCAATAAAGGTACGTCTTGTATTTTTATTTTTTTTTTTTATATTTTCTTGTTAAGCTTTAATTACTCTTTCACTAGTTTTTACTCAATGAAAGCCTATACGACATCTTGTTTTGTGTCCAAATAAAAATATTCCATCATAAATTCAGCTTGAATTTAGGCACTAGAAGTTGAATTTAAACTTATTTATCGATAAGTTTTGTTTCGTTAAATAAAAAATAAATCTGCCAACAACTGTTGTCATTATTTTGTCGCCTTCATAGTTGAAAAAATGTAAGCTTTTGCTAAAATATATAATATTAAGCACTTGTTTTGTTTTTTTTTTTTTTAAATATTTACCCTAATCACATGTCGTGTCTTTGGACGTTTTTTATTTG
Source organism: Criorhina ranunculi (assembly GCA_951813785.1). Lineage (NCBI taxonomy): Eukaryota > Metazoa > Arthropoda > Insecta > Diptera > Syrphidae > Criorhina > Criorhina ranunculi. The sequence continues at coordinate 33,429,908 of OX638383.1, read as the reverse complement.
CCATAAGTAATAAATACAAATATATGTATATATTTTGTAAATAATAAATAAAAATTGATTGTAAAATGAATAAATTAAATAGAAATAATATATTTTTTGTTTTTTTTTTTTTTTTGAAATTCAAAATGTAATACATAACAAAAAATTATTTTATAAACAAATAAAATAATAATGTAAATATTTTAATGACATTTTTTTTTAACTCTTTGTTTTACTCTTAAGTTTACAATAAGAGGCTACCTCTTTTATAATTTATTTTTTTTATCTTTATCTAGGTATTTGTTTGAAACGCGTTTTTTTTTTTTTTAAGAACAATTTATTTTGATATTCTAGCTTTGTTGATATTCTGCTTTTCGGCTTCGGTAAATTCCAAAATACTTTCGATCGCCTTGAGGTGACCCTGGGAGTTCTCCTTGTCGGTTAGAAAGTAATAGACAGCACTCTTGAGAAATTGTAGTGTCACTTCGGGGTCTACGTGTGTTTTATTCTTCTGAGCGTCCAAAAGGCGACGATAAATTGTCTGCATGGGATTAAGTTATTTTTTAATATTTTTTTGTTTAAACTTTCATTCATTTTCTGATAACGATATATAAATTGATTAAAGATATTTAAATGGCGGATTTGTCTATGTATGCATGTAATTGGTTTCATGGAAAATAGAAAAGGTATGTGCTGATAAAAAAGAAACAAAATAGGACACGAGCAATTAAGTCTAGACCATCCAAGGGTATAAGGCGGGTTTTCTATAAACAAATTTAAAATTTATTGAGATTAAGTCGTCCTCCTAGAGCAGTACGCCCTGGTACATGAGTGCTGGAACGAACTTGCCCGCTTGGGTGAACGCTTCAGGGTCACACTGCTCTGAGTTCCAGGCCACAGTGACATAAATGGAAAGGAGCGTGCAGATAAACTGGCCAGGCAGGGCTCAGCTCTACACGGTTCTCTTCATATCCCGCTAGAAGCCGTTAAAGGACAAATCCATTCACACTTCCTACAGAAGGCAAACCTCCAATGGAGAGGGATAACCGGTTGCGCCATATCCAGGAAGATATGGCCTACCTACGATAAGAGTAGAACTTAAGACCTAATAAACAGAACCCGCGCAAAAATCGCCAGAATCACGGCGACAATCACGGGGCATTGGCCAATCGGAGGTATCCCTTACAACCCCCACTGCCGTAGTTGCGGGAACGAAAATGAGAAGGAAACTGTCTCCCATTTCCTCTGCAAATGTCCGGCACTAGCAAGAGCCAGACTGCGTGGGCTAAACCATCTATTCTTCGACGACCTTAACTACATCTCGGGTAAAGAGATACGAGATCTAATCCGTTTTATTAACTCCACAGGCTGGATCTAGGCACCGACTGTCCCACATCCTCAACAACACACATTACCAACCAGGTCACACGAGTCGTGATAACAAAAAGGCACATCTAGTGCTACTTTGATTCATACTGAACCGCCACCTCTACCTAGGACAATATGCCAGAAGATTAAGGGCTCCCTTCAATGATTTTAGCAGAAGCTGTAGATATGAGGAGGAGGAGAAAACTACAACTCACCTCCTCTGCCACTGTCCAGCGCTTCTTTTTGGTCACCATCACTTCAATGATAACAGTGACCTAAGCCAAATCCTCTAAAGTAAAATCTTATCCTTTATCGACAAAAATAGTTCTATGAGTAGAATTCTCATAAGGGAATTCTATAGGCATCAAAATGAGCTTTGAGCCTTAGTGAGTCCTACCTAGCCTAACCTAACTTGCCCAGCATCATATCTTTCCTTGCGTTATCCACTACTCACATCAAGCTAAAGCTAAACTTTTAAGAGTTTAAGGCCGAGTTGCAGGAAGAAAATATGAAAAAGTGTTCAAAAGTGCTTCTCCATCAAGGTGGGTAAGGACCTCACTAACACCTTCGATGGCAAAAAAAGGATTTGAACAAGGCGACTTTCTGTCATGGAATTCCTTTAACAACATTCTTGAAGGAATTGTGCAGAACACAAATAGCACCACCAGAGGCACAATCTTTCAAAAACTCCGTGCAATTGCTTGCACATACTGACGGTATTGACGCCATGCAGCGTGATGTCAGGAAGCTCTTTCGTGAGTATTGAGACGAAAACGGCGAAGATGGGTTCAATAGCAAACGACAGCGAAACAAACTACATTTGTTTGTTTTGTCAGCTAAAGGGTGCCCTCCTCAATCTACGAGGCGTTCATTTACAACGAGGCGTTTAAGTACAACGCTCACATCTAGGTTAGGTTAGGTTATAGGAGTGGCTGCACTTATGTACAAACTCACGCGTATCTCCAAGGATTCATCGTGTTCCCCGGTGCGGCGTGGGGTACCTACAATGAATAGAACAATGAACGCTGACATCTGGTCTGGTGCATCAAAAACGGTGCTATCTATTCTAAATAGAATACGCGTCAAAACATATAGGTAACAGGGGCATTACGAAGTCCATCGACTCCCTCGAACACAGCAAAAATGTTTCCTGTCTCCCACTGTTTTATCAGTTCTTTAAGAAGCAGTATTCTAGCGAGTTGCATTCCACCCTTTCAACATTTCACCAGCAATACGTGCCATGCTTCGAATGCATATCAGTTAACTTTTAACCCTTTCCTAGCCCGCTGAAGTTTCAGGCAGAACGCTACCCTACACAGATATTACATTGAGATAGTTAGAAACCTTGTCTACCGAGGTTCCACCATCAACTCAGACAACGAAATCAAGGCAAAATAATTCTTGGCAATTGGTGTTCCCTCAAAAACCTAAGCTGACTCTATACAAGCCCCTATCGTCCCAGTCCTACTCTACAGATGAGGTTATCTTCGGTTGTTTTTAGCCAAAAATCCTTCTGGTGATCTTTGGTGCTATCTGCATAGATGGGGATTGGAGTAGGAAATCCAATGACGAATTGTATGGGCTGTTGAGCGACAACGACTTAGTAAGAAAAGTCCAGATACAACGACTAAGATGGTTAGGATATATACTAGAGCGCTCCGACTCGAAGAGTCTTCGAACCCATCCCGGATGGGGAAGGAAAACCACGCAAGTGGAAAGTGTACCTCAACCAAATTGAAGTGCGAAACTGAAGGCAGCTGGCTAAAGATCGACTCTTCTTGGTTGAGGTCCAGGTTCACGCCGCAAGAGTACAACAATTTTGCCATGAAAAAGCTTCTCAAACCGCGGTTCGCAGTCGGCATTAAAACTGTAGGTCCCTTCAATTCGAAGGAAGAATATAACACGCACGACGTTGTGAGAAGGTAGGTCTTGGCTCTCGATGAGCTGTGGTGCCAAATATATATACATATGCATGTCTATAGGTCATTCTACACTTATGTTGTACGAATTAGGAAAGAATCCGTACTTTTGACAATTTTTCTCGAAAGTTATTCCGGTAATGCCTGATACGACAGTCGCAAAGGTTAGTAGGTTTGGAGTGGTCCTCTAGAAAATAGGTACACTTATACCAAAAACAGGTCCATGGTTATACTCGAACCCTAGCAAACTCTGAGTGCTAGGGTTTGAAACCCCCGAAAACTCCGGAAACCATTTAGATTTCCTAGCGTAACAGTTTAGATCGCCCTTTAGTGGCAGTGTTCAGATTAGCAAGATCGTTGATCAAATATTCCCCTACGATAGATTCTTCCTCGTCTGTGTAGCTCCTACAGTCATCATTGTATTCAATGTCCAATCCCTGAGCAGGTCTACCTAGGTTGCAGTGTTATGATGTATTTTAGTTTTAAGAGGTGATCTCTTATGATCAAGGAGAGGTCAAATAAGACAAGCATTGTTGCAATAGTCTAGATGTTGCCATCTATGGTTTGTTTTCGACGGAGCATCAGTGTAGATTAGGTGTTTAATAAGCAACAAGTGTTTGAAAGACTTCTTCTTATCCCTGTTAAACAGCCTTATCTGGCCGCACAGTTCCATGGAATGTCATAATAACCTGGGATCCAACAGAGTGTAATGCTGTGCTGTTTAGTGATCTCATTCAGAGGCTCATGATAGTCCTTCATTACCCTAGATCTTTTAGTGTTTAATACAAGAGATCTGATAGCAGTTTGGCTGTCTTTCCTTGATACTGGGTTAATCAGCAGTCCTGCGGCGTCCCAACTGACTCTGACTTGAGACTTGAGACGCAACAGTGATTAGAGAAACTGAAAGAGTGGAAAACGTCAAGATCTCCCGAAAAGACTCTGTAATCGACTGCCTCAGCTGTTTTAGAGCCTAAGCGAGGTAGATTCATTATGAAGAACTTAGGGCTAAGTCCAGGAGCTTCTATCCGATATTGTGTGGTTTTACCCTGTGTTGATGTCATTTTCAGTGGGCGACATTTTAGTTGATTTAGGAAACCTGCCGTAAAGCAATAGGATTTTGGCAGTACAGGCTGAAGACTAAAGGGTAAACTATTAAGCATTTGAAGCTTGACGCTGTGAATTGTTAAAGGGGCGTTGTTGTAAAAAAAATGTCAAATTCCAGGACTTTGGTTCAACGAAAAAGCTGCATTATTAAAAATATCCACAAGTAGTAAATGCTGCCCAAGAAATATTGACCCTAACAATGTGTCCAAGCGTATCGACTTCTCCATAAATATCGGTAACGACCTTACCAACTTAACGCGCTGTTGAAAGCATTGTGCGAAACTTACAAGCCCAACTGACATTATTAGCAGAACTTAGCAAGCTGTCACTGGGCGCATTCGCGAGTATTGAGGCAGAAGCGCCGAAAATGGGTTTAACGGTGGACGAGGGCAAAATAAATTTCTTGCTGTTAACAAGAAGAGACACCCAACATCAACGAATCGAAGAGTACGTCATAGTTTAACTTCGTCTACCTCCGCTATCACTGCTGACAATGACATCTTCTTTAAGCTGAGAAGCCAATTGACTAGTAAGGCCCTATCCTGTACAACTAAGGAAACTTTGTGCAAGACCCTAATCGTCTCAGTTTTTCTTTAGGGCGATGAAGCATTGACTATATCGAAGGCGGATGAAGATGTCGATATTCGGTCCCTTTTGCGTTGACGTCCTTTGAAAGAGAAGATTCAGCTACAAACTATATAAGCTGTACAGCGCAGCGAAATTGCATTGGACGTTCACGTTGGAAAGGATACGTAGAACGAATTGAGACCAGGGCTCTGGTCCGCAGTCTTCGAATCCAACCCGAAGGGACAACACAGGAAAGGAAGACCTAACTTCAGGTGGAACGCACAAATAGAACTGGACCTCATTCAATTTGAAGTGCGCAACTGAAGGCAGCGGACTAACTGAACGGGCTTGTTGGTTAAAGTCGAGGTCCACTCGAGTGTAGCGTCACTTATGTAAGTCGGTTTTTACTGAACTTGCTTAATCTGTCCTGCCTTCGATACACACATTCTTTTGGGAAGCGAACGACGTATGTACGATGAAAACATTGTTCGATCTGACAAACTGCCAACTGCAAGGTAAATTTGAAATCACACCCTTCGATTCGGTGAAAATGTAAAGGTCTATGGATAAAGAAGTGCATGTGCTAGGAGGGAGTCTGGCACTGGACAATCAAGAAGAGTTCTAGCACATGCAGGTGAAATAACACTGACTTAAGTTTTGAAAAAAAAAAAAACAAGGTCATGCAGCAATGTGGCGATTTTGGTGCGACAAAGGAATATGGAGACATATAAACAAGCCAGCTAGGTAGGTAAATAAAAGTGGCTTTCTGGTAAGTTCAGCAGAAACATTAGTGGCGCTAGTATGCCTTTTTTTTACCACAACTCACGTGACCTGGCTGTTGATGGGTTCAACTGAGAAAAAGTATGAGTTGTTGCAAAGTTTTATGCCAGAAATCTCTGATAATTCCGTAAAGAAGACTTTGTCAAGAGTGAGATGACTCGATGACCAATGATCCGCACCCGAGGGACAGCGCAGTAGAGGAAGACCGCGACTCAGGTGGCGCACGCAAGTTGAAGGGAACCTCAACCGTGCGAAACTGGAGGCAGCTAGCTAAAGATCGAGCTGGCTGGAGACACTTGTTGGTTGAGGCCCAGGTCCAACCCGGACTGTAGTGCCACCTTAAGTAAGTAAGTAAGAGAAGACTGGATTTAGTAAGTGCCGGCCATTCACAGAGGAAGCCGATTAGAGTTGCAGCTACGGCAATGAGTGTTGAAGGGAATGCCTATCTTGGCAACGTGTGAGCCAATTGGCCAGTAGCCTGTGATAATTGCTTCAATTCTTGCTATCTCGGTGTGGATTAGGTCATGCGTCCTCTTTTTATTGTAGGATGGGCCATAGGCTGTTCTACCTAGAGTTGACAATTGAGAGAAAGTGCTGGAGAATTCTTCCATTTATGAGTTCAATCGGGGAGCAGACTAACTTCGCAACTAAACTATTAAAAAGTTCGACTAGTGCGGCGCCTCTCTTATTCCCCTCTATCTTGCTACGGCCGAGTGCCCAGAGGAGAGCGCTTACCTGGGTAATAATTTCCTTACACGGTTCTACTAATTTTGAGGACGAAAAGTGTGAATGGAGCGATTTGATAGCAACCTGACTGTGAAGGTTTCCCTGTGCTGGGTTCCAAGGCACAGGGGCGTTCCGGGCAACTGCAGAACGGACGAGCTAGCAAAAGTGGAAGTTAGTCAGAACCTCTCTAAAGATTGGTGGGAACCGCCTGTCTCTTTAGAATTGATAAAATCTCGCCTCGATATCGACGCCAGAAGAATGGTTTATAGTAGGTGTCTTTCCTCGAAACAGATATGGTCTAACCTAGATCTGAAGCAAACAGAAAGGTTTCTGTCCATAAATAGGAAATATATTAGTGTTATAGTAGGAGTGCTTACAGATCACTGCTTGATAGGCAGATACGCCACTAGACAGGGCGTCCCTTCCAACGATTTCTGAAGAAGCTGTAGAGACGAGGAAGAGGAAGAAACGGATCTACTTTGCATCAGGGCAGTACCCTTTCAAGGCTAAGGAGGCAAAGTCTAGGAGAATATTTCAACGAAGACCTAAGTGATTTAGCAAAATTCCAATTGTACAAAATAAAGAGTTTTGTTTGTGGATCTGAATGGCTCTGAACATAGTGTGATACGCAAAGGGGTCTGCACTGTTAAGTTGCCCATAGCTTCTTCCCTAAACAGGAAATTAAATATAAAGGTTCCTGGTGTCAGTTTCCGGTACTTTACGTGGTATTACAATGGGTCTACATCCTGGCCTCAGTAACCTAACTCAACCTAAGTTTCAGATAAACAAGCGAATATGGCAATTATAATGCAGGTTCTAGGGTCTAACTAAGGAACTCTCAAATTGTATGCATTTATCATGAGTAATAAACAATATTTTATTTCTAAAAATTCACAAAATCCTCTTTAGTGCAATGCGAAACATTAAATATGAAATTTAAGACAGACAAAGTGAATGAAAGTAACCAAATGTATAAAGTTAACGAAACAATAAAGCCCATTCCACCACCAAGATTATTAAAATGCCATGAGATACATTTATTTAAAAGAAAAGAAAGCATATTGACGCGAGGTTCTTACACCAAACATCTATAAATACATATACATACACCATACACCTACCTAAAACAATATATATAGTTAAAAAAAAATGAAATAAATAAAATATAAATTCATTTAAACAAAAAAAAAAAAAACTCGTGAATAACGATATTCATTTCCATTAATTTTACAAACCTTCCTCGCGCCAAGTACCCACAAAGAAATAGCCTCTTTTGCGGTAAGGAGAGCATGATTACTGCCGCATTCTGTTCTACATTCTGCTGCCTATAAAATACACATACATAGATTGTTTTTGTTCGTTTTTTTTTTGTGATTTTTGAAATTTATTTAAATCTTTAACAAGAAAAAATATAAAAAAAAATCATTTAAGGGAAACAGTCTACCGGAAAGGAAAAGAAACAAATTTTTTTTTTTTACAAGAAAAGTTAGTCATATACGTACATGCATTTGTGTTATAAACTTTCAAAAAACTATACATAATCATGCAAATAAAAATAAAATAAATAATATAAATCAACTTCTCTGTTATTTGAGAATTTTGTTAACCAGTTTTTTTTTAATTATTAACCATGCCCTCCTAGTATATACTTTTAAAAAATTGTCAAATGAAATACGAGTATGTACTTGTTTATTGTTAAGTGCGAGGGTGCAGACTAAGCATTTTTTTTTAAAGATGAAAACAATATTTTTTATCCCTTTTAAATGAAACAAATTTATGAGTTTTGCTGTATATAAATATTTAATTTAACATTTTTTTTTTCCTTTTAACTTAACACAAAAACATTTATGTATAGAAAAGCCTATGAGAACTTAAAATAAAATGACGAAAAAAAAAAAAAAAAACATGAAAGAATGTTTGCAAAAATTAACACATATGTAAATATTTAAGAAAAAAAAAAAACATATATAGTTATGAGTATAAATTGTAACGTTTACACTTAATGCTTGACGCGTTTACAATGCCAAATGCAAGATGCAAAACAAAATGGAGAATAGAATGAAAAAGATTTTAAAAAATCTTACGCGAATGTTTTCCAATTCATCCTGTGTACTTTGGAGTTGATGCAGCAGTTCCGTAATGGAAACTTTATTTGGAGCTCTGTGTGCCAATTCTAGTGCCTGTAAGAAGAAAAGAATAAAAAAAGAAAAATTAATTTTATTTTAATATTTAGCACTTAGACACATAGTCACATAGACACAAGTCTCACTGTGTTAGGTCCCAGACATCGAAAAGGCTAATAAACTGGCAAAAATAGGATCAAAACTAAATCAAACAAAGGTTGGTCGATTCTCAAGGGAAGTCAAATACCTAGGGGTATCTCTAGATTCAAAGCTACAGAAACGAACAGACTTACAGAGACGCACAAATAGACAGATATACGAACATACATGCGCACACAGCAGCACGTAAACTTATAGAGAAAAGTAGCAGAGGGAAAAACTAGAATGTTCTTTTGTTTTTTTTTTTTTAGAGGTTTGGCTTTTAAATTGGCAACACTGTTTCTACAAATGGTCAATTTGACAGTTGAAAGTTTGTACGTTTTGCCATTTTACGATAGATAGATTAATTTCAGAACAACGCGTGCAAATTGTACAAATTTAGTTTGAAAACCATGGTTCGGTTCGCCAAACTTATCGTGCGCTACGTCTATTTTACGGTCGACTTAATCGTCCATCTAAGCAAGTTATTCGGAACACGATGAATCGTTTTTGCACCACGTACACTCTAGTGGATAATACGCATCCCCAAAGACGCATCCTCCATCCATTAAAACTCACTGTTTGGTGTGCTTTATGGGCTGGTGGAATCATCGGCCCATATTTCTTTAAGGACGATGCCGGCCAGAATGTTACCGTCAACGGAGAGCGCTATAGAAACATGATCTCTGACTTCTTCGTTCCTCAGTTGAATGGCATTGACGTAACAAAGCTTTGGGTTCAACAAGATGACGCAACATGCCATAAGGCGCGCGACACCATTAATTTATTGCGGGAAACATTTGCTGAGCGCATAATTTCGAGTAATGGGCCTGTGGGCTGGCCTCCACGATCCTGTGATCTCACACCTTTAGATTACTTTCTTTGGGGGTATGTGAAGTCACTAGTCTATGCCGATAAACCAGAGACTTTGGACGATTTGGAAGTCAACATTCGCCGTGTTATTGCTGATATACGGCCCCAGTTGCTCGATAAAGTTGTCGAAAATTGGACTTCACGATTGAAGCTTGCATTAGCTTCAAGTGTTTTATTTCATATTGAATTTGAATAACTCTAAAAAAAAAAACACCCTTTACATACATGTACATAGACCTTTCGTGCAATGCACAAACATCCCCAGACGTACAGACTCACACAAATTTGTGGACAGGAGGCAGCTACGGCTGAAAACCACCCCCAGGATGAAATGCCACAATGGCGGTGCCATGAGGGAGCATAGTTTAAGTTCAGGTTATAGTCCTACACTCTGGCTTTCGATGCTTTCCACAAAATTCAAAACTCACATGGGAAGCCCACCCCAACAAGGTCATAGACAAAGCCAGGGTCTCACTATGGACCAGCAAATGTCTCCTAGGAAAGAACTGGGCCTTAACCCCAAAATGACGCTATGGTTATACACGGCCATTGTCAGACTTATCTTCACCTACGCTGCACCGGTTTGGTGATAAAAATCAAGCAAACGACGACATAGACCAAGCTCGATAAACTATAAAGACTAGCCTGGGTGTGTACAACAGGAGCAATGAGAACAGCTTCAACTGCAGTGTTAGAAATATTTTTAAATCTTCCAACTCTTCACCTTCTACACCTATATGCTCATCATGGAAGATGAATCTAATTCCATACTCATTCATTCAGCTATAACACAAGTAATAACAGCAAATGCCTTGTAAGAACAACCGAGGCATATCCCTGCATAATGTAGTCTACAAGATCCTATCCAGTGTACTGTGTGAATGAGTAAAGCCATTTTGCACCACACTCATCGGCACCTATCAGTGTGACTTCCGGCCCGGCAAGTCGAAGATAGACCAAATCTTCACACTGCGGCAAATCTAGAAAAAGACCAACGAGTTCAAGTCGATACCCACCATCTTTTCATCGACTGCAAAGCCGCATACGATAGCATTCATCGCACCGAACTATACAACGCGGTGGCCGAATTCGGATCCCGAGAAAACTAATCCGGTTGTGTGGCGCCACGCTAGAGAACTTGCAATGCACCATGCAGCTTGGGAACAGAACCTCCGAATTATTTCAAACATGCACCGGATTCCGGCAAGGAGACGCACTGTCGTGTGACTTCTTTAATCTTGTGCTGGAGCAGATAGTGCGAAAGGCCGGCGTAAACACAGAAGGCCACTATATAAATATAACAAATACATCCAGCTGCTGGGATACGCAGACAATATCGACATCATCGCCCGTTCCCAGCGTGCCATTATTGAAGCTTTTGCGGCAGGAGAAGGTCTCACGATTAACGAGAATAAAACTGTCTACCAAAAACCGATCCGTCGAACACCATCTAAGTCAAAACCTAACAATTGACAGCAATAATTTTGAGGTAGTGAAGGAGTTTATCTACCTCGGGGCAACTTTTAACATCACAAATGACACTCTAGTGGAGATTCGACGAAGGATTACCTTAGGCAACCGCTGCCACTTCGATTTGTCCAAACAATTAGAGTCCAAACTCCTAAGTCGAAAGTCCAAAATCATGTTCTGCAAAACCCTGATCTTGCCAGTCTTGCTTTATGGAGCTGAACGCTGGACAGCGGAGCAGATCTTGGAATCCTTCGAAAGAAGAAAAGACCAGTAGTGGTCTGCGAGGAGGGCGAATGGAGGAGAAGATATAACCGCGAACTCTACGAGCTGTACAAAGATGTGGATAAAGTCCGGAAGGCAAAAATCCGTCGACTGCACTGACTCGGCCACATCGAGCGAATAGACGAGAATGCTCCAGCTAAGAGGATCTATGAATGCCAGCCACCTGGTTCAAGAAGAAAAGGAAGACCGAACCTCCGGTTTAAAGATCAGGCAATCGCGGATGCCAGAAACCTTGGTCTAGTAAACTTGAAGCAGCATGCCTGGACAGTGAAGGATGGTAAGCGGGATAAGTTCAGGCTCAGACCCTCCAAGGGTCACTGGTCACACACAACAGACCCCATCTCATTTGGATACCTGGCCATAGCGGGTATGAAGGCAATGAAAAGTCAGATGAACTGGCCAGAAAAGGTTCTGCATCAGCCTTCATGATGCCAAAGTCATTCTGCGGCCTCCCATAAAGTAAAGCAAATAATTGGCTAAGAAGTAAAGCATAAGAAAGAAACGGAAGGTAACAGACGAGCTAAAGCTTTTTTACTAACTTCTTCCAAAAAAAAGAACGAAGCAACTTCTACAACTTACAAGAAGCCAGTCGGGTTAAAAAACATCTCATGACTATGGGAAGGGAAAAGCATAAGACAATACATGTAGGATGTGCAACGAAGAACCAGCAGAGCACAGTGTAACTACTATCTCACGGCGGAAGATATAACCACCAGCCATCGCCAGATTCATAGCTCACTTCGGCATCATGGAAGACCTTTAAAGACGAGGATATTAAATACAAGAGGCCCACTAGTGGTCGCAGTGATAAAGAACTAAGGCCCACCTCACTATATAATCTAATCCAATCCAATGGTCGATCAATCCGTTCGGACTCGTATAGAAGCTCTAAAACAAGACACACAGTTAGACTTATGGAAACTTGCCGTTGAGAGATGGAGCACGCTCCTATCATTCCGCATATCAATGGTGTGGCTACAGCAAAACAAAAGAAATATTTACTCTGAACAGATCGTGCTTAGCACTAGTGATCAGCATACTTACAGGCCACAACCTAGTGGCGGTCCATCTAAAAAGAATGCGACTTCTGCAGAGAGTGTGGTGACATAAACACGAAGGCGGACCCGATGCACTTTCTCTGTGACTGCTCAAGCCTCAGTGCCTACTTCTACGGCGACCCAGTCAACAATCCCACCAAAGGTCATCCTAAAATGTATACAAGATTCGCAGTGGTTTAGGGCGGCGATCAAACAGATATTCGCTTATAGGATCCCACTGAGGATGGATCCATGAGGATTGTGGCGATGGCAGAGCAATTAAACATATTCCCCCGCTGGGTACTGGCATACATTTCTGGAAACTGTAGGGCTAGGGCCGACGAACTCGAGAAGCTTGGTACTACAATACAGATTTTTTCTGACAAAGATAATCTCAGAGTTAGGTTAGAGTGGCGGGCTGCATTAATGCAACCACACTTAGATCAGAGAAGGTTCTTCTTTAAGAAAACTACCCGCAGGACCAGCTTACTTTGAATCACTGAAGGATGTTTATGCTGCAGTCAACCAGTTCGTCCAAACTGTGGAAGAAGCTAGCTCCAAACTAGACATTACTTCGAGCAAAGAGAGCTGGGCACATAGGAAGAAGGTGGGAGTATCGTCTCTTTCTTCTCCTCAGCTTCTACAAAAATCATTATAGGGGAGGTTCAGCCTATTGACGTTCCTGTCAACGGTGCAGTGTCCTATTACAATCCCCACAATTGTTTGATAAGACGGTGAAAGCGTTTGTGATCCAGCCAAATCTGTTTGGTGATGAGGCAAGTGGAACCATCCATCCACCTTGCGGTTCGTGATGTTGATCGTGTTTCTTTTAAGTAACAACCTACAAGTGGTGAGAGGTTGTCACATGGTATAACCTGTCAAACTTGTAGACTAGTTTGGCCTTTAATACACCAAAAGCGCTCCACGAAATTGATTTTGCTAAACAGTAGAATTCACTATAGCTGTCACCACACAGAACAATGCCCTAAAGACAGACATACCACTCGACAGGGACTCCCCACAAATGATTTCTGCAGAAGCTGCAAGAAAGAAGAGGAAGAAGCAGTCGTCTATATCCTTTGCACCTGTCCAACGCTCGCCCTCTTAAAAGACAGAACTATCTCGGTACGATGATTACCTTCCTAACTGGAACCGAACATAGCGATGACAGCCACGACCACCCTAAACTTTAACAAGAAACAACTACAAACGGTCTTGACTGCTAGACCATCTAACTCGAATTGAAACAAGTATCTTGACGTCTTTTATGGCGTGAATAACTAGCAATTGGGTTGCAACATAACCAAACATAAATGAGGAAGTCCTTACACACTCTTAATATCTAAAAGATAAATACTCACATGATCAGCTCGAGCTATTCGCTCTGCCTCCTGTCCCTTTGTGTACATGTGTAAGTACATTTTATTTTGTTTCTCATCCTGTTCGACAAGTCTACGTTGTAAGTCTTCCAATTGTTTTTCCAATTCTCGAATACGCTCCTTCGCATGCTCGTAATCGGGCACAATGTCCGCATAACGTGTATTGCATTCTGCCAACTTCTGCAGCAATGCCTCCACTCGATCATTATGGGTTCTCTTTAGATCACTTGTACTCGAGTCTTGAGTTTTAATAAGCTCCTCAATACGCTGCTCATATAATTTAATCAGTTCCTGTCGTTGCTCCTCGTAGCTATTTGGTTCATCACTACCGCAAGCGATGTCCTGTGTATGAGCATACGAGGAATCTTTCGAGTGCACAGACGAAGTTGTTAAATCTTCAAAATGTCCAGAGTCAGCATAAGAGCTCTGCATTTCCGAGTGACAAATATGATGATGCTGATGATGAACACCGTGTTGGCTGTGTGGAATGTGTCTGGGGCTAGACTTGACTGCAGCTCCTTCGTCTACCATATCGACAATAGGTGAGACATCTTGCGAGGTTTTCAAATCTGCTTCACGTACAGTGACGGCATCACTGGAATTCGAACGATCTTCGGGTGAACTAAGGGATGCTTTGAAAAGTCTCAGTTCGACTACCTCCCTGGTGAGACGAAGTATTTCGGTATCTTTCTGTTCCAGGTCATGACGTGCGGCGCACAGGAGCTCTTTGAGACGTCGAATTTGTCTCTGAGCCCGCTGTGTCGGTGTTAGGTAGTCTTCTCCAACTTGTCCGGCATAATTCGAACAATGAACGACATATTTCATCTTTCGTCCACTAAAAGTGGTACCATTTCTGAAAAAAAAAAAGAAAAACACGTTAAACCCAAGCAAGAAAGAGAGAGAGAGAGAGAGAAAAAGCACAAACCTTGCCACATAAGGATGCTCGCAGGACATTGTTGAACGGCCGGATGTCGTTGTTGCAAAACTATATAAAGAATCTAGATCATCGTCTAAATATGTGCTCGGGGAGTCCGGGGTCACAGGCGGTGTCTTCGGTGTTAGCTTCGATTCGGGCACCGTCGACAATGGTGTCCGTGTCAATATGGGCGGTGTCTTCGGAGTTCTTCCAGTTGGTGTTCCAGCTTTCGATGAAGACGCAGACTTGTTTGCATTCGTTGACGGTCCGTTAAGGTTTAAAGACTGCAAAAAATAACCAAAATGAGTGTGTGGCAATGAGAGAAAGGCTCAAGACGTAATTTTTTTTTTGCACATAAAACGAACAAAACAAGGGGAAAATTGGCGTTTCTTTTGCGGTATCTTACGGATTAGACTGCAAAAATTGCAGAAAAAAGAAAACCAAACAACGAATTTCATGGCTGAATTGCTTGGATTTCATTGAATTGGGACGCACTCATCCATGGAAGTTTCTCAGCGTGATTACCTACTACCAGTTGACTGTACACTGGCTTGATGGAGTAAGCCATTACAAGGTGCAATCTTGCGCTAAAAAGGTGATGGTTTATGGTCTTTGAATATTTTCGTATTTGTAATTTATTTTTTCACAGTGTATATACTATTGAAAGGGGAGGGGAGGATCCCTAGTGGAATGAAGAGAAATGTGAAACAATGGCAAATGAAGGGGAATAGGAGAACGTTTTGGTATTTAGTTTTAATTGTTTTATGTAACCTCATTTAGGTAGTGCAAAGGCAAGACTAATGAGTTTACCTTCCGAATTAGCATTCATTGTTCTTCTAAGACGTGTCTGTGCTGTGCATACATAATTACCGACTTTATGAAGATTTCCATGAAATCGCCGTCGATGTCTGGCTGGCAGAAGGAGAGAGGCTTGGGAATTTTATGACCAAATTTTTATGGAACTTTAATTGCAAAGTCGGTACTCGTATGTTTGTGTATTTTTTTTTTGCATAACTTGCTGCAACACTTGGATTGTCTTGACCCCAAATCAAGTTGTTATGATCAAGATTTTTAAAGAAAAAAAATTGAAGATACATATGTAACTAAGTATGTTGCGCATGCTCGTAAGACCGGAGAAATGTACTTATTACAAGTTTAAACCATTCAAGTTGGCTGATGCCTCGAAGTAGGTTGATGAGCGGAAGTTACGAGCATGTATGTTAAACTCGGTAGTAAAGTTCATTAAATGACATTTGCAACAGCTGTTTGTTTAATTCACTTCCCTCCAGAAACACAGACCGGAAACGTTACGTGAAAATATGCATCTTGATGAATATACACACATGCAACTGACGTGTAACAGAATTGGGAGTGGGCGGGAGTGTATTCTCCAAAGATGTCAACGTTAGCATCTCTTTCTGGTTGCCTGACAATTACAGTGTCTTCCAAGCCGAGATAATGGCAATCAAGGAAGCCCCATCGCGGCTGAGGTATAACGTACTACCTACTCGGGATATCACAATTTTTACTAATAGTCAGGCCACGATCAAATCCCTGGAATCTGTCGCCTTTAACTCAGAAACAGTCCTAAATTGCTTGTCTCTTAACGAGATGACTGAGCAATTCTAAATTCAATTTATATGAATGCCAGGACATAGGGACATTCCAGACAATTACATGGCTGATGAACTGGCCAGGAAGGGCACAACTCTATCGATTTTTTGGAATTTAAGCATGTCTCTTGCCACCTAAAAGAGGGTGCAATTGTTGTGAGCCAGGGTAGAGCCACGGAGGCAACTTCGGTGTAGGTGAGGAAGACGGTGGCACGCTTGTCGTTGCTCGGTTCAGCTCGTCGGACGGAGGTGGTTCTTGTCAACCCTTGTAGCTAGCAGAAGAAGAAGGTGTTCCCTAATACCCTAAATTGACGTCAGACGGACAGAAAAGAAAGAAAGGGAAGAAAGGATCATTTGTCCAAGGACCTATGCCAATACCCGAGAGAAAGACAGGAAAAGAATTTCGCGAACTACCCTAACTAGCCTAAACTTAACCTAAACTATGCTAACACTTAAAGCTAAACCTATACTAGACCTATCTATTTTACCACTATCCTTACCTTAACCCTAAGTGCATTATCTTTTCTCGTATCTCCCCCGAGTAAGGTTCGTCAAGAGCCCGAGACTTACCAGATGTTGTTGGCAAAGGTTGGCCAGCCCACCCTACGTTCTTACAACACAACCTGCGCTATCTCCCACAGCCGATACTGCAGGCCCCTAAGAGACCTTCTGGTCACGACCCTACTCGTGCCATTTAAAAGAAACGCGATCGACACTGCCAATCACAGATGGACAGAAGGTAACACCTGCCTTTTCAGCAAGCAGAGTTGGCCAAAGCTGGACCTTAAACGTTCTCACTGTCTCATCAGAGAGAAAAGTCTACTCATAAGCACCATAGTAGGTGTCGTAATGGGACACTGCACCATCGGCAAGTACGCCAAAAAGCTGGGTCTCCTCTACAATGATTATTGCAGAAGCTGTATGGACAAGGAGGAGGGGAAGACAATTCTCCACCTTCTTTGTACATGTTCGGCCCTCTCAGCTCGAAGAAGAGCATACTTAGGAGCTAGCTTCTTTCACAATCTAAGTGAACTGGCTGACATCAGCATATGCATCCTCCAACGCTCCATAGCAAGCTCCGGCTGGTTCTGCGGATAGTATTTCTGGTTGAAGTATAGATCCATGTGGTAACACAAAGGACCTTATCTGGTTTAAGTGAGGTTGCAACCTGCAGCCTACCACTCCTACCTAACCTAACCTAAGAGTAGATTTCTGACCGATCAGTCTATCTTCGTTTCTTCTAAAGGGACTTGAGAGGATCATTAAGAGTCACCTCAGATCAACCGTAAACACTTTTATGATCTCAAGCTCACGGCATGGTTAAAATAAAGGTTAGTCGAGTACTATATAAGCTAACCGAAACAATTGAGAGGTCAATTGCAAAAAAAGCAATACACCCCCTAGTTGCGTTCCTTCTGAAATTTAGGGTGCGATCAAACCAAGTGCAACCACTGGGGCGGCACTGTCAGGCATCGGAGTAAGTAAGTTGCTTATCGCGATGCAAAAGAGTCGTCAACGCTAAGATGGGTAACACCAAAGATCCGTCGGTAGAGGAACTTCTCAAGGGCAGGTCTCCTAATATTTCCTCTGGAACACGGCTTTAAATGATCTGCTTATGGATCTGAAGAAGAATGGCTAAACTTAGGTTGCATACGCGAATGAGGATGACGTTTCGATTACTGTCTTAGGAATCCACCCTCACGTTCGCAACGAACTGATGAACAATGCCCTCTCCTCCTCTAACTAGATGGACGGACAAATCTGAGCCTAAAGTGAACCCACACAAAACGAAGCTAGTTCTCTTCTCCAGGAAATATAAAATTCCTGAAACTTACTCTCCAAAATTCTACGGCACTAGACAAATTCTCTCCAATAAGGCTAAATTCCTTGATGTCCTTATTGGAAGTTCAACATTACAGACCGAGCTATGGCAGCCCTTTCCCACAATGGACCTATCACTGGTCTAAGTTTGCTGGTAATAGCTGGCAGCTACTTCAACCTAACCTATGATAGCCCTTTAGGTCTTTTGCAGTTAACTATCGGTCGTCATACCTCCAGTTACCTACTGGCTCTTCATGTCCAATGTCAGGTTCATACTTCTTTATGGAGGAATAGTATGGTGGACTGCACTTGAGAAAGCTCATACCTTAACATGATGATCAAGGTTTAAAGAATGGCCTGTCTCTACATAACTCGGGCCTTGAGATCATCTCCTCGGTGTCGGCCAGGAAGGGCTCGAAGATGGATATAGTACTAGCTGACAGAAAGGTGCTACCAGTCTTTAAAGTTTCATAGATCAAGTCACTGGCTGAGGAATAGTGTCAGTGGTTCCAACGCAACTTATAGCTCGTGCTCAATATAAAATTAACGACGACCCTATTTTCTCTCAGAAGAAGCCACATTGGAACGTTTGTCAGTATTTTAACTGTGCACTGCGCTATAAGAAACGTGGCTAGGAGATTAGACAACTTTACAGACGATTTTTGCAGAATCTGTAGGGAGAAATACTACCACTGCCCAAGTCTCCAAGAGTGACGACTTCTTTGTAAGGCTTTGATAGCTTGGAAGAATTGGCAAAGATGCGACTCACTGGTTTGGTTGCTGTTGGCCACATCGAGCGAATGAATGAGAAATCTTCGAATCTAAGCCACTTGGTTCATGAAGAAAAGGAAGACCGACCCTCCGGTTTAAAGATCAGGCAATCGTGAATGCCAGAAATTTTGGTCTAGTAAACTGGAAGCAGCGTGCCTAAATGGAAAGTGGCATTAGTTCAGGCTCAGACCCTCAAAGAGTCGCTGGCCTGATAAGTAAGTAAGTGTGGATGCATGTCCTACCATATTCTTTAGGGTGCCTCTGGGTGAAATTGTTCATTCCTAGAAGCAGTCCTTATATCCTTACCTAACCTAGCAAAGAGTTACAAAGACGATTTGTGTAGAAGTACACTACGAACATTTTCGTAACCATGTTCCATCTGTCAAATGTAGTTGCCATTCCATATATTGCGAGTCGACCTTAAGCATTCACCAAATGAGAAATCATTTCCGGCTTCGTAGACATTTTTGCTATTTTTTTCTGAAAGTAGGTACCTTCCTGGAAATTACAATGTTCCCCAAATTTCACATTGATGTCATTAAGATTATCGCATGATCCCAAAACGTCATTAATTTAAGCGCTCAACGCAATTAAAACTGCGAATAACTTGTGGTTGACCCCTAGACCAACTCTCTGCAGCAAAAAGGTTAATGCTACGATCCGACAAAGATTAAATTCAGCAAATTGCTTCTATTTCCGTTTGGTAGTAAAATAAACGATATACATCTGTACGGTTACAATCGATGGTGAAACATCATCAATAGGGTAAGCAGCCGTTGAAACCATTTGAGGCACCAAAGAGGGACAACATTTTCAAAGCCTAGCATGCTTCCTGAATCTTATCTTCCTACATCGTTAGAAAAACTATATGAACAGAACAGAGATATTGTAATCCATGCCTGTGCACCCCAGCCAAGGCGCTTATAGAAAATCTATGTCTTCAGGGGAAGCTCTTCGCTACTAAAATACAGACGCTTGTGTGCCTTTCTGGGAGTTTTTCATTATAAACGTCATGAGGCTATCCCATTCACTTGTTTTCTGACTAGTGTGTCAAGGAAAGTCAAACGATCCTAGTACCGTACTTTGGAGAAGAAAAGCCTTGATTCAGTCATTCTAAATGGTGCGTTCATTATGTTCTATAGTCGACCTCATCCTTGAAAACATAACTTCAACGGACGACAAATGTCTGCTGGATCTATCGTGAGAGGTGGTATGCGTTCAGCTCCTGTGCATAACTAGGAAACGATGGCCATTCTACAACAAACAGAAGCCTGAGAGAATCCTGCAAATGCATAAAAAAATCTTCTCTAGGTATCATCATCGGGCATAACATGCTGAACTACCATGCAAGAAGACTGGGATTGAACACGTATGCCCTATGCAGGGGATGTGGTGACGAAGAAGTAGATGAGAACACTCTACACTTTCTTTGCCACTGTCCAGCGCTCTGCCAAGTAAGATTTAACCAGGAAAACACTTTTTCTAGGATCAATCCTCCTCACCCAAATCCATTAATCGTTTTCAGACCAAGACACTTACTTATTCACAGACAGTGGAGCCGCAATTTAAACCCTAAGCTTAATGATGATAAGCCTTTAGCTGGAAGAATAGTGTAAAGAAGAACTTCCTTGCCAAAGTCCCTAGCTAAAGATCACCCTGTCGATGTCGATCTTAAGTTAGAGGAACATAAAAGGAAAGAAAAGAGATGACTAACTCAACTGGTGATGAATGGGCTTATAGCTGGCAGGTCCTTTCACAGCCTTGACTTGAACTAAACAACGCACGATAGCCTCTAGAAATTCATTAAAAACATAGAAGAAGTGTGCAGTGTCTTAAGGGCTATTCTTATCTCTGGTTACCGTTAAGGGAAATGAAAGTAAGCTTTGAAAAGTAAGCACAAATTGTATATCAAGTGAGTCTAGTGCTTTTAGAGCAGTTTGACGTTTCAAGTAAGCAGCGTCAGGCGTGGATACTTCTTAAAGACATTCAGACTAGGTCTCGTTGACATACATATGGTACATGTACTCCTCTGGGCGTATGTTGTTAAAGATTGCAGGAGACGTGTCGCTTCAGAATGTCGTTCTGGAGCAGATAGTACAAAAAGCTATCTATGCAAACGCAAACCTCAAGCAAAAAGGTTTAGTTTTAACGACAAGATCAAGGGTTTATGTTCTTCAATTTGAACAAGAAGTCGAACATTTTAGTCCAAAAAGGGGGAATGTTCAGATTCGGATACCTCGAAGAAAAACACAGAGAGAGTCTTCAAATTCCAAGTTTCAGGTCCAAGAATCATCTATGAATTGTAAAGGCTGCGGCGATGAGGAAGAGCATGACGAAACCTCATATATTCTCTTTAATTGTCCAGCTTTTCAGCACTTAAGAGTCGACGCATCATCGCCTCTAAATAAACCGAATGGCGAATAAACAACGAGCATTGGGGATCATGTGACCCACCAGCAATCTCAGCTGAGCCGTCTTCTCAGGGAGTAGGAGGCTAAGCAAAGAGCGCCCATCAGCTACGAAGAACCGATTAGAAAACGGTGACAGTTGAATTCTCTTCTCAGTGAGTAGGGGACTAAGCTAAGAGCGCCCACGAAGAATCGGTTAAAGATCCAAAAACACGTCGTTTGTAAGTGTCCCTTGTCTCCCATGAAAGGGAAACACTCTAGCGATGCAACCTTTGCCATATCCAGACAGATTTGGCCCACCTAGAACAAAAAAAAAAAACGAATGACCTGATCAATAAGAACCGCATCGAGACAGCAAGAATCACAGCAAGTAGCACGGGCCACTGGCCAATTGGTCCACACGCTGTCAAGTTAGGCATCCCGTTCAACCCCCACTGACGTAGTTGCGACAATTCATACAAAAAGGAAGCGTTATTCCACTTTCTCTGTGACTGCCCGGCACTTGCCAGAGCCAGACAGCGCACACTCGGAAAACCCTTTTTAAAGGAACTTTCTGAGATTTCTTACATAAAATTCAGCAACATTATCAATTTTCTAAACTCCACAGGATGGATATGAAAACTAAACTCTAAGCTAGGCTCATCAACATCCAGGTCACGTAAGTTGATCAAAACGGCGCATCCGCGCTACTTGTGTCTCTGGCAGGTTCACCAGTTTCAACCACTTCTACCTACGTAACTAGCGATGAAAACAAAGAACCAATTCAACTGTACACACCTACATATGAGCTGTACAGCGACACTGACTTGGTCAAAAATATCCACGTACAACAATTAAGATGTCTTGGTTAAGTAGAGCGGATGAAAACTAAATCAACTTCGGCTCCACCCCTGAGGGACTACGTAGAAGAAGACGACCTCATCTCCGATGGCAAGTGAAGGGTAACTTTAACCAACTCGACGTAAGTAACTTGACGCAGTTGGCTAAGGATCGTGCTGGCTGGAGAGGGTCCTTGGTTAAGGGCCTGGCACACCCCAAATTGTAGCATCATCGTAGGTAAGTAAGAATGTAAGTAGGTCAACACTTAGTTAAGCCTTGTTCAAATTTATCAGAACTTCAGAGTGATTTCCAGACCTATAGGCTATAGGTCTCTCTGTTTTTGTTGTCAAAGGCTGTCCATAAGTATGGCAACGACGTCAACCCACTAACCTAACCTAAGAGTTCCATATTTTTAAGGTGATTACAAGTTTAAAAAAATGTCCATTCACTTGTTTAAACCAATTAGTTACCAACCAACCCTGTTCTGACAGTTTCTTGAAAAGTTGGCCAATGTCACACATTTTAGAATTATTTCCCGAACTTCATGACAAACTACACGGACCATAGTAAAAACTCATTAAGCTTTGTTGTGCACAGAAAAAAAAAACAAAACAATGATTGTCATCAGACTAATTATTACTTATCTCTGTGACAGATTCAATCATCGTCAAACCATTAGTTTCGTTTAGGCACGATTCCAACACAATATAGACCGTCATTTCCATCGAAAAAATACCTTTGTTTCCTTTTCAGGATGATTTCCAAGATTTTGTCATTGGCACAGGTACTCGCATACGGTATATCTAAGTAAAGAATCTTGGCATTCAGCCAACTTTACTTCAAAAAAAAAAATAAAATAAAATATAGGTCACTTAAATAAATCTTCACGTACGTTCTTTTGTACATATATGGTGGACTATAGCTAGACGGATGAAGTTTTTTTTTTTTAAATTGAACTGTGGAAAGGCAAAGTTCATACCTAGAGTGGCAACTTTTAATGTGGTCTTCTTTCGTCTCTCTACATGGCAACAATGTCGTGTCAACAACATGAGGAAGCACAACAAAATTGAACTAATTTATGAAGTAAATATGCAAGAAACCGAGTGTGAAAAGAGAAAAAAAAAATCAATTTCTCAGATAGATAGTCGTATGTTTATGCCGTTTTTATTTAAAGATTTTTTTTTTTTTGTATTTTTTGCAAATGAAATATACAATCAAAGGTATTGGTGTCAAAGTAGAATATGTAATGGGATATCTCTTCTTTGCTTTCATACTTTCTCAAGTGTGTTTTTTTCTGTTTTAATTAACGGTATACAACTAATTGGAATTTTGTTGTGACACAATTTAAAAGGACCCTCATGTTATGACGTGGGTTTTGTTAATAAGTTGCTTGTGATTGGTCAAGTGATGGAATACTGTCCAAAAGTGATCAAGATTTGACATTCACATCAAAAAAACATTCAGATCAAGACTTGTTTTTGTTATTGCCAAAGACAATCCAGGAGATTGCATTTGAGGTCTATGGAGGACCTCGTTGAACCTATTTAGGGGTTTAAGAGTGATCTTTCGTAAAATTTAAGTCACGGACTGTTTTTATAGATAAAATTGTTGTTTTTAAGAAATGTTATGCCATTGTTATGAGCCAAGGCAGGGCCACGGAGGCATCTCTGTGTATGCGATGGAAACGGCAGCACGTAGTTCTTGTCCCCCTCCAACATACACCACCTGCTCAAACATTTTTGATTCGTGCCTAAACTAGCTAATAGACGAAGAAAGAAGATCCCTAATACCATACTCAAACCTCGGACAGACATAAATAAAGATAAGAAAGAGAAGATAGGAAAAGAAGGTCTCCAACTCAACGGCCTTTGACAATACAGAGGAGAGAGAATGGGAGGGGGAAGCTTATGCAAATCTTAATTTAGAGCTTTAATCTAAAACCCTGGCCTCAGCCTATTCTACTTAAAACTATCCTACACTATCCCTACCTTCTTCCTCCCCTTCCATCGTCGCTCCTCCATTTAAAATTACATGACGTAGGTGGGAGTTGTGGCGTGGTTTCGTACGCGGAAGATGTTGTCAAATCTTGTTCTCAGACAGATATTCTTTAATATGCTCTAAACCAGCTGACTTCTTGGATAAACAACTTTGGCCTAAGGCACTGCGAATAATTGCCCAAGGGAAATCGTCCAAAATACCTAAGGCTAAGTGTCAATCCGTCTAAATTGGAGTTGGATAAAATTCCAATCATCCTCCCATTTACACTTAACGGTACCTACAAGCCTGAACTTTTTAGACTACTACTCATTTTAGACAGGAAGCTTTTGTGGAGAGAAATCATTGCCGAAACGCGCCAGGAAATCCCTGGTTGCTCTTTAGTGGTGAAAAAAACCATTAGGAACCAGATGGAGCCTACAACTGAAAGTCACCACTTATGGCGTAAAAGTTCTCGGGTAGGTTGAGAACTTCTCTAACAGGTGCGTTTCAAACCATACTACACTTGCTTGCCAAAAGATATTTATGGTATGAAGCAAGCCCTTAACACCGCCCATGGTGTTAAGAAAAACGTGGGGCATGCCATATTCTATTGATTTGCCGGTAGTTTTCCTAAATCAACTGATATGCTGCCCATTGAAAATTAATTCAACATGAGCTACAAGCACACAACACCGGACGAAGCTACAAGCTCACCACTCCTAAGTGTCTTTCTGGCGAAGTACAGATCCATGTGGTTACACAAAGGACCTTATTCGGTCTAAGTGAGGTTGCCTCTGCAGCCTGCTAGCTAACCCTAGTGTCTTCCAAGCTGAACTCAAGGTTATGTGCCACTCGCAATGAGATCTCTTGTAGCCAACCCAACAAAATCTAGGGCAGTGAAGGACTGTCACATAATGTAACACTCTGTAGGGTCCCAGGTCATAGTGACATTCCAAAAAAACTGTGCGGCTACCGAATTAGGCACACAAGGCTCTCGAACAGCAGGAAGCTCGACCATGTCAAAGCGTCTATGTCACCTGATTCACACCGACGCTTTGCTGATCTTGTCTATCCCTGATCCTAAGCAATCCAAAACGTCAATTCGACTAAAAGAGACCAACTCTCGAAACTAACATTCTCACAGGGGACTTCATCCTAGGCAGGCATACTCAGCGTATGGGTATTGTAGGCAACGATTTCTGCAGGAGTTGCTGAGATGAGAAAGAGAAACTATTGTGCATTTTTTTGGACGTGTCCCGCCCTTGCAAACACTAGGAAACTGCCTTGTGTGAATACCTCTTTAACGATCTAAATAACCTGAACAATAGCGTCAATCCAGGGAACTGTAGGGCTGATATGGAACAACTATACCCATTGAAAGGTAAGGATTGTCCCTCGTTTGACATCACTAATCCCCTCCTCTTTATCTTGCTTTGAGATGATGTTCGAGGCAGCAGTGTTTGATAAGGAAGACTATCACCTCAGCTTACTCAATGACTGAAGTTTTTCGTTTTTCTATTTTCTTGGCTAACCTAGCCCTTGTGTCGATGAAGTGAGATTTGGAACTGCTCCTAGCGAGGCCATCTGGTATTTTCAGTTCATTCGATGTGTGAATATTGATCCGAAAGCTTCCTCACCATGTGTTTGCTGGAATTATAAGTGCATTCACTCTACAAGTGCTCCACGTTTAAAAAGGCGAATGTATCCCAACACTTCTTCCACCTCAACGCAGAGAAACAACACAGATGGGATGGACCTCGCCTAAGACCCGCTATTGGAGGCAGTCAACAAAAGGCCGGAGTAACTGGATAGGCTTGCTGGTTGAAGTCGAACTGTAGCGCCATCTATGTAAGTGGTCACCGAAAGCAGCCTATAAATCTGTAGGAACAGAAGAAGACCAACTGAAGAATAGCTTAAGTGCTCTGAGGTAGTCAAGGCTAAGGAGTATACACTTCCTCGCTGATCTCAAATAAAATTTGAATCAGAAGCTGGAAAAAGTATTTTGTAGGAATTATTTAAAGAACATTTAGTCCCGTAGCCAAGATTTCTCTTATCCATCCAATAAGCTTTAGAAAACACTATATCCGTGGCTTGTCAGTTCCTAGAAATGAAAGGCACCTCTAGGTGTGGTCGACTTACGCAGCTATCATGTCTTCTTTTTAAAGAAGTAGGTATGTTTAGTCAAATCAAGCTTGCAAACTGGGACTTGGCGACCATCGAATCTTCTGTATTTCCCGCAAAAAAATCATGTCAGAAAAATCATGCCAAACAAAACCAATTCCATCATCTTAACATTTAATAAGACCCAAAGGGACCCCATTATGTAAACTCTATCTTCTGCCAAGAAATTGTAAACACTACAACCTCAAGCCACACAATCTAGAAGCCCACTCTATCGATAGAAGACTTAATTTCCTTTTCTATTCTCAAACTTCCCGCACATGAATAACCCACATACAGTGTGCGTAAGAAGTATCGATCCAAGATTATAGCCAATAAAGTCACATGAGAACATTGAACCTACATATACCCAAAGAATCCTTAGCAAAAATTCCTCGTTAACATGACAACAAAACACACCCTCGAGTTTTAACAAAACTTTCATAACTCCCTTGATAATAAATTCTCAACAACTACCCACAGTGAATGGAAATTTTATAATTTCCAAGTTGGTCACTCACGTATTTACATTCCTCCAGGTTGTCACTTTGTATGTAGACTAGGTCAAAACGGAACTAACGACTTTAAGCCACGAATGAGTTTATTCCCACAGTCAGACAAAATCGATTGTTAAATTCCACTGCACCTTACACAAGAACTATTACCATTGATTAGATAAATAACCGCAGCACCATATCGTGCTCTTTGGCCACATCCGATAGAGTGCATACACTTCTTGGTTACGACAAACACGTCCGTAGTACCTATCTCCGCAAAAGAATAACTTTTCCTTTACACCGAATTGCAAGATATTTCACTCGAGACGACAACACATTGCGGAAAACTGAAAATGGTGAGAAATTCTTCAACCTTATGGGCAAACACACAAAGTATCTTCAACCCCTTCTGTTTCAAGAATTCTGTAAGAGCTTCCCTTATGTAAGACGAGAGAGAGAGAGGGGAAAAAAATGACAAAAACCCTTGGGAAGCGCAAGGGAAATGTTCCAAAAACCAACATATTCCCTTAGCTCCATCTTACTGCTTGATGGTAGGGGATGAACAGTGGTGATGAAAAAAATTCGAACATTTGTTGATTGTTTAACATCGTAAGGGTTCAACAGACAAACAGATGTACGACGGCTTCGGAAACAAACTTTTTTTTGAAATTTATACCATTTTACCGCCGGATCGTATAACCCACTTCGCTGCGTTAGCCTTAAGCCTGAAAATACACGACCAATGGTTGGACACATTTGGTGTTATAAACGTCAATTGCATCGTGTGTTTCCACACAACCGACCGTTGTACCGATATTGTAAGGTAGCATGGACTTGGTCTTGATCCCAAGTCGGTACAGCGGTTGTATCGTGTATTTCCAGGTTACGAGAAACCTTGACTACAACCACCGGACTGGAAAGGAATTAAAGCAGCTTTAGGTAGGTTTAATTCATATAAGACCGCAGGCTCAGGCTAAAGTCACGAGAGATGACGAGTTAAGTTAACAACTTTTCAAAGGCGTTGAGACCCAATCTCAAGTTGAGGTATTCAGAAGTGAGAGTAGGAGTTGATAGTTGGGAAAACCTGTGGACGCTTGTGTCCTTTTGAATGCATAGATCTACCCTTTGAACACCGATACATGTATCAATTTATTTGTAAAATAGGGTCCGATGAATGCATGTCCTGTGAATGGAAACTTAACCCTATCCAAAAGAAAACTGATAAAGACTGGCTTGCCTGGACCAATTTAAGAAGCCCAAGTCTACTTAGCGTACTGAAGCATCTGAAGCCATATGTCGACGAACTAGTTGGGGAACTATCTGTGCGGTGTTTGCCCTGAAAAATGGACGGTCTACCCAATCCTGCAAAAAACCCATGAATTCTAGATCGATACCCATTATCTGTTTCAGGCCGTGGACCAGGCTTTTTGTGACTATTTCAGTTTTGGTATTCCTGCAAAACTCATGTAGGATGACAACAAGGAACGCTCTTTACTTCGTCTAGGTCAGTGAGTACACTTTACCGAGACCTCCAGTACTATCACAAATTTTAAGAAAACCAACACACTGTCCTGCACTGATACTGGGGAAAATAGTACGAACTTCCCTCGTCGATATCAGGCATTCGTTTTCAAAAACGCATTAGGCATGATCGACAGACCGACAGTCACTGAGATATTCGCGAATATTGCATCAGAACCTGCTAAAATGGATCTTCTTGTAAACAAGGGTAAAACAAAGTTCATGCTGTCTCCGAACAACGAGACATAACACCGATGTCTTGGCAACAATGTTGCCATGGACAACAGCATATAACTTTGTTACTTTGAGGTGCCAACAAGGTTGAATAAGACTCGTCAATAGCTGCTGTTTTGGCCTTAGAAAATAACTCTGCAGTGAGACGCTATCAAGAAGAACCAAGGATATGCTATGTGGTGCAAAAGCAAGCACTTAGCGTCTTCAAATGAAAAGTGCTTTGTTCGACTTATGATCCTTTCTGCGTTAGAGCAAAAGATTTTGGACATTGACCTCGACTTAGTCAAAAAAAAGTAGGTAGGTCATGTAAAGCGGGTGAACACCGAAGCTCTTGCCTGAAGAGTCTTTAAAACCACCCTAGAGGGATAACACAGAAGAGTAGGACCTCCTATGCAATAGTTTGCCCAAGTGACCTCAACCAGCTCCGTGTATACAACTAAAGACACCTGGCTAAGGATCACACTGTTTGAAGAGTCTGACTGGTTATAGCCCTGGTTCAGGACAAGCTGTACACCATCAAAAGTTAAACTATGTACTTCGGACGCTTCTGAAAATGGCATCTCATCAAAAATCAAACGAAGAATAACTCTTGCCAATCGCTGTTTCTTTGGGCTGAGAAGGCAATTGAGCAGTAAGGCCTTATTCCTAAGAACTAAGGAGATTCTCTATGGCGGTGAAGCATGGGCTCGTATAGATATTCGGTCCCGTTAGGGTTGGAGGGCTCTAGAGAAAGAGATTCAATGACAAATTATGCAAGCCCACAGCGACACGGACCTAGCTGAAAAACTGTGCATTGTTTGTTTGAAGTGGCTAGAACGTGCAAACGAGTGGACATCAATTTTCAAATCTAACCCAGAGGGACAGCGCAGACCTCACCTAAGGTGACGCGCACAAGTAAAAGGAGATCTCAATCAACTTGCGTAATTGGAGGCGATTAACTAAGGACCGGGCTTACTGAAGAGGCTTGTTGGTTGATGCCCAGATTCACCCTGAAAAGTAGCGCCATCTAAGTAAGTAAATAAGTTGCGGATACTCAGCATGGCTTTCGACTTTTAACTCACACTGGATTACGGTGGCATAAAGCGGATCCAACCTCCTGATTTGGAGGTGTCATAAAAAGTTGCAAGTGATCACTAGATACGGTCACGATTTAAAACTCTAACGTAAAGAAATTTGCGGTCCCGGTAGAGAAGTGTCCTCTATGGTTTCAAACCGGTGGATCCAAAATCAAGGATAAAATCGGTGTAGGAGTTCTCCCAGTAGGCTTCTAAAGCAATTCGAGTTTTTTTAGACTAAAATAACCACGAAATGACTATATTCAAGCAATTCTTGTTGAAGTTGTTAGATATGGTCCATATCAGAGCCTAAGCCTATATGCTTAAGCATTTAACAAAGCTTTCCATCAATATTGCAACGTAAACAAATTTTTTTTTTGTTTAAACCCACCTCTGATGGAAAACTTTTAGTCTCCAGTGTAAGAACCCACTTATGTATGCATTATTCAGTGCAAAAAAATAAAAAAATCAATAGAATTTCTACATCCAAAAGGGGTTTGTGTTGTAACCATAGCTGCACTTGTGCCAACATGGCAAGGATAACAAACGAAGACACTTTGCCACGAATAAATAAATAAATAAACCACAAGAGCACTCACCATTTTGTTTGAATCCCGTTTCATAATCCCTCCAGCTTTCTCTTGCAAATCACCTTCGATGGCCGAATCATTTCCAGCCTTACCACCGCTATTTGGCTCCATTTCTATTAGTTTTTTACTGCAATTGACTTGTTCCTTTTTAGCATCCCCCACCGAGGTAGTGTTGTCCACTTTTACACTTAAACTTGGGTTAGAATTCTTTCCTAGATCAACTGAGACCGATGGCGAACGCGTCGTATGTACCTTCTTACGGAAACTGAAACCGGTGTGGGTGATGCCAGTGTTGTTACCACCATCTGGTGGCGCTGTTCCATTGTACAATCGTCCACAACCCTCTACAATGGGGGTGGTAATGTGTTCCAAAATGCCACAACGAGGAACGTTTAAGGTACTCTTTGCATCGCGCAAACGCAATGATGCACTCCTTCGAAACAGCTTTGGTTGTCCTGTAAGCATTGACAGTGGGTATGGAATTTTCGAATGTAACTGTCCAGGCGACGACGATGGTGGTGGCGAGAGTCGTGACGTTACAGGAAGTGTTGTCACCACTGGATTTGTTAGTTTTTTGATTTCCTTCTCCTCTACGGAGGGTTGAAACTGGTCTGTGTTTGTTTTTTCGGTCAGTGGGCCATCTTTAACTTCTACTCCATTGGTTGATGATGGTGATGGTGATGTCATCATCTCGTTGCACGCAAGTTTCAATTCGTCGCTCTTACGTCATAGATTTTTTCTATGTACCAAGATGGTTTTATCTAGTGCAGCTGGTTTATAGAAGCGTGTGTTCGTAATCCAGTTGTAAGTTGTTGTCTATCTATCCATAGCATCATAGAAAGTGGACCAAAAAATAAAACAAACAAAAGCAAGAAGAAAATAAAAGAGAAAATTAGTAATTAAATGGGGAAAAGTCTTATTGCACTCTGTCTATGGCATGCAAGATTACAAGTTCTTTCTTTAATTTCTTTGACACTAAAAGGTCAATTTGTGACTTTAATTGTTTGTGCCCTTAAATTGAGTTGAAACACGGAAGCTACCTCTACCTCTAAGTCGATTATGTTTTTCAAAAAAAAAAAGAATTTCAAGTACCTCGAGGGTTATCCACTTCAAACTTTTTTGCGAAGTTTATTTTGCTGAATTTATTTAATTCACCTAAAAGTCTTCTTCTTTTTTCCAGGATGAGATAAATAGATAAATAGTTAAACTTTCTCATATTTACTTGAATTTTTTTTTTTTTATTTTCTTCGCACTGAAGTGCTCTCGTGTTGGTTTCGCAGAGTTGAGTGATTTTGAAATTTATTACTGGCGTACGTTAAACTCTTTGAATGGAAAGTTATAAAATAAAAAAAATAAAGAGTGTGTGCTTAGGTAATCCGTTCCGTGATATGCAAAATATAATTCATTAATAATTTTATTCAAAGAATATCTAATGTATACGCAACGATGTGGATACAAAGTAATTCGATTGGGAAATATGTCTGTTAGGCAGGTGATGTATAGGTATCTGTGGCCACAAGGAAAAACAGCACACAAGTCGACTTATGTTGTTTTTCCTTGTGACCACAGATATAATAGAAATATTTTTTTTTTTGTCTGCAAGCAACATATTCACAGCCAACACAGACGTCTCGGATAGAACGTCACCCTATACAGATATAACTTTGAGGTACTTAAGGACTTTGTCTACCTAAGCTCCTGAGCTCCAGCGCTGAGTTCAAACGAAGAATAAGTCGGTTTCTTTGGGCTAAGAAGGCAATTGACTAGCAAAGCCCTCTATCGAACAACAAAAGTGACCCTACATCCGACTTTAACAATCTCAGTCCTGCTCCATGGCGCAGAGGCATAGACTTAATCAAAAATGGATGAGTTGTTGCTCTTGGCTCTTCGGGTGATTTTCAGTCCCTTCTGCATAGACGGTGAGTGGAGGAGGACATGGTTAGGTAAGGTTAGGTTGAGGTGGCAGCCAGCTATTGCCAGCACCCAAGACCAGTGATAGGTCCATTGGATCTGAAGAGATCTCCTTACCTACTCGTTAAACCAATTGGAGCTTTTTATGAAGGAGGTTTCTGAAATCTGTGTTTATCAGATCGCCTTAGTCGTTAACGTAGAATTCCCCTAAAAGGAGCCCATTTTTACGGGAGAGAGCTGGGCAGTTACAAAGAAGATGGGGAATAGTTTCCTCCTCCTCTTTGTCTATGCAGCTTCTGCAGAAATCGTTTCAATGGACGCCAAGCCTTGTTGCATGCTTGCCTATTAGACAGTGTCCCGTGATGACACCTATTACGGATCTGATATGCGATCTGTTGAGAGAAATTGGATTCTTAGAGTGTTTCAGATCCAGCCGTGGCCAAATCTGCTTTGTCGCTATACAGGTTATACCATTTGTCCACCGAGAACTTGTTTTCTCGATAGCATCCAGCTTGCCCTTAAGTTTACATGCAGCCATCGGTATACCCAGGGTGTTTCTTTCTGTGAGCACGGGTAGCCTTGCAGTTTCCTAGAATATCTCTATGCCCCGGCACCCAACAAAGGTGAATATTGAACTGCTCCGCCATCTCTATAAGAGATGATCGGGAATCTAGAGCTACTAACGAATTTGAAGAGACTGATTCCAGGGACCTCATCACTGTTTAAGTGTCTGAAAAGATACGTATATCTGTGGATGATATCATATTTTTCTTAAGCCAAGATAAGACTTCTTTGATCGCCAGTATATCCACCTGGAACACGCTACAATGATTTGGAAGACGGAAAGAGAAGCTGAGATTAAGCCTATCGGAGAAAACTCCACCACATATCGGTTCAAAAGTCCTCCCAGAGTGATCTGGAGGGAATGGTAGCAAGGAAGTTTTTATTGAAATTCAGCTTAGGTGTGATGTAGTCTTTGTTTCCATGAGGAGGACATACAACGACGAACTGTACAGCGACATCGACTTAGCCATAAGAGGGAAGGTCCAACGACTGAAGTGGCTGGGTCACATAAAGCGGATGGACACCAATGCTCCTTCGGTCCGAGAAATCTTCGCATCCGCCTCCGAGGGACAGCGTAGTAGAGGAAGACCGCGACTCAGATGTCACGCGCAAGTAGAAAGGGACCTCAACCAACTTGGCGTGCGAAACTGGTGGCATCTAGCTAAAGCTCGAGCCGGCTGGAGACGCTTGTTGTTTAAGGCCCAGGTCCAACCCGGACTGTAACACCACCTTAGGTAAGTTAGTAAGCAACATGTTCCTCATATCGACCATTAACTCAGTGGCCTCAAGGGGTTTCTATAACATCTACAATAGAGGTTAGTTAGAAGTGAAATTCTAATGAAACTAGGGCACTGTGGGGTCTGAGTGACTGTCTGCGCCAACGATGTCGTCCTATAGGCTAATCAACATCACTGAACCACTACAGTCCGCAAAAACACTCCAAAAGCAAACAAAAAAGGAGATAGTTGTTTCCACTATGATACCAGCGTTTGGGTCCTTAAGGCTCAATGGAACTTCTCTCCAAGTCTCAGAAAAGGCGAGATACCTAGGGTGTATTCTTGACCGAAAACTGATACTTCTGGAACAATAAAGAAAGCATTTTTCGCGTAAAAAATTGGGTCCTAAGCCCGCAATCATTCACTAGATGCATACAGCCATTGTCAGACCTATCCTGCCTTATGGTTGCCCAATGTGGTGGACAGTGACATGCAGTAGTCTTTTTGATACCAGAAATGAATTCTCCAATGAGCTAAGTAGACAAGTATCAGATGATAGCTTCTCCGGTCCTTTGGGTTAGAGCTTCCATCGATGGTTGGGTTTCTAGCAAACACAACTGTACTAAACGGATTCTTCCTGATGTATGTAAGAAGTCTTGCTGTCTCTCATCAGAATAGACTGCAGATGGGTTATTGACGTTATTACGGGACACTAAGCCTTTGCCAAACATCTTCATGTGATGCTTGTAGAGAGGGCGATGGCACGGCAGAACATTTTTTATGTGATTGTTCTGCCTTTGTTCGTATTAGGTCGTAGATTTTTGGGGCCCACTGAAGCTCTTACTCGACTTTCTTAGAAAGACGATGAAAACACATTAAAAGGGTTATACCTGCTGGTAGCACAATGTACTGCTCCAGCGTGGTGTCCCGACAGAAAAAAAAAGTCGTTTTGATGGCTAGGCTCGAAGAGCCTTCGATGTCAAACATATTGAGATGTATATCAGTGGCAGGCCTTCCGAAGTCGTTCAAAGAAAGTTGAGGATGATAGATTGCTTTGGTTGAAGGGTTACATACATACATTGATACATATGTATGTTGGGGATTTATTGAAAAAAAAATAACCTCATACCCTCCATTACGACATTCATCCATCAAAAGAATTGATCAATCATGGTCTCATTTTTCCGCTTCACCTCAACATCGGTCACCCTTTATTTTTTCTTTAGATTTTAAGAAGACCAATTATCCATACATATGTACTTATTTAGGTGTATTCGTGATTTTCAATTCCGAATGGATGGACATCAGTTTTACTCTTCATTGCATGCATAGAGGCTCCACCTTAACATAACGATGTTCGATAAATCAAGCTGTCATGTCTGGCACATGGGCACACATACAGAGATACCTTATGCTCTATCAGATCGAATTTTTTTAGCCGATTAAGCTCATTCGACCTTGCAATGCATCCAAAGAGTGTCGACCTGAAGCAACCGATACTTAGATACAAAATGCCAAACCAAACCGTGTGAATTGTATAAGAATAACTACCGCATCGGTTACGTGCCATGGCATCTCCCTGTAAGCAGATACTATACTTTAAGATGCAATTCTCAACACATACAAGCACAATAAGCGAACGTTAAACCCTAAAGCCAGTCGGAGTATACGCAATGTAATTGCACACGAGATAACATTTCACAACTCGAATCGTTGGCTGGAGGGTATCATCCACAAGGAATCTGGTGGTACTGTATCTTTCGGATTGTTTACTCGGAATTCATTGTGTGGCACAAGATGGGAGGGCACTTCCTTCAGCCATATTAGGTGTGTATGACACTTTTTTTGGATAATTAATTGGACATTGTTTTGGGAGTACTTTCTTGGTCTTCCTTGGCTCGCAGCTGATGAGATAGATATCTGTATCTCACCATCTTTGTCATGGTTATGTGATATTCTGTTGGGCAATGGATTATTTAACGAGAGAATTAATTAAAGATGTGAATTCGGTTGAATTACCTTTGATTACATAATTCCAGACGAAGACGGAGCACCTCTGTTGAGACTTAAAAGCGAAATTTTTTTACTCGTAATCATTTTTAATTGGCAATGAAAGTGTTGATACGGAACGGGGATTGAGTGGATTTAATTTGGTTTTATGAGATTTTTTTTTTTTTGTTTTTATTTTTTGCGTGAGAATAGATACAATTGGTGGTATAGATTGAACTGATTCTCTACGAAGTGAAAAGTTGCACTTCCAGTTTTTGAATTCGCGAGTTGAAGCATTTTCTCAAGGATTCTCATCAATACAGGTCAAGGCAAGATCGAGCAGTCAGTGAATAATGGTTATTGAGCAACTTTTTGGTTTTGGATTGTGTGTGAATGGATTGGATACAATCCATGGCTTGACTTTCATCAGAATAATGCATTTCAGACGAACAACCTTGGATATGTAAGAAATTGTAATCGAAAGAGGACAACAGTGTTGCAGTAGGACAGGTTCTCATTTAACTTTTCATACATTGTTAGGTATACGCGTCTTACGAAGGTCAACAGATGGCTCCATTGTGCACACACAAGTTTTAGCCCTGGAAACCGTAGCAACCTGGAATCGCCACATACTCGTGTCAGAAGATGTAAGATATTTTGCGAGCAGGACATTCACAGAGCAGCTGGTTTGCGTTGCAACTGACAGATGCACTTTTAATAGGCTGTAATAGCACAGTGCCCAGGCTTGTAGACAAAGATTGAATCCGTCAAAGATTGACCAAAATGTGGTTGCAAGTGGCTGAATTTCTCTTTCCTTACTTCTAAGGCTGATTTTGAGCTTTACCGAAAGGGATCCATCAACTTTTATACAGATGGCTCTAAAACAGAATCGGGAGCAGGCGGGGGTGTATTCTCCAAGGATGTGTACGTAAACATCTCCTTTCGTTTGCGTGACCATTGCAGTGTCTTCCAAGCCGAGATAATGGCTATCAAGGAAGCCCTATCGTGGTTGAAGTATATTGTACTATCCTCTCTGGATATCACAATTTTTACTGATAGCCGGGCCGCGATAAAATCACTGGAATTTATCGTCTTCAACTCAAAAACAGCCCTAAATTGTCGGTTGTCTCTTAACGAGATGGCTGAGCAATTCAAAATTCACCTTATATGGGTGCCGGGGCACAGAGACATTCCGGGCAACTGCATGGCGGATGAACTCGCCAGAGAGGGCCTTATCTCCCGGATAAGGGGAATTTAAGTATACCTCTCGCCACCTGCAAATTGCTACTCAATAGAAGCGCGATCAATATCGGCAATCATAGATGGACAAGTGGCAGCACCTGTCTCATCACTAGGCAGATTTGGCCAAGGCTGGATCTCAAACGTTCCTATTGTCTCATCAGAAGAAATAGACTGATAATAAGTACCTTAGTGGGTGTCATTACTGGACACTGCACCATCGGCATAGGCTGAGCCTCCTCTATAACGACTTTTGCAGAAGCTGCATGGATGAGGAAGAGGAGGAGACAATTCTCCATCTTCTTTGTACATGCACGGCCCTTTCAGCTCGAAGAAGAGCATACTTGGGAGCCAGCTTCTTCAACAACCTAAGCGAACTGGCTGACATCAATAAAGGCAGTCTCCAGCGCTTCATAGCAAGCTCCGGTTGGTTCTGCGGGTAGTATTTCTGGTGGAATACAGATCCTGGTGGTAACACAATGGACCTTTCTGGTCTAAGTGAGGTTGCAATTGCAGCCTGCCACTCCAACCTAACCTAACCCAATTCTAAGGCTTCGTTAAGCTTCTGTTTTTCAGGAAATTGATTGGGTGTCTCAACCCCTTCCTTGCAACTTTAACCACATTTTCATATGCAACATACTTAACCAAAGATTGACACGATTGAATGTCTATGTTAAGGTGAAGGGATCTATTTGATGCCGACTCCAGATTCAATGTGATGACCATTCCGGCACTGAGCCTGAATGATAGCTGTGATCTTGACTTCAATTGTAGTTGCTTCAGATGCTGAAAGTTGTCGGTGCCTGAAAAAGTCGAGTCTTCTTAGTTGTTATAAGCTCTAAGAGTTATGTACGTGATTACTGTTTGCAAAAAGAAAGACGAGGCTTGGATGATACGATATCAAATCCGTAGCCACTTTGAAATTAAGTTTCACGACCAACTTTTTTTTTTGCACTTTTTGCCTTACGTCTAGGCCCCACATTATAACGTAATAATGTCTTCCAAAGTTTTAAAGTTGGTGAGGTAACCGTAGACTATTTTTGTACCTTTTAATCACTAGGAAGGTTCCAGCCTTAAATATGTTTATCTGTCGCTCTTGACAGCGCTGTTGTTTCATAATAAACATATCAAAGGCGTTGATTGCTTGCCACTTTCTTCGGTTAAACAACGCATACCGAAGCATGTATTGTGGATATGACCTCTCCCATGGTCTTTTCGAGTTCTTTTCTATTCATAACATATAGCAGGCACTGTTAAGCCACTTGCTCATAGGCTTAAATCCTGTCTGTACAGCTTGGATAACAAGGTGTCATACTGTATGGACTTGGTCTTGCAGATAATAAATACAAGACCTAGCTTCTCATAACCATTCATGTTCTGCGTGTTATATTCTTCGAACGAATTGAAGGGACTTACAGTTTTATTGCCAACTCCGAGCGGCGGATTGAGAAGCTTTTCGCGATAGATTACAGGAAGGTAGGTAGAAGTGGTTGAATCTGGTGAACCTGCCAGAGACACAAGTAGCGCGGATGCGCCGTTTTGATGCCACAACTCAAGTGACCTGGATTTTGAAGGGCGTAGCTAAGAGTGCAGTTTTCATATCCATCCTGTGGAGTTAAGAAAATTAATAATGTTGCAGAATTTGATGTTAGAAATCCCAGATAGTTCCTTGAGAAAGGGTTTTCCGAGAGTGCGCTGCCTGGCTCTGGCAAGTGCCGGGCAGTCACAGAGAAAGTGGAATAACGCTATGAATTGTCGCAACTACGGCAGCGGCGGTTGAACGGGATGCCTAACTTGGCAGCGTGTGGGCTAATTGGCCAGTGGCCAGTGCCTATTGCCGAGATTCTAGATGTCTCGATGCGGTTTCTATTGATTAGGTCATTCTTTCTGTTTTTATTGTCTAGATATAGCACAAGTTGCAAGACTTTTCCACCTAGAGTTGGCAATAGCGAGAAAATGTTGGAAAATTTTGACCTTGATGAGTCCCATCGGGGAGCAGACAGACTCTGCAAGGGAGACATCCAGGGTAGAACTACATCTTGCTAACGCGTCGGCTCTCTCGTTCCCCTCTATGTTGCTATAAAAGCCAGAGGAGAGTGATGTTAAACCCAGCGTTTGCCTGCATTAAAGTTTCCTAACACTGTTCAACTAGTTTAGAGGACGAAGTAAGTGAGTGGAGCGCTTTGATGCCAGCCTGGCTATCAATAAAGATTCCTATGCTGTTTGAGGTGGTAGGGCTGAGGCTGAGTATCTTGCAGGCTTCTCTAATCGCTAGTACCTCCACCTGGAAGACACTCGAAGAGTCTGGGAGGCGGTATGATTTGGACACGTTCAGTTCCGCTGAGAAGACACCTGCTTCAACACCACACTCCATCTTGGAGCCGTCGGTGAAGATCGATGCTTGATAGTTTGATTGAGGTAGATTATTGTTCCATTCCGACCTCTCGGGAAAATGAACTTGTATCTAATTATTGAATTTGAGTGTGAGAGTCGTGTAATCAGTTCCTAGGCAGCAGATCAAGAGCCTTACTATGGCCATAGGGTTTAGAGGACCAAAGCCCAGATTCTCTGAGTCTGAGATAGCACTACACGAGACGATGTATTTGATGTGCCAGTCCAGGGGCAGGATATGGAGGAGCGACAGATTATACTCTTGCAGGTTTGTGATGCCTGTGATGAGGTGGTGCCACGAAAAAACGTTTGGTAGTTTTGAGGATCGAATCTGTATCCTCTCGCTTAGCAGTCCAACGCACTAACCACTAAGCCATGGCGACCACCTGGTTATCACTGGTTTGCTGTAAATATCTAAGGGTGGAAAAGTATTTCGAGAGTCGACGTCGTTGGGGTGGTTCTGAGGGCTACACACTGATACAACTCATACAGGCTAATCTTTGTACTCTATCGAGATGGTTTCGACTGATTGCTTTTTCCAATAACAGTAGGTTATTCATGGTTGGAAGCCCCACTTGCTTCCTATTGCTTTTTTACAGCAGAACAGAACTGTGGCGGCTTTATTTACTCACTCTAGGATGTTTGGTTTTTAAATACAACATAACACAGCTAATTTTAAACTTGTATTGTCATTAAACCACGTCAGCATTACATTTTAGAATGATTCCTTAGATTACAAGTCACACACAGTCCCCCATTGTCAGCGTTTTTAATACCACACAGTGTCAACCCGCTAATCATTAACAATTAATGCAAGTACATGCCCCCACAATCTAAAGATATTTTTAAAATTTCCCAATTTAGTGACCTTGGTGTAAGTCAATTCAGAAATACAAAAGCAAACGTTCCGATTTTTAACGACAATTTATGCGTGTAAACTTGTGACGTGTCAACAAAACGCAATCGATCCGTGAACCCAAAAAAAAAAACACAACTAAGCACAATTTCAATTAAAATAAAAACCGAAACAATTACCGTAGAACACTTGTATCTACAATCCACATGCCAATAAATATTTTATCTTTATTTGCAATCAACCATTGCAAAGTTATTAACTTAAGCGACACAACAGATACTCTTTCGGTTTTAAACTAACTCACGGTTTTATTTTTGTTGATAACCTATCAACAAATGGAGTTCTCTCTTAGAAGAGAGAGAGACCGACTGTGTTAAGTGTACGCTCACTGGTCTATCAGTTAATTACCTTAATGAGGTAGGGTGGGGGTCGATTTACGAAATGTGGAGCGCAATCACAAAACCAGATGTACTCGTACTTGTATCTGTGACTTTTTTTTTTTTTTTTTTGCTATGAAAATTCCAAGAATCAGCAAAGCGATCTGATTTCGTGATAAGAGTTCTTTTTTTTTTTTTTTTAAATGTGCTTGTATTGCAACACTAGTCCGATATCCATGATTTGAACTAAAAGAGACGGTCTTAATGTTTTGCTACACTTTGTCGTGTTCCTATGAACAGATGGACAAGGAACAACAAAACGTAATTTTTTAAGTTTTAGAAAAAAAAAAGAAAAATGTTTTCAAATAGTTTCCATAACAATGGAAATAAAATCGATCGGTCGATCGATTGGTAGATATCGATACGGGGATTTTGTTACCTAGTACCTAGATTCTTTTTGAGTACAACAACTGCACAAGTGAATGGTAAAGTACTTAGCGCCATCTTGCATAAAGTGGGTATAAGTACAAGTGGTTATGAATGTTTTTTTTTGTGTGTAATTATATGTTACGCAAATTAATAAGGGTTTAATGGGAGGTGTAAGGTCGTCATGGGAAGAGTTTTAATTAGTGGGATAAAGTGGAAAGCCTAATAGTGTAAAGATTATGATTAATTCAGTAAAAACTCATCTAATGCAATAAATTTTCCCAAATGAGAGAAAGTTTTACTTCCGCATGACGGTGATGATACTGTGTGTGTACGCCCTAAGTGCATTGTACGTAGGGACTAACAAAAGTTCGCTTAGTTGGTGTCAATTTAGTAGAAAAATAATGCATTTCTGTAGCTTATAACCTAACGATATATATTTCCAAATTTCAAAACAATAGGTAAAATAAATGCACCATCTCTTGTGACTATTTCGAAGTGGTTTCGAAGATTCCAGACAAATCCTTGACCGATGATACAAATGTGGCCCAGAAGATGATAGCGGAAGGACTGGACTTGAATACCATGGCTGTATCACGAATTTTAAATCATCACATGAAATATTCGAAGAAGTCAGCTCGATGGGTTCCAACAATTTTGAATGGAGAGCAAAAAGAGGCTCGTCTTCGTTTTTCTCAATATTTCGTGGATAAGTTTGAAAATGGACAGGCAAGCTGCTTCAAAAAGATCGTTACAGGTGATGAATCTTGGGTTGACAAGT
Organism: Criorhina ranunculi; assembly: GCA_951813785.1. NCBI lineage: Eukaryota > Metazoa > Arthropoda > Insecta > Diptera > Syrphidae > Criorhina > Criorhina ranunculi. Next base: position 33,388,531 of record OX638383.1, on the reverse strand, counting down.
ACGAACCGGAAACCGAACAGCAGCTCAAAAGTTGTGATGTCGATGTACTTCACCAGGGCGAAAATGGTTGCCGTCATCCCGCTTAAAATAGGTCAGACAGTCACTGCTAATTGGTATACTGAAACTTGCTTACCACATGTTTTCCAAAATTGGACTTACTCCATTGCACATCTCTGTCAAAAAAAAAGTGGCAATACGCAGCGCGGTCGCACCACTATCCTCTCTGACTTTCCCGAGCTGGAAATGATCAGCACGGTATCTCACTTTATGCCCAAATTATTCTGTTTTGGCAGGAAGTTTGAGATTGAGATCCCGAACCTTAATTCCTGGGATACTGGATATCCGTTGCTAAACATACAAGGACTAGTGTGGTATACTGATGGTTCAAAGATGGACTCCTGTATTGGTGCCGGTGTCTATGGCGCTGGGAATGTGTCCTTGTGTCTTTCGGGCAGAATTATGTGCCATCGACATCTGCGCCGATATCATTCTCGATTCCGGCATTAAGGGAGCAACCATCAATATATTCATTGACAATCAAGGAGCGCTCAAAGCACTGGGTTCCCATTACTGTAACTCAAAGGCCGTCTTAGACTGCTTCAATAATCTCCAGGACATCTCAAAGCGGATTAAAGTCAAGCTCTAATGGGTATCAGAGCACAGAGGCATTGAAGGCGATGAAATTGCAGGAAAGGTTCTTCAGAAAGGTATATAGGTACCGAACCCTTCTGCGGCATCCCTACTTCTGAGTTCAGAATGGATCTGGACAGCCAAGAGAAACGAAACCTCTTATCCTACTGGATCAACATTCAGGGACTTAGGCATTAAAAATATTTGTAATCACAAAAGGAACGATATCACAAGGTTTACCGCCTTCCTCACCGGTCCCTGCGGCCTCAGATATCACTTACATAAATATAGTTAAGGAATCTGAATGCCGACTTCGCTTAGAGGAGGACAAATTTCATCTACTGTGCGAATGCCCAAGCCTAAGGTAAACACGAAGACAGCCCTTGGAGAACACTTCTTCAATGATCTGGGAGAATCGTCAAATACCTAAGCCACCGGAACCATCCTACAATTCCTTCGGAACTCGAGTTGGTTCAGGAAGGCCAACTGATTATTGAAATCTGTAACCCCACACCACACCGGGGAACACAATGGATCCTTTGAGATCCAAGTGCGACTGTACATAAGTAGGTGGCGGTAGAGTTGGGAGTAAACTTGGGCCTTAACCAACGAGCCTTTCTAGTTAGCCCGGTCCTTAACTAACCGCCTCCAGTTACGCACTCCAAGTAAGTTGAGGTTACCTTCTACTTGTGCGTGCCACCTTAGGAGAGCTCTTCCTCTACTGTGTTGTCCTTCCGGATTAGATTTGAAGCTTGGTGTCCATTCGCTTTATATGCCCTAGACAAATGCGCAGTTGTGACAAGATCAGTGTCGCTGCACAGCTCATTAAATTCGTGGTTGATTCTCCTCCTCCAGAGCCCGTCAACGCACACGGAGCCGAATATCTTATGAAGAATTTTTCGCTCCAAGTGATCAAAGGTATCTTCATCTGCCATCGAAAGAGTCCATGGTTTAGAGCCGTAGAGTAGGCCTGGGATGATTGTAGTCTTGCATAGAGTCTCCTTAATTCTTCGGGATAAGTCGTTACTGCTCTATTGCCTTTTCAGCCCAAAGAAACAGTGATTGGTAAGAGTTATTTCTGATTAGATATCGTTTTCAGAAGTGATAGAGGAGCCACGGAAGAAAAGGTCCTTTACTACCTTACAAAATGGGAACTTCACCGAGGTCAGCATACTGGTTGTATACAATAACCTGAACAGTTTGGTGACACAAAGCATGACTATTCATTAACAAGAAGCATCTGGACCACGACACAACGGCACGGAAGACGCCAATATGTTCGATGGAAACGATTCTGGAATTACGCCGCTTGACTTATTTATAAAGAAAGCAGCACCAAGCAAGACACTTCACTTGCAACGACATAGAAAGATCGAGTGAAAACTTGATACGGAACTTGATATGCCACTGGACGTAAAGAGAGACGTCGGAGTTAACGAAAAATCAGGTTGAGGAGGTGGCAGTATGAAAGCAGGTATATTTTTTAGATCTAGGCTGTCATCTCAGTCTGGAGACGAAAACATCATCTTACTGGCACTGCTACACACGCTGGACTTGAGTGAGTGTCAGATGCAAGATAGAAATGCAACAATAGGATGTCTTCAAAAACTCAAGGACTATGCATAGAGTACATGAAGGCATCGGAGGAAACAAAACCGTGGACAACCAGGCTAAGAAGATGTCAGTCTTTGAGTTTCTTGATCGTGAACCAGAATGGAATGGTGAAGTACATAAGATGTGTGGATGTCCGCCCCTGACAAGCAGAAGAAGTTATATTTTGGCTTGCCAATGAATTCAAACCCAATCGTTGACAAGAGGAATCGCGGTCAGGAAAGAACTGCAGAGAAATCCGAAGGTCACCTCTCACTGCGATAACTTGTGGAAGAGAAATGGAAGGGATTCACTGGGGTTGTCAGTTTTGATTTATCTCCCTTGTGGTTTATATAGGCGCAAGTGTTACAGTGGAGCACACATATTGAGCCCTGACAAATTCCAGAATCAATTTTTGTACATCACAAGGTTCTTCTAGACTTAACCAGCGGAAGCACGGCTTGGGATATAAATCTCAAACCTTCTGCCAAAGTAGAAGCTTCTTGGGAGCCGGTGCTCTATCTCTACTCTTTCTTAAAAATTCCAGGGAGGTAGCATGCGATGAGGGTTGCGTACGAACAGACAACAAGAAAAAATTCACGTGTCAAAGTATTTCCGTCAGTTAAAGGCGGATTTAGGACAATTTCAATCAATAAATTTCCAGTACCAGACCTTACAAGAACATAGGGGTGTTAATCAGGATCAGAGCTCAGAGCTATCAGGAACAATGAATAAAATTGATGGCTTGGCTTTCCTGCTAGGTCTTTTCCAAGTGATATTTCAGTCAGCTAATAGCCTTGAATATTCCCACCGTTTATGTGGATTTTGTTACTGTCACTTTATATTTGACACATGTCAACTAGACATGTCAATTCATCATTGTTGACGTATAAATAATGCATTTCAATAGCTCGACTAGTGTTCAATTATGACGACTCGTCAAGCCCTTTCTCTTTCTGTAACTCAAAAATTGATTGGGAATTTGTAAAAGACAAGCTCAAAACCCCGCCTCTCCACAATCTCTAATCTCTTAATCATTGAAAACTATATACACACCTAGTGCAGCTGTGTGTGAAAGTGGAGCAACTCCATCAGACACAGTTCACAACAATTGAGCCTATGTCGGTCATAAAAACAAAAAAAATAATAAATATCCGAGGTGACAGTTGGTAGAAGGCCAAGGCCTAGCTTCTCTCAATCATTCGTATAGTGCATGCTATATCTTTGACTCAAATGGAAGGGATATACACATTTTATTACCGACTCCGAACAGTTGATTGAAAAGCTTTTTCATGACTAATTGGAGGTTTGTCATTGCATTACCTCCCAGGGAGGTTGTTTTACTGAGATTCAAACTTATGTGGGCTCGTTTAGCAGTTCAACGCACTTATCACTGACTCACTGTGGTCACTTGGTCATATTTGCATAACATTTTGGATAAAGATTGAAAGAGTTGCAACTATAAAAGATCCTGTTGGACTGGAGATTTTAAATCTGGAAACCATGAAGGCGTGACGTTCAAATTATCCTGCATTTTGGAAGGAAGTCATTAAGTTTGATGAGGCTCACGTCTACGTTATTGGCTTTGTAAAAAAAAACCAAGTTACCATACTTGGGGAAGTGAAAATTAACGTGAGATGCAGTGACAGTTTGATGGGCTATGTAATTGGCCACAACTTTGTTTGAGAACATTTAACGCGAAGCTGGCACGGTCGACAAAATTTGGTTTTAAATTGAGCCGTCAAGAGCAAAGAGACGGGTTTCCTACCGGTGTCTTGCTTTGTAAACTGCATAAACTCCTTGCTTCTAGTACATGTACACATATATATAGAAACCTGCTACACCTGCTTTATATGGATCTCGAGAAGGCTTTTGAAAACTTAAGTAAGAAGTTTCATAGACAAATGAAAGCAACGACAGTGCTAAATATCCCATTTTGCAGAATAGAAGTCCTCTAGACTTCTCAATAGGGAGAATCACAAACCTCAAACATTGCCGTCTGACCTCGTCTGGTATATATCACAATAGGTCCACCTGTGGCCGCAGTGATAAGGGGCTAGTGCCCGCCCCACTTATTAATCTAATCTCGAATCGTCGGGTGTACAAATGAATCCAAAATGGAAACAAGATCTAGATCCGGAATTTTTGGAGAATCATCATGTGCCTTGATAAATACTTGTCCACATTCCAAGCCGATGTCTTTGCCATCAATCAGTGTGTTCTGCTTAATCAAGCCTCTTACACCTTGGGAAAAACTATCTTTATTCTCCTAGACAGTCACACCTTTCCAAATCCAAGCTTGTCCTAGAAAACCACAAAGTGGTCTCGTACCTAGCTAGTAACAACATAGTAATTCTTCATGGGATTCGGGCTCATATTGGATTTTCGGGCAGTGAAAAACCTGACTCACTGGCAAAAGTTGACGCGTCAACAACATTCATTGGATCCGAACCCTTTTGTCGAGTAAGAAAATCACTTTTTATAAGACATATTTGTCAGAGAAGCTTGACTTAACACACGAGGACAAGCAGCTATTTCCAATATCATCACAAAAAAAAAAAAATAGGAACAACTAATTGGAAGCGGATACTGCCGCCTGAACAAGCATGAACTTTGCAACAGATTCAAGCTGTAAAATCTGTCTTGAGAATAAAAGACCTCCCTACACATCCTAACGAAATGCCCAGCCCTCTTTCAGAAAGATACTTATTGGCAGAGAAGGTGTTACAATGAAGCAGCTTACTGCCATCCATCCAGAGAACTTCCTTAACTTCCTGACATCTTCTGGACTGAAACAACTCATCTAGTAAACACAATTCGTAGACAGAAGTCTTTCCGTTCGCTTCAGATACAGGTTAGGCCAGATCTGTTTCGACAAAAGACAAGTGTTGATATTATTCCACCTTTCATTAGCTCATCTTCTGGTTTCGGTATCGAGGCGAGATTTTATCAATTCTTGAGAGGCAGATGGTTCCTCCCTATTTTTAGAGAGGTTCAGACCTGTACCCTTCTTTGCTAGCTCTCCCCCTCTGCAATTACCCGCAACGACCCTGTGATGTGGAACCCCAGCACAGGGAGACATTGCATCTGTCAGTCATCTCGTCAATGATCCGGCAGTCGTTTGATGATCCCTGGAGAGGCCCCGTGCTGGCACTGTTGCTATGTACTATTTAAGGCTGTATACCCCACCTCAGGCTTTACCACAGGAATAAAGAGCAACGGAACCCTTCCTGGTAGGGTGCTGCCACCTACTTAACAGAACCCGCCCAGATATCGACGGAATCACAGCGATAATCACGGGGCATTGGCCAATTAGAAACTATGCGGGCAAACTGGGTGTCCTATATAACCCCCCCTGCCGCAGTTGCGGGAGCAAAAATGAGAAGGAAACTCTCTCCCATTTTCTCTGCAAATGTCCGGCACCAGCAAGAGCCAGACTGCGTACACTAAATCATCCATTCTTCGATGACCTTAACGACATGGGTTCATGTTACCTCCTGGCAAGGTCCAGTGTATTAAGCCTCTAGCTTAGTTTTTTTTTTTTTTTTGTTATCAAGAAAGATACTTGAGGGATCTGGGATATTCTACGAACTGAAGTTCAGTGCCATTTAGTCTTAGAGGGACGATTTGTGGTTAGGTAAGGTTAGGTAGATAGGCGTCCTATCGGACTCACTTAGGCTCAGAGCCGGTTGTGATGCCTATAGAATTCTCTGTAGAAGAATTCTACCCGTAAAACCATTTAGAGTTGATGATAAATGAGAGGATCCTCCTTAGGGGGATTTGACTTAGGTCACCGTTGTCGTTGGAATGATAGTGCCCAAGAAATCTTCTTCTGCTGTGGGGGAGCGCTGGACAATGACAGAGGAGATGAGTTGTACTTTCCTCCTCCACCTTATGACAACAGTTTATGCAAAAATCATTGAAGAGATCCCCTAATCTTCTAGCGTGTTGTCCTAGTAGGCAATGGCCCATGATGACATCAATAATAGTACGAATTTGTATTCTGTTGAGAGTAGTAATCTCCCTTGACTTATGGTCTTCAATTTCAGGCCATCTTAGTCCGACTGCCTTTCCACCTGAAGTTAGTTTCTCTAGTTATATTTTGTGTATATCCAGGCCTTGCCCAGATCTGGCAAGTTCGTCGACTTTGCAGTTACCAGGGATGTCACTGTGTCCAGGCACACAACAAAGGTGAATATTAAACTGTTCAGTCATCTCTCTAAGAGACGATAGGCAATCGAGGACCGTCAGAGAGTTATTAGTGACATTTGATAGGGATTTCAAAGCCGCTTGGTTGTGGCTGAAGATACAGATATCCTTAGTAGATACAATGTTTCACTTCAGCCATGATAAAGCTTCCTTTATCGCCCATATTTCCGCTTGGAAAACACTACAGTGATCAGGACGGCGAATCGCCTGGTTAAGTTTGTGTGAGTGGATGCCGCAGCCCACACGTTCGTTGGTTATGTGGTACTCGGTGTCTTCTTGTAAACTAGAGACTAGAAAACATAAGAAAAGGCACAATAGGATTCCGAAGAGAAATCGCAGTGCGAAGGGCTGTGAACAACCCTACCGAACTCAAATAATATCCCCACTTTGTCCTGCCACGACTTGCTTACGAAAACTACACGGGTACTGCGTCTAATAATTTAAAAAAAAAATAAATATCTTTCTTGAAAAATCATAAAATAAAAGGCAGATATCCATAAAAAAGATTTATTTACTCTCGGTTTAATCATTGACTATTATATCACTAGATAATAATTATACATCGTTGCACATGAATAAATGCCACCTACCTTCAAGTTATGAACTTTAAATTGCCCTTCGATTGTGTATCTATTAACCGTTACAACCACTGAACACTGAATTTAAATTTAATCGGATTCAAATAGCTAAAATTGAATTTATTTTATGCTTTCGTCCTTATAGGAGTGTTTTTTTTTTATAACAAAACCACGGGTGTTTTAATAATTTTAATTTTAACGTATGGATTTTTTTTATTTTTTTTTAACTCATAAAACTCGGTACTGGTAGAACAAATAAAAAATTTATGTTTCAACAACGATGTTCATCAACAAACTGAATGCACCGAAGCGAATTGTTTGCAACTGAAGCACAGAACCGCGGCGAAGTCTTCAGCTTGAGGTAATTAGCTTTTTATTCATTCCGTTTGGTGGCTGACTTTCGTGGGGTTTCCGCGACGAATGCTGGGATGGGAACACGAATAGGAGGCAAAGGCAATGGCGATGGCGACCTGTTGAAATTTCTGCTGTCGTCTAACTCTGAGACTCTCGTATGGATTTAGCTTTCAATCTGAGTCTTGATTATTTATTTTTATGGGAATGAGGTTGATCTGAGTGAACCATGTTTAAGTGTGAGTTTGGGGAGTTTGGAAAACAAAAAAAAAATTAAAGGAAATGCAGATCTAAATAAATGAGTCTTGCAGGAGAGAACATTAAATATTTTTTGAAAGATCATTAGAAAACAAATGAAGCCGAAAACAATTTAGATGACGTTCCGGTTAATTAATGTTCTAAACAATAGGTAATTACAATACAATGGTAGAGTTACCCTTTAGGGTAAGTTTAGTGCGTTTGAATGATTGGTAGATCAAACTGGGAGTAATGCATTTTTAATCCCATACCTGAGACTACAAGCTAAGAAGTTTAACTGTTCTAATTGCATACAATGAAGGTAATGAAGTCAGATTTATGAAAAATAACGTTGTACATATGAACAGTCACGTCTTGGAATGATAAACGACTAACAAAGGCCTCGTGGAAGTAGTATTTTACGACAGATATTGGTTAGGTGAAGGAGCTTCTTTAGCCAACTGATTGAAAATCGCAATCAGTGACTTACTTATTTATCAGGCCAGCGACCCTTGGAGGGTATGAGTCCGAACTAATACCGCTTTCCATCGTTCACGGTTCTGGGCATGGTACGTGAGTTGGTGAAGAGGAACTGCGCCTCACTCAGGTCACTACAAACCCATTGGGATACCCATAGGGGGAAATCTTACCCTACCCTCTAGGCATGTAGTTTATTAGACCAAGGTTTCTAGCATCCGCGATTGCCTGATCTTTAAACCAGAGGTTTTTTTTTTTTTTTTTAAACCAGGGGGCTGGGATTCTTAGCTGGAGCGTTCTCATCCAATCCCTCGAAGTAGCCGAGCCAGTTTAGTTGGCGGATTTTTAATTTCCGGACTGCATCCACATCTGTATGGTTGATCTCCCCCTCCACCTCCTCGCCCTTCTCACAAAGAGGACCGAATATTCGACGTAGAAGTTTTCTTTCGAAGGATCCCAAGATCCAAGACTGGTGAGATCAGAAATTTTTAGAGCATGATTTTGGACCTTCGACTTAGTAGTTTGGACCCTATCTGTTTATGGGCAAACCAAGTGGCAGCGGTTGCCTAAGAATACCCTTCGTCGGGTCTCTGCCAGGGTGTCATTTGTGAATTATAGCAATCGACAATCGATTCTGTCCTAGACAGTGATCGAATTTTGTTCAACAGCATGTACATACATAGTTTGTCTTCTTCTCATTCATTGTAAAACCAAATTGTTGGGTTTGTTCTTCAATCGCCATAAAAGTTTCAATAATTACACGCTGGAAATGGGCGATGTCGATATCGTCTGCACTCCCCAGAAGCTGGATGTGTTTACGTCGGTCTATCGCACTATCTGTTTCAGCACGAGATTGAAGAAATCACACGACAACGCGCTTCTTTACTAAGATCCGATGCATGCTTGGAACAATTCGAAGGTTGCAAAGCTGTACCACGCTGCAAATATTCATGTAAAACTTCGTCTGTGTGGTGAGCGTCTGACGACAAGTTAAATACCGCTTGAATTTAGATGGTCGATCGGGCTCATTTGCGAACACTTCCTTAAGCCTGACCACTTGCAATACGATGATTAGGCTCAGATGTAGATTAAATGAGTGTCTGTCAAACATATTTCACTTGTCCAAACAAGTTATTGACTAATTGCTTGAAATAATCCTCGTACCTAACGTCACTTCTATTAGAATCTACTCCGCCTTTTTGCCCCAACCCACTCGGCCCAGATATCTGGTCAATCACTGCTATAGATGGTATGTTCACAAGGAAGTGCAGCACAGAGACAAACTACGAGCGACACTCAGATCAATTATGTCCTGTGATAGACAAAAGGGGAAGGAGAGATCCCTTGCTCGTAGAGCTCTACCCTCTCGGCAATAGCTGGTGTCTACCGATACATTTATGAACTTTATGTAAGTTGTTGTAGATGTCGTTTACTAGTTTTTCTGACTCGTGTATTGGTTACACAAGTCCTCTCTCGTCCTTCAGAGATTTTCATTCAATAGACGTTGACTTCTGTGTTGTCTACCTTTTTGTTGGAGCCTTTCGCTGAACTAAACTGAAGCCATAGATAATCGTTTAAGCAGATAACGCCTTTATCCCCGCGTGTTGGTTCTCGTGATATTGACCTCATCGCAATCTTACTTGCGGCTATTGTCAATGCTACGACCGCTTCTTGAAAGAATTTGTTATGGTCTAGGAGTGACGGACTTGGGTGAACCAAAAAATGAGACAAGCGTAACCACATCAACATCGCAAGCAAAGGAAAGTCAATTCTTGACGTCGAACACGAAGAATTCTCTACTCAATCTACGGGTCGTTATAGAGCAACGCGTCGAGTAGGTATAGAACTCCACTCCATCCGCTCTTTAGCGAATTCAAGAAGGCCTTCGATAGAGTAAACTGAGAATTTTGTGTGGACTATTGAGTCATTGATTGTGGTGCTATGGCTCACAGGGGGGAGATTTTGAAAACAAAAAGGACCGTAGCAGCGAAGCGGTGCAATACAGATTCCCAATATTTCAAAGTTTTCCAACAAACTCGCCCTTATGGCCCACTTCCTTTTTAACATTGTGGAATTATACCCCGAAATGTTGTGGACATTTGGACCACTAAGGTGAGTTATAAGTTCACAATTGGTTTATGGCATTATAACCCAACTTATGACACTGCGCCGCAATTAACTATGTTCTCCGTGCAGCGTAATATTCGTTTTGTATTTTTAAGGATCTTAGCCTTCTTTTCAATCCGTGAACAGAAATCCATCTAAATTTGTCTGCAGGTTTGGTTGATGACGTTTTTGTCATTGTGGTCAGCGTCGCTTCATTTAATATATCTTTGGCAGCTCATGGTTCAATCCATTCAATAGATGGTATAGTCTTGATTAAGTATGACTGGCCTATGACAAATGGAAAACAATTTGTGTCCACTTTGCTCCTTGTAGGGAACTTTTGGCTGATGAGTTTTTTTATTTAGTTTTTTTTTACACTGAATGTACGAAGCAGAGCTTAAAGGTTCTACGGTATCTCTTAATACTGTGTTAGTTGTAGGTATATGGTCCTATGTCGAGCTCAGTTGTCCTGGCTTCTCTATACGAAGATTTGTAAGGGTGATAGAAGATGAGTAGTATCAATGGCAACAGTCGACATTCCTTGCATTGCTTCGTAATCGTATTGCTAGAGCTCTGAAGGTTTACGTTTAAGGGACTGAGTGCTGCTAATTTCGACATTAAGCTCAATTATGAGACCAAGTTTGCATTTTGCAAATTAAACAGAGATGACAACTAAGCTTGTCTCCATCGACACTTGCTTATATAGCCTCATCTACAACTACCCTCCCTTGTACAACTTAAGTGTAGGTCGTATACTTCAACTTTATCAATAGCTCGTCAAAGACAGTGGTAGCATTTTCTATGATTGCATCATGCAGTATAAAGCTTTCAAATAAAAGAAGCCTGAACAGGAACACGATCCTAAAAGAGCCCTTTACAACATTTAAGTACTTTGAAGAATAGCAATTCTGAAATGGCACTATAGATTGTCATGACCCATTTCTAGAGCTTGTATACCGTAGAATTACAAACGGAAATTAATACATACAAGAGTAATTGCATCAGAACAGAACGGTAATGAGACGCAGTAGACCATAAATTGTCACATTTATAGCTGCACTAACTAGAGTACGTTGACTTTTAGGTTATTATCTTTTCTGTACCTTAACCAAGACAATCCGCAGCCCATCACAGCAGGTTCCAATGAAAACCCAACAAACAAGAAAAAAAAAATTCTCAGAAATCCACCATAATTCTGGCTTTATTTTTGAAATACAAAATCTCAGATACTAGGAGCAGGTCTCGTTTCTTTTTTTTGAAATGTTTTGGTCAAGCAACATTGTCCACATGATCTACTTTAAGCCAAGTACCATCGGTCTCAGTTATAAGATTTTTTTTTTTTGCCGGCTTATGTACATTGTCTTCCCCTTACAACTTTTCGTTCCGCAACAAATCACATGCGATACAAAAAGCCAACCAAACACAATGAAGATAGATCTCTGCATGTCTGTCTTCTTTGCCATCGTCAGACTTAAGCCAGCAGCGTCTGCATATTTTACCAATCGGAATAATCATGATAATAAACTACGGTTAAGCAATTTCGATAGTGTGATGAAGTGGTTACCAGTAGTAATAGTGCTGCCATTCCAGATACTTTCATACAAACGGTGCAATTGTTGCAAATTAAAACAATTGCACGTTTATCTTTCGTGGGTGGCGTCGAGGAATTTTGTTCTTTCTTTTATTTTATAACTGAAAGGTGTAGATATACATTTTATTCCCGCAAACAAAGGAAAACAAAAGAAGTCACCTTTTGTCTTGGCGTCTTGATTGGGGACACATTTAAGCATTGTTTTATTTATTCTAAGAACTAAAGTGAAAGGCTGTGAGAAGAACCTTAATTGGCTTCAGAAATGACTATAAGGTATTCTAATCTCCATCGCTAATAGAAGGGGCTAGCAGCAAGTAGAAGTATGTAGATGAGGTTAGTAACACTTACCACACATATGTACATAGTGTCAAATATTATTTTTTTAAAAAGCCAGTCATTCTGGGAACAACTCTAGAATGCTTTTTACTAACTTCACGTTTTAGGAGTACCAAGCAGCATGCAAATACCATTCTCTTATGTGTAACTACAGATGCCTCGTATCTATTACCCATCAAATACGATGCATAAGGTCTCGGTAAAGAACTGCAACGTCTTTTAATCGGAGCCAGCTATGACAGCAGCTTAAAAGATTTTAGAAGACATGAAACCCTGCATCTGACACCCAAGAGCCAATGTATGATTTGCTCAGATGAGTTCGACATGATTTCCCTTAACAGATTCAGGTACAACGTAGTTACACATCGAGCTCATGGTCAAAAATGCTCTAGAAAATTAAAACAAATACATGTTTGCGCAATGAGAAGTGAAGCCTATCGTTTTCGAATTCTACGAATACGGTAGCACTAGTCGTCTTTAAAAATACGACTTTATTCTGTTCCAGGTTCAAACTTTGGCCAAGGTCAATCCCGAACACAAGAATTGTCGACTTTGGAATATTTCCAGCAACCGCCAAGGTAGAAAACGGGTCGGCGACCGCGACTCGCAACAGGCTTATACTATTACTTATGATGGCGCTACAGTCTGTGATGAACCTGGGGCTCAACCATCAAGCGTCTTCAGCCAGCTCGCAAAATGTGCCACCCACTGTAATCAAATGTTCGAGAAGTATCAAGAATAGACACTAGCTAAGGTTAAGATGGATGCCCTGTGATGATAGTCATCGGCTTACTTAGATTAACCTTAACCTTTCGAACCTTATTACGTTGGTTGAATATTTATGATAAGGCATATACAGTCACGGACGCAATAGAGCAGTTATTGCTCTGCAATCTAATATCAATTTTAAGCCTCCATGGCTACATCAATGTTGTAAAACGTCTTAAGGTTTCTCCTCCTCCTACTATGGTCTTTTCCGAGATGCAGGTTGAATATGTCGAATTTTTGTATAGGAAGCCCTCGTAGGTACTCTGAGTGCAGCTATCTTACACATTTCTATCACGAAGATCACACTTTCTCGAAGTCCAGTGCACTGATACCGTGATTCAATAATCGATTTCGAAGAAAAGTAGGAACATCCAAGAACGTCCAGTTGAAGTCATTGATTTTTCTGGCTTAGACTTTAACGGTCCTCTTTACACATTGAATTATTGGCTCTTGGCTCTCCAGAATCGCGGTGTTTTTTAGAAAACCTCGCTGTACATTCTCCTAGCGTCGATTTTGAGGCTCCTTGAGAGTTTTACACTAAAATTTCAACTATTTATCCCTAACATTCACTTTAGGTTTTATCCGCCTCGTAAATAATTTTGGTGCTTGCGCTGTGAGCTTCTATGATTAACCTAATGTGCGGCATCCTTCCTCTTTAAAGAGCTACCAGAATAAGAAATTCAAGCATGACACAACAAAAAGCTTATAAGCTTCGGAAAGCAGTTTTCTAGTCTTAACATATTACGCGCCCCCTTACAAATCGTCTTCACGTATCGTAAAGATATTTCACCTTATATGAAGAATGAACGAAGGATTTAAGGCTTTACATTTTTCTTTCGGTTAGAGAAGATGCATATTCCTTTAAAGAAATAAGTTCCTTGTACTACCAGTATCCCAGTTGCAGTCTTTTTTGACGGAAATTCCCTTGTAACACGACCTCCGGACAAAAATGTTCCTCAATCCTAGTCAATAAATCTTTTCTAAATCTTTTGTATTTTGTGATAGTCAAGTTGTTCTTTTGTTTTTCAAGTTTCTAAATGAAAACAATTCTTAAATAAACCAGAAAAGCCTCAATGAAAAGTGAACTAAAATTGAATTTCACAAAATAAGCAAACAAATGTCTTCAATTCATTTTACATCTCACTGCACTTTTTGGCTTTGCACATGATGGTTTACAATTTTGTAAAAAAATCACTTTTTTGATCGAAATATTGCTTTAAATTCATTCAAACACTTATCTTTACGTGTTTGTTAAATTAATACATGTAATTGTAGTCATATTTTGTAAGAAAAGTGGTTAAAATATTAATAAATTCAATTGTGGATCGTTTTAAAATGTGATTTGAATCCTTGAAACAACCCTGCTTTGTATCAAAATATTCAATCACACTTTAACTGAACACACCTATTTTAGTCGACTGAATGCATCAATACACTTTGAATGATTCCACTGTCTTACTTGCATATTTGCCTGCCAAAGCCATTTCAGCTGTCAAATTTGTGCTGTGTTGTATCTTCAAGAACATATTCGCCGGAATCTTACTCACATTTTTTTTTTTTAAAAGAAACAAAGAAATCATTTTGGTAAAATAAAAATATTCCTTTTCACTTTTCCATCGATAGAAATAATAGGAAATCTTTTGCAGAATAATGGATCGTTTACTACGTTTGGGAGGCGCTATGCCCCAAGCCCCACCACCAACAGATGCTCCTGTTGTGGATACCGCCGAGCAGGTCTACATCTCATCGTTGGCCTTGTTGAAAATGCTTAAACATGGTCGTGCTGGAGTCCCCATGGAGGTTATGGGTCTAATGTTGGGTGAATTTGTTGATGACTACACTGTGCAGGTAATTGATGTGTTCGCCATGCCTCAAACGGGTACCGGAGTCTCAGTCGAAGCTGTCGATCCAGTTTTCCAAGCGAAAATGTTAGACATGCTAAAACAAACCGGCCGCCCCGAAATGGTCGTCGGTTGGTACCATTCGCATCCTGGCTTCGGGTGTTGGTTGTCCGGAGTGGATATCAATACTCAACAGTCGTTCGAGGCGCTTAGTGAACGCGCCGTGGCTGTGGTCGTTGATCCCATTCAATCGGTGAAGGGAAAAGTTGTAATTGACGCATTTCGTCTAATCAATCCGAATATGTTGGTGCTGGGCCAAGAGCCACGACAGACCACATCAAATCTTGGGCATTTGCAAAAACCCTCGGTACAAGCTTTAATCCATGGCCTGAATCGGCATTACTACTCAATAAGCATTAACTACCGCAAGAATGAACTGGAGCAAAAAATGCTACTCAACTTGCACAAGAAATCATGGATGGACGGACTGACTCTGGCCGATTACAATGAGCATTCTTCTATCAACGAGAGTACAGTAGCGGAGATGTTAGAGTTGGCCAAGAACTACAACAAGGTAAGGTTTTGTCTACACCCACTGCAAATTCAAATGATTTCTATGACACATCCGTGTTTCAGGCGCTGGAAGATGAGGAGAAAATGACACCCGAACAATTGGCCATCAAGAACGTTGGCAAACAAGACCCCAAACGTCACCTCGAAGAGAAGGTCGACAAGGTTATGCAGAACAATATAGTCCAATGTTTAGGAGCTATGCTCGATACCATAGTGTTTAAATAATTCGTGTTCTTATTTCCACTTAAGATTCAATTTATATTTATAAATACTTTTCTAACATGGAAATTCATCTACCGACACTGCATTCAATTGAAAAACCAGATCAAGGCGGGAGGGTCTTTTTGTTTTAAAAAATAAAATTTGGTTAACGCAAATATATACACAAAGAGCTGCAATGTTGGAAAAATATTTTTGTTTGTTTTCATTTGGTGAGTCATTCGGCGTGACGCAATGAAGAACAGCTCTTTGTCAGCACCTGGTGTAGTCTGCAGAATTATGTTTATTAGTTTGCGGACGGTGGCGCTTTTCTTAACTGAAAAGAATGTATAAGTAGATTTAAGCGGAAGTAACTGAACGGAAGTTCTTAGAGTTCCCTTAAACTTGCTAAGTATACGCAGTTCGTCTGGGATGAATTGGTGTCCACCTTTTCTACATGACCTACTCATCATAAACGTTGTATGTATTGTTGCAGTTCGGCGATGAATATTTTACAAACAAGGATTGAAGACAAACCTTCAGCCAAACAGCACCAAACGTCCTGTGCTCTAAACTAAGACATGAGTGTATTAAAGATGATGGACTTGCTAGGTGAGGCTTTAAAATTATTCAATCACTCTTCGGAAAATATGTCAAAATTATATGTCTAGCGACTATTGCCGACTCAAATATTTCAAATATCAACGAAAAAATCGGTGTGCATATGCCTTTTCTTCCTCAAAAATCAAGAAACTGGTGAACACCATGTAAGTCAACTACTGAAATCTTTGAAATGATAGCGCATCTTAAGTTTGGCTGCAGCTGCTTTGTATTCAACCCGTTTATAAAGCGAAATTCAAGGTTTCATCGCTATTTAGGAGCTGCTCTCGATGATTTCTTTATGACGTGGGTGCAGCAATTGTTGATCAAACTGAGTCCACTTGAGCAGGGTAGACTTTCCGGGTCAAGCCCAACTAAGCAATAATTTGAACGTAAAATTTGGCATTTTAGCAGACATCTTAGAATCTGCATTCAAGAAGTCATGAATGTCTATCTTGCTTGACTCTCAAGTCAAGCTCTGTCTTCTCACTCATCTGCAGAGATGACTAGGACATGTAAAATGAATGGATACCAGCCATTTCGTGTCAGAAACCCCACCTAAGATGATGTGCATAAGTGATAAGAGATCTCAACCAAATTGGTGTGCGAAACTAGGTAGTAAGCTCAGGGTGTTGCGTGAATCTTCAATATCAATTGCTCTAACTCGTTGATGATTTGGTTTTCTTACAAACTGTGAATCTTGCCGTACATCCTGTATAAAATTAAACTTCTTTTAGAGAGGCTCATTCATTTTACGAAAGGTACCACGTTCAAATCTGTAAATCTTCATCTTTAGGGTCAATCTCAATATTTGCTTTCATTTCCCCAAGTATTTGCATTCCTTTTCAGAACGGAATAGGAGTCTTCTTTGTAGAAAAGAAGTCTATAGTTTCAATTACCCAATGTTTTGTCAATTTCACGCATCGGTTTCCGTAACCAAACTCAATTTTATGATTTACTTTTCCGATACTTAGTTCAATATTTGAATGATTGCCCTTCCCTGTGAATTTAAGGCACGTTAAGTGGTGAATTTGAATAGTTTGCGAAACTGTCGATAAAATAAAAAAAACTATGCTCTAAGTGTAGGTTTTAAAAATGAATGCGATGTATCTTTGTGTATCGGTCTGTTTTGTTAATTCTTTCAATTTCCACTTTTTTTTGTCTTGCTCTCTTCATTTACCCTCTAAGGTCTCTGAATAACGTTAGTACGGACTGATAGTGAAGTGAATTTTAGGTAATGTTTTCACTTCCGGTTGATTTATGCTATAAGAGGGGTTCACATGATCCGGTACACCGGAACGACCCAAACTCTTTTCCTTTTTCGATTTCTTCTTCTGAAATTTTATTTATCAGAAGCGCTGCTTTTCATAAGTCCACCATCTCTGAATTCACTTGAAAACTGAAATCTGATGGCACGGTCTGACAATTCGAACGCTAATGACATTGGTCTGTCCGGCAACCATACTGCAAACCTGTCCGGTATACCGGATCATGTGAATTCCGCTATAAGCTCTCTATTTCTATCGAGCTTGGCATCACTAAAAAAAAAAGAAACTACTGTACCCAACTGTCAAAGTAGCTAACTAAACCAACTGACAAGAAACAATTTCCTTCCCTTCTCTAATCAATAGAATTTGTTTAAACTTAAAGAGGAAATTGCGAAAAAAAAAAACAACAGAAACAATAAAAAACGTTTTATCATCAGCATCAGTCTACATTCAACGAAGCGCTTCGGAAATTTCTTTGAAAAGCAGTTTATCCACGAAACATGGCAATCACTCGACGAAAAGTCTTATCACATTACTGAGGAAATGTGAATAATTTTCTAGGAGACACTCAAAAATAGCTTTTCAATTTGTTTTGCTATCGAGAAATATTAGAAAAACGTTTTTAAAACGCAAACAAATATGGGTGGAATAGAATGGCGGGAGTTATTCCCAACGAAGAAAGCATATGTGATTTTCATCTTATACATGTCATTATTTGTAAGCCAAGGTAAGTAAACTAATAAAATGGAAAAGAAGCATACCTTGACCCACATCATGTCTTTTTAGGAATCTTGGTAACGGCTTCACAAGAATCAAATAACTCGTATGGTTACAATACTGTGACTGTGGTGCTTCTAGTTGAAGTCTTAAAATTAATTTTTTCTATTGGATTCTATTGCAGGGAGTAAGTTTGACTTAGCGAATTGGATTGGAGCTACAGTTGCTGATAATACATTTTTTTTATTTATTTGAATTGCTTTTTTAGGAACACAATACAATCACTGTTGAAAGATGTGAAAAAGAATTCCAATGTGATGATGTTATACTTTGTGCCGGCATTTCTTTATTCCTTGTACAATAATTTAACATTTGTTAATCTATCAACATTCGATCCCACAACTTATTATATACTTTTGCAGTTTCGAGTTGTTATTACGGGGATTTTATTTCAGGTGAGTTTTTACTATAAATTCTGTGATTATAATTTGCTTATTTTTCGTAACTAAGTCTGAAGTGTGGTCTATGAAACAGGTGTTCTGTTTACCTGTGAAATGGAAAGGCGGTAGCGTGTCCAAATGGGTCACGCTTATCGTCATAATTCTGGCGAATTCTGTCTTGAAGTCGTTTGTTTGTATCTTGTTGCCAGCTGTTCTCAATGAAATATGTACTTTTTCCGCTTGTTAACTATCGAGCATTGAAAATTGGTAATGCCAGTTTCTAAGTTCGCTCGATGCGTTGTTTTATGTCACTATGGTCTGGAATTAAGTGGAGAGTGTCATTGAGTCGACTTTTGTACTTATTTGAACGAAGTGACACTAAAATTGATACTTTTGATGATGGTTTGACTATCTAGAGTTTCATCGTCTGAAATTCATTTTAATTAAAGATACCTATTTAGTGAGTCTGGAAAGATTCCCACATCGGCACGGAACAGTTTTCTAGAGGCGTCTGCTGCATGTTAAAACCACTGATGCAGAGAAATGAACTCTAAAACTTTTAGATGTTCGCGGTGTTTGTGGCAGGGCACTGAGTTCTACTGAAAAACCCATGGTCAGGCACGTATATATTCCAAGCGTATAGTTAGTTACCTAAAGTCATAAGGTTAGATTAAAAAGGGTTTACGAAGTCATGGTGCCGGATAGATAGTCTAATGGAGCCATCACAGTCTCTGGAGAAGCTTCAAAAGTATTGATAAACTTAAACCCATTCCTTATAGAACCTAAGGATTCTCTTATAGCTAATGGATCCTTATTTTCTTTGATTAAGGGCTAATCCCACATTAACATAGTATGTGTGTCAGTATCTACACAAATTAGTGATTGTGAGTTCCAGTCTCATATCATGCTTCCACTGAAGGCAATGTTGTTGAGTTAACACTCCCGTCCGACAAGTTACAGCTCTTGCTTCCATGAACCATTCTCCAAATTGTTTGTTTCGGGTAGCGGGCGCTTGTTTCGTTTTGCGATACTGCGTTTAACAACTATTAATGATGCGGTAAGCAAACATTTTGTTTTCATTAAGACATTGCAGCTGGCGAGTAATATTTCATAACGGTTATAGTGAGGCAATAAATATAAATAGCGAGCCTGCCATTTTGAATAGGCAGAGCAAGACCCGCTGCCGATTACCTTTAATATTTAGAGCAGAACATCAAAGGCCATCTTAACTGATGTTCTCAGTTTCCATGTTCGTCTGGTTATGCAATGATTGCTGTCGGAAAGCAGCTACAATTGCCCCTGAGCAACATCCAGAGGAAACGAAATTGAGGACCACATTTGAGAATTTTTCAATGCATAGCTCCACTTTCAGGCAATCTCATCACTTAACTTTTTCTCTCTTTCTTTCATTTCAGATGGTATTCAAAAAATACCTTTCGATCCGGCAATGGCTCTCTCTCATTCTCCTCACAATCGGGTGCATGCTTAAGCAACTCAACTTCAACACAGAAACCCCAGTACAATCGTATTCAAATAATACAATCACAACGAATCTCGATGTGGATTCCACATCAAAAACTTTCGTCAAAAATATGACCGGCTTTGATTTTAGCATTAGTGCCGTTTGGATTCTAACTCAGATAATATGCTCCTGTTTGGCAGGTGTTTACAATGAATATCTCCTCAAGGACAAGGGAGCCGACATCAACATTTTTGTACAAAATGTGTTTATGTACTTTGACTCAATCGTTTGTAACGTCGGTATTTTAATTATACGCGGAGAACTCTTCAAAACCTTCACGCTAACTAGTCTTCAATCAGTGTTTCGTTTCAATGTGCTTGTGATAATCTTAAATAATGCAATCGTTGGTATTGTGACGAGTTTCTTTCTGAAATATATGAATTCAATATTGAAAACTTTTGCTAGTGCATTGGAACTGATCTTTACTGCGCTGCTATGCTATTTGATCTTGGCAATACCGATATATATTAACACTACGTTATCTATCGCGGTGGTTTCGTTTGCCATTTATTTGTATTCACAAAGTCCGGTCGTGAATTTGGGTAAAGTTCGATCACAAGAGACTAAATCAGCGGCAAGTCGGAAACTTCTAGATCCCGATACGGATCTAGAGATGGACGAAGTCTAGCTTTAAACGAATTTGTATATTTATTATGCCCACTTAACCAAATAAAAAACACACATATTTTTATAAAAGAAACTTTGAACACATTTTTTTATTTCTTAAACAATAAATTTTATGCTGCGATGTCATTGCAGTCTGTTAAGATTGCAAAAGTCAACTTGTGTTCTTCCTAAAGGATTTCTCATAGTCACAGATATGAAAGTTATGACGTTCTCGGCAGGTTTCCAGATGATGTTGCATAGTGCCGACTGGTACCAAATGGCACGCATTGTAAATGCACACTTCTAATGGTGGTCCACGATAGCTTCTCTGGCATTTGAGAATGTGACCAGGCAATCTAAAGGTGATAATTTTGTGTTCACTGTTGAAGGGACAGGTGGAATATTCGTTCGCGCTTTCCATCTGTAAGTAAAAGAGATTAAAAGGTAGAAATTAACTGATATGAAGCAGAGATACGTTAAAGTTTCGCTAAAGACAATGTTTACCAGAGATAAGCTATAACCTAATCTCTGATGTTTACAGTTTTACACGAGGAATCACTGACAAGTAACACATCAACTGTTGCAACTGAAACTTAAATCCAAGCGAATTGTTTTTTACTTCATTTCTGTTTTTATTTTGTTTGTTGTGCTTTAATTTGTTCTGTCAAAATGCTGACTGTTCGGAAAACATAGGGTATCGTTCGAGTATGTACAAAACTTCTGAACAAAATTAATGGTACGCCTACACTAGAAGCTACTTCATTTTTTCCGACACCTCAATATTAAAGAAATTCTATGACAGTGTGTCGTTATAACTGACATTGTTAGGGCAGTGTGCATTCTCCAACCATGCAATGCCCATATGTCCGAATTTGACAGAGTTCCCAAAACATGACATGACTCTGTTAAGGCGGTCTTTATAAAGGTTGCTTAGGTAGCTTAACTATGTGTCAATAGAACGGTGGTTGGCATGGGGCTTTTGAATTGAAATTTCTCTAAGACCTCGGACTTTCTGGTATAAAACAATGTCACTAAATTTTTGTTATTACTTTCCCCTGTTAAAGAGCCAGCTTCTTTATCAACCTTAGTGAACTGGCTGACATCAACATAGGTAGCCTCCAGCGCTGCATAGCAAGCTTCTGCGAGTAGCTTTTTCTGGTGAAATACAGATCCACGTGGTAACACAAAGGACCTTATCTACCTACCTAACCTAACCTTCCCCTGTTTAGGCTATTTCGGGAGTTCAAGGAATCTCGCATGAGAGTAAAGAAACAAACAAATATTGCGCAAGAGCATTTCGCCTTGTGAGACTCCACTTTGGATAGCCTTCCTGTATGAAGAACGTGAGATTTGGCCTCACTATGCAGATGAGTTGGTACCTTCTGCTTACTTTATCATTTCCTGTTCTAAAAAAATCGCATTGGGAACGGAAATATTGGCTATCATCGCTTATATTGATGTTTGTCCACATTTACAAAGGTTTCTCTATCCTCAGTTCAGCTATTCTACTTTTCCTTGTTCGTTCCTGTAGGTTTCAGTGTTAAATTTGTAGAATCTGCGTAAACTAATTAATTAGACATGTGGGTGAGCTTCTTCCTATAAGAGGTCCAGTCCTAAGATTTGTTTAGACGCATTATAAGACATCATAGCTTTTTTTCTTTTCTTCTTTTTTATTAACAAAACTCATAACGGAAATGTACATACATTTATGTACAAGTCTAAGTGAAAGATATAACTTTAAGCTTATCGTACACCATCATCCCATATTTGTGCAATGCTGTCAATTACTGTTTGTGGAGTAGAAAGTTTATGCCGCATAAAATGCCCTTGAATTTGTGCCGGACTCACCGGTTTCCCAGCGGTCAACACTTTTTCTGCAAACTCATGCGCCGAATTTGATTCATTAACACTAGGATCACCTTTGTAGAAACGATTAAACATTTCTTCTAACTGATATGCTCCACAATAGCCAACATATTCCTTCATATCCACACGACCGGGGCGAATCAGTGCCGGATCTAACCGCTCGAGATAGTTTGTGGTCATAAAAAGGATTCTCGCCTCGGTGGATGCCACTCCATCGAGACAATTCAAAAGGCCACTAAAAGTCACTCGGTTAAGTCCCTCGTAGGCTGCCTTTTGCTGAGCGACATCTTCGCGTGAGACAAACGCAGCGTCAATGTCTTCTAAAAGTATTATAGACTGCTCTGGAGCAACGTTTAGCAAATGATTTAATCGATCGTCAGTGAGACCTCGTTCGGATAAATTTAACAAGCATATCCCGTATTCCAGCTCTCCAGCTAGAGCAGTGATGAAACTTGATTTTCCACATCCAGGCGGACCGTAGAGAAGGTATCCCCTTCGATATGGAATTCCCCGTTCAGTGTACCATTTTGGATTTGCAATGAATTCCCTGCAATCTTGTATGATCTTCTTTGAAACGCCGTTATCTAGCACAACCGATTCCACAGGACGACGTTTGCGAGGATGACCAAACGGTCGCCATTCAGATCCCATAGCAGTGTACATTATAGTCTTGCCTTCATTACCTTTCAATGCCAACTGACGAGCTTCTTCGAGGATACTAAAGTACAAATTGCGATCTCTTCCAAATGCGGTCAATGTCACAGTTTCAAATGGCAATCCCATGTGTAGATCCAATGTTTGTTGTTCTCTCGTTCGTTCTACCTTTATCCAAAAGCCTTTGTAATGCATTAAATGTGTTCCAATGCTAGGTATGAAATCATAAGTCGTTGTAATTTGTCCAGATTCTTTTTGCACAAAGGATGTCTCCACACTTAAGTGCTGAGTTTTCTTGGCACCTTTTAAGGTAATCCATTGTAATAGCCATTGATAGGATTTATCACGGCATGGAACTTCCAGTGTTATCATCAAATGTCTTCGGAAGAGAACCAGGGCTCCTTGTAGACCTTTACGAAGAATGGCAGCACCAGCACCGATACCAAATAATCCGAAACCGGCACCGAAATAAGGATTGGTTGAAAGCCCAGTAAAAATCTCGGCGATAGGCATGATGGAGTCAAATTTTAATTGATAATTTTAAGAAAGAAAATATTATGAATTTCTTTTAGAAAAGAAAAACATTGCGCAAACTATTTTACACGTAACCTCAACTAATAAACAGCTGACCGACTGTGACAGCTGACTTTGGTATGGACTGTTTGATTTTATCGAAATCTATTTGTGGATTTAAGGTGGAAATGCATTATAGAATGGAAGTCAAATTTTTTGTGGTAGGTATTTGTCAAAAGATTGAGAAGTTTGAAGAATTTTACCTGTGCAGAGTGTTTTGTAGTGCGATACTGGATAAGAAAGGAAATATGTCAAGCATGTGAAACAAGTTTTTATTGGGGAAGCGGATAAATGGTCTTATGCCTGTTTAAACCAAAAGAACGATAGGATTGGATGATCTCACAGATTCCCTAGTTTTCGCATTTAATCGTCTAAACAGTATATTCTGAAAACGATTGCTCTAATAAGTACGTATATATCTATAATACTTAAAAGTCTTCCCCCAGCTACCTCCCCTATAAAGCTATCAAATTCATGATTCGCTCTGACTACATTCATTTTGAATTCCCTTGTCACCGGTGTCAAAACTGTCACAGCTGATTGTAGTTTGCCGAATTTTGTCTCAAGATTGCTGTGGAATGTTTATAAATTAGAAATAACTCTTAAAATATCAATTCGATCGCATAAATAATGCAATTTACAAGTTAATTAAACACTTACTCACAATAGAGTTAAAGTATTGTTTAGGTTAAACCACATTAAAAGACTGAAATAGCTAATCAAATTCTGCCGGCATTGTCTAAAGTGCGCCAAATTTTGTTAGAATATTAAAATTAAATTAATTTTTTTAATTTTCTGAATGGAGTGCATTGAATAAAGGTGACAATATGATAAAAATAGTTGCACTCAATGAATCCGAGAATGAGGAGGAGAATGCAGATGAAACAGTGGTAACAAATGAAGCACAGGTTAGTGGTTGAATAGCTTGTAAACCAAAGTTGGTCAAACAAATATTGTGGTTTATAATAGGAAACTATTGCTGAAAATGAATATATTCGTGCATTGGGATATAAAGGAAATGGGAAACCAGATCTGGCCCTTTCATTGATGTTAGAGTTGCTGGAGACTCGTGTGCTTAATGAGGTAAATTGTGCAAAGGCTTGTATTAAATTATCCCAAATACATACATCTGTATTCATTGCAGGTTTGTATGGAGAGTAATAATGAGAAACTGCTTGCCATTCGCTATAACTGCCATAAAAACATTGCTCTTATTTATGAGGAGAAAAAGGAACATCAAAAATCGCTGGATCATTTCATGCAGGTAAGCCTAACAAGTCGATGCGAACGTATGAACATTATGTATGTCCACGTCCAACAAGAAGTGGAAATCATATCAATTTTTTCAGATCACAATCTGAAGCTTATCTTCTATTCTTATTCAATTTTTTTATGCAGGCAATCCAAATAGACGACACTGATGTCTATACCATGCATCGCTTGGGTCAACTCGCTCTCCGACTGCACGTGCTGGACATAGCAGATTACGCTTTCGAGAAATGTTTAAAACGAAATCAAAATCATTGGTCAGCTGCCGATGGAATTCTTCAAGTGCTCTGTTTAAATCAAAATGTAATGGGAGCATATGGATGGGCGCTTAAGTGGTATCTGAAAGATAACAAATACGAACGTGCGCTAGATGTTCTAACTGAGATCACTGAAAACTTTCCCGATTTGATTCCATTATATGAGAGTATCTGGAGTACACCATTTGAGAAACCAGAAGGTCGCACTTGCAAAGGCAAGAAAAGTGTATTCCCAGAACCTAAAAACCTGCCAGAGGAGGATCTTAAAATGGTCAAACCAGATCTTGAAGAATTTCGAGTAAAATCTCTAGACTGGCTATCGATTGGTCACTATATTATTTCGATTTACAAACACTTGCATGAGACCAAGCAAAATATTTTGTTTATTCTAACTGTGGATGATTTTCTAGAGCAAGCCAGAGAGGAAGGCAATGAAAAAGTGTCACGAGATACTGATTTACCCCAAGAGCCAGGACCCGAAAGCAATGAGAATTCGAATGAACCATCTAGCAATTCAAATCAATCTCCTGCAAGTAATAGTCAACCCGATGAAAGTGCAAGCTCAGGCAATGATGCGGTGATTTTCATTGCTCCATCAACGGATAACATTGGATCGAGGACACCACAACAAAATAATGATTCAAATGCAGAAGATTCTGACACAAATGCGAAGACAGAGACTGAAGCTAACAAACCGAAGCCAAGGCGTCGATGTAGTGATTTAAGCTTTCTCGAGCAATGGGGTTGGCATAAAAATCGACGTCATTCGTCAAGGAAAAAAAGCCAACAGGACAGACCAGAGGTGGATAACACTTTGAATGGCTTTTTGAAACGGATATTTGTAAAATTTACTGAGTAAGTAGATAAAGTTAATTTCCAATGAACATTTTTAGTTGACAGGGATTTTGGGTGTAGAATGTCGATTTAAGTTTGTCATGATTGTCTGGCATAGCTATTCGTCAAACTGTCTCCTTAACAGCTGAATTTAGTAGACTTTTTCGATTTATTTGCTTACAACCTGTTCCTGCAAGGTCTGTCTGACAATGGGCATATACTTACTTACACTTCAAAGATTTGTCTTACGGCGTCATTCGTTGTCTTACTTGATACGGTGCTTACAGTATCTTTCTCCTCAGCATCAAGTACAAGCTCTTATCTACCATATTGTGGGAACGTCTGAACATTTTTGTCAACAACCTGATTGGCTCCTATCAGTGCGGTTTCAGTTCGGAATCGGCTTTGGCAGATCCTAAAAAGACCGAATAAATCCAAATCGATACCCACCATCTGTTAATTGATTGTGGTGACGATGGTAACGATGGAGAATACTCACTGCTCCATCAAGGTGAATAACAAGACTTTTAATGTCAAACTAGGGTTAAGACAAGATAACCCGGTGTCAACCGACTTGAGGGGATTGTGTGGAAATCACAACCCAATACCGGGGGTACACTTCTTCAAAAGTTTGTGCAACTACTTGCGTGCGCCGACGCTATCACTGGTAGATCTCAGTGAACTGTCACTGGTGCGTTCGCGAATATTCATGCGAAAGCAGCAAAACTAAATAGTTGCTGCCAACAACATCGACGATTCAAACAGAACGAATGAAGATATCCTTGGTGTCACTGTAACTGTCTAATCAGAACACGACTTCATTACTTTGGTAACTTCTACCATGAGGCAGAAGACATATCTGCCAGCTCATCCAAAGTCATTGGCGAATAAATCAGGAACAACAGTGGACAACTTCTTGTCTTGTGTATCTGAGAATATTCTAAGAAAGGGAACAATTCTTGATAAATATTTAACTCGAATACTTACATCCCTTTTGCAGAGAAAGATTTGAAGACGAATGGCCTTTTAAGTCCTCTGGTGATGCCGAGAAGTGTCCCACCGCCGAAGTAGACAAATTGACAACAAAACGCTCACCAGAAAAGCCAGCAACTTCTTTTGAAGAATTTAAAGTCGACACTGCGGATGATTTTAACATTTTCCTCGAAGATATGAAATCGAAACCTTTCGATCTGATTCTTCTGATATTCAAATGGCTTAAGTATGTTTCAAAATATTGGTCACGCTATATCGGTGAAGATCTAAAGGATGCATATCATCAAATTTTCACATTTTACATGTAAGTACATCCTCACCTTTTCATAAGTCAATTGGCTTAACATTTAAGTTTTATAGGAATCATTATGATTTGGTAACATGGAATCAGTTGTCCAATGACAATTTTAATGCTTCATATCGTATGGCTGTGTTCTTCTTGGAGATTGATCTCGAAAAGACAGTCAAAGAGGAGAGGTAAGTTTCTTATTTTGTTTGTTTTTGAGTTCCTTATCCATTATGTTCTTCCTACAAAAAAACAGCGAAATAAGTACAATGTGGCAAAAGTTATTCACACATTTGACATTTAATTCCGGCTGTGCGTATGTAATCTCGGATGATCTCTATGAACGCAATATAATCCGTTTGATTCACATGGAATACTGTTGGGCAAAGTATGAGAATCGCTTGAGTCAGTGTGTTGAAAGTTTGCAACACTTGGAAGAATTAATTAGTGAGCAGAACGATGAATTCTATTTGGAGATGCCAAACATGAAAGAATGGAATTATCTTGATGGAGAATCCATGCGGATAACTCGTATTGAAACGCAAAGGTAAATTAATTTTGAGCCATGAATAGGAACTTGCATTAAGATCTTTTTTTTTTAGGAAAATTGGTTTGAACAAAGTGAAAGATCTGTACGAGGCAAAGCAATGGGATGAGTTGATTGTGATCCTGAAAGACAGCCTTATTCACAGCAAAGAGGTGAAAGATAGTGAAGCCTGGGTTCGGGATTTACAAACTCAATTTGAAGTTTTACTAGAGTCAATTTGGCATACCAGAGATTATGAAGTGAGTGTGATTCGAAATGGTGTGTTTACGTTACTAATTCCGTGTTCTCTGTTTAGGACTGCTTATTTTGGTCAGAAAGATGTATGCAATATGCCGTTGCTAAGTATATGGGTGAGCCAGGCGAGACATATAGACAGAGACGATGGGCAGAGAGTATTAACTTTATTTTTACATATATCGAAGCCCTTACCCTCAATGAAGGATATCAAATACGTAAGTATAGATAGAGCTTGCTTACTAAGTTTGAAAAGTAACATTGGCATGGTATTGTTCTACGAGGTACTATTGAACAACAACCACAGTTGATGTGCGTTCCAAATCTAAATGAGTTTTACAAAGCTTAAGAGATGAACACGGCTGACCTCTATCAGTTGTCTTTCGAAGTTGATTGAGGTGGCCGTCGTCATGTTTACGTAACCTAAGCTTAGCTTCTTGATATCAATAGCTCGGATATTTTGTACAAGAGGAGGTTTAGTTGCATACATTTCTTTCTAATTTTGTTTGCGTTTTACTTTTTTTTATTGCAGTGGAAACACTTGGAAAATATCTGTCTCGCTTAGTGCAGAATATTATGAAACTCCTAGCATATCAATTGGATGCTCCATTCGACAAAAATAATAATTCACAACATCCGCTCGAGATAAAACGTCCATGGATAGTGTTGCATCACGTTTTGTTAAGGTATTACCGTCGTGAATCGCATGAAAAATATAAATAAAAGTTTAATTTTCCAGGGAAGAAAATAACAGTCCAATTGTTATTAAAGCTCGTCAACTTGATGTAACAATGGATACCGAAGAAATCGAAGATCTATTACCACATTCCTTTCTAACGCTCTTTACTGCTCATGAGTTTCTCGGAAAACGTCAATGGTGTACCCGAGACAGTGGTCAATTACTTTTGTATACAATTGAAAAGGTTGCACCAAATTTACAAGCCCCTCTCTACGACTCGTGTCGAGATATTGTCATGGAATACATGGAGCAGGTTTGTATTACTTTTGGATTTCTCTTTCAAAAGTACTGATTTATTTTTTATTTAAAGACTACTTACTGTCTCTATGGGTATCCACCGAAAAAAGCACGATCGCGTCACATTGAGGAACACGAAGCAACATCAGTAGAACTAACTTGGCCAAGAGCAATGCAACTTTTTGACCTATACAGGCCTGAAAATCTACCAGAATTCAATTCATACAAATTAGAATCGATTTCGGCTGATATGGAGCAGTTATTGCTTAAGATTGTCCCACTGATTCCAAAGGAAATGGATCCAAGTTCGGTGATTTCCAATATCCAGGACTTTATATCGGGTGATAGGGAATCGTTGCCAGACAATTGTGTGTTACTTCCATACAGAGTATCGTGCATTTACTATCTGCTGGCAGATTACTACTTTAAGAGCAGAGATTTCTCAAAAACCATAAAATATTATACCCTGGACTTGGCTTGCCATCCGGATCGATTTGATTCGTGGGCTGGAATGGCCCTCTCCAAAGCGAGCAAAATTGAAACTAAACTGAATGGGTTTCTTTCGATTGAGTAAGTTTGAAAATGTTCATGCAAGTGTGATGATTTCTAAAGATTTCCCATGACTTTTCAGTGTGAACGGCTTTCTGTCTGAATGCGAAGACACTATTCGTTGCTTTAAACAGTGTACCAAGTTGAATCATGAACAAGTTCTCGTCTGGATTGAATACGGATCATTTGCATACACATTGCATTCATTTTGTTCAAGGGATTTGAAGCATTCATCGGACATGCTTTCTCTGGAACAGTAAGTCGACCTACCATTAACAAAACTTCATTTGGTTCACGATGATTCTTCATTAAATAGATTCTCCTTTGTCGAAGATCGAAAAGAGAAGTTCTTAAGCATTGCTTTTGATTGTTTCTCGAAGGGTGATGTTATGCTGCAAAATCAAACCGAAGAGGAAAATGATGAAGAAAACGAATCACATGATGAAAAGTGGTTGAATCAATATATGCTGGGAAAAATTGGAGAGAAACGAAAGGATCAACCATCTACTTATATGAATCATTATTTGACAGTGAGTATCTAGTCCGAATGCATGCTAATGAACTTTGTCATCAATGCCAGTGTCCATTTTCAGGCTGCAAACTATCTGTACGAGAACAATGCCACTTATCCGATCAAAATCAATCACAGTAATCCGACAACACTGTCTGTAGAAGCTCTGGAAATTTTTTATCGAACAAATGCTGCGATAATTAAATTCCTGGAGCAAGATAAAGAGATTTCTCGTGAAGTTGGAGACCTTTTCAATCAGGTATTGAAAAATTTGGCAAATAGTCCGTTTGCATTCAATAAGGCGAAGATTGATGGTAAGTCTTGAAGTGTTGGTTTAGATTTTCGTGTGTTTAAATGCATTCGTTTTGCAGATAACAGTTTAAATGCCTTTAAACGAAAAATCGCCGATAAGGTGGAGAGTAATGCAATAAAACAGGCGAAATTGGACGAAGCTGCAGCAGCAGCAGCTCAAGCTCCAAATCAGCCAGTACCAGCACCAGCACCAGTAGCAAGTGAAAGTATTGCCACCGCTGGAGCGTCTGATGTCCCAGCTGCTCCAGTTGCTGTACCTACTTCAGTTATACAAGAACCACAGCGAGAAGTAGAACCAAAACCCACAGTGGAAGTAGCAGAGCCAGTTACGGACATTGTGACAGCGAATAACAGCAAAGCAACAAGTCCATCACGCCGAGGATCACAGGTAATTTATTAACTAACAAAATATACAACGGTTTACATACTGGTAAATGGGTATGCTTTAAACTGCATGTGCAAAGTAACATAGCTGAAATTTTGATTCATGGATTGTGTCAATGTTGTTATTTCAATGGTAGCAGCAGTGTACTGGCAACTGAAGGAGGGCACTCACACCAAGGGAATTGTCTTCTTAGCTAATCGAAACCAATTATATTCTCTAGCTAAGACGTGACAGTCTTCAAACCGATAATATCCCTTGCTTTGATAATTTTTTGTACGTAGTGTAGGCACTTAGACAGAGGGTTATATACTAGATTGATACTCTTCAAACGATCGGGTTAATTTATCAATATAAGAAACCCAACAAGACTACATCAACATAGAGCCAACTTAAGGGCGTTTGCATATCTGTGTTGATTCTGCAAATGATATCACCACGAAGTGTTTAAGCTGAAAAGCCTTTTGTCTTTTGAACAACGTTAAAATCGAGTTAATTCATGCTTTGTCGCCGTAGTTTAGTGGTTAGTGCATCACCTCTCGGCAGGCAATGACAAATCACCGAGAGTATAATTTGTCACGAAAAAGCTTCTCAATCCGCTAAAGTTATCATGCCCTATTCACTAGGAGATTAAGGACTGTCTATAGTAGCTTCTTTGATGAGCTGGAGAATCTTCAATTCGCTGATTTCAAAGTGGTGCAGTAATTTTTACGGGTTCAGATCCAATGTACCAGCGGCGGTCCAAGTAAATCGTAGGATACGCAAAAACCTATCAACGTAACAAAGTTGGGGAGATGAACCCTTTGCCAATATTTTTTTTCTGGTCTAGTACGAACTATGGCGGATCATTCGCACGAAATATTTTCAGCAGTCTCCTGATCCTTCAAACAAAGTTGGTACATGTCCGAAAGATCTATGTCCGGCTTATTGTTTGAGGGGTCGATGAATATTTTAGCTTGTCGAAATTCTGTTCTTGAAAACTGCATTTTGGTAGCTTCTTTTGGCGCTCCTAAGAGTCAAGGTTCAATTTTTTGTGTCAACAGAAGGTAAATAGGTCTATAAACGTTGAGATCCTTGTCTGACGAAATCGTCGGCAATCTCGTTGCCCTCAGCAGCCTTAGGAACACAACAAATGTTGATTATGTGGTGAGCGGGTTGGCTGCTTGAGGGTGTTAAGGCACCGGTATGAACTCAGACCCTCTATTGCTGCCTGCTGTCAGAAAAGATGACAATCTGTTGCCTGCGGAGGTTTAGTCTAATGAAAATTCTCTGACGCATAATTGAAAGATGGATGTAGAGCAACCATCCAATCTTTGGGCCATGTATTCCCATGTCAGCTCTGTTTTTCGTTATTTATACATCGGTACACCACACTGACTGGAGATTATAGTTAATTGAAGAACCGTTGCACCATGCAAAGCGTTCTAGGATGATTAAATTAAACGGGTTCGTGGACTTGTCCTGAGGGGCTTTAAGTCCGAAATACAAAAAGCCGGGTGTGGAAAGATCGGTATAATATTTCGAATCCTAAAATGATCAATCAGGTCTTCCGGTTCCACGAATTTTAAGTCCTATAGCACAGGGTGCGGCCAACCTCTTAACTCTTGTTTGTAAGGAAAGAAGGTCGAGAAGAGTTTTCAAAGCTGCAGTTGAAATGCGTTTTATACCGAAGTTTTCTCATGCCGATTTCACCATACAAGTGATACTCACACGGATTATATGATAGTGGGGTCTGTCTGATGCTATATTAGACTTCGTCTAGAGACTAATTGATCTCCTTTCTATGAAAAAGACAGGAAATTAATCTATCACCTCGCAACACTTCGAAAACATTAAAGATACTATTAACAGCGAACAAGATCCTCCTTTCGACAGGAATTCGCAGTGCCAGAGCTGTGTGGAAGCTGGTTGGCAATAATCTAAATTTACAACTATAGATGTCAACGTGGTACAATTTCGCATAGGGAAGCACGCCTATTTTGAAATTATTTCTGCAGGAGATGTAAGGGTATAGAAGTTTATCCTCTCAGCTCCGTTAGAAGCTACAAATGACTCTGAGAGTGAAACAGGGTAAGCCTGTGGTTATTATTATTATGGTGTCGGGAGGGTTGTTCACAGGCCTTGGCACTGCGGTTTCTATCGAATCCTATTGTGCCTTCCCTATTGTTTTTTAGATGAATTGTTTCACACCAGAGGATACAGGAAGTTAAGGATCTTCTCTGGGTTGATGGCACCGAGTTGTTCCGAAGGGATGATTTCGTTGCCGAGAATTCTCTTTCTTAGTTGGAAGAGAGCTGGGCATTCCGTTAAGATGTGTAGAAAGGTATCTTTACTCTCAAGGCAGAGTCTACAGCAGAGTCTGTTACAAGGTTCATGCGGTGTAGGTGTTTGTTCAGACGGCAGTGTCCGCTGAGAAATGCAATTAATGCTGTAAGGTGGCTCCTCTGTCGAGGTTCACAATGAAATTCGATTTTCTCTGTGATGGGACAGGGAATAGGGGTTTTGAACATGCTTGCCCCGGTGTGTTGAGCCAGAATTCTTTAGATTTTTGCATGCAAAGACCCTTTGCGTGTCTTACGAAGAGTGATTTACTTACGCCACAGAGGGGATCGCGTCCAATGAATTCTGTTGACGCGCCGTCTTTTGCCAGTGAGTCGGTTTTTTCATTGCCCGCAAATCCACTATTTGTGGTTAGCCTGTGGTAAGAATTACTTAATATTTAGTTGTACCGGCAATGAGTCTAGGTAACTTTCTGAATCTAACCTAAGCTAGGGTTGCTAAACAATGCTAATGCGATCTAGTACTGGGCCTAGTAATCATTTTTTCTTCCAATTTTGTTTGAATATGTTTATAAAATGAGAGTTCCACCCACTGGCGTCTCTCATGAGCTCACAAGAAAGAAGTTATGCACATACATCAATAAGCGAATGGAAACTTAAGTGGGATTTAAACCACTCAGGATGTTGGGAGATAGAATTCACTCCGAGCGCAACTACGCTCGTTGTTTTCGTTCTATAACACTCGTATGAATATTTATGTATGGAATTACATCTAATTTTTACGTTCGTTTTCAGAGCTGTGCTAGCTGTGTCTTCTTTAATCTCTTAACTAAGTTTATGTGAACCAGAAGCTGGAGGGCCTCAGGGCTCGTGTGATGTCAGAGCCACTCTCCATGTTTTTTGAAATGTCTTTTGACTTCATACTTTACAGGTTCCATACCCAAGTCTCTATGGAAGGCCTCATTCTGAAAGTATCAGGGTGCATTGACAATATTTCTCACTACTTTCTTTTGGAATCTTTGTTGATCTGTTGTCTGTCTGTCCATGTGGGTCTGTTTAGTACAACCCCAGAATTGAATCCCGTATGTCCATATGGGTTTGATTACTTGTCTATAAAGTAGGTGGGTAGGTAGAAGTGGTTAAAACTGGTAAGCCTGCCAGACACACAAGTAGCGCGGATGCGCCGTTCTGATACCACAGCTCACGTAACTTGGATGTTGATGGGCGTGGTTGAGAGTGTAGTTTTCAGATCCATCCTCTGGAATTAAGAATGTTGATGATGTTGCAGAATTTTATGCGGGAAATCTCAGATAGTTCCTTGAAAAAGGGGTTTCCGAGTGTGCGCTGCCTGGCTCTGGCAAGTGCCTGGCAGTGACATAGAAAGTGGAATAACGTTTCCTTTTCTTGTGAATTGTCGCAACTACGGCAGTGGGGGTTGAATGGGATGCCTAACTTAGCAGCGTTTGGACCAATTGGCCAGTTGCCCGTGCTAATTGCCGAGATTCTAGCTGTCTCGATGCGGTTTCTATTGATAAGGTCATACGCTCTGTTTTTTTGTAGGTGGGCCAAATGTGTCTAGATATGGCACAAGTTGAAAGACTTTTCCACCTAGAGTTGGCAATAGCGCGTAATTGTTGGAAAACTTTGCCCTTGATGAGTCCCATTGGGGAGCAGACTGACTCCGCGAGGGAGACATCCAGGGTAGAACCACATCTTGCTAACGCGTCGGCTCTCTCGTTCCCCTCTATGTTACTACGACCGGGAATCCAGAGGAGAGTGATATTAAATCGAGCGCTTGCTTGCGTAATAGTTTCCTTGCACTGGCCCACTAATTTAGAGGACGAAGTAAGTGAGTGGAGCGTTTTGAGGGAAGCCTGGCTGTCAATAAAGATTCCTATGTTGTTTGAGGTAGTAGGGCTGAGGCTTAATATCTAATCGCTAGTATCTCCGCCTGGAAGACACTCGAAGAGTCTGGGAGGCAGTCCGATTTGGATACGTTCAGTTTCGCTGAGAAGACATCTGCCCCAACGCCACACTCCATCTTGGAGCCCTATAAAGTAAGAGTTTGTTAGAAATTGATAGGCAGGAATGTCTTCCTATTAGTCAGTTGATCCTTCTATATCTTATATGGAGCTCCTCTCTTTTTTTTTCTTGACATGAGACTTCCAACAATTACTTGACCAATTTTCTGAAACAATTAGAAATGTTTTTTATATTGTTAACCTACCTTAAGTCGGCATGCATTGGCCTTCTCTTTCAACTTCGATCAAATCCAATGATGTATCGCTATGCATGAATGTAGTATATGGTCCTTTTATAAAGCTAAAAATGAATTCTAATAAAAATTTTACAAGTCCGTACATACAATATTGCTTACTTAATGTCTAGTTTAAGGGTTACAACCTTAGGACTACAATTATGTGTAGCTTAGGATATTTTCTTCATAATTTCTTTCACTTTTATTACATTTGGTTCATGATTTTATTCTCTTACACTTTAACCAGCTTATTTGTAACATTTTTTTTTTTAATGGTAAATGTATATTTCTTGTATATTTATTAAATTCATTTGGTTATTTCATGCTTATATAAATAGTTAAAATATTTTATTTCTTGTTACAAACAAACAAAAAGAAAAAAAGGAATTTAAAAATATTTTCTTTTATTTAATGTGGAAAACTCTTATTTATATTTTACTGGATTTATATATTCGAAAATTGAATTAAGCTTATAGTTAACTGAATTCTTAATTTATAAAGAACACACTTTTCATACAGTTATTTGGAAAGTTTAAGAATTTACACACAGATGTGGGGTCTTTTAGTTTAACCATTCTAACTACTTAATACTCACAACTCTGTACGTCTGTCGATTGGTCCTACACTAAGATCAATTCAAATTTGTAAATTTCTGAGAAAATATATTGAAAATCTAGGACACACGATATAAACTCGAGGAATGCCTTTTGTCTTAGCTACAGCTTTGGTCCGGTTCACAAAATAGCTGAGCTGAGGTCTTTTAATTGCATGATTCTGAACTCAACGACATAAAGATGTTATAGTCAATGGAATCAATGCCAGAATACATCTTGTTTGACAGAAGGTTTGACTTCGAGATCACAGGTCGTACCTGTTGGGCAAATAGGGTTTGTTTACTGAACACTAACAGCTGAATTTGGTATACAGACGGATAAATAATGGACATGTCTGAGCTGTAGTCTTTGGGCTCAATAAGGCGGACTGAAAATCTATGAGAAGCTGAGATTCATTTCATCAAGATTTATGCTTAACATTGATAAAAGCGTATAAGTGGTCGTCGTGGCTAAGTGGTTAGTTTGTTGGACTGCTAAGCGAGAGAACACAGGTTCAATCACCTCTTTGCAGGCATGACAAACCTGCGAGAGTATAATTTGTCATGGAAAGGCTTCTCAATCCGCCGTTCAGAGTTAGCAATTCAGCTGTAGGTCCCTTTTATTCGTGCGAATAATATAACACCCACAACATGAATGTTTGTATGAAGCTAGACCTAGGATCTCTATGAGCTGTCGCGCCAAATATTTGTAAAAGCTTATAAGGCAGGATTAAGCAGGTCTTTTTAAAAGACTCTGGATTAAGCCATCTTTCTATATATGTCGACTTTAAATTGTTAGGAGTTGCTTTGATAACCTTCCGTCAGACTTTAAAGAGATACATAGATGAGCTTTCATGGCTCTGAAACTAAATTTATTGGACCGGAAACCTTCTCTGATGCATCTGGGGAAAAAACACTCGTAACAAGTCCTTGATTTTAAATCGCCCAAAAGTTTCATTAACCTGTAACCCAACAGGGATGTTCCCAGATAAAGTATTTAAAATAAATCTTTTGATTGAAAGAGAGCTTAAGCTCGTAGAGAGCATAGCTTCTCACAATCATGCATATTGTGCGTGTTGTACATATATTCCGCAAGAATGGAAGGAAGTTTCAGTGTTATTGCTGATTCGGAACGGTAGATTGGGAAGCTTCTTATGCTTTTCGAAGGTTTGTCATTGTCCGTGACTAGTTTATCGAAAAATCTTCCACTGTCCACTGATATTTTCTTATGCGACCTTTAGCTGAAACGCACAAACAAAACATTGCTATCCTCATAGATAGCCAAGCCGCTATCAAAGCTATTGACTCGGTTACCATATTCTCCAAACTGGTGGATGAGTGCCAGAATGAACTTGCCCGCTTGGGTCACACTGGTCTGGGTTCCAGGGCACAGTGATATAAAAGGAATCGAGCGTGCAGATGAACTGGCCAGGCAGGACTCTGTTCTACACGGCTCACTTGCGGCAAGGAGCAGTTAAAGGACAAATCCACTCACACTTCCTGCAGAAGGCGAACCTTCAATGGCAGGCGTTAACCAACTGTGCCATATCAAGGAAGAAATGGCCGACCTTCGAAAAGAGTAGAGCAAAAGACCTACTAACCATAACCTGCCCAGATATCGCTAAAAACACTGGGCATAGGCCAATTTGAGACCATGCAGTCAAACTAGGAAATCCTTGCAGCCCCCACTACCGCAGTTGTGGAAACGAAAATGAGAAGGAAACTCTCTCCCATTTCCTCTGCAAGTGTCCGGCACTAGCAAGAGCCAGACTGCGTGCACTGAACCAACCATTCTTCAACGACCTGGAGTAAAGGGACACGATATCTAATCTGCTTTCTAAATTCCACAGGCTGGATCTAGGCACCGACTGTCTCACATCCTCAACAACACATATCATCAACCAGGTCACACGAGTTGTGGTAACAAAATGGTACACTTTAGTGCTACTTGGTTTCATGTTGAACCGTCACCTCTTCTTACCTAACCTAGCTATATATATATGAGACTGAGTTGGAAATTGTTGTTAGCCTTGTTTAAATCTACCACGCTGAATACTACGATAAGTAATAACTTTTCCAAAATCGGGACTGGGCGGGGGTATTTCTCCAAGGATGTGAAAGTTAGCCAATCTTTCCGTTTGCCTGACCATTGCAGTGTCTTCCAAGTCGAGATAATGGCAATTAAGGAAGCCCTATCGCGGCTGAGGTATAATGTACTATCTACTCGGGATATCACAATGTTTACCGATAGTCAGGCCGCAATAAAATCCCTGGAATCTGTAGCCTTCAACAGCCCTAAATTGTCGTTTGTCCCTTAACGAGATGACTGAGCATTTCAAAATTCACCTTATATGGGTGCCGGGGCACAGAGACATTCCAGGCAACTGTATGGCTGATGATCTCGCCAGAGTGGGCACAACTCTACCAATTCTTCTGGAAAAGGGGAATTTAAACATGCCTCTCGCCAATTGCAAACTGCTACTTTATAGAAACGCGATGAAATTCGCCAATCATAGATGGACAGTAGGTAAGACCTGTCTTATCACCAAGCAGATTTGGCCAAAGCTGGATCTCAAACGTTCCAACTGTCTCATCAGACAGAAAAGACTGCTAATAAGCACCCTAGTCGGTGTTGGCAAACACGCCTATAGGCTGGGCCTCCTCTACAACGACTTCTGCAGAAGCTGCATGGACGAAGAGGAGGAGGAGTCGGTTCTCCACCTTTCTTGTACATGTCCGGCTCTCTCAGCTCGAAGAAGAGCATACTTAGGAGCCAGCTGGCTGACATTAACATAGGTAGTCTCCAGCGCTTCATAGCAAGCTCCGGCTGGTTCTAAGGGTAGTATTTTCCAGTGAAATACAGATCCATGTGGTAACACAAAGGACCTTTTCTGGTCTAAGTGAGGTTGCAACCTGCGGCCTGCCACTCCTACCTAAACCTAATCTACCACTTCGATACGCATTCTGTTGATATTGCTATAGCCTTTCCACTGATATGTTCACTTCACCATATGGAACATGACTTTCTGGTTGGGCCACAATTTCATATTGTTTCGTAGCCGTTTTGATTGCTGATTAATACCACGGCCACTGTACAAGGTTTGGAAGAAGATATGGCATGCGATCA
This sequence comes from Criorhina ranunculi, assembly GCA_951813785.1. NCBI lineage: Eukaryota > Metazoa > Arthropoda > Insecta > Diptera > Syrphidae > Criorhina > Criorhina ranunculi. The sequence goes on along the minus strand of OX638383.1, from coordinate 33,349,395 downwards.
CATAAAAGGATCCAATGGGAAAATATTCGTCAGTTGCTTCAAATACTACTCAAGCTTATTGGTTTTAAAAAAATTAAGCCAAAGACTTTTATGTTTTACTAGCTTATCTCCGTGGCTTCGCCCACCTATGATATAACTTGCGTAGTTACACTTTAATAACCAAAAGTAGCCTATACTCTGACCCGATGTACAGCCGCTCTGTGTGCTAAATTTGAAGTTGATTGGGTCCGTAGTTTTCGTGTTACAGAGGAACAAACAAACGGACAACGTTTCACTTTAATAATATTAGTAGGAAGTAGGATAGGATGTAAAATGTCTTTCAATCGTAAAAGCTTTGCAAGTCTTAAGATAGCCCATTGGAAGTTAGAAGATGAATAACTTAACCGCGAAGTTTTTCGAAAGCACCCAAGTTTGTCCTAAACTTTTACAAATCTTAAAGTTCTCTTGATCCTATTCAACAAAAACCCTTAGATACATCTGTATGTCTTCTTCTATAATAAACTATGTTGTATATTTATATTTAAGTGGTTTACAATTCCAGTTGATATATGTAGTTTATTTGTTTAGTCTTCAAAAAAATTTATTCGTTACGCGTTGTATATTAGTTTTGATTTGATATTCATCATTCGCTGGAAGATATTCGTTGAGAGTTAAGTTATAAAGTTTAAAAATATAAAATATCAGTTTTTGGATGTATAAATGTGTGTGTGTGTAGTAGTAATTACAGGCTTTATGTGGAGAAGACAATCTTTTAATTCGTTGCTAATGTGGAATTATTTGAATGGAAGGACTGCGTCATTTGTGATGGAATATTTGTTGTTAGTTTCTTTTGGGCTTGATGCCATACTTTTAAGCGATGACTTATTTCAGAAAATGATGGCCTTCGTACGGATTGTTCATGCCAGCATTCGATCATTAAAGAATAAACAGCTGTTGGGCAGGCTTCAGGACATGCGAGGAGTTGACGAGATCGAACCATGTTGATAACTTCTTGATTACTATGACCATAGTAGGGCTAGAAAGGGAAGGCTTTCATTATAAAACTAAGCATTGACAAAGGGGTTTATGTATTCTTACTTGCATTCCATAGCTATAGATCTCCCAGAGGACCACACCAAATGACCAAACATCACTTTCTGTTGTGAATTTACCATACAGAATGGACTCTGATGGCATCCATCGGACAGGTAATAAAGATTTTGATTGGACGCTAAATTCAAAAGGAATCACAGTATAGATTCTGTTTAGGATTCCATGTGACTAGGTACTTACCGATAGTAATCCGAGCTGTAAATATCTCGTGACAGTCCAAAATCTGATATTTTCACTGTCAAATCCTCTCCGACTAGGCAATTTCTGGCCGCCAAATCTCGATGAACATAATGATGTCCTGATAAATATTCCATTCCTTCACTTATCTGCAATGCGATATGTAGAAATTCTAGTTGACTTAGACATTTGCTTTCTGTTGGTGAGTTTGCTATGAGGAACTCGTGTAGGTCACCCTGTGACATGTACTCAAAGAGCATGCAAAAGGGTTCTTTGTTAAGAACAACACCCAGGATGCATACGATGTTGTCATGTTTTAAATCTGAAATCAATTCAATTTCACGGCGGAAGTCCTGTTGGGTCTTGAGAGAAGCATTCTCCTTTAGTGCCTTAACTGCGACGAAGATTTTCTCTCCGTTCGTTTGGGTCAATTGGCCTTTGTAGACTTTTCCTTAAATTTAAAAAAAATAAGACATTTGATCGACGAAAGGTGACGAATTGTGTATATTAAACTCACCGAATGCACCCTCGCCGATCTCTTCAACAAATTCGACATCCTGAAGGGTAAACTGTGATATTCGAAGCAATGAACTTCGATCGAGATTCTGAGCAAAACCTGAGTTTTGATCACCACCACCGTTCAAACGAGCCATTTCCAGTGACGAGTTCATTTGGGAGTTGCCATAAATATTTTTATCCGCATTTGGTGTATTTATCTGTAAAAGATTGGACAAGTTACAAGGAGCTAAAAGTCCAACCGAGTTGTTGTCTTACATTTTGTATATTGGTCATGCCATCGTTTGTGTGCCTCTTGTAGTACACCACACCGGCATAAAGTATCATTATGCAAATAATCATTGCAATTGAGAGGTAGATGTAGAACCATAGCTCATCGGCACACTTGCGAATGTTACAGTGTTCAATGATCTTCTCGAACGACTTATCGTCCACGAAACACCAGGGTTTATCTTCTGTTACTCCTGGATTCCTGCAAATACACACTACAAGTTACAACTCTACCATTCATTTGACAGAGTGTCTTACCTGCAATAATTCTGTCCAGCTAACTCTGGATAATCGGAAATTTCCTTCATCAACCATGACCATCTGAGGCATGGTTTCCCAGAAGCAGATACTGCCAATGTCCCTCGATACTCTGAACCGTAGCCCCAATAACAATTCTCATCGGGATTAACATCGATTGCAATGCCAAATGAGGAACAATCACTTGCATGTGGTAAACTCTGACACTCTTCGAGGGGTAATTTCTGTCCAATTGTGGGATGTCGCTTTGCAATGGCATATTCCTTCTGGCACAGCTCATTCTCCAGCAATTCACATTCATCACGACAAATACGTCTTAAGTTTTCCGATTCACGCGTCGGTGGATATTGGCTAGATATCTCACCCGTAAAGATATCATCATAAGCTATGGTGGACTTACGCTTGAGGAAAAGTTTCCGCTCTTTGGTGGTTTTCTCTAGGAATCGCTTCCGCCTGCGATCGATTATATGATTTCCTGTTGACGATTCGTTGTAAGTTTGATTTTTCTTCGACGATTTACGTTCCTTGTGTGTGGCACGATTCGAGAAATAAAGAAGATTCGTGCGTTCCGGTGTACGACAAACGGGCAGTGTGCTATAGCACAAACTTGGTAAAGCATATATCCGGCAGTTTGGATTCATGTCCCTATCAAGTGGAATGGGTTATTTATTAATGCTTCCGAAGGAATAGAATTCAAGGGTGTATATGGTACTTACTTTGATTCTTTAATGACGCCATAAGCGGCTTTAAGGCGTTCTTCTAGTTCGTTGAGCGTCAAATTCGGTGGGATGAATACAGTTTCATTTTTTAGATATTTCTCACAAGTTGTTCCATTGTAGACTTGACAAATACCAACTGGAATCTGAAAATTATTAGAAAAAAATTTAGGAAATGCACTTGAAGGGTAAAGGCCCAAACCAATAATTGCATTAAGTGTGCGATAGCTAGTATCAAGATTGAACGAAAATGTAGTGCGCAGTATCCATAATTGCGTTAAGCAAACGCGTCTGTTTGGCATATCCTTTTGCCTCGCTCAGTTGAATCTTCCTCATCTGTCAGCGTTCCGTACGGAATGTGCGAAAGGAATCGTTCTTTATGTACGGAACCAAAAGTGAACGAAAACTTGACGAAACTGAGCATTATGGGTGCAAACATACAATTCAATTTTGGTTGGGCCTTAAGATGTGTGGTTTTACCTCTTCAATTCCATTGTCCAGTTGTACATCTTGTTCGGCAATGATACTGAAAGTAAAAAAAGGAAAAGTTTGTGAATGAGATATCGTGGCGAATCTTTGGGCCTTAAGGGAACATAACCCTAAGGAATTCCATTCTGATTATGAAAAATAGCTTTTACCCGCGGCTTCGCCCACCTATAATTTGCGAAGTTACACTTTAATAACGAAAAGTAGCCCATACTGTGACCCAAGGTATAGCCACTCTGTGTGCAAAATTTGAAGTTGATTGGTTCCATAATTTTCGTGTTACAGAGGAACAAACAAACAAACGGATAAGGATAGATAGATAAGTATAACGTTTTGTCACTTTTTCAGGAGTCTTCGCGGTTCTTCTCTAAGCTTGAAAAATATTTGATCAATCCTTTAGGTTTGAATCCAGTGATAGCCGAACACATTTCTTTTGCTAGCCAGTGCCGGGCACTTACAGAGTATATGTGCAGCTGTCTCCACTTTCTTAAGGCACAGCCTTTAGCAATTGATGTTGATCCATCCTGCGAAGTTGAGAAAGTTAATGATATTCCAAAATTGTGTGTCCGACATCTTTGATAATTCCTTGAAAAAGGCTTTGCCAAGTGTGAGATGCCTGGTTTTGGCTAGTATCGGACAGTCGCAGAGAAAGTGGAATAGGGTTTCCTTAACTTGGCAGAGGGTGAGCCAATTGGCCAGTGGTCTGTGCTAATCGCAACAATTCTTGTTGGGGTTCTGTTGATTAAGTCGTAGGTCTTCTTATTGTATGAACGAAGGGTCATATCTATCTGGATATGACACCGTTGTTTAGGCTAGTATTGGCGAGAAAGTCATGAAAAATTCTTCCCTTGATGATTCCAATCGGAGAGCAGACTAACTCCGCAAGTAAACAATCGAAGGTTAAGTCACATTTGACTAGGGCGTCGGCTCTCTTATTCCCCTCTACGTTGCTACGACCGGCAACCCTGAGAAAAGTGATATTGAACCGAGAGGTTACCTGGGTAATAACTTCCCCACGCTAGTCTTCTAATTTAAATAAAGAGCTTTTATGGGCAACCTTGGAAACCTAGTATCATGCAGGCTTCTTTTATCGCTAGTATCGTCTTCTGGTATACACTCCAAGAGTCTTGAAGGCAATACGATTTAGATATGCTCAGGTCCGCTTAGAAGACACCTACTCCGACACCGCATTCCATCTTTAAGCCGTCGGTTAAGATCGATATTTGGTATTTCGATTGGAGTGAGTAATTGTTCCATTACGCCCTGTTCGGAAAGTGGACTTCAATATTTTTATTGGGTTTTAGTTTAGGTATCATGTAGTCAGTTATGGTGGAAAACCCTAGGCAGCAAATCAAAAGTACAGTGAACCCCCGGTAATCCGACAAACGTTTTGCAGGGCGGTGTTGGACTATCGAATTTGTCGGATTATACAGTACTGCCACAGACCCCTTATAGTCCGGAATTTTGTGAAAAAGTTGTAATCCGACAAATTACAAGTTAAAGTGATAAGATAAGACCGGGTGTCCACTGTATTGGTTTCGCGAACCAAAACCTAGCTTCTCTGAGTGTAATAGCACTAATGAACGATGTTTTCTTCCGAGGCAGTAAGTTGTCTCGTAACAATTATTAGTTGGCATTAGTTCGGGCTCAAACCCTCCAAGGGGCGCCTGGCCTGATAAGTAAGTAAGTAATGAAACGATGTATTCGATATTCAGGTCCAGGCGCAGAATGTTTGGAACACGCTCCGAGTTCTTTGAACTCTGTCTAGTTTTGTAATGTTGTAAGTGAAACAAACAATTTGAATGGGGACGAACTATGGTATTGTTTATCTAGAGGACCATCTTCGGTTGGACTCCCTACCTTTTACCAAAGGTTTAACTGTAGGCGTAGCAAGCGACACATGCTTTCTTCCAGTTGAGTTTGGGGTCAAGGATTTGGCGTCATCCGTGACGCAGGTACCTTGCACTGGAGGATAGAGTAAGTGTTTGGTTCTAAAGATGTGGAAGCTTGAAAGTCGGGGAAATAAAATTCAGTTTTACTCGGATTAACGCCGAGTTTACAACTTGTGGCCCAAGCCCTTTCTGTGAGTTCACTTATCATTGGAGGGAACATTTCTGAGGCTTAAATAACCACGTCGTCCGCCAAACTCCGTCAGGATTTTATTGTTGACTAGGAGAATAGGCGAGCCAATTCCGCCTTGTGGGGTTGCCTCTATCCACGAATTTGGTTATGAGCCTGTTCCCTAGTTGTGACTGAATCATTCTGGTTTTTAGCATGGCTTTGAGAGATTCTTGAATGGATTCAGTGTGCACAGCTCTCTACATAAAAACAAGTAACTCTACGAGTAAAAATATCGCACGAGTCCCCTACTTTTATTTTGTTAAACTTTAAAATAAATCGTCATGCATAAATAAATTACAAGGTCAAACAGGGTCATCTCAAAAAAAAAAAGAAAGTAGGTATCCACCCTCCCCAATTCATTTTCTATTTACTGAAATGAAAAAGTACGTAAATATTTCATTGCGGACACTTTAAATTTTATTAAAATTGAAATAAATAAATATAAAATCATTTCAAGGGTCTCCTCTCATCGTCCAGGGAATGAAACAGGAAACAGGGTACTTCCCATCATAAAACGATACATATGCCTGTTAACATTTCTGTTTTATTTTTATTTTTTATGACCAGTAACAAAGCTCAACAACCCTTCGTTCTTTCGTCCTCAACCTCAACATAAGGATGAGGGCAGTAACTCATTTTGTGTTAACTTATTTTCATTTCATTTCTCAGCCTCAGCACTCATTGAATTTATTGCAAAGTACAAGAGTATATGTACACGTACAGAGGAGTATTTCCATTTTTTTAAGGAACACGTTGTAACGTTTTTCACATATTCATGAAAAGTGTAATATTGATTTTTATTTTTTCTTTACAATTCCTGTTCGTGTCATTGTTGTTCAAATAAAAATTAATAATACATATACGATATTTATGCGCGGGGAATGTGGTTTTTTGGTATCCTTTTAGCGATTCTTTTGACGATTTCATTGTGATTCATGTTTGTTGGTGGACAAAAAAAAAAAGGAAAAAGGAAACAATCAGCGTTAAAGGAAGACGACACCTACCAGAGGGAATTGCGGAGAACGTATTGTGGTTTAAAATTAAATGTCACCAAGGGATGGGTAGATGATCTCCTTACAATGGGGAGGACATCTTGAATGTTACTCTTTTGAATTTTATGACACAATGGGCGTAAATACATGAAGAGTTCTTTGAAAATTGTCAAGAAGAAGAAGAAGAAGTTCTCTTAGTTAAGTCTCTGTCAGTTTCAGAACAATTGTTGTTCAAGGTTTTTCACTGAAGTCCCTCCTTCAAAGCAATTAGACGGGGTAATTTATGAATTCTACTTGGTTGTGAAAAGTTCTAGACTTTATGTACATGAAGGAGGACTATAAACATTTTTGAATTCATCACATTTTTTGACCTTAACCTTAATGTTCGAAAGGCTAACGTAAACTGTGGATTCTAAGATCTTTAATAGTCGAGAATAGGCTTCCAAAACCCTTTATGTAGTTTGGAAGACGTCTTCTGAGTGAATAAAACGAGTTTTTATGCACTGCAAACATAAGAAAGAACTATTGTGCCCTTTTGTTGTAAATCAAAGCTGTTACTCACAAAAGGGCCTGAAACCTGGTCCTCAGACAGTTTATTCTCTAGTGAATCATCGGCCATAGTTCCTTAGAATCTTACCAGGAGTCTCCAGCTTCGTTATACAATCTGCATATCACATCACTTTCTATAAGCCTCTGCCTTCTGAGGTGTTCTTAAAAATCGCATTGTCAAGACTTGACGTTTCTAAATTTCATTTGATCAAGTACGAGTAAGACGTCAGTTAACATAAATGGTCTTCTGAATCCTAAGCCTAGATGGCTTAGTTACTTTGAGTGCCCGTCTCTTTCCACGTATTTGATTGAATGCTGAAGCTAAATCCTATCAAAAGTCGCCCCCTCTGGCGGAGATTTCTGCAGGTCCAAATGGATGCAGTGTCTTTCAAGCTGAAACCTTCGCCATTAAGGGGGTAGCTTTATCAAAACTCGTGAAGATAATAATGTAAATCCTTCTCGGATAATGCTTCTGTTTGTTGATGCCCAAGCAGCAATTCAGGCATAAAATACAGAGAGAGAGCATAAAATCAAAGACTGTTTACAATTTATTATCGTTAAGTCCTTCACAAAATATTCGGAATCCACGAAGTCAATCTCTGCTGGATTCTCGGTCAAAGCGACGAATGTGGAAAACGTGAGAGCATATGAACTGGCTAGGAAAGCTGAAGAACGGATTAGCCCCGCCTCCAGAGGCGATTGTATCATATCTCATAGGGAAAAGAACCAAAAGTCTGTTGGCCATGGGGAAAACACAAATACACATCTTAATATATGTACTGACAGGACAGTGCGCCAGTGGACCAATGTCCATGAGACTTTGTTTACATTTACCAGACTATTACAGGAGTATCATCAAGCACTTGCTTGAACCTCTAAATTCGTCATCTTCGCCGTTCAGGAAACAGACTTTTTGGAGAACTGCTTGGTTCAAACGTGTACGTGGCAAAAGTGTTAGAAATGATACTACAACTGGTCCTCTCTAACCTAACCTAACTGGTCCTCTCTAACCTAACCTAAGACATAAAACGTGTTTAATCACAGACATGTTGTTGTGAAATGTGGTCACCGTGGCTTAGTAGTTAGTGCGTTGTACTGCTAAGCAAGAGACACAGGTTCGATTCTCAAAAACCACCGAACGATTTTTCACGTCACCACCCCTTCGCAGTCATGACGAACCTGTAAGAGTACAACAATCTGTCATGAAAAAGCTTCTCAAACCGCGGTTCGGAGTAGGCATAAAAACTGTAGGTGCCTTCCATTCGTGGGAAAAATACAACATTTTTGGTTGCGAGTATCTTATGTAGGCTTTGTGTCATCTAGGGTTCACACTAGCTTCAATGCACCAACTCATCGTGACATCAACCGATGAAGAAGGTACATTGTGGGCAGATGTCTGATGTCTGGACTCATTCTGACGTTTATTGATGGGCCATTGCTGTAATTTCTATTTTTTCAAGAAATTAATCCGAAAAGTACAAGTTTTTTTGACAAACCGGCCTTAACCACAATTTTTTTGTGACATATACGATTTAGAAGCTCATCTGACACAATCGATGTTATCAGTCATGAAATGATAAATGACATCTGTCAAACCCCATTTCCAAAGGACAGAAAATACTTCAACTGGATAAACAAGAGAAACAAAAACTAAAAACTACTTCAAATTTCCCAAAGCGAACACTCATTCGCCCCCAAACATTGACAGTCACCGTGACTGTCATCGTCTAATGAAAACCCAAACTCCTTTCGTTTAAATTAAATTTCAAAGTCCCCTGCCAGTAGTTGTCGCTTGTCAAAAGTTTCACCTGAACAAATCTCTGATTATTATTCAAAACGATTTCCAAAGCCCATTTTGTGGTCAGTCATTCAATACGTCAATTATGTGTCAAAACAATTTACCCGTATGAAAAAACCCCAAACCACTTCATAAATAATTCCGCAATAGCACAATACAGCGGTTAGACTAACGCATGTTGGTAGGTCGTCGGTTCTAGTTAAATATGTGATTATGATGTGCAAATATGTTCAAAGGGAAAACCGCTTAAATTCAAATAAAATATCCTTTTCGCACACATACTCACACACATCGAATCGATTGAAAAAGTGGCCTAGAGAGTGAAACACAAACAGACTTGACAGGAGCATGAGGGCAAAAGAACATCCATTCCAGTCGAAAGTGGAGAAATGCAAATGCAAACAAACCGGCAGAAAGTGACGTCGTGGAGCCGGCAACTAGGGCGGTCTGAATAACTCGACCGAATGCAAATGCAAACTTCTTCCTTGCCTTGGTCTTCATTTCAGCCGCTTCTTCTGCATGAAAATAGTTGAAAGTGAAATAATATGATAAATAAATAATTTGCCTTCCTCTCCTAGCCTAATGGAGGTAGAGAAGACGTCACACACAGAAGATCTAGGGCAATTTGATAGCCGACTTAAAGTGATTAACAAACAAACTTATTCAACCCAAAAAAAAAAGATAAAAAGAACGAGATTCTACATTCCTAGTCCACAACTTCTCCGATTGTAGATTGCATCTCCTTCTCCTTTGGGAAAAGTTTTGTCCCCAAATTTGTAAACATTGCCTGATTCGAGGTAATGTCGTACTCGAATTTCAATCTAACTCAAACACACCCTGTTTGGAAGTTCTTCTCCCAGGAGTATCACTGATGCATACAAAACAAGAAGAGGCGCGTCACAGGCGGGCGTGGCAGCTCAGGTAACGCATAATGTCCCCTTAAAATCTGAAAGACGAAAACTGTTTGACTGATGATTGAGTTCCAACCAAATGTCAGACCGTGATATGAGTTCATAAAAACAAAATAGAATAACAAAGTAAATTAGAAATAAATGATTCACGCCATATACAGCGGTAATGCGCTACTTCCACTCTTCTTAGAGGGCGCTGAGTACAGTAAAACCGGCGCGGAAGCATACTTTATTACACGCACATTTGAATACAGATTGCATGTCTAAGTATAATAATTCAGTGTAATTTTTATTTACCAAATGCATTTCATGCAGAAACATACCCGGGGGCGGGGTAAGAAAATAGAAATAAACGAACACGTTTTGGCGGCAGTTAACATTTTTGTACCCGCTTATGAATTCATAGGATCTGGCAGCATTGTTTTGTGCATGCAGTGTGCCCCGAATTACAAAACTTTTGTTAATTTAATGAGAATTTCGTTTCGGGGGAGGAAATTAAGAGGAATTAGGGGTTGACTGCAGGGTTTTTGTAATAAAATTCTCGTAACCATAATTTGTTCATGCGGAATGGAGAGTTGAAGTAGAGAGAGACTTTAAAGAAATTCGTTACATGTGCAGACGCAGAATGCTTTAAATTTAATTTTTTGAGTGAAGTTTGATAGATGATGTTGCTGTTTGGTGAAGAAAAAGGTGATGTAACTCACCTCAGGTCTCAACAGATCTAATAGGAAAGTGCATTCTTAATTAAATGGCTAAGCAATGCCACCTAGTAGCAGGTGCGTAGCTAAATTTGATAGCAAAACTGTCACTTGGAACTCCTTTACAAACTTGTGGGTCTAAGGCTACTGTGTAAACGACTAAAGACGTTTTGGAACACACTCATCAGCGATAGATCAAATCTTCATCATCTGTGGCAAACTTTGGAAAAGACCAACCAGTTCCAAGTCTATAGTCACCATCTCCTTATGCATGCAAGAATGCAGAGACGCACATGGTCACAGCTGTTAATCCCGACAAAAAATCTAATTGTGAATCTCAATAGAAACAACCTTAGGACCCTAATTGGAGTTTTCAGCTGTCACTGCCGCCAGAACAAACATTTACGTCGCATGAATCTTACAACAGATTCAAGAGAATTCTTGGCGGCGAAGTTGTCCCAATGAAACAGCTTGTTGCCATTCAGCCAGAGAAATTCAGTAACTTTCTGACATTCTCTGGAGTGAATCAACTCATCCTAGAACACATCAGGGAAGGCACAGTAGAATTCTGAAGAGAAATTACAGTGCCAAGGGCTGTAAACAACCACCCCGAACACAGAACATATTTGTATCGACCTTAAAGCCGCATCGCATGTGACAACATTCATCGCAACGAGTTATATAACGCGATGGCTGAATCCTGAGAAAATTGATCCGGTTGTGTCGCTGCACGCTCGAGAAATCACAATGCACCGTGCAACTTGGAAACAGAACCTCAAAATCGTACCAAACATGTACCGGATTTTGGCAATTAGACGCGCTATCGTAGGATTTCTTCAATCTTGTGTTGAAGCAGATAGTGCAAAAGGTCAGCATAAACACAGAAGGTACTATATTTACCAAATCCAGGCCAAGATTCAAGATCGGGCCCTAAAATTGTATTGCTCAACCCAAACGGCTGATCGAAAAGGTTTTTATATCAAACTAGCCTATACTGTGACCCAATGTACAGCCACTCTGTGCGCAAAATTTGAAGTTGATTGGTTGCGTAGTTTTCGTGTTACAGAGGAACAAACAAACAAACGGACAACGTTTCACTTTTATAATGTTGGTAGGATAGGATTTAGTTGTCATTCCATCACTTGCATGCCTGAAGGTAACTGAGATTCCAACCTAAACCAGCACAAACCACTTGTGTCACGGCGAATAAAAAAAAGGAGGCCATACCCTGCACTGCTTTCTATGTAAACGTTCCTAGAAGTTGAATATCTTCTCAAATCACTTCATCAGAGACTGCAGTTCAAAAGTCTCACATGGGGTGAATACACCTTCAATAACCTTTACAATAAAAAGTGAATGGTTCCAGAAGTATTTATCTAAGTGTGTACCTTATTGAAAGGCCACTCCAAACTAGATTATTTTTCTTTCTTTTCTGTCAAATCAGATTCAAACTATTTGCCGATGCCTTCACAGAGTCAAAATTGGCTTTCAGTCTTCTACTTGATGTCAAACTTTAGTAAATGTTTCTATAAATTTTCCTAGCTTGTTTGAAACCACTTAACCAACTACGACTGCTAATTATGATCCTTCCTGTATGGCCTCCTGTTCAGACGAAACAAATGTGAAAAATAATTTCCCTTTTACACCAATTAAAATGAAATAACACCAAATCTAGTCATTCACCTTTCCACATAAACATTCAATTACTTTGATGCAACCTAACTCTGCCTATAACTCTGTGTACCACACCCTTTCATCTATTGCACACACCGAACACAAACTAACCGCTTAACATGGTTACACTCCGTCAATGGAACTCACATCAAACGTTAAGTCCTCTTAAAAAAAAAAAACTGTACCAATGTGGGCGAGATACCTACAATATTTTCAACCGGCTTAAGCCTCCGCACCACAAAACCCTTTCATTCACCGATGCGCTGGCAACCTAAAACGTGTGCTATTGACACAGTACTCATAAGTTGATGGCTGACTTAATGACATTACTCTGTTGGAAAAATATATATAAAACACACACACACACATGACGAAGGGTGACCTAAATTTTCAAAAAACACAAGCATCCACCCTTATCTTTTGTAACAAAAAAAAAAAATAAAAAATCCCCAACGAAACTAATTGCGAGCAGAGAAGAGGTGTACTTTTCAAATTAAAATACCTCACTATTGAAACGTAAAAAATAACAAAAAAAAAAAAGTGGGAACTCTCTATGGAAATATGTACAAGTGGTTTTTTTTTTCCAAAGTGGAACAAACAGTTTTGAAACCATGTGCACGCGGTTTTGAATGCACAAATTGTTTCGAATTTTCACAAATGTCAAATGCACATCCACTCTCTCTCCCACTGACATACAGATTCATATTCGAAATGATTCATTACCCAACCCCGAGTGGGATACAATGAAATTTGAGATAAAATGCAGTCAGCGGTTTCTCGTCGTTATTTCCACCCCATTTAAGGATAATCGTCGTTTAGCGAGGAAGCCAACACCATCCACAGCAGTCATCCATCTATCCATTTGAGAGAACTGGCAGCAGATGCCCTGCCTATCCATTGGAAATTATGGAACTGCATTGATTTGCCTTTCGATATTCAGTCGACGTATAGTCTCCTCACACAGACCGTTTGGGGGTTGCCAACGGAATAGACTCAGTGACAGTGTTAAACGAATTGATTTCACCCCCCAAAATTGTTAAAAGAACCCCGACAAAGGCATCGATATGCTGTAGGAGCAGAAGTAAGAGGACGTTAGCCATTTAAAAGGGGACGAACTTAATAGAAGATCACATTTTCCGCACCCTCCCCAGGCTTTTACTCTACTTATCATCTGAGTGGCTGCATATGAATGGAATTTAAGTTCCATCTTTCTCTGTGTACCCTGTATCTATAGTTGAGTTTATTTTCTCATCATCGATTATGTTTTGATGTGAAACGAACGGTCTTCTTCCGGGGGTTGGATGATGGTGTCCTGAAATGTGTCAGTTCGAGGGACTTTTCTTGCCAAGCAGCAAGTAACAAATTCAATTATACTGAGTGTTGGTGTTGGAATGTGTTTCTTGGTAAATACACAATTGGACTTTAAAAGTTGTTTACTTGCACAAACAAGGATGTGGGGATGTTGTCAGAGCTGATAGGGAATTGATTGACAGTAGATGTGGTCTTAAAGACAAATGTCAACAGAAAGATGTGTTCGTATAGGATAGTGCAAATAATGAGAGGTGCCACGGGAGAAATGTGTATTCCCAAAGATGACCATTGCGGTTTAATAGAAAAAAACGTTCCATCATGTCCTTTTCGGAATACTTGTCTTACTTTTGATATCGATCCACCTAATAGTTGTTAAAGAAAAAAAGTTTCGTTGGATATTTGTGTGTAAAGACTGTGAGATGATGGGCTAATACTGAAGTTTCTGCAACCAAAAAGTGCTCAGAGTCTGTGTTTTACGCACTCAATGTCCTTGCATGCCTTCCACCAATCGAGACGTAATCGATTTGGTTTGCAATTTAGTCATCTAGAGACAGCCAAGTTGCTCTATAGATTTTCCTTTAAGAAAGTCTTATGTTTCTTGTTGCGTCTCGTTTTCTATCGTCGTGTTTTTGTTACCGATTTTGGTATTCAAATTCCGAGTATTTTGATGTCCGTATAGACTCTTCAGCTCAATTCAGGAGATTGTGAACTCCCATCCTGAAAGGGTCTTGAATTGTGGTCGCCGTGCATGCTGACTTAGTTTCGAATTTCAGGAAAATAACTACAACAACCCTCCGGAGGTGTAATGTGTCATGACTTATGACCATAAGAAACTACTCAATCTGGCATTCGGATGCAAGGCTTATCTTATAAAATGTGGTCTTGATGCCAAGTCAGGTGATCACTGAACGGCTTAAAATCAAAGACACAATTCATGCTTCGAGACTTGTTTGCAAGGTATCTAGTAGGCTTACAATGACTGAGAACTTAATCGACTTTGATGACATCAGCATCAAGCTGGATGCTATCGAGAGAACAAATTCTAGGTGGAAATGTGGCATTATGTGTCTAGCGACAAAAGTAAAGTAGTAGGCCAAAGTTGGATCTGAAGCGTTCTAAGAATTTAATTTCTCTTAACAGATCGCATATCAGATCCGTAATAGGTGTCATCACGGAACACTCTCTAATAGGCAAGCATGCAATAAGGCTTGGCGTACATTCAAACGATTTTTGCAGAAGCTGCATGAACGAAGAGGAGGAAGAAACTATTCCTCACGTTCTTTGTAGCTACCCAGCTCTATCTCGTAAAAGAATGCTTCACTTAGGAGAATTCTACTTTAACGACTTCGGGGATCTGATAAACACAGATTTCAGAAACCTCCTTCGCTTCATCAAAAGTTCCAATTGGTTCAACGAGAAAGTGAGGAGATCTGTCCAGATCCATGTGGTATCACTGATCTAAGTGTGCTGGTAACAGCTGGCAGTCACTTCAACCTAACCAAACCTAACCTTGATGACAGGAAGCTTGTCAAACCTAGCTGAAAGTAATGTCTTGTGGATTCGAGAGAATGGAAAGCGGATAGAAAAACAGCCTACACTGCGACTAGAGGTCCCCGGAACATGCAAACCATGTCAAAACCTAAATATTTAGCTTTCTTACTTATTTCGTTGAAGGTTCCAGGTTTAATATTGATGTTGATGTCACCCCTACTGCGTAGGCACAACACTGACAGTAGGGTGATCATATGCCTTGAAATGTTGATCTCTGCCTAAACTTTCTTCTGTAGTTTCTTCGAGTTGATGTGTCTCTAAAAGACTTCTATCAAGCATTTTAATTGGCTTAATAGCAGGCAGAGAAAAAGCCTGTTAAGGCCTTTGCTAGGCTTTGCAAAAGTACTTCTTTCTCATGAAATTGAGCGCATAAAACGTTGGCAGCTGTCAAAAAAAGTATGTACATCGATTGAAGTCATCAAAGACCAGAAGCATTGTAAGAAGTATTGCAAAAGATATATGAGTCCATGTCACCAGTGATGCCAAGTTAATTTTAAAAAGAGGCCTGTTCAATCTTTTTTGAAACTAGTAACTCGCTGTGTGTTTTATTTTTCTAAATTTCCATGGAAAAGGGATTGTTTACTCGTCTCTACCTAGTCGATTATACGAAAAAGGAAAAGTTAAGTTATCAACTAGAAAACTCAACACATTCCCTTCGTCCCGTAAAATTCAAGACCATTACGAAATTTTATGAAAAATTCCAAAAATTCCTCCTTCACCTTCTGAAATTGCATAACTTTTTCCGATTGGAAAACTCCCCCATAGTCCTTGGGAAAAAGTGATTGAAGTTTTCAATCAATTTCAAAAGTTTTCCCCTTGCCCCATTCCTACAGGAATACTTGGCACAACCCTTTTAATTGTTGTTGCGACAATACATAATTCTGTATCACAAACTCAAGTAGATTACTTACAATGCGACCTTTTTTCTGAAGGACTCACGCATAGAATAGCTCAACCCAAGCTAATTCGAAGGGTTAACGACACTCATATACCAAATCTGCATACCTTATGGGTCAAGGAACAATGAATCAAAGTTAAGCATGTACACGCTTTCGTAAAATGCTGACAGTTTCAAGCATACCATACTCGTGTGTACGTATTGAAATGGGCACAAACCGTGAAAAGAAAAAGGAGAAACTTTTTAATCCTTTTATGGAAAAATGGTCGCACAGGGTTGCTGAGAGTAATGGAATAAAATTTCAAATGGGAATTATTGATTTATACAAAAGAAAGTTTTACCTTTTTTCTAACATTGAACATGGGTGTTTTGATAGGGGATGGAGGGATTCTATTCAATGGATCAACAGTTGGTGAGACTTCTATTCTGTTGTGTTGAAGTTTTTGTCAAGTTCGAAGGATACAGGCATTTTCATTGAGATATACATAATTTTAAATAACAAGTTGGGTGGAAGTAAATTGGCCATGACGTTCTGATGTGGGTCGTACGTTACGTGACCAGTGACCAAATGAAACCCTTTTATCAAAATCAACTTGCCATTGTCCAGGCGGAAGTCTATCGAACAGGATATTTTAAGAATTGAATAACCATTTGTTGAGGCTCTCTTTTGCTTTTGCGAAGTTTTTACGAATTATGTGAGTCCTTGAGCCCTTCCTTAATCCAAGTCAATAATTTGGGACAACACTACACAGGAAGCTTTCAATGTCCTCATTTAGTCATGTAGCACGTGGAGATCCAAGGAAAGGCTTATCATTTTATGGGAAACTCACGTACAGAGATCGGTCAGTGTAACGATCACATGAACCATGTGCCTCTAGTTTCTGTCTGCTTGATAAAGTTTGGACTAGTTACAGGTATTCGGTCGGCACACTGTCAAAACATGCCATAAGGTTAGGTGGGACTCATAGACTTGAATCTGGTTGGAGACGCTTGTTGATTGAGTCCCAGATCCACCTCGAACTGTAGGGCCGCCTTAAGTAAGAAGGTGTTCGTAGAACCTAGAGCTGGACTCTTCTTGGAGCTGAAATCTTAAACCTCTGTTGTGTCAATAAAGCGATTCTGCAGATTACCAATTTTGCCACTCCTTGAACCAAACCTTACCTAGGGGACAAAGTTTGGCCTGATTACAACTTACTGCTACTGCAACCTTGAAGGTGTTTTGTGTTCCCCTTAACCTGTTAAAATAGGACTTTATATGGCTATTTTTGTTGGACTTTTCTCGAGACTTTTTGAAATTATTTTCTGCTCAATTTAAGAAGTCCTTTGTGAGTGGTTGTCGTGGCTTAGTAGTTATTGCGTAGTGACACGAATCGGAGTAAAACAGCAATAACAACCAACAAGCCTCTCAAGTCAACTAGGTACCTGCCTTCAGTTTTACCCACTGTTGCCTTTTTACTAGTGCGTGTCACCTAAGATGAAGCTTTCCTCGACTGCCTCGTCGAATGGATTTGAAGACTTTTCGAATCGAAGTGTCGTTGTCTATCTGTTCTACTTATCCCAGTCATCTCTGTCGTTGTGTTCTATCTCTTTTGATCCGTATAATTCGAATGAAGCAGAAATGAGCCAAGAACGCATAAGAAAAGCGACTGCAGCAAACACGTAAAAAGTGGGTCTTGCAATCTTCTATAACTTACTGGCTCTATACCCCCTTTATTAGGCCTATACTTATGTACGGCGTGATCGTCTGATGGAGTGCTTTGGTTAAAGCAAGATCGAGAAAGAGGAAGAGCTAGCATCCATTCCCATTGTACGTGTCCTTAAAAGATGCAATCTTCTCGATGGGTTCTACTTTGACAATCTTGACGACCTAATACAACAAGATGCCAAAATCTTAGTTCGCTTTATAAAAAGCTTCCACTGGTTCAATGATTAGGTGAACGAGCTCCTCGTAGACCCCAAGCTATTACAAAAGACTTGCTACTAGTCTAAGTGCACCGGCGGTATACGCTGATTACCTCTCTAACCTAACCTAACCTAGACAAATTGAAGTTAATGTTGCTTTGCTACCAAGTTACCTCTTAAATCCAAAGAACAGTCAGCAATTGGGAAGATTTTTAAGGGCTATTGAACGAGTTCATATCGGAATCTTTGTAAACAAAGTTCGTAGCTAGTCGTCTTCCTTTTTACGTTTTGGTCACCCACCTTAATTGGTGGGTATAAGGGATAGGCATAAAGGCTGAATCACAACACTGCGTGACCAACAGACTTTAATGAGAGTAACTGCAATACCGCGTCGTGATAGTGACATAACGTTTATTACTCATGACAGCTGCGTATTGTTACGTATCTTACATATCGAAAATAGTGTTCGATTGGTTTGAACTTTTGTCTACGTCGCTCGTGACAGTCCACAGCCGTTTTCATAATCAGCTGATGGTTCAGGTGGATTCAGATACGAACGCATTGCCAGCGGACGTTTTCTCCGTCACGTCTAAGTATACGTTGACGTTGAAGTATACGACGGAGAGGGTTGACCCAATGAATACGTCGAAAATTAAATTATCCGCTTAAGAAATTTTTTGAACCTTTAAATTCCTTGAGAGTGCTGTCAACAGACCCAACAGAGAGGAAAGTTAAGAGTTTGGCTACTTTTGTGTTGTTGTACCGCACATACGTTGTCTATGGGCCACTTTTTATAAATAAACGGGTATTACATCGAACTGTCAGTTGTGTACGTCGACGTGACGAAGAGAACGGATTCTATGGGTTGGCCCTTTAACGGGAGGACTAAAGCAGTGTTGACTTAGCCTTTAAATCATGAACACGATCTTCTGTAGGCTACGTTCGTACAAGATGTCGTACGATATGTCAAGGGGTAGGTACATACGACGATGACGAAGATGGTTGAAAAATCGTGCGTCTAATTCTAGTCTGTAAGTACTGCGCAATTCTTTGGAGAAAGATGTCAAAGAAATGTCATGACTGCTTAACCTTGTCAAAACAATTTTTTGACATGAGCGAAGTATCGTGCAAGGTGGACGAGTTTGACAGAGATGTCAAAACTACCTCAATGGATCTTCCCTCCTGCTTTAGTCATCGACTTGTAAACTTGAAGACATCTCCCACTCAAAAGTTAACAGTGTTTCTGGTATCACATCCCTGCATGCAAATCAGTTTTTATAATTCGCCAGCTATTGTGCTTCATGACTCCTGTCGGTCGCGGGCACAATCTCAAACTATAACACTAGCACCTTACGACACTCTTCATATGGAAATGACATTTCGTTCTCATGCCAATTTGCATGCTCATTCAACTTTTATGCAAAATTTGCTTTGAATGGTTTTTTTTCTTCCTCATTTCCAAATTTTTCAACCGGAAGGCGGTAAGAAAATCTCCCTTTTAGTGGATTCATTTGAATTTACATCCCTTAATGCCATTAACTCCTTCCGCATAGCTAATCCCTATTCTTACCATTTCCTGTCAAACTTTAAACTCTCAACAGTCTTAACAGTCGTCACAGTGTTTAAAGCCTCCTTTATTGGCGTGGTTGACGGGGGACTTTTATATTTGTTTATGTCGATTCTCCGATTCCCGTTGTGCCATTGCCAAATGAAAACAAAAGTAAAACAAAAAAAGAAGAAGAAATTGTCTCTTCGGTAAATAAATATGCAAATAGTCCTCATTTATCCTCTGTTCCATTTCATTGCTTTCATTTGCAATGGACAAAAAAATAAAAAAGGAAAACTAAAGAAAGAAAAATAAAAACAAAACCAAGATTGTATACCTCGAGAAGGAAACCATTGTCTTTAACCTTTTGCTCTATCCATGTGCCGCTCTCTGTGTGTCTCCAACCGACATAACAGACAGGCAATGCTCACTTCTCCTGGAGAGTGATATATGAATGCCAATGGATAGATAGATAGTGAGTGACTGCACATTTAAAACACCCTCGTAATAGTAACTGCTTTAATATGACGAAAATAACCCCCCCCCCCCCAGCCACATTCGAATATAGAATGGAAGCAGTAGAAGAAAAGGACGTTCAGGGAAAATAAATGTCGAATGAATGAATTGGATTTTGTTGGGGCTCCATTCTCTTCAGGGGAGCTAAAGCAATACCCCATCTGTCTGAACTTAAGTTTTCTGCAATAAATGTTGATATCAAGGATAATTTTGAGATTTTTCTTCTCTTCCTTTGTGTGCCTCTTGAGGAATAATAAAAAAATAAATTCTATGCCAGTAGATGCGTATCCTTATGAAAGAGAATATTTATATGGAACATTTTTCCTTAATTAAATGAGAAAATGGAGTACGAGTCGCTTCAGGTATCAGGATATGTGTATATCCTTGAATTTCTCTATCCAACAATCGATTGAAATCGAACGGCACAATATCTTATGGAACATTCTGTTTCAGTTGATCAAAAATGTAAACATAAACACAAAACAACACATCAACGACCTACGTTATCCGTAAAAGCACGTTCAAGATAAAGTGAACTTCTGTAGAGTCCACAACAGCTGCAATCTTTTATTCTTTTCAGTTTTGTACCACAAATCTTGTCCTTATTGTGAAAGCATACCTACTCGTATCCTATAATTTATTTCAGTGTTAGATGTAGGCATTGTGTGTGTGTGTGCGCGCATTATGTTTGGTTTATCCCATAGCACCAGTTGGGCTTAACAAAAATGGCCCACTGGGCACAATATACTCTTCGATATCAACAGAGGTTAGGTTTTATGTAACTTTCTCCTTTTTCTCGGTTTTTTTGCTTTCTAATTTATGTTGGAAAACACCATTTCCATAAAGAGTTGGAAACACTACCAGTGCAAATGCGTAGACGGGCCACCGAGGGCGACTAGTCATTTACCTTAAACTCTGCTTTAATAGAAGCTTTATTTAAAAAAAAACTCGAAGAAATAACGTCAGCCTCTCCACGCACCAGTTATTGAAAGACGTAAAAAAATTTCGATTTACAACTGAAAGGTATGCAGGCAAAATGTAGTCCAATCCAAGGACATACTTTCCATTTTATTTTTTAGAATCTCTCACCCTTTCACTTGACAACATTTGAATTCCATTTTTAAAAGAAGTCTTGTACCTATCGGTAACTCTAGAACAAAGACTCAGTTTCGAAAAAAGCCTACTAGAAGTCGTTCTTGACCCATTTTTCGTTCACAAGAGAATCGAAGTTTTAAAAGGCTGCTACAGCAAGCTCCTTAAACTTTGGCGACTTAAAATTGAACATCAGTGTCATTTATCACGCTTTTAACACTAGCCCTCTTGCAATGCACAGTTTCTTTGAAGTCTAGCTCATAGGTGCTTATAAAAGCCCTGCAATTGTGACGACAATGGATCATTAAAGATCCTATGTACTGCGCATTCGCCCTCTTTGCCAAACCTAGCTTGTCTTGATTTATCTTAAAAACTTAACGGTGACGAGATTGTGCATAAACTTGTCATGCGACCAACAATGGAACATAATTTGTGGAACTAAACCTCCCTAGTTAGTTGAAAATTCAAATGTTTCGGCAGGGGCTTCACTGTAATGTGTAACAACGAGCGACAGTTGCCTACATCACTTAGACCTTAGGGATGACTAAACCTTACCTCTAGTCCGAAAAAGACAAAGAATAAATCCTATTTATAGATCTTTGGTTAGGTTGGATGCCTTCTGTTGCAATAGGGTGCATTCAAGCCTCTTGTCGTTAATCCTTTGAATACAGTTCGTGAGATTCAATTCTTTGACTGGGATCTAGGTCATACTGGGATTTTGTAAGATGAGATTTCCTATGACATTGCTGTACAAGGTTTAGAGAAGATCTTCTAAGGGCCGAAACCTGCCTCGGTAAAGGCTTTAATTGACGATTGGGTCTTTTATGAACACAATCGTGAGTGGTTTGACTCGCCAGGACTAAAAAAAATACTTCCAGACATCTGTAAGAAATCAGCAGCATTCTTGGAAAAGACTGCGGACAACACTTCACTTTTTTCAAGCATCCCAATGTACCAGGCTTTAGTTTACTACAATCTGCGACACTTGTTGAAAAAGTGACAACATTGCAGAGCATTTCCTTTGAAAGTATCCTGACTTCAGGTGACACATCTTTACGAAAGCTTCTCATCACGAAAGTGCCTATATTCGTCTTTCTACGAAATATAAGAAAGTTCCATCTATGACTTGCTTTCCTAGTATAGACCAGTTGCATTTGAGTGCTCTAGTGTGGTGTTTTCTACCGCAACAAAAAAATAAATAGAATTCCTTACAACTCCTTTCCACGACGTAAAGAAGAACGATCCCATAGTTATACGTCTTCTTGTAGAGAAAGCTAGACTTGAGCATAGGAAGTGCGAAACCGATTCTTCCTCTTCAGTATTGCAACAGCTACGATAAAAGTGGTTTATCTAGAAAATGGAGAAATAGTCTAGGCTCTAGATTAGGCTATCGGAGGCTGTTCCATGCGAGGCTGTTCGAAAGCGATCTCATCAACCAGGATGACTGTAAACTTATTCTATTTGGGGTCTTAACTGCTTTAAAGCTTTTTCGTCCACAAAATCTAATGTCAACTATCAAAAGTCTGAAAAATGGTCTACAATCCTGTCACCTGCATGTATAAGTTATAAAGACTATTCAGCAACTTGAACGTTGTTAAGAGCGTAAAAACTACTTGTAAGGTGGCTGTCGAAGACGTGGACATTGAGGGGTGACCGAAGTGGTTAGCAGCATCGCTTGTTACGCTGAAGGCTCCACGTTCAACTCCTGATATCAAGAAAGTCAATCAGCTGGGAATAGCAGTTCTATGGCTTGAAAAGCAAATCATAGATGGCAACATCTTGACTGTTGTACCCTGGCCTGTCTTCGATCCTAAGAGTTTAAATGCGTCAATTCAACTAAAAAAGGACCAGTTTTCGAAATTAACTAACGTCCCAACAAGGCACTGCATTCTAGGCAGGCATGCTCAGCATTTGGGTATTGTATGCAGAGACGAGGAGGAGGAAGAATCTTTTGTGCATTTCCTCTCACAAACATCAGGTAAACAATTTTAGGCGAATACTTGCTCGGCTCGAAACAGGATACATAATATATAAATGCATGTACAAACAAAAAAGAAGGATTTATTCACTGACGTGTTAGAAGTGGCACTTCATTAGCTTCATATGGATTATGTTTCCCTTCGATTTTTCTTTTACATTTGACAAATAAATTTAAAAGGTATCTACATATGAATAACATACAATTAGATATCCATTATCAACCTCTTAGCAGTGTTTTCTCTTTCTAGAGAAAAAAAAAAACCATTCCACTTCGAACACCTCTGAGTTGATATACATACCTCCCTCCAAAAGGTATTTATATCTATTGGTTGAAGTTCTATTTAAATTTTCATCCCCCCCTCTCTTTTTGAACAAATATTTGATGTGTTTCATTCAAATTCTTTACATATTTATTTTCAAAGAGAAGTCAATGACTTCCACAAAGACATACTCGTACACCCTCCTCCTTTGACTGTAAAAGAAGAAAAAGGAAGTCTCGCTTTGTAAATTATATTAAAGAAACAAGCGTGTACACCTTTGGTGTGAAAAATCTATTGGCAATAGATGCTGTACAGAATATTGATACATGGTAAATGTCATAAAGAAAAGAAAATCCTTTTTTTTCCTTTTTTGCGCAAATTCGAAGGTCTTTCGTTCCATTGAATTGCGAAAAATTTGAATGCTTAAGTGGTGTTTCTTTCTTATTTTCAAATTCAATATTCAATGAAGGGCTTACTGTATCTCGTGGAGTATTCATATTAAATATTACCGTAAGGTGTGGCAACCATTTTGATGATTAAATAATCAGACCTTTTTTAAAAGCTGGTGATGATTTTTATAAGCAATAGATGACGCTGAGCCTTAACCAACAATCTTCTCCAGCCAGTTGTTTTCAGTTTTGCACAACAAGTCGGTTGCAACCTAAGATGAAGCCTAGAATAAGGCTGTGAATCAGACTTTTTGAACTAGAGCATTGATTTTGTTTTTTATACTTCACCCACGCTTAAGGGAGTAGCTCCTCTGAGAGGAGGTCCACTTAGACCAAAATTAGGTTCATTGCGATACCACCGGGAGTACTAGGGTTGGACCTCAGTCTTCTCCTGAAACCATATAGATTTCCTAACGTAGGAGTTTCAAAGTTCAATCTATTTAGATCGTTTGACAGATATTTCCCTACACTGGCTTTTCTGATAGCGGTAAGAGCGGGAATCGAAGGAAGTTTCCGGTAGGTTCTACGCCTTGTAACTCTTGCAAAATTCGTTATAGACAATGTCCAAGTCTTGAGCATGTCTACCTATGATGCAGAGGTGGTCGCTTTTTGGTCGAGTTTCGATCGACGATAGACGAAATAAGCTTTCGAGGATGAGGACATCGGTGCTTTGACATTGTCAAGAATCCTATTGTTTGCAACAAGAGAGCCCAATGTGTCAGGCTTAAGCTTACTACAGCCTGCGACACTTGGTGAAAAAGTGACAAAACTGCAGAGCATTTCCTTTGCAAGTATCCTGACATCAGGTGGCACATCTTAAGAAAAGCTCTTCACGCAAGTGCCTATACTCGTCTTTCTACAAAATACGAGAAAGTTCCAAATACATTAAAGACCTGTTCAACTGTTCGAGCCGCACAGTTCCCTTGAATGTCAAAATGACCTGCAACCCAGGTCTCGTTATGAAGTTTTGCGATCTCCTTTAGAGGTAGACGGCGGGCCATCACTGTCTTGAATGTAACTGTGCTGGATGGACAAGATCTGTTCGCAGCTTAACTGTCGATATAAATCATAATATATATTTGTTCGAGGTCGCTGTGACCTCGACTTGACTAAGTAGACAGAAGGAGTAGTAAATGTCAAGGTATCCCGAAAAGACATCGTCCCCAGCTTCCGCGACTGTCAATAAAGATCGAGATCGAGATAAAGAACTTCGCGCTAATTCCTGTGGCTTCCATCCGAAATGGTGTGTTTGTAGCTCATGTTGAAGTCCATTCCATTGGACAGCAAATTAGGCAATTTTGCAAGGCTATAATGTTGTCATGCCTCACATTTTGCTCATTTGCTCGATTAGTATCTCTCAACCTTAGGGTCTCGTCGTAGTGGCTCGTTCCGAGCGAACCTATAGTTTTCGAAATTGAAAGCAGCTTCTTTTTAAATCGACGTAACCACAAACAAGAAACCGTCAAAGTGTCCATCTACGTTCTAAGTTTTAACATTTTTGATTTAGACAGCCATAGAGCATGAGTTCGCAGATAAATCCTTTAAGTTTGGTAACATCACATTCAAAGAGCTACATTCCTTCCAATCTGCCGGCTTCAAAACGTAAACCCATCCTTGAAGGTGGTCGCAGAGTAAATTCATTGTTCCAACCTCATTTGATGTTCTTCGTCATTTGAACTTGCCTCGTAAAAGTTCATTCCATCGTCAATTTTCCACGTCCATAAAACCTTCGAAGCCGCCTAAGCAGATGGATTTGACATTCCAACTTTTAGGGCTCTCACTTTAAATGCTAAAGGAATTCGTAAATTCCCCAAAAGTTGGTGTTAAATTGAAACTAAGACATTCTTGCCCTTTGACTTTAACTTATACCAAATCTTTAATAAGGGTCATGGGTAGATAAGAACCTCATAACTCGTTGACATATAATCCCCCCCAAACTCACTGCAAGTATTCCTACTTCATTCAATTAATATATTCATAGAGGTTTCAGCTTAATTAAATATACAAATTCCGTTTCATCCGACCCCCGACTTTACCCCTTGCAAAGATAGATATCCATCAATGGGCTTATACTATATACAAGGACGATTGGGTGAAAGCCACAAAACCCCACTCATAAACAGAACCACCCCCGAAAAAAACAGTCATTATCATCGACAAAGACACCAATGTTGAACTCCAAGAAATGGGGCCTTGAAATTGCATCGACGTTCTTATACGTACTCGTCCTTAATACCGGTCGGTTCATTTCAGTTCGGTTTGATTTAGTTTGGTCTGGTTTTGTCTCTGCTGCCACTTGCTTTTTGGACATCTTCTTCACTCCGGGGGAAGATTAAATTCCTTTTTTTTTTGTTATATTAAGCTGGTGGTGCTCTACTGCTTCATTCCTGTTTTGTGTCCTTCTCTTTTGAAGTGTAGATTCGTTTTTGCTTAGCTTACAGGAATTTATTAAGAATCAAATAAAAGGAAGAAGGAAACTTAATCGTATCAACCACTATACCACATCATCATCAGGGGATGAGATTGAAAAAAAAAAAAAAATCTAAAACCATAAAAAAAGGACAATTGCTTTTTAAGGACTAACCCATTAGTTTGTCGAATGGCAGTTATTTCCTTCTCCTTGCCATTATCGCTGAAATTATCCTTAGAAGTAGAAGCGGATGCTTCGACCATCAGTGGTGGTAGTCTATCTTGATATCCCGAAATGACAAACACAATCAAGAGTGTTGTGTACGAGCAGAATTGCTGCATAAACATTTTGTTGTCTCGTCCTTCTTAGGTTAAAGAACGAAAGGAACAAGAAAATAAATCAAAATATCTCAGCATCAACAACAGCAAGGACGATCAGAGTGCAGCAGGATATTTGACATTTTATGTTGATTTTATGGAAATGACAACGATGTCATTCATTTAAACATCAGCGCGCGAGGGTGTTGGAATTTGCTTATTTTTTTTTTTTTTTTCTTTCTTCAAATTAAGGATTCTTTGTTACTTTTTTTCTTTTTAAAACACACAAATATGCATTTATATACGCATATATTTTTTAAAAAACACTTTGTTTCACATTAACACACCGACAACCAATAACGATTGCAAAATTGATTTCCATTTGACCACGCCAAAATAAATTGAAATTACATTTCACCCTCTCTCTTGCGGGGGTGGAGGGGGGAAGGCGACTCAAGAACACATGTATTTGTATCTATGCTACATACGCAAATTGAAAGGATTTACTTCCTTTTTTGTATTCAAAATTCCGTAGAGAATTCTATATGGGGAAACGGCTTAATAAATGGCAAAAATGTATGAAACACGAAGCTATGACCAAGGCGGTATGGTATAACGCCGCATACATTTAAAGCGATAGGACTAAGCGAGACTATATCGACACTGGGAGTTTGTGCCGCCTGGAACTATAAATTTTCGGATAAAATTGTTCAACCCCTTAAAAATGAAAACACGATATATCTGGTACGACTGCAGAGTGTGAACTGTTGGTGAAAGCGAGAAATACAACGGAAGTTTTGAGGGGGTTGTAAAAAGGTTACGAAGCATCAGTGTTGCATTGGTCACTGTGTAATAGAAGGTAGTAGAGTAGTAGATGGGCATTGGAATTTACTTCCCGACAACAGTAGTCTATGGATCTTTTGAAACCCTCATCATTCCCTCCTAGCTAGAACAGTCAGTTGTTGGGAATAGAAATTCAAAAGAAGAAGTTATGAACGACGCTCCAGTTATTGTTTGGTACACAGTTTGGCTGGCAGCAGGACACGGCTCTATAGGCAGATATGCCATTCGACTGGACTGCGCGGATTTTTGCAGAATCTGCAGGGACAAAGAAGAGGGAGAAACAATCCTCCATCTCCTCTGTATATGTCTGGGACTTCCCAGGAAGAGAAAGCAACAATCTTCCATCTCCTCGTTTTTAAAAGACGGAACCATCCTGCTGTGTTCTTTTTTCTTTTTTTTTTGAGAATCTTGGCGACCTAGCACAATAAGATGCCAAGAACCTAGTTCAGTTCATCAAAAGCTTCCACTGGTTCAACGAATAGGTGGAGGAGTTCCTCCTTGATCCTGCGGTATCACAATGGACCTACTACTGGTCTAAGTGCGTCAGAGGCATACGTTTACTACCTTCCTAATCTAATCTAACCAAAATCTAACTTTTTGGTCACAAGAAGTGCTGATTTGAGATTATGGAAAACACATTCAAGTTCGGCCAAGAAATATGTATTTGTCTTTGGACTTGCTTGATTGATGATTGGTTGAAGCAGCTAGATTGCCCCGCTTTGTAACCACCACCTTCGTGATCTATTAGTTTAAATTTGTAGCTTTTGGCATGTTTGAGAATTTATTAAGGTTCTCTTGGTCTCCCTATCTCTCTCTTGACAATAACACACCATTACGTCAGTAGCCAATAATAGATGGAAGACCTTATCGACCTGTGAAACGTTATAGAAAATATGGCCGGTAACGAAGCTAAAATCACGAAACTTCTCCTAAAGTTTCCTTGCAGGAAACAGCTGTCCACACTGGTGAGCGAACTTACTGGCCACAACCTTCTAAAGAATACAAAACCGATGATGTTCTATGCGATGAGATGAGGAATCTCAAGAAGACACTCCAAGCCTCTGCCATCATAGATACAGAACTCTAGGAAGTTACAACTTCCAAGGTGGAGGTGTCCAAAATGTTACTTTCAAATCTTTTCAGATTCTTGAGGTCGACAAGTTGGCTAGAAAAGCATTAAAAAATCCATTAGTTGTGCAGGAAGGAAGGGTGCTCTGTACATCTCTTAAATATTTTTCAGTTTAGAGGATGTGATTATCAAGACGAGGGTCTAAATGGTTGCCTGACTGTCAGTGAATATAACGATGTTGTGTTTGGATATTGTGTCACTGTTGAGTTCACGACAATCTTCACGAATTACCAGCAGTGTCGCCTGAAAAATACCGAATCCCGAATCTACCCCGCAGTCCATTTTCGAGTCATCCATTCTTTGAAGTCTTTTATAATCTTCTAGTTTAATTTTGGGGTAAGGTAGTCCGTAGGAAGTGACGAAAGTGTTATTTCTTGCCAATATGTTCCTGTCATGGTTCGAAACGTAGTTAATGATGACATGCTTAGAAGTTTGGAGCGAAAGCCGATGAATCTTATCGATGGCAGCATATTCTCTGTTATTTTGTTGTGTACTTCTTTTCACTTTTGAAACATATATTCTACACATATTTTAACAGCATTCTGCTTATTTGCTAGTGAAGTTGCTCCTTGAAAATGAAGACAATGATTTTCCTTGAGTTGGAATTCGAGAATTTCAACAAATTTCCTTAGACGGAAAATTGTGTTCTGGCTCATTAAATACAAGCTCTTCCTTACTATACCAACTGCAATTAGGAAGCCTCTCCGGGCATCTCAATCTTTAGCCTAAGCTAATGATCGCTAGTCACTCTGTGCTTTTTACGAACTCCTTGGATTAACCCTGCCTCTTTTCCGAAGTTGATTAGGCTGTACTTCTCAACTACCACGCTTACCTTAAAAAAAAAAAGCGGTTGGAATAAGTGCTTCGTCCTGTCTTGCAAGCAGACCTATCAAGGCCGCTTCTGAGTCAATAGTAGTAAATGCGCTGGTAGCAACAATAGTGAAAAAGATGCAGCGCAGCAGATTACCTTGTCTGACAATTTTTTTCTTGCAGCTGCGGTCTCTTTCCTGTAAAACTCCCGATTGCCATCACTTTTCGACAAAAGTTTTGATTTTTTTTCCATTCATGCTTGCTTTTTAGCTTTTTTTCCTCTCAAGCGCATCTTTCCTTAGTTTCTGCTGACGGAGTTCACCAGCAGCTATATTTCTTCTTTACAATGTTGCTCTGTATGAGGCATTCATCTTCGCACAATCGTTATAAAATGAGGGGTTCGAGCAAGCCTTACTTTCTGCGCTTGGTTTTGACGATCTTGTCAAAAGATCCAAGGATAGTCAATTGCCAAAAACTTAGTTCTATTCATACATTTGCTTTAAGGCGATCATTCAATCACAGATGTCTCTGACTCGATTACTGATGCAGTCTTCTCGAATTGCGATACTCAAAGTTCGATAACGTGAGTGCCGAACCCCGTACCAACTTTTCAGTGACGTACAATATTGTTCATAAACTGATTCGCTTCCAAGTTATGACCCGTCAAATTGTCGTGTCTTTCTTCAGTAGTCTCCTTTCCAATTCTCTCTTTTTCGATGCGCCATTGCAGTCCAAGGTACTAGCAACTCAGTCATCCCCATTCCAACTACTTTTGAGCTACATTGGCAACACTTTAATAGAAGTTAATTTTATGAATTCCACCCCAACGCGCATGTGCCACAATATAAATTCTATCCTGCATTTAATTCCGCGCACATCCGTGCAACACAATAGGGTAGGTGCGAAGGGTGACACAAAATATCCGAATATCCTCTCGTAGATTTTCTTGTATTCCCCCTTTTTCTTTTCGTTCGTTAGTTCGTTGTGTTTTCGCCATTTTTCTGCGTCCTTTTTGTCGCTCTCGCTCTGCTGCCGCTTGCGAATAACAGAAAACAGAATTTGTTTTGATGGAATTCACTTCCGATTCCGACCCAACAACGTCATCGCATCGTTCTCTTGCCATTATCATCATCTTTCAAAACGTTGTCCTTCCATTTGGCTACCTTCTCTCATGTACTGTTTGCCACTCTCAAGCGGATGTCCTTTGAAGGGTGTAAGTTGTATAATACTCCCCAAAATGGTATGCCAGCCGCTTCGGTTTTTGCTAACTTGATTCTGCTTTAACCCGTCGTCGTCAGCGCCGGCACCACACATGAAAGTGCTGCAATTACACACACAGATTATAGATAAAATATACGCTCATCCTTAGCCGATATGAAGAGACGTGTGGTATTTTTGTTCTTACACAGGAGAATCCCTCCCCCTTGGTGTTATGGTGTCTTTCTTCTGCTGTCTACCATCTGCATTGTGTCGAATGTGTTGTGTGTAATAAAAACAATGGAATAAACAAAACTCCTCATTGACGAGATGATGATGATGATTATGGGGAGCAATTAAGTATCTCGATTGGGAAAGCGTACAACACCACCACCACTACCGCCAACGTCCTGGATCAGCGCCTCCATTAGGTGCTGCAGTCGAGGATGACAAGACAGAGCAGCAGAGCAGAGCAGAGCAGAGGGAAACAATTGTAAGGGTTGAAATTTAATTCACCCAAAAGTATTGACAAAGTTCTACAAAAGGAAACGCCTAATTATCCTTTGAGATTCTCGGCCGGTATCTGGTGAATCTCTCACTCGTGGGATTGTGATTTGATGAAACATGGGACTAATTAGGGGTGGCTGGTTGTGACGCTGCTGGGTGGGGTCGGGAATGGTAATGAGTCGAACGCATGTTATGCGTTTTAGTTAATTGATTGAGTTATAAGTTATGTACAGTACTCAAGGCACAAGCGATTAATTTAAGGAGTATGTGGACATTGCGAGTGGAAGGATGATTTGTAGAAAGTCAGGATCATGATATGTCATGAACTGAGCGATGTTTGCGAGATACCTATCTCGTCCACGATTAATCTTTGTCAGAGATACCATTTGGATTGCTTCAGAATTTCTCCCTTATTTATAGCAGCATTTGTCTGACGGTTATCTGGCTGATCCTTTAACTTCCAAGTAGTTGTACTCCTTAATTCCACTTCTGGACGTTTATACTGTATACCATAGTCTGCAAGGATCATTCTTTACAAAACCTACATTTGTTTTGCAGACGGTACCTGAAGCTAGAGAACTCGCAATGCACCGTGCAGCTTGGGAACAAAACCTCCGAATTATTCCGAACATGCATCGGATTTCGGCAAGGAGACGCGCTGTCGTGTGACTTCTTTAATCTTGTGCTGGATCAGATAGTGCGAAAGGCCAGCGTAAACACAGAAGGCACTATATTTCACAAATCCGTCCATCTGTTGGGATACGCAGACGATATCGACAACATCACCCGTTCCCAGTGTATCATTATTGAGGCTTTTACGGAAATAGAAGAACAAGCCAAATAAGTTGGTCTCACGATGCACGAGGATAAAACAAAGTACATACTGTCGACGAAAAACCGATCCGTCGAACACCATCTAGGTCAAAACTCATCTACCTCGGGGCAAATATTAATTCCACAAATGACACCCTAGTGGAGATTTGACGAAGAATAACCTTAGGCAATCGCTGCTACTTTGGTTTGTCCAAACAACTAGGATCCAAACTCCTAACTCGAAGGTCCAAAACTATGCTTTCCAAAACCTTGATCTTGCCAGTCTTGCTTTATGGAGCTGAACGCTGGGCAATAAGTAAGACAGCAGAGCAGGGGTCGAATTACGGCATTCGTGATCGAGTAACTCGTCACGAAAAAACGAGCATTATTACGTCGGAATGATCGTGTATACGTAATAATGCTCATTTTTACGTGACGAGTTACTCGATCACGGATGCCGTAATTCGACCCCAGATCTTGGGATACTTCGAAAGAAAGCAAGACCAGTAGTAGTCTGCGAGGAGAGCGAATGGAGGAGAAGATATAACCGCGAACTCTACGAGCTGTACAAAGATGTGGATGTTGTCCGGAAGGTAAAAATCCGTCGACTGCACTGGCTCGGCCACATTGACGAATGGAAGAGAATGCTCCAGCTAAGGGGGTCTTCGAATTCCAGTCAACTGGTTCACGAAGAAAAGGAAGACCGAACCTCCGGTTTAAAGATCAGGCAATCGCGGACGCCAGGAACCTTGGTCTAGTAAACTGGAAGCAGCGTGCCCGGGACCGTGAAGGATGGAAAGCGCCATTAGTTAAGGCTCAGACCCTCCAAGGGTCGCTGGTCTGATAAGTACTACATTTTGTGGTGTTCAGAAGCTGGTCACATCTATCCTTTTACCAAATCTTGTGGCAATCTTTGAGTTTCAGCACACATTCTATGGCCAGCAACGTATTGATATCCTCTGCTCTATGAACTCAATCACGGCTTGATTGCCTAGTGTTATAAGGATATTCTTTCCTATCAACTGACGTTTTTTTAAGTAATTCAACGTATGAAGCAATGCCAACACTTTGTACGCCAGACTTAGATGGCAGACTAAGTTTAAAGGAGATACCTGCTTTAGCTATCCTTGAATAAAAGTTATTTCTCCTATCTTCATGTCCGGGAGAATCGGAAGAAATCAGTTATCATCTCTGACTTTAGTTCTTGAGATAATTAAACTTTACGTAGATGGAGAAGAAGACCTAACTCTTCACACATATATAATTCATCCAATTGCGACTTGAAAGGTCCAAATTCTTGTAAACGACCCTAAATTGAGAGTAATGACACTTTTAATCGAGTTTGAACCTTTCTTGCCGTCTCGAACCTCAGCTCTGTAATTCAAAAACGCTTTTTGTAGGCAAAGTTATTTTTCTTTTCGGAATGGAACGCAGCTCAAAATCTCGGTGTTCTATGCATTCAATCAAAATTGTGGGAAAAAATGGGGACTAAAGCCCGCAATAGAACTTGGTAGCCAGCCATGGAAAAAGCCACAAACCTGAAGACACTTCTTAAAATCCAGTGATTGGCATGCATCAGCTTAGTGTCATAAGAGCGACCCAAACACCAGCCCTCGAAACGAAACTTTGCACTACAGAAATGGTAGTAAAGACCGCTCTACGCCTTTAAGTGTGGAACTTCTGAAAGAAAAGAAGATTAGAACGAAGAAAGGTCATTAAACAGAAGAAATACTTACGCTCAACAGAACATACTTAAACTTAGCACTAATGATCAGCATTCAATTAGGTCAGACCCTATTGGTAGGCAATTTTAAAAGAATGCATCTAAGTTCGTATTATCAATCCCTGCAGGGGCTGTGGCGATAAAGACGCGCCAGAGGACACGACGTTCTTCTTCTACAACGGCCCAATGCCCAGTGGAACAGTGGAAAATACCCGTAGGTGCAAACTTCTTTAGTGATCGGGCGAACGAAATTCAGTATCTTCTCTGCTTTCCTGCTTATCGTCCACCACTCTAGGCATCTTACAAGAGAACTCTCAGGATCATTGCTCTAGAGTGGCATCATTTTCGTGCTTGATGTTTTAATCTGAGTGGTTTTGTTTTAAACCGTGGTAGTTCCGGTTTCCAAGGGTCAATTTCCTCAAGCTATCATTTGTGGACTTTGATGGTGACGTTTTGTTCTATGCGGTAGACAGGTGCTTCTTTGTTTGTTGATAGCAAACATCCTCGTTGATCTTAAGACCAACTTCTTTCGCTTTTTGTGCAATTGCCGTGAACGTCTCTACTATAGCTGACGCGCAGTCATCCATGAGGAGGTGTGTGTACCTATATATGAATGTCTCGAGTTGAAATTCGTTAATTTTTCAAGGACTCTATTGTCGACTTACTAGAGCAGAGGCCACACGGTGTGATGCAAAACGACTTAAGACATTCACACAATGCGTTGTGTAGGATCTTGTTCATGACCTTGAGCCGGAATATGCGTCGAAAGTTGTTACAAGACATGTATGAGAGCTTAACTCCGTTAAGCTTGCCAAAAACTATGTCGTATGCCTTTCAGTGTTCCGCTCTTGATTATTAGGTACCTTTGCCTTGCCATGTTGTTATGGCCTCCTATATACATAAACATTTCGATTCCATAATACAGAACTTCTATTTCTCTTTTAGGAAAGCTCTGCTACAAATTCGACAAGTACTGCAACAGGAACAACAAGTTCGGCTTCTTCATCCAGCAGTTCAGATTCATCCAGCTCAGATTCGGATAGTTCAGATTCTGAAAGTTCATCCACAGACGATGGAAAGAAACGTGATAAAAATGCTCCCTATTCCGAACACGAATTGGAGGCCATTTATCGTGTTTGTGTACGTAATTTAGAGGAATGTGTCACCAGGTTCCCAGAACACTATAAATCCGTGTACCGTCTAGTATATCACTATATGCATGCACCGGACAAGTTAAAGGATCTTGAAAAATGTCGTCAACTTTTATTGGGCCAATACACCACTAACTTGGGCAATCAGATCAATGGTCTCTTCTCGGATCGTAAGAATAACAATATTTTCAATGGAATCTGGAGAATTCCGTCATCGGAAATCGATCGTCCTGGAAGTTTTTCATCGCATTTAGTAAAATGCGTTAGCATTCTGATTCAAGTTCTACGAAAGTCAAATAATCATAAACTGTTGATAGATGTCGCTCTGCAATTGTATCGTAATCCTGATAATGACAAGTAAGACATTCCTATTTATTGTGAAATCCTTTTCATTAAGTTCTCTCTTTTAGGCGTTACATCAAAGACTCGGAACGCATGGATCTGTATCAACAAGCAATGACATTCTGTGTACAAATTATGCGAAACATTCTCAGGCGAATGATGGAAACTCGCGATAATGTGGAGACTTTGAATCTTTTGATTGATATCTACAAAGCGCATAAGAAATGCATTAAATACATGAATCAAAAGGAACCACAATTCATTCAGCTATTAGTTGACGTGTACAAGTTTTACATTCAGGATAAAGTTGCGAAAATGCCAGAGAATCTAAATCTCATGGATTTAGCTATAAAATTGTGTTTACAAGAGATTGCCGCTAGAAAGAATCAAGAGAAGCAGGCTATGGCTGGTACAGTCGGTGGACCACAAATAATTTTGACCAAAACAACAGTGGATACTTTGCCAGCATGTCACATAAAGCCTCCAATTTCAACTACAAATACATCGATTGCCGTAAGTACTTAAGAATGTAAGCTGATTTCCTTAAAGTGACCAATTTCCCTTTTTCAGATTAACAAACCGATTCAAATTCCTGGAATCACTTCTCGTCCACGCGGCCGACCAGTTGGCAGCAAGAACACGCCTTCACAAATAAGCACACCAGCATATCAGCAGCCACTACCAGTATCATTGGCTTCAACTTCGACTTCCGCTCAATCGTCTTTGGCGTCTCTTATGTCTCTCTACAGTAGCCCAGCAATGATCAATCAAATGGCAAAGGTAAGGAATATTTCTTCTTACTTTTCCCTCACGATACCACTTTCGTTTTATTTAAAAACTATAGGATCATCAAGGTTTCCAAAAACTTGTTGCTGAATATTACAAAATGCTGGATGGACCTGCTGGATCTGGAACTACACTTCTTCCCAACCTAGCAGCGCCCTCAATGAATCCCATCATGAATCCTATGGCACTCAAAGCACCATTAACTTCAAATATTTCGGAGCTTTCCTTACCAACCTCAACTGGTTCTCCTAAGATTCCTCAATTCGATATCAAAAATTTAATCGCATCGGCAGCATCCCAAGTCTCAAAAACGGCCACCTCTTCCCAATCCCATTCGACAACAATTAACATTGGTGGCGGCGAATTGACCATCACTCCAACATCGTCCAAAGCAATGCACACTAAGGACATCTTACCTTCTTCGGCTAAACTTTCATCGTCTATGTCATCAAGTTCATCGTCAATTTCGGTCACAAAAGTTCCGACGAACTCTCCAAGCATTTACGTGAAACCATTATCCGACTTAACATCAAAATCCCACCAGATGCTTCCCGAACTGCCTAAATCACTTTCAATTACACCGTCTACCAGTCTTTTCCCGCTCGAAAAATCCCGACCACAACAGATGCAAAATGTATCCTTAATGCCTGACATAAAAATGCCAATGCTAACCGATAAAATCCAGCCCAAGGCCAAAAACACCACAAAGAAGAAACCACCAACTCCTTACATTCGTCCTCCTGCTCCGACCCAATCCTCAACAGCATCATTGGCTCCCTTGACTTCAGCCGAACTAACAGCTCTCGCTGGCATGAATCAGCAATTCCCCTTATTGAATAACTTCAGCATGGATAATTACAATCAGCAAGCAGCCATGCTGGCATCATATGCCGAGCTTCTCAAGTCCATGGGTACCGGAGTGGGCAATTCAATGATGTCGCAAATGGCTCAGGTGTCACAATTCCAGCAATTCCAGATGATGTTAGGCCAGAAACGTCCCTATGCCAAGCGAAATCGCAATCCAAAGCCTAAGAAATCCGCTTCGGATCTACATTCAGCCGTTGAATCGGCTCTCAAATCATTGCCACCACAAATCACAATGATTCCAGCTTCCTCGAAGTCAAACAAACAGCCGCAAACATTCAGCATGCCATCATATAGCTCACCAGCTACTATAACATCAGTTGGACCACCACCAGTATCGATGACTGGACAATCGTCAGGAGGGAAAATAACACCCAAAGCAAATCCAACGCCTCCACCTATGTCTCAGCAGTCAAGTCCAATGAAAACTTTGCAACAGAAATTAGCCGAGAGGCAGAAGGCTAATCAGATGAACGAGAACGCCAACAAGTCAGGTGGCTCTTCGGGAGGTAAACGTGGAAGCATTGACGTTATTATCTTGGATTGATTGCATTAATTTATTCTCTCTATTTATGCAGTATTTTACATTACGGATTATTAAAATTTGTATCCGCTTTTAACCGTTAAACAAATAAACTTATGACACTATAGTCTCACTTATAAAAAAGATTTTTCTTTTGTTGTTGGGATCCCGTAAACATTTTATTTGGAATCTGATAAGCTTCCATCCAGCTTTCACTTTTTAACCAACTGTTATCGAGGTCGAAGCAGTTAACCAGTGTTGGGCGCCAGTTACACTATATTGGGGTAGGCTACCTAATCGTTCCGAACCTGAAAGCATTCATTGTTATCCATTCGCTCGATGCGTTTAAGCTTTCCAAACTAAGTACATCCACATCGTGTTACAGCTCGTACAGCTCGAAACCTGATCTAAAATTTGTTGGAGTCTTCCGAGATGTGGCTTAGTCTGGAAATTTCATCGATTTGCGGGCCCGGAACCGCACTGGTACGTGCTGATTGGTAGGGTGCAGAACGGCTAAAGAAGTGCACACAGTATGATAGATTGGATATGACCTTGTAGGCGACGTTGAGCAGGAGTAGGATTGTCTCGAACGTTGTTATAAGACATGGAATCGACTTTTTTTTGCAGATGGGCAACTTGAAGCTGTAATTCCAGCCATTCGGCATGCTTTGGTTCACTAATACTTGATTGATGCTCCCGAGCAGGACATTATTTCCAATGATTATCCATCGGTACCGTACTTTTTCTGTTCTTTAATTTATAAATTGCTATTGCAACCCTCTTATCCTTTTTGCCCAATCACCCTCTTTGTTTGTAGCCCATTCAGCTGTGCTGGGAATACTCCTTAAACAAGACTACTATTTCCTGCAAGTGGTGACTAAATTTCCTTTACTTAGACTCAAAGTTACATGACCAAACCCATCGATCAGCTGCCTGACTTAATATGTTTCTGTGGCGTGAGTCTTCTACATCCTTCAACTGTAAGGTTCGCGTATTTTATCCATTTTCCACGCAAGGTTTCCTTTTTTTCCAGTCTTTTGTTTCGATATTTTCCTTGGTACTCTTACTCTTCCTGATGTAAGACAATGAATCTGAAGATGCTGCTCACAAACGATGACGCTATAGTACCGAGTGGACAAGGACCTCAACCAACAAGCATCTCTCGTCAGCTCGTTAGTCAGTTACTTGCCCCCACGCTCTTAGATGTTTGACGTCCCTGAGTCGCGGTCATCTCTACTGCGCTGTCCCTCGGGGCGGATTCGAAGATTTTTCGGACCGGAGCATTGGTGTCCATCCGCTCTACATGACCCAGC
Organism: Criorhina ranunculi; assembly: GCA_951813785.1. Classification (NCBI taxonomy): domain Eukaryota; kingdom Metazoa; phylum Arthropoda; class Insecta; order Diptera; family Syrphidae; genus Criorhina; species Criorhina ranunculi. The sequence continues at coordinate 33,310,904 of OX638383.1, read as the reverse complement.
CACCTCAGAGGTTGGACCTTCACTCTTCTGACTAAGTCGATGTCGCTGTACAGTCCGTACAGTTCGTCGTTGTATCTCCTCCTCCACTCACCGTCGATGCAGACGGGACCGAAAATCACCCGAAGAATTTTCCTCTCGAAGCAGCCATGAGCACCCTCATCAGGTTTACCTTGAAGAATTACTTGTAGCAGCTGGTACTTCTCATTTCTGATGACATGTCCCAGATATTCCAGTTGTCGTTTAAGAAGTTCCCTTTTTGGTTCCATTCTTCTTAGGACTTCCATGTTGGAGATTCTATCAGTCCATGATATTTTTAAAACTCGTCTGAATATCCACTTACTTACTAAGTGTCCATGCTTCTCTTCCATACAAAAGCGTAGACCAAACGTTACACATTAATTTTTTTCTTCAGGGGCAACTGAACTCCTATGCACATGGGGCCGTAAATCACCTGAAAGATTTTTTGCATAAAACAATCGACCTCATCCATTCTTGAAGAAATTCCATGCTTCTGTGGCATATAGCAGGGCAGGGATGACCCGGCTCACACATAGTTACTTATTTGTTCAATAGAGGGCTTTGCTGCTCGATTGTCCTTTTAGCTCATATAAACATTTGATTGACAAGGGCAATTCTATTTTTGATCCCAGCACTGGCGCTGGTGTTGTCGTGTCTTAAAAGCAGTACCTAGGTCTGTCCGGTGTTTTTTTGATTTTGTTGATAGCAAAAACAAAGTACGTTTTGCATTTGTTGATCGTTAAACTGACCTTCGCGGCTTTCGAAGACACCACAGAGCTGCAGTATTTCGCTTACGGACTTTTGAAAAATGGTGCCTCTGGTGTTGGTGATTAAGTTCTGTACAATGTAAAATTCTTTTAAGAAAGATGTTGATGAAAACGTTTGAAAGCGCGGCACCTGGTTTAGATCCTTTTTTGACGTATAAGTTCTCGGTGAGGTCATTAGCGACTGATGGAGCAACAAGCAACCTAGGAAAAGTTTGACAAGGATTCCAAAACTAAGCATTGCTCCGTATGGCTTGCCTCTTTAAATGCAGTCATACGTGGCCCTTAAGATCGATAAAGGGGTGGTGGGTGTCGATTTAAAATGCCTTGGTATTCTTCAAGATCTGTCTGTTCGGTTAGCGGTTGAATTTCCTGACCTAAAGACGCACTAAACTAAAAGCTTTAGGCACTTGACACAATAGAGCAGATAAGAACTTGTTAGCGATGTTATGGAGACACCTTTACAGTTTTTTTTTTCGAGTTTCTCCATCTCAGCACGGGTCCGCACGTACCAGAGATAACACATCCCAGGTGACAATACCTAGTGATTATGCTCGGCTGGTGCGTAGGCCAAGTTCTACGCCTGTAGACGGAGATCCTACTATACTACTGCGATCTAGTCTCTGGGACTAATAAGCAATTTTTAAGCAAATCCGTCACTCTTGGACCCATTTCATGTACCTGCAACCTTGAGCTGTTGGAAATACCTTAGCTCGTTATAATTTCAAAATACCATCGATCATATATTAAAATTACATTTTTATTAATAATCGTATAATAGATTGATTTTATTTAAAAAATAAATAATTGGAAAGATCGGATTAAATAAGTAGTGTTGCACATTGATGTCATAGTTTTTTAGCCAAACGAGTCATTGGGTACACGGTTTACATTAATTTTGGTATTCTCTCCTACTTCCCACTTAGCCGGAATGCTTTTAAACAATACAAATAATGGGATAACATAAATTTTATTCATTCATCTGGAGCAATGAGTTAACTGTTGCATCCTTATTTCCTCGATTGGCCTCGAATACAGACTTCACTACTTCCTTGTCAATGTCTGGGAACATTTCGTAGACCTAAAATTGGAATGTTTGTGTGTTGAGTTTTGATAGGAATTATAGAAATGTGGGTAAGTTTACCTGTTTAAGATCTGCTTCACTGATTTGTGGTGGTGGAGGTGGCATTTGTGGCTGCTGCGGTGCTACAAATATTGGCATTGGTCGACCTGGTGGTACCATTACCATTGGAGTAGGAATTGCCTGATACATGTATGGGGTTACTGGTTGATTGCCAAAACTGAGAACGACATCTATAGATCCCTCGAGACCATCACCTTGTTTGCCACTTAAGGGATACCATTCCTCGTGAGTCTCACCGCGCAATACGGATTCGGGTATTTTGATGTCTGTCCAAGCGATTAGTTCGTCCATTTTGAAACTACACTCATCGTAGATTTCAACAGAAATGGAATTAACTCCGACGGGAAGTTGACTTTGGATGACACGATTCCAGCGGGGATTTTTTCCACCATTCGGATCGGTTTGTGTTTCGTAAACGTAGTGACCAACACGTACACGAACATATGGATCCATTCGTGTGAGGCCGTAGTTACGAACTAAACGTGCTTGAGCACAAGTTATGCTAAGACGTCCAACATGATTGGGAGCCTGAAATGGAAGAGACAGCAAGGAGAAAAAAGGGTTAGAGTGTGAAGTTAACTTGAAGAAGGTTCTTTGTCGAATATTTTGGTAGAAGTGACAACCGCGAACTCTTTGAACTGTATCAAGATGTGGATGTAGTCCAAAAAGGCAAAACATTTCATCTACATTAGCTTGGCCACATCAAGCGAATGGACAAGTTTGCTCCAGTTAAAGGGATCTTCGAACCACGACCCCCTGGTTCGAGACCGAACCTTCCAAGCTATCGCGGATGACAGAGCGCTGCGTCTGGAGAAGTGGAAACAGCATGCTCGGGATCGAAGAGGATGAGGAGGAAGACTGCAGTGTCTCAGACAGAAACTCTTCATGGATCGGTAGCCAGATAAGCAAGTATTTCACTTGCTAAACATTGATTTTGATCTTACGATACATATTCCAAAGGGGGATGCTGTCAAAACAATTCGAGACTCCCAACGAAGCTTGGCAAGTCTCCAGGCTTTTGCCGATGTTTTAACGAATGTGCCTTTCATAGGATCCAGAGAACAGCAGGAATAAATATAGCCGACCTTAGCTAACTAAGAATCGAGCAATGCGTTCAAATGGCTTACAACCCTTCATATCCAGGTCAGTCCAAATGTCTAACGTGAAAGAGCACTTCGAAGACCAACACTGATCAATAAACAAATCGATCTCTACATTTTCCAATCAGCGTGAGAGGTGTTTTAGAATCTGTTGTGCTCATAACATTCTTAGATGACTGGTCAATATACATCTTCGTTGCTTTATCGCAGCACAAGGCCTTTTAAGTCTGCTATGCCTCAATGATTTTCATTTAGCAGAGCAGTGTTAAGTGTAGTGTTGTGTTAAGTTTTTCTTCGACAGCACTTCTAATTAGAACTAACTTCACAAATGTTAGTTTCAGTCAAGCCAGTCACCTCGATTTGTCGATTACCTGCAGAACTCATCTGTCCCACAAACTGTTCCATCTTAAGTTTTGGACGCAAAAACCAGACTTCTAATCAAAAGTTAATTGCACAAGTATCTCTGTGTGAAAGCAAAACTGCACAATGAAATTGCATTCATAGTGCTTCCCAACAAAAATCAATCACTTACAATACTATCAACATTTCAAGTTTTTCTTTCTCACCACATATTGCGGCATAGCCTGTTGCTGATACAATGCCATTGCAGCTTGACAATCGGCGGCTTCCTGAATTTCCCTGGGTGTTGAAATTCGAAGAAAATCCGGAGGCAATGGACCAATTACTGCCTGAAAACGAAAGAGAGAATATGTACAAAGTTACCACGACAAAGGAATCAATTTACAAAAACACAGCTTGTCACTAGAGATTGTCCATCAATGATAAGTATTCATATTTAGTTAGCACTATATGCAATCGACTGTAACTAATATAACCCGACCAGACCACTGATGGAAGAGATATGATTGTCGTATCAATTCCCTTTGAAATCGAGTTCGCAAAGTGCTAATCTTATTGCTGCGGTGACTAATAAGCTCAATGGAGAATATTGTATTCAAAGGGGAGCACCTCTAGTTATGTAAATATATTGAAATTCTTGATTTTTAGATTACCAATCTTTGTGACTAAGCGATGTTTAGTTGTTAAGTTAGTTCGCTGCGAATGAAAACAAAGAAAAACCAAAATATGTTCAATGTTCATACCTTTCTCCATCGATTTTCTCGTGGTTCTTCGTTAACACTTGCCATTTTCATGGAACTATTGAGTAGACCTTCCGTTTTAAAGCTGGTCAATAAGAATTAACGATTTTATAGCTTGGATTATGAAGAAATAATAATTTTGGGTGCAAGAAATTGGGATAAAAATAAATACGCCACAACTTTTGATGAAATTTTGTGAAAAACAGAAAAAACTTTGACATGTAACAGCTGTCGATGGTGGTTACATTCAGTCGATGATAGGTACAGTGATGCAATGATGGAACTGTGACGAAGTAACAGGCGAATTGAAAAAACGAGAGTTGATGTCGTTGGCTAGTTTGCTGACTCAAACCTATGTTGGCTCGCTTAGCAATCGAAAGCATTAACCACTAAACCACATTGACCAGGAGTAGAACACTCACGGAATAAATGTCCCAAACGTTCGAAAAGGGATAGTGACGAATTTCTAAAGAACAACGAAGCAGACAGCGATTCCTTATGCATCAGGGACACCACCTCCTTTATCATTTCAAATTGCGTTAATTTACAACGTTGCAACAATAAATCTTCAACTTATGATTGATGATGGAATTTTTCATATCAGTTGTTCCAACCATCTGTGTTTTATGTACTAGATTTTGCTTTAACGAATCCAGATCTCTGAACGCATTCATATTCTATTCTGTGTCCAACTTCACTCAAGTGAAGATTCGGCAGTTTCAGAAATTTGTTTTGTCATTCGTTTAGTTGAAGTTGAATAATTGGAATTTGTTAGATTGCATATAAAATGGTAAGTTCATCACGAATAATTTGATAATTTTCCTTAAGAAATTGTATTTCCCTGCTAAACAATTAGCACCTAATCCTTTTTTTTTAATTTTCGAATTATTCTATTATAACCTCATTTCGGCTGGATTTGCATTGTTCTCTTGCTACAGTTCCGGAACCAATATGATAGCGATGTCACTGTCTGGAGTCCTCAGGGACGACTCCATCAGGTGGAGTATGCCATGGAAGCGGTAAAATTAGGTTCCGCTACTGTTGGACTGAAGAATCGTGACTATGCGGTTTTGGTGGGACTACGACGAGCCACCTCTGAGTTGTCGTCTAGTCAAAAGAAAATCATCGCTATCGATGATCATTTGGGCATTTCTATCGCTGGAATCACTGCCGATGCTCGTGTTTTAAGTCGTTATCTTCGCACGGAATGCTTGAATTATAAGTATTCATACGACATCACTTATCCGGTGTCACGTTTGATCATGAATCTTGGCAACAAGATGCAGGTGACAACGCAACGCTATGATCGTCGTCCATATGGTGTTGGACTTTTGGTTGCTGGATATGATGATCAGGGACCACATATTTATCAAGTAGTGCCTTCAGCAAACTACTTTAATTGCAAAGCCATGTCGATTGGTTCGCGTTCGCAGAGTGCTCGTACGTACCTCGAGCGTCATTTGAGCGAATTTGCTGATTGCTCCAAGGACGATTTGATTTGCCATGGTATCCAGGCAATTCGTGGTTCACTGCCAAACGATGATTTACTCTCAAAAGATGAACAGTCGCCACTTTTGGTGAGTATTTGAATGGATTACCTTCTTTGGCATGGGTTTGAACGTATTTGTCTTCCAGAACATCTCAGTGGCCATAGTCGGCAAGGATCAACAATTTAAGATCTTCGACGATGAGGAAAATATGTTTTACTTGAACATGGCCAAGGCAAAGGCTGGTTCTGCACCAGGACCATCTAGAGGACGTGAAGATGAACCGTCTTCTAGTCCAGGTGATGACGATGACAAGCCACGTCCACCCCCAAACGATCCCCAGGTGGCCGTAGCAACCATGGAGCATTAAGAGCCGCCCATGACTCTGCTGAGTCTGCTGATGACCGTGGGAGCGATTTAATGTTTTAAATGGGGATCCGTTGGATTGGTTGTAATTCAACGGATCCCCGCATGTTTATTCGCAATTCAGGCTTCATGTGCTCAGTAATATTTTTAGCCACACAATCTTCGGGTATGGTTTTGTTTAATTTTTGATAATAAAAAGCTTGTGCAACAATAATGGACAGGAAGTTTCGTTGTCATTTACTTAGGGATTCACAGATCATGTGTTCATAAAGCGTCAACTAGACCTATATAATTAGATCGGTCGTCTGTCCCGTAAATTGCGAGGTGTGAACGGCTGGTTTGATCGTTATCGTACCGATCGGGGAAAGCTCTTGGCTCTCACTTTACCTACAACCTGAAAGTGATGGAAATGGTTTGCTGGAATCGAGAAGAAGAACATTTGTTTAAACAGCAGAAGAGTTGGAAAGTCGCGCTGAGAGAAACTGATCGATTCCCCATATAATCTGGATTTGACTCCTTTTTTGAGAAGAAAGTGCATGCTGATCGATGATGGTAAGGGCGGTCAAACTCGTCTTCCAATTTCAGAAAAGCTTGAATGTGAACGGGGGCTACTTTAAAAAGTAGTTGAAGCCATAACTACTTACATACGTGTATGCATTTTCTTTGAGCGGCAATTCTTTAGATTCATTGATTGGTACTCGGGAGCATCCGGTGACCGAAATTCTTTTTCATGTCTATCAAGGAAATCATATTATCGAGTCTATTTAATGCTTCTGTGATTGCTATACTGACCGATCTCTGTACTCCCGATTGTTTTCCTAGGAATCTTTCAAGTCGATCGCCTTTGAACAAACAAGTTCCTACTATGCCTCTTGTAATTGTCAGCGTATCATTGCTCACTTGCGTTAACTTTCTTCACTGCTACTGTTTTGCATAATATGAGGAGGCCAATGCACATTTTGTTGTTGTTTCCTTCAGTTCGGATTTCCATCAATCATTTAGCTAATGTTTCTAGGGTCCGGCTAACAACCGAGAGTTTTGCTTAAAAATCATAGTCCCAAACGATCAAGAACCACTGGCGTAAAGTACTTTTCTTTATATCACACTTATGGATCTTAAGAATATAATGTAAGCAGTTTACCAAGATTGTCGAAGAAAGATTTGCTCAGTGCACTGCACGTGTAAAAAAAGTTGTCAAGGGTTTTACGTCGTTGATATCCTTGCAGATATGTATTGTAAGGAATACCGAGTTTGTCTCTTACAGCCCAGTGGTCCGTGGTTATCGACACTAGCTGGTTAACATCCGCGCCAGTTTATATTTAAAAAAACAGGGGTCGAATTACGGCATCAGTGATCGAGTAACTCGTAAAAATGAGCATTATTACGTATAAACGATCATTCCGACGTAATAATCCCCTATTTTACGTGACGAGTTACTCGATCACTGACGTTTTTCTCCTTTTGAGCTGCATGTCAGCTACTTTTTCTGGATCTGACGGATTTACCCAACATGGGTCACCATTGTTTGGTCTTCTAACGGGGGTAGTATGCCGGCTTTAAGTAGAATATGGACTCTTTAGCTGTAGATCTAAGAGATGATCCTTGACTGGTTAGTTCGTCGGTTAATTGGCCTCCCAAGCCTCATGTTTATCACTAAGGTCTGAAACCCAGATTAACCAATTGGCTTAACTCGCGAGTTCGTTTAGAGTTTAGACACTGCTGAAGTAATTAAATGATTGTTGGGTGTTGTTTTTTCAAGGCTTGTCTAAGGTTCTCTAAACACCCTTAAGCAGTTAGCTGCTCATAATAAAATCACTATTTATTGGGCTTTCGAGCTCAAGGGCATTCAGAGCAACGAAATTGCTGAGGGGTTCGCCAGACAAGGATTCTTATCATCATTTACAGGACAATTTTCTATCGGTGGCTTATACATCAGCCACATACAGTTGGGGATCAACTCATGAGAGTACCAAAATAAAATTCTTAAAATGGAACCCAAAAACAAGAAGGCAAGCTTAAAAGTACATCAACCCCTCAAATATTAGTAGAAGTTAAGAAATTGTAGCAATCAGCAAGCGTACAAACTTTTTACAGACTTCCTCATTGGACCTACATACATAAGTCTTCCAAACCTGTGCCGACTTTGTTTGAATGACCGAGAGACGCCGAGCATATTTTATGCAAATGTCTCGTCATATCTTGTAGCAGACAAAAATATTACGGAAAAGTTCATCTTAATTTCTTAGTTCTAACGGCCCTACAGGTAGGGATGAACCTGGGCCTCAAACAAGAAGCGTTTCTAGCCAACTCAATCGTTAGCTAGCTGCATCCATGTTTCACCAGCCAAGTTGTTTTAGATCCTTTTCTTCTACTGCGCTTTCGGGATGGATTGAAAAAATACATCGATGTAGCTGAACAGCTTTTCATTAATTAGAAGTGGTCCTCCGAGGTACACTCCAGTCTTCTCCTGAAACCATTTAGATTTCCAAACGTAGCAGTTAAGATCCACCGTTCTGGCGAAGTTTAGATCGTAAAAAAGAGGACACGTGCAAGGAAAGTGTGCAATCGATTCTTCCTCTTTCTCGTCTTTGCAGCTCTTTCAGAAATTGTTGTTGATGCAGCATCCTGTGAGGACGTTAGTTAGTTTCGAGAGCTGGTCACTGGAATGTTGCTGTGACCAGTGACCTAACAGAGTGTGACATTATACAAGTTAAAGATTTCGTTTAGAGAGACACAGCAGTCTTTCATTGCCTGTCTTTCAACAGCCCTTACAACTCGTCGTTTTATATTCTTCTTCAATCATCGTCATCAGGTTATCAGGAAGCACAAAATCCTGAGGTTCTTTTATGACCTTGGTCGTGCTCGGGATTACAAGATTCTTCAGTTGTAGGAGAACTTAGCTTGGCACAAAAACAAAAACTTGGTCGCAAACGCAATTCTTTTCTCTTCTCCTTCATATGTAGGAGGTGCTACAGTAGTCTAAACGATTTTGACATATTTAAAGCTTCCGAAGAGACTCCCGAGCCAATTCCGCAGTTTATCTTCAAGCCGTCCTTGTGGCTCTTCCATTCTTCTCTAGAAGGGATACACCCTGGAAAGAATTTGCTGAAATTTAAAAGGCGAGGCTGAGGCTATTTGTTGGATTTGTAACCATCTTTTGTGCAGTGATCACACCATTGATCCGCTTAGAATCGATTGCTTGAGACCATATTCCACTTTTTTGTTGTAAGCGTAGTTGATAAATATCTACAGGGTGTGTTATTCGTACATTTATGTCTGTTCCTTTTGTCTGTTTTAGAGAAAAGATGATCAAGTGTTTGATGTTTCCAAATCATGTATACTAACCTTCACATTTCCACCGAACAGTTATTTATAAGAAAATAAAAGGAAGCTCCACTTTAGGGCCTTAAAACACTCGTTTATTTTCAAAAGAGGACATGAGATTGCTTAATTATATCATAAGAATACATATTTCGACTTACTACTCGTACATTACAATTTAAATGTAAACGTTGATTACTTGTATTACAATCTAAACCTAGGATACACAACTTATTGAGAATTTATAAAGAAATCCTCGTGATAAATATTATTCAAATGTGTGTGTGTCATATAAAACTCAAATTTCCACTTCCAACTGCGCACCACTTAATTGTTATCCAGTGAAACGTACAGAATCCTTTTGGAAAATAAACTGTGTCATGAGTGGCTGTAGTGTGTCTCGATCAGTTGACTCTTCTCGGATACACCATTCGAGGATGGAATTGTAAAGGGTGCCTTTGCATATATTGTCGTCTCGATGAGTCTATAAGATTTTGGTGCTTCCGTTGTTTGACTGGACTCAAGTAGAGTATGATACCAATCGAGGGTATTAACACTTGGTCCCTCACCACCCAAATCTGGAGGTAGTATATCCTTGGCAATACACTCGTGTAACGTTGCCAAATTCGTACCATGCAATTTGAAACGTTCTCGAGTTTTGTCCTTTAGGAGAGTTTTGATGACAGTCAAAGCCATTACCACATACCAGGGTTGTGCGATAAAGTGAATGCCTTTGAATTTTGCCGGAAAGCAGTCCTGGAAAAAGAAAGGTTTAGAGTTAGTAAAATGAACAAGAGCGGATCAGAATGCATTAGAGACAAGCTTAGAGTTGGAATAGTAAGTTAGAAACGATTTGGAAACCTAGATCCGAAGGTCCTTGCATCGGTTGAACTTGCCGTTCGTAGGGCAGAAAACACAGCTCAATGCTCTAATATTTGACAGATAATCGAAATTCAAAAAATTCCCACGCCTTAGGTCCTCAGCCTGTTTAAGCGAAGGTAGAGAAGCGAATACGCCGATTACCAAATCAACAAAGCCCTCCCTAGCTCAACTCAGGATTGCTTCTTCTATTTTTAAGTTCTCTGATTATATCTATCATGGGAGACGCATTCAATTCGTTGCGATCTGTGTAAAACCTCAGTTAACCTGCCTCTGACTGAATCTTTTAAATCGACACCGTCAGCAGCACAGAAGATCATGTTAAATCTCATCCCTTTGGAGCCCTACTGAAGCCGTAGAGCTTTAAAGACCGCACTTAGGTTCCGGAAATCAGGGTTATTGACAAGCCTTTCTTACAAACAGATCGAGTCTTTTGCAAGGCTTTGCTTCTATTGAATTCACAATGAGTGAAGTACTAAGCCGAGTTCAAAGCCACCACGCAGACAGAAAGGCTAATTAGGGATCATCACACTATATTTAAACAGCCAGGCAGCCGTTAAGGCTCTAGAGTTGTCTATTTGAAGTGATATCTAGATACATGAGATATCAACAGGCAATAGGGTGACAATGTGACGACACTTTGTCCAGTCATCGATAAAAAGATGGCCCTTTCTATGATTAGACTTTGTGCACGAGTCATTTCTGGCATCCTCATTGGGCACTGTGGCATTGTTGTAGCTTTTCGAGTGTCCTGTGCTGGCTAAAAGAAGAATGAGGACTCTTGGCAATTACGTCTTTGAAGAGTTGGAAAACTATCCGGTTGGTTCTAACCCTGTGGTTTCTCTCTCTATGTTCCCAGGATACAAATTAATGGACATTGGCTTGGGCCAAAGCTTAAAAAAAATTATGAATTGCTCAACCATCTCCTTAAGAGAGTGACATTTGATGGTGAAGAGACCGATTTTATGGGTTCCTACGAAGCATAGAGAAGATATTTGACACGGATCAGGAAAACATTGAGTTCAAAGACGACAGAGTTACAAATGGATCCTCTATACAGCGTCAATGAAGACCGAAATCAAGTCTGTTAGGGGAAACAAATTCCCCATATCTGTTAGACTTTACCGAACTATTCAAGATTAAGTCAAAAAAGGCTACGAGAGCTATTATTCAAGGTCTTAAGGGACTACTTCTGCATACTGAGCTGCAATAAAAACGTTTAATTGGTGTTTGAAGAAATCTGAGTAAGGTACTTAAGTTCGTGTTCAGTGAGGCACATAAAAGCGTGACTCTGCTACCGGTTCGTGACAAGAAAAAGGCAATTTAACGCCGTCGTACACGCAAAGAGGAAGGAAGGAATGAAAGGTTTAGTAGAAACCTCACAATGGAAGTACTTCTAAATCTTGTGACGAAGATTAGAAATAGATGATGAAACGATGATAGTCTCGATGTCCAAGCCATTAAAATCGACCGCCTGCTTATTGAAGCATCAACTCGTGGATGTCAGAGCTCTCTAAGGGACAAATCTGACTTTCTTGGTTGAGATCGATTCAAAACTCAACTGTCCATTGACAAAAATCTGTAAATCACATCGCTAGACATGCCAAACATGCAAAAAATAAGTGCTTAGGGGGAAGACTGACCCCTTGAAACGTAGGTAAGGTTAGATTAGGACAATGGGTGCCCTTGTTGCCGGAGATGTCAACGACTTTCTTGAACTATATTTGGTCCATTGTGCCCTGGGAATCTAAAAATTTGGTCAACCACTAACCTAGGAGTTTGTTAAGCTCTATATTTCTGGTCTTGAAAATAAGTTACTGCCTAGAGAAATGTTTTTTTTTTTTTAAGGGCTAGAGTTGGTGTCGAATAAATACTATTCCTATAGCTTCTGCAGTAATCGTTGTATTAAACACCTAGCCGTGCTGCATGTTTGCTAACCGATCAGTGCCCAGTAATGGTAATGCTAAGCGTCATTAGACAGATGAATGCCTTCTTATCGAAGACTGGCCACAAAACCAAGGCTTTTCGTTCTTAAGATGGATTCTATGTCTATGCAGTCACTGTATAATTTCCAAAGGTATTTGTCTATTGATCGTTACATAATCTTCAATGGGAAAGAAGATAGACCTACTGATTTTGAATCTTTGACGTTAGAGTGATAAGTCTTACCCGATTAGGGTATAAAAACTTCTCTTATTCCTCTCCAGGATTGTGGAACATAACCCACAAAGAGAAGATAATGAACAATTGGATTCTTGTTGGAAAAGTTGCAAAGATACTTCGGTTTGATGCAACGACGGGGTGAAAAACTCCTAAGACAGGACAAGATTGATGCTCTAAAGTCTAGACATCAATTATCGTTACCGTTCTGGCAGTGTGCCAAATGCTAGGCGACAAAACTCCTTCGAGAGCAAACCTTTCGTCAAATAGTTGGTTCTATCCTAAGGAGGCTGTACCAAGAGGTGGAAAACACTCGGAATATGTTAAAACTTGGCGCGTATACATCGATCGAATTGACAAGACTTGTGTCTCCGAAGGAAGGAAGATCGAAAGATCCTGCGACGGAGTATGTCAAGCATGTTGTATTAAATTGAAATCCACGTCGGGGTTTTGTTTTGTTTGCACAAGCGTTGCCTCAAAGCCTCGCTCCTTTCGTTAATTACAAGCTTACAATTTAGAATTTTGGTTTAGATATGTTCTAATGATTATACATGTGAGCAAATGGCCTCGCGAAGCCTTAACTCAACACAAGTAAATCAGTCACTAAACATTAAAAATAACTTTCCACTTACTTGCAATCCCTCGATCATCAGTTTCAAAATCTTTGGCTGCAAATGCGCTGACTGACGCAATGTAAAGTTTGTCCAATCAACAATCACCACGAATCCAAGAGCTTGATTTTGTTTCTCCTCCAGCAATTTATCCAGTGTCAGCAAGAATGCTCGGTACACATCCTCGATGGTGTATTTTGTTGGCTCCCAATTGGCTGTATTAAAAAGAATAACCTTTCTTCCACGTCGATCACGTTCCCTTAAAATACACGGATTCCCATCTCTCAGCGCCATCTGTATTGTCTCATCGAAAATATTCAATTTCTGCAGAAGAGCCTTATTCCTTTGCTTATACGAATGATAGTTCACAATCAATTCAAAAGCTTCATTACACCGAAACTTTCTGGCATAAAGGAATCGATTTAAAAAGTCATCGTCTGTACAGCAGGATTTATCCTTCAGAGCAAAGTCCATGCTAGCTCCAATCATGTCTTTAAGTGTCATCAATGCTTTACGTCTATCGCGGGCTTCATTCTTATTGAATGGCTGTTGTTGTCTCGACAGATACGGAAGGACTGTATCTTGATATCGTTTACTCATCTGAAATTCAAAATATTCCGACATTTTGTCTGAAAATGAAAAAAAAAATAAACAAAACTAAATTAATTTACCATTTTTAAACTAAAACAAGTCTTAGATACTAGTAACAGTAAAGGTGCTTCCCTCGGTTAGGGGAATTTTTTTTTAACTGCTTGCAAAATTAATGTTGTAAATGTATGAATGCGTGCTGGAGAGGTGATAAGAGTTTCAAACGATAAGATTTCGAAGAATAATCGCAAACAATATTGCTTATCAATTCTTCGATATAGACTTCCCAATTCGCAGTAAGTTCCTAAAGCTAGTGACGGTAGGTTGATATTTTTAGAAACGTCACTAATAGCCCTCACTCAGAAAACGAAGGTCTAAAGAGCAATAACATGGAGATGATTCAATCGTTGAAGCAGTGGGCGAACATACGTTTAGCAACCTTCTTTGGAAGATAGTGTAGCGCACTTTTAGGCTGAACTTGCGATTAAGAAAGCCTAAATTATCTTCAAAATTGACATTTGCATAAATTCTATTAACGTACTTTAAGAGACGGAGATAGTCCTTCTGACTAGGAAGAGGATCCCGACTATCGTTGACTTTCAAGTGGGGTCTGAGGTGATAACCAGCAAGGAAGCAGTAAACTAGCTGGGGCTAGCTATTAATACGAAGCTCACTTTCTGGCAACAAATAAGGTCTGCATATGAACGAACTCCGAAGATTACAATGTCGCTGAGTAGATTAATGTCAAACGTAGGTGGACTCACAGCCAGCAAACGAAGGCTCCTAATGACAATTTGTCGAGCCATTCTCTAGGCTAGGTGTGAGGTATAGGCCGATACACTGCGACAAGAGAAATACAGGAAGCAAATGGTGGCAATACAGAGCAACCGCTGTTACTTCGGTTTGTCCAAACAACTAGGGTCCAAACTGCTAACTTGAAGGTACAAAATTATGCTCTAAAAAACTTTGATCTTGCCAGTCTTACTTTATGGAACTGAATGCTGGACGATAAGTAAGGCAGCGAAGTAGATCTTAGATTCCTTCGAAAGAAATATTCGACGTCGAATGTTTAGTCGTGTCTGCAAGGAGAGCGATTGGAGGAGAAGATATAACCGCGGACTCTACGAGCTGTACAAAGATGTGGATGTAGTCCGGAAGACAAAAATCCGTCGACTGCACTGGCTCGGACACATCAGCGAATGGAAGAGAACGCTCCAATTAAGTAGGTTTTAAGGGAGACCGAACCTGCAGTGTCAAGATCAGACAGACGCGGGCACTAGAAACCTTGGTCTAGTAGACTGGAAGCAGCGTATTTGGGACAGTCAAAGATGGAAAGCGGCATAAGTTCAAGATCACAGGCCTGATAAGCATGCGCAACTACTATAATCATGCGCAACAACAACTAACACAAAATGACTTGGACTACCCTACAACCAATACTGTAGCAGCTGCAGGGACGAAGAGGAAATCGAATCCGTACGACGTCTACTGTCCGACTGTCCGACACTAGTCACCACAAAATTTACTACTCTTGGTAGTAGTTTCCAAGTTGAAGGGGACCTCAATCAACTTAGCGTGCGAAACTGGAGGCAGCTAGCTAAAGATCGAGCTGGCTGGAGACGCTTGTTGGTTGAGGCTCAGGTCCACCCCGGACTGTAGCGCCACCTTAAGTAAGTAAGTAAGTATATATCCTATAGCTTGGAGAACCTTCATATCACTGATCTTAGAAAACTCCTGAGATTCATGTCTTTTCTAGGAAGAAGGGACGGACCCTGTATCGGTTTTTATGGGTATAAAAGACCCGCGAAGGTTAGGATAAGTAATCAATCCAGCAACGGTCGAAGGGTCAGACCCGCGAAGAGGTCCAAGTAAGTCCTAGAACATCCAGAAAAGCAACTTAACAAAGTCTGTCACATAACTTAAGGCGTAAAAATAAGAAGACGACAGAAAGCATTGACGTTTGGTAAATGTATCCAAAGAATTCATTCGCGTACCTTATCACCAGATGTGACATATTCAATGTGTCAAATCTGACGTTTGATAAGTTTTCACACAAAATCGACTCGATCGGACTCACAAATTTTTCAATCACCTAGTAACAAAAGAATCTAGACCGTTACACGAGTAAACAGCTACAAAATTAAGTTTAATAATTGTAAAAAAAAAATGTCACATTACCAATAAATTACAATTTAATTTAATAAATAATTTCCAAAAGGACATTGCGACGCACAGACATTACACGACAACGAAACAATTGCAACTGATTGAAATCGCATTTGTGACAGGTGTATGGTTCCGCTTCGAAAACCCATTTCCCCCTTTTTGGTTTACGCGGGCCGACAAATAATATATTAAAATGTTATTTGTTTATAGGAAAACCACAGGGACCTGGAAGGATATTCTAGTTGAGTGTATTGGTGTTTGTTGCTAAGGTTACACAAATGGTTTTGGTATGAGGTAATAGTATTGCACGTGCATACTGAATGCAAGGTAACACACCTAACAACAGAAATTAATCACAACCTTTACATGGTGTAAATGTGTTTAGCAAATACAAGTTGTACATATTTGTAACAAAAAAAGAAAAAACAACATTTCCATAGTAACAACGAGTCCTGGAATCATTAGGAGAATAACTAATGTAATGGTGTACTTTAGCAGGACGATTAGGACGTTAATTAAAGGGAAATGTCGCTACAAAACACAATAAGCTTGAGCCTATTTGAAAAGTTGGTGCTAATTGCAACTATTGCTGTTGATTGCAAATCTGTGTCGACTAATGAATACTTAGAATCACCACAGGGTCCGAACGATACTCCTTTACTCGAATTCGAGTAATATGGCATATCCTTTTTAGATAAGTTCTATAGACCAGGCAGATTTCAGTTGATGAAGTAGTTCTCCCACCCAGCCTAGAGGAAGTCGGAACAGCCATTAAAAAGCTGAAGAACCACAAGGCCGCGGGCTCGGACGGATTACCATCAGAGATCTTCAAAGCTGGTTGCGATGTGTTGGTAGGGAGTATGCACCAGATCATCTGCAAAGTATGGGAGGAGGAAAGCATGCTCGACGACTGGACTATCAGCTTTATATTGCCCATCTTCAAGAAAGGCGATCCTTTGTTTTGTAAGAACTACCGAGGCATATCCCTGCTTAATGTAACCTACAACATCCTATCTAGTGTACTGTGTGAACGACTAAAACCGTTTTGCACCACACTCATCGGCACCTATCAGTGTGGCGTTCGGCCCGGCAAATCGACGATAGACCAAATCTTCACACTGCGGCAAATCCTGGAAAAGGCCAACGAGTTCCAAGTCGATAATCACCATCTTTTCATCGACTTCAAACCCGCATACGACAGCATTCATCGCACCGAACTATAACGCGATGGCCGTCGACTACACTGGCTCAGCTACATCGAGCGAATGGAGGAGAATGCTCCAGCTAAGAGGATTTTTGAATCCCAGCCACCTGGTTCACAGAGAAAACTAAGTTCCTAGTACAACCTACTGGCGGCTTACCTTAGAAGAATGCGTTTTAAAAACAGACAGCTTATGCAGAGACTGTGGGAATACAGACGTGGAAGAGAACTCAACTTACTTTCTATGCAAATGCCCCAGTCTACACAGAACAAGAAAGACGGCCGTCGGTGATCTGGGCGACCTTTCTTAGAAGCTATCAAAAACCATTCTAAAATCAACTACGAATTCAAGATGAGTGAGGAAGGCCAAACGACCGTAATCACACTCCCTCAAACTTTTCTTTTCTTTTTGTCTTTTCAGGCTGAACATTCCGCGTTAGAGGAACACAATGGACCCTTAGAGATCCAAGTGAAGGCCAACTCTTCAACCTATTTACCTACCTAAGTTCCTAGTAGTAAATAAGCTACTTTTCGTCCTGGAAGGCGAAGGCTGTCTTAGGGATCTTTTACAGAATGCTCTCTCTAAGCTCTCAAATTGGACTTCGTGTCAATCCTCCAAAAAAAACACTGAGTTAGTCCTTTTCACTGGTAAATACAAAAATTCCCCATTCCAACCCTTCTAAATTGTGCGGTACTAGCACATATATTTGGGTCTTATTCTAGAAAGGAAGCTCAGTTGGAAATCCGACATCCTAAAGGGAGTAAAGAAAGTTACCACAGTTCTGTACTTCTGCAAAAAGGGAATAAGAAGCAATTGTGGCTTGTATCCCTCATCAGGCGAATAAAGCGTGCTTGTTTGGTGTAACGCCTTGGAAAAAGCCTTTCATCGAAATCATCTCGGTAGAATACAAAGATCGGTTTGTATATGTTGTATCAGTGGAGCCTTCAGAACCTTAAGACAAGTGGCAGCCAGTGTAGCCATATGCATCAAACAACTTCACCAATGATCCAGTCTGCGTGCTGGACACTCCATCATTCTCAATGACTTAGAATTCTAACCGACCATACCCTACAACGAATCCTATTTGATACAAACTTCGTTACCACTATCCCATCCAGACTTGACTGAAAGGATAATTTTGAGTTACAACGAATGATATCTATCTGCTTCTACACAGATGTCTCTTAAACAGAATCTAAAGTGGGTGGAGGTGTCTTCTCCAAGAATGTGAACGTAAGCATATCCTTTTGTTTGCCTCATTGTTGCATTTTCCAAGCCGAGATAGTGGCAATCAAAAGGGGCCTATCGGGATATCACCATTTTGTCCTGATAGCCAAACCACGATTTAATCCCTGGAATCTGTAACCTTCAACGCAAAAACAGCTTTAAATTGCCGCTTATCTCCTAACGAGCAACTCCAAATTCACTTTATCTGGGTGCCGGAGCATAGGGACATTTCAGGTAACTGCATGGCTGACGTACTTGCTATTCTCCTGGAAAAGGAGAATCAGGTTGCAGGTTGCTACTCAAAAGAAACTCGATCGGCATCCTTAACCACAAGTGGATGGATGGTTCCAACTGCTTCGTTACCAAACAGATTTGGGCTAAGCTGAATAACAATCGCTCTCACTGTCTAATTAGACAGAAAAGACTCCTTATGAGCAGGCACGACAATAGGCTTTGCCTCCTCTATAATGATTTTTTGTATAGAAGCTGTATGGACGAAAAAAAAGAAAGAAACGATTTTCGACCTTCCCTGTACGTGGACAGCTATTTCAGCTCGAAGAAGAGTCGTTTTAGGAGCCAGCTTCTTCCACAATTTCAAAAAACTGGCCGACACCAGCATAGGCAGTCTTCTTTAGTGAAGCAATTCATAGCCTGGGCTTTGAGTGGCCTCTTTGTCACTAGAGGCTATAAAACACTCTATCCAGACTTTAATAAGCCGATCTTTATCCATTTTCTGAGTAGAGTGGATTTGAAAACCAACAAGACTATACCTATATAACGGTCAGATCTATACTAAAACTGTTGGCTCCAAAATTGATTTAAAATAAGGTGACTCCTCTGTGCCACTTTGTCTGTCAAAATTCATCAGGCTTCCAGTAAGACTTAAGTTCTGACAATAATAACTCACAGTAATAGACCCAAACGCATTCTCCATCGTCATCCGGCACAGACGTATCAGTTTGGCAGGTATCCTTAAACTAGCCATTGCTCTGTTTAGCCTGTCTCTATAAATACTGTTAGGCTTAGGGCCGCCGGCAAAAGGGTGGTGGCTAATGGAAATATTTGGTCTGTGGTGGACTTTTCTGGCCTTTGAACTAGATTGTTGACAAAAGGCTTTTCATAAGGCAATGTTAAGGAGGGTTATGCGTCATAGTTGGCATAGTTAAGAGGGTCTTCTTTCTTGAAAATCCGGCAAATAATGCTGAGGTTCCATTCGTCGGGTATAGATTTGTCCGACCATATTTTGCAGATGAGTTGGTGCTCGGTGCATGCCTCTTACCAAGTCACCTACCGCTGCTTTAACTAGCTCGGCAACTAAGCTGTCAACACTTACTAGTAAGCTTAGATACATCTATCTTTACTTCGTCCCCATTGGTTGGACGGAATTGTTGACTCCCAGGCCCATTCCACACGCACCTTACGAATGTTTGCTAAGAATTTCCTGTAAAGCTCTGTGATAATGGTTGTCTTAGTCCTTGGAAAACACCAAGTTAGTGGTTAAGACACTCTAAAGCTTCACAAATATATCTACAAAAGTCTAAATCGCAAAAGAAAAGAATTTAAATGCAATGACTTTCTAAATTTCCCTCAATTCATATTAATTCACTTTACCGACAAAACACGTGAATTATTGATTCGTAATTGATTGATGACCAACCGCAACATAGTTTGAAGTAAATACCGTTGTTTATCTATAGTACTTGTGTAAGTATTAGCATTTTTGATAAGAAAATCGCGTTTGCAAAGTAAAACATAAGTACGGGAGGTAAGGTCTTCTGTCGGCTTTCATTAAAGTCTTAATCTTTTGAGTGTGGACTTTGTTTGTTTGTTGTTTTTTTTTTTTTGCAATGAAATGAGTAAAACAAACTTAAGTCCACACTCAGCACAGCAGATGCAATCAAGTTCACCCCTTTCAACGAAAGAGTTCAATGGACTAACCTGATGTCGCACAGCAAGTGGCTTGCTTTGTTAGGGGCAACCAACAAAAAAAAAAACGAAAACCTGTTTAAGGCCGACAAAACTTTTAACAAAATGAAATAATAAACAGAAAACATTGCATTATTGCTGACACAGAAAGTGTTATATAATATTTTGAATTGAAAACCACAAAAACAGAATCAAATTTCTATTAACTTAGCGGTTTCGAGTGAAGTCCTATCCATGCACGACAGACAGCTGCCGTGCATAAAGATCGAGGAAACCATAAACAATTCTCACAACAATTTTGAATTATTCATGCAAATGATTTAATGTTGAATCGACACAATAATAAAACGAAAACAATTTGAATTCAATTTCGATTCAATGAAACGATTTCAGTTCGATAATAAAAGTTTAATTACAGTAATGTCGTCTATGTGGGCGGTAAACTTGAAGATGTCATACCAACCAACAAGTGTGGTAATGATAGATGGATTTAATGACTTATTTTCGATTTGGGGATTTCCGAGGTGACTTTGAGTTGTTCACACGTTGAAACTCCGCCGACGAAGACTAACATACCGCTGTCAGTCAGAACGAACCATTCACTTTAGACCAACGATTCTCAAACGATGGTACTCGTACCACTTATTCTAAGCAGAGCTGCTTAATGTCCCAAATACATTTGTCACAGTGGGGCTCAAGATTTAGAATACAAAACACATTTCATACGATTAAACTCAAACGCAGCGTATTATGTGAACTACCTGACTTCTTCTCACTTTTGTCAAGCACCCAGCAACCTCCTTCCTATTTTAAGTTTTAGACCTTAAACATTTTTAAAAGTTCTGTGGTACATGACTGATGATGAGTGGTACGCGAAAAAAAAAGCTTGAGAACGATGATAACCAAAACTTCCGTCCACCTGAGCAAACTAAAGTGTGGATAGCAATATTCAAAACTGAAATCCAACGAGGCTGCTGGATCTGACAGCATGCCGGCCTAGCTATTAAAAGCAGCTCTTTTTTTTTTATAATTCACTAGCGCTAAAGGGGTTATGAATACACTTATGATGTTATTCACACAGCGCTAATGTTGGTGTAGTGATTTTTGAAACTCAGGTGGTATTAGGTTTCAGTCTTTTTGCTCTGAGGGTGGTGTCCAGAATAACTGGGGAGAATTTGTTGGTACTGTTGCCATTGCTTATGATTCACAGTATTTCTTTCGAACATTCCGATGTCATTAGTACGATGAACACTTTCAAGCCATATGACCAAACAACTGCCAGTGTTATGCCTATGCAGTGTTTTTTGACATCGCGATTCGAAACTGGAACCTTCAGCGTGACAAGCGATGATGCAACTACTACACCACGGCCCCCCCCTCACGGCTGCAAATAACTTGACAGGGAGCATACACCAACTCATTACTTATCTCCAAGATTTTGTCTGACGTGAATTGAATGTCAGTTGTCTGTCCGATTCCCAAGAAAGGAGAGGCATCAGTTTCCTCAACAAGATCTTATCCGCAATATTATGTGAACGCTTGAAACCTTTCGTAACCAATTTGACCGGTTAGTACCTATGGTTTCAGGACAGTAAAATCCACAATCAATCAAATTCTCACAGTTTGGCAGATTCTGGAGAAAATCAAAGAAGTCCAAAACGATACACATCATCCAGCATATACAGACGAGCTATACAGATCAATGTCTAGTTTTGTCATCCCAGTCAAATTCATCAGTTTGTTCAGGATGACCATGGTGAATGCTCGCTACTCCAAATGTCCCGCCATAGCTTGAAGCAGACAAAACACTTCAACAGGGTGTTCATTTCCTCAGCCGTAGTCAACCATTCATTCACAAGCACAACCCTGAGGTTGCTTCGTTACCTCGATCTTGCTTTGAATAACAACGTTCTCCAGTTGAAATTGAACCTTGTTCGACACAAAAGATGTTTTAGGTCGTAGAAGCAGTATTTTTGTGGTATCTGTTAGGAGCATTATTCTAGTTAGATACCTTCCTGCTCAATCTAAGAAAAATGAAGATTATTTGCCGGAATGCCAACAGGATGAGCCCAATTCTTTCTCCAGGCTAATAAGTTCTAAAACCGTTTGAGTAAAACTGACTTAAAGAGCTTCAGACCTGCAGCTTTCCATCTTCTTTGATTTCGGGCTAGCCGTTTCCAGTTCTCTAGACCAAACGTTCTTGCTTTTCGGGTTATGGGCACACCACGCTGGAGTACTCAGACACAAAAACAGGTCCATTGCACTACCAGTTACAACCCTTTTACTGTGTTTTCATTGTCGTTCTAAGAAAAACGAGTAAGAGCTTCAGTGATAATAGGCTTAGGTTACCAGCACTCAATGAATCAGCCTCAAAAATCTGCCACTTGATACGAGAAAAGGCAGAGCAATCATATAAGAAGTATCAAGAGCGTCACAGACAGTGGTGTCATTTAAGCACATTAAGGTGTTTGGCAAAGGCGTATAGAGTCTCGTTATAAGGCCAATAAGTTATCTGCAGTGTTTTCTGCTTAGAGATATCAAACTTCTTCGAGACATCGCGTCGGAAAATATCTGGTTAGTCTGCCTGCATCCTGGAGAGTCATGCCACCTACAGTTGCGTTTACTAGAAACCCAACCATCGATGGGTTTAGGAGCTGAATAAGTTCTTCTCTGAACCATGCCCAACAACATCATTGGAGAACTCAACCATCGATAGAAATCCTAACCGAAGATACGGGCAAACATAACGTGGGTTCAGGGCCGGAGAAGTTCTCATTTGAACCATCGGAGAACTCATTTCCAGTCATCCCGCTGTGTCCATGGATCCAAACAGGCTTAGCAAATTCAGTCTTCCAACCGAGCTGCGTTTTCGAACTATTTTGGATCTAGTAAGAGGATTGTGTTAGGCAGCCTGACTGTCGCTACAAGATACTCCGTCCCTTCCACTGGTTTGTTCACAATATGCCTAGTTAGCAGCCATAAGTATTGTATAAATCTACACATGGAAGACAGGCGCTTGTATATCAAAGGGGAAGTACAGTTTGAAGAAGTGTTGTTAAGTATTGCAAAAATCTCCGCTTGAAAGACAGATGCATAAATACCTAAGGGAAAAAGCAGTCTAACGTTGTCGTTTAGAAACGACTACGCACCTTCTCTGTACATGTCCTGCTCTATCAAGGCTGAGGAGGAAAACATTAGAAAAATACTTCTTCAATGACTTCAATGACCTAGCCAGGCTCGACATCTTAAAAATCAAGAGTTTTGTATGCGGATCTAATTGGTTCTGCCCTTAGTGCGGCACAGTATAGGGTTTGCACCGATACGGTTGCCCAAAACTTATACTTCTTTTTTAAGTACACATGTGAGGTCTATGAGGCTGGTTTCCGGCTTTCTACACGCGGTATCACAATGGGCCTTTGTTCTGGTCTAAGTGAGCCCCTGCTTGATGGGGGCAGCCGTCCAACCTAACCTAACGTTCTCGGTTTCCACAAAAACTCCAGCATCTGAGCCATAACTGGTTTGGAAGCAATCTGTAAAAATTCGACCAAATTCCATACCCGGCTCAGAGTGTTAGTGTAACCAATCCTCTGCACAGGGATGTCGACCGTTAATCTACACACACACACCGTACTTTTAACTCCGGAATCATTGCGTCAGATGGCATGTCCATATTCCTTGACTCCAGTGCGTGTTATACAAGAAACCTCTTCTTAATAGATTTGTTTAAGAGGTAAGGTTTCAGAGCCTTTGAATCTTGGTTTATAGATTGTAATTTACGCCGGTCTTCCACTGTTTAACAGGGTATCAGCTTAATATATAAAATAATTCCTAAATCGTAGATCTCTAACATCACAAACGCTTCTCATACAAGTTTAAGGTCAACACACATTAAACAATGTATTGCCATTAAAAATTAATGTTTCACTTTGTTCCAAAGTTCAATGTTAAATATTTTGCAATTCCCTTATTCTTTATTAGAATTAAATCGTAAATAAATATTCAAGAACACATTTTAATTGTTTATAACCATACGAGTAATTTTAAAATTAATTTAAAATTTTGTTCGACTATTTCTGACTCGCTGAGTCAGCTAGATGTATATTTATTTGCATTACAATTGAATGGATTTGTGAAAAGCGGTCAACCGAAGATACAAAGCGAACGTTATTCAATTGTAAATGCATGTATGTATATCAATCTGCTTATTTAAATTGCGGGGCATAACTAATGGATACATTCGATTAAAGAGGAATATGTACAAAAGGCTAACGAGTGGCACAAGGGAAATTAGAGAAAGTATAGAGGAACGGGCTTCTTTAGAAAATTGCTCCAAAGATTTCCTGGAACTATATATCTACATAAAGACCATACAATGCGGAATACAATTACAAGACATATTTTCCGGAAATTTAAATCTAAATAAATGGCCGATGATTATTTATGTTTGTAGGTATCATTTACTGGAATTGAAAACGAAAAAAATAGTTTACTCAGCTCGTCTTTGCTTGGTTGGACAAAACGTTGAATTGTTTATAAGCAAATAAATGGTGGAAATATGAGTTAATGCTGAATTAATCACATCAGAATTGTTTGGGTCAATGACATTTACGGAAGGAAAAAGGCCGCCATTACTGACGGTGACAGCTGTCATGAATATATCAATCTAGACAAGAATTATTACCACTGACGATCTTTAAAGGAAACATACATATGTTTAAAGGAACTTATGAACTCTGATCTATGAAATCTCTACCCTCGACCAAGGTACATTATACGAGTACAGTAGAATCCGGATACAGCGGCAATCAAGGGACCGGTGACATTAAGTCGTTCTTATCGGACGACGCATAAAACGAACTGAAAATATTACCTTTTTATTTATGCAAACCTAACATGTTGTGTCTACGTCGCTAGAAACGGTTAGTCGTTATAAACGAAGTCGTAGTAAAAGTTTTCACTGTATTTATCGTGATGGAGCAGTAGAAGCTGCCTTTTGCACAAACGTCATAGAGACCAAATGAATCTTTGAATCAAAGCCCCCAAGTTAAAGACGACGAGGAAGACCGAACGTCCGTTTTAAGAATCAAGCTATCGTTAGGAATGTAGTCTAATTTGTACAGATGGCTCCAAAACCAGTGATGGCTCAGGTGCTAGAGTCTTTGTGGAAAGCGACCACATTAGCCTGTACTTTTTCCTAAGTATATATGCGTCTGTCTTTCAAGCGGACATTTTTGCAATACTTATGACTGCTAACTACACTTCTTCAAACTGCACTTCCCCTTTGATATACAAGCGCCTGTCTTCCATGTGTAGATTTATACAATACTTATGGCTGCTATCTAGGTATATTGTGAAAAATTCAGTGGAAGGGACGGAATATCTGCGTCTGTAGCGACAGTCAGGCTCCCTTGCACAATCCTCTTACTAGATCCAAAATAGTTCGAGAATGCAGCTCGGTTGGAAGACTGAATTTGCTAAGCCTGTTTGGATCCATGGACACAGCGGGATTACCAGAAATGAGTTCACCGATGAGCTTGCTAGGCAAGATTCAAAGCAGAACTTCTTCAGCCCTTAACCCAGGTTAGGTTTGCCCATATCTTCGGTTAGGATTTCTATCGACGGTTGAGTTCTCCAATGATTTTACTAGGCATGGTTCAGAGAAGAACTTATTCGGCCCCTAAACCCATCGATGGTTGAGTTTCTAGTAAGCACAACTGTAAATGGCATGACTGTCCAGGATGCAGGCAGACTAAACAGATATTTTTCGACGCAATGTCTCGAAGAAGTTTGATGTCTCTTAGCAGAAAAAACAGCAGACAACTTATTGGCGTTATTACGGGACACTTTTCCTTTGCCAAAGATCTCGATGTGCTTATATGACACCAATACCTGTGACGCTTTTGATGAGGACGACGACACTGCGGAGCACTTCCTATGTGATTGTCCTGCTTTTGCTCGTATCAGGTGGCAGATTTTTGGGGCTTATGTGATGAGTGCTGGTAACCTAAGCTCTTCCCCGAAAGACGATCAAAACACAGTAGATAAAAGGTTTGTACCTGCTGTTCGTACAATTGATCTGTTTTTGTGTCTGAGTGAACCAGCGTGGTGTTTCAACACCCGGATAGGAACAATAAAAAACAACCCTGCTTGTTCAATGAACTCGCTTCCTAGTTGAAGACTTTCAGGGCATCTTTTCAGCCTCAAAACTCTTAAATATGCTCTTTACTCGAAAACCTTTTAAGATCATGAAAACGCTGATAAAACGCAGGAACTCAATACGTTTCCATTGGTGATTTGATGGCTTATCTCATTGAGAAGTGAAGCGCTTGATACCTCAAAGGCATTTGCCAAGCTCTTTTGTCGAAAATGCATACATATGACATTGATGTATGATCTTATTGGACAGTTTCAAGTCTGCAATTCGTTTTGTCTCCGACTCCCATCCTTGTTTTTATTTTTTTAAATGACTTCTAATTAAACCCATTCTTTCTCTGGTGACAGTACCCTCAGTTTCTCATATTCATTCCCTTACTTATATGCCTGAACCTAGAAGAGGAATGGCAACGTGTGCCTAAACTCATTAAATTCCGAGCTCAATGTGGGGTGCCACTAAAAGGGTCTTCTGTCAACAAAAACTCAAAACTCAAACCTCAAATCATTGTCCATGAAAGTCAAAAGGTTTTCCACCCTTGGTATGTGTGTAAACGACGACCTCGGTTGAAACGACTGTAAACGCTGCAGAATATCTAGGTTTTCTTAAACGACACAAATACTTAACCCTTTCTGAACTTCAATCTTTAAGCTGTTCAAAGGTTCCCAAAGACGATACAGGTAATCTCTTGTTTTCATAGATAACTTAATCGACTTCAATAAGATTTACCCTTTAAACGACACCACAGCTCTAGACTTGAAATACATACATATGTACATTTGAAGGTTTTTTTTTTTTTTTTGCTATCAGCAGAGACAGTGATTTGTGTATTCTTATCACAGCACGCGGTGCGAACATTAATTATGGAGTAACTTAATTGATCACCCGCTGTTTTAACAATGAGTGTCATTAAAAAAAAAAAAAAAAAGAGTGATTGGAAGAAAAAACTATCTTCCAAGTGGATCTCAACGCGTTTAGAAGAAGAATAGGAACTTCTCACGAGTATAAGTAACTGAAATTTGTTAGATAGCCAAAGTTGCTATTAACGAAGGGAACTCAAAGTTCGTTTAAGAGCAACTACAATACGTAACCAACCAACTACATCACACCTAAACTTCAAGAAACACTTCCATGTAGGTTTTCTCACCAAAGCTCAGTGGAAGAAGGACGAAATAGTAAAGGACTTCGACACGATCGTCTACTTCCACTGGGGGTGGAAGTAGGGTCCGGTATCTACTCGGAATTACTGAAAATATAAAGATCATACCTCTTGCCGGACTTAACCAGCGTCTTCCAGGCGGAACAACTGCCAATCCGAGAGGACTGCATGCAATTCGGGAGTGACACAACGCACAAACAAAACAGTGTCAAGCCACTATTAAAGCTATTGACTCGGCTACCATATCCTCCAAACTGGTGCAGAAGTGCCGGAATGAGATTGCCCGCTTGGGTGAACGCTTCAGGATCACACTGCTCTGGGTTCCAGGGCACAGTGACATAAAAGGAAACAAGGCAGAGCTCGGCTCTACACGGCTCATTCGCTGCAAGAATCCACATCCTGCTAGGAGCGGTTAAAGGACACATCCACTCACACTTCTTGAAGAAGGCCAACCTCTAGGCAGATATGGCCGATCTACCGACCGATAAGTTTAGAACAAAAGACCTACCGAACAGAACCCCGCAGATATCGCCAGAATCACGAGGCATAGGCCTATCGAGACCATGCAGTCGAACAAGGAGTTCCTTACAACTCGCAGTTGCAGGAACGAAAATGAGAAGGAAACTCTCTACCACTTCCTCTGCAAATGTCCGGTACTAGCAAGAGCCAGATTGCGTGCACTAAACTAACCATCCTTCCACGACCTTAACGAGATCTCGGGTAAAGAGATACGAGATCTAATCTGCTTTCTATACTCCACAGGCTGAATCTAGGCACCGACTGTCTCACATCATCAACAACACAAATCATCAAACAGGTTTCACAAGCCTTGGTAACAAAAGGGCACATCCTAGTGCTGTTTGAGTTGTTGTTAAACCGCCACCTCTACCTACCTTTTGACCTGAGCCAGGCTTAAAAAGGATTTGGGAGGTTTGGGTAGAAAATGGCTAAGGCCTGCATCAGTCTAAGCAAATATAGGTTGCTGATCCTTCTAGAAACAACAAACACCGCCATCCTCCACAAAATGATAGAAGCTATTTCTCAGCTGTGGCGTTGAGGCTTTATCTGAAACTAATGTGTTTCTATAGAAGCCTGCACAGTCCGTATTGTTTCAGAGGGTCTATAATCCTGTACTTGTTGGACTAACGCGTTCACCGCATAGTTTCCTCTTTTCTTTTCTTTTTTTGGTGAAGAAGAGCGGGGCATTTGGCAAGCATTTTCTAGACTTAGTCTATTCGAAGGGTGTTCCTTCACAAATTTACCAGAAACTTGAGCCTCTTGTCAGGGAGAGAGAGAAGTATTCGCTTGGAACAGTTTTTTTTTTGAAGCGGAAGACTAAATTTCATTGAATTTCATCAGAAATGGCTTCCACTAACTATAGCACGACTCAGGTCCAGAAAAAGTAGTTTATAGCAAAGGTCTCAAAGAAACGAGTCAGCAGCTTCGTTTTTGATTTGTTCTTCGAGGGCTGCAGGCTTAACTAGGACAAAGAACAAGAACACTTTGATCGTTTTGAAGATAAGCTTAAGTTGGCCAAACAATTCAAAATAGTTCTACGGGTAGAAATCTTTCTTAGAGAGATTCTATAAGTATCACGATGGGCCATGAGTCTAAGTGGGTCTCACGGGACACCTATCTACCTAACCTAGTCTAAGCTGGCTTTAGAAAATATGAATGTTGACTGATTGCCTATGATTCTGAAGATTGTTCTTACTTCCGTAAGACCTTCAACTCCTACCCCTGTTGGTGTCATGGTTAAGACTCGTGCAGACTTCTATAACATCAAGGCTGGTGTGATCCGAAACTGCTTGCAATCGTTCCACGTATCCAATAACATCCCTGTTTTCTGATAGAAGGTCTACTGTGATAAAATGATCTTTGATGTATTCCCCCGGCCTATTTGTCGAATAAGGTGAAGCTGCGAATGGAGACAATTG
This sequence comes from Criorhina ranunculi, assembly GCA_951813785.1. NCBI lineage: Eukaryota > Metazoa > Arthropoda > Insecta > Diptera > Syrphidae > Criorhina > Criorhina ranunculi. Next base: position 33,281,598 of record OX638383.1, on the reverse strand, counting down.
ATATTTGAAGGCGCCCGATCGCAAAGCCTGTTGAAGAAGATTGCTTTCAAATGAAACTCCTACAGAAGGGGCTGTGTCTAGTCATGACACAGTCTGCTAACTGGCATCAAGCTCTTAGAGCTTTTCATATCCAACTTGGTTCAAATTTGCTTGCTATTCTGGTACCATTAGACCGTCTAAGGTTTGTCTTGCTGAATGAATCCAGCTTAAGCAATATCTTCCGAGGGACTTATCTAGACATCGCATTTCTGGTGAAGTTAGCAATATCGTATCGTGCACGACGATCTCATTAGTCTTGCTGTTCCCTGGTATGTTGATCTTGTTAAGAGATAACGAGACTGACTTTAGAGATTTAAGAGCGTCCGTAAATCTTCAATGGATTAACTATTACTACCGCCTGGAATACACTGCAGTGGTTAGGAAAACGAAAAGAGAGGTTAAGATTTAGCTTGTCGGAGAAAAGACCCCCTTTCTACCTTATCTTTCGTCTTAGAACCAAACGTGTATAAAGATATAGACTCCTTCTCTGAAGTGATGCCATTATCCAAAAACAAATTGTAAAGGTTGCTGAACTAGTTGCTGTTAAAAATCATGGTCTGCTTTGGACTGCTAAGCGAGAGGACACAAGTTCGATCCTTTTCGCTGGTATGACAAACCTGAAAGAGTATAATCTGTCATAAGAAAACTTTTCAATCCGCCGTTCGAAGTCGGCAATTAAAGCATAGGCCCCTTCCATATATAACACGCACAATTTGAATGGTTGTAGAAGCTAGGCCTTGGTTCTCTATAAGCTGTCGGGCCAAATATTTGTTTTTTGTTGTGCCTAGTAAACACGCCTATAGGCTAGGCCTCCTTAACAACGACTTCTGCAAAAGCTGCATGGACGAGGAGGAGAAGGAGACGATTCTCCATCTTCTTTGTACATGTCCGGTCGTCTTAGCTCGAAGAAGAATATACTTAGGAGCCAGCTTCTTTCATAATCTAAGTGAACTGACCGACATAAACAAAGGTAGCCTCCAGTGCTTCATAACAAGCCCCGGCTGGTACTGCGGGTAGTATTTCCGGTAAAATACAGATCCATGTGGTTACACAAAGGACCTTATATCGTCTAAGTGAAGTTGCAATCTGCCGCCTGCCGCTCCTACCTAACCTTACCTAACCTATGCCTTGTTTCTAACATTGTGAGATGGCTTTTAGGCTAACACTTGCCACCAGTTTTGATGGGCAGCAGGTGAAACAGAATGTCTGCAGACAAGCTTATTTTGGAAGTTATCCTTTTTTTCTCTCGTTGAATGATTTCTGTCTAGGCCCGTCCATTTTCTGTGCAAGCTGTTCCAACAAAAGTGGCAACTAAAGATCTGTTATGGGTGACTCTTAGCTTGTTCATTTCCCCGAAAGGATTAACCTTGAACCAACAACTTAACCGAAGGAACTTCTTCCTACATTTTGCTATCAATTGGAAGGATGAGGTAACCGAATCTATGGCCTCGATAGCGGCTTGACTTACACTGAAGACTTTGTTTAGTAAGTGATCCGCTTTCCCCTTCAGATTGTCAGCAGCTCCGCCTGGTTGATGAATTCGAAAGTCGTTAGAATTGAGATACATTCAATATAAAAGAATCGGTCTACGACCATAACAGAGTGATGAGTCTTAAACCCTTTCCGGCAGCTTCTAACAAACATCGATTTTCACTCGAAATCACTTCAAGGGTTGGGTCTGTTTGCTTGAAAAGTCTATAAATATGAGTTTAAGCACATCACTTCATTCTTTTCCCACTCTTTCCCAATTGTAGACTTAAAAAGGCGGTCTTTACGTGGAAGTTGAAGTAAGACAATGTGTATGCATAGCTTGAATATTTATAAGGCATCTTAGGTCCCAGGTTTTAGGTTGTCTCATTTCTAGAACACCTTTCGACGACGACGGCCTTAAGGTCTAACTATGAATTCAAAAATAACTTTATGCTTAGCTTCTAGAGTGAAGATCCAAAGCTTGCTTCCAAATGGCATCATGTATCCTGGGTCATTGTAAAAACTTGTAAAAACGTATCTAGGGTATGAAAAGATGAGAGTTCGTTCCATTTTGCAAGCTTGAAGGCATTTGCAACTTCGAGTTGAGTGTATGAGGGCGTTCAGTCAATCCAAACAATGTTGTAGGAAGTATACCTACAACAAAATACGTTCCTTCAATTCAATCAAAGCCTTTCGTTTGTACTGCTCATTCCCATTCGTTATATCAGTCAATACCCTTTGGTAAAACAACCAAACCGGGTAAAATATATCCACTTTTACGGTTAAAGTGGGTGGTTTTGGATAATGCACTACACAACGTGCCTTGTTAATAATTTTGCAGGAAAAGATACTTCTTGTATCTTTAAGAGACGCCTACAGTTTAGCCAACCGGTTGAAGCGTTACAGTTCCTCTGTCGTTCTTTCGATGGAAATGTGCACAAGAACCAAGAAAGACTTAAGCTGACCATCATTGGATGGACAGAATCAAGTTCAATGGAATATTGGAGGGAAGAGAAATGGCACAAGTCCAGAATGGTATCGCCATAGAATTGCATGTCGTCCGGTGGCCGTAAATATCTTCTCGATCGTTTTTGAGGGATTTGCTGAGGAGTAGGTTGACAGAATGCATATGTGCATCAATGGCACAACAGAATACAGTTCTCTATTGCGTCTGATTGGTGTTCCCATTTGTGATCTAAGCGGAAACCACACACATAACATGGTGGCGCGAGATCTTGGCGTGCCTCTTGCTTTGCGGTCCGAAGTGAAGCGTCAGATCGATTGACTTTTTTTTTTGTATCTACAAACGGAGCGGAGGTTTTTTTTTCTTTTTCTCGTCGATCTTTCTGATGCTACAGCCATAAGTCATTGGGTAATTTATCATAGAATTGCTGGCAGCAACAACAGCAGGAGGCAGCTGTTACGTTATGTGAGTTGATTACTATGAAACTGGATTCAGATGAATCATCATCGTTCCCGAGGTGAAGAAAGATGCGTGTTGCACTTATCTTCTGCTTCACGGGTATTAGTTTTAAGTTGAAGTTTAATTGAATGTGAAGTGAAGTGACGTCTCAAAAAGTGGTTTTTTGTGTGCGCGCCATCTATGTGTTAGAGGATTTATGTAAATCTCTTTGGGCCTTTTCTGTCAGTCGATATCTTGCAAATGTAGATCTTTCATTTAGATTGCTTTCCGGAGTGTAGGTAGGTATACATGTCGATTAAGCAAGTGCGGCCCGTGGGTTATAACGTCCGTTCACCTGCTGACTATGCAGATCATCGTCTTGGGTGGTATTCTAGAGGAAATCCGTAGTTCTGTTCAAGCAGAATTGCAGTTCTATAAAGACGGAAAATCGTTGGATGTGTTTGAGCTTTTGATCTCAAGTTATCTCAAGTGTCTTGACAAGTCTCGAGACAAATAAGGCAGCATGATTTTGATAACCACCAACTACCATTAGAATTCATATTAGAATGCTTAAGGCCTGCAAAGTTCCTTGATTTTGGTACGAAGGTAGCTAAATCTTAGCGAGTGGCATGTACAGTTTGCTACAGCTTTGGTGATATCTGTTCTGTCCTGTTTTGGAGTTCTATTGTTTTGCCCTGAATGTAGGAGTGCTACATCTTTCTGGATACGGCACAATTGTGTAAGCTGTTCCAACAAAAGTGGCAACTAAAGATCTGTGATGGGTTGACTCTTGGCTTGTTTGTTTCGCTTTATTTTGTTGTGACCAGAAACCCAGAAAGGATTGTCCTTGAATCAACAACTTAACCGAAGGGACTTCTTCCTGCATTTTGCTATCAATTTGAAGGATGAGGGAATCGAATCTATGGCCTTGATAGCAACTTGACTTTCCCTGAAAATATGTAGCTTTGTTTAGTAAGTGATCCGCTTTCCCCTTCAGATTGTCAGGAACTCTGCCTGGTGGATGAATTTGAAAGTCAGTAGAATTGAGATACATTCAATGCTTTTGAGAAGATTCCCATTGAAGATCGCTGTACGTGAATCTTGCGGGACTTCATTGAGCTTTCATTCTCACCTAGAAGGAAAGCTAAAAGAGGAAGCGTTTTTTGAAGTCCAGTTTAACTATGATATAGTCACGGGTGCTAATGGGCCTCTTGCTAAGAAATCCAGGACCAGCATGACGTATAGTCCTACAATGTGACAAAAAGAGTCGCTAATGTGACTCGGATGACTACTTTGTTGCAGCCCATGTACATACGAATTGGGATATCCCACAACTAAGAAGAATAACCATGAGAAGATACAACGTGGGCAAGCTACAATTACAAGATACCGCTGGAAACTTCCTTAAACGCGTATCTCTAGATCTATTAACAGCTCCTACGCCGCCGTCAGCATCCAATGCTGAAGACCGGTGACAATGCTTTCAACATGCAATTCCTGCCATTACAAAACCACTAGTTTGATGAATAATATCGGCAATCAATTGCAGTTAAACAGACGAGGATTGCTCGCGGCTTCTCCAAAAGAAGAAGAAAGAGCATGAGAAGCTCCCCAAAATATTGAGAAAAACGTAAAAACGAAGTGTCGAGGGAACAAAAGCCGCATAGAAACCTTTAGACCTGAAAGAGGTAAACCTTATAATAGAGTCATTGCCGGTGCTGATAATATTCAAAAACGACGACCATCATCCCCTGCCAGGACCATTCAACCTAGACCTATAGAATGCTCGCTGCCCCGTCAAGGTCAGCAATGATTTCATTGAGACTTTTGATGTCAAAAAAGTATTTAGACAAACTTCAATCGTTTTTGAACTGCTTTTGTGAAACGCACAAGTAAACACCAGAAGGTGCAATCTTTAAAAAGTCTGTGCGACTACTTGCGTACGCTGACGATATTGACATCATTGGTGGAACTCGGCGAGCTGTCACTGGTGCGTCTACGAGTATTGAGCCAGAAGCGGTCAAAATAGATTTTTATAGTGAAGGGGCTCAAAACCAAGTATTTTCGGTCAACACAAGAGGACACCTAAAAATGACTTCCACGTCTACGGGGTATACAGGTACAATTCAGAGACAGTGTCAAATACCTTGGCTTGATACTGGACAAAAGACTAAACTGGAAGAAAAATCTTGAAGAACGTACTACAAAAGCCAAAAAAGTGTATTGGATATGCAGGAGATCCTTTGGTAGGTCATAGGCCTAAGAGAACATTGGAGATATGGGGTTTATCTGTTAACAAACGTACAACGAATCTCATTCTCAGGAGTAACAGGTGCACAAGCAGCCATAGAGGCGATACTGATCTTTACATCTAGAACCGAAGAGACTAGCTCCAACCTCGGGGCTCAGACTGAGAGCCCTAGGCCACTTCAACGACAGAAAGTACACAGGAATCATCAAAATCAACTGAGGCCTAAGTAAAGAGTACTATCTCATCCCTACAATAAGCCCATCTTACGAGCTGTACAGTGACATTGACCCATACAAAATCTTCATACTAGACATTGGAGATGGATGGGATATGTAGAACGAAAGGACACCAAAATTCAAGTCCGGAAACGAGACAGCTGATGAGCTGACAAGGAAAGGATCTTCATTAGACCCTGGTCAAGTCGACACCACCTTAAAAATCACACCCTGTAACCTCAAACAGGAAATTGGGAGCAAAATTAAAAGGACTTCTAAGGATGGAGCGCGCTCAGGTCCTGTGTTATAAATTGGAAACTATAGCCACTCTTCAACAAACAAAAAGCCGAAAGAATCCTAGGTACAATCACCGGGCAGAATATTTTAAACTACCATGCAAGAAGGCGATTGAACACGGATGACCTATGCAGGGGATGTGGTGACGAAGAAGTAGAAGAGAATACACCACACTGTTTTAGTTATTGTCCAGCACATAAGATTTAAGATCGTAGGAAGACATATTTTTCAGGATCTAGAAGAACTGTCCGACAGGTCTGTGTTTGACATACACAGATTCATCAGCTTATGGTTCCTAGAAAGGGAGCTGCAATCAATAGGGCATCACAATGGGTCTACATTAACCTAAGTGTGTTGGGGAAAGGATATCCTGTACTTGACAACCCTTCTACCTTACCCTAACCTAACCTAATTTTTGTTGCAAAATTTCTTTCAAATTCGATATTTGGTCAGAAGAACAGGGCAAATGTCAAGCTTTAGACTTTAGAGGAACGCAGACTAGATTGGATATTCATAGGTTAATCGAAAACCAAGCCGCAGCTTCTCGGACTCCCGTACTTTCCACCTGAAACACACTACAGTGATCCGACAGTCGCTTGGTAATACTTAAGTCAGGTGCATTGGAGAAGACTCCTGCCCCCTTACCGTACGCTGGTTAAGATCCATCTGTGTATATCTCAATCGCTGATTCATCTAAGCACTTCTGCTAGGAATTCTTGTCTTGAATTTGACGTTGAAGTCTATATTAGGGACAATATAGTCCGTACTGCTAGGGATGGTTATGTTGCTGTAAAGGATCCCCCCGTGGTCCGTATTATCATTGGCCAACTGAGAGGATTCCCTCAGCCTTAAAGCTGCTCTAGCTGCCATTTGCTTCCCGTAGATATCAATAAGAAGTAAATGGAGCATTGTCTGCAGCGCAGCAGTAGGTGTTGCTCTTAGGTCATAATTTTCTCTGGATCCACGTAAGAAGATCCAGATTACTCTTGTTGTCCAATGCTGTCCACTAGTCTAGTGCACCGTACATTAGGATGGGCCTCACTATGGCTGTATAAATCCAATGTACTATTTTAGGCTGAAGACCCCATTTCGGACCTAGAGCCCTGCGCTTGGAATTCAGGGCAACATAAGCCTTCTTGACACGCTCCAAGATATTAAGCTTCCAGCTCAGTCTACTGTCAAGAATGGCCCCCAAGTACTTGGCATGCCCTGCGAACTGGAGTTCCATGCCTTTAAGCCTTGAATGGGCGATAAATGGTACTTTGTATCTTCATGTAAACAGGACCAGTTCGGTCTTTACAGCGTTAACTGAAAAATCGACCTTACCCGTCCATAAAACAAGTTTGTTGAGAGCCGCTTCCATCAGGCGGCTATCGCAAAGTCATCGGCGTAGGCTATAACGCTGTAACCCTCTACTCTCAGGATGTTGAGCAGCTCGTTCACTACTATGAGCAAGAGAAGTGGTGATAATACTCCACCCTGCAGAGTGCCCCTACAGACTGACCTTCTTTTTTGATAGCAACCCAGCTCAGCATGGATAAGCGTGCTTTTGAGCATATGCTCAATTCAATAGCAACCCTCAGGTCCAGAAGTGCAGCAGAAATATCCTCCGTGTTGACATTATTGAATGCTCCCTCTACGTCAAGAAAGAAGACCATCGTGAAGTCCTTGGTCTCAAAAGATCTTTCGATGGTTCCTATCAGTAAGTGTAGATTCTACCGTTTTCCCCTTGCAATGTTATGCTGACAATTGGATATTCATGGGTTGGCAATTATTAAATAGAAGTCCCGCACTTTTTTATACCTTTACGGCCAGTCTTAGGAAAGTTTGTTCAATTCATTGTTTCATATTTGTTTGTCATTCCTAGATCTTAAAACTATTAAATTATAAACTTTTATGGAATTGAACTTGTTTGCTTACAACTTCATATCTGTCAACAAAAGAGTTTATGACGGCCCTAATCACCTAGTGTCAGTTTGTAAATTTCAAATGTCACTGCAATTAGACATTTATTTGTGTTAGTCATACTCGTACGTATAAATAAAACAAAGCTACTGTTGTGCATTTTATTTGTTTTTGTATGCGACACTATAAACCGGAAATCCTCTCTCCGGCATTAATCCCGTGCGTAGTTTAACACACACATGATCGAGACAGAAGAACCGATTTGGTTAAGGTAAACGTTCCAAGTGTGTTCCAAACACAGGAAGTTCACCATTCAAAATGTACGATACGATACGGTTCTTAAGGCAGGAACTGATATTTTGTATTCTGTGCGCATAAATTTAAATAAATCATTTTTTAATACAAAGGGCAACAAAAAAATGAAAGAAGAAAGAAACGTCAGAAAATATGAATTACCACCAAACCGGAGTCGGAGACAGTGTGTAGACATTCGGCACCAGATTTGGCATCGAGCAGGATGTGTTCGTTACCCAAAAATGGAAACAAAATTGCCTCTCTGTCCGATGAGTAATGGATTAATGTCTGAAAAAGTCGACAAGCTATTGTTGGTTAATTACTTGAGAAATAATTTTACGACAAAAACACAATTATTTTTATTACTTGTCAACTGTTTGGCTGAAGAATATAACGCTAGAGGAGGTCTAAGGCGAACGTGTTGTTATGATTTTATGAGGTGAGTCTTCACATTGCACATCTTGGTCGGATGTAGAGTAGAGTAGGTACTAAACCTTTTAATTACGGTAATTTCATGGGATTGTGTGTTGAAAATAAAACAGATGTGTCCATTGCATATACGACTTATATGACATTGTTACGTAGGCTATGATCGCCTAATGGCGGCAGTCTTTATTGGTAAATCTAACTGAAGCTAGAAGTGGTTGAAGATGGCAGGCTTGAAATGCAGCTTCTGCAGATATCTATGCAAACAATGCTTTAGGTTCGGAGAATGTCTGCCTGGAGGATGAAGTACCCTGTAATGACGCTAGTTAGTTTAGAAAGGGGGTCTCAATCTTTTAAGATCGAGGAAAGGCCAAGTAAAGAAGTTGTCATCTATGATTTAGTTTCTGTATCAGATGTTTAACAAGCTTTGATATGGTCAAGATTCCTGCTTAGTAGAGACCCAACGTCAGCAAAAGATTGGGACCCAAAACTGTCACTATCCACTGGATGTAAGCATCCGTAAGAGGGCCCACATTTACATATGCATGCCTAGTTTGGTGGGCAGCCGCAGCGAAAGTCACAAATTTAAACATCCTGATGAAGATTCAACGATTGGCTTGCAAAGGTACCACAAGTGTAATTAGAACAACACTGACTGCCGGTCTGTTTTCAAAGAAAGCTTCGTCTTCAACAATCTAACCTTGGAAAGAGGGTCTGATAGGTCACCAAGCAACAACCAGATGAGCGAACATTGAAGCCAAAACTGACTACTTAACACAAATCCCTGAATCCCGTCGAAACGCTGAGCTCGAATTTCCCTCATAAGCCAGAGGTGTATGTTCAATTCTTACGAATTGGTCAAAAATGGATGTGGGTGCAGGCCTAGAACCAAGCATCGCACGGTCTTCCGTATTCCAGGCGGAAATTCTAGCAATCGCTGAGGCCTCGCGAGAACTTTTACAGCAGATATTCCCAAGAAGATACAAGGACATCTACATGGATAGTCAAGTAGCCATCAAAGCTATAACATCCACATTAGTGAGATCAAAAATTTTAAAACGCTGTCACGACGAGCTCAAGTCCCTTTGTGCTAACTATAACTCGACTCTCGTTTTGGTACCTGGACATAAGGGCATCCATGAGAATGAGAAGGCGGATGAGCTCGCTAGATGGCCAATGACTCAATCCTATCACCACTAGAACTTCAAAAGTCCAGCATCACCGTGAATTTCCAAAAAAATCTCTCGAATGAGAGATGGAATGTACTGACGACATGCCGTACCTGAAGGACGCTCTGGAGAGGCCTAAATAAAAGGAAAACAACAGATGTCATCTATGACTTCTTGAAGGCATTATGACAGGTCACAATCCAATGGCGGCTCACCTAGTGAGAGACTACGCTTGAGTATATCGGATCTATGCAGAGGATGTGGCGGTAGACGCCGAGGAGGACACATTCCACCTTCCATGTGAATACTCAAGTCGTAGCAGAAATAGAAAGTCAACCCGCGGAGAACCCTTCTTCAATGATCTTGCCGAATTTTCAAATGAGCCACCGAACACCATCCGAAAATTCCTTTCGAACTCGGGTCGGTTCAGGGAGGTTAATCAAGAATCAATCCAATCAACTGCATCATCATGTATTCATTCATTTTCATCCTCAAAACGTACAAGTTTCTTCCTAAAATGTTCAGGTCAAAGCGGTGTTTAAGGCCGAGTGGATTCGTTTTTTAAGAGCCATAGAATCAGTTGTCAAAAAGCGACGTTATTTAGCGGTACACATTACCACTGAATCGCTCTCAAGAAGGCTCTGAAGCACTTTTGAATTGGATGACCTTCACGAGAATTCGGCGTAACGTTCTTGTCGTTAACTCACATTTATAAACTTTAGCTAGGGCCTAACGAACGAACGATACCAACGTTCGGGCCATTAAGACTCGAAGGTACCCCCCTCCAAGTCTCAGAAAGAGCGATATACCTGGAGTGCATCCTTGACCGTAAATTGACTTGGAAAGAGAACATCTCAGAACGAATAAAGAAAGCGTCAATCGCCTTCTACGCATGCAACAAAATGCTTGGTAAAAAATGCGGTCCTAAACCCGCAATCATTCACTGGTTGTATACAACCATTGTCATGCCCATCCTAACCTACGGATTCCTAATCTGGTGGCCTGCAGCAGAGAAAACAACTAATCTCAGAGCACTTACCAAAATACTACGACTAGCGCCATCAGAACTACCCCAACTGCAGCCCTCGAAACTATTATTAGACCTCTACCTAAAGGAAGCAGCCGCGAAAAGTGCCCTGCGCTTAAAACAATCCAATCTCTGGAAAGCGAGCGACAAGGGCCAACGAAAGATAGCGAGTTGGACAACACTAGAAACTAATTCGGACTTCCTCACATCTCCTGACTTCAGCCTAAATATAAAAACGATCTTTCCCTCAAGAGACGAATGGGCCAACAGGAAGGCCATCAACGGACGGGCCAAAAACCGAAGAAGGAGTCGGCTCTGAAATCTCACTAGAACCCAACATAAAGAGGACAATACGACTTTCGAATCACAGGAGTGTGTTCCAAGCAGAAGTCCTAGTCATCGCCGATGCAGCCTGTGAATTATCAACCAAGCTAGTCTCAAGGAAAACTATCGACATTTACATCGATAGCCAAGCCGCCACTAAAGCCATTTCATCCACAGTAGTTAAGTCAAAAATTGTAAAACGCTGTCGCGAAGAGCTTAAAACCCTCACTGCGAATCATAACGTAACACTCTGGTGGATCCCGGGACACAAAGGTATCCACGGGAATGAAATGGCGGATGAATTAGCCAGGATGGGCTCAGAACAGGACCTATCAATGGTCGACCACTCAGTTCTACCCTCCCTAGACTTCCACAGACAAGCTAATGAGAGATGGAGCGCACCTCCAGGAAACTCTGGACAAATATAAACAAGAAAAAATCGAGGTGCATTCTTGCGCTAAAAAGATCAAACTTAGCTCCTTCACAGGGGTCAGTCATCACAGGCCATAACCTAATGGCAGTCCACCTTAGAAGAATGCGTAACACAGACGCAAAAGAACACAGCCCACTTCCTTTACGAATGCCCCAGCCCAGTCTATACAGGACAAGGAAACCGGCCCTCGGTGAACACTATTTCAACGACCTGGGAGATCTGTCTAACAAGCCACTAAAAGCCATTCTAAAACCCACCATGAATTCGGGATGGTTCAGGGAGGCCGAGCAATCGTAACATCACTCGGACCTTTTCCCTCTTTTTCTGTCTTTTCAGAATGAACATTCCACGTCAATGGAACACAATGGATCCGCTAGAGATCCCAGTGAAGGCTGCATCATGCGATGTACCCACCTCTTCAACCTACCTACCTAGGGCTTAATTACAATATTAGACGCACTAACATTGATACAACTTGGAATTATATTTTGTAAGTAAGTTATGATGAAAATCTCTGGAGCCTCTTGTACCTGCACACGTGAACCAAGCACGTGACATCAGCGATGGGAGTAGCAAACTGTGATGTGATGTTGATAGGGATAGGAAACTAACACACGGCATGCTTTCACGCGAAAGAGTATCCTTAAATGGAGCGCTTTCTCTAGATTTGTCTTCGATTTGAGTTTCCGTGGAAATGAGGACTGCGGTTTGTTCAGCAGCCTGTATGCCAATCTTGTCAGTCTTTCGAAAGAAAAAATTCTACGTCGAATATTTGGTCCTGTCTGCGAGGAGGGCGGATGGGGGAGAAGATATAACCGCGAACTCTACGAGCTGTACAAAGATGTGGAGGTAGTCTGGAAGGCAAAAATCCGTCGACTGCACTGGCTCGGCCACATCGAGCGAATGGACGAGAATGCTCCAGCTAAGAGGATCTTTGAATCCCAGCCACCAAGTTCATAAAGAAAAGGGAGACCGAACCTCCGGTTTAAAGGTTAGGCAATCGCGGACGCCAGAATCATTGGTCTAGTAAACAAGAAGCAACGTGAAGAATGGAAAGCGGCATTAGTTTAGGCTCAAACTCTCCAAGGGTCGCGACCCTGATAAGTAAGTAAGTTAGTGTGCCAATCGACACTTAAAAAGTGTGTTCTATACCAATTCCTAGTGATCTCCTCGTCAACTCTATGAATTTGTCATCAATTGTCGTGCCTATCTCTCGGAAAGGAGGTTGGTCAACTTGCGTTTCTCTATCTATCGTAGATGCAATTTCAGTGAACATTTCGATGCAGGATTGTGTACCGACTTTTGAAAACACTTGCGATTCACATTGAGCTTGTGTACCACGTTTCTCTAGAGATGACAGATATTATGGGTACGAGAATCAAAAAGTTGTTCCATGTAATAATTTCAATTCGAAAATACAACATTACGTTGTAATTAACCCAATTAAAGTCTCATTACACGATGATTCATCAGAATCCATTCACACAAATAATTTTGTACGACTTATTTGGTTTAAATTACTTCCGTTTATAATCGACCAGCCCTTAATTATTTTTAATTAAATTAACTAAACATAAATGCGTCCAAAATACAGAAAATTATTCTCTCCATTCCATCTCGACTTCTGAAGTTACAAGAGTATGTATCTAAACCTACGCATCTCATCAATTGCTGGTTGATGACCTCATTTACCAGTTTTTCTTCTGTACTCTCTGTCTCAACGTACCTGTCCCTCCTCGATGGCGTTGTAATATTAATTAAAAAAAAAAATTGCAGATACCTACGCATAATTCGTGATTAAAGACTTTGGCGTGTTCCAAGCAAAATTTTATATTTATTTTGCTTACAACCAATCTGAAGTCCTTGAATTACAAAAATAAAATTACAACTCCCTTCTCTCTTAATTCAGTGATGGGGTACGAGATACAATTTAAAAAAAAAAAAACCTTGTAACTACCGAACGAAACAAAGTCGAATAACAAGTTCCTGTCCAATTGTTACAGAAAACATTCATTGAATTACAAAGATACAACGAACAATGAGCACCATCACCTTTAGCTAAATTAACCATCACGTTCTGTTGGGAGTCGTTTTTAGCAAAAGCCGGACAACAAAGAAGAAGAAGAAGCCATGGAACTTCCTTAGTTCCCTTGTTACAACTTTGCTTTATGGTTAACATGGGCAAAAGATACTTTTTAAAAAGATCGCGACTTGTAATCGGTCGCGCAGAAGCGTAGTACATTTTGAGTTTGTCTTTAAATTATATCACATGTCGTATTGCTACAGTAAACGAAGTGAACATTGGTCACTAGGTAATTAATAGAAATAAGCTTGAGACACGTATATGACACTGCGACCTGAAAGATCTATTGTGCCTGGAGCCAGTTAGACAAAGAGATACTCTAACTTCCTAATGAAGTTGAGGAGATCTCCAGTCGAATGTCCTTTGGTGTTCCGGAATTCATAGTGAAAAAAGCGTTTCTCTGCAGACAGCCACGCATTCACATGGACGTGTTCCGCTGATTCATCTTCCTCTAAGCAGAGTCGGCATTCAGATATCTGAACTATATTTAGTTCATGTAAGTGATATCTGAGGCAGTAGTGACCGGTGAGTCTTCTGATATCGTCCCTTTTGTGATTGAAAATATTTTTTGTGGTTTTGTTCATGGGGTCGGATGGCTCTTTAAGCCTGTCTAAGTCCCTGAGTGTTGTTCCGGTAGGATATGAAGTTTCATTTTTCCCAGCTGTCGAGACTCATTCTGAATGCGGAAGAAGGGATGCCGCAGAAGGCTTCAGCACTTCTATATCTTTTCGAAGAACCTTTCCTGGCAAGTTGGTTTGCAAATTCATAGCTTCCAATGCCTCTGTGTCCTGGTTCCCACCAGAGCTTGACTTTATTCCGCTTTGAGAGCTCTTAGAGAGTATTTAAGCAGCCTGAAATGGCCTTTGAGTTAGAGTAATGGGAACTCAGTGAGTATATTGATCGTTACCCCTTTTATAACGGAGTCGAGGATAATATTGGCGTAGGTATCAATGACGTATAGTTCTGCCCAAATGACACTAGGACATACATTCCAAGTGCCTTTGAGACTTTGTTATTAGGACCATAGATACCGGCACCAATACCGCTGTCCATCTTTGATCTATCAGTATACCACACTAGTTCTTTTATGTTCAACATCGGATCTCCAGTTTCTCAAGAATTACGGTTCGGGATCCCAATCTTGAACTTCCTGCTAAAGAGTATTTTGGCCATAAAGTCGGATACCGTGTGTTGATCATTATAAGCTCGGGAAAGTCAAAGAGGATAGTCATGTGACACATTGATCTGCTTGGCTGAATTTCTGTAGAGCCTTGGAAGTTAACTGCATTTTTTTGACAAAGATGTGCAATGGAGTAAGTCCAACAAGTGCCTCTAGGGCTGACGTAGTGCAAGTTCGCATAGCCCCGGTAATGCCGAGACATGCTTATCTTTGAAGTCGTTGTAACTTAAATATCGTGGATTTTTTACTTGATTTTGGTCCACTATCATGGTGTAAAGCCAATATGTGACCTTAGTCTGCAGGCCCTAGGTTCTACCATACATTCGGCGACATACTCTATATAATTTTGCTGTTAATGTCTGAGTTCAAGTTTAGCTTCTTATCTAGAACAATACCTAGATATTTCACTTCACTTGAAAAGTCAAGAGGTGTACCATTTAGGGTGACTGTACCAAAGTTCAGTTGTTTTCTTCTGGTAAATGGTACAAGAACTGTCTTGTTCAGGTTAATTGATAAACCCTCTCTGACAGCTTCAGTGATTTGGAAGGAACAGCTTCAGATATATGTGGCTAAAAGAAGGCCAATTCTTTTAAACAAATTTTATTCATTACAATCCATCTTAGGCGGCCATTCGGTCAACATTTTGACAGACGCAAGCGTGAACTTGTGGGCCAAGACTAATGCAATAACCACAATTAAAAAAAATTAGAACGCTTCCAATGTCTAGCCACAACCTGCGTGAAAGATTGTCTTCGCATAACTTCAACTGCTGCAAACTAGGCATCTATTGACTTTTTCATTCAAGCAATTTTGACTCAAAGTCCTATAGAGATGGTCTCCTATCCTTGATTAAAACACTATTCCCAATTCTCAATAGTTAAGGGAGGACTGGGAGAATCACAAACCCCAACCATTTCCTTCCGACCTCGTCTGGTATACGGACGGAGACAATATGGAAACAAGAATTGGTTCCGGAGAAACACCATGTGCGAACTTCTCAATCTTATTTACATGCTTATCGGGCCAGTAACCCTTACAAGGTCTGATCACAGACCCGAGCATGCTACTTCCAGTTTACTGTACAAAAGTTTCGAGCGTCCGCCATTGCTTGATCTTTTAACCGAAGGTTCCGCTTCCCTTTTTCTCTTGAGTTAGGTGGTTGGGATTCGAAGCCCCTCGATGTGCCTAAGTCAGTGATGTTGATTTTTGCTTTCTAGATTACATCCACACCTTTATAAAGCTCGTAAAGTTCGTGGTTATATCTTCTCATCCTCGCAGACAGGACCAAATATTCGACGTTGAATTTGTCTTTCGAAGTATCCCAAGATCTGCTGCTTGCTTCCTCTGCTGTCTTATTTATCATCCAGTATTCAGCTTCATAAAGCAAGACTGGAAAGATCAGTGTTTTGTTTGGGTATGCTTTTAGAACTTTGAGTTAGGCGGTTGAACCCTTCTCAGTCAGCCTTCTCTTGTCCATATTTCAAGCAGAAAAAGTCGACTCACTGACAGAAGATGGCTCTTCAACAAAATTCATTGGAGCCGAGTCCTTCTGTGGGGTAAGCAAATCATGAACCGAAAGAAGCCTGGTTTTATACACCAGGACAAGCATGCTCAAAGCTGTGATTCCCAATACCATCACAAAGAAAATCTAGTTTCATTGTGAATCTTGATAGGAACAACCTTGGAGTTGTAATTAGAGTTCTCAGCGGACACTTGACACGGCCGCCCGAATAAACATTTACAGCGTTTGAACCTTGCAACAGATTCAAGCTCTAGACTTTGTTTTTATGCTGCTGGAATGCACAGCTAACTCAGAAGGAGAATTTTTGACTACCTGATATCTTCTGGAGTGAAACAACTCATGTCGAAAACAATAACGAAGGCATAGTAGGATTCTAAAAAGAAACCGCAGTGCCAAGGGCTGTGAACAATCCTCCCGAACACACATAACACAACATAGTCCAGCACAAAGGCATCACAGATGCAAGCAGTGTCAAATAGGTGGACCTGGATACACCAGGATGATCCTACTATCCAGCGTAGTCAGTTCAATCCTTTTATACGCTGCTCCGGTCTGGGTGGGGGCACTTATAACGAAGGAAACAAGCTCTTGTCAGCATACAGGCTCTGCACAATCAGAACAATAAGTGGTCTCCGAACAATTTCGGATGAAGCACCCTGTGTTATGGCCGCAATGATCCACATCGAGATTCTTCCCAACGAGATGCACCGGCAAGAGGCCATCGGTACCAGAAGATCAAAGATGAAGAAACATCTGTAGCATCGTGGCTAGGTATGTGGGATAACTCGGCAAAAGGCAGATGGACCCACAAATTGATTCCCACCTTTTGAGGTCTGGACAAAGAGAGCATGCAAGGACTGCAACTACCACCTTACGCAGTCCCTGTCCCGACACGGTGGCTATCGAAAATATCTCAACCGATTTGGATACGATAGCCCACCCTCCTGCCCAGAATGTCCAAATGAAGATGAACACGCAGCGGCTTCACAGAGAGAAAAGTGAACTTGCCAAGCTCGCAGCTTCTAAAAAGCCGTATGATGAGGCCAGAGGACGACTAGTTGGAGATCTGATCCTTCAAAACCAGCATACAGAACGAACTAAGAAGAACCGAAGCGGCCGACTCAGATAAGTTGCTTACCAGCCTCGCGAAGTAGAACGTAACGGCAGGAAGAGTGGAAGAAGAGTGCAGAAGTGTGGTTCAGTACGTAGGCGCGTTGCACTTAAAAATCATGCGCCTGTAAATCGTACATGCTAGCTCATATGGACTATTGGTATCTTTGAAGATTCCACTCGAAACTGCACCTAGTCATTGCTGTCACAGTCCTAAACTTCTGTCAAGAGCCTAATCACTGTTTTGCATTGCAAACTTAAGGTGGCGCTACAGTCCGGGGTGGACATGGGTCTCAACCAACAAGCGTCTCTAGCCAGCTCGATGACTTCACACTGCAAAGTGAGTCTATAAAAATGGCTCTGAGTGTACTACCTACTTAAACGTGCACTTCCTTCTTTTGAATGCGATGATGAAGCCTGTGAGTCACATGACTCCATTGTTCAGCTTGTTGACGTGGTTTTTTTTTTTTTCTTTTTGCAAACTTCAAACGTAATATCTGTAACGAAATTTTAATTTCGAATCTTTAACCGTTGTTTTGACTTAAACTCGTACAGTGATGCAACCCCCATCCCCCCCCCCCACCGCAACGAAACCAGATGATGATTTAAATTAAAAATTTTACACTTCGTTGATTGTTAGTTATATGACCGCGAACAAAGCACCACCATGAACAGGAACGATAGAAGGAAATGCCGTCGCTCTACAGTCGATCCGATGTAGCCAAGCAGAAAGACTGGTTAAGTCTGGGGATTGGGTTGGCATCAACATTTCAAACATACGGTCCGCATGTGGATGACTCTGATAAGTGCGTTATGGGTAATTAACTTTTGGGTTCTACCAGATGTGGAGGTAGCCAGATCTTCTTGCCTTAAGCTGGGGATAGCTGCACGAGTGCATTGAATACTCAGGCTTGTCACACCTATTTGTCACGAAGGAGGGGAGGGGAAATTATGAAAGATATTTGAATTTTATTTTCTTAGACACCACATTGGTCTAGTTAGACAGCGGAAGTGGTCACTTAAGTGGAAAGTTCTTGTGAAGACTTGAATCGGGTTTTTTTTTTTTCTAAATCTGTTATGATGCTCCTTTCCTTCTATGCCTACTTGGTGGGTAGGGTAAGATCTTGTAACGAGTTCTATCGTGAGGCGTAATTCATTTTTTATGTGAGTTTTTCTTCTTTTTTTTTTATTGCAAGCACGTTCTACATGGAAGTGAATACAGGTTAGGCTGGCACGAGATACAGTCGAAGGAAAATGTAGAAATTGAATAAGATTCGAAATTTGGTTAGAGTTGGCTAAGAGAAGTGTGTCCTGAATAAAATGCGACTTCTATTTGCACACGTTCTTGAGCGGAACTTTCTTTTTCTAATTTCTCACGGAACTTAGCTGATGATGAAATCTAAACCTTTCCGTCAACAACTGATGTTCTTTTGCACTTAAAGGACCATAAGTAGAAGTAGAAAAACATAACGACCAGAGCTTTGAATCCATGAAAATACTAAGTTAAATGAGAATCCTTGACCCGTCTCTCTACCTGCTGAACATATTCCCAAGAATGCTTATCTTGGACAAGGGTACCACCACAAAGCTTGGAGTTAAATTTTGTATAGATAAGTTGGTTCTAACTGACTGAATCTGATCCGAAGAATGCAGAGGTTTGACGAAATCTTCAGAGTTAAGCGTTAACAAAGTTGGTAAGACTCGAGGTCTCTTGTCTTCTTCTAGACACTTTAACTATAACTTCTAAATTCAAAGCATCGCTTCCATTAATATTTAAGCCAACTCTCCAATCAGAAGATTGAACAAGTTCACTACTGCGGTTTGATTCAGAGAGCTTAAGACTACAACAACCTTTTTCAAATTCAACAGTATCACTTCGTTAAAAAATAAGACGTCTACAAAGAACCGTCTAGAGATCGAATTACACGATGTGCCGCATGTCTTCACTTGCAGAGGACGAAGTAGTCTTGGATAAAAACACTGATGAAACTTAGAATGCTTGCACATTGAAGAGACCGCTTATAGTTAACGAACCAGCGTCTATCAGTTATCCAAGACGTGTGGCATCTATTAATGAGACTGCTACTGTAAGCATGACCCGTTTTATTACCACAACTCTTGTTACAATTTATTGCCGCCTCCGAACGGCGGATGACAATTTATATATTCGGAGGTTTGTCATTACCTGTCAATAGGTGGTGCTGTAAAAAAGTTTGGTTGTTTTGCTGAGGCTCAAACCTGTGTCCTCTCGCTTAGCAGTCCAACGCACTATGCACTTAGCCGCAGCGACGCAGGCCGTAGCGATGTGTGCGTGTGGTTGAAAGGAGTTGAATTCCTAGCCGAAATGCTTTAGTCAGCTTCAAGCACTGTGCTCCACAGTTTCTGGATCTTCCAAGTAGAGTCAGCACATGTCCGTGTGACTCAAGCGAAGCAAATCTTCTGAATTCTTCCAAACATGCATTAGTTTTCGACAAGGAGACACACTATCGTGTGACTTCTTCAATCTCGTGCTGGAAAAAAGAGTGCGCAGAACAGAGTTTTACACGGAAGGCATTATCTTGATCAAATCAGTCCAATGGCTGGGATACGCAGATGACATCAACATTATCGCTGGTTCCCAGCATCTTATGTTAAAGGCTTTCGCCGTTAATTCATCAACAGGCTAAACGAGTCGGTCTTAAAGTGAAAGAGGACAAAACAAAGTTTATGCTATCGGCCTACTGCCTAGAACGAAAAGTCACTGTTGATAGCTACAACCTCGAGGATGTTCATTTACCTCGAAATCCAAGACTAACCCTGGGAGACTGTTGCTACTTCAGTTTGACGAAACAAATTGTATGCTCTACATGTCTTCGAATCTAACCCAGAGTGACAACGCAGCAGAGGAAGACCTGCAAAATTGTATGCCAAAGAACTTTGAAAATTTCTTAAAAAAGGCTTTCCCAAGTGGTTCTGCCTGCTTCTGGCTAGTGCCGGTCAGTCACGGAGAAAGTGGAATAGGTACAGGGTTTCCTTTTTCCGTGTATTAATGCACCTTACTTGGCAGCGTGTGAGCTACAATTCTGGCCGTTTGGGGTTGACTAGGTCCTTCGTGCTATTTTTACTGTAGGTGGGCCCTATCTTTTCTGGATATGACCCATTTATGTAGGTTGTTTCACCTAGAGTAGGCAATTCAGAGAAAGTGCTAGAGAATTCTCTCCTTGATGAGTCCAATCGAGAAGCAGACGAACTCCGGAAGTAAACCATCAAATACCCTCCCATTCCCCTCTAGGTGTTACTATGGCCGGGAATCCAGAGGAGAGTGATATTTAAATCGAGCGTTTACCTGGGCAATAACTTTCTTACACTGTTCTACTTCTTTAGAGGACGAAGTGTGTGAATTGTGCGCTGTGATGACAGCCTGGCTGTCAATAAAGATTCCTATGTTTTTCTGGTTGTGGAACTGAGACTAAGTCCATTGCAGGCCTCTCTAACCGCAAGTACTTCTGCCTGGAATACAATCGAAGAGTCCGCAATTTGGTATGATTTAGTTCCGCTGAGACGACACCTGCTTCAACGCAGATCAATAAAGATCGATATTTGGTAATTCGATAGAAGTGAGTTATCTTTCCATTCCGTCTTGTCCGGACAAATTTGAGATCAAAGCCTTAGGCAGTAGATTAAGAGCAGACCATATGGTTTCACGGGCCAAACCCTAGATTCTCTGAGTCTCATTGCACTAAACGAAACGATGTATTTATTGTGCAGGTCCAGGGGCAGTATGTTAAGGAGCAGCTTCTGTCGAACTTAATCGTAACGGTCCTGTGGTTCAGATACAAGCTCCTTAGTTTTGTAATGTTATAGGCTTTGTTTAAGGCAGTCCACCAAACAAGCGATCCATAGGTAAGCATAGGATGAACAACAGCAGTGTTTGGTTGGAGTTGGTATCTTTTACCAAAGGTTTTACTACAGGCGACACATGTTTTATTTACCCTGTCTTCTATATTCAGTTTTCAGCTGAGCTTAGGGTGATGCTAACGCCAAGGTTCCTTGCACTGGAGGATAAGATAAGTGTTTGGTTGTTAAGACGTAGAAGCTTGAAAGTCAGTATTTTGTACTTTGTGGTAAGTAGCATAAGTTCAGCTTTAATCGGACTAACAATAAGTCCACAACTTGTGGTTTAAGCTTTTAGCTTAGTTGGAGAAGTCAGTAAGATTCATTTTAAATTTCGAACTTCTTTGAATACGTGAACTTGGTTCTCAACCAACAAGCGTCTCCAGTCAGCTTGATCTTTAGCTAGCTGCCTCTTCTTCTATTCTACTTCACCTTACTTTTTGCACCCAAAAGCATGATTATCATGACACCCCTTCATTTTTGACGCG
Source organism: Criorhina ranunculi (assembly GCA_951813785.1). Lineage (NCBI taxonomy): Eukaryota > Metazoa > Arthropoda > Insecta > Diptera > Syrphidae > Criorhina > Criorhina ranunculi. The sequence continues at coordinate 33,260,090 of OX638383.1, read as the reverse complement.
CAATTTACAAAAAACCGATTGATTTTCCTCCACCAAGGTTAGCAACAAGTTCATTTATATGGTTCACCTATCCATAGCCCAACAATGACTCATCGCGAAACCTAGTTAACGAATGAGAAAAGAAAGTTCCGCGCTTACTTTTCCACGTTACCCGTGAATGGACAAACTTCATGACTGATGCAATGAATATAAATGAACTCATAACTCCATTAATGAACTCACCTTGACTTTCCTCATTCAAGAATTAAATGATAAATAATTTTTTTTACCCAAAATATTCTCTCAATTAACAAATATTTGCTAAAAAAAAAAAAGTCTAATGTGACGAGACCACCTGATGTAAACACCGGCATTCTGTTTTTTTTTTTTTTCGTTGGTTTCTTGATAATACTTAGCAAACACTGGTGACGGCGTTTTAAAAAAAAAAAAATTCGGAACAGGTCTTGTGTTCCTCTGAACATGAGATACACAGTACACCCATCGTCAACCGAAACTTATACGCAAGTTCACCTTTAACTGAACAACTTTACCGGCAAAAGTAACAAGGTTTTGGGAAAGCGACCTTTCGGACGTTTCTCGTTGCAGCAGCGAAGACCTTGTAAAGTAGTGTCCGAAGTGGATATCCACTTCATGGTGAGGGTTTTCAGCTCGTGCTGAATATTTTCTTACAAATATCAGACTGTAGGAGTCTGTTGCAGAAAAAGTGGATCATGGCCATGGATCAGATCCGCACGTATCTTATCTACAATTATAGGCGTGGGGACTACATTTCTTCAGACGACATTGCCAATATTTAGCCTCATTACGTTGGAACTTATTAAGAAATTTACGTAACGCCCGAGGGTAACTAACCGATAAAAATAAGTCATGTGAAGGTTATCGTTATTTCTAGCCTCTATATACCAGAGCCACAAGTTTGAGAAACTTCTTGCGGACGCCGACGTTGCTGTGACTCAAAACACTCACAACGAAACACTCTGATGGAAGGAAATGGCAGATGAGCTAGCTAGGAAGGGATTAGAACAGGATCCGTCATTGGTCAACCACTCAGTTTTGCCCCTCCCAGCAGACATAGTAATAGACTTCCAAAGACAAGCTGACGAGAGATGAAGAGCGCTCTCATCATGCTGTATTTTCAGAGAACTCTGGAACAAGAAGAGAGTGATATTTGGTCCCGTTTGGAAACGGGACTATACCAACAGTACATCGAATGGGCACCAATGTGCAGTAGAATCTTTGAGTTGCATGGACGATGACACAGATGCCAGAAACCTCCTTTGCTTCATGCGAAGGTCCAATTGGTTTACCAAGTTGGTAAGGAGTGCTCTCCTCGTCTTGATCCTCGCGGCAAAAACCCTATGGAACTGAAAAGCCCCCGAGCCTGTCCGAATACCAGCGGAAATGCTTAAAGCGATTGCCAAAAATCGATCCCACCTGCTGCAATCGACCCCATGTGCAACAGCTGTCTTCAAGAAAGCGTCGTCCACAGGAGCTAGAAGAGAAGGAGACCTGGATCTTCCATCAGCATATAAACCTCTCTGTATGTTGGACTTACTTTAGGTGGCACTTTAGTCCGGGGTGGACCTGGGCCTCAACCAACAACAAGCGTCTCGATCTTTAGCTATCTACCCCCAGTTTCGCATGCTACGTACGCCACCTGAGTCGCGGTCTTCCTCTACTGCGCTGTCCCTCGGGGGCGGATTTGAAGATTTTTCGGACCGGAGCATTGGTGTCCATCCGGTCTACATGATCCAGCCACCTCAGTCGTTGGACCTTTGGATGCTGAACACCGTAGTGAAACTCATGGCAGCGGTGCACAGTGCAGGGGCTCTGCCTCAAAGCCAACACTGTTTCAGAAAGGGGCATTCTACGATTGGAGCGATATGGACCCCACAAACGGCTGAGCAATCACCATTCAAAAGGTAGTATTGCTAGGAACTCTGGATGTGCGAAACGCCTTTAACTCAGCCAGATGGGAAGACATGCTGAATGCGCTCGAAAAGATCGGGAACTGCAGGCACGCGAAGAAAAGAAGTCGTTGCTGGAACAGCACAGGGCTTGATCCTAGAACCCAACCTCTGGAATATTTTCAATGATGGCATTCTTTGCATGGAGATGCCCAAAGACACTTTCCTGATAGGGTATGCAGATGGTCTCTTCGTGGTGATTATGGCAGGCGACACCGTTAGTGCGCAAAGAAAACTCAACCAGGTCATGAGACGGGTTCTTCTCTGGATGGAAGAACATGGTCCGCTTCTGGCCACAGAAAAGACGGAAATTGTCCTTCTGACTAGGAAGATCCTGACTATCATCGACTTTCAAGTTGGGTCTGAGGTGATAACCAGCACGGAAGCAGTAAAGTACTTGGGGCCAGCTACTAATACGAAGCTCACCTTCTGGCCTGTGAAAGAGCTGCGAAGGTCACAATCTTGCTGAGCAGATTAATGGTAAACATAGGTGTACCCACAGCCAGCAAACGAAGGCTCCAAATGACAATTTGTCACACCATTCTCCTGTATGGGTGTGAGATATGGGCCGATGTACTGCGACAAGAGAAGCAAATGGAGGCAATACAGAGCCCTAAGAGTCGCAAGTTCATACTGGACGGTTTCGTAACCAGCCATCCTCCTCGTTGCGGGATTGACCCCTATAGGCTTCCTGGCTGCAGAGAGAAAGTACGTTTATGACAAGAAGGCGGAAATTGGAGTAGAGGCGGTAACAGTGGCAGTGGAGCTCAGAAAAAAGAGGGCGATGGACCTCGAGGCTGATCCCAAACATTGCTGAATGGAAGGGACGGAAACACTGTAAAGTAAACTATTACACCGCCCGGTTTGTAGCCGGATATTATGTGAAAAGCGGTCCCGGAGTGGATGGTGTCAAAGTGAAAAGGGGTTAGAGTTGGTTTTTTAGTGAGTAGAAAGAAGTCTCACACTGTTTCGCATTAGTGTTTCTCCACCATCCCCTAGGCAAAACAAAAGCCTTGAACTTTAAAGTAAACTGTTAGAGTCGCAGAAAACCAAAAAGTTTTCACAGTGCCACGGTGGTAAGGAAGACGAAAAAGGACCCAAAAAGATGGTCTGTTTTGATATCTCTCTGGTGATCCTTAGTACGATTGAAAGATAGAACTAAGTGCATTTATCTAGACTTGATAAGAAACCAAGTTCGGCCATGAGATTATTCAAGTGTGAAGCCTTTAGATATTTGTTTCCTTTGTTTCTATCCAAAATAGACGTCTTAAATACTTAGCACCATACTTAGCTTCATGCACAAACTACTTCAAAGGCAAATCTCCCTCTCAAACTGTCAATCAAAACACGTATAATTGCGTGAAATTACCCTTAAATCAAAGTGTAATTAGCCTGTTGCTATCGTTGCCTTGACCGTAAGTCAAGGCTCTGACTAATTATACTAATTTTAGCTTCAGTTTCGTCTGTATATTCACCTAATTTCGAAGTAAAAATTGTGTAACTCATGGAAATGATTAAAAACACCGATTACGCAAGCGCACCAGCAATTTCATTTCAATCCAATTTTCGTCTTTTAAATTGATTTCCACAAAAAAAAAAATCTCTTTGTATACCTGTTTACGGTAGACAGTAAGTTTGCAGATCAATTAGCAATGAATCAGAGTAGGTAGGTACACATGTAAGCCTAAATTATCAGCACAAACGTGCCAAATTTCTATTACAGCTGTTAGCTACAGTGATTCAAATGATTTTTTATTGTGTAATTCGAGAAACAAAACGTGTGTCATTTTGGTTTTATAGTTTTTTTTACACTGAAATTAGAAGAGATTATGAGGGTTGAGAGTTAAGCACCAATCAGACGTATAAACAAATAATGCTTACGAGTAGTAATTTTACAAAAACATGACAAACGTCAAAATTCGAAAACAAATCGACTTCAGTCTCCACGAAGTTAGGGAAGTTAGTCTGTTTTGGTTTGTAAAGCTAAGCTTACAAAGAGTTTTCTGACATCTGGAACATCGATCTGGATACTGAGAATCAAAGGTCCAACTAGCTGAAGTGTTGCCATTTGCTAAAAGATCTCGAAAAGCATTCAACATTTCTGAACATTTGTCTTATTGAGTCGATACTCACCATCTTTGCATCGACTTCAAAGCTGCATACGGCAGTATTCATCGCACCGAACTATATAACGCGATGGCTGAATCCCGATGCCGAGAAAACTGATCCGGTTGTGTCGCGCCACGATAGAGAACTCGCAATTCACCGTGCAGTTTGGGAGCAGAATCTCCGAATTATTCCAAACATGCATCGGGTTTCGGCAAGAAGACGCGCTGTCGTGTGACTTCTTTAATCTTGTGTTGGAGCAGATAGTGTGAAAGGCCGGCGTAAACACAGAAGACACTATATTTATCCATCCAGCTGCTGGGATACTCAGACGATATTGACATCATCGCCCGTTCCCAGCGTGCCATTATTGAGGCTTTTACGGCAATAGAAGAACAAGCCAAACGAGTTGGTCTCATGATGAACGATGATAAAACAAGGTTCATGCTGTCGACCAAAAACCGATCCATTGAACGCCCTCCAGGTCAAAACCTTACAATTGACATCTACCTCGGGGCAAATATAAACTCCACAAATGACACCCTAGTGGATATTCGACGAAGGATAACCTTAGGCAACCGCTGCTACTTCGGTTTGTCCAAACTCCTAACTCGAAGGTCCAAAATCATGCTCTACAAAACTCTGATCTTGCCAGTCCTGCTTTATGGAGCTGAATGCTGGACGATAAGTAAGACAGCGGAGCTGATCTTGGGATCCTTTGAAAGAAAAATTCGACGTCGAATATTAGGTCCTGTTTGCAGGAAGCGAATGGAGAAGAAGATATAACTACGAACTCTACGAGCTGTTGAAAGATGTGGAAGGCACGAATCCGTCGACTGCAATGGCTCAACCACATCGAGCGAATGGAAGAGAATGCTCCAGCTAAGAGAATCTTTGAATCCCAGCTACCTGGTTCACGAAGAAAAGGAAGACCAAACCTCCGGTTTAAAGATCAGGCAATCGCGGACGCCAGAAACCTTGGTCTAGTTAACTGGAAGCAGCGTGACCGTGAAAGCGGCATTAGTTCAAGCTCAGACCCTCCAAGGGTCTCTGGTCTGATAAGTAAGTAAATAAGTCTTATTGGGACCCGTATTGACAACCTAGAAGGTTAACAGGATCTCAATCTTCTCTTTTCTGCCGAAGGTAGGGAAGTTACATGAAGCAATACTTGAAAAGTATTTTACAGAGGGTTGAGCTCGAGCCTAAAGGATATAATTCTTCGTCGCAGATTAATTTAGAGAGCTTGACTGTTCAAAGATGAGGCACTTTTACAGGATAATTCAATCCACTTTTACACGGTGAAGGTGTAGGCTTATTCTCAGTCTCCCTTTCCGTCTTCCAAATCATTGCAGCGTGTCTGCAGAATTCTTATTTTGGGTAAAGAAAAACTTGGTATACGTATCTTTTCGAGCAGTCAAGCAGCGATCAAGTCCCTGGAATCAGTCTCTTCAAACTCGTTAGTAGCTCCAGATTGCCGATCATCTCTTATAGAGATGACCCAACCTTTGTTGGGTGCCGTGGCATAGAGATATTTTAGGGAACTGTAAGGTAGACGAACTCGCCAGATATGGAACAACTATACCCATGCTTCCAGTCACTTTGGGTGTGGGTATACCGATCGCTTCATGTAAACTCAAACTCAAGTTGGATGCTACCGAGAGAACAAATTATAGGTGGACGATGGATATAACGTAGATTTGGCCTGGGCTGGACGCTCTAAGAATTTTATTTCTCTCAACAGATCGCAAATCAGCTTCGTAATCACGGGACACTGTCTAACTGGCAAGCATGCAATAAGGCTTGGTGTACATTCAAACGATTTTTAAAGAAGCTGCATGGACGAAGAGGAGAAGGAAACTATTCCCCGCCTTCTTTGAAGCTGCCAAGCTTTCTCCCGTAAAAGAAGGCTCCATATAGCAGAGTTCTAATTTAACGACTGTGATAAGCACAAATTTCAGAAACCTCATTCGCTTCGTCAGAAGCTCCAATTGGTTCAACGAGTAGGTAAGGAGATCTTTCAGATCCATGTGGTAACACAATGGACCTATCATTGGTCTAAGTGTGCTGGTAACAACTGGCAACCACCTCAACCTAAGTTTGTCTGTTCAAAAGGTGCAACCAAAGTAGGACTTAAAATTACATGTTGGTCTACTTACTTGTAGAGAACTTTTGTTAACAACCAATGAACTGAATTGAACTGGGCTACCCAGCGACAGCGACTCCTTCGTGGAAGCAACCTTTTTAAGAACTGCTTCAAAACCTAGGACTCTCCGAAATTCGGCCTTATTTCGCTTGGCGTTATTTCACGGCACCGTCAGAAACCTCTTTCCAGATCGAAGCTAACTTTTACAAAAGGAAGCTTAGTGTGGTAAACAAAGACTGACTTCGATGCAAGGCTGCGGTGCTCAAGCAAAGGCTTTCTATGATTCACTAGCCCAATAGAAGTTTTAAAAAACGCAGAGGATGCTTAATACTAGACACAGGACTTTAATTCAAATTTCATGGCATCCGTGATTATTTTCTCGTTAAGATTAGGTGGTCCCTGACGTCTTGATATTGGAACTTGAATTCGAAGACGCTTTCGGCTGCAATTCTATAATCGAAACACTTGACATGTTCGTGCCAATATAACCGGACTTCTTAGTACTAAGCGAACAAAGATGGTGCATCTGGGTGATTACATCCATGATTGCTGAAGTCGCCATTATTTATGGCAGGAAGCGTTACCCGTATACAGATGTGACTATAGAGTAGTCCAGTTTAAAGGGTTCTTTACTGGGGACGGTCACCAATGAAGATATACACCGACACTGGACAATCCTTAAGAAATGACGAAATATTTTCCACAGTTAAGCCGGCAGAATATTGAAGTCAATTGTAGACTCCTTGAGACCTCTTGGGCTATACCAATGAAAAAGCTTTAGCCTAACAGAAAAATTTAAGATTTGAAGCAGATTTCGAAAAAGTTTATTCCACCTCCTATGCGAATGCCTAAGCCTTAGCAGAAATAAAAAGACAGCCCTTGGAGAAGACTTCTTTAATGATTTGGGCGATTTGTCAAACAAGCCATCGAGAAACATTCTACAATTTTTTGGGAACTCGGGTTGGATCAGGGGGGGCCAAATTTATAGTCTGTGTTTTATTTATTCTAGGTACCCCACATCATATCGGGGAGCACAATGAATCCTTTGAGATCCGAGTGAGGCTGCCATTGTTGTGAGCCAGGGTAGAGCCACGGAGGTAACTTCGGTACAGACGAGGAAGACGGCGGCACGCTTGTCGTTGCTCGGCATAGCTCGTAGGATGGGGGTAGTTCTTTCCAACTCAACTTGTACCACCTGCTCAGCACACAAAATCTTGTGACATTTGATTTAGCTAGGTGGAAGTTCCGTAATATCCTAAATTGACAACAGACGGACAAAAAGGAAAAAAAAGAAGAAAAGGAAAGAAATATTTGTCCAAGGACCTATGCCAAGACCTAGGAGAAAGACTAACTAGCCTAAACTAAACCTGAACAATACCTACACTAAACCCAAAGCCACACTTATAACCTAACCTAACCTAAGTTGGTGATTTGTGATTTGTGTTTCTTAAGCAGATGTGAGTGCAATCAAATGGATGCTAAGGAATAGATAAGTCGTAACCTCCAAAGAACACAAATTGTCATCTTTTCTGAAAGTCAGGCGGCTATAAGCTCTATTCTTTCCGATTCAAAACCTCACTGAAGCTGCCTAAACACTCTCAAGCAACAAGCTGCTCAGAAAAAAAAATCACCATTTATTTTGCTCCCGGACACAAAGGATTGAGGGCATCGAGACTGTCGATAAGGTCGCCTGACAATGAACTCAATCAACATTTAAAGGCACAGTGATCAAAAATGCAAACCTTACTCATATGAGCGCCAAGGCAAGCTCCTCAAAATGAAATTCAACAAAAAGGACTTTGACAAAGTTCATCAACCCCTCAAACCGTGCTTAATTTTTTGAAAATTATACAACAACGGGGGACCCTGTTTCTCAAATTTACACCGTGGTTTCATATACAAAGTTTTATGTCTGAAAGTTTATAACTCTTACCGACTAGATGCGTTTAAGTACAGACGAGTTATGCAAATGCTGTGGAAATACAGACGGGGAAGAGAACACAACTTCCTATGCGAATGTCCCAGCTTATACAGAACAAGAAAGACGGCCCTCGGTGAATACTATTTCAATGACCTGGGCAAACTGTCTAAGAAGCCACCAAAAGTCATTCTAAAATTTACGACTCCTTTAGGGAAGGAGTCCCCTTTAGGGAGGCCGAACAATCGTTATTGTACTCACTCAGACCTTTCTCTTCATTTTGTCCTTTTCAGACTGGACGTTCCACGTCAGAGGTACACAATGGATCCGTAGAGATCCGACTGAAGGCAGCTGCACGCGATGCATCCACCTCTTCAACCGAACTATCTACCGACTGGATGGTAGCAAGGATAGTCGAAGTAACAGATTCATTGCCACTTTCTTGTATGAAAAAGATCGTGGTATCACTCTCATTGGACACCACTTACTCAACCACCATCTCAACAAGCTAGACATTGTTATGTCTTACCAATGCAAAACACCAACGACAAGGGATTTACATCTCCACAAACAGTTAACCATTCAGTAGATCCTCGATTTTGATCTCCATTTGTAGGAGAACTTTGCTTGGCACAAAAGATCCGTACTTTCCTGGTAAGTAAGAGTCTCCTCAAAGCCATAGATATCTTCCGACTTTGTTCAAGAAGTTAGTAATTTCTTTATTAAAAGTTTAGTGGGTTAAGCGAGAAGCGAGGTCAGTGATATCTGTTGAGGATGTCTCCACAGCCGCCCTTGAAGGCAATCCTACTAATATTATAAAAGTGAAACGTTGTCCGTTTGTTTGTTTGTTCCTCTGTGACACGAAAACTACGGAACCAATCAACTTCAAATTTTTCACACAAAGTGACTGTACCTCGGGTCACAGTATAGGCTACTTTTGGGTATTAAAGTGTAACTTCGCCAATTATAGGTGGGCGAAGCCGCGGGTAAAAGCTAGTAAGACATAAAATTGAATAGACTACGGATTTACAATAAGTAAAACAAGTATTTATCATTAAAACGTGTGCTTACATCTCAGAATCGATCCTAACTCTCTTTCAATATTTTTTTAATTCACAGTACATGGTCTCTCCACAGATCAGTGTATCTAATTGGTTAATGGAAACCTTACCTTCTAATTTATTTTAAATTCTTGTCGGCAGATGTTTATGTAGATTTCTCACAAAATTTCGGTTAAAATACACTTTTCCCAACAAAAAAAAAAAACCACTAAACGACTAACATATGTTTGGCGCATTTCACAATTTTTAAACACATTCTGACCGAGTTACTCAGCTTATGACAAACAAAATTCGACTTGAGATCACTTAGATGATTTGTTTTATTTAGAATTTTATGAGATTTAACTTAAAAAACAATTTAAACATTCATTTACTTATTTAATTAAAGAAAATCACGAAGTTTTTTTGTTTTTTTTTTTTTTGAAAAATCAACTCAAACGCACGGAAGTTGGAAGCAACAAGCACAATACACAGTCGTTACCAGAAATCGAGACCGATGACTAATGACAGTTTAAAGGTGCAAAGCAGAGAACTGGCAAACCAGTTGGATTTTGTTAGCCACAGTACAACAGAACACAGTGAGTATGGTGAGACCTCATCCCCACCAAAATCACACAACCAAATGGAGACATTCTATCAGTGTATGTGTAGATTGACACAGGTTTTGTCCAGAGAGAGAGAGAGAGAGCGTAAAATGTATCTAGATAAAAAGAAAAATGTTTTGTTTGGCGGTTATTAACTTACCAAACGACAGCGGAGCGGCTTAAAGACCTTTATGGGTGTCTCTTTTCTGTTTAGTGTTGCCATCAACTTTTGTTTTATCATCGATCGATCTAAACATTTAAAGTATCGTGCGTTAAACTACAGTTTGTTCTACTACCCTTTATATGTGTGTCGATTCAAAATTTATAATCTTTCGACGTCAGAGGCCTTTTTAACCAAAACTTAAACAACTTGATGAAGCTTCAACGATTGGCTTGCGTAGTAACCACAAGTGCAAGGCAAACAACACCGACTGCAGCTTTCGATCTCGATCTCAATCATGCTAGGGCTAATACCTGATGATCTTTTCACCAAGAAAGTGGCCTCGAAAAGTTCGCTCCGCCTTCAACAATCTAGCCTTGGAAAAAGGGTCTGATAGGTCACCAAGCAACAAGCAGATGAGCGAATATTGAAGCCAAAACTGACTACTTAACACAAATCTCTGATTTCCGTCCAAACCCTGAACTCAAATTTCCCTCCAGAGAGTCTTGGACAGAAGGAGAGGTCATAAGCCAGAGCCGTTAATTTCTTACGAATTGGTAAAAAAATGGATGTGGATGTAGGCTTAGAACCAAGCATCGGACGGTCAAAAATACTTCTAAATCACTAGGCCTCGCGAGAACTATTACAGCAGATACTCCCAAGGAGATACATCGACATCTACATGGATAGTCAAGCAGCCATCAAAGCCATCACATCCACAGTAATTAGATCACAATTGTGAAACGGTACCACGACGAGCTTAAGTCCCCTAGTGCTAATTATAACGTGACTCTCGTTTGGGTCCCTGGAAATTAGGGCATCCATAGGAATGAGAAGGCGGATTAGCTCGCTAGATGGCCGATGATTCAATCCTATCACCACTAGAACTTCAGAAGTCCAGCATCACCGTGAAATTCCAAAAAACTCTCGAATGAGAGATGGAGTGCACTGATGACATGCCGCATCTCAAGGATGCTCTGGAGAGACCTAAATAAAAGGAAAACAACAGAAGTCACCTATCACTTCCTATAGCCTTAGTGATAGGTCGTAATCCACTGGCGGTCCACCTTATGAGAGAATACGTCTAAATACAACAAATCTATGCATGGGATGTGGCGACAGACACCGAAGTGGACACATTCCACCTCCCATGTGAATGTCCAAGTCTTGGCAGAAATCTGGGTGAATTTTCATACAATCCACCGAAATCCATCCTAAAATTCCTTCGGAACACGGGTTTGTTCAGGGAGGCCAATCAATAACAGCAATTGGGTCAGGGTTAGGGTTTACTGGACAACATGCCTTAGACGACTCACAAGCTGGACTGCCAATTTCGTCGTTCCTTATGCTTCCTCTCACCGGGGAGCAGGTATGGATACTTTGAGATCCGGGTGAGGCTGTACATTATAAGGTGCAGTCACCTCTTAAAGTAACTTTTCCAAGTCTAAGATGGAAAAAGTTGAACTTATAAACGAGTTTTTCAAGGCCTTACCATCCTGCTCCCGGTTTAACAACAAAGGAGGGCACTCTCAGAAAAAACTCTTTCGAAACACGTAGGAAGATGCGATGTTAGAACAAACACAGATTTCTCAAATGCGGATCTGTAATAATCTTCCTTCACTTTGGAGAGGATAGGGCACATTTTAGACTTCTTCGAGCTGAATAAAGTTGAGCCTTCATACTTTGTGGCAGATGTGACTATAGAATCCTTTTAGACTTATAATTATCTACGGCCTCCTGGTTTAGGAGCAAGACGCCTGTAAAACCATCAACCTCAAGGACATCAGAAACAAAAAGCTTGGTATGCATTGGTGCTACTAGTGCAACTAGATGGGCCTAGATGTACGATAGTGCTACAGTTCGGGATGAACCAGGGCCTCAACCAACAACCCTCTTCAGCCAGCAAGATCATTAACCAGGTGCCTCCAGTTACGTACATATGTTGAGTTGGTTGAGGTCATCCTTCACTTGCGCATGCCAATCGGAGATGGCAGTCCCTGAAGTATGGAAAATTTCGGCTTGAAGCGAAAAGCTGTAAGTTCCACTTGACAGGACACATTGAGATAAAGTCTTCCAGTCTTAAGTAGTGTTTTTCAAGCAGAGGTCCCACCAGTGACAAAAACACCAGTAGTGACACTGTAACCACATATTGTCGGGAAGATCGTAAAGTTCTAGGAACAGAGCTTTGCTGTTTTTTTTTTCGGGCATAAGACCATGAGAGACCAATGAGAAGACAGATGAACTGATGAGAATGGAATTTTTGCTGTACCCAGAACACCAGAGCACTTTCAGTAAAGGTTCCGTCATACAAACTTAAGCCTGGGAGAGGTATAAATCCTTTCACAGATGTTAGCAGCGGTTGATGTCTTCTGCAGAGAGAGACAAGAGATGTCTGCCCTTGCAGAAGTAATAATTAGACTTTATCCTCTGTGGAGCCACATGAAACAACTAAGGCAAGGTAAAAACGACATTTGCAGGGTCTGCTTACTTACGTAATAGGCCCCCGATCCGTGGAGAATCTTTGCCTGAGACACTGCAGCCTTCTTTCCTTTTCGATCCCGATCATTCTATTATTAGTTCTCCGGACCAAGCATTATGGCATCCGCGATAACTTGGTCTTTAAAACGGAAGTTTGGTCTTCCTCGTCGCCTTGAAACTGGGAGCTGTGATTCAATGATCCTCGTGGCTGGAGCTTCCAAACTGCATGCTTCATCGCGTGTTCTCCAGGGTTACGCGACACAGCTGGATCAGTTTTTCCAGGGTTCCGAATGAATGCCACCACTTGAGGGTTCAAAATCGATGAAAAGGTGGTGAGTCTCGACTTAAAATTCATTGGTCTCCTTACAAGATTTGGTCTATCGGTAATATGCTGGGTCGGAAGCCACACTGGTACATGGACAGACACAAAAACAGGTCCATAATCGTCTCTCTAAGAAAGTCCAGTAAGAACTTCAGTGATAATGAGTTAAGGTTACTAGCACTCATCACAACAGCACCAAAAATCTGCCATCTGATACAAGCAAAGGCAGGACAATCAATTAGGAAGTGCTCCGCACAAGAGTCACAGATAGCATTTTCAAACCTAACACGTTAAGATGTTTGGCAAAGGCATAGTGTCTCGTAATAACGCCACTCTGCAGTCTTTTCTGCTGAGAAACAGCAAGACTTCTTACAAAAAGTCGGAAAATATCCGTTTAGTCTGCCTGCATCCTGGAGAGTCAGCGTTGTGTTTTCTAAAAATCCAACCATCGATAGAAGTCCTAACCGAAAAATGTGGGCAAACTCAAAGTAGGTTCAGGGACCGGAGAAGTTCTCCCCTAAACCTTGCTTAGCAAGCTCATTGGAAAACTATTTTTTGGTAATCCCGCAGTGACCCAGAAAAGACTAAGCAGCTTGAGTCTTCCAATCGAATTCAAACTAGACCTGTCACATTTTTACGTGAAAGCTTATTCCACCATACAACCGACGCATATGCTAAGGAAGGTCTTACAATTGCTTTATAGAGCCATAAGACTCTTTTCGGTGATAGACCCCATGTCTTGCTAAAAGCGCCCTTACACTTCTAGAAAGCTGATAATGCTCAATCCGCGTTAGACTCGACGTATTTCGACCAAAGAAGTTTCCTATCCAAGATTACTCCTAGATATTTCGCTTCGTTGGCGAATGGGATTCTGATGCTTTTGAACACTGGTAGAGTCCAGTCAGCTTCCTCTTTCTAGTGAAGAGAACAACTTCAGTTTCCGAGTGCACCATCCGTCAATCACATCCAGGGCCATCTGCGCCTTTGTACAGATAGTTAGCAGGGAAGGACAGTGCGGCAACGTCATCTGCATATGCCTGAGTGTAAATGGGAGAACTATTGAGACTGTTGAGTAGAGAGTCGAACACAGTAAAGAAGACAGAACGCCGCCTCTTGGGCAGCCCCTGTTTACCTCTGACATCATGTGCCGACCACAATCTGAATCTATCATCAAAGTTCTGTTCATTAGCATTGCTTTAGTCCACAATACTAACGATTCATTCGCACCGTGCTCCCTGGCAGAGCTGCACATGCTGTCAAAAGCTCCCTCTTTGTCAATGAAAATGACTAGATTTTGAAGCGTAGTCTCACAGGATTTTCCGCGTTGATAGGCATGTTGCATAACAGACAGGGGGTGCGATCGCAGAGCAATTTTGCGCACATGCAACTCAACCAGTCTTTTCATGCTTTTCAGCATAAAGGACGTCAGACTGATGGGTCTGAAGCTCTTGGCCAGTGAGTAATCATCTGTTCGCCAGGGTGTTGGTATATAAGCCAGTGTCAGTCCCGCAGTGAAGAGTAGGCAGCAACTGATTTATGCCTTGCTGCAGCATAGCTGGGTATATTCCATCAGTTCCGGGTGACTTGAAGCCATCAAAGAATGCAACAGCATATTTGATGACTTCGTTCGTTACCACACCCGATGCAGTATACGAACTACGCCGGGTTGTTCGGCTGACTTCACTTACAGTCCCGGTGATCGAAGCTATATGCGAGCCAATCGTTATCTGATTCCCTGGAAAATGAGTCTCCAGCAGAAGACTTAAGGCTTCCGCTTTTGTCTCAGTCAAGGTGCTATCAGTTTTCCTGAGTGATTCCAATTTGACCAGCCTACTGGTTTCACCGAGTGTTTCGATCTTTTCACAGAAAGCTCTATAAGAGGCCCTTTTCGATTGACGAATTAGCCTCTTGAAATCCTTCTGCTTAGATCGGTAGAGATTCCAGTCTACCTCCAAATTTGTCTTGAGTGACCTATTTAGAAGCTTCCTAGATTCTATCCTTCTATCAGTGCAGAGTTCCACCACGGAACTGGTGACCTGCAGGAGTTTTTCTGAACTGGACACGCAAGTTCGAAACATCTAGCAAGGATCCCATTCAGGTCTTGAACAGCATCCTCTACCATCTGTCTCGTCCTAAGTTTTGGTGGAGTTTTGACAGAAATGTCTAGCTTCTCCCCAAAAACTTATCACGATAGTTTTTCTCGGATTCCTCCTCTCTTGTAAAGTTGCGAAGTCGCAGTCAATTCGGAATTCGATGTATCTATGGTCTGAAAGCGAAACCTCCCACAGAAGCACATACTCCGTCCTCTCTACGTGTTCACAGCCATAAGTATTGCATTGATCTCAGCTAAGAAGACAGACTGGGGAAAGTGCCGTCAATTTTCCACGAAGACTCCAGAACCTGAACCATTACTGGTTTTTGGAGCCGTCTGTCAAAATTCGAGTACATTAAGCCTTATGAATCCCTCTGTTGCGGAGGACTTCAAAAATCTCTATCATCTAGCGTTACCAGTGAAAATTCCATGTGGACAACGTTTCAAATGCACCTGGCAACACTGATCCAAATGTAAGTATCTACTCAACATGTGTGCATGTGTGGATGTGTATACAATCGCGGGAGCTCTCTTCTAACTAGAGGTTTTTGTTTTTTTTTTATCTAGCGGTTCGTGTTTTGGTTTATATCAACTTTATCTACAAATTTTTTATACAACCTATCTATGTTTTGGTTTTTTGTAACTAGATACTCATACCAGCTGTTTAGATGTTTTTTTTTTCTTCAGATTTTCCTTTCAATGTTATTTATTTACTTTTGCTTTGTTTATTATTCGTCGGAATATTGTTAAGTGAACGGATTTTTCTCCACTTGTGTAGAGATTTGTGGAGAACTATAAGCTCAGCACGTTTTTTTTAAATAAACAAACAAAAATGAACGAGCAAATGAGAAAAATATATATTTACACACTTTTTAGTATAAAATTTCAAAGATTAATCATCGAATGCATAATTTATTTATAAGTACGTATATGTGCCAGTGTCGCCGCGTATAGCTTATGAATAATTTCTCAGTGAAAATAATAAAGACGCCATGCATCGGGACGTATGAGTTATTTTTGTCGTTTTGTAACTTTTATAGGCGCCTTTACCTACTGAGCTTGAATGAGTGATGAAAATGTAAATGGAAATCCATTTCAATTCATAAAAGGTAGTGTGTTGTGAATCCAATTGTCTTGCAAACACTATAAGGCGTTGAGAATTTTTCAACGTGCATCATAAGATGCGTTGATTGAAAAGCAGACAACAAAATTATTGAGCAAGACAGTTTTGGTCGGTCCCTTCAGCGGACACTGCCGAATGAACAAACACCTAAACCGCATGAACTTTGTAACAGATTCAAGCTGTAGACTCTGCCTTGAGAGTGAAGAGACCTCTCTACACATCTTAGCGGAATGCCCAGCTCTTTTCCAACTTAGAAAAAGAATTCTCGGCGATGGAGTCATCCACTGCCATCCACCACAAAAGTTCCTTAACTTCCTGATATCCTCTGGGATGAAACAATTCATCTAAGAAACACAATAGGATTCTCATGAAACCGCAGTGCCAAGGGATGTGAACAACCCTCCCGACACCATAATAATAATAATAATAATGGTCGGTAAAAATAGCCTACACCTGGACTGTCGCAAAGCAGACGTTAGCGCCTTCCAAGAAATGCGTTGGAATTGTATGCGCACACGCCCCCACAGAGGATAAAGATGACGACACCAAATATGGTTTCTAGGGGCTTTTGGACAAAACTAACGTGCAGGATAGATATGAAAACTCCAAGCTACGCCCATCAACATCCAGGTCACGTGAGTTGTGGTATCTAAACGGCGCATCAGCGCTACTTGTGTCTCTGACAGGCTCACCAGTTTCAACCACTTCTACCTACCTGCCTACCTACGAGCAGTACCCTAGCTACGACATTAAAGCAATTTAAATGCAAAACTAGGAAGAGAAGGCATCTTTGGTAGTACTGTCGGAAACTATAGCCTGCATGACACCTACATATGCCGGCAGAATCAAGTATTGAAGACCAGTGGTAACCTTGTCAAAAAGCCATCAGAGATACCGCTGCTGATGTGCTAGGATTTATTCGGCCACCGCAACGAAACCCGTGGTTTAACGACGAGTGCCGGCAAGCACATGCAGCTAAGCAAAAGGCATGCGAAACGGCGAGCCTTACGAGCAAAAGAGAAGAGACGAACACTTGCTTCTCAGGAGGAAAAAGAAGGAGCGCAGTCGAGGAAATTGAGAGATGCTACACCTGGAATGAGGTTCGGAAGTTCTACCAAAAAGTAAAAAGAACATGATAAGGCTACGAAACCGAAGTCTTTAGAGACGAACAAGGGAAAAAAGTAGTAAGGTCGCAGTCATTGCTAAGAAGTTGGAAAGACTTAAACGCCGATGACGCTGTCGTAGCCAGAATTCCATCCTCCCTACCTGGACCAAGTAAAGGTTGCCATATCTAAATTCAAGTCCAACAAAACCGCTGAAGCTGACGGCCTAGCTGCCGAGTTATTCAAATAAGCGGGAGTTGCCTTGGAAAAGAATATGCACCAACTCATTAGCAAAGTATGGTTAGACGATAGCACACCCCAGATGGATCTCGATTTTCCCTCCAAAAACTATCCTATGCCCACATGCTGGTGCCAGTCTGTTTGTTGAGAAGCTCCTGGCTCCCAAATAGGCTCTTAATCGAGCTGAGAAAGCTAAACACATACAGAGAAGGTGGAGAATCGTTTCATCTTCCTCCTTATTGGCAAAAATGGTTAAGTCCATTGAACGTTTCCAACCGACTACATCACACCCAAACTAAACTTCAAGAAAAACTTAGGTCTTCCCACCAGATCTCATTGCAAGAAGGACGAAATAGTAAAGGACTTCGACACGGTCATCTACACCGACGGATCAAAGATGAACTGTGATGTGGGGCCGGCGTCTACTCGGAATCACTGAAAAGAGATCGTACCCCTTGCCGGATTTTGCCAGCGTTTTCCAGACGGAACTACTGGCAATCCGAGAGGCCTGCACGCAACTCGGGCGTAACACAACGCATAAGCAAAACATTGCTATCCTCAAAGATAGCAATCTATCAAGGCTATTGACTCGACTACCATGTTCCCCAATCTGGTGCCGGAGTGCCGAAACGAGCTTGC
The DNA here is from genome assembly GCA_951813785.1 of Criorhina ranunculi. Classification (NCBI taxonomy): domain Eukaryota; kingdom Metazoa; phylum Arthropoda; class Insecta; order Diptera; family Syrphidae; genus Criorhina; species Criorhina ranunculi. Next base: position 33,242,154 of record OX638383.1, on the reverse strand, counting down.
CCGCGTAGGTAAACACTTCAGGGTCACACTGCTTTGGGTTTCCAGGGCACAGTGACATAAAAAGAAATGAGCGTGCAGGTAAATTGGCCAAGCAGGGCTTAGTTCGAAAATGAGAAGAAAACTCTCTCCCACTTCCTCTGCGAATGTCCGGCACAAGCAAGAGCCAGACAGCGTGCACTAAACCAACCATTCTTTGACGACCTTAAGGACGTCTCGGGATACGTGATCCATTTTCAGGATCTAGGCACCGACTGTATCACATCCTGAACAACAAACATCGTCAACCTTTTCACACGAGTCGTGGTAATAAAAAGGCACATCCTTGTGGTACTTGAGTTCATGTTGAACCGCAAACTCTACCCTACCTCAGCCACGATAGGGCTTGACATTATCTGGCTTGGAAGACGTTAAAGCAGTTGAGCAAACGAAATGAGATGCTTATGCTTACATCCTTGTCGAAAACACCTCCACACACTCCCGATTCTTTCCTAGAGCCATCTGTGTACAAGCAAATGGATCCCTTTCGTTGTAGGTCGAGATTATTCTTTCAGTCAAGCCTGGAGGGGATAGTTTCGAAGTTTTTATCAAATATGCGTCCTTGTAGGGTACAGTCGGTATATTGGGATATCGAGCAGCTCATAGATTGGACCATTGGTATAATTCTTTGATCTGCATAGCTGTGCTGGCTGCCACTTGTTTGCTCTAAATATCCAAGGGAATCAGATGGAACAGTATGTCCAGATCTGCAATTGGGCTGGTCCAGGACGGTCTTTGTGCTCGACTGAGGATCGAACCTAGACACTCGTCAAATATTTGAAATTTCAAACCCTTAGTAGTTATTTCTTTGACGAAGTGGGGGATTGAAGTAATAAGTTGACGGAGCTCTTGAGGTTTCATCTATGAAATGTGAACATAAGAAGTCGTATCAATAGAATGTGCAAACAACTTTAAGGTATTGGACACTGATGTGAAAGATATCGTCTGCTAGGACCAGATAAAAGACGTCACAGACAAGAAAAGAGAACTCCTAAAACTAAATAACTCTCGCCAACTGCTGTCAGTTTATGTTAAAGCACCCATTTTAAGAGCGAGCAATCCCATAGACGTCCTATTCTTAAACCTTCACTTTCGCAACATAAAAACCGATAAAGTTACACAATTCCTATTCTGTACCACCAAAAGTGTATAACGACTGACCTATCAATTCAGTTGCAAAGTGCTAAACGTACCATTAGCTACAGTTTTCACTTTACCCGACCGGGCTCTGTAAAAGTCGGCCCACACCCAACACGATCTTCATCTGCAGCTGAACCCAATCAAGTCATTCCCGACTTGCAAGCTGGCATTACTTTTTTTTTTGTTTTTATCCTCATCAGCGAAATGATTACTTCCACTCGTATGCTAGCGAATTTCCGCATTAACCACTCGTTTCTTTGAATATGTGCAACAACAACACACTCGTCAAACGGTGCAATATGGTGCAACGAACTTTCTGCGCACATATGAAACCAATCTAAGCCAGTCAGCCACAAGCTCAGAGCTACAATTGTGCAAATTCACTTCGAAAATTGATCGACTTTCACAACATAAAAGTCTCGAACGTTCTCATTAAGTTTGATTATCGACGATGAAGTGTCAAAGTGGGGGCGCCCACCCATCGTTACTTGCTGCACAGTCATTGTTGACGAAACTAGTTGTTGGTGACGATGATGCTAATTTGCCTCATGGCGTTTCGTTCCACATTCGAGGTGTGAATTTGGACGCCAACGTTTGCAAATAAAAGTAAGGGACGAGGGCGACGGTTAAGTTGTCAGTTAGTGTGCAATAGGAAGTGATTCAAGGATGAACTTGGTTAAGAGATGATTCTTAGAAGTCGACTGGTCACGTTTGACAGTTCATCATTTCGAAAGATGTCACACTTTCGATATCGAATTTCGTACTAAGTGTGACATGTAATGTGTCACCGATAAGTACTCCAATGTTTGCTGAGTTAAAAGTCAGGTAAACATGTAAGACTCGCCTGCCTAGGGTTTGACCTGATTAAAGAAATGTTTGACTTTTTTTTTAAAACAAATTAATTTGCTTGATGATGAGTACAGTTAACGTTCCATTTAGATACTTATCTCATGAGAGTTTTGTCGAGATAATGTCATATAACTTTGTTGATGAATCACGTCATGGATGTCTAGATTATGTTTGAGATACATTCTTCATTTTGAAGTGGACACGGAGTACTTATAGTTCCGCGTGAGCTATTACCGAGAAAGTAGTGATTTTTGACACTTTTCCTGAAGAAGACGGTTTATTTTAGGGGTCAAGCTACCTCACAATTAAATTTTAATGTTTCGTCAAAGGAAGAGAATGGGTTCAAGGCTAAGGTAAGCTATGAAGCTTATGTTTCGGAGTTGATTTGGTGGAGTTTAGGTCAAAAATATTGGACAACATGTTTGTTTTATGGAGCATTCTTGTTAAGGGTTCGTTCAAGCCAATTCTAGGCTGCCAACCACCCTCGACAAGAAGTCCGTGGTATGGTGAAGAGTGCATGCAAAAGGAGAAGGCAACATCCGAAGCATATAAGAAGACGTTGCAAAGAACAACCCGGGCAACGAAGGACGAGTACAGAGCCAAAAGAAGGGAGGAGAAAAAGATACTGTGAAAAAAGAAAAGAGCTTTTGCAGTCTCCCAGCTCAAGGATATCGCAGAAGGCAGGAGGAATAACAAAATGCGGAGCTTTCATCAGAAAGCTAAAAGCCTGGCTGCAGGCTACAGACCAGGAACTCAGGACCTTCAAAACAGTGAGAGTAATCTTGTCATCGACTCGTAGGGAATTGTGGATGTATTTAAGCAGCATTTCCAGCAGCTGCTTTATGGGCATGACCAGGAGAGATTGATAGAGTATGAAGAAAGCTCAACTTGAGTCGATGAAGTAGTTCTCCTACCCAGCACAGCCATTAAAAAGCTGAAGTACAACAAGTCCACGGGCTCAGACAGATTACCGTCAGAGCTCTTTAAAGCTGGTAGCGATGTTTTGGTAGGGGGTTTGCACCAAATTATCTGCAAAATATGGGAGGACGAAAGCATGCCCGCCGACTGGACTCTATCTGCCCCATCTTCAAGAAAGGCGATCCTATGTCTTGTAAGAACTACCGAGGCATATCCCTGCTTAATGTAGCCTACAAGATCCTATCCAGTGTACTGTGTAAACGACTAAAGCCGTTTTGCATCACACTTATCGGCACCTATCAGTGTGGCGTTCGGCTCGGCAAATCGACGATAGACCAAATCTTCACACTGCGGCAAATCCTGGAAAAGACCAACGAGTTCCAAGTCGATACTCACCATCTTTTCATCGACTTCAAAGTCGCATACGTCAGCATTCATTGCACCGAACTATATTATGGAATGGCCGAATTCGGGATCCCGGGAAAACTGATCCGGTTGTGTCGCGCCATGCCAGAGAACTAGTAATGCACCATGCAGCTTGGGAACAGAACCTTCGAATTATTCCAAACATGCACCGGATTTCGGGAAGGAGACGCTGTGTTGTGTGATTTCTTTAATCTTGTGGTAGAGCAGATAGTGTGAAAGGCCGACGTAAACGCAGAAGGGACTATATTTAACAAATCCATCCAGCTGCTGGGATACGCAGATGATATCGACAATCCAAACGAGTTGGTCTCATGATGAACGAGGATAAAACAAGGTCCATGCTGTCTTCCAAAAACCAATCCGTAGAACACTGTCTAGGTCAAAACCTATCAATTGACATCTACCTCCGAGCAAACATAAACTCCACAAATGACACCCTAGTGAAGATTCGACGAAGGATCACCTTAGGCAACCGCTGCTACTTCGGTTTGTCCAAACTCCTAACTCGAAGGTCCAAAATCATGCTCTAGTCAGTCTTGCTTTATGGAGCTGAATGCTGGAAAAATTCGACGTCGAATTTTTGGTCCAGTCTGCGAGGAGGGCGAATGGAGGAGAAGATATAACCGCGAACTCTACGACCTTTACAAAGATGTGGATGTATTCCCGAAGGCAAGAATCTGTCCACTGCACTGGCTCGGCCACATTGACGAATGGAAGAGAATGCTCCAGCTAAGAGGATCTTTGAATCCCAGCCACCTGGTTTACGAAGAACAGGAAGACCGAATCTCCGGTTTAAAGATCAGACAATCACGGACGAAAGAAACCTTGGTCTTGTAAACTGGAAGCAGCGTTCCCGGGACCGTGAAGGATGGAAAGCGGCATTAGTTCAGGCTCCGACCCTCCAAGGGTCGCTGGCCTGATAAGTGAAGTGAAGTCATGCCATAGGCAGTACGATGGGGAAAGCGGAATAAGGGAACAGATCTTTAACGTCGAGGGTTAGAATAAAGGGAGACCTGATGAAGTAAGTAGATAAGAACAATCTATCTTTCCAACTAATAACTGATGAACAATAAGAATATCAGCGACATCATGGCGAGTCCTTAGAGTCTGTAAATTTCGTAGTTTCAAACGATTCTCGTAGGAAGGTAAGTTGTGTGTGTCATCCGAGGCTAGGCCACGTAAGGCAAATTGAATAAATCTTCGCTGGACGGCTTCAATTCTTTGAATATGAATTTGGTGGTAAGGTGACCACACCTGACTGGCATATCGAGGAATTTAGTGAAGTAGAGGTTGGAAAACTCCTTCGACCAAAGTTTAACTAAGCCAAGTGCGGAGGTACCTCTGCTAATAATGTCGTCGATATGAGGACGAAAGTTAGGTTGAGAGTCGCAAATAATGCCCAGATCACGAATTTAAGAAACAGTGGGAACTAGCTTGTTGTTAATGTGATAAGATCTTTGAGGCAGGGGATGACGTTTGCGGGAGAAAATAATAGCTTGATATTTTTTCACGAATTTTGTTGACACCAAGACTACATGAAAGCGCCTTAAATCAGCTTGTAGTGAGAGGGAGTCTCATGTCGTATACGTAATTTTTAAGGTCAGTTAGTAAAATTACATGCTCAACGTCATTTATGGTCAAATCGAAGATCAGAGGTCCTAAATGGCTTCCTTGTGGTACGCCTAAAGACGCTGTGATTGGGTTAGAGACAGAAGATCTAAAAAGGACATTGTACTTGCGATCTTCTAGGTAAGATTTAATCCATGAAGCAAACCATGGTAGGAAACCGAGCATCTTCTGTTTGAGGAGTATGAACGTGTGTGAGATCAGTTTTGCTGAAATCAGTAGCAACAGTATCTACTTCTTGACCGTTTAATGAATTGGAAACAAAGTCAGTTAGGTTGTAGATCGACCCTTTAGAAACCCATGTTGCTTTAAGGAGAAAACTGGAAAAGCATCGTGTCATAAACTTTAGCTTGCGATTGAAAACTGGAAGAGAGCAAGTAAGGGGCTGAGCTAATTTGGAAACACATTTCTTTAAAACAATGACGGGGAGTCCATCTGGCCCAGAGGAATGGTCGTCCTTGAGGAGGATTATATTATCTGATTATAAACTAATACTTACGACTGTTAAAGAGGTTTGAGTGCAGCCATTCATGTAGCTGAAGTAGTTATGGACAATGTTTGAGCTACCAGATCGAAAAACGATCGAGGTCTTGTTGAAAGAGGATAGAGTCTTGGGAAGAAGAATTAGTTTTGAAAAATTAAGTATCGTCTGCGTAAAGGCAGGCAGACAAAATGTTTGATGATCCTATTGAGGTCGTTAATAGTTCGTATGAAAAAAAAAGAGACCAAGATGGCTGCCTTGTGGAACACCAGAGGTGGTTAAACAAAAAAGGAGCAGAGTCGGTGGACCTGATGCGAACACAGTAAAAACGGTTACCCAGGTAAGAAGGTATCCATTTCAACAAAATGGGTTCGAAGCCAATGGCAGACAGTTTGAAAAGTATTAATTGGAAATTTTATCAAAAGCCTCGGTTGCAATATCTCTCTTCTCGAGGGCTTCCCTTGCAGTATGCATGCTGGGAATTGTATACGAGATTATCGTCTAGATTCGAAAGAACAAATGTTTGTATGTTATTACTGAGAAGCAACATGTGGTTTAAAATTCAAGGCGACACTTACAACGTCGTCATTTGTTTACATTTTGATGGTTGAAATCACTCATACGTCGCTTCCTTAATTAGAATTCACACTTCATTAACCCAAAGTTATAATTAACCCACAAAGATTCAATTACAAGATAAAATTTCATATCCAAACAAACAAAACCTTTAAAACACTTACACTTTGCATGCATAGTTGTTACACAGTCGGAGGTTGCAATTTATTTTATTTTTTTCTAAACGATAAAACTCGCACTTGAAAGACCACCCACACACGGTAGAAAAAATTTATTTTTGAACTGAAAAAAACCACCCGCTCTTACGCCTACAAACCATATTCGCAAAATTTCCACAAACAATCCATTGTCACGAGTCAAAGTGTGAGGACCGGATAAACTTGGACAACAATGAGAGGAAAGGCAACAGTACGAGTATATAAACCCAAATTGCAACACCTTCACTCACAACGCAATGCCATGGAAAGATAAAGAAAAATAAAATTCAAATCAAATATCGTAAAAAATGCGATATCACATTCTGGTGGTTGTTGTCTAATTGTCTAGATACGAATCTATTTATGTGTCATACCTTCATCTAGTTCTGCTTCCATCCTTAACGCAATGGTAAATGTATCTACTCGTAACTATTTCAACTATCGAAGAGAGTAAACTCGATGCACTGTTTCAAACTTTCACTTGAGGTACAACGCACGACAACCATTAAACACGAAAATTACGTAAAAATGCACATAGAATCAGGAGGAAAGCCTATGAACGTCAGTGGAATGGATCGATAAAGTGTCTTAAAATAGGGTTAAGTGTCGGGTGTATGCATTTACCAGTAGAACACTGCAGTGGATTCTGTTTAGAATCATCACTTTGGATGAGCCGTTCAAGAAGACAAAGGTGCTGTAGGTACCCATTACTAAGAGTGGTAATTATGGAAAAAGTTGTCAAGTGGATATGCAAAGGCTTATGGATAAGATTTGTGGTGGACGGCTTCATATTTTTAAAATAAAACGGTCAACTGTTGAGAGGAAGTCTGTTTGAGTTTGATGGAACACCTGTTGCATATTGTCAGGCTGAATATGAACAGCTGGATAAAAAACAGCGTCATCTATTGAGGAAGGGATGGTGGAATTTTATTTTTAGTTGTAAAACTTGCCGCTAGGTGGTAGAATTTGAAATATCAACGGTTTTTTTTAAAAATCACGTATGGTGTGCAGAAAGGGGGTGTTTTTATGTTTTAGGTGCATACAAGTTGTTTTCTAATGTAATCTATGTGTTGGAGTCAACGCCGAATAATTATTTTACAAACTTTTTAATAGCGACCGTATTAATTTTAATTTATTAAATCATTAAGTTTTAACATTAACATTTAAATCATTAAGTTTTAATTTCAACAGAAGATACGTTTTAGGAAGTATGATTTAGTAAGTACGCTTTAAAATAAATTTGTCTTTGCACCGCACCCGCTTTATCCTGACTGGTCCCTGTTTTAAAGAAGCCGAATGCATATATAGCAACATTTTACATAGAGGCGTATAGGAAAAATTTACATAGGTGCATGAATATATACATGTTTTTACTGTTTAGATTTTACAGGGTGGTTCAATTCATTGAGTGTTAACGATTTTAAGTTATTAAAAGAAGTTAAAGAAAATAGTAGAATTCATGAAATATAAAGATATAAATTTTATGTTGACGGCGGTAACATTCTCCCCCTCGTTAGCGAGCTCTGGTACAGTGAGCTAACTACATCACCTTGCCGACGTCTAGAACTGCAATCTTGTTCGCAGGTCGCTCCAGCATCCCCGTCTGTGTCCTTACTGTTGCTCTTCGCACCTGACCATCTTTGGCCACCACCGTGTTCTCGACAATACCCTTTAGCCAACAGTTGCGAGGCAGGTTTTCGTCTATTATAATCACCACATCACCCACTACTATAGGAGACTGCTTCCGGAACCACTTGCTTCTCCGAGCCAAAACAGGTGTGTATTCTTTTACCCACCTGTGCCAGAATCGATCAGCGAATGTCTGGGTTTGATGCCAACGTTGTCGAAGATTCGAGCTGTCCTTACAAATTGCCTTGTACCCACTTGACGACCCCAGCAGCAAATGATTTGGCGTGATCGCTTCGTCGTCGCATGATTCAAGTGACACAAAGGTAAGTGGCCGTGAATTTATGATGAACTCCACTTCCCAAAGTGCGCTTCTTAGGGTCTCATCGTTGAAACTCATTGAAGGGAACATGCTGTATAAAATTGTCTTGATCGACCGCACCAGCCTCTCCCAGGCTCCTCCCATATGTGGCGCTGCTGGCGGATTAAATCTCCACTTTATTTCGTCGTATTTCGAAGCGATAAAAGATTGATTGATGTTCTTGTGCTCATCACGCAGAATCCTTTCCGTGGCTTTGAAGTTTGTTCCATTATCAGTATAAATCTCTCTGGGCGTTCCCCGACGTGAAGTAAAATTTCGTATACACATTACGCATGAGCCGGTGTCTAGACTGTGTGCCACTTCGATGTGTACGGCGCGCACAGTGAGACATGTGAAGATCACGCCCCATCTTTTCTCGCGCCTCCTTCCGACGATTGTGTACATGGGTCCGAAGTAGTCAATGCCAACGAAGGTAAATGGTCGTTCAAACGCTGCCAATCTCGCTGCAGGTAAGGAAGCCATTTGAGGTGCACGAGGCGCCGCACAGAAGTTTTTGCAGCGTTGACACCTTTTTCGTACCGTCTTGTATAGTACACGAAGTTGCGGTATGTAAAATTTTGCCTTGATGTTATTGATTGTAGTTTCATGTGAAACGTGGTGATGATTCTCGTGGAAAGAACGTACAATCAAGAGTGTAACGTGATGATTTCTTGGCAGGATTATAACATCTTCATTGTTATTAAGGTGCTCCGCCCTACTACGCGCTCTTAGAATACCCGATGCATCTAGGTAAATATTCAGAGATGTTAGTTTGGAATGTTTGTCAATACTCTTACCTCGTTGCAAGTTTGGGATCTCTTGGTTGTATTCTGACATCTGTGCTTGTTTAAAGAGCAGCACTTTAGCGTCCTGAAGCATTTCGTAGGACAATTCCTTTGGACTTGGACTACCACAGATGTTGGCTTTGAGTTTTTTGATGTATAGCCAAAACGTAGCTACGGCACGGTACAACCGCCTCCAATCGGAAAAATACAGCACGTTTATTGCGAGGTATTGGCATTTTTGCACGTGAAGCACATGACATCTGACTTCGGTTTGATCGACGGGTCCAAGATTGTCGCACGATGGCCACCCGTTTGCGTCAGCTAACAGAAAGCTTGGTCCATTAAACCATGATTCGACATTCAGCTGCGATGCAACCTTCGTGCCGAGGTCAGCCGGGTTCAGCTTTGAGGGCACCCACTTCCATTCCGTTGTGTTTGAGTGCTCCAATATCTCGCCGACGCGATACATAACATATTGTTGAAACTTCCTAGGGTCCATTCGCAGCCACTTTAAAACAGTTTTCGAGTCTGACCACCAAAATCGAGAAGTTATCGGTATCCGTCGCACATTTTGCACCTTGATAGACAGCCTTACGCCCAGCACAGCAGCTTGGAGTTCAAGTCGTGGAATTGAAAGGGGCTTGAGTGGTGCGACTTTCGATTTGGCTGCGACCAGGGCTACCGTGACTTGATGACCACATTGTACACGCAAGTAGGACACCGCTGCGTAGGCGTGTTCTCCAGCATCGACGAAGGTATGGATTTGCACATGCTCAGCACTCTTTAGCAATCGGCTATAGCAGCGGGGAACCTCGATGGACGTGATCAGGGGTATCACTGACTTCCATTGTTGCCATTTGAAGTACAGAGCTTCAGGAAGTTCATCATCCCACTTAATACCGGAGCGCCAGACTTCTTGCAAAAGGATTTTTAGGCCAATGGTATAGCAGGCGAGGAATCCGAGAGGGTCGAATACTGACATGAGCACCTGTAGGACTTCCCGCTTCGTTGGCCTTACTTGATCATTTACTACATCGCGTCTCAACCTCGCAAACCTGAAAATGTATTTAAAGACATCGTTATTAGGGTCCCAATACATACCAAGGACCTTTTCGGGAGATCCCAATTTCATGGGCGCTTGCATGAGGGGGTTGCTCATGTTGAGTTGCTCGGCAACACGAATGGAATTGGAAGCCCAGTTGCGTATGTTAAAACCCGCGTGTGAATGGATTGCTTTAACCTCTTTCGCCAAACGTAAAGCATCCTCTTCCCCATCTACGCTGTCGATGAAATCGTCCACGTAATGGTGTTGTTTGACAGCTTCCACCGCACGAGGATGACGATCTTGAAACTGGTCTGCATTCTTATTTCGTATGTAATGAGCTATACACGGAGCACAGTTGATTCCAAAGGTTAAAGCACTCATGACATAAATACTCGGCTGGTCCACTGGATCGTCCTTGTCCCACCATAGGAATCGCTGAACATGCATGTCCTCTTCCCTCACCCTGATTTGGTGGAACATCTCTGCGATGTCGCCGCAAATCGCCACCTGACCAACTCGGAAGGCAAGCAGGACATCTATGAGTGACGTTAGAAGATCTGGTCCACTGATCATAAAATCGTTTAGTGAGAAACCATTGGATTTCGCTGCAGCGTCCCAAACTAGACAAATTCGGTTTGGCTTATTGGGGTTAACGGTGACGAAAATTGGTAGGTACCAGACACGGTTTCCTGGTGCTGTGACTTCTTTTACCGTCAGCTTCCTCGCGTAGTTCTTGACCAAAAGGTTGTCGATTTCGTTTTGCATTCTTTCCTTTAGTGCTGCTTCCCTATTAAACTTCTTTTGGAGACAAATTAGTCGTTTATAAGCTGTGGCATAGCTGTCCGGCATTTTCGGGTAGTCATTTCGCCAAAGGAGTCCAATTTCATATCGTCCAGTCAGCGGTTTGCATGTCGATTCCAGTATCTGAAGTGCTCTTTCGTCTTCCTCTGAATGCAGGATCGTCGATGATGATTCCAACGTGAAGAATGTCTTCACAGCTTCATGGAGGTCGTCATATTGCTTTTCGCAGTCGCACACGTGAATATTGAATCGGGAGACCCGTTGGTGATTAGGTACACACCCTTGTAAAGTCCATCCTAGGCGTGTTTTTGTGGCAATTGGCTGGCGCCAGGTGCCTTCGCGTATTTTAAGAGGAACTGCGAGTTTCCAGTTGTCTGCTCCTATCAGAATGGTTGGTCGTGCGTTCTTGTATGACTGGATCGGTATGTCGGCCAAGTAGGGATATTCTGAGGCAAGTTTCTTCATATCTATGGATTGCTTCGGGAGTGCCAAGTTTTCCACCGTGTGAACTGCATGCAAGGTGTATCTGTTCTTATTCATATGGTTTGATATTTCTAATGAGGTCCTCTGAGATGATTCTTCTGTACGTATTGTGTCGCCGGTCCACCGTAAACATAGTGGCTCGCTTACGCCCGCTAAACCTAGGGAATTGTAGGTTTCCTTCTCTACAAGCGTCACTGATGATCCTTCATCTAAAAAGGCAAATGTGTCTATAAAATAATTCTTGGCATGAACGCGGATGGGAACGATACGAAAATAGGGTTTCTCCCCCTCATCACTATCGCTGTGGGTATTCACCTCCCCAGCTGTTTTTGAGTCCGCAGAAATTTCATTTACACTTACTTGCCTCCTCGCTTGACTTGTGGACGCATCGGGTTTGTGTAGCGCTGGATGGTGCTTAGCTTTACAGTTGTCGACACCGCATTCCCTTTGGATATAACATCTGCGACGGTGTGAGTTCAAGCACTGACGACACAATTTGTTGGCTTTGACAACATCCCATTTTTGGGTATACGACAGCTTTTCAAACTCTGGACATCGGGATGTTCTGTGGTCGGTTCCCTTACAGACGATGCATGGTGCTCTCGTGACTGGATTCCGAATCTGGATATGGGTGTTCATCGTACCGCTTTTTTTGAATGAGATCGGTGACACGACTTGACTGGCAGCCTCAGCAATTTGGCGCAGCCAGCAACTAAAAGCCTTTACGATTGGTACTTGTTCACTCTTTGGCTGCATCGCCCAACTCAATTTGTAATGACCTGGCAGCTTGTCGACGAGCTCCTTTACCAGCATCGGGTTATTAAGGTGCGCAGCCAATTGGCACGTTTCCATTGTCGAACAAATGTTACTTACGCATAGCGCAAACTCGATCATCGCTTCCAGCTTGTCCTTTGGTGCTACCATTCGCCTAGCCTTGTCAATCATCCCTTCGAGGATATGCTCTGGACGGCCGAAGCACATCTTTAGAGTTTTTATAATTTCAGGAACCATGTCCGGCAGTAACAAATTATTGCGAACCATTTCACGCGCCTTACCCTTTAAACTTGCCTGTAGGCGCATTAAGTTCTCTGCATTGGAGTATCCAGCTAAAGCGGTGCTGTTCTGGAAGCTGCTTAGAAAGAGCGGCCACTCTTCTGGATCGCCGTGGAAATTTGGAAGTTCCTTTGGGAGAACTTGCCTCGCTGCCAGTTGCGCTGGTGTTGGTCCGGAATTAAATGTTGTACCGATTTGAGGTATTGTTTTGATAAAATTATCTTCCGATGTGCACCCCTCCGCCTGTGACAGTATTTGGTATTTTTTCTCCAAATATCGCTGATGAAGTTTTTTCTCTTCTTCCAACATCTCCATTTGCAATTCCTTCTGCTGGCGTGAAACGTCAAACTTTGACAATGTTGCTGGATCAGCTGTCATACGCGCGAATGCATGTTGCGAACAAGATGTTGTCGGAAATGAATCTGGAAATGTTTCAGGGATGGTGTGACGATCACTCCATTTTGACCATGCCGGTGTGTTAGTGGTATATACGTGCGTATTTCTATGTACATGGCTTGTACATGTTGTTGTTGGTGCGTTAGTAAATAACGCGGTTGTTTTGCTAGGTAGGAGTGGCGTGATATTACGTTCCATGATGGAGGGCGCTGTAGCTGTAATCATGGGAGCTGAGTGGAGTGTCAAGAACGGCATATTAGCAGTTTCCACCGACGATGGTCTAGCCGCATCTGTTGGCTGGTACTGCTGCTCCCTCTGCATAACCATGGTAGCTGTTGGCCACATTCCTATATTTCGTGCTTCTGGTGTTCGTGACGACGACGATGCCCGTACTGGAGATGAAGATGCTCGTGGTAGGTTTGCGAATTCCGACGTGGGTTCGGTCGAAGGAGTTGCAGCACTCGTTGCGGTAGTAACTGGCCGTGGATTGTTGCACAAATTGCAGCTCCAGCTGACGTCAGCGATACCGCTATTAACCCCGACACAATCGTAATGATACCACCGGTCACAAGTATCACACTGCACCATTTGGTCACTCTCACCCTCGTTGCATTCAATGCAGAGTGGAACACCGGTTGCACCTTTCCTTGGCATTTTACCGAGCGCGGTTTCGGCTTTTAAAATGACTGTACCGAGTCAACTAATGACTTTTCTCGAATGGAAAATAAAATTTATTTTAAAGATTTGTTGGAGTCAACGCCGAATAATTATTTTACAAACTTTTTAATAGCGACCGTATTAATTTTAATTTATTAAATCATTAAGTTTTAACATTAACATTTAAATCATTAAGTTTTAATTTCAACAGAAGATACGTTTTAGGAAGTATGATTTAGTAAGTACGCTTTAAAATAAATTTGTCTTTGCACCGCACCCGCTTTATCCTGACTGGTCCCTGTTTTAAAGAAGCCGAATGCATATATAGCAACATTTTACATAGAGGCGTATAGGAAAAATTTACATAGGTGCATGAATATATACATGTTTTTACTGTTTAGATTTTACAGGGTGGTTCAATTCATTGAGTGTTAACGATTTTAAGTTATTAAAAGAAGTTAAAGAAAATAGTAGAATTCATGAAATATAAAGATATAAATTTTATGTTGACGGCGGTAACACTATGGATTCATGGATCTTTTGCTTTATTTTGGAGTCTAACAAGGCTTATTTGGACAAATTAGTGACTACAACATCAGACACAACCTTTACAAAGCCATTGTTAACGTTTTTTCCAACAGCTTGATTCCGATAATTCGTTTCCTTTATGTCGCTATCAGACAAAATGCTCCATTCAACCTAGACGATGGTAGCCAACGTCTTAACAGGTCAATGCATTCTGCAGTAGCTGCAAAGACGAGGAAGAGGAAGAATCTATTGTGCACTTTCTCTGCACGTGCCCCGCCACCACCAACCACCACACGGGAATACTTCTTTAATGATCTGGACATCGCTAGTACGACCAATCTAAACTGCTACGCTAGGAAATCTAAATGGTTTTAGGAGTAAACTTGGACCCAACTTTAGCACTCAAAGTGGTATCACTTTTGGTGTCTCTTCTCAGATGATCATACCAAACTAACTAACTAGACGATGGTAACCGAAATGTCCGTTCACTTCCAACACAAGGTGATGATAGGGATATCGAAGCTGAAATCTAATAAGGCTGCTTGACAGCTGACGGCTTACTTGCTGAGCAGTTCAAATTGGGTGAATATGACTTCCTAGTTCTTAGAGAGTGTACACTATCACATTTTATAGAATGAGGATTTAGGCATTGTTTGCTCGATCCACACGAAAGGAGACCTCCTTACCTGCGCGAACTATAGAGGTACCAGTCTTTATAGCATCTTGTTCAAGATCTTGTCTGCCATTGGCCTCTATCAATGCGAAACAAGCATGCAACGAAAGGCATACCTCGGTGTAACAGGTGTACAAGCATCTACACCAACGCCAAATAGAGAGGCGATCTAGAAGCGATTTTGGCCGTCAGACTGAGAACCCTAGTCTATTTCGACGACAGATCGTAAAATCATCAGGCCGGTATGTGAAATCACACCGCTGGTAGATCACCGATAAGACATTGCCGATGAGAACTTTAACTTTGTCAACAACTTCTCAGTGACTTATCCCTTGAGGGAGTCATGAAATGGATGCACAATAGCAACACAGGACACCACGAAAGCAGAACACTATACGCAGACGATTCTAATATCGTGAAGGAATCGAGGACGGGAGTATAAGACATCCAACCGAACTTGTCATACATCTCGAACCTTATGTCACAGTCTTTCAGACAGAAGTCTTCGCAATCCAGAGCAGGGTGGAGGTTCTCATGAGACATAACACAAGTGTAACACATAGTTCGGCCTGAAAGACACTAGAACATATTCCAAGCGCTTTTGAGATTTTGTCATTAGGCCCACAAATACCCGCTCCAACACTGGAGCCAATCTTTGGTCCATCAGAATACCACTCTAGTCCTTTTATGTTCAGGAACGGATCGCCACTTTCCCAAGAACTTCCTGCAAAAGCACAGCATTTTGGGCATAAAGTCGGACCACGTCTTGATCATTTCAAGCTCGGGAACGACAGAGGTAAAACCATTTATAGCACTTCAGCGTGCTATAGGTGCAGTGGACTTAAATATGAAAGCCTACGTCTCCATCTAACTAGTTGTTTCTGATTGCCGATAAGTTCTCTTAAAATCTAGTCAACAACATTTTAATCTATTTTGGAAGTGGAATCACGGTTTTCCAGACACAAAAAACGGAGTAAAAACTGTTAAAACTGTAAAAATGAGAAAAAACGTTTACAACTTCGAAGTTAACCGAAACCAAATTTAACGTCTGCTTTAATAAATTTGAAAATAACGAAGTAATTCCATCCACCACTAGATGGAAACCCATTTCAACCGCATCCAACTTAACACTATGAAATGTCAAAACAAAAAGAGACACCCATATAAATCCCAAACTTCATTGCATTTCTAATTCCGCCATATAACCACAGCGCTGAATTTGCATCACTTTTCGCCATCTTTTTATTTCAAATCGCAATTGATTTTTCCATTCGCCAAACACTCTATTACACTCTTTCACCCGCATGGAATTACTCATATGCGAAAAGAAAAAAGAGTAAATTTTCTGACATTTTACTGCACACAAACCAGTTACGTTCCTGCACTTGGCACTTGCCAATCAAAAGTTAGAACAGTCGAGTAAGTCATACGAATCGGGTGGAAGTGCAAGGCGATGAAATAACTTCAACAATAGAAGTGGACGTTTTCTCTTCCATATTTTGTAAAAATTGGTTTGAAAATTCTCCAATACGTGTATTGAACACATAAATTCCTCCAGAAAAAATTCAAGTTAAACAAACTAATCTTTGACCGAAACACCAGAATTCAAGTGAAACAATGAACGGCTAGAGAGAAAAAAAAAACGGGAAAAAAATAAAACCATTTGCATCGCGAAAGAAAAACAAAAAAAAATTAATTTCCAATTAAATTATGTGGTCTCACCGTTCCCAGTGATTGTGAAACGAAGTGTCGGATAAAAAAAATTTCTTTTTAACGAAATTTATTGAAAAGTAAAAGCCCAAAGGAAGGCCGGAGAGAAGAGTGCTCTTCGAGTTTATTCGTTTTTTTTTTTTTTTTTCGTTTTCTCCTTCCTTGGATCCTTGGATAATATAATTTTTGTTTTTTTTATTTCGATTCGTTTACTTTGTCAATTTTTTGTTTGTTTTGTAATTCATTCCCAAAATTTTACCTCAAAATTATCGATCCGTTGAATCGTAAAATCTAATTTTGTTGTTGCACTTTACCTTCTTTAATCTCCGCCACCCACCGCGCACAAGTGTTGTGTGAGTGGTTGTCGTTCGGGAGAAATAAAACGAAAAAAACATCCAACCAATAACAACCGTAAACGGGAGAACGAAAGTAGAAGGAAACATAGAAAAAAAAATAATTTTTTTTTTTGCAAAAATGACGACGAATTCAAGGTTGAATGGCGGCAGAGGCACCAGCCCCAGTATCGGCATGGTGTCAACAACAACAACAACCACAGCAGCAACAACCGCAAGAAGAAAGTCATCGAGTATTCCTGTCAAACTGTATTTTGTAGCTGTGATATTTGCGAGCTTATTTGCTGGAAGTTTACAGGTAAGTCTAAAGACTATAAAAAGGAAAAGGATATAATTTATGTTTTATCGTTCTAATGGCCGGTTTGCGAGGGTGTTCGGATCATAAAGTAGGACGAAGACTACGTCATCTGTCTCAACGGGACACTCCTCGAGTATACAAGTGGCTGTATACATACACACATGTACGAGTGCGGGAATATCCTTGCTTTCTCTGGTGTATGTTGCCCTATGACACAACCAACTGTTTGTCGATGGTTGTCCTTGTTGCTTATAATACACTAAGCTAGCCGGGGGTGTTCATATGTATGAAACCCGGCTGACATTTGACATATTTACTAAGGAACTAGGGACGGTGCAGTAGTTTGTATGTAAGAATGAGCGGCGAAGGAGGCATCTCCAAGAACGGTTGTATTTTCTTTATTTATAATTGGATCTGCTCTGTCTTGGACCAATCACTTCAGCAAACAGACTACAAGATCTTCAAGACCGATGCATAGATTTAAACCGAATCCCTTTGACAGCAAAGAGTTCTGTTGAGGTTTTTGGAACTGTTAGGCGTTTGTTTTTGATCTGTGTGATCTGTAGGCTGTAAGAAGTTCCATAGGACTGCTGAGTTAGTTCTGATAACAAAAAATGGAATGGCGTTGATTGAAGAGCTGGCATTCGCCTGTGGTTCCAATTTAGTAACAGGTCAGCTGCCAATTTGCACGCTCTATTCGACATTTGTATGTATTCGGTATACGTATACGTAATTTGGTAAATTACCGTGAAATGTTTTATGCTTGAGCAACGCTTGCAAACCGTGGAAATTAATTATCTTAAAAATCAGTGTTCTGCTCGCCAAATTTATAGAATACATTCTGAATTTTGTGATCCATGTAATCGGCCATTGGAGCGTTTTATTCGTAAAAACGGCGAATGATTCCATGCTAATTATTCGCTACATGATGCAGCAACAGTAATAAGCCGTAGGAAAGTGGATAACCGATGAAAATATTGTTGATGAAGATTTTAATTTGTTTATCCGAAGCTATATCCTTTCAAAATGCATCTTGTCCAAGAACTGAAGTGGCAAGACCATGGTATGAATCGAAGGCTTAAGCATTTGACAGAAGAGCGGTTGCAAAATGATTATCTGTTTTATTTAAACATTCTGCTTAGGGTACTGCCGATGAGTACCTACGTTTATAAATAAAATTCTTGCATATGGATGGAGTGTCACTAATGCATTTCATGGATTATGGTGCGGATTGAACGCTGGAGGCGTCATAGAAGTTAGACAGCGCGTTACCATCAGAAGTGCATGTTACAGAACGATGATCATAGATTGTTTCCAAATTTGAAGGAAATGGATCTCGAAGACATGTGGTTCCAACTGTCTGTCTCTAGGTATCTGTAAAGAAGCAGTTGGCATCAACCACAATTCTTCATGGCCCGTCCAAGATCACTTTAGTTCGGTTGCAATGAGTTGCTGAGCGATTAAGCTTCAATTGATTTCCGAAATCTGTTGATTTTTCGCCTGGGAAGCATGTTGGTTCCGTTGGTCGGAGTTCCAATGGAGACTATTATGGCTAATTTGTCCACTTGTGATAGAAATTGTAGCTGGAATTTGACATTTCTTATCCAATACGGCGGAATGCCATCAAATGTATCAACGAATATAAACTGAAAGAGTGTCTTTGGAGCAAGAAAAGTCAACATTTGGAAAAGAGTAGGTAGGTAGGTAGAAGTGGTTGTCTGGTAAAGGTTCAACCAGAGTCACAAGTAGCGCAGGTGCGCCGTTTTGGTACCATAACTCACGTGACCTGGATATTGATGGTGTAATGTTGGAAAAATTCGGCTTATTTAAGGCGGCGTAACAGTCCGGGATGAACCTCGGCTTCAACCAATTCCAGCTCGATCTTTAGCTAGCTCTTTCGCACGCTAAGTTGGCTGAGGTCCCCTTCCACTTGCGTGCGCCACCCGAATCGCAGTCTTCCTCTACTGCGGGGCGGATTCGGAGATTTTTCGGACTCGGCTTGGATTTTAATTTTAGCGTCGATGTTTTAAGGAAAGTATTCAAGAATTTTTTAAAAGAGATACATATGTACACATGTTGACAGGAAATCGGACAGAATTCCATGCGTGTGGATGATTCTGAATCGCCGATTGATTTTAATTCGAATTTCAACGAGAGGTGGTCACAGTGGCTTAGTGGTCGTTGCACTGATGCGCCTTTTTGATACCACAACTCACGTCCTACAACTTCTTACTGTCTCGGTGGGTATTCTGTTGACTATGTCGTTCGTCCTATTTTCGATCCTCAGCCACATCCAAGCATTTTTCGCGGCTCTTCTTCTTGGCAAGCAATGCCAAACTTTCAGAAGTATAATCAGTCATGAAAAAGCTTCTCAATCCGCTGTTCGGAGTCGGCAATAAAACTGTAGGTCCCTTCCACACGTACAACATGAATGGTTCCGAGAAGCTGGGTCCTCTATAAGCTGTCGCCTTTGCTCGGGACACCAAAATTAGTTCGATTGTATGTCTAGAGAAGCCATTTCTCAATTATGCAGCTAGTTGGCTACCACTTACCGTTTATCACGAGTTTCTGAAAGCGTCTGCTTAACAAATTGTCACTTATCGTATGCGAAAGACGGTTAATAACAATTTAAATATTTCTTTAACTACTGCACAATGTTTTGACAGAAAAAAGGAATACATTCAGCGCTTTGTTGTTGACACAGAATGTCTACACAGATAATGGAGACATTGTTGATGTTGATGAAATGCAATTTATTTTTCCCCATTAAGAGTGACATTATTTTTATAAAAAAAAGCTTCAAATTTGAACTGCCGGCCTTCACCTTCACTATAAATCGTCACTACTACAAGTCTACAAAGCAACAACCACTACCACCACCTGTCATAGAACTGGCACAACCGGCTGAAAAGTAATGGTGCGGCGAGGGCAACTGAATCTGAACACAACCATATAGCGATGGATGATGACTCATTTTTGGTGACTTTTAGGTCTTCCCCTTGCCTGTTGTACACTATGTATTCCCTAGAATGACTTTGCAAGAGCTTCTTATTATCTGTCAACGGATAGATTTCCTGTTGCGTTGAATAAAACGAGATGTAAACAAGTTTTCTTTTTAGTTTTTCTCTCTTTCACTATATCCGGCCGCATATTCTCTCCCATCTTTTCTCTGTGTACGTACGAGTATCTTGCAATCGATAAATTTTCTTTTAGCTTTTCTGTATCCACTACGACGACAGAATGTATCTACACAGCTGTTTGGGTATATCGCATGCATTTTGAGAGATGCTTTCATGTTTTCTTTTCTCGATTTTCGTTCTCTTTTCTTATTTTATGTTTTATTTATGAATTTTCTTATATTAAAAATGATTTTCTCTATTTATAGACCAAGGGAATTGTGCCATTTGTAAAGATACTTTGGGGGAAAGATACTCGTACAAATTGAATGGATATCTGTCCATTTGGTCTGCGGATTAAATTAAAAATAGATAAATTGCTGCACGGATGGGGGGGGGGGGATAATTCTCTGCGTGTTTTGAATTAATCTAGTAATGAGGTATTTTAATTTGTGTTGTTTTGTTAAGTGGGGTTTGACTGTTGTAACCTGGAAAGCCATGCAGTACAATAAGAAAGTGAAAGATAACGTACACAAGGTTTTTGCATATTTTTTTGTAATAGAAAGTGTTGCTTTTGTTTTGTGACGCGTTCTCTTATTCGCTTTTGGGTATATGTACCACCCTGTGCTTAGAAACTGAGGTCAGTGGTGTAGAAAAGGGTAAAGGGTTGTTGTCAATGCGGATAGGTGTGCCTTCCCTTGACTCTGCAGAAGTCGTTGCACAAGGTGAACAGTCTTTGAGTGTCAGGTGGTAATAAGGTTTTCTGCTTTTAGAGACTATTTCTCTTGTGTTGCAGAAATCAAGCCACAGTAACCTGTTAGAGATTCCCAAGGGACATCACCTGTGATTTAACCTTTCAACTGTATTAGCGAGAGTGATGTATTTAGTTACGAACGTAGGCGCGTTGATGGAGAAAACTTAAACGAATCAAAGTGAAGGCCGAAAGGAATTGAACAAGAAAAGTTCAAGGTCCTGTTCAAAGCAATTAACTTTATCTAACCTACACTCAGCTAAGTAGTTCTTGGCTCTGGTTTAGATGCACCTCTCTGCTGTCTTACTTAGGGTGTCGCTACAGTCCGGGGTGTACCTGGGTCTCAACCAACAAGCGTCTTCAGCGAGCTCGATCTTTAGCTAGCTGTCTCCAGTTTCGCTCGCTAAGTTGGTTGAGGTCCCCTTCAACTTGCGTGCGCAACCTGAGTTGCGGTCTTCCTCCACCGCGCTGTCCCTCGAGGGCGGATTCGAAGATTTTTCGGACCGGAGCATTGGTGTCAATACGCTCTACATAAGTCGATGTCGCTGTACAGCCCGTACAGTTCGTCTTTGTATCACTCACCGTCTATGCAAACGTGACCTCTGCTCTCTACTGCTTCTAAAAAGAAGTGGCTTTTCGTATAACTCGCAGTGAAGTGTGTGATAACCTTGCACGACGATTATCCTTTGACTAGTGTCTTATAGATATGACGTTTGACGCAAGACTTTTAAATCATTTTATTGTCCGTGGTGCATAGGACGTCAGTTGTGGAGTTTTCCCTCCAATGAACTCTATTCTTCCTTTACTGGCGCACGTCTTCTGCCTGACTGGGTGGGGGTATTCCATTGGGTGGTATATTTCGCAACGGAATTGTCATTGCTTCGTATGGTTTGTCCGATTTACAGCTTCCTGATACGTTCTCATGTGGAGCTGTTCATTTGAGATGCGGTTCGGCTACGAAGATTTCAACATACACGTGACAGCAGTCACTTGGTCACTTTCTAAGTACATACTACACTCGTAAAGAAGTGCTGACTCAACGTTGGAACAGAACAGTCTCAGCTTGGTTTTAGTGCACTACACTAGTTTTCCAGATTTTAAATACAATTCTGAACGCAGTGTTTCCTCTGCCGCCTACTGTTGTCCACTTCCAGTTCGGTGACATCTCCGTTCGAAATCATACTTTCTAGATGAAGAGATCGGTAGACATTTTTGACCCCAAGTCCAGTAATGTTTAGTTGATTCTTTAAGCTCGACTATCAGGATCTGACTTTGGCCTAAATTTCAGTGAGAAGAGCTTGAAAATTGGTTCAGAATGTGTTGCTTTTGCGTCTTCTTAACAAGACTTAACCTAATGCTACTTCAGTTTCCATTGCCCCAACACTCGCGATGTGGAAACAACATCATAAGGGTATTCATAGCCCCTTGAGCGCGAGTGAATTCTACGCTGAAGTCTATGCGTTTCAAGAAGGTTAAGCAATACCTTGAATGTAACGGAAAGTTGAACACATTAAGTCTTACTTGGCTCACAAGCCATAATGAACTTGTTCGAGAGGCCACCTGGATGTGTTTTCGATAAGGGGCTTCTATCACTAGACTACTTGTTGATATTCAAATGTGCCACCACGGCTCTGGTAACCTCGGACGGGATTTCCAACTTACTCGTCCAACAACTTAGAGCTTTGAATAAAGAGAAGGACACAATCAACGTTTATGTGTGTTAGCTTGATCCCTTATGAGTGAGAGGGCAGAACACGTGTCTGTGATGCGGATGATACTCTCTTCCTTCGCCTCTGGGTCTCCCTTTTTTCTTGCAGAGTGAATGCTTCATGCACCATCAGGGGTGACCAAGTTCCTTCAGTGTGTCGGCCTCTTACTAACTAAACCCTCTCTATCTTCAGGCGAATCAACCCTGGAACTGCTTCTTACATTACTTCAGGGTGTTGCTACTTTTTCTGGTCCCTATGGGCTCCAATCTTCTATGGTCTTGACGGATTTATGTCTTGTTCTCTTCTCTTTACCTTTAGCACTTCATCGATGTAGGAGCATAGTCTGTTCCAGTTTTTTTCACTCCGCCTACTTTCGCTTCTTACTTACTTAGGTGGCGCTATAGTTCGGGGTGAATCTGGACCTCAGCCAATAAGTCTCTGCAGTTAGCCTGTTCCTTAGCTAACCGCCTCTAGTTACGCACTCCAAGTTGGTTGGTTGAGGTCCCAGAAATGATTTGAGAAGATGCTTAGCCTTGTTGCGTGCTTGTCTATGAGGCGGTGCCCAATGATGACATTTATTGTAACGATGTCCAGTGCCATTAAGGGAGATCAAGTCAAATCTACTTGGTAGTTTGGCACGTCGTACGATTGGACCTTCTAAGGTTCGTTTTATTGATTGCATTGAGCTTACTTTGATTTTGCATTTCTGCAAACGCTTGGCGTTTCCAGCGAGAAACTTCGTGAGTGAGGTTGGCCAGGCTAGCCCAAGACTTCCACTTTCCCTGGGCAGTGTATTTTACTTGAAGAAGCTTAGATGCAAGGAAATGGTCCGCATTTCTACGAGTTAGCAGTTGCAGGTTCCAACTCCTGATGAGTCAAGTTCCTGCGTAACGTGTATCTTTCACAAGATCAAGCTCAACGGTACAACGGTAATGTGCAAGTGTCATCATTTCATTCGTTAGTGACTCAAAGTAAACTGAAATCACAGTACCTACAGACCGATGAACATCTCGTAAAGCCAAATATCGAACGAAATAAATGAAAAGTGGCACATGCTGTACTCGTGTGTTGCGTCATTTAATCGAAGCTGACTCTGACGCATAGGTTTACATTGGTTTAACCCAAAAAAACATGTAACGCGACACATACCCCACAGTGGACCAAGTGTAGAAGTGGAACTTAGTGACAAGTTTGGTTGCAAATTAACTACACGCCGTGACGGTTAAAATTAATTGCAAAACAGTTAAAGGCAAGTGACAGACAGTCTCTGTATTCTCACCAAGACTTGGGTCGTTTTAACATGTAACATCAGCTTTAGTTTTGTTGCATAATCCACTCTTATAATGTAAATAAATGTAATAGTTCTTTGAGGTTGAAGATCATCTGTCAAATGTCACGTCAATTTTATTTTATGTGTTAAATCATCCCTCTGTTTTGGACCATTTTGTTGAGACTGAACAGAGATGGATCAAAGTTGTGTCAGATGTGTTCGCTCCCATGACCAGTGAGATCATGGATAAAGCCTTATGCTGGTTTAGCTCTTAGGTCACTGGGTGTAGCCTGACAAAACTTCTGCTGTTTACCACAAATCTCAGAATCAGATCCATTTCATTCACAACCTCAGTAAGACTGTGCTAAGAAACTGAGTTTATCGTTCCGAAACTGAGCCTCAGGCTTTCTACCATTGAGGAATGGAAGAGCGAATTCAACAAACATAACTATCTTCACTGACAAGTCTACTATGTACCGCGAACTCGCTGCGTAGATATATCCAATTCCTTCCGCCTGCTCGACTCAGTAATGAAGGAGGTGACAAACTGCACTTAATGAATCCCTAGCAGAACATGTGCTTTTTGTACGACGATTCTACCCAGCACGGAATACCTTCTCATTGTCGAACATGCATTTGGGATTCCCTTCAACACCTACTGTTGTAGCTTGTATATTTCGGCTGAAACTGTCCAGTTCTGGCTAGAAATAGACAAAGCAAAATGGGCAAACTATTCTTCAACAGTCTAGAAAAATTGTCCAGTGGCGGCCCATGCGCCCACAACAAAACAAAACAACAGGCCACTCGAGATCGTAGTATTCAAACCATAACTCCGTGCTTGTAATCGAAGAACCTATATCTCAACCAATTCTCCTCGAGACCTCCAAAGAAGGCCTGCGAAAGAATTGGGGATCAAAGACAGCCTGGGGCAGATGGGGTCAGTAAAAAATGTTTGTGTCACATATATGACCAAAAGAAGCTGCATCCTACAAATAAGACAGACCTTGTAGTTCTAACGAATTGTCCATGGGCTGCGTGTCAGCATAGCAGCAAGGAAAAAGGGGACTCTTTGCTCCATTCAAACAAGAGGACCGCCACGATCTGCAAGCTTAAAGAAGTCAGAACCTTTCAACTGAAATCACACTCAACTAGCTAAAGGCGGGTGGAGAGGTCGGTAGTTCCAAAAGATTGCAGCAATGTCTAGAAGAATTACAGGAGTCACAACCCTGGACCGGCTTATAATCCCTAAGAGTCACCTTTTTCAAAGTTAGAAACATGGCAGATTTCAAATATAAAAAAGAGAATCAAAATATCCTTTGAAGGCAGTTATCGAAGAATCATTGTTGTTCAGTAGCCTTGTTGCGTCACTGTTCCATCTTAAGACACCGATTTTGAGTGCAGACAACCCTTAGTTGAGCGCAGTTTAGAGAATTGAATCCCCTCTAGATCGAGTTGCGAGTGGACTCGAATACAGGTTCAAATAGCCATTGGCATTGGAATGAGAGAATTTAAAGTTCCAAGACCCGTTTGCAACCCGTCTCGAGGCATGCGACCCATCCTTACGCCTATTTCATACTCCTAAGGTCCGGGGTGGAACTGAGTGTCAGACAATTGAACGAATAAAAGTTTGAATTTTGTCAGAAGCGCCTCGTTTATCACCTTACTTCAGCTTAAGTTGCAACGACTGCGATGTAAGAAATTCCCAAATTAGTCATGCGATACTTTTTGGAGCTTCACAAGATGACTCACACACATTTCTATGCTCCAAGTAACAAAAAGCCTATAAAAAATGTTAAGTAAATCCACAGTATTCCAAAGCCGACAGTAAACAAAGTCCTTAAAAGTGTAAATGAAATATAATGAGATGTGTAGATAGCAACGCTAAGGGGGAGGGCTCCAGATAGACACAATTTTACGACTGTGATGGATGTAAAGCCTCTAGCTTGATTGCTAAAAAGTTTGGCAATTAAAAAGGTAACAATGTGCAAATATATACCGCTAATTTAATTCTGACAAGTTGTTCCTAACGAATTGTATTGATAAATCTTCTGGCGGGTACCTAACATCGTAAAATATGTCAACAACGTGCATAAATGTATCTCTTAACTGATGACTGTGCAATTTTGTGTAACTGGGGAAAATTGAAAATTCAGATAAGAGGTGATGATTAGATTAGGATTTGGTGGGTTTTAGACCAGGAAGTGGGAAGATTGCTGTTGTATTTCAGTGATTTGATCCGTTTCATCAAAACGAAGTATTAATGTTGTAATGGAGGAAGCACATGGCTTCGAATGTGTTTAGGTTAAGTTGGAGTGTCAGGCTGCAGTTTGCAACCTCACTTAGATAATGTCCTTTGTGTTACCACATCGATCTGTACTTCAACCAGAATTACCATCCACAGAACCAACCGGAGCTTGCTAAGGAGGCTGCCTTTGCTGATATCAGTCAGTTCGCTTAGGTTGTGAAGGAAGCTGGCACCTAAGTGTGCTCTTCTTCGAGCTGAAAGGGCCAGGCATGTACAAAGAGAGTGGAGAATTGTCTCCTTCTCCTCCTTGTCCATGCAGCCTATTGGCGTGCTTGCCGTTGGTGTAGTGTCCCGTAATGATACCTACTAAGTTGCTTATGAGCAGTCTTTTCTGTCCAGCTTTGACCAAATCTGAGGCCGGTATTACCTTCTGTCCGCCTGTGATTGGCGATATGGATCGCGTTCTTTTAAAGTAGCAATTTGCAGGTGGTTAGAGGCATGCTTAAATTTCCCTTTTCCGGAAGAATTGGTAAAGTTGTGCCCTTTCTGTTCGAATGTGTCTGGCAATGCTGTAGCAAGACAGCAAACACTGACAGGAAAATCTTTCAAATCTGTCAAGCTGGAAGCCATCTTGTACTTCGAATTTTTTTTTTGGACGCGATTATATCCCGAAACGATAGTTATTAGAAACCCGCGTTTACAGCAGCGCAGCGTACCACCCTTAACACATTTTAATCGAACAAGTTGAAAAGATATTGTACGCAGGAATGGAGAGGATGCGAGGATATTTCCGAACCCTAAAATTGTGTCGTTTGCCCAAATTCATATCAACTCAGTAAGAGCAATGGAGTTTCCATTCATCGGGCGCTTGTTCTGTCTATGCCGTAGTGGAAAGAGGTGGTGAGCAAAGTTGAGAGGAAAGAAAACACAAGGAGGGTTTATCCCCTTACTAAACCACAATCTAACGCATAATAACTAAAAAAACTAGAATAGCATGCTCCTTAAACTACGGCAAGTCAAGATGCTTCTCAAAAACATTAAGCTCGATCACTCAAGAATGCCATCCCCGGCCTGAGCGCACTCATAAATGCCTGTGGATAGCGCTGCATGTCAAAGTAATCATTCATGAGTGATCGTGGATGCCCAGCTTTAGCAAGAAAGGATCTAAATTGTGTTTAAGTTTGAACAAGCATAGGCGATGGCTCCTGACGGGGCTTTCTACTGAACATTGTAGATGGAGGAAGTATCTTAAGGGATTGGGCTTAGAATTTGGAGCAATAAACTCAAGCTCTAGACCGTTTATTTAATAGGAAACGCTTTCGACAAGAAAGGAACTATCTTAGTTTCTACTACGCTCATTAGACCCGCTGCATATTCTTAAGCGTATTGAGTGTGTTTGACGGTGCCTCGAACTGCGCAGGTTTGGGCCTAATCGGGGAAGAGAAACAGACAAAACCTGAGTTTCTCCAACCACTAGTGCTTCTGGGAAATTTCCTTAAAAAAAAAGAAGAGACCTGCAATCTCCAAATGAAGAGTTAAGGTAATGTGATGTATCGTGTCATCAAAGTCTGATCTTCATGGATTCATTGTGAATTCCGATACCTATTTTTACCCATCGTTCGCCTTCCTGAACTATCCCGAGCGTTGAGCCAGTCGGCGTTTTTGATAAAGTGAACAAGGCTTTTGGCATCTTGTTGTGCTAGGTCGCCATGTTTGTCAAAAAGGAAGGCACTGAGATGGGTCTGTCTTTTGAGAGAGAGCGCTGGACAGGTACAGAGGAGATGGAGGATTGTTTCTTCATCATCGTCGCTGCAGCTTCTGTAGGATCCATTCATGTCTGTTTATAGGGTAGGGTCCTGTGATTCTAAGAAGTCTTTTGGTCTATTAAAGGCTAAATATTAGTCTGGTTGTTTGGCAGGTTATACCATTTGATCGCCTTCGATTGGTTTTGCATTAAGCTAATGGTACTCCGAGATTCTCTTTATCAGGAAGAATGTGAATTGTTCCAAGCTTGACGAGCCCATCGGCCTTATAGTTCCCTGGAATGTCTCTGTCTCCCGGTACCCAGTAGAGGAGTATGTTAAATTGCTCTGCCATCTCCACGAAAGATTAGTGCCAACTGAGAACTGTTTTTGATGTTGCAAAGGCTGATTCCAGAGATTTTTAGCGGGAGGATATTCCATTCCACCTCCAAGCCAAGACAGGGCTTCTTTTATCGCCATAATATCCGCCTGGAAGACGCTATAACGCTCTGAAAGACGAAAAGAGAGATCTTCATACACCGATTTTAGGGTTCCTTCGTCAGCTGTGTTGGCTTTTCCAGCGATTTCTCATGGAGATTGCGACTTCGAATATTTTGGGATGATGTAGGTAATAATTGAGACTTGGCCACTGTGTCTACTGGTGCATTGTGAGATGGCTCTAGGTGCCATTTGTTTACCATAGATGTCTAGGGGAATAAGATCCAGGAACATGTCCAAAGCGTCGGTGGGTGTTAATCATACTGAATCTATAGGCCTTTGGTTTCGTGGTTGACAGAACGCCCGGGTCTCTGAAGAAGTGTGCACCTATGAGGAAGTATGTCGTCTCCTTTTCCGCGTCGATAGCGCCAAAAACCCTGTACGGGTCCGTAAAGTAATACTTAAACGCATTCTCCTTAGATGGGCTGCCAACAGGTTGTGGGCTGTGAGGATACTAATCACTAGTGCAATCGGCAATGGTTTTGAGGGTCGAAAGCCAGAACTGCTTTCAGCTTTCACCCGATTGGATCATTCTGCAGCCCGGTACCAAATAGAGTGACCTTTTGCGATTTTAGCTTGAAAATGTAAGCTCATCGCGACACCTCTTTACTAGTTTTGACGTCTAGATCGTGGCTGAACCGTCCGGTAAGGACTTCAGGCTATCAAGTTCTTCTGAGTAGATTCCAGAGTCTATCTCTTCATCCAATTTCCCTTTCAACTTTCTTTTAATGAGAAGACTGTCTCAAAGTTTAAGTCGAAGTCTGGGTTTATAACTTCGTTCATGGTTTAAGTTGTTTTCTCCAAATGAGAGCACAATTGATCTCTTTTAGGTCGTATTCGGGGTTTACCCTCTTAACTCAACAATTCTGGTCGTTGGTGGCCGAATCATCGATGATCTTCTAGACGGACATTCTTTAAATCCAAATGATTGCAGCGAGAGTCAACTTTATTCGTTAAGTCCCATCAGACAACAATCCTTGGAACCAGAAGATCTAGACTGACAGTGAAGAACAGCGGTTCCCAATCTTTTTAAGTCATGGAGCACTTTGCAAGAAAAAAATTGTCGCACAATCGAGCGTTGCCCGTATGCCAATGGTACGGTGTCTAGTTCATATGGAATTCGATTTGCGTGGAGCACTTGATGAAGCTTAGTGGATCACCAAGTGTTCTGCGGAAACCGGTTGTAGAGAAACTTGAGAGGGAGTTTGATTGAAATCCGTCGTCCTTGTGACATTTCTTACATTGAGCAGCTTGAGACGAAAGGGAAACGTCCTAAACTCTTCTGTCTCTTGCTGAATAAATGCCTTGCTGAGGATCAATCCAAATCAACCAAAGACTAAAGTACATCCAAGGGAGTCATTGTTTTCCACAGGACTTACCAAACTGCCCACTAACATGTTGACCCCAAAAACCAAACCAAAAAGAGGTTTTCCCCATGCATTAAATCATTAAATTCCCATTATACCTTCACATTACCCTCGAAATGTTTGTCCTCGAATTGGATTTTAAGGACACAAAATGAAATGTTGTTAATTAAAACAATTTAATGACTGCCATGGCACAGTGAACAAAAAAAAAAAAAAAAAAATCAATCAAATGGCCGGAATGCATGCACAATCCGTCGCTGACCTCCATTCGTTGAATAGGTTTTTCTATTACACGCTCTTTGGTTGTCCTCGCGTCCTTTTTTTTTTTTTTTTTTTCTATTATATTCTCTGTGCATTTTTTCGTCTGACAAGAATTGACCTCCACCCGTACAAAAAAAAAAAAAAAACCAAGTTCCACAACATGGAGTTCTATTGCACAAACAAAGATTGCTCACACCAGGGAATGGGTATGTCATTGTGCCCACTTCCCCTACAGAGTTCAACCGATGGCAGTCTGAGAGTGAGTGCTGGTGGCAATGGTGATGGTTTCAATATTGATTTTTTCAACTAGCATAATGTGTTGCTGTTGCTAGTGATTCAATGGCGGCTTGGACAGCCTTGACTGCAATATTTTTTTTTAATTGCCTCGTACCTACCACAGCTGGCGGCAGCAGAGGGGTGGTACTTAATGCCAGTTACAGACAGAGATCGTCATATATTGAAGGTTAGGTTTTTCTTCGTTTTGATTTTGATGATTTCACCATCTCAACAAAAATGCAAAAATGTGGTCTAGTGATGAATAGGAGTTGAGTGTTCTGAACGGAGCAGGATGAGATAAATAACAGACATTAGGTGGCATTCTACAGAGGGGTTGGGATGTTAAGAGTGTTGTAAAACTATGTCTTCCCTTTCGGGGATGTATAGTGACTTCATCTACTTTTAACCTTGAATATGAATACTACTGTCCTCCAACGTAGTTATCCTTGTAATCCTTGAATAAAGAGAAAGAAAATTGATGTTGGTATTCTGTCAACGAGGCATTTGAAGTGCCAAATTCATAAGTGATTCTCAACTTTGAGCGATTTAAAGAGCTGCTTTGACTCAGCATATTCCATCATGCTCTGTGAAAGTTTAAGGCCGATCTATAGAATTGGAAACGTGACTTTGAACTTTATAACCAAAGATTGCCCGAGAAGAAGTCGTTTGGAGCCGATCTTTTGCCTCTAATTATGCAGCAAATTGAATGGTTTCCTCACCGAGACATTTGATGACGAAAAAGGATTAAGACAATACGTCGTGCTGTGTTATGTGACATCGAACTTGAGCGAACCAGAGGAACATGTGTGTTCGAGAAGGAATTCACATCGCTTGACACTGCGGTTTCACTTCAGAATCCTATTGTGCCTTTCCTTATGTTTTTCAGATGAGTTTTTTCATTCCAGAGAAGATCAGGAAGTTAAGGAACTTCCCTGGGTGAAAGCTGTTCCACTGGAGCAACTTCGTCGTCAAGAATTCCCTTTCTGAATTTTGAGCATGCTTTTCTTGGTGTATTAAGCCAGGCTTCTCTGGATTTCTGCATGCAAAGACCTTACATTGACATTGTTGGCAGAACTCAACGAACTGTCATTGGTGCGTCTATTGAAGTGGATAAAGTGGGCTTAGAAGTGAACGAAGGCAAAACTTGGTATTTGCTGTCAACAAGATGGGCCACCTAACATCGACAAATCCGAACCAGAATGTAACTCTCGAAAGCCTGAGTGTGGGACTTGAAACCACCTCATGCACTGCATTGTATTGTCGCACCTACTGGTTGTCAGTGTTTTTTAACTTTCTTCAATGTGCATCTGTTTATGTGTGGTTATGTTGTCTGGGACAAAGGTCTCGCCCAGTTTCTCTTCCAGCATGTGCCGATCTTTATTCCGCGGACAATGAACCATGGCTTGCTTTGCGTCTTCATTTATTGCCATGCACCTTAGCATGGTCTGATAGAAGCTGCGTTAGGTAAAAATTTAGCTCGCCATGTCTCCTGTTGGTGCGTCGATGTTGGGGAAGCTCTGTGTGTCCATCTTCCTTTATCTTGCTTTGCGTCTTCATTTATTGCCATGCACCTTAGCATGGTCTGATAGAAGCTGCGTTAGGTAAAAGTTTAGCTCGCCATGTCTCCTGTTGGTGCGTCGATGTTGGGGAAGCTCTGTGTGTCCATCTTCCTTTATCAGAGTGGTCTCATCTTTGCTGCCATTCCTGTAGTTTTATTACCCTTGACGTTAACTGGGTATCGTTTGGCGTTGTCAGAGTTGTTGCCGACATTATACTGCGCTTCTTTTGCAAGAAGATTGATTGGAACCTTACTCTGATGGGTGGCCTTCGTCTTACTCCTGGATCCCCTTATTCTCATGCTATTGGCCCATATTAGGACCCGTAGACCAATATCGACGCGACACACTTGTAAAAATTAGTATTTTTCTGCATTTTGACCCACCAATCCTTGGGATGGTCATTGCAGCGGTTGCCCTTGCTCCCTTAGCAGCTGCATACTGCAGGTGTTTTTCAAAAGTTAGCATTGCATCTATGGAGACTCCGAGGTACTTTATTTCCGACTTGGAAACCACATTGTGGTCGTTGTGGTCGTTCCTGTTAAAGTCTCCACGACTTCCCGGTTTCTCTCTGCAAGTTGTACTCGAACTAGCTTAATAGCTTTTTTGCGATGGTATTTTAACTCTTCAAAGCTACGGTCGAGTCCTCCACCTTATTGGATTCCACAGTAGTGGACCTAGTATAGGGCCCTGTGGAACACCGTTTGTAACGTTGTACTGCCTCATTTCTTTTTTTGTGTCATACAGGAGTAGCTTATTTTCGAATATGTCCCGCAAAATCTTGTGAAGGAACTCGAACACCCTTTTGGGATTGAGTGCCCGAACTAAACTTTTCCAATTTGCGGTGTTGAAGGCGTTTTTCACGTTCAGAAGACAACTGAGGGGACTCCATATAAGACCCTTATTATCCCAGGTCATCTGTATGATGCTGGACTCTATCGAAAGCATATGAAGAGATTTTTGTTCAGTTTGAGCAAATACTCGTTCGTCCCGTTTGCGTTCAAAGACAGGTTCAATGGCGACTTATAGGAGTTGCAGACAGAATCGACCCCAAGATTTCAACCGGCGGAGTCTTTGAATCAAACCCGGGACCATGCAGTAGAAGATTATCTTCCACTAGGTTGCACGCACAATTAAAAGAGGACCTTAACCAACTTGGAGAGCGCGACTGGGGACAGTTTGCTAAAAACCAGTTCTACACGTCGTAGTTGGTTGAGGTTCATTACTACTTGGTCGCGTCAACTAAAGTGCTCTTCTGAATGTATTCGAAGAGTCTCTGTGTGCTGAGTAGTGTTGTCTATGTTTCGCATGGACTCTGACTATCTTGACTAGGTCTTTGTTTCGTTCTAGTTGAGGTAAATAACTTAAGCGAACAACTCAGTGTCACATGGTTGCACCTTAACTCAAACACATGAGAACTTCCAACTTTTGAATTCCAGTCCCGGTTTAGACAAAACAGGAGGTACATCCGTTTTGAAAGACGGTTTTCTATGGCGTAAGTCACGATGTCTGTTTGTTGGCTGAACAGTAAGTCAGTCTAGGAGCAGAGACTAAATGGAGACACTGTAGACTCACTTATGGAACTGTCTCACGACACTAGACATCCATGTCCTTCCTGAGACTATTCTGCTCAAAAGTGTATCCGTTCTCTCTTTGCCATACTGTTATTAAATTAATTGAATAACTTGCGAATGGTTGAAACATTAAAACGCCCTCACCATCCACAAGCTATTACATTCCGGAACTGACTTCACCTCTCCTTATCCTCGAACAAAGATCTATAGAGAACGAGAGACACGCAACTAGAACGAACGACTTTACTCTATAGGATTTGTTTATCTTGGGGTTAAAAATAGTTTTTCTTTTTATTTCTTTTGTTTATATTTTGCAGCATTCAGTCGTCATACAATAGCGTGCACTTGCTTTCAATGGCATTTTCAGAAACTCACAGAACTACCCTTATGTGGATTTGTTTTTTGCTAGACAGGCGGCGGCGAAAGGTGGTTGGTCATATGGCATAAGGGTTTAAGTAGAACAAATTGAAAAGCACCTCCATCAACCCTACTGCTTGTGCAATCTATAGAACACACGAGTACATGTGTGATGTATTCAAAACGGTAATAGCAAAGCATAACACTTTACAATGTTTTCCTTGCCGCTCCTACAGCATAACCCCCTTTAGAGACCCACAGTCTTCCTGTTTTCAACGAAAAGAACTTGAACTCTACTTATTTTCTTTTTAAGGGACAGAGGTTGTGTTGGTAAATCGATCGATGGTGGCAGTAGTGTGTATTGTGCAAGGACTATGTTCCAGAATACGAGTAGTAATTGCATTTTTTTTTTTAGGTTAGAATTTATAATGATATCAAGTGGAGTTGGCTTGAGAACTTGGAGTGGTGACCATTTTTGAATTTTACCCTACGAGGGAGTAGCGACTCATTTATTTTAAATTTTAATTGTTTTCCACGCGCCACTGAACGTTTATTTATAGAGTAAAACCAACACGGAATGCGGTTACTCATTACGGGCTCTAATGATGGTCTCTTTTTTTTTCCCAACTCCCGTATTCCATGGGGAAATAGGAGAATGATTGCGAGAATAAGATTATTTTTCCTTAAAATTTTAAACATTTCGTGTC
Organism: Criorhina ranunculi; assembly: GCA_951813785.1. Classification (NCBI taxonomy): domain Eukaryota; kingdom Metazoa; phylum Arthropoda; class Insecta; order Diptera; family Syrphidae; genus Criorhina; species Criorhina ranunculi. The sequence continues at coordinate 33,207,707 of OX638383.1, read as the reverse complement.
GATTGTAGACCGTTTGTTTGTGGAAGTTAAATTTACCAATTTGAACATATTCCTAGCTACAAACGGTAGGAGCTTTCGAAAATAAAAATTTACTGTTTCTGAAAAGGATTTTGTGATAAAGTGCCAAGTTTTTGTTTTTATTTTTATATTCTTTCATGATTCCATTGTGTTTTAACCTTAAAGTGAAAATTGACAGCTGCCAGGTCTGAGCATTTCAATGGCCGACTCGATAAAAATGTCACCATCACGTTGGACTTCCATCACATTGCCGGAAAGTGTAAATTCACTGTAAGAGCACTGCGACCCCTGTAGATCTTTTGTGTTCACCCGACTTGGAGCAATAGTCGATGAGGTACTTGACTTGGAGCATTTGTTCCAGTCTTGTTGCCTTTTTGAGTGTTTTGACAGTTGGCAGGCAAACAGGTTTTTTTTTCTGATTTAGTGCACCACATTCCTTGAGTAGAGGTCCTGGGGTTCCCTCAGCAGCTCTGCAAAATCTGTAGTCTTCGCCAGATTTCTGAGGTGTTCCTTAGATCTACAGTGACCCATAAGGAAGCCTGTTTTTATTGATCTTTATGCAGTGCTTACTGCTTTTCTAGTTATATTATCCGAGAAGATAGGTGGCTTCTCCCAAAGTATGACTCTTTTACAATATTTTTCCTTCGTTAGCTCTTGTCGTACCTTATCTGGTCCATGTCAGTAGATCTAGTCCAATTAAGACGGTCTCTGATCCCTTTTTTGCCAGTTCAATGGTTGCTTCTTTTCCCTCTACCCCCAGGTGGCCTGGTACCCAATAGAGGACACCCTTTTAGCTTATCTTGGCAAGACATTCCCACACCAGTTTAGACCTGATTTTATAAGAGCTTAGCACTTGAGTAGGAGCCTGGCTTTGGACAGTATCCAGGATATTTCCTATCGAGGTTAACTTTAGTGTGTCTTTTGAACGTGGAGACCTCTGTTTAATAAAAACTTGGGGATGCTTCCATGACTTCTGTGTACTTGGTTATGCTTGTGGATGTCCGTGTATCACTTTATGATGCTTTTACTGTTGCATTCTCTTTTACTGCTCAGCTTCGTGTTGAATCTTCTCTCGAAGCAGTCTTTAGTGGGTGTTCGTTTCTGGAGTATAGTGGTGGAATCGCTGCCAAAGGGAAATGTTGACTCGAATGGGTCCAAAGTGAGCCATCGGGGTACAAATGCGTTCCTTTGATATACCTACAACCTAAGCCATCTCTATGACCTTGTTTCGATGGTCCTACCACGGTTACAAATGGTAGAACAATGTTTGGTTTGATAAGATAGGTGCCCTGTAGGGGACTCACTTAGGCTCAAGGCCCATTGTGATGCCTAGAGAATTCGTTATGAGGACAAATTCTACCCATTGAACCATTTAGAGTTGTTAATGAAGGACAGGAGTTTACGTATGGCGGCTTGGCTTACGTGACTGTTAGAGTTCCTGTCAGTTGGGAACGCTGCGTCAGTGAGCTAGTGATAGGGAATCAAGTGATTTGGAGCGGACTCTACCATTGAAATGTTAGGGAAATATTCTTCTGCTGTGAAATAGCGCTGGACATTGACAGAGGAGATGTAGTCTGTCTCTGCCTATCTACAGCTTCTGCAAAATCATTGAAGAGTGCCTCTGGTCTTGTGCTGTCTTATTAGACAGTGACCTATAATGTGAATTTGTGTTTTGTTGAGAGTAATAAGCTTACTTGACTTTTGGTTATCTATCTCAAGTCAGATAAGTCTGGTTGAATGACACGTAAGACCGTTTTTGCATCTAGACTTGTTCAACGATGAATTTTGTTGTATTGTTTGCTATGCTCAAGCCCCTGGTATAAGGGGGAATTACTGGGGTGGTGGTAGCAAGTCTGTCAGCTTTGTAGTTACTGAGGATTTCACTGTGTCCAAGCACCCAGCATACATGAATGTTGAATTAGTCAGTGGTCTTGTTCAAAAATGATAGGCAATCGAGGACTGTTAGGGAATTGTTAGTGACATTTGATAAGGATCTTAAAGCTGTTTGGAATCCCTTTTGAAGGAGTTAGACGAGCGGGCTTAATCAAATTTGTTTGGTAGATCACAGAATTTGCATAAGATACGGGAGTGAAGCCATAGAATTCGATTACGACACGATACTTGATCTCATGCCTACAAAAACACTGACGCACACTGTCAAACTAATAACCGCTTCAAGATAAAGTTCAAGCATTTTTAAAGTATCCAAAGCCATCTACCATCATGGACCTACGTCGCATTCTTCGAAACGTTAACTACTACAGACGGTACATACCCAACTGTGCCCACATTCAGGCACCACTAAACGGATTCATTAAAGATCTCAAGAAAAACGACAACTGACCTGTTCTCTGGACTCCAGAGACCATAGAAGCATTCAACAGTTGCAGAAACAGCATCATCAAGGCAATTGAAGCACTATTGATCTTGACAACGGACGCATCTGAAGAAGCAGTTGGAACCAAGCTCGAGCAAATGCGAGACAAAGACCTTCAACCTATCGGACTCTTTTCCTGTAATCTGCCACCTACGCAAGGTCGGTACCGACCATGAACTGCTGCCGATTTACCTCGCTGTACGTTTTTTCAAACACCTTCTGGATGGCCGACACTTTGTTGTTCAAACAGATCCGCTGATATACGCATTCCAGCAGCGATCAGATAAGGCACCACAGCGACGGTTAAGGCAGTTAGATTTCATATCGCAGTACATCACGGACATTGTCCATCTATCAGGAGAAGACAACTCCATAGCTACCGCTTTGTCGCGCATTAATGGCATCAGCATGCCGCTTAAACTGGACTTACGTATACTGCGGTCTCATTAACTCGAAGACGCCGGATAGAATCTACACTGAAACTTCAAGAAATAACAATGGATTCGGACTGTTAGATATTCTGCGACATGCATCGGTACTTAGTTTTGAAGAGTAACGCCATCTTTCGAAAGATCCTCGTAGAAGTGTCATCTAATTGTTTACATCTTGTTATGTTGCCTTCAAAACGCAAAATAATCAAAAACAGACCCAGCAATAACAACGAACAACCAATCAATACTCGTTCTAATTAACCAAGGCGCCATCGACTTGTTTAGAAAATCTGAACTTCAAAAGTTTTTCAAAGTGTGTGTACTGTCGTCATCGATCTGAATTGCAAAATTGCCAGGGAATACGTACACAAAACTTGTTAGCAATTGCTATGTGTACACATAGAGAATCCCTTCGACAATTAGAAAACTATTACGAGTGAAAAACTTAACTGGAGAAATACTCGTTGGTAATTGAAAACAATTATTACGTTTGTATTTACAATTATTTAAACGTAACGCCAATAACATTCGACCTTTAACGCGATGTGCATTCTTAAACAATTGACAGCAACAAAAATCAAAAATAGCAATCCATGCCTAAAAATAACAAGCAAAAACTAAATAAATTTTTTTTTTAAAAATTATGTATGTAAACATAAACATCATCAAAATGGTCAGTGAAACGAAAATTTACGAGATCCATTCAAGCTGTTGAATGACAAAAACCTGAAGAATTGTCGGAGAGTGTCATATTTTCTGTTCGAAAATGAGAATTTATTTTTAATTTTGACGCACACCATCATGATGAATGGTGGGGGTGAATATTAATTTTGTTGCTGCGTAGCGATGGGCGTGATTTTATTAAGTGCAAACGAACCGAAATCTTAACATTATTTTACGTATTCACTTTATGCACGAAAGTGGGAAACACTTTTTGATTTCCATGTTTTTTTTCGAAAATTATTTCAACACTGTTGGCAACAGACTTGTCAAAAACTGCTGTCGACATGGAGCACTGAATGCAATCGATGTAAGAAGAGTCGTTTTGGTTTGACGAAATTTAAAGAATTTCTTGTTCTTTTTTGAAAAACAGGTTGTTGTTTCATTGTGGTTGTGGTTTGACCAGGAATATCCAAGAGATTACCATCTATGTATCTATGACGCGTTTTAAAAACCGATTTTATTGAGTTTATCAGTTTTTTAAAAAACTTTTTGCGCATCCAAAATCACTTTAAATTATTGGATTGGCAAGAAAGTAATATCGTTTTTTTTTTTTTTTATAAAAGGTTTTCCAATACGGACATAACAATTTTGCATTTGAATAAAACACAGAATAGTTGAGAAATCGGGCTGAAATTTATTCCAGGTGTACAGTCGGAAACGGATAAGTGCACAACCCATCGGGCTCGATTTTGTGTACACTTACCCGTTTTGTGCACTAATCCGTAAGTGCAAACTTCTGCACTTATTTTTAAACAATTCAGTTTCCTTGAATTCATCTGTTTTTTTTATTTTTTATTTATTTTTATTTTTTAATAAATATGCGATTGACGCATATGGCAATGCGACTGACGCATATGGCATTGCGACCTAAAAGATCTATTGTGCCTGGCGCCAGTTAGACTAGAAGATCCCCGATCATACTAATGAAGTTGAGGATAACTCCAGTCGAGGCAATACGAATGCACTCCGGTGTTAGGAATTCCTTGTGGAGAAAGCGTTTCCTAACGCTGTAGACCGCCACGCACTCAAATAGTACGTGTTCCTTTCCTGGCAAGTTAGTCTGCAATTTCATTGTTTTCAATGCCTTTGTGTCCAGGTATCCACCAGAGTTTGACTTTATGTCGCTTAGAAAGGTCTTGGAGAGCATTAAAGCAGCCTGAAACGGCATTTGAGCTGCAGTAATGGGAGCTCAGTGATTTGAGCGCTGCTTTACTATTGGTGAATATGTTGATGGTTGACCCCTTTATGCCGGAGTCGAGAATGATATTGGCGTAGGTAGTTCTGCCTGAAAGACACTAGGGCAGATTCTAAGTGCCTTTGAGACTTTGTGATTAGGGCCATAAGTTCCTATAGAGCGTTGGGGATTAGCTGCACAACATATTGCCACTTTTATGACAAAGACCAACAAGTGTCTCTAGGGCTGCCGCAGGGCAGGTTCGCATAGCTTCGGTAATGCCGAAATATTCTAATCTTTGAAGTAACTTTGCAACTTAAAGATGTTGTAGGCGTAGGTGAGGATAGTTCTTACTATAATGGTGTGAAGTCAATATGTGACCTTGGGCTTTAGATCCCAGGTTGTCGACGAATACCCTACCTACGTAGTATGAGTCGCTTTGGTTATTTTACTGTAAATGTGTGAGTTCTAGTTCCATTTTTTTTTTATTCAAAAACGGATCAAGATGCATATCGCAAATATTGATGTGTCGTGTTATATGAATCTCAGTCAATTCCATGTGGAAACCAATTATCGGACGAGTCCAAGACGTTTTAAGTGATTTTCAATTGTGTGTGATGCATTTAACCTTTTTGCAATCTCTCGCACAGTCATACGATGATCTGATTAAATTATGACTTTGATCTGGTCATCATCAACTTCAATTGGTTTACCAGAATGTTTCTGTTATCTTTGAGTGAAAAATCTTCAGAACGGTATTTCGTAAACCAATTCTGACACGGGCGTTCTGTTAAGCAGTTAACATCGTTAACTTCAGAGATCTCAGAACCTCAGCAGCTTTCTGTACTAACGGGTGTAAACAAAATAAAGCTCGAATTGCTTCTAAAGTAAGCTTAAAGTGACAGCTATTAAATGTCAAATGTCAGAATCAACAAAAATAACGCCATCTACTTGTAAAAATCGAAATTACTTTCTTGTCAACCCAATACTTACTTGAATTAAAGTGTCTTTTGGACCCTTAGTCACGAAGATAATATCGGTCAAGTGGCCGCCCGCCAGAGATGATTTACATTCGGGCTCGTTTCACAGGATTTGTCATGATTTTTCTCAAAACTTCTAAAGGAGAATTTAGGTCCGCTAAGGTCTGTGGGTTTGTATAGACCCTTGTAGATCCCCTTCCGAAATCCCAAACAAGAAAGTCTAGAATGGTCAGATCGTGCGATTTTGTGGGCCAGTGCCCATCGCCAAAATGAGAGATTAAGCGTCCGGGGAACGCTTGCTGCAGAATGTCAACTGTCGTTCGTGCTGTGTGTGCGCGGTTGTACCTCCTAGGCTAGAGTATAATCTGTCATGAGAAAGTTGTATCCGCCTCTCGGAGAGGACAATCAAATTGTAGGTCTCTTCCATTTACGGGAAAAATATAACATAAATGGTCGCAAAAAGGTAAGACTTGGCCTCTACGGGCTTTCGCGTCCAATCAAGCTCAGAAGTAAACCAATGGATTTATCAGGAGCTCATTTTAGACAGAAAACTTTAGTGAAATATAAAGAAGCAGTTTATTGTAATTTGACAGACAAGAGTATCTCCCGATAAGCCAATACATTTTATTGTAACGCATGTTCAGTTCCTCTTTTTTTTTTCTTTACATGCTGTTTCCAGCGCAGTTTTGCATCTAAGGCTGAGTTTGCATATTCTACTGCATTACCATTTATGAACACTGGGATATGCTGAACATTCTTATTGGTGAAATTAATATGGACCGACTTTAGGTCATTTAATTTAATTTGCCATTTTTTTTTTTGTCCATTTTGATATGTTATTTACTGCCATCTGTAGCTTTTTTGTCGCTTCTTCGACATTTTCTCCCACAGCAAGGATAGCAGTATCATCTGCAAATGTTGCCACGGTTGTTTCATCGCTATTTGGTAGATCCCTGGTAAACAGAAGATATAATACAGGGCCTAGCACACTACCTTGTGGCACTCCAGCATCTATTTCTCTCAGTGTGGAGTAATCATCTCCTTGTTTAATTCTAAAAAATCGCTGCAATATCTGAGTATTGCTTAGGCAGATGCTTTTGCAATTTATGGATCAGTCCTTTGTGCCATACTTTATCGAAAGCTTGTGCTATATCGAGAAATATAGTAGAGCATATCTTTTTCTCTTCAAATGCTTTTTCGATTTTATCTGTTATTCTGTGCACCTGATCAATCGTGGAGTGCTTATTCCTAAAACCAAATTGATGGTTTGGAATTAGTGATTTTTCTTCAATGATTTTATGCAGACGTTTAATCAACATCTTTTCAAATAGCTTGGACAACATAGGCAGTATCGATATGGGGCGATAGGAGGTGACTTCACTAGGTGGTTTGCCTGGTTTTGGTATCATAATTACCTCCGCTACTTTCCACATGCTGGGTACATACCTTATCCTGAATGCAGCATTTATAATCTGCGCTAGTTTCTTTAGGCCTTTTTTTGGGAATTGTCGTAGGATTTCCCCTGTTATCAAATCAAATCCCGGGGCTTTTTTGATATTGATGCCTTCTTTTATTTCTTTGACAAGTTTTTTTTGCCGTTACCGGTTGAATATGTCCATCTTCTTCGCACAGTTCTTCCGTTTCTTGACAGTCTTTATCTTCATACGGTTGGAAGACGCCTTCAAGATACTTTTTTCTTTGTTGCTTTTTGCCCAGTTACCTTCCCTGGTTTTAACTGGTGGAATATGTGCTATTGGCCTATTCATTCTGTTTGTCGCCTTCCAGAGCGAGTAGTCGGTACTAGCATCATTCGTCAAATTGGAAAGGTATGATTTAAGAGATTCATTTTTAAATTCTCTTACCGATCTTTTGAGTTTACTGACTAGATTATTGAGCCTTGTTTTGTCGCTTGGCGCCCTTGATTGTTGCCAGCGTTTTCTAGCTTTTCTCTTTTTTGCAATTATTTCACATATTTCCTTTGGGTAAGAATTCTGTTTTAGTTTGGTTTTTGTTTTAGGTGTTGCAGCCCATGCAGCTTTTTGGATATTAACTGTAAGAGTCAGTACAGCCTCCTCTAATTGATCTTTTGTTTCAATTGTTCCTAAAAGGTGGATACTATCCTCAAGATTCTGTCTGAAGTAGTTCCAGTCAGTCAGTTTATTAGCTAGTCTTGGGATATTTTCTTTGAGAGTGATTTTTTCGCCAAGTGTCATAAGTATTGTGGAATGATCTGAGTCAAGATCTGGTCCTTCTTCTACTTTTATAGTGTTTGACGAGATATTCTTTGTTACGAAAAAGTCGACAAGATCCGGGGTTTTATTCCTATCTGTTGGCCAGTAGGTAGGTTTTCCCGTTGAGTGATATTTGCCGCCAGTTTCTTTAATCATTTCATATAATTCTTTTCCTCTCGTATTTGTCAGTCTAGATCCCCAATACTTATTTTTGGCATTAAAATCTCCACCTGTGATATATCTATTGCAAAATATGCGGAAGAGGTTACTAAAGTCATGTTTTTTGATATTATAGCTAGGAGAGCAGTAAATTGATCCGACTGATATTCGCCAACTTTTAGTTTTTACATTTATAGATATTCCTTGAATCTCACATGATTGGAATTTAGCCTCTACATGGTGATCGATTGTTTTCTTTATTATAACTGCAGCCCCGCATTTTGCCGAATTATGGGGGTGTGGGGAGTGATATAATTCGTACCCTTGCAGTTTGAAATCTGTTTTAAATTTAAAGTGCGTCTCTGAGACAAGACATATATATCTATTTGGTTCACGTCGAGAATTACCTGAATTTCTTCTTTGCGCTTCTCGATACCATTAGCATTCCATTCTAGAATTTTTATATGATCCATCATATTTGTCTTTTTTGAACAGCCTTTTTGTTGCTGCTTTTCCTCTCAAGGAGTGATATTCTTTCTAATATAGCCTTATTGCTTTTTTCCATGTTTTCCATTCTATTTAGGATTTTTTGCAAGAAGGTTTCCATACTATTATTTGAGTTTGTTTTATTTATGTTTAATGGGTTTTCTGTTTCTTTTAATGCAGCCTGTGCATATGTCATTTTTGTACCCGTCCCTATCTGCCTTAGGTCCTTTCTCGTATTTTTCTGGCCGTTGGGTACTTCTATTGGCGTTCTCAGTTGTAAATTCTTTTTGCTTTTTGGTGCATCCTTTTTGCTTTTTGGTGCGTCCTTTTCAGAGTTTGGATGTGTTTGTTTATGTTTTTTTGTCTTTAACCAGTTGAATCTGTTTTGCAACTAAGCAGCCTCTATAGTTGGCTGGATGCATTTCGTTGCAATTGGCACATTTTGCTGGTTCCTCTTTTTTCTTCATACAGTCTTTCGTATGATGGTTTCCTGCACACTTAACGCATCTTGGGTTAGAGCTGCAGTACTTGTGCGTATGTCCATACTTTTGGCAATTCTTGCACTGTGGGACGAGTTTTGATTTCCTGGGGGATTAAAATAAAATATCGCGCTACAAAAATCCTAGAAGGCACTGTTTAATGTAAATGATGTCGTGAGATAGACACTCACTTCTTGAGAAAACCCAAAGAGTGGGTAGGCTAAGAACTTCCCTAGCTCAGCTTCAAACAATGTTACACTTAGGTTAGGTTAGGTTGGAGTGGCAGGCTGCAAGTTGCAACCTCACTTAGACCAGATAAGGTCAATTGTGTTATCACATGAATCTGTAGTTCAAACCAGAAATACTAACGCCAAAATCAGCTGGAGTTTTCTAAGAAGCGCTGGAGGCTGCCTATGCTGACATCAGCCAGTTTGCTTAGGTTGTGAAGGAAGCTGGCTCCCAAGTGTGCTCTTCTTTGAGCTGAGAGAGCCGGATATGTACAAAGAAGGTGGACAATTGTCTTCTCCTCGTCCATGCAGCTTCTGCAAAGGTTATTGTAGAGGGCTCAGCTTATTGGCGTGCTTGCCGATGGTGCAGTGTCTTGTAATGATATCTAATGTGGTACTTATGAGCAGTCTTTTCTGTCTGATGAGATAGTGAGAGCATTTGAGATCCAGCTTCAGCCAAATCTGCTTGATGATGAGGCAGATATTCACCACTCCGCTGGATACCCTAGTCATGGTAGGTTCTTTCAAGCCGAAGTCACAGCTATATTTTAGGCCCGCCGCATGGAATTGTATCCACTACCAAACGTCGATATTGTGGTTTATATCGGCAGTCAGTCTGCAATCAGGTGAAGGACTGCTGTGTTTTTCCGAACGAGATCGCTAAACAGCACAACGTCACAATATTCTAGGGAACTATACGGCTGACGAAAAAGGCAGATAAGACTTAGAAAGACAAAAGGAATCTTGACTTGTGTCTCTTGTTCAAGACCAATACTCCTTCAAAAGCGTTAATAAAAGAAAGGCGCTCGTATGAATTTTATGCGATCATAACGATCGTTTTTACTTCCTCGATCTCAGTAAGGTTTAGACTGAACAGACTTCAAAAGTTGTTTCTCCGTTCAATGTCAAGAAGCCAAGTATCGATGCTAGCTTGAAAAGCTTTTAAATGTCACAGCATTTTGAAGACAATAGAGGCATTGCAAATTAGTGTTTGTTGTTCCGGAAGTTGATAGCTTAAGCAGCAACGTTTATTTTGAAAAACAAAACCAGCTGACCGCGATAAAATTTCGCGAGGCTATTAGAAAGCAAAAGTTGTAATAAACTTTGAATCTTGTGTTCTTCAACCATTTTCGTGTACATGTCACTGGTAGTGTCGACAAGCCTGACATGGCTTATTTTTATCCGGGTGTGTTCTTAACTTGGAGCTCTATAGATTAAGTTTAAGTCTTTTGGCGGTCGGATTCGGATGCCTTGCACTTTCTTTTGATCTCTGACAGCATGTGCTGGAGTATTTTTTTGGAATACAGTCTCTTCTTCGGAAATTTGACAACCATTTTGTCTTCTAGGGTACTCTCTGCTCCCCTTCTGTTGTATTGGAACGTCTTCTTTGTAGCTCACATCTGCCTAATGCCAGCAGAAACACACGACGTATCATAAGAAGTCATTCAGGAGGCCCCGCTTATTCGGAACGCATTCTTAGTGTATAAAGCACTTCATAACCGCAGTCAATAGGAGCCTTCTGTCGTAACTCAGCCCTTCAATGCTCGGTTTGATTCTGACGAGTTCTGATGAGTGTTGTGTCCTGCCTTTATTGCCACGAATTTTAGATTTTTTAACACCAAAGCACTTCAAGGCTATTTTGGATGTAATTTGGTGTCCACCTACTGGAACACCAGGGTTCTGCTGCTAATGACCATTGACTCGGTTTTGTGAGTCTAAATAGATCACTGTTGGATGAGTGAAGGCGAAGATACAGCGACATCAACGACGAGGTGGCTGGGTGGCCATGTAGTGCGGATGGACACCAAATCTCGGAAAATCTTCGAGTCCACCCCCGCGCGACGGCGCATTAGAAGAAGAGCGCGGCTCAGGAGACGCACGCAAGTTGAATGCAGCTGGCTAAAGATCGAGCTGGCTGGAGACGATTCGTTGGTTGAGGCTCAGGTCCACCCTGGACTGTAGCGCCACCCTAAGTAAGTAAGTTGGATCCCCGTAGATGATTTTGAAAGTCTTGTTGCTGATTTTTCTTCTTCTAAAATAATTGAGCCACCATAACTATGATATTGTCGTCAGCTCTCTCGAAACGCACTACCGCCAACCCGGTCGGAGTAAAAAATATGTCCTCTTGCCTAGAACCATCGCTGCATACTTACTTATTTACTTAAGGTGATGCTACAGGACCTGAACCTCAACCAACAAGCGTCAAATCCGTCTGTATTCGAGGCTTGTTGTTGCTTTGTAAGTATACACTTTTTCCATGGTGGGGCAGTTACCCCGGCGACACAATCCCCAACCTGCAGGGTCAGTTCCACTATAGAAACCCCTAGGACGAGAGGTCGGTTAGACTGTAGCCAGTTACCCGTTTGGGGATGTGAGCGCTGCTTTTTATTTTATTTATGTAATTCACTCGCGCTAAAGGGGTTATGAATACCCTTATGATGCTTTTCACACAGCGCTAGTATTAAGGGCTCATCCGCCACAATCTCTTTTTCCAAGACCCTGACTTAGTCTTGGCAATTCTTATCTGGCCTGAGCTCCAAATATGTCGGAGTAGCCCGAATAAGGTCTTATTTGTTTCGTTCCGAGATTTTTCTTCAACCTTTGATTCCATCTAGGGAATTCATCCGCTGTCCCGTTTATAGTGCTGCTTTTTTTTGTCTGCTGGTTAGCACTTGCGCTTATAAGTTTGGCAAGTGTCGTGCGGATGGACATCGACGAAGTACCCGATGGAGGTAAAATAAGCACAATTGATGTGTACAATCCTGGGCATCGTCTAGTTGACATCTCTCAGTGCCTACCCTATTCGTACATCATTCAATTATCACCGCTGCATACATTAGTTGACTACTCAGTGGATGCCGAAATAGCAATCCAGGGGCTGTATGTCCACTTGAATTGTACAGTGACAGGGGACCCAAGACGCGAACCTTGTGGAATCCCGTCTATATCCCGTCTGTTTTCAAAATGGCACGAGACTATTTAAATAAGGTTCTTAAGCACTCCCTTAGATCCAAGACCATATTCTAAGCCGAATATGGGGTCTTTGCATGCAAGAATCTAGAGAAGTCTGGCTCAACACACCAGGGCAAGCATGTTCAAAGCTGCGATTCCCTGTAACATCACAAAGAAAATCTAATTTCATTGTGAACCTCGATAGGAGCAACCTTAGAGTACCAATTTGATTCCTCAGTGGAAACTGCCGTCTGAACAAAAACCTACACCACATGAACCTTGTAACAGATTCAAGCTGTAAATTCTGCCTTAAGCGTGGAGATACCTCTTTACACACCTTAACGGATGTCCAGCTTTCTTCCAACTTCCAAGAATGAGAATTCTTGACAGCGAAGTCATCCCTACGGAACAACTCGCTGCCATCCACCCTGAGAAGTTCCTTAACTTCCTGATATCCTCTGGGGTGAAACAATTCATCTAAGAACACTAGGGAAGGCATAATAGGATTCGTATGAAATCGCAGTGCCAAGGGCTGTGAACAACCCTCCCGATATCATAATAATAATAATAATAATAATAATAGACCTTAGAGCTGCTATTTTCTACTTTTTCAACTTATGCGATTGCGTCCGTTGTTTACCCTTGGGTCAATAGTCATAAAAAACGCTTGTCCTCAGCAATAACTTGTAAACTAGGTTAAGTTCAGTGGTGGCCGTGACTCTTTGGTAAGTGCATTGGACTGCTGAACAAGTTAATTTAGGTTCAACTTCTAAAAGTTTTTCATAGCATCATCGTGGACGAAAAGGGAGCTAACAAAGTGGCGTGTTTTGATATGTCACTGGACTCTAGTTGTCTCTTTGTCTCTAGCCACTCCTATTGGAAAATCACAACATTTCTACTTCAACGTGTGTTGGGGAATCTCTAGACATTTTTGCTAAGCGTTCGAGTTTTTCACCATCCTCGTCTGTGTAGCTTTGGAATTCACTCGAGACAAGGTCTAGACTACCTTAAGGCTCTATCTGACAATAATACGTGCCACTGTACGGACTTGCAATCTTTCAATTTTTATTGCTTCGAGATATTTATTGTTCACCTTTGGAAATTAGCAGAGAACACTTCAAACCTATTCAAGGTTCAAATACTTATAAAAACTTATCAGCACACGTTCGTGACTTTTAACAAGTTATTGCTATCACATCGATGAATACATTTTATTTTGTTTTGTTTTAGTCTATTGACACGATGACCTTGTAAACCTTAATCAAAACTATATTTATAGATCGCGTCTCGTTGTAATTAATTACTCAACAAATGTTGTCATTTCGATGGGACAGTTGATAAATCATCTAACTACTTTAAACGGATTTCAAAATCTCACTCTCATCGCTGCATTAATTATTCGTACAATTGCTGTGTCGCTTTGAAATTAATTGCACGTGATATAATGTATCCAAATGCAAAATAAAAAACAAACCGTCTTGCTCATTTAAATTGTGTGGAAAATTATTTGCAACATTAACATCAACTTGCTGATATTTTATAATTCTGTGCTTTGCACGAAGTAGCACTTAGTTAAGCGTTCGCAATTTGATGCCAAACCGGCGGCGGATCACAAAAAAAATAGTAAAAGCGAACCGAACTGGATTGTATACACTTCCACTTGATGGAATGCTGACGTCTTAAGAAGAATTTTGATGATTCATCAAGAATCAAAGCAAATCGGAATTTCAAAGTGGTTTTGGTTTTTTTTTTTTTTATCAATCTTACAGGGTGTTGTCGTTTCAATCATGTTCTTATGGGGTTTGGAGTGTTTTTTTTTTTTTTTTTTTTTATCAACATGCAGACCTCAACCATGTTCTCTGGGATCCAAATACTCCTTCAACAACAGTTATATCGTTAAGGGAGGACTGGAAGAAACACAGAATTAAATCACTCACTACCTTTGGGGCCTCGTCTGGTACCTATATGGACGAATCCAAAATGGAAACCAGAACTGGTTCAGGAATTTTTGGAGAATCACCATGTGCGAGCTTTTCAGTCAGCCTTGGTAAATACTCGTCCATATTCCAAGGCAGTGTATGCCACTGATAGTTAAGCCACCTTAAGAGTGGTTGACTTGCCTGTGTTCAGATCCAAGCTAGTCCTAGAGACTTTCAAGGTGATCTCTGACTTAGCAGGGAACAGCATGGCCATTCTTTACTGTAGTCATGTCCACAGAAAAAAGATAGCGCATCAGCGAAATTTATTGGACCCAAACCCTTCTGTGGTAAGCAAATAACTTTTCGTAAGAGATCTTTGCCGGCAAGAATCCAGAGAAGCCTGGCTTTAACGCCAGGATAAGCATGATTAAATCTGTTATTCTCAATACTGTGACGAACAAATTTCGTTAGGAGCAACCTTAGAGTTCTGAGTGGAATTTTCAGCGGACACTGCCGCATGAACCTTGCAATAGATTTGGGTATTACACTTTATCTTGAAAGTGAAGAGACCTCTCTAGAGATCCCAATGGAATGCCCAACCCTCTTTGAACTCAAAAAAAAAGAGATTCCCTGTCGGCAAAGTAATCCCAAATGGAACAGCTTGCTGCCGTCCACTTAGAGAAGTTCCTTAACTTCCTGACATCCTCTAGAATGAAAAAACTCATCTAGAACACATAAAGGAAGACACAATAGGATTCAAAAGAGAAACCGCAGTGCCAAAGGTTGTGGAAGACACTCCCAAACACACACACATCCTCTAGAACTTATTCATTTTTTATTTTATAGTTTGCTTTCGCTTATAACTTTACTTTTGTTTATGCTATACGCACTCACTTATGATTTCACAATTATAGGAATGCGGTCAACCTGTTAAAGTGTGAGACATCGAACCGCCCTCTAGTATTAATTATTGTTATCTCCAGGAGGCGAATCATCCAAAATGAATCATTTCCTGCGTTTTCTTTTTTTCCCATCCAATTTAAACAAATTCCAAGACGTTAGATAAATAAAAACAAACAATTAGGACGGGGGATGAGTTTGCTGAAATTATTTAGAAAATATTTACCCTGTTTCGATTTAGACATCACTTAAGTGCAAACACAGCCTTACTTTGCGGTTCCTATATCATAGATTCAATAACTCATCCTATATTTGTTTTTCGACATAAAAAATGCTCAAACGCTTCAAGAATTTTTCCGTAATACTCGCTTCGTAAGCAATGCCCATACCTATCATTAAGCCTATCTTCGGTCATGTCAATGTGAATTCCAGTGCTTCTTTCCTGAATCGCTGGACACAAATGTGGAATGTTGAGCATTCCACATTTGTGTGCATTTCCAACGTTATAATCTACAAACGTTCTAAACCAATATGCATCGGAACCTGCTTATTCTAAACTTCACTTAAGCCTGTGAGTTATTATTGATAAAAAATAGGTTTTGAAGCTTTTTTCTATGAAGAAAACCTAGAAAATTTTTATCAGCTCTTGATAAGGTTCAAGCGTGAAGGGCTTAATCAAATTTTACGTAGGAGTATTTCGTTATTTGATAGCCTTGAAGGAAGAAAGAGGAGTATGAGAACAACTGATTGAATGTTGTGCTTATCGCTTTATCAGAAATTACAGCTAAACTCAAGTAGGTTCAGTTTTTACCAACCTTGTAAGTTTTGTGTCCATTTTCCATCACTTAACTCATGTCCGCCTTTTCTTTAGGACGTGTAACTGGCAATTAGTTTGAAAAAGTATGAAAAAAATGTGACCGGGGGCTTAAAAAAGGTTAACTACCTTTTCTTCTTTTGAATAAATGACTTCTTGAGTCGAAAAGGTGTAGAAAGAGTGTCCAACTTATTTCATTTCTTTTACAATTGATGTCTAAGCTAATGTCAGCTACTCAAGGGTGGCGATGGTGCAGTGGATAGTGTGTTCGTTCGTGACACGCCCTGTGCAGGTTCGAGCCCGGTCGGGGAACAGCAACAGCCACCGAAAATAAAAAGAGAAACGAATAAAATCGGAGTTTCTCAAATCCACAGCACTAAAAAGGGGTTCCTTGCTAAGAGTATGGAGTACAATGGACCGGAACGAGTAGTAGTGCTTCTGGGATTTGGAAATTTCCTTTAAAAAAAAAAATAAATTCCAGCTACAAGGAAAGATCTGTCAGTCTCCTTTCGCAGAACTTCGACATTCATTCGTATAAAAAGGGAATAAGTAGTTCGACAGCAACTTACTTACTTAGGTGGCGATACAGTTCGGGGTGAACCTGGGCCTCAATCAATTAGCTTCTGCAATTGGCCCGGTCCTAAACTAACCGCCTCCAGTTACGCACTCTAAGTTAGTTGAAGCCCCTTTCTACTTGTGCGCGCTTCCTTAGACGATGTCTTCCTTTACAGCGTTGTCCCTCTGAGTTGGATTCGAAGCATTGGTATCCATTCGCTCTACATGTCCTAGCCATCTTAAACGACCAATGCGTAGTTTTTTGACTAGGTCGATGTCGTTTTACAGCTCGTTAAATTCGTCGTTGAACCTCCTCCTCCAGAGTCCGTGAACGCAAACGGGAGCGAATGTCTTACAAAGAATTGTTCATCCAACAGCAGCACTGCTGCCGAATTGCGAAGATTCTGTCTCTGGAAGACTTGGGAGTTGCTTTCATGAATGCCTAAGACTACCGCTGATAAAAAAAACCCTTGTCAAGATACATAGTTACTGGGTTTGACTAGTCACTGATCATTTCCAATCGTTTCCACAGTTCACGAACTAAATTGGTTCATCGCTTTTCAAAGCTGTCAAGATTGAGTTAAAATTCAGTCAGATTTAGAAGAATATGTTCCACTTCAAAGTAGGTAGGTAGAAGTGGCTGTCTGGTAAAGACTCCCAGAAACACAATAGCGCTGATGCGTCTTTTTGATACCACAACTCTCGTGAGCTGGATGTTGATGGATGTGGTTAAGGAAGGTAGTTTTCAGATTCATCCTTTGGTGTTAAGAAAGAGATCTCTGATAATTCCTTGAAAAAGGCTTTGCCAAGTGTGATATGGCTGGTTCTAGCTAGTGTCGGGCATTTACAGAGAAAGTAGAGTAGGGTAACCTTTTCATGTGTATGGTTGCAGCTACGGGGCAAGGAGTGTCAAAGGGGATGTCTTACTGGATGGCCAGTAACCTGTGCTATTTATTACAATTTTTGCTGTCTCGGTGCGATTTCCGTTGATAAGTTCGTTCGTCCTTCCTAACACCATTAATCGGTCGTAGAGGGGTCTACGTCTTAGTCTTAGGAGCTGAATGCTGGACGATAAGTAAGACAGCGGATCAGATCTTGGGATCCTTCGAAGGACAAATTCTACGTCGAATATTTGGTCTAATCTGCGAGGAGGGGGAATGGAGGGGCAGATACAACCGCGAACTCTACGAGTTGTACAAAGATGTGGATGTAGTCCGGAAGGCAAAAATCCGTCGACTGCAATGGCTCGGCCACATCGAGCGAATGGACGAGAATGCTCCAGCTAAGAGGATCTTCGAATCCCAGCCACCTGGTTCGCGAAGAAGAGGAAGACCGAAATTCTGGTTTAAAGATCAGGCAATCGCGGACGCCAGAAACCTTGGTCTAGTAAATTGAAAGCAGCGTGCCCGGGACCGTAAAGGATGGAAAGCGGCATTAGTTCAGGCGCAGACTCTCCAAGGGTCGCTGGCCTGATAAGTAAGTAAGTAAGTAAGAGGGGTCTTAGTTTTCTGCTAGAGAGTTTGACGTTATAGGGCACATGGCAAATATGCTCAATAAGCATGCGCACACAGAATTGGCCTAATTGACACCGCAACATACAAAAACTACGAGAAGGCAGAGGAGGACTTGAAACACTTTCTTTGCCACTGTCCAGCCACTGCAAGACGTCAAGGAGTATTGGGGTCACTAAGGAGTACTAAGATTTAACGCATCTGGACAGAAAGTGACCGGTAATACCCTAGAGTTTGGCACGACAGCTCATAGAGATTCAAGGCCTAGCTTCTCGCAACCATTCATGATGTGCGTGTTATATTATTCGCACGAATGGAAGGGAACTACAGATTTATTGCCGACACCGAACGGCGGATTGAGAAGCTTTTTCATGGAAGATTATAATCTTGTAGGTTTGTCACTTCTACGAAGAGGTGGTGGCGCGAAAGAACTTTTTTGAGGATCGAATCTGTGTCCTCTCGTTTAGCAGTCCAACCACTAAGCCACGGTGTTTGCCTTAATCACAGGAAGGTTTTCCTAACCTACAGTAGAGACCCCATACTTTCTCCATACTTTCAATCACATGTCAGTTTTATACTCCTTACACTCACAACTAAAGACGTCTATTCCCTTTAAACATGTTCAAGTTGTATGCATTAATAATTACCTAAAGCTGACTTGTATTATACATACAAAGAGCAATCAAATTACAGCGATAAAAGTATCTTCAAACAGCTTTAAACATTGAACTTCACCTTTAGTTCCTAAGGTCAATCCAATGTCCAAGTGATCAATTTAAACCAGAGCTTAAGATAATTGAAAACATCATCCAACGAAATAGGTTTTTAAATCGACAACCTTAACTGCAACTTGACCTTTTGAAAAACACAGAGTTTCATCAGATGAATATTTTATTAAGTGTAGAGAACCAGCTTGATTTGATTGTTGTTAAATCATTTTTATTTTTTTTAAGTCAAGATGTAGAAATAAATTACGTCTTGCATTTTAGGAAACATATTTTATGAACATGATTTTTTATTGAAGTAAAAAAGTAATTGTGGTTTGTGCTTTGTTTACATCATTAAAAATTAATTAAAAAAGAGAAATGTACACCACTGTATAAGTATTTATTAGAAATTATAAATTATTTGCAAATAACACGTTACGTAAGTTGGTTGATGGTAAATTTATTAGTTTGTGTGGTCAATGGAAGGATTAAACTTGTTTCATCAAAAAAAAAAAAAAACATTTAAGATTTAAGATTGTGACTTCAAATTTATAAAGAAACCGGTCTTTTGGCAAAATGCCTTTTATGTAAAATTTAAAAGAAAAAATAAATATAAATACGCAATTAGAAATATGAGTCGTTAGCTGACATTTTTTTCTATGAAAACATAGAAAACCTTGAACTTAATAAATTCACGATGACGACGGTGACGTAGCATTTACAGTCGTGTCTGGATATAGTGAACACCTATGTATATTTTTACATGAAGCACTCTAAATAGTGAACAAAATTTTTCAACGTCGTTCTCAAAGAAATATGGACGATGACGCCGCCCGTCCAAAATCCACACCAAACAGTGACTTTTTCGGGATGCATTGGACGCTCTTGGATCTCATGTGGATTGGTATCGTCCCAAATTTGACAATTTTATTCATCCAGAAATGGGCCTCATCGCTAAAGAAGATTTTTCGAACGGAACGTTGCCCGAACAGAACACCCATTTTGATAAAACAATTTTATTGCTTGCACGTGTTGTTGAACGCTATATCCGTCCATGGTAATTTGGCAAAACAGACTGAATAAATGACAGCCAATTTGACAGATGAGGCTTCAACAATATGGCCGCTATCAGCTGTCAAAGTTCGGAAGTTCCTATTAGAAGACTCTTTACTTTTGCTGTTGATTGCTACAAAGGCAATTGTTACGTGACGTTAGCGTTAGCATTTGTTCTGTTATTTGTCGAGTGCAAACCGTTTGCGTGCTATTTTATGTGAATTTAAAAGTTTCTGAATCCTCATAAATTGATTATTATTATTTTATTATTATTAAGGCTCTGGGACTGACGCATATGGCACTGCGACCTAAAAGATCTATTGTGCCTGGAGCCAGTTAGACAAGGAGAACCTCTATCTTCCTAATGAAGTTGAGAATATCTCCAGTCGAGGCGTTACGAAGATCCTCCGATGTTAGGAATTCCTTATGGAGAAAGCGTTTCCTGACTCTGCAGACATCCACGCACTCGCATAGTACGTGTTTTGCTGATTCGACTTCCTCTAAGCAAAGTCTGCATTCAAATTCCTGAACTATATTAAGTTTGTGTAAGTGATATCTGAGGCTGCAGTGACCGGTGAGGAAGCCGGCAAGTCTTCTGATATCGTCCCTTTTATGATTGACGATATTTTTTGTGGTTTTGTTCAGGGGTTGGATGGCTCTTTTAGCCTGTCTAAGTCCCTGAATATTGTTCCAGTATGATAGAAGGTTCCGTTTTTCCCAGCTGTCCAGACTCATTCTGAACGCGGAAGTAGGGATGCCGCAGAAAGGTTCGGCGCCAATATACCTTTCTGAAGAGCCTTTTCTGGCAAGTTGGTCTGCGATTTCATGGCTAGGTGTAGGTCGTTAAGGGCATTGAAGAAGTGCTCTCCTAGTGTTTTCCTTCTTCGCCGTGATAGAGCAGGGCATGTGCAAAGAAGGTGTGTAGTTGTTTCTTCTTCCTCGTCGTCTCTGCAGCTTCTACACACATTATTAGAAGGTACACCAATTCTGATGGCATGCCTACCAATTAGACAATACCCCGTAAGGGCTCCTACTATAATTCTTATTAGTTACCTGTTCACGGACAGAAGTCTTCCTGTTCTCCTCAAATCCAGGTTAGGCCAGATCTGTTTCGACAGAAGACAAGTGTTGATGTTATTCTACCGGTTATTAGTTTATCGATTCTAGAGAGGCAAGCGGTTCCCCTTCATTTTCAGAGAGGATCCGACCCGCGCCTTCCTCAGTTAGTTCGTCCGCTCTGCAGCTGTCCGGAACGTCCCTGTGTCCTGGAACCCAACGTCGCAGGGAGACGTCGTATCTGTCAGCAATCTCATTCAGAGACCTGTGGCATTGCTTTACCAACTTGGATCTTACTGTCGGTGATTCCAAGGCTTTAATCGCTGCTTGACTATCTATATATAATACAATAGCGTTACCATCTACCACGTTAATCGAAAGCCAAGCCGCAGCTTCTCGGACTGCCGTTATATCCGCCTGAAATACACTACAGTGATCGGGCAGTCGCTTGTCAGTTCAATTTTTGATGACTCGGTCCAATATGTACGACGTTATTCCAGCAATAGCGTCTCGAATTTCGGCCTCGAGCTCGTCCAAAGTGGTTGGCTTGTTAGAGTAGACTTAGGTCTAGACGTAGCCCCAGAGAAAATAATCGAGTGGTGTCAAGGCGCATGATCGCGGCGGCGGCGGCCAATTGATGAACACTCGCCGTGAGATGACTCATTAGCCAAATTTCTCCTTCATAGCTTCGAGTTTTGCGTCGCTGGTATGGCATGTAGCACCGTCTTGTTAGGGAAACACAGCTCGGATATATCGATGTTGTCGAGCTCTAGCCACAGAAAGTCGGTTAACATCGCTGATGTTAGATGTGCGAATATGTCTCACACATAGATGGATGGCAAAGATTTCTGTCAAGTCTGACTGAGAAGATCGATGGTTTGTTGTGAGAAAAGTTTAAGTGGAAGAAATGTCGAGATCGCTTAAAGGGCGTTTCAATTAATAAAGGATTCCCAGCCCCAATAGCTTTCGAAAAAAGACAAGGGAATAGATCAAATAGGAGAAAACCGAAATTGTCAAGAGGTTTCGCCTGGTAAAATAAAAGCTCAATCATCGGAGCTAATGTGTGGGATTCTCAATTGTTTTTTCTTATAGCAACCTCGTGTAGCTTAGGTTTTGTGCGCTAAATTTTAAGGCTTCTTGTTAAAAATAAATGCATTTTCTTAACTTTAACTTTTTTCTAAATTGTTAACACGTTTTTTCTTTTCTTTTTTAGGTAAGACGCAATATTTTGGTTTGAGTATATATCGTTAACAACGTTTACACCTGTAAATACCAAGCAGAAAACAGTGCGCTGGAAACAGCTCAATAACCAAGGGTTATTCAAGAATAAAATTGTAAGAGATTCCTTTATTTTTAACGAATTTTTTTACTGGCAAACGAATAAGGACGGATGCAACACTCTATTAGGTTTGATATGGCAGCATTCCAAGCAACGTGTCCTGAAAGAGAGGATTGGCAGAGAAATTTCTAGAAATGGGATCGATATTCGACAGCGATATCGGTATTGATAGTGACAGTCAGGCCGCGCCCATGAGGGATATTGCAGGGCCCTTACTCTGTATTGCGTTTCTTAAGTTTAGAAAGTTTAGAATCGCAATACAAAGTAGGGGTCCAGTAGAGCAAGACCGCGACTAAGTTGGCCCACACAAGTGGAAGGGGACTTCAACCAACTTAGCGTAGGAAACTAGAGGCAGTAAGCTAAAGATCGAGTTGGCTGGAGACGCTTGTTGGTTGAGGTCCAGGTCTACACCAGATTGTAGCGCCACCTTAAGTAGAAATCAGGTTCGAGTCGTGCGTCATTCTGATGAGCATCGTTACATCCTCATCACCCTTGGGTTCATGTGGACCCATGATTTGTTTCCTACCGTGGTATTATCGTCTTGTTTCTAACCATCCGGACGCTCTGGCGAATTTGAGCAGTTTTGACGATCCATCTGATAGCTCATCGATATGGTCGAAGAAGAATTTGCCCAGGGTTCTGTTTCTGAGTTGGCAGCGACTTGGGCAGTGACAGAGGAAATGGGCTGTGTCCTCATGAGTCTCTTCATCACCGCATCCTCTGCAGATGTGATCGTCGTTCAGACGTAATTTTTTCATGTGATATCTTAACATGCTGTGGCCAGTTACCACTCCTATCAGCATTCACAGAGATTTCCTGTCTGTTTGTAGGAGTTTTCTGGTTTTTGTCCTGTCTTATTCTGGCCACAGCCCTCTGGATACTTCACAGGTGGTTGGTGATTTCCGCCTTAAGATAACAGTGTGGAGGTTTGACAGTACCATCTGCTTGTTCTTGGTCTAGGGCGGAACCCTTTTTGGCCATTTCATCCGCTGCTGCATTGCCTGGTATTCCGTCGAGTTTTACATTGTGCTGCGTGCGAAGAACCTTACACTGTTTACGACAGCTTTTAACAAGCTTCGATGTTATCTGCGTGGCAGCTATTGCTTTTATGGCCGCTTGGCGGTAAAAGTAAATTCTGATATCCTCCCGTGATATTGTCAGCATTGGCGCCAGTTGGGCGGTCTTTGACACTGCTAGAACCTTCGCTTGCAAAACACTGCTTTGATCTGGGAGTCGTATAGAGCTGCTTAATTTAAGTTCCTCCGAGAAGAGATTAGCTCCTGTACCTATGTCCATATTTGATCCATCGGTATTGATGGATTTGGAGTCCTTGAGTACTTCTTTTTTCTCCCACTGTTCTCTACTTGGAAAGATCCACGAGAAGGGTCTTTCGAACTCCAAGTATGGGACAATGTAGTCTGAGGTGACATTACCGCTAAGATAATTGCTAAGTATCTTGGCGTGTCCATGTGTATTCGGTCTCCAGTGTTCTAACTGGCTGATTCTGAGAGCGCTCTTTGCTGCGGCCTCATGCATGTAGAGATCTAAAGGCAGAAGGTTGAGAATTGCTAGGCCTCCTGCATGTAGAGATCTGAAGGCAGAAGGTTGAGAATTGCTTCTAATCTCCCTGTCGGCGTTGTTCCAGTGCATGTCGTGTGTCATTAGATCTGAAACAATCGAAAATTGTCGCAAAATGCTTAAGCCACTATGTTTGCAGAACCGTTTTAGATTGTGCTGACTAGACACTACGGAATACGGAGTAATAAATTTCTCGTCGAACTTGCCACAATGAAATGAAGGTGTCATATCATTCTTCTGCAATCAGTAGGTACAAAACAACCAAGAAGGCAGACTTAGGTTAGGTAATAGGGTTGACAGGGAAAGGAAGTCCCATTGTGGTACCCTAGGAGTTTCAGTCCCCCTTACTAGGAACCATAAGCCTATGTTCTATCGAGCCAGTCCGAGGCCAGTCGACCACAGACTTGTCGGACAGATCCTAAAAGAATTGCCAAATCCTAACCTATGGCAGACCTTGTAAGACACAGGGTGTTCGAAGTCGTTTTTCCAGCACTACATCTCAGGAAAACTACGAAGATTCTTAATCTTGGCAGGTTACATCTATCGATGGCAATAGACAACCTGTCCAGTCACTGTCATCTGGGAAATTGTGACATTTGACTGGGACTCACAAACAGCGATACTGTACCTTGTACACAAATGACACCATAAGCCGACTTAATCTACACCCGTAAAAAGATGACGATTCATCAACCTTTAAGAAGTTAAAACGTTATGACTCATATGTTGCGGTTAAGGTTGGTACAGTGGTTCACCGCGATTTACCTGATGATAAACGTCGTAATCTATACGATAAAGACAGAAAACGCTGGAAGAGGAAACAATGTAATTCCACATGTCAGGAAGCTTTAATCCGAAAACAATCGCAATTCGGTCAAAAAAATAAGACAAGTCCCGTCTTAACTTCAAAAGCTTCAAACGAAAAACTCTCAAATCTCCATAAAATAGGTTAAAAATAAAATTCAAACTAGAGTGCGTGGGTAATGGATAGAATATCCATTTCAAGGAGTGTTTCGACACCAAATCTTCCAAAACAAAGACACGCACTATGGTATATCGTCGTATGGCTAATATCCGGACATTGACATCGATTTATTTATGCTTTTACTTCCTTCATCACCACCACCACCATCGTTCGTCGTCACCTATTATTCCTAATAATTCAGTATTGTGAGTGACACAAGACATGAATCATACTGACAGTCGTCATGACACCATGAGCCAGGTGTATAGGATAAACAATACTAGCGAAACATGAAACACCCGGTTGCCATATAGTGTGGTTCAATAGCATGTTTCAGAAGTAAACACCAAAAATTAAGACCATGCGTGGGCTGTTGACTACTTTGGGGATCTATAAAGCTCTGCCCATGAAAACACGAGCGGATATTGATTTTTTTTTTTTTTTTTTGCCTGAAACACTCCTTTTTCCTGACTATTAACGGTCGGAAAAAGAAAAAGATTTCAGTTTAATTGAGTGGGAAATTGATTTCATTTTTTCCAACTCGACCATTGGTCGAGGTCATTCCCAGAGATTCAGAGTACTCCTCCGACACAGAGGGGGTGTGACAGAGAGTGACAAAAAATATAAAAGCCTCCAGTCTATAATACCCATCTTCTTTTTTCTTATCGTGCGAATGCAAGAGCCGATTGTTAATTTAATTGAACCCGAGTCAATCCAATTGGCGTTCAATTTGCTTCAATTACATTATACGCACAACGACGACGACGAAGACGAAAACACGCTCTGTGGGGTTTGGTTTTACAGACTCAGTCATCATCACACTTTAAACTCTATGTCCAGGCCAGGTCTTCCAAGAGAAACCACTTTTGTGTCTGTTGATTTTGATTGATTCAATCAGGCGAGTGTATTGAATTTGATTTTTGTCTGTGTGTGTCTGTACGCCAAAGTAGGGCGAAATCTTAATTTGACACGCCGATAATTGAGGAGCAATGACAATTTAAGGCGATTTTGTGGCACATAATGATGAGATACTTTGTAATCGAACGAATTATTAGTTTTCTTTTCCCATCGTACGTCGAATGTTGTTGAGTTCATGGGTTAGATTGTGATGGCAATGTCAGTGAACTATAATTCAACTATGTGCGGTACACGACATAAACCGGTTAGAAGGTCGATGCTATGATCAACGTGAGTCCGATGGAAAGGAATGTGATTAAAATTTGTTGTTGAGATCGAAAGCTTTTCGTTTCTTGGCGTTCGGATCTAAAACATTAATCGGTTCAAGCGGCAAGCTTTTGAATGTCATTGCGGAACGGAAACGTGACTGTTTGATATTCTTCGAGCGTTAGAAGGTGATTCAAACTGTCGTTTGTACAGGGTGCACCATCCTTTATGTCGGTATGTGAATATTGAATAACTTAAAACAAAAAAACAACCGATTTCCATATATAAGGTACTAGCTTATACCCGTGGCTTCGCCTATCTTTTATTTGGGAAGTTACACTTAAATAACCAAAAGCCTATAGCCTATACTGTGATCCGGGGAACAGCTACTCTGTGTGCAAAATTTGAAGTTGATTAGTTCTGTAGTTTTCGTGTTATAGAGGAACAAACAAACAAACGGACAACGTTTCACTTTTATAATATTAGTAGAATTTTTATTTATTTTGGTCCTTTACAATTTATTTGGACTAGTTTTTGAATACAACATCAATCAAGTGGTCGCTTCTATTGACGAAAGCAAAATGTGCCGTTTTTACTGCGTTTTCTATTACTTTTTCGAGCATCTCGAGCGGTATAGCGATGATTTCGGCACGAATGTTTGCTTTGATCTGTGGATTGCTGGCATACACTTTGCTTTTCAAGTAAAGGAAGTCCGGAGGGATTAAATCTGGTGATCTGGTTGGCCAGTCAATGTCGCCATTTTTTGACAGCACACGACCAGGGAATTTTCGTTAAAGAAACTGCATTGTTCGACTGTCTTGTTGAAACCAGTAACCGTCTAGACCTTTTTCACACATTTGTGGGCCTTCTCTGAAGAAAAATGGCCCAAAGATGGTTTTTTTTAGCGCAAACGCCGTCCCAAACAGTCACTTTTTGGCCATTCAATGGTGTTTCATGGACCTCGTGCGGATTCTCCGTCCTCCAAATGCGGCAATTTTGCTTGTAAACGGCGCCAGAGAGTGTAAAATGGGCCTCGTCGGTCATCAAAATGTCTTTCCAAAAGTCAGGTTCAGGGACTGTTTGGCCGTATTCCAAGCGTCGTGGACGGTCTGTCGGCAATATTCTTTGAGTCAATTGCAATTTATACGGAAACCAATGCAAATCATCCGTCAAAAGGTGGTTACACTGACACCAAAATTACGATACGACACATGTGGGTTCTCGGCAACACTCTCTCTTAACGCTTAAACTAGTTCATTGGAACGTCTTGGGCATGTCGACGATCTTCCACTGTCCTGTGTTCAACAAATTTCGACACCAAAAGACGAATAGTGTTGCCAGACGGTGCTTGTTGGCAACGATTATTTCGACGATTTGCACGTTGAGTTAACACAACTGAACGACTATTTTCAATGTACAGGGTCACTATTTCGGCGCGTTGACGTTTCAAAAACATGTCTACTCAAGTCAATCGGTTGATAAATGTCAAAGTTATTCAATGTTTATATATCGACATAAAAGATGGCGCACCATGTATACCTAAGTGTGCCGGCATATTTTGCTAAATTTGAATCTGGATCGCTGATGGAACTGAATGGGACCTAAGACTCCTCAGAAAAGTGTGTCAGTGATATTGGCTGCTTACGAGACTTCTGATAAAGACGGCAGCACTGTCTAGTTGTAGCTTGCCCACAATAATTGCCATTGGGAATGGCAGCTGAAATCGAGTTGTCATAAGTACTGATCTTGTGTGCCACTGGTGATGCCTGCGGGAATCCACCCTTAAAAACGTCTCTTCAAGCTACACTTTGATGTAAACTGTTAAAGCTACCATTCTACGTTGAGTACAGGAGCACATAAATCATTTCTGGACAACTTGGTTAGGTTGATCCCCCTCCTCGATCCCTACCTTGCCGTTGTGGAGGGACTTAATCTAGTGCCGGTGTAAATGAAGGGAATAAGTTGCCTTAAAAGCAGCCAACATTTGTTGGATCTACTTGGACAGATGCGCAATGATGGGAGTACTTTCGTTTGATAAGAAGTGTAGACTTAGTCAAATAAGTCACCAAATAAAAGTCTTAATCAGTATTAATACGCCCATATCTCTTCTGTCAATTGTCACATTAAGAGAAACTCTGGAGCAAGACTTCGACTAGAAAGTCAAAAAATGCTCACAGTAAGCAAGCATAATGTTCAACTTCTAACAGACTTCCTTATTGGACCCTAGTACTCACACAACTACCGTCTCAAAAACCTGGACATGGTCCCTTTCGGACATGTGTCGACTTTGCTTGGAAAATTAAGAGACTGCTGAGCATATTTTGTACGAATATTCATTTTCCAAGTTATAGTCAACCATCTTGAGGTTCCTTCATACTCAAGATCTTGCTCAGGATCAGGCCATTCTCCACTTGTCACAAATGATGTCTTAGGTTGTGGTGCCCTTCTGGTTTCCGTTAGGAAAGATGGCACGACAGCTCGTAGCGAATCCAGGACTATTCTCGCAACCATTCATGTTGTGGAAGGGACCCACAGTTCTTATTGCCAACTCCGAATTTTTCAGGTTAAGGCTTGAATAACTTTCATACATTTAACAGTTGCTAGTTGTAGCGACCCGAAAAAGGTTCTTAAGCCTCAAACTTTTCTTGGAATAAGAGTCTATCTTCGTCTTCAATTGTTCATTGTCCTCATTACCTTTGTGAAATGGGGCGCAGGGTCATAAGTCAACAGACCCATTTGGGTGAGTTATAATGCCACAAACCAATTGTGAAGTTATAACCCACTAAAGTGAGCCATAAGCCCACAATCGAAGAGGCAATAGTCCACAAAAATTTCGTGTGGACTTTTGGCTCACCTAGATGGGTTATAAATCCACAAATCAATTGTGAACTTATAACCCACCCAGATGGGTCTACAATGGACTTTTGGCCTGTGGACTTATGACCCTGCGCCTGAAATGCCACATGTGATTTAAAAAGACAAACTTAGTGATCCCTGTGTATCTTCCGATCAATCACTGCACGCTAATTGATGAACGCACACATGCAGATAACTTCAACAAGTTGCCATGAGATGGTGCTCCGGTTCACCCACGAGTGTTTAATATTTATGGACAGGGGAACACAGAGACTCCACAAAGTCAAGGCAAACATGTCGAAAAGCTCGTCTGTTATGTGTGTATGAACGAGTGTATGTATAGGTAAATTGAGGAAAAATTAAACGCGCATTAATTGAATTAGAGTGTTGTCTCGATGGGAGCAGTCTATGAAAGCCATTCTCTCTCTCTCTCTCTCTTTCGCCTGATGATGATAGATTCAACCAAAGACGCCACAATTAATTTCTAATTGTGTATTGCCTTCTTGGTGTCCTTGATATTGAATTAAATAGTTTATTTCCACGCGCATATGTTCATTGTCAAGATGCCTATCTTCGTTCGTGTTCACCCTTGGAAGGCAAAAAATGTTCTATCAAGACTCACAGGATGTGATGTGTGGGGATGTAAAAATAAATTATTTCCCAATGATGTGTATAGTGTGCGGCGGATATTAACGATATGTTTACACTTCAGTGAATTGCCGGCGCGGCAAGCAACTTGATATCGATCGAATCAACCGAGAAGATGTTGATTCGAAAGATATCAGATATCAAATTATTAAAATTATTTGTAAAGGACTATACACACAGTCAGCAGTGTTGGTGGTTTTTTATTTATTTTTTAGATTGTTGACTAAGCTTTTATGTATACTTCGTTTGAAATTAAGGAAAGGAAATATATACAATGTAATAGCGTGACCAAGAATCATATGCCGCGATAAATATGCCGATGAAAAGAAATAAAGAAACTCCTTACTTTCCTTTATTTGTGCACATTTTCCATATTGCTGAAACAATTTGCAGTTGCTAAGTATATGCTTTAGTTTTCTGCTTATCATTCAGTATTTGGCAGCACTTTTTCACAATTTCTGTAAAGCACCAGTAATGCCCTTTCGGTTGAGAGTTTTGTACTTAGTGTTTTGACCAAATCAAAGCTTTTTAGGGTCAATCGTAGTCGGGTCTCCACAATTAATGGTTTTTATAGTTGCTCCAAGGTAGCTACTTTGAGGTTATAGCTGTCCACAGTGACAATTTGTCCCAAAGGCCGTGGACAGATGATTGTTTGCTGGTCGACAGCATGTATTTCGTGCCGCGATAAATATGCCGATGAAAAGAAATAAAGAAACTCCTTACTTTCCTTTATTTGTGCACATTTTCCATATTGCTGAAACAATTTGCAGTTGCTAAGTATATGCTTTAGTTTTCTGCTTATCATTCAGTATTTGGCAGCACTTTTTCACAATTTCTGTAAAGCACCAGTAATGCCCTTTCGGTTGAGAGTTTTGTACTTAGTGTTTTGACCAAATCAAAGCTTTTTAGGGTCAATCGTAGTCGGGTCTCCACAATTAATGGTTTTTATAGTTGCTCCAAGGTAGCTACTTTGAGGTTATAGCTGTCCACAGTGACAATTTGTCCCAAAGGCCGTGGACAGATGATTGTTTGCTGGTCGACAGCATGTATTTCGTTTTGCCCTCGTGGATTCAAGACCAAATATTTTCCCATAAACGCGTTTCCGACGAACGGCTCGCTGGAAACATACAATACTGCCAATGCCGTGTGTGTTTCCTAAAATCGTGACGGGCCTATTGAAAAAGTACTCTTGGGTACTATCTGTTCGAACACGACAGCACGTCTCGTTGCCAAAATCCGACACAAGTTACAGCTCCGAGGAGCTAAGGGTGGGTCAATAAGTCCCTGAAAGTTGTAATAAGGAAAACTCTGTTCTGCAAAAGAACACTAAGCACTTCGTCCAATGTTTCTCCAACTTGTTCATGCTCTCCAAGTAAGAGGATTTCTCGAGGCCCTCAAAATAGATGTTTGTTTCATTGATGACATCGTCATTCGACCCAAATCTCTTACCGCCGAACCATTTCTTAATGTTTGGAAACAGGAAATAGTCGTTAGGGGCTAAATGCGGAGAATATGCTGGATGAGGAGGCAATTTGTAACCTAATTTATGCAATTTTGCCATTGCGATTGCAGACTTATGCGCCGGTGCGTTGTCCTGGTGGAAGAGAACACTTTATTCCTCGCAAAATGCGGTCGTTTTTGCATCAATTCGGTGTCGAATCGATCCAAAAGCGGTGATCGTTTTACCCTTTTCAAGGTAATCGATGTGGATGACACCGCGCGCATTCCAAAAAACAGTCGCCATTACCTTGTTGGCTGACAGACCCACCTTGGTTTTCTTCGGCTTCGATTCGTTTGGAGAAGTCCACTGTTTCGACTGTTCCTTGGTCCGATGTGTTGTGATGAATCCACGTTTCGTCCACTGGTTACGAAACGGCACAAAAACTCGTTCGGATTTCGATTGAACATCGCCAAACACTCCTTTGAAGTTGTCAAACGATTGCGTTTGTTGTTGGCACCCATCTTGAAATGACTGATCCATGTGATAAACCTGTAGCCTCTTTAAGTTCGCGCATCTTCACTCGCCGATCGTCCAATATCATTCCGTGGATTTTATCGACCATTTCTGGTTTGGTGACCTCAATTGGGGAACCAGAACGTTCGACTTGTGCTGGTATGACCACACCGAAATTGAGCTTCTTGAGAAGCTTGGATGGATTGGATTGGGGTTTTCATCTTGCTTCATAATTCTCTTTATCTCTCGTTGGCTAAGCTTCTTTCATTATTTTGAAAAATGTGCTTACGGTCATTGAAACCACCTTCTGATTAAGACCTGACTTTTCAAATTGGAACATGATCTTGTGTCGTTCATCTTCTCACAGAAACTGCACCATGACATACGTTAAGCCTTCTTATTTTATGTTCTATAGGTCATCAGGTTGGTCCTTAAGGTTTTTCAGTTTTCTTCTAGCCTAGTTTTCTGGGCTTCGTTAAAGTTTTTCCTCATTTTGTATTGAGCGTGAAACTCTGTGTTTAATCACGATCTACGTTTTCTGAGTTTCCAAGGATGTGGGTGGCCATGGTGTAGTGGTTGCATCATCGCTTGTCACGCTAAAGGTTCCAGGTTCGAATCCCGATGTCATAGGCATAACACTGGTAGTAGGGTGGTCATATGGCTTGAAATTGTGTAGTGTACTAATATGTGACATCGGAATGTTCGAAAGAAATACTGTGAATTATAAGCATTGACAACAAAACCAATAATTCTCCCCAGTCATCCTGGACACCACCCTCGGAGCAAAGAGACTGAAATCTAATACCACCTGAGTTTCAAAATCACTACACAAACACTAGCGCTGTGTGAATAGCATCATAAGGTTTTTGATAACCCCTTTAGCGCTAGTGAATTATATAAAAAAAAGAAAAGAAATGTGGTTCGCGACTACGCTTTATAGAAATTTAGCTGAAGCCTTCGGTTAGCCACAGTTTAATGCATCTCAGATGTTATATTTCAGAATTCGTTTCGATCCTTCAGACTGCCACATGTCC
This sequence comes from Criorhina ranunculi, assembly GCA_951813785.1. NCBI lineage: Eukaryota > Metazoa > Arthropoda > Insecta > Diptera > Syrphidae > Criorhina > Criorhina ranunculi. The sequence goes on along the minus strand of OX638383.1, from coordinate 33,175,418 downwards.
AACATATTCTCTCTACACTTGATCCATCTATCTATTAACACAAGTCTGTCTCAAGCTTGTCACAAAAGAAAACGAAAGAGAGTGGAAGGGAGGGATCCATACATAGGCTTGTTTGAGAATGGTTAGTTTTTACTGAATCCCCTTCAGAAAGTCTGTTCGAAAGTAATCCTTTCGCTTATAATAAAACCGATTTTGACATTTGACACGTGTAGTAAGACCAGGTAGTCTAACGAGGTTCAATAGGCGCCGGCAAGAAATTCCTTCTTGATAGCGTCTTAAAACTTTTTCGTTGATGCGTTGGCACGCGTTGGTAATAGGGTTGACGGGAAAGAAGGTCCCTTCTCCGTCACATTTAGGTCAATGTAGACCCATTGTGATACCCTAGGGGTGACAACAACTCTATAAGTCAATAACTCTTGTCTGCAGAGTTTGCATTCTAACAATTGCACCATTTTGTATTGCATTTTTGTTTTTAACATCCCTGGCTCTGCCCATAAAATGACATATAACTGACTGACATAAAAGATTAAACACTTCCTACTCTATAAATTACCAAACAAGGTTTAATTCTAGTTCATTAAAAGAAGGATTTCTATGCCCTAAATGATGTCAAATATTACATACAGCCATCAACCTTATCAGTTGGATTCATTTTCGTATGAAATAGGACGTACAGATGGTGAATTCCCACGTGATGGTTCACACACTTTGACTTCCTGAAAGGGATTTTGGGTTCTCTGTAATTATCAAGACTCTTGAGTCGTGACATCATTATAAATATCCTTGTCCAAAAAGTATTCTTTAATTGAAGTCTCCACATAGATATACTTCTTCGAATGGTAAATTATTAGTTCAGCGAGGTGAATATCAAGGGGAACTTTCTTACTTAAGGCTACAGTCCGAGGTGGAACTTTCTTACAAACCCTTTTATAAGGTTTCAACGAACATAGATTGATGCAATTTGTTGGACAAATTTTTTACATTCATAATATCCTTAAAATGTAATATTGCGCAGTTACCATGAAAAGGTAGAAAATTGACAGGAAAGAGGTAAAAATGGAATGGCGAAGCCATTAAATCATTTAAACATTTTACCACGAAATGAATTTGGTCACGAATGTTGACCAGTATTGCGTTTTGTTTTAGGTTTTTTTTTTTCCCTAAAAATAGTTTAAGTGATTATTCACGTTTAGCTAACAGTCGGCCATTATAAAGAAATGTTTTATATATAAACATATATATTTTTCATTGTTATCACTTTCGTGGTGTAAGTCATTTTGTGTAAATGAGTAATGTTTTGTAAAAAAATTACATAACTTCAGATAATAGTTTTTTTTGTTTTATAGTTTTAATCTATTAAAGAGTTGTGTACATATCTATGCTTTATACAAACTTTGACTAACATCCGCAGTTTATTTGTGTGAATACGTAATTCAACTCTAAATCAACAAAAAACATTCTACATTCTAGCTATTGCTAGTTTTCCAGTGAATCATATTTGTTTATTTATTTTTTATTAAGGCTACGTGGCTTAACTGGTGATCATTCGTAGAGAGTCGCATATTATCTCATGCGGTTCGAAAGTAAACGATATTTTAACAGGAAATGAGAGATATACAGGGTTTTCAACGGAATACCGCTAATGTTTTGTTTCATATTTCAGTGCGTCGGACATTTTGAAAATGTGACATGTGTTCAGGAAAATAACATTCTGAGATTGTAATTGCGTGGCATTACCTATTAGGCCCAATGCACACGGAGCAACTGAAAAAAAAAAACTAAACCGGTTGGCAACTCGGGCTACAGACCAGTTACGAACTCAGCGGTGACTTGACTCCACACACGAGGAAACTCATCACCAATCAAAATTACTAGTTTGTTCAGTGTCGTCATGGATAAATGTCTTCGGAAATGTCCCCCACCAGCAACTGGTTGGTCTGTTGTTCGCTCATCTTCGACAAACTAAAAACTGAAATCAATAGGCAACCCGACATGCAAATCAACAGACGACTGGTTCCAAACCGGTTTTTGTGAATCGCAAACGAGTTTTAAACCAGTAGCGTCATGTGCGGCATCCCATTTGATTACACAGGGTATGACTCAAAGCAAACTAGTTGCCAATTCGCATCGCTGATCAGTTTTTTTTTTCCAGTTGCTCCGTGTGCACTGGGCCTTAGACTACCACGTTAGTCTGTGCCAAGGGTTTTGTTTAGAGTTAATGCAGTATTTGACAAAAATGTGATATTTACCCTACAGAAAGGCTTGATTAACGGGTGATGCGTTTTGTGATGAATAAAAAGAAAAAGGGATTTTGGAGAATAAATTAACTAATAACTTTGTAAACGATTTTAAAAGACGATTCTTTTCTATTGAGTCTAGACTCAAACTAACGAAATAAGTATAGCCATGACGGGATTACTGTCCCAGCATAGTAGGCAACTCAACTACAACAACCCACTGATAGAACTTGTAATTCACTTAGAACTCTGCGTCACAGTCTTCGAAGGATAAGTCTTTGCCTTTGAGAAGTCAGTGTTCCCTTGACACACCACACCCAAAGGTGGCAAATAAAAATCTGTTCGGACAGTCAAGAAGCGTTTAAAGCCATCACAAATCCGAGAAGCTACTTGTTGGGTACAGCGACATCTGTCAGAAGTCAGGAAGGTTCTTCTTAGAGCCTAAGAACACGAACGCAGACGGTAGATCGAGCCGCTAAAGATACAGTTTGAGTCGCACTGACAATGAAAAGCGCAACGAATAAAAGGATGCAAAGGAATTTTGAGGGGAAAACTCTCGACGTGCAAAAGGGAAGATAACTCGCAAAGAATTCACACAATTTCCTCAATAAGTATGTTCTAGGTTGAATCTGATAGCAATTAAGGCTGATTTAAGGACTTATTACAAGGACATATTAATCTTAACAATGATTTGTGGGAACAGCCCAATCTTAGCGACAATGCGACAGAAGATCCTGAGGTCGCTCTTGCATTAAGCAATTGACTTGCATCAAGAAACCAGAAAGATTCTCCAGATTCTCCCGCAATGCATACAAGTGTCAACCCTGGAGTTGCAACTACTTTTCTTAAATCCTTCCTAATCCACATCTCAAACGTGAGCAATTCCTATAGTTTCGACGGAAAAAGAGGGGAATTGTAACGCGCCTTACTGAAGAGCATCCTGCTCACCTCCATATGAGTTGTTTTGAAAAACTCAGCCTGTCTTTCAGACCTCTCAGCCTGTAAAGGACGTTGATTACGGACGTGTTGACGACACATTCCGCGCGGTATTGGTCAACTATCCATTCGGACATGTCTGCTATGTGTGCGACAATCTCTGTTTCAATCTATACTTGACCCTCATAATCGCTAGTAATAGCTAGTGGTCGTAATCAAGAAACTGTCCTATGAGCGAGATTGATTGTCTGTTTCTCAAAATCGAATACCAGGACAACGTCGTTTGGTCTCAGCTGCACTGAAGAAGTACGTTTGCTATGGTGAAAAGGTCTCCGAATCTTCATATATTTCGATTGCTAATGATTCCATAGCCAGCTGGTATACGTATCTCATTCACTGCTTCCAACATTTTTGAATCTCGCAGAAATCTGGTTCCCACTCACTCACCTTAGGGATTCTATTGCGACTCAGTAAAAAATGAGCTGGTGTAAGAGGAGTACCATCTGCTTACATATATAAGTTGCTCGGCTTCAGCAAGAATCCTTCTTAGTTGCTCGAGTGTTAATTTCGCCTTTCCAACGATCTTATGGAGCGAATGAGGTGTTTCCAATTTTCGTCCCATCATTAAACTCGTTCAACTATTGCAAACGGTTTGAAAGACTGGCTTTCCTCATGGATGGGCGTCTGGGATTACTGAAAATGAGCTCACCGATAAGCTTGCCAGGCGGGGTTCAGAGGAGAACTTTTCCGGCCCTGAACCCACGTTAGATTTTCCCATATCTTCGGTTAGATGATTGGGTTTCTAGCAAACACAACTGTAGGTAGCATGACTCTCCAGGATGCAGGCAGACTAAAAAAATCCTTCCCGACGTCTGAAAGAAGTTCGCGGTATTCTTGCTGTCAACAGATAAGACTGCAGCCAACTTATTGGCGATATTACGGTACACATCTCAACGTGTTAGGTTTAAGTGACACCACTATTTGGGACGCTTTTGGAGAGCGCAACGACACTACGGAACACTTCCTATGTGATTTTCCTGCCTTTGCTCGTATCAGGTGGCAGATTTTTGATGAGTGCTGGTAACCTAAGCCCCTTATCACTGAAGCTCTTACTCAACTTTCTTAGAAAGGCGAAAAAACACAGTAAAAGGGTTGTACCTGCTTGTAGTGTAATGGACTTGTGTCTGAGTGCTCCAGTCTGGTGTTCCAATACCCTGACAGAAAAAAGGGCGTCCTTTCAGTATCAAGAATGGAGCTGAGATATTTAAAACTAAATTTGCTCCTCCATGCAAGTTTCTGCGAAGGTAATCCTTCAATATAAGATCGGTGATAGGTGATAGGGTGTTTAAATCCGTAGATTCATTCAGCGTTTGTAGGCGTTTCATTGTCTAGGATTGTCTTCTTTTTTTTCTGCATACATCCCTTTTCACACAAAGTAAATTACATTTTTAGTGTACACCCACGTCTAAAGGAAAATTTCATTCTCCCAAGTTAATTACCGTAAAATCGATAGAACATGAATAGGGGATTGAACCTAATCTGTCTCAGCTAGCAATCAATCAAAAAACAGAATGATAAAGGGCGTAGGTTCGACAAACCTAATGAGGATTCAATAAAATCCACATTCGGATATCTCGTTAATTAACTAAATAGCAAGCATAGCAGGATATGTGATCTATTTTGGGAATCCTTTCAAATTACCATGCTTATGTTTGGACATTGAAAGGTCATGAACTTGGTGAAATGTCATTGGTTTAGGTTTGTAGAGAATGCTCCTGCGAATATGCATTGTTTTACTGATTGTCCTGGGTTTCATTCAAAATTGATATGCATTTTTGGAGAAGACCTAGCATGTGGCAAACACAAACGTAGACTAGCTTGTAGTTTGATGTCATTGATTGTGTTAGGTTTTAAGGATTGTTCAATGCATCACCGTTGGTGGTATGCTATTAATTTTGTCTTTTCTCGCTTCCACACTGTATCATACGCAGAGCTGTAAAAGAATGCATTCATTTGGGAATGCATTCACTGAATACACCCAATTGATTTCATGTGAAATGAATTAATTCATTGACTTCATTTTTGAATGGTGACTTATAAGTTTAAATCACCATTCATTTTGAAGTCATTGAATGAGCATTCAATTTTTGCATTCAATGAATGGCAGTCAATATTTCCATTCATTTGCATTCTTTTACATTCATTTGCATTCTTTTGCATTCATTTGAAGTCTTTTGCATTCAATTGCATTCCCATTCATTTGCATTCATTTGAAGTCTTTTGTATTCAAATTAAGTCTTTTGCATTCAAATAACTGCAAATGAATGCAAATGAATGGGAATGGCAATTGAATGCAAAGACTTCAAATTAATGAAAAAGAATGCGAATGAATGCAAAAGAATGCAAATGAATGGAAATATTGACTGCCATTCATTGAATGAAAAAATTGAATGCCCATTCAATGACTTCAAAATGAATGGTGATTTAAACTTATAAGTCACCATTCAAAAATGAAGTCAATGAATTAATTCATTTTTCAGTAAAATCATAAGAGTTAAATTCTCAAATGAATGCATTCTTTTACAGCTCTGATCATACGTGTATCAAAGGCATGCTTAGTTTAATATTTTGAGCTGTGAGAGGTACTCGAAATCTAGGAGTGAATTATAAGACTTTAAAGTTGTTTTTATACTGACCGAAGCGGTTCTTATTTACTCGCATTTTAAGAATACTTTGGAAGGTAGTTGACAGAGATAAAAAGTTGCCAACTATTGGCAGTTTATGAATATTCTAAGCTCCAGAAGTCCAGACTGTGTTAACTACATTCATCTTCTAATATTGTGTAAAGTCTTGCTGAGCCTTTAGAAATTCAGTTTAGAACTCGCTTCCTACACAATGAATTGTCAATTTCATCGTTGGTGATGGTGCTTTATTTTGACATGCTGGTCGTTGGCTTTAAAGACGACACTACCTGTCGTACCAAACCACATGTATACGATTCTAAAGACTGCGTAAGCCAAGTCAGTAAGGAGAAGTGATGAAGTCGATTAGAGTCCTGCAACATACTTCGACTACGTCTAGGATGCAGTTCGTCTCTTAAACAAAAATGAATCCGCGGCCAAGTCCTTGACGCTTTATATTTTGCGCTCGAAAGGAAGGGTTCTTTTAATAATAAAACTTCAAGGTAGTAAGCGACTTTCTCTACCTTGGTTGTGCTAACCTTTCCGACAACGACATCTAATCAGAAATCAAACGAAGAAACGATCGATGTTTGTTTGGGCTGAGAAGACCTTTACTCTGAAGTAAGGCCCTATCCCGAACAACTAAACTTTTTTATAAGACACAGTTTCTACATATATATCTGTGGTCACAAGGAAAAACAACATAAGTCGAATTGTGTTGTGTGTGACTTAGGCTGTTGTTCTATGTGGCCACAGATATGTAAGCTTCTATCGAAGGCATATAAAGATATCCTAAGTTTTAAGTGAAAAATTAATTGATGAGCTTCGAAAGAGGAGGTTTCGAGCTGTACTAGTTGTACCAGCTACTCACTTAGTCCGAAAACTTTGTATTGGATGTTGGAGATGGCTATAGGACATGTATAGCGAATGGCTGCCAAAGCTCCAATCCGCTGATTCTACCAATCTGACCAGTATAAATGGAAGACCTCGCCTTTAGAAGATGGGGATCTCAGTCAACTAAGAGTGCTTACCTGGATGCAATAAGCTAAGGGTCCGACTAATTTGAGACGACTGAGGTTCAATCCGAACTATTTTGAATGTGTCGAGTAAAAAAAAACCTTCTCATGACAAATTACACTCTTTGGAGGTTTGTCATTGCATGCTGCGATTCGAACTTGTGTCAGCTGGCTTAGAAGTCCAAGTGTCTACTGGTTTCGTTACAGAGGCCAATGGATAGGGTATACTCTGTGCGAGCGCTGTATAAGTCACGACCTGTAATGAAATCCACTAATCCAAGCTGGATCAAGAGTCATTCATGAGCTGTCCCTGTCCTTGCACCGATAGAGAACCCCATAGTCAGCGAACCAGTGTTTGTGGAGTCTCTGAGTTGGTTCGTAGTCTTTCTTCATTAGATGTAGACTGTCTGATCTGATCTATAGATAAGCACTGTCAAACATTCACCATGTCTGGCCTTGTAGTTTCTCATCATTATGAGCGACGTCCAGTGCAATGAGCAGGGAAGCAGTACTTCCCGAGTTTCTTACAAGACCAAGTTAACACCTTGAAGCATCCACAACGTTTTAATTTCCATTCCATTTCGTCAGTCCCTCCATAAAGTATATTTTGCCTCTTAAAGTTCATAAGTGGATCGGCTTGAGGGCTGATAAGTTGCTTTACCATGATAAAAGAAATATTTTTGGCACTTCAAGTCGATGTTTGATCTGTGCGTTGTTGAGTCAGAGTATAACCCTAATTATATCAATAACACTTAAAAAAAAATGCGTTCTTTTAGAAACCGCCTACATTTTGCAACCCACGATGATATCAGTGAATTTTCGAAATAAAAAGATTCGCAATATTTGACACATTACGGGATTATGCATTGGAAGGCTTCAGTCTGAGTATAGCCCAAGGTTAACTTCCGGCAATGATTCCTCGTTATCTAATATGTGTCATGAATATAAAAAGAAGGGAATCGATAAAATAGACTTTGTACTACAGATAAGATATATAGCAGACTCATAAATATTGAACATTACGGCACATTTTTTTTGTTTCTTCATATTTGTGCATGGTTTTTCGCGTACACGATTTATATTTTATTTAATTTTTTTTTTTGACAAATTAACCAATTTCCCTTGAAATGTCATTGCTGTTGATAAGAAATTTGTCGTGTCACTTTGTGATTTATTGACAGACATTAGCAACGCGTTTACAGTAGAAATCTGTTCTATAGGTGTTATCTATAAGAGGTGATTTCATTTACTAAGAAAGGCTGGGTGCTGGAAGTAGATTAAAAACAAATCTTTGTAGATTTCGATAAAAACTAAAGCCCGGTCAAGTTAGTCATGGAAAAGCACTTATGAGTATGCATGTAGGTCTTTCGTTAATTTCCTTTTTTAATTTGAAAATAAATAAGGTTTGTGCAAAATATATATTTGGTGGCATGCCAAACTTGGCAGCACTTATGCCCAGTTTCACAGTGTGACTTTACTAAACTAACTACTGAGTTTAAACTTTGCGTTTAAATCGTTCGGTTTCACACTGTATTTTTAAACTCAGTTTGTCTAAACGAAGTTTATCACACTATTGTGAATTACACTGATGTATTTAAATCACAGTATTTGAATTAAATGTCAAACTGAAAATAATTTTGAATTTTTCCTATTACGATGTTTGCTTTCGAGTAAAAGTCACTTAGAATAGACAAAAGAGAGACAATGGAGGAATCAAAAATATAATAATATTAATCAAAAGAAAAGGAGTACTCATTTTTCCGATAGCGAAAAGGAACATTTAATGAATTTAGTGGTCAAATTCAAAGGCACAATTGAAAATAAAAAAAACTGATAGGATTCATTGGACGGAGACAAATGCAGCATGGGATGCTATCGAAAAGCAAAGTCAATAAAAACTTGATTTCGGCTGATAATGAATTGTTCCTTGAAGTAAAACATTTTATTTTCATATAAATCAAATTACATGTACATATGTTTTATTTTCTGAGTTACCAGTTAGTTGGATTTTCAATTTTTGGACGTATTTCATCCAAAACAGTATACGCTGATTGTTGGGATATGCGAAATCTGTTAAGGAGGTCCATATCATCCCAAAAATAAAAGTGATTTGTCCTGCAGCTAAATTCTCTTTGTCGGCTTACGTTAACCAGGGTACTAATTCTATAAAGCGATACCGCTCTGAAAGATATCATTAATGATAGTTTAAGTTTCTGTAACTCCATATATTTTGGCAAATGTCAACAAACTGTCACCAGAAAGAGAGAAGACAAACGATAGTGGGAGGGGTTATCTTTTTAAAAAATTAGCTTTCTGTAAAACGATAGACGAGAGTTTACTATCATTTTGCTGTCATTTTCGGGAAGATAGCTATTTAGGTGTCTTTTCCTTTGTTCGTTTGCGTGCAAATTAATTAAATTTTGCATTTAAGAATAATAAAACAATGCAATTATGTTTACCAAGCCATTATTAATTGATTGACAATCATAGCGTTTCGATTGAAAGCTAAAAGACGGAAAACAATTATGAAATAGTTAAATCACAATATTTTTCCATTTAACATACAAGAGTAAATGAAAATAGATACAACCACTTTCATCTGCTTTCTATTTGCACACCTAAAATTACATAACTTATATTTTGAAACAAAATATAATTATCTGTGCAATATTTAAATTTTCCTAACCATCAAATGGAAAATTTCCCAACAAAATATCATTGTGATGTCACAGTGAACTTTATTAGACAGTAGTAGGAAGAAGAAAATATGTTTTATCTCTTTCCCACTCCCTAATTTTCGCCGTAAAGAACAAAAATGGCAGATAAAGTAGTGATAGTTGGCACATCCTAGTTTTCCACCCGTGCAATTCAACCATCTGTCAGTCAAACTCCTCCCACGAATTTATGTGTACAGTCCTGTCCGAAGAAAAAAAAAAGGGATAATGCAAACGATAGTGGTACTATCGCTTTACAGGAAGCAACTGTGGCAAATCTCACTATCACTATCTTTTTCATTATCGTCTGAGAGACAGTCAGCTATCGTTTTATAGAATTAGTACCCAGGATATTATAATATACTTCATCACTTCTATCATCAGAATCACTATTTGCACTTGAAAACTATATTTTACACACTATTTATTAATATTTTAGAAGAAAAACACAATTTGACATTTCACAACAATAGCATTCATAACCACATTTTTAACTTAAACGAACTTTAAACGGTAGAATCGAGTCGTTTAACTTTAACCGAACATAAAACTCAGTTTAGAGTTTGAACGAACACTGTGAAACCAAACATTTGGTTGAACTTTAGTTTAAACCATAAACTGAGTTTAAACTCGCACTGTGAAACTGGGCATTAGAGTTTGAATTGACATTTTGATACTTCAAACATCTTTACCACAGACTTACAAGAAAATGTATCAAACGAATAATAATTCAATAGAAAACTTTAGTTAGTTTTTGTTGTAAATATAATCAAATGCTGGTGGCGCTTGTTGGTTGAGGCCCAGGTCCACCCCGGATTGTAGCGCCACCTTAAATATAATAAAACGAAGATAAAACGCCTTAGAGAACCTTTCAAAGGAAGAGGATACTCTTCCAGTCGTTATCAGCTAAAGAAACCGAAGTCCTACAACTTGCTTAAGGTAGCGCTACAGTCCGGGGTGGACCTGGACTTCAACCAACAAGCGTCTCCAGCCAGCTCGAACTTAGCCAACTGCCTCCAGTTTCGCACGTTATGTTGGTTGAGGTCCCCTTCAACTTGCATGCGCCACCTGAGTCGCGGGCTTCGTCTACTGCGCTGTCCATCGGGGGCGGATTCGAAGATTTTTCGAACCGAAGCATTGGAGTCCGTCCGCTCTTTATGACCCAGCCACCTCAGTCGTTAGACCTTCACTCTTCTAGCTAAGCCGATATCGCTGTATATCCCATACAGTTCGTCGCTGTTTCTCCTCTTCTTTTCGTCGTCCATGTAGACGGGACCGAAAATCACCCGAAGAAATTTCCTCTTAAAGCAGCCAAGAATACCGGAAGTTCTACAAGGCTTAGGTTAATCTGAGAACCTCTCATAACAGTTAAAATATATTTTTGGCAAGCGAATTTGTTTCAAGGTTTTGCACAGAAGATATAAGCAGTGATGGGATTCTTTTTCTTTTTCTCCAATTGGTGTGCTTCTATGCTTCATTTGCTTCCAATAGACATTTATGGCAAGTTACTAACGCCGTCCTAAGGCTATGCAATATTTTATTGCACAGACTCTCTAAATTAATGAAACTGACTTCAACATGGACTTCAATCAGTTAATACAGGAAGCTCCTGATGTCAGCGCGAAGTACCTTATAATAAGTCCATCCTGGTCTTTGTGGTCGCCGTGGCTTAGTGTTGAGTGCTTTGGACTTCTAAATGAGAGGACACAGGTTCGATCCTTAAAACCAGCAAACTTTTTTCTCGGCACCACCTTTTCCCAGCCATGACAAACCTGCAAGGGTATAATCTTTCATGAAAAACCTTCACAATCCGCTATTTCGATTCGGCAATAGATCTGTAAGTCCTTTCCATTTGTGTCAAAAATATGACACGTAAAACATGAATGGTTGCGAGGAGTTAGGCCTTGGATCTCTATGAGCTGTCGTGCCAAATATTTGTATTTGCATCCCGGTTTTTACAGGCGGCTCTGAAACAGCCAAGGAAGCCAGTGCCGTTGTTGTTTCGGAAGACCTTGAAATTTACTATTTTTTCAGTTTCCCTAATCAATGCAGCGTCTTTCCAGCTGAAGACACTGTTTATACGTCAAATCGCCGCATAACTGGAGATTAACTGAGTGTTAAGAACTAGTATTGTCACGATGAAACCAATTCTCCTTCAACCAACACTGCAATCAACTCTTGCATCTTGCAAAGGGTCACTGAACAGGAAAATATCACATTCTGTTGGGAGTTTGGGTGCATTTTTTTTAGTTGCGCCAACGGATGCGGAATCTTCTTAAGATACTACTAGCCCGGGCCACTTGCCACAGAAATGCGTCTACGTACAATTGAGGGCAATTTATGCTCTATCTGGTTCGGTGTTTATCGTTCTTTGATGCAGAGGTGCCGTCTCGGCTTGGTTTTTCCTTTTGCTCTCCCCGACTCGTTCCAACCGTCGAAGTTCCTTCATGATAGACGCTGCAACCAGCTCTACTGCATCCCATATTGCGCTTGACGTTATCATGAGGTTCACGATGTTGGTATTTCTCCAATTTTTCTCTCTAGGTCTCTGTGCTCTGTACGAAAACAAGGGAACTGAAAGAGTACGTGCTGCAGTTAGGAGCATCTTTGAGCCCAAACTTATGCAAGTACGCTCGAAAGCAGCCATATCTGGTTAGGAGCTGGCTCAGGTAGGTAGGTAGGTTAAAGAGGTGGATTCATCGCGTGGTGCAGCCTTCACTCGGATCTCTAACGGATCCATTACGTTCCTCTGACGTGGAATGTCCATTCTGAAAAGACAAGAAACGTTCGGCTTCCCTGAACCATCCCGAATTCGTCGCGAATTTTAGAATGGGTTTTGGTGGCTTGTTGGACAGCTTGCCCAGGTCGTTGAAGTGGTATTCACCGAGTGCAGTCTTCCTTGTTCTATATAGGCTGGGACATTCGCATAGGAAGTTGGTTGTATTCTCTTCCGGGTCTGTGTTACCGCAGCTTCTGCATAATTCGTCTGAACTTAGACGCATTCTTCTACGATGGGCCGCCAGTAGGTTGTGGCCTGTGATGATCCCTGTGAAGAGAGCTAAGTTTGATCTGTCGATATTTGTCCAGAATTTTCTGAAGATGCGGCGTGATGAGAGTGCGCTCCATCTCTCATCAACTTGTCTATGAAAGTCTAGTGCAATACTAGATATGACAAGAGGCTCAGGTAGAAATCTACTTCTCCGTGAGGCCGGTCTATCCATTTGTTAACATCCGGTATGAGTCGGTCGGTGCATCTTCCCTTTGAAGATTGGTTCCATCTCTTCTGCCATGCTCTCATGCTTCGCTGTCTTTCTTCTAGTTTGATACCTTTGACTGAAGCTTGAGGTTCCCGAATTTTTGCTTCGTAGGTCTTCTGTTATTCGCTAACCAAGATATCTGCTGGTAGCATTCCCGCTATGACACAGATAGCATCATCTGACACTGTCCGATATGCACAGCATAAAGCATCTATGTCGTTTGTGTCGTACACAGTTTACAGCAATGCTCTTTCGAAAGCAAATCATAGGCGGCAACATCTTGACTATTGCAACAATGTCAGGCTAGGTTTGTCTATGACTTTTTGAGTAATCACACCGACCGATAGCCACTAGATATGAAGTTTTTTTTTAAAGGGTTTTATTTAGCTTCACTTATCGCTTTGATTCAAATCTTGCAATCGATTTTAAGTGCACTTCCCGGTGAGCTAGAGACTTGAAACTTAAAACATAGCTCAGAATCGGGAGACAATGCAATATAGGGTGTCCAATGTCATTCTAAATCCAAGATGGCGGACGCCATCTAGCTTCTCATTTCGCTTGGTTCAAATCTTGCAATCGATTTTACGCACACTTCCCGGTGAGCTAGAGACTTGAAACTTAAAACATTGCTCAGAACAGGAAGACAACGCAAAATTCAAGATGGCAGACGCCGCAAGATGACGTTTGAACCTTTTTCTTCACGACACCCTTGATATGGGTATCGAATTAAAGGGTTTGACTAGTAGAATACTATAAGCTACGTAACGTTATTCTAAATCTTATATGACGGAGGCCCCAAGATGGCGGCCGAACCTTGATATGGGTATTAAATGAAAGTGTTTTACGAAGGGAAAATGATAATCTGCGTGATGTTATTCTAAATACAATATAGCGGAATCGGTGTTAGTAATCAGGATTTTAAGTATGGATAGAAATAATAATACAAATTTGTCACATGTCTCTGTTATAATCTGACATGCCATGACGGCATACACCTTTACCATTATAAAGAAATGCAATTTTCAGCAAAATTTAATCACGGAATGGCCGAGAGAAAGATGTTGCCAATAATTGTGTCATCGGCCTCCACAGTCCATAAAATGCAGGGTAGTACTATTGACCATGCTGTGGCGTATTTAGGCTCCAGACTCTTTGAGGAGGGCCAGGCGTATGTAGCATTGAGTCGCGTTAGGACTTTTGAAGGGCTGTGTATTGAGAAGCTAGACTGTGTAAAATTAACAGGAAATAATCCATATAATAAAGACGCAATGAGAGAGTTGGAAAGGATAAGAAGTTTGCGTAATGATACCAACCCACGTCTAATTAATGAAACTAAAAACTAGAAAATAAAAATAAGGTAAAAAAACTTTTAAGTTAAACGGTTTTATTTTAATCAGGGGCTGTACCAAAAACTAGAAAATAATAAGAACATAAATCTGGGTCCCTGAAAGATACTGATTTCTTGTGAGAAATCATAGCATTGCAGTCTTCTCCAGTCGGATGCCTAGGGCCACTTTCTGTCGCTACGTCAGTGGATTAAGTTATAATCTGGAGCTTTTATCAGACTTAAATAAAAACGTGGGACGTCAGTTTAGTAAAGTACCTACATCCACCTGTACAAACATACATATATTCCGATCAATACTGTGGCAAACCCCTTTTGAAAAAAAACTTACGCATAAAATATGAAGTTTTAATCAAAAAGTGGAAAACACGGAAATGATTGTCAGATAATTTATGAAATTTAACTGAATCAAAATCTATTTTTGTTGTCAATCATTTGCAACTATTTAAATCTGTTAAGACTTGCTTATTTCTCATAAGGGTTAAACGAGATCAAAGTAAGAGGGCAAGGACTACGAATTAATTTGATCGTTAGAAGCAACAATTCACATCTAACCAAAGTCAATTTGTTTCTATTTTGGACTTAGATACAAAACTTCAACGTTGCCTTCGCTATTACTTCGCACTAGATTTTCTGTACGAAATCAGTTTGATGTGTAAAAAAAAAAAATAATAAAATATGTATGTTAATTGTGTCATCACGTTTTGTATATACTTTGGCACAAAAAAAAAAAATAAGAAGGTTGCTACTTTCATCTAAACGAGAACACAACTACATGAGATGACTCAACTCAAGATGGGGTTAAATTGTTGTTTATTGCCACTTATGAGGTGTTCATTAGCACTTTAGAAGTTAATTGGTATTTTTCTTCAAGCGTTTCATGTTTCTAAGTGATTTTGGGTTATTTTTTGTTACTACTTTGGCAGCGGAAACAGCTCGAATCGTATTAAGTACTAATTTAGTCTTTAGACAGTAAACAAGTTGTTTACAGGGGTCCAACGTATTTAGAATTGTCCTTTGAAGATTGTAGCAAGATCTATAAAGATGTTTGAACAACCTTTTCTTACTTCTATTCCACATGCTCAATTAGAAAGTCAACTTCAAGACAACGAGTTCTCTGGTCGAAAGTGAAGTTCCTGAACTGAAGCTAAATGCTTCTTTTGTGCCGTCGTATGTAGGTCATTGATCTAATATCGGCGCAGAAGATGTCAAATGTCCGTTGGGTTCTGTTGATTAGGTCGTTCGTTCTATTTGTTTTTGTAGTCTTTTTCATCTTGGGCTAGAAAACTGGAAGCAGCGTGAAGGATGGAAAACGGAATTAGATCAGGCTCAAACCCATCAAGGGTCACTGGCACTGATAAGTAAGTTAGTCTTTTTCATCTAGAGTAGGTAGACTTACTCCTCAAGTGAACCATCAAAGGTTGAGCCACATTTGACTTGTGCTTCGGCTCTCTCATTCCCCTTTGTGTTGCTATGGCCGGGAACCCAGAAGAGAGTGAGCGCTTACACTGTTATACTAATTTGTTAATTTTGGCTGCGTTGCTGAGACTTACTTACTTACTTGTTTACTCCGATGTGAACGTAAACATCTCTTTCCGTTTGCCTGACCAATGCAGTGTCTTCCAAGCCGAGATAATGGCAATCAAGGAAGCCCTATCGTGGCTGAAGTACAATGTACTATCCTCTCGGGATATCACAATTTTTACTGATAGCCAGACCCTGGAATCGGTCGCCTTTAACTCAAAAACAGCTCTAAATTGTCACTTGTCTCTTAACGAGATGGCTGAGCAATCCAAATTCACCTTATATGGGTGCCGGGGCACAGAGACATTCCAGGCAACTGCATGGCGGACGAACTCGCTAGAGAGGGCACAACTCTACCAATTCTTCCGGATAAGGGGAATCTAAGTATGCATCTCGCCACCTGCAAATTGCTACTCAATAGAAACGCGATCAATATCGCCAATCATAGATGGACTGTAGGTAGCACCTGTCTCATCACCAGGCAGATTGGCCAAAGCTTGATCTCAAACGTTCCCATTGTCTCATCAGACGGAATAGACTGCTTATAAGCACCTTAGAGGGTGTCATTACCGGACACTGAACCATCGGCAAGCATGCCTATAGGCTGGGCCTCCTTTACAGCGACTTCTGCAGAAGCTGCATGGATGCGGAAGCGGAGGAGACGATTCTCCACCTTCTCTGTATATGCCCGGCCCTTTCAGCTCGAAGAAGAGGATTCTTAGGAGCCAGCTTCTTCAACAACCTAAGTGAACTGGCTGACATCAACATAGGCAGTTTCCAGCGCTTCATACTAAGCTCCGGTTGGTTCTGCGGGTAGTATTTCCGGTGAAATACAGATCCTGGTGGTAACACAAAGGACCTTATCTGGTCTAAGTGAGTTTGCAATTACAGCCTGCCACTCTTACCTAACCTTACCTACTCCGCCTTTAATATAGAAGAGCAGTTCGGAAGGCAGCACGATTTGGATACGTTTAGTTTCTCTGAGAAGACACCTGATCTAATGTCACATTCCATCCAGGAGCCATCGATAAAGATTGATACTTGGAATTTCGAAAGGAGTAAGTTAATGTTGCATTCCGTCCTGTTCCGAAAGTAGTAAGTTGTGGTCGATGCCAAAAGCCGGTCTAAGACCAATTGTTATCTGTAAAGTCATTATTCCTGGAAACATGAAGATGAATCGGTTGTATGTTCCGTCAAAATGTATCACTTCATGCTTCACTTTGTAACATCACTTTTACTTCGCATGCGGAGTGAACTATGGTTTTGTTTGTGCCCCTGGTTTAAACCTTTCATTGTTAAGTCCATTTTGCGTCTTGAGGTAGTTCTCTAAGGACATTTTTAGATCACAAGCCTTTTCTGCCGAGTTTTCATGTTTTCTTGAAGGTTTTTCATAGTTTCGTCCTTGCTGTCTTCGAGAACTGACATAATCACTCTCATTTCTTAGACCTTGTCATTCGATTGTTGTCTGTCTATGGAAGGTTTTGTCTTCTTTTCTTATGCCTTGTAGCCTTGTGAGTGTACGGCTTTTCCTCCCATTATAAGTGCCTTTATGCTTCGATGCTTTGCAAATCAATAAGAGCAACCACTTTTATTGCCTTGTCCATTGGGTACTTATAAAAAGACCAGGGTAAACCCAGAGATATCTGTAGTTGCGCATCGACAAACTCGTCCGTATGTGCAGGATGATGACGGAAAATAGTCCCTGCTCCATTAAGGACCTCTGATGTCTGCGCCAAAAATATTGAGCTGTCACTGGTGCGTTTGGGGTTCAGTAGTGAACGAGGACAAAACCAAGTATTTGTTGTCAACAAGAAGGGACACCTTATATCAATGAATCGGACAGGACGTCACAGTGGACAGCTATAACTTCAGGGTAGTAAGGCACTGTGTCTGCCTTGGATCTCCTATCACTTCTGACCTTTCTCCTAGTAAACAAAATCGGAACATTTGAGGTTTGGAATTGCTTCGAATCTAACATTGAGCGACAAGCAGTTCAGGAGTGGTTAGAGAGTTTAACAGGAGGCGGTTAACTAAAGACTCGGTTAAATGGAGAGGCTTGTTGGTTGTGGCCAAGAATTCCTGAAAATTGTGGCGCTTCCTACTATACTAAGCTATTGGGTCTTTGTTATTCTGTTGTTGTCCTGAGGTTGTGCCTTCGGTTTGAAAGGTCTGGTATGGTCATAAGGCGTAACTAGTTTAGTGTGACGGAACGTAGGACTCTTAATCGCAGGATAGCGGCAGTATTTACGTTGAGCACCATTTTGGTTTGTTCCACAATGCAGAGTTAAACTGAAGAATCACTCCAATTATATCAGTTTTACCAGCTTTGGTTGTTTTAAAAGAAAAAATTCTTGAAGAAAGGAACCCCAATGGTCTTCGTGTGGGAATTTGGCAGTAATCGCATGGGAACTACTTGAAGTTTTTTTTCCCCCGAGCAAATATTGAACTTCAACAGCATTCATGTTTGGTAAGGCTTATTTGCCAAGTGTACAAATCTACTGTAAACTTCGATTGTGCTCTACTTAGATAACGTCCTTGTTTGGCACCTTAAAGATATCAGTGCACTTAGTCACGTTTTTTAAGGTGAGTTGTGCAGTTGAATTGTATGTACCAGTAGCTCGTACCTTGTTTCTTTTTGATATGACGCAGCGAACAGGCATCTAGTGCAACGAGGCACCAAAATACAGTGCTTCCTTGGCTTCTCCTTTAATGGATTTGAAATTATTCTCTTGCTAGCAAGTGTTTTCACTTACAGAGCTCTGGTTGAGAAGCTCCATAAAGTTCTTCATTTCGAATTATTCCGGAGATTGTCAAAGACTATGAGAGAACATGGATCTAAGGATCCTTGGAGCACTTCCCTGACTTACCAACCGTCTCAATATGTCATCTTGTCGTTTGGCGGTGCTATATTTAAAAATTATTTCCTTGACCCAAATGGAGGAGTACATTATGTTGTTGGTTAGGTGGATGTGGAGGGTGAGATAGCTCTTTACTTAAGCCACGGTTGGACCCATTGTAATTCCAGATGACTGTTGGAC
The DNA here is from genome assembly GCA_951813785.1 of Criorhina ranunculi. Classification (NCBI taxonomy): domain Eukaryota; kingdom Metazoa; phylum Arthropoda; class Insecta; order Diptera; family Syrphidae; genus Criorhina; species Criorhina ranunculi. The sequence continues at coordinate 33,156,670 of OX638383.1, read as the reverse complement.
AAATTTTGTGCGACTAAGGGGGGTGTGTAGGGGGCTGGTTTGGTGATGTGCAAATTACGGTCTTCCTGTGCTTTTGGCAAACTCCAGGATGTCACCGATCACTTTGCTGGCTATTTGCTTTAGATCTGGTATTCACATGAATCCCAGTACTCGTTGGTTTAGTTTTGCAGTGGTTGGCCAGTGACGGAAGTAGTGTTCCAGGTCCTCCACCTCACAGTTTTTGCAGATTGTAGTGTCAGCTAGTCCAATTCTGTGTGATCTGTAAGAATTCCCAGCATCTATCTCAGTTGTGCTCTATTGCAATTCATCGCTATTTGGTTTGACCATGAGGGATTTCGCCGCTCTGCATGTTGTCACGTTAACCTAATATTTTTGAAAATCCCGGTTGATCCTGTTATCGATTACTGTCTTGATGCGACTCATATCTTGTCATTTGTGGTTCTTGCTCCTTTTTTCGGCAGTTCGTCCGCTTTCTCGTTTCTCATTACATCTGTGTGTCCCGGTATCTATATAAGATGTGCAGATTGTTTCGATTGTCGAGGAAGTTAAGCAAATTCTTGCGTTCCCCCATGAGTAAGGATTTTGACATAAGGTTTGTAAAAGCTTTGATTGCTGCTGTCAAAGTAGATGTCTATGCATTTTCCTTGGTTGTGGTGTTCCATGGGGACCTGGACTCGAATGTAGTTCCCATCAATCTTAAAGTCGACGCTCAAGACTCAGCCAGTTTGTGTTCAGTTTCTAGGGTTTAAAGCCTTGTATTCGACTAATTGATTGGTATCGGCTAAAGGACACCCTAGACGTGGTTCCCTTTGCCTTCACAGATAGAACTGTCTAATTTAAAAACTCATTGGTACTCGGCTTCCTAATCAGCCTTTGGTTGCTGATTAGTTGTCTAAACTACAGAACACGGTACCTCCTGATTTGTTTTAATGACTCAATCTATCACATTTTGCTTCGTGCAAAGTCAATGAAACGCATAAATGTGCGAAATGAGTCAGTTTAAGTTTCAACTTCACCTCGAAGCAATATCAATGACTTGAAGCATTACCCTCACGAATGATGACCAATCGAAGTATTTATATAGACAAGCCATCTACTCGTTGTTTTGTATTCCACGGGGGTAAGTCAGACTTATCTTTGTTTTGAATTGGCATCAGAAGAAAGTGTTATCATTTAAATGGGAATAGTCTGCTTCCAACTTCTTCCTGCATATTAATCAACGTGAGAGATAGATTTGATTCTTGGAAAATTCCCAGAAAAGGAGATTGTTTCCCAAACTGGGTTGCGTGTGTGTCACCATGATCGGAATTACAAATTACAGGGATGTACAGAGTTCAATTCTTATTTTTACTTTCATTTAGAATCGTTACACGATTCTGATTTGTAAAACTAAAGACTTGAGTTGCATCTGAATTGTAAAACTAGTTTTGAGTGGAAGAAAGTAAATTTCCATTTTATATTGAACATGCGCAACAGTAGTTCGTTAGAACTACCAATATAAGACGTTAAAGGTAATTAATTCTTTAAACAAATTTAGACGCAAACAAACGTCAGACAATCGGTTGAGGAAAGAGAAGAACCTTCGGAACGTGCATAGTATACACGAATATTTTTGGAATTTGTGAGCTCATTCACGACTTTGAATGTATCACGTGTAAGACTGATAAATCAGCAAAGTCAATAAAAATTAATTCTAAAAATATATATCTGTCAGTCGAACGGATGTTAATGTGCAATCGAACAGAACTTTACTTAAATTGCTTTGGTTACTTTTAAATAAATTAATGTCACCTGTGAATGTTTGTGATTGCAAGTCTGCGAGGCCAGACGATCGCGGATCTTATTTATGAGCTCAAAACATTGTTTAGGAAATGTATATTTAGTTTGAAATGCTTTAAACACGTTGTTTTGGCACACACGAGTATGACGAATACACTTTATGTTTTCTCTTGACGATCTGTCTGCGAGGTGCAGAAAAACAAATGCGTCATAGCTGCCTTATAAGGGATTAACATAAGATTTTGAATGGACTTTTTAAACCAAGTCAGTGTGAACCTTTTAACGAGCATACTTAATTACTTTAAGTGGCGCTACATTCCGGGGTGGACCTGGACCTCAACCAACAAGCATCTTCAGTTAGCTCGATCTTTAGCTAGCTGCCTCCAGTTTCACACGCTAAATTGGTTGAGGTCCTCTTCCACTTCCGTGCGCCACCTTAGTCGCGGTCTTCCTCTGTTGCGCTGTCCCTCGGGGGCGGATTCAAACATTTTTCGGACCGAAGCATTTGTGTCCATCCACTCTATATGACCCAGCCACCTCAGTCGTTGGACCTTCACTCTTCTGGTTATGTTGATTTTGCTGTACAGCCCGTAGAGTTCGGCATTGTATCTCCTCCTCCCTTCACCGTCTATGCAAACGGGACCACAAAAAGAGCACTCTCATCCATTTTTGATAAAGTCCATACGGGCATACTACCATTTTAATTGAGTTTGTCCGTCTGTGATTGACAAGAATAGCTTATGGCCGTCCACATCTACAAAAACAAATACAAATATTTGGCGCTAAAGCTCATCGAGAGTCAAGGACTAGCTTCTCACAACCACGAAAGGAAGGGATCTACAATTTTAATGCCGACTCCGAAAGGCGAATTGAGAAGCTTTTTCATGACAGATTTATACTCTTTCATGATTGTCATACCTTCGAAGAGCTGGTGCCGCTAACAAAGTTTTGGTGGTTTTAAGGATCGAACCTGTGTCTCGTTTAGTAACGCCGCTTTTCATTCTTCATAGTCCAGTGCACGCTGGTTTCAGTTTACTACACCAAGGTTTCGAGCGTGTACGATTGCTTGATCTTTAAACCGTAGGATCAGTCTTTCTTTTCTTCGTCAACCATGTGGCTAGGATTCGAAAAACTTCTTAGCTGGAGCTTTCTCGTCCATTCGCTCGAGCCAGTGTAGTCGACGGAGTTTTGCTTTCCCAAATTTATCAAGATCTTATACAGAACGTAGAGTTCGCTCTCCTCACAGACATGACCCAATATTCGACATAGGATAGCGGATGCTAAAATTGCTATCCAGTGGGGCCACGTGAAGGGTGTATGCCAACTTGAATTGTACAGTGACGTAAATCGTACCTGACATCACGCCTGGTTGAGAGCAATCAGGACTTTACCCAGATTTTGATACCACAGAATTCGGTTAGTACCGCCTCCATATTTTGTTGTTTCTCCGTTTCGCAAATATCCTGCAGTTATTCTACGGAGTATGTTCCTAGAATTTGTTTCCCTAAGATCGACAGGGTAGGGCAGTTACCTAACTAGTGGGGAGGTATTAACTATTCTTCCTCGTCAATGCAGCTACCGGAATTTCTAGCGCGGCTTCGTGTCTACCAATTGCACATAATCCATACACTGTTTACTGTTAGTTCGGAAGTTTGTGTTAAAGGCGATACCGAGTATTGTGACACGACTCCCTTCTGGCTAGTGGCCAGTGGCCGAGTTCGGTTTTGTGGTTCTTGTATTTTAACAAGGGCACTCTCATCTCTCTTGAATGAGAAGTCTGTCAGCCCAAATTACTGGGAACAGAAATGCAAAGAAGTGTGGCCTAGAATCGACAACCCAGTCGGACGAGCTCCTTTCTATGTAAGCCGAATCTAAGGTCTTAATACCGATCACTGCAGATAGGTATGTTTTGTTTGGGTGTAGGGTTGTGTTTAATAGTTTGAAAGACATCCTGTGTTGCTATCGATTTGTCCTAGAAGACTCTGGCTGGATCCAGAAGTCGATATTGTTTTGATTTGGTTCTGAAAAGACGCTGCGAAAAGAAAAGTAAAGAAAGCTGGTGCAACCTCGTAATTGATACACTCCAAGTCTGTCTATTGCGATGCACCTTTTGGAATCGTAGATTTCTTTAGCTTAGACATTTCTAAAACCTCTACAATCAAGTTACACCTCTGAAATTGAACACTAGGTCCAAAGTATCGATGCTGCTTTGCGTTAAATTCCTAAAATGGTGTTATCTCCCTGACTTCTAGTGGATAAAAATTGTGGAATTGGTGCCCAAGGACAAGACGGAATGTATCCTGAAATACAAAAGATGACTCTGTGGAGGTCTTCTACTTATTCTGGGCAAAGTTTGCAAACAACTGAAGAATGTTGTGACAGGAATCATGGAGGAAATCCCTGACAAAGTGTTTTTGCTTTGACCTGCTTTGACCAATGGTGGGGCATGTGCAAAAAATAAGCTTAAAGCAGCACATATTCGAAGGGACTAAGGTCAAACATTTTGACATTTTAGTTGAGTGAAGAAGTCAATAGAAAAATGTATCATCATGCTCGCTTGGTGTGAGAGAGGTTAGTGAACTTTAAAGCCTTTTGAAGTCCTTTCTTAGAGTTTCTCCAGGTAAGGATCAGCCACAAAATGGAAATTGTTCTATACATCCTGATCGAGATTGTTGTCTTGTGAGTTCATCGGTAAAGATAACAATCTATTTCCTATGGAGGGGTATCTTATTAATTTTCTGACGCACAGCCCTATCTGAAAGGTCATAAATGAGATAATTAACTCGTAAGACATGTATTCAAACCGGAAACCACCATCTTATCGACTTCAAAGTCACATAATGACAACACACGTCATTTAGGAGTTTTGAATAACAATGGCTGATTACGAAATCTTTTGAAAATGCAACACCTCGTACAGGGTGACACTGGAAAACTCTCTAAAATACTTAATCTAAGGCTACATAAGTTCTAAGACGATATCACGAAGCAAAAATGTTAGGTTTTGACTTTCTTTGGAACACATAACCAAGTTCAAAATGATTTATTACTTCCACTTGATGAATTTTTGAGTTGCAGGTGTTCCATACCCAGCTGCTGTTTATCAAGATGTTGATAGTAATCATTGACAAACTATTGGGAACTACATATTACTCATTCAAATGAAAACCACGCACCGATACATTTTAAGTTGTCATTCAAAAAATCTAATTGATAGGGCAACCTTTGGCCCGGTTAATGTGGAATGTATGCCAAAATCAATCAATAAAATAACAAGAAACTCTTTCACACAACCTCTCAAACTTTGATGAATTAGGTTAAAAATTAATTAACGCCATGACATAGTACCCACAAAAGATTCTTATCAATCGATGACATCATAGTGTTGTACATTTTTTTTTTTTTCTTTTAACAAACTAATGAGAAATCGCCGCCCATTGTATAAGCAGGTGTTTGATTTCGCAATACCTTGGAACTTAGACTCGTCACTTGCGTGATAAGAATCAATCTTTTGGTGGTTCGATTTGTTTCTTATCGCGCTGTTGTACAATGTGATAATTAAATGGGATTTAGTAATTTACAAGGAATTGTAAACACAGGTGTTCTCAAGGAGAGCGCTACCTGATAACGTTTGGTTTTGTGCGGAGTGCTAATTAAGTTTATTTTGTTAGCGGTATTTATCAATAATGAACTCTGATCAGAATATTGACTGGGAGTGGTGCAAATAGGGAGTGAGTAATTTTATCAAAGAAACTTTTTGGTCGATGATTTTGAAGGTCAATTTATACGAAATTTTGTTACTTCCTGTGTGATAGATTCAACAAATTTCATCTTAAGATAGACTATCGACTTTAAAGACACATATGACGATATATCCTGCCTTGAGATGTACAAGAAGGTGGATGACTTTGGAAATTTTTAGAAAGAAGCTAAAGAACTTTGGCAATCGGCAGCTCAGAAACGAGATTCAAAGCTTTCTTTACTTAAAAAAGATTGCTTCGGTGGACAATAGCCCTGAAATCATAAGTCTTTATCCTTAAAACTTGAAACAGGAAAGTTGAGGAGATCAAGAAGTCCTAGAGGGAGGTGATAGGACCTGGGATTGAGACATGTACTCTGAAGAAGCCGAGCTAGATGATTTCCATTGTCCGTTTTTAGGGAGTGTAAAATTAATCCTGAGCATTTGGAAAGAGTATATCTGTAGACTATATAACGTCGATGACGAACCAAATACCGCTGTCTGGCAGAATAAACCTTTCAACCTGAACGATGTAGACCAACAATTCCGTTTACCCTACCTGAGTTAAGTGAAGATAGCCATATCTAAGCTGAAGTCCAACAGAGCTGCTGGAGCAGATGGCCTGACTACCGAGCTCTTGAAAGCGGCAGGCGAGGATTTGGTAAGGAGCATACACCAGCTCATCTGTAAAATATAGTTGGAAGAAAGTGTGCCCTATGAATGGAACCTTTGCATTGTTTGTGCGATCATCAAGAAAGGAGACCCTCTGAACTGTGCCAACTACAGAAGTATTAGTCTTCTTAACATCGTCTACAAGATTCTATCTGTCGTATTGTGTGAACGTCTGAAGCCGTTCGTCAACAAACTGATTGCTTTAGGCCAGGAAAGTCAGACCTTGAAAAAAAAAAAAAAAAAAAACGAGCTCCAAATTTATACACACCATCTATTCATCGATTTTAAGGCCGCGTATGACAGCATCTATAGAGATGAGCTATACAGAGCTATGTCTAGTTTTGGCATCCCTGCCAAACTCATCTATTTGTGCAGGATGACGATGGAGAATGCATGCTACTCCATTAAGGTCGGAAAAGAACTCATGGAGGAGGAGATACAACGACGAACTGTACGGGCTGTACAGCGATATCGACTTAGCCAGAAGAGTAAAAGTCCAACGACTGAGGTGACTGGGTTATGTAGAGCGGATGGACACCAATGCACCAGTCCGAAAAATGTTCGAATTCTCCCCGAGGGACAGAGCATTAAAGGAAGACCGCGACTCAGATGGCGCACGCAAGTTGAAGTGGACCTCAACCAACTTCGCGTGCGAAACTGGAGGCAGCTAGCTAAAGATCGAACTGGTTGAAGACGCTTGTTGGTTGAGACCTCGTATTGCAGCGCCACTTTAAGGAAGTAAGTAAAATTGAACCTAAAAATGACGTGAAATAACTTGTGGTAATCCTGGAAGACGAATCTAGTCAAGAGAATTATAAAAGTCAGAAGGATATGACTTGTGATTTAAAACCGAAGTAAGTCAACTGGATTCACACTGGCATCGTCAGGGCCATCATACTCTCCGGGGAGTTTTATCTGGTGGCCGATATTAAAGAAAAAATATGACCTTGCACTACTATCGAACGTCCAACGTATAAGCGGATCCTAGACAAGTTCCCTCGCAGCAGCCCTGGATAGAATTTTCAACCTACTCTCTGTCGTACTACGAAGGAGAAGATGAGGACACTCCACACTTTCTTTTCCACTGTCCAGCGCTCTGCTAAATAAGATTCAAAACTCTATGAAAACCTTTCTTTCAGGACCTAGAAGAACTGTCCGACAAGTCTGTGGTCGACATACACAGATTTGTCCGCGCCTCGGACTGGCTCGATAGAACATAGGCTTATGGTTCCTAGTAAGGGAGGTTGAATGCCCTGGGGTACCACAATGGGTCTACATTGACCTAAGTGTGACGGAGATAGGACTTCCTTTCCCGTCAACCTTATTACCTAACCTAACCTAACCTACTCTCTGTCGTACTAGAAGTGAAAAGAACAGCTGGGTTGTCTGCTCTCAAGACTCAAAACCCAAACGAATGGACTTTAACCGGACACAGAGCTATCTGAAAGGAAGTACAGACGGCCTCTTTACTTGCAAGGCATCTGAACGATGTTATAAGTAAGGAATATCACCTTGTTGCAGACTATACTGTTCGATTCCGAAAACCAGAGGAATGGCAACAGAGCACTGTCATTTCGAACGAGGGAAGGGAATTACGGATAGATCACCCATTGATCTAGAATCGGTGGCAGGGATTATTTCCGAACGCCACGTATAAATCTTGTTTATTGGCACTTGAAAAGCTGAGAATTATTTGGAAATTGATGAAGAAATACACGGAAAAATTCAAAAATTCAATAATGAATAATACGGACACTCTCGCGTAGACAAACAGGCGTAGCTTTAAAAGTGTTAACAACTGCACATATATATGTAGCAGTACGTTTGAAAAACATCTCGAAACAATGTGAAAATAGTTATTAACCTGCAAAGCGGTCAAAATCATGATAGAGCGCTTTTGCTCTCGCCAAGCAAGGGGAACGTTTAATCTGGACACATCAATCTGAACAAACATGACCACAGACTGGGACTAAGCTTCGTCCAGCATTTGTCAGTGATGTAATGAGGAAAAAGATAACCTCGGGCACTTACTCTGTGATTGGTCTGCAATCGGGGCTCTAAGATACAAAAAACATAAGCCGTGTTTTTTTGAGAGCTGTATACCCAACCAGTAAAATTTTACACACAAAGCAATAACAACACACCAAGTGGCGATAACTTTCCCAGTAGCAGCAAGTGAGGATAGAACTACACAAGTTGACCACCAAAGCGCGAAAAATCTTATAAATTAGCTCTTAGCCGATCGTATTTGTTGCTTTTCCTCGGTTTTGACATTTGCAAACTGTCAAATGAAGAAAAAGAAATCGAGCCGCAAACCAATTGATTCGTGCGGCTGCTACTGAGTATAAATCGTTTTTTTGACTGAAGTGAGTATAATTCTCAAAAAAATACGGATATCGTAAGACATGTCCTGCCTGTGGTTGGCTCTCTTATGCCCGTTTTCACAGTGCGAGCTTAAGTGTGGGTTTAGCTAAGTGTAGGATCGAATATAAACTTCACTTAAGAAAATTTCGTTTTCACACTCAATATTTGAGGGTGGTTTAGTTAAGCCATGGATTGAGTGTCATTGTGAACCATTTATGAAAAATAGTTATCGTGATTGAACACGAGATGTCAAATGAAATTAGTTTTTCATCATGTCAAGTGCTTTTATTGGACATTTGTAGTGAAACACCGCAAAATAATTGAAAAAAAAAGCACAGACAGAGTGTATGCAAATCGTCTCAGATGTTGCAATGATTTGTTCGAGTGCGAATAACTCTTTGTCTTGAAATATGCACCACCACTAGTGTGGTAGTTTTCCTTATCACTAATATATTCCTCATCCGAGTCAATCACTTCCATTTAATTTTATTTAATTACTTTCACGAAAAACAAGCAATTATGTACTTCCATTTGTTTTCAATTGAACAGGAAAATTAATTTGACATTTGCCATCAACAGCATTGCCAGACAAAATATTTGGCTGCTGATGTAGGTTTTCTCGAATGTTTTTTTGGGGTGAATTTTATTTAAGCACACTAATGGCAACTATGTTCTCTCTGGATCGACACTTAAGCCACGGCAATCGGTGGTTTAAGTTAAACCACTATTTAAGTGGAGTTTATCGTTAAACCTCCACTGTGAAAACGAAATTTGTGTTGATCCTGAGTTTATCCTTGGATCGACACTTAAGCTTGCACTGTGAAAACGGGCATTAGACGTTTTAGTTCTAGGGAAATCCTGACAACCACTTTATAGATAAACAGAACGTTTCTCGAATCTGTAAACTTCACCCAACTTACTATCGCTTATCCTCTTCCTACCTTTTCTTTACTAGACAGTCTTTCAGAAGAAACACAACGGGCCAACCCTAACCAAGAAACTCAAAGACGCGTATAATTACAAAATGATGACAACCCTGGAACAAAGATTTTCACCCTCTTAGGGTTTCTTAAGTCTAACGTGAACGGAACGGTAGAAGTGCCTCAATATCGTAGAGCAAACTTCCCACATTTACACATTCGGAATTTCAAAAATAAAATAAGTTCTTTGTACAAATTTTAAAACAAGCTTTCAACGTTACGTCTACGTAACTCTGGTGATAATGACCATCATTTGCTTCTCTGACATTACATAAGGAAAGCAAATGTTACTTTTACTTTTCCTTACGAATTGCATTGCATTTACAAAATGTTTATTAAATGAAGTAACCCTCAATAAGTCCTCATGTGTAGGACTGATATAGCGCTATATTTTCCATTGTTATCTGAAAATAGTTTGTATTCTCCTTGAAAAAACGTTGTGTAGTCGCGTGCTTGCTACTTAAGTGCGCAGAATAATTCTTTGTCAATACATTGTAACATAAACATGTTGTTCTATTACATGTGTGCTAGATAAACTTTATTTTGATAAAGTTAATCCGCAATAGAAATCTAGTGCGCAAAATGTATTATAGTCACTGTACTTTGATTTTTGACGTTTTGTTACGTTTTTGTTTCGTTGTCATTGGCCTCTACGGTTATGTCAAAATATTGAGGTAGACTGTCTACGTCAAGGAGTTTTTTTTTTGCTTGAGATCATTTAACTCATTTATCTATTGCATATTGCATAATTCATAATTTCAATTAATTTTAATTGTCAGCTGTCAAAGCAGGAAAAAGTGACAGACAGTGAATTCACTTCTTATAGACGTCTAGTGTGAATCGATAGTAAACATCACGTAATGTTTATCGGTCCATTACGTGACATTTAGGTTTCACTATTGCGAATACACCTTAAAGCTTTCTGGCGCAACTATTTCAACGTGGGGGGTTTAAGGCAAGTACTAAGTTAAATAATGCAAACAGACCTTAATACTCCCTTTCCTGATGAAAAGAGCAGGCTCGGTCCATTGTAATTTTGTTTAGAATTCGCTTAATAAAGATCCGAGCTAAAGAACTTACATTTTTTGCAAGTTTGAATAACCGCCAGTCACAGAGATAATGCTTACCGACATTTTCACAAGATGCATTGCACGTACGGGCCCATTAAAACTCTATTAGGCCGTGATCTTGTCTGGTCAGAGGCAGTACAAATTTCTTAAAAACGTTTGTAAGCCTACCTCTCCAAATTCAAACATGTCAGCCCTGACAAAAATGCAGACAAACTTAACACAGGTCCAGGTCGTGGGGAATCCTCCTCTGTACGTTGGTTATAGCAAAGCCATCAGAGATTTCGTTTCTTCTAATCGGTGAAATTGTTTAGGAAGCCTTTAAGCGCAACTTTACAGTTCAACGCTGATATGCTGAGAGACACTCAACAATGGATTGAGCAAAATGTTGGGCACGCCCAATCTAAACTGCAACCTTCCAAAGTGAACTGGTATGTTGCCCAGAAAAAATGACTCTAACAGGGACAACAAACACGAAATATCGATATAGAAGTGCCTGGAGTCAGAGAGAAGTCCTTTATGATGAGTCTTTCTCGATGTTTACTGACGGTTTCATAACGTGGGAATCGGTGTCGGTGTGCTTTCGAAAGACTTTGACATTGGCTACTCCTTCACTTTCCACAGCTATAAGTCAGGTCGCAGCATGTCATGATAGATCTTGTGATGCATATCGACGGCCAGGACTGGCATGTGTCTCTTAACGCGATCGCTGAACAGCACAACATCACAATCTGTTGGGCCTCAAGCATGACGAGTATTGCGGGTGAAATGTTGTAGGGGCGGAATGCAGTTGGCTATTTCGCTAGAGAACTTTTTGTAGAAGAATCGATAAGACAGAGAGAGACGGGAAACATTTTTTCGGTGTTCAAGCGAGTCGATTGACTTCATCATATGCGTTTTTGAATTCTTTCTAGAATGTGAAGGACGGTTTTTGCTGCATCAGACCAAATGTGAACGTTGTACTCAAAGCGAATTAACGCCTTGTAGATTGAAGCCAGCTCAGAAGGGGTAATATATTTTTTGCATCGTTTGAGCAAACCTAGACATTTCGCAGCATTCTTGGTGACATCAAATGTATGGTTGTTCCAACGAAGATCGTTGTTAACACACATATCGAGGTTGGAAAGTTTTTCGACTTCAGCGATACAGGTACCATTCATGGATAAGGTTCGAGGTTTGGGTTTCGCTTGAGAGACAGAAGGCAGTATTGAGTTTTGGAAGCATTAAATTCCATTTTATTATGCTGTCAAGGTCAAAATTTAATGTAATATACGTTGCCGTTCCTCTACTACGTCCGAAGAGCAGGGACGTGAGCTAGGCGAACGAGTATGAAAAACTGAGAGTACTGTCATCGGCGAAGGAATGAATTGGATTAGAAGTTGCAAACAAGAGATCATTTATAAAAATGAGAAAGAGAGTCGGAGGCAAAATCATATCGCTATCATAAGCGAATACCTCTTAAACGATCCAAATGTTCTGAATACTCCCAGTATGGAGGATTTAATCTGTATGGTTTCAGGTGTCTTTCACTAGGTGATATCACAATAGATATACTTTAACAGAAGTATGTACTCCAAATTAACTATCATCATTTACGAGAAGTGAAGGCTTAACGAAAACACCAGGTGTTCGTCGGTTAGTAATTGTCAAGTGTCTGCAATTTGACATCCCCAAATGTAGGGCTATAAGGTACCTAGTGGTCCTTACTTCCCTTCCTTACTGCTATCTGCCTATTTTTCATAGCCAAAAGTCAATTTACAGAGAAACGTTAAAGATTTATTTTTGAATATTGTTATACTTCAAATGTTCTTCGTTGTTTGTTTGTCATTAATTGCTTCACCATTGATCACATCTATTATAGGCTTGCGAAGAAAACTAGTCTTTCTAAAAAACAAATAAACAAGCATTTGTTTTAGTAGAAATTTCAATAACAACGATAAGGCTTGTGTAAAAATGTCTTGGAAAACTGCACTTAGTTTCTTGGGCTTCTAATCACTTAAGTATATGAAAACGTTATCAATCATATGCAACCAATTATACTCTTGAATATGGTAAACAACACGTAAGATTTCGATTTTCGAAAAAGAAACCATTGACGACATTTTATAGATTTTAGCAAATTCAAAAAGAAGAAGTTCTTTGTTCACTTTGAATGTCCACGTTAAGGGGTTTCTTTTTTTTAGATTATGGAATCTTATCACCTATTCATGGTGACATTGAATTGATAAAATATATTTAAAATTGCGACATGAAAAGCATGCGAAGTGCGTGTACATTTTTATGACATTTTTTTTTTTTTCTGTTTTAGGCTGATAGCCAGTGTGTTTGGTATGGAGTGTGTAACACAGAGGGGAACCTTAATCAATACTGTGCATACAATGGTACAGCGAAAGCTATAACACGAGAGGGTGAGACTGCGATAAAGGAACGATGTGGACATCTTCTGGAGAACGGTCAAACCGAGTTTTGCTGCGATGCCCAGCAGGTGAGTTTGAAAAATAAATGTTTTATGAACTGCTTGTTGATTTAGAGCTTACTTACAGTTTTGTATGAACCTGGGCCTTACCCAAGAATCCTGTCTCCAGTTTGACACACCAAGTTGGTTTAGGTGTTCTTTTCAACTGGGTTGGGGTTAGCCACACCAATTTTGGAAGAATTAACCTGGGTTGCCAATATAAATTTTCTCCACTAGGTGCTTTTCTTTTCAGCAAACCAAATACGTAAGATGCCAAGCCTTTTGTATTCCTATCCCATCGTAGTGGCTAGCGTTTTTGAAGGCTGCCATGGCCTTCTTCACTACGAAAACTGCAAAATATACATACAAAAGGTGGCTATCATATTTGATAGCCATGACAGGCAATGTGTTAACTGCGGACTGCCTTTAGGCTTTGAATAGCGTGTAACGTGTCTGCCATCTTTGACACTTAATCTTCATCATTTCGACCAAATAAGTCGATGTCGCTATATAACTCGTCGTTGAATGTTCGCATATCTCGAAGAACTTCTTTCATGAAGTAGAAGCAGGCTGATAAAATTCCTACATAGAATCAGTTCTTCTTAGCTCAATCTCTGCGTTGGAATTTACAAATCATTTAACTAGCGACTTTATCTTAGACCTGCTTTTCCTTGTACCAGCTTCGTTCCCCCCCGAATGGCATTACAAATTACTTCCTCACTTATACAAATTTAAGTACGAGAATGCAGTGGTTAGGAAGGTAGGTAGAGGTGGCGGTGGCGGTTCAGCATGAACCCAAGTAGCACTAGGTGTGCCTTTCTGTTACCACGACTCCTGTGACCTGGTTGGTGATGTGTGTTGTTGAGGATGTGGTGCCTAGATCCAGCCTGTGGAGTTAAGGAAGCGGATTCCGGAAGCGGCAGTCCGGCTCTTGCAAGTGCCGGACATTTGCAGAGGAAAGTGAGAGAGAGTTTCCTTCTCATTTTCATTCCCGCAACTGCGGCAGTGGGGGTTGAATGGAATACCTAGTTTGGTCGCATGGTCTCCAATTGGCCAATGCCCCGTGATTGTCACCGTAATTCTGACGATATCTGGGCGGGTTCTGTTTATTGGGTCCTTTGTTCTATTCTTATTGTAGGTAGACCATATCTTCATTGATATGGCGCAACTGGTTAACCCTCTTCATTGAAGGTTTGCCTTTTGCAGGAAGTGTGAGTGTATTTGTTCTTTAACCGCTCCTAGCTTGATATGAACCCTTGCCACGAGAGAACCGTGTTAAGTTGAGCCCTGCCTGGCCAGTTCATCTGCACGCTCGTTTCTTTCTATGTCACTGTGCCCTAGAACCCAGAGCAGTGTGACCCTGAAGCGTTCACCCAAGTGGGCAAGCTCGTTCCGCCACTCCTGTACCAGTTTGGAGGATATGGTAGCCGAGTCAATAGCTTTGAAAGCCATTTGGCTATATATGAGGATAGCAATGTTTTGTTTGTGCGTCCGACTTGCGTGCAAGCTTCGTGCAGTGGTTACTTTATGTGAAGAATTTTCACAAATTCTTTTTTTTTTTAGGCTTCGTCTGGACAGTGCTGGTGTATTCTTGAAATGCGACAACATAAGGCTTCACCAATCATGCATCTTTCCTCTAAACGGTGAAGAACATGTAGAACAGAAGACGAATATGCATCTGTAGCGATACTAAGGTTGCGCATAAGGCCTTTATCACTTCCAAAATAGTTCGAGTATTCGTTCGAAAGGCTAGACTTAATGAATTTTGTTTGCGAATTTTGTAAGATCTTTGATGACCTTGCCAGACCCGACGTCTGTAGAAAAACAGCAGCATTTCTGCTATGTAAGCAAAAAAAGATAACAAACAACTTAGTGGTGTTCTTACGGCCTACTACGCTTTCGCTAAGTATCTTAGTGTGCTAGGTCTTATCGACAATACTATTTGCAAGGACTGCGAAGATGATAATGAGACTGCTGGTCACTTTCTATGGGATTGTCTTGCCTTTGCTCGGATCAGGTGGCCTATCTTCTGGGCTGATGTGGTAAGTGGTGCGACTTGAGCGCTTTATCAGCGTCTACTTGTCTCTCGTACAGCGGCCTTGTCTTTGAGTCGTGAGTTCTCCAGTAGGGAGATCTTGCACGGATCAGGTGACCTATCTTCTAGGCTGATGTGGTAAGCGGTGCGACTTGAGCTCTTTATCATTGAAGTGTCTACTCGTCTCTCGCACAGCGGCCCTGTCTTTGAGTCTGAGTTTTCCAGTAGGGCATGCTCGCCTCGACAAAAGACGAAGCTTTGTCTTACGTGAAATTCAGAAGCGATGAGGATTTTATAGATAAACGACTGATTTGCTTAGAAATATGAAGATCCTTAAGAAATATTTGAGTCTGCAATCTTGTAATTGTCGCACTTTTTACAGTCTTGATTCAGTTTTCCACTAAAACCTTCGGATGAAATGATCTGTTTAGCAAAACAAATGAGTTATCCTTCCAAGGTTTGACAAACAAATCATTAAAAAACCGTGTAATTTATTTCTGTCAAGACATACTCCTCCAATTTGAGATGTGTGATGAAATCCGTAGCCCTCTCTAAAATCCATTAAATCCGAATCCCTTATTCAGACTAGAACAAATGCGAATGCATTTAGGTCATGTGTTGAATCCCTTTGTCAGATACTTTGAATTATTCAGAACACTCTCGTACTATTTCAACACTTTATTCGAGTAAACTCATGAAATATTAATTATTTTATATTTTCAGGTCCAAATTCTGAATAAAAACATTAGATTGGCGGCAACATTTCTCGATCGATGTCCGTCCTGCATAGGCAATCTGGTGCGTCATATGTGTGATTTTACTTGCTCACCCAAGCAGTCAGAATTCATACATGTTATCGAAACGAAAAAATCCAAGAGTGGTAATGTATTCGAATTTTTTGTTTTTTGTAAATTGATTTCGAATTGTTACTTCACATCTTCAGGGAAAGAGTACGTCAATGGTGTGGATTTGCATATAACGAGTGAATATCTGAATAGTACTTACAAATCCTGCTCTCAGGTGAGTTTCGAAATTAACAAGAAACAATTTTAATTCAACTATAATTGATTGTATATTTGTATCTGGTACAGGTTTCCGTTCCATCGACTGGACAATTAGCATTTGATATGATGTGTGGCGAATATCCAGCGTCAAGGTGTAGCCCAACGAAATGGTTTCACTTTTTGGGCGACGCAGAGAACAGTGCCTATGTACCATTTCAAATCAACTATATACAACATGAGAATAAATCAGATATAATCGATGGTTATACAGCAATAGAACCGAAAACAGTTCCTTGCAGCAGTCCATTAAATGTAAGCTCGCAAGCAATCTTATGTAAATGAGAATTTTTGCTAATGAATTGTCTTATTTACAGAATCAAACACTGGCATGTTCCTGTTCTGATTGTGCAGCATCGTGTCCGGTACCACCACCAGAACCACCACTTCCAAACCCGTTTACAATTGCAGGTTTCGATGCATTTACTGTGATAATGCTGGTAGTATTCCTCGTGGGCTCTGCACTCTTTTTGATGGGTGTTTGTCTGTTCCCATCAAAGAATGCCGAAGGTAAGTTTGTTTGTGTGATTCCAACATTTGGTTTGGCTGACTTGAATTTGTTTTTCAAAATTTTAAGTGCATGTTTTTTTTCCATTAAAACATGACATGTTGCATGTTGAGTAAAAAGATGAATCGAGTGTCATGCGAAAGCTGTTTGAATTGAGCGAGAAGTTAATTAGGGAATTGATCGTTGGAACGTATCCAAAAATTATATGAACATGAATTTTAGATCATTCACGAAATGATTGTTGAGGAGTTAGAGCAGAAGAAACATGCGTGCTTGACTTATTAAACTTTGTGTGCGTGTTTTCCTTTGAGTTTTGCCGCCAGGAAATTGTATTAGAAATTTTATTGTCTCCGTCACATCTGAATTGTCGAGTTCAAGTAGTAAGTTTGTCTACGCACAAGGACAAGACTATGTTATCTTTATTTGTTCTTCATTCTGAAGAGTGGTTGCCTTTTTGATTCGGTTGAAAGCTGGGTACTTATGTATAAAGAGTTAAATTATCTCATTCTTTCAAGGCATGTGCCTCAAGTCCGGTAGTCTTTAAAAGCTTGATCTGATTATATAGTCAGACACCAGTCTAAGCTAAGTAGTTATTTGCAGTCATTCGCTCAATCTGTAACATAAGCACACATTCTAAGTTAGTTGAGGTATCTTTCTTTTTGTGCGGTCCCCTAAGAAGAAGTCTTTCTACATTGCGTTGTCCTTCCGGGCTAGATTCGAAAACTGTGCAGACCGGAGCATTGGTGTCCATTCGCTCTACATGTCCAATACGCAGTTTCTTATATTAGATCAATGTCGTTGCATGGTTGGTTGTTGAATTTCATCCTCGATAATTTTGGCCGCTTCTGCCTCTAAACTCGTGACAGCTCGCTGAGATCTGCCAACAATATCAAAATCGTCAGCGTACGACAATAGTTGCACAGTCTTTTGAACAATGTTGGCTAGTTTCGCATAACCCGTTCAAGTATGATGTTAAAGAAGTCACATGACAGCGCGTCAACTGGTCTCAATTCTTTTTGACATTCGATGTCCCGGTGAGGACGTTACCAAACTTGATGGTGCAGCGAGTTTTCTCATCATTCTACGTTGACAAACAAGTTCGGCATAGATGCTAAAACTAGACATAGCTCTGTATAGCTCATTTCTATAAATCATGTCACAGGCGGCGATAAAGAGGGAGTGGGTATCGATTTAGACTTGTTGGATTTTCTTCAGGATCTGCCCAAGTGTGAAAATTTGGTCGTTTGTGAACATTCCTGGCTTTAAACCGTCCTACAAAGGGCAAATCAAATTGTTGATTAAAGTGCGTGAATGAGAATGATGCCCTCGTAGATGACGCAGTTGAGTGGGTCTCTCTTTTAAATCATCAGGGATTCACTCTGATCAAATCTCAGAAATGAGTTGGTGTGTGCTCCCTACCAAGTGACCTCCAGATTCTTTAAATAGCTCGGCCGGTAAACTGTCACGTATGTATTATGCCGCTTTTAAGTGTAAGCCATGGCTCGGACAGTACAGTACCTCGTCCAGACTAAAGATCTAAAAAGTGTAGGTTTTACTTTTTTATCTAGTAGATTTCCAGTTAGTGTGCTTCTATGAGTTACACAAAGTTCTTTTTTTTAATTTGTAATAGGATAGCGCGTTAACTCGATTTGCGTGAGATTAATGTTGAAGTTGATAAAGTAGTAAGTTTGGTGAGGATAACAAGAGTTGATATGGCTCTGTGTAGATCGTTTCTATAACCAATCTACCAGCTGCCTTTGAATTCGATAAACACCATGTTCGGTTCAGTTATTCTGAAGATCTGCCGGAAGTTGTTATTCGCCTACCTCCGGGTAAATGTACATTTTATCTTTTAGTGTTCAGATTATAAGTCCTTTCTCGTTCAATTGTGTGATAACCATTTTTTTTTTCTACTTAACTATCGCATGACACTGTCCTCATTTTACTCTTTGTTTTTAAACTAACAGCGCCTTCGATTTGTAGTCGATGCATATCTAAACAAAAAAAACATGCACATCCAATTTGTGCACTAATCAACGTATATACCTTTATATATATATTTTTCAAGCATGTTCATTGATAACACATTGGCTATTACAGTTTAAAATTTAAATTGAAAATTCGTTATCTGCACAGATAAGGTTTTATTTCTCCTTTTTGTTTTTTTTTTTGATTAGTTTTTGATTTGCACTCAGGCACGTGCGTTCTCAACAAGGTCATATTGAATTAATTATTGTTTTGTTGTAGACGCTGTATTTTGTTTCGGTGCATGAAAGAACTGCAATAGCCAAAAGGACGAGAAATGAATGAAATAGATTGAAATCTATTTTGATTCATGGCATCTAACAAAATTATTTATAAGCCGCAAGATCTTGAATTTAATGATTTCGTAGGTTAGATTGGAAGTTGTGTTTGTGTGTGTGTGTTGGGTAAGAAATAATAGAAATTCCAGTTTTTAATCGAATAGAGGAAATTGTTAGATAATTTTTTATTGCAATCAGATTATATCACAATTAGTTTGCTATAAAGCACGTGTTACGTCTAAAGCAATTGGTATTTATTGGTATTTGTTGGAAGTGTTTTCTTTATGGTGACTTCTGTAAAACAGTACCAAGCAAGGAAATTGAAGGATCGTGAATCCTTAAACGATAGTCAATTCATTGCATCGGTGTGCGGAGGTATTCCAATGGTGATGGGATGTAGCTAATGCTTGATATAAGTTATAGAAAATGAATGTTAGCTCAGAAGACGTATGAACGCTTGCCTAGTATCCGTTCTGCTGTCTTATCGTCTCTATAAGTCTATCCATAAGTTTATGACTGCTATGCGTGTGGTCTCTAGAATAGCCTATAAATTCTAAAACATAGCCATGTATTCATTTCTTGCCAAAACAGACTGGAGATCCATTTTTTGCTGTACACACGATGAGTGCTTTGTAAAAGAGTTCGTTGCTTTCGTTTTTACCAGCACAAGAATGTGGCCACGGTAAGCGGGCTTGGAGTGCACAGACCTTTGTTTCCCCATGCGTACAGGCCACTCGAATATTTTTTTTTTCCTCATCCGAAAGAATCATC
The DNA here is from genome assembly GCA_951813785.1 of Criorhina ranunculi. NCBI lineage: Eukaryota > Metazoa > Arthropoda > Insecta > Diptera > Syrphidae > Criorhina > Criorhina ranunculi. The sequence goes on along the minus strand of OX638383.1, from coordinate 33,136,936 downwards.
TGCCATTTCCATCTAAAACCGAAGACGGAGCTAAGTATTTGGAATATTTTACATCCTTTCAGATAACTGTAGCGCATTCCAGGAGTAAATAATGATGATTACTTATTTACTTACTTATCAGGCCAGCGACCCTTGGAAGGTCTGAGCCTGAACTAATGTCGCTTTCCATCCTTTACGGTCCCGGACACGCTGCTTCCAGTTTACTAGACCAAGGACCAAGGTAATGATGATTAAGGAAGTCCTATTGCTGTTGTGTACACCCTTCTCTGCTTGCGTATGCCACTGAAGATTAGTTTGTCCTCTTCGAAGACTTTTCGGACTGGAGCATCTGCTCTCATTGTAGACGTATTATAGTTTTTTTTTTTTTTGACCAGGTCGAGGTCACTGTACCCCTCGTGGTTGAATATTCTTCTCATTCGAACGTAGAACTTTGGTTTTGAAGATTCAAAGTACGAGTTTATCAGCTTTTGACGAAGTTCATGCATTTGAACCTTGCAGCAGGACGGAGATGCCGACGGTCTTGAATAGCATCTCCTTTGCTCTTCTTAACAAGACCTTACCACATTATTGTCTCCTCCGGCTAAAGTAACAGCGATGTGTTATTTCATGTTGAATCTCTGCGCTGATTTTCTAATAAACAGAATTAACAGTCGAGCTGCTCTGAAGGGTTGGGAAACAGAATCCTTAAAATCGAAGTTCGATCTTGATCATTTTCATTATATTCACATATCTAAACAGATTTAAGTCCAACTGGAATAAAGCTTTAGGGAAACTATCCGTTTTTGCATATTCCAATCGCCATCAACATCTTCGGAAAAATACTACAACTAAGAGCTCGCTTCTTTAGTAACTAGGGTGACCTTGCAAAAATAAACGTCAGCAGATATATCTAGCTCCGCGGATAGGGCAAGGGCTGGGAAACTCGAAAAACCTGTGGTATCGCCAACGTTCAGCTGCATATACTTTTTCCAGAAGCATATGTCTTTTATTGACTTTTCTGATGTTAACCAAAGCTATGACTACATGGTCAATTAAATCAGTCAACGCGTTGACGTCTAAATGGCGTGAGAATTTGTACCAAAGTGGTCAAGACACAATAGTCCAACTCGTGTCACTTGTGTGAATGTCGACGTTTCATGCGTTGAGTCGGTCACGGTTGATGGTTAACCCTGTTTTAACTAGCCTGTGCTTCAACCCCTGATGTCGGGTTGAAGCACAGGCTAGTTAAAACTTTAGCGTAGTGTAGTGTCAGACGTGAAGGTTCCCAAGCTGTATTTGCTTAGGTTTTTTCCTAGAGTTTGGCTCTCTACCTATTGACTTTTCTCGAGTTCTGTCTACAATTATTTTGCAGAGAGGTTTTTGTCCTACAAATGAGGTAATTGCTCTTTTTTTAGATAGTCTCTCGCACATCTCTCTTTCTCTCTCTTTTGTTGGAAAACAAATAAAAGGTTAGATATGCACGATATAGTCGCTACATTTGAATTGCATTGGGACTGGGTGTTGTTCCATCTTAGTCATTAAGCAGAATGTCGAAGATGTTTTTACTTTCAATCCTTATCAGTTACAAAGTCTAGTCTGACACAACTTTCAATTTTATCTAGGAAATCACATCGATACAAGAGTGTTACACCCTCCTAAAGGGGAGGTAAACCAACATTTAGAAGCTTACTCATACTAACAACAAACTATACTCTTTATTTATGTAATTTGTTATTTGGTTATGGTATACATATATATTTTCTTTCCCCATCGCCATTTTTTTTTTCAATCTAGGTTTGATGGCAGATGTATTGGATAGCAGACTTTATAATGCCACCGTTGGACGAAGATTGGCAGGACACACGAATAACGAGATTGCGGCTGATCAAGAAGACTCTCCGCTACAATCGAAACGATCCAGTAGGTTTTAAAGAAAAAAAAAAAAACAAATAAAGTCTCATGTCATCATGTCTTGTCATGCCTCTGTCCGTCCCTCCACTTTCGTCGATATCATCTATCATTCTATGTTTATGTTTATGTTCTTTGTTTTTGTTTATTGTATTACATTACTAATATGTAAAACAAAAAAGTAACGCATGTACTGGTGGCGGGATTGTGTACTTTTTGTTTTACTTTTGCTTTCCTTTTTGATATCACATGATGAAAACAGAGATACAAAAAAAAATATATCACTTCTGCTTTGTTTCGTTCCTTGTTCAATGTTCATTTTAATTGTTTTCTTTGAATGCTTTTAAAAACCCAGGTATTTCAGGTGATGGCGTTGAAACAGAAGTCGATGGTGTACAAACGGATAGAATCGATGTCCTGGACAATGAACAATCTGGATTGTTTGATGAGTTAGGAGCAAAGACCGAGAAATATTTGGAAGCATTTTTCACATCTTGGGGGAAATTTTTTGCTACATATCCATGGATAACACTGTTGAGTGGTAAGTTGAAAAAATTTGTTAACTATAAGATATTGCTTGAGTCGATTGGGAACATAGAAACTGTAAAATTTGCATGACCAGACTTAAGGAAGTATATATTGTCTTTCCTCTTGCATAAGACTTCCTTTGAAACTTTTAGTTGCTTACACAAGACTTTACCATCGAAGGAAGCACTAAAAATAGTTTTTATTTAATTTCATTCTTCTGAGATTCTGTTCCTAGTAAGGTCGATGGAAAGCATTTGAAAAAAAAACAAAGCCTGCACCTAGGTATACCCGAATGGGTTTTATGGTGGAAAATATTGACTGGAAACCAAGTTTTTCAACATCGACGCTTGACCTCTGTCTTTAGTTGATTGATTTGTGAGCGATTATTAAATCCAGGGCTCATTGCTTCTAAATTCATAAAGGCATACACATCTTTCCAATGTCATATATGAAGTGTGACCTTCAATTAGTCGTTGAGTTCCATTTTTTTCGCGACTTGGCGACTGTTCTATTCTATGCTCTCCATTGTTGTGAGCCAGGGTAGAGCAATGGAGGCAACTTCGGTGTAGGTGAGGAAGACGGCGGCACGCTTGTCGTTGCTCGGCACAGCTCGTCGGACGGGGAAAGTTCTTGCCAACCACATCTTACACCACCTGCTCAGCACACAAAATCTCGTGCCTTTCATGCTAGCTAGAAGAAGAAGAGGTTCCCTAATACCCTAAACCAGACTGCAGACGGACAGAGAAGAAAGGATAATTTGTCCAAGGACCTATGCCATTACCCGAGAGAAAGACAAGAAAAAAAACTCACGGACTAACCTGACTAGCCTAAACTAAACCTAAACTATGCTTATACTTAAAGCTAAACCTATACTAAACCTATCTAACTTACGACTATCCTTGACTTAACCCTAAACGCGTTATCTTTTCCGGTGTCTCTCCTGGATAAGGTTCATCAAGTACCGAGACATGCAAAGGATGGCCAGCCCACCCTACGTGTCTTGAGACACAACCTGCGCTATCTCCCATGGCCGATATTGCAGGAGATAGCCCCTTTTCGCTCACTCCCCGAGTAAGAAAAAGACACAAATCGTGTCTCTTTCAAGAGAAGAGCCATCTCAGTCAGAGGAGCCCCTTAGATTTGTATGCAGTTCTTCGCTGACCTCGGTTTCTCATGTCAACGCTTGCATTCGTTTGACAGATATATTCAGCGAATCCTCTGGGTTTAAATCCATATGTGCAGTTTTCTCCTCGTCCTTTATACATCTGCTGTAGGTATCATATACTAAAGGACCCACTTCCACCCATTTGACAGTTCTCTTGTTGCAGCCGGAAAACATTTTACTCACTATGTTTGCTTTCTCATCTTCTCAGATGTTCATTTGTGGTCCACTTATTGATCAGGGTCCATGATACAAAAACTCAGACTGATCCCTGCTTCACCAAGAGTTCCACCTTTTCGTTTCCTTCGATACCTGCATGTCCTCTTATTCAAGTCATTGAGTCATTCCGTTGCTAGTGATGCATAGAAATCCATTCGTCTGATCATTGCTTGGTTGTGCAATGCAATTAATATATTTCTAACCTCAGGCAAGTGGTTCAGCGTGTGTAGCAGCTCCAACACCCCAGCTTGGTATACTGAAATTTGTGTCTTCATACTGAGATGGCAAGCTAGATTGAGATCCTTTGAAAATATACCTGATTCCACTATACTACCTGTCATGGGTCCATCCACTTCTCTGTGTCGGCGTATCGTCCTTTTGATAAAACCTTTCATTTCTATTGGTATTTAATAAAGCTTTGTGCTGAATGGCAGTGTCAGACATCAGTTCTGTAAGCGACATCTCTTGCTCTTTTTAGTTTTTTCTAACAGATATCCCTACATTGCTCCATCCGATTTCTTACATGCAACATACTGCCGTGGTTTGCTCTACGATAAAGTGTATCTTGATCTCGTTGAAGACGAACATAGTCCTGCTTGATATTTGATTTTCCTTCACAGAATTCCTTAGGAGAAACTCATTATAATTCCGAAATCTTAAATTTAAGGTGTTTGTTTTGTCGCCGTCCTTGGATTTGGTATTAAATTCCTACACATCACCACGGATCCTGTCCAGTTGTGGGCCTCACCATTATCAAGATCTCGTGTTGAACGTGAATATTTCGACTCAACGTTCCAGCCATTCTACAGAATTGAACAAGTGAGTACAAAAAATGTTTCGTGAACAAATCAAATTATTAATAAAATATTCCTTCTACTATAGATTATCATTAAAGCTGTTGACATGCCTAATATCGTCCATAACACCTCAAATGGGCCGATCACCTTTGGACCCGTATTTGATAAACAATTTCTGTTGGAGGTTTATAATTTGCAGGAACATATTAAGTCAATCGGTCAAGATGAGGACAAGGGTTTGGACAAAATTTGTTATTCACCACTAGTCGCAGACTATACTGGACCAGTGACCACAGCCGATTGTGTTGTACAATCACTATGGGGCTACTTCAAGGACGATCTGGAAGAGTTCAATGAGAGCGATGAAGAGAATGGCTACGAAGTGAATTATTTGGATAAAATCTATCAATGTATGGGTAATCCCTACCTTTGTTTGGCACAATATGGCGGTCCAGTTGATCCTGCAATAGCTTTGGGCGGCTTTTTGGCTCCTGGCGAACAGCTTTCTGGTTCGACGCAGTATGAGAAGGCCGATGCTGTGATTCTGACATTCCTTGTGAATAATCATCACAACAAAGATAAACTCCAGCCGGCACTGGAATGGGAGCAGAAATATGTGCAATTTATGCTGAACTACACTCGAAACAACATGACCAAGAACATGGATATTGCATTTACATCAGAACGCTCCATTGAGGATGAACTCGATCGTGAATCACAGTCAGACGTGTTAACAATTTTGGTGTCCTATTTGATTATGTTCGCCTACATTGCCATTTCGCTGGGTCATGTACAGGAAACTGGTCGTGCATTTATTGACAGCAAAATAACCCTTGGTGTTGGTGGTGTTGTGATTGTTTTGGCCTCAGTGGTGTCTTCTGTGGGAGTCTTTGGGTTCATTGGTCTGCCAGCAACACTGATTATCGTTGAAGTTATTCCGTTCCTAGTGCTGGCCGTTGGAGTCGATAATATATTCATCTTGGTGCAAACATATCAACGTGATCCACGAAAACCTACGGAAACTCACGAGGAACACATTGGACGAATACTAGGTCGTGTTGGTCCATCCATGCTACTCACTTCGATAAGTGAAAGTTGCTGTTTCTTCCTCGGAGGTCTTTCTGACATGCCTGCTGTAAAGGCATTTGCTTTGTATGCCGGTATGGCTCTATTCATCGACTTTATCCTTCAAATCACTTGCTTTGTGAGCCTTTTGACTCTGGACACCAAGCGACAAGCCGAGAATAGATTGGATGTATGCTGCTTCATCCGCGGTAAGAAGACCGACAATGCTCCAATCAGTGAAGGACTGCTGTACAAATTCTTCAAAAGTGTCTACGTTCCTTTTCTTATGAAGAAAAACATCCGTGTGACTGTAATGATCGTGTTCTTCGGGTGGTTATGCTCTAGCATAGCAATCGCACCGAGAATTGATATTGGACTGAATCAGGAGTTGTCTATGCCAGAGGATAGTTTCGTATTGCATTACTTCAAGTCACTGCAAAAGTATTTAAGCATTGGACCGCCGGTTTATTTTGTACTTAAATCAGGATTAAACTTCTCCCAAACATTGGAACAGAATTTGGTGTGTTCTGGGCAATTTTGTAATGACGACAGTGTATTGACACAGCTCTACATGGCAAGCAAACGATCGAATACAACGTATATTGCACGACCAGCATCGAGTTGGATTGATGATTTCTTCAGTTGGAGTGCAGCTCAATCCTCTTGCTGTAGATTCTCACCCGAAACTGGAGGATTCTGTCCACATTCAAGTGAGTTTTTCACTTTGTCATCTGAAACTTCGTTCCTACTTATGGCTTCTTCCTTTTTTTTTCAGATACCACTTGTGACTCATGTGAGATAGAAAAGGATTCGCTGAAACGTCCAACTGAGCATGACTTTAAAAAATATCTACCATACTTCCTTATGGACAACCCAGATGAATCCTGCGCCAAAGGGGGACACGCCGCCTATGGAAACGCAGTAAAATATGTCACAGAACCGCCATCCAACGAACTGGCTGACGTTGGCTCATCATACTTCATGACATACCATTCGATTTTAAAATCATCAGCAGATTACTATCTAGCTCTCCGTTCGGCTCGGAGAATCTCTGCCAACATAACGCATATGATTCGCGGCAGACTAATTTTACAGGGTGTACCACTTAGTGAAGCTCTCAAAGTCGAAGTGTTCCCGTATTCAGTGTTTTACGTCTTCTACGAACAGTACCTCACCATGTGGCCTGATACCCTGCAAAGCATGGGTATCTCTGTCATGGCCATTTTCATTGTGACATTCCTCCTAATGGGATTCGATATTCACTCATCTTTAGTTGTCGTAATAACTATTACAATGATTGTGATCAATTTGGGTGGTGTCATGTACTATTGGAATATTTCACTAAACGCTGTATCATTGGTGAATTTAGTGATGGCTGTTGGCATCTCAGTAGAATTCTGTTCACATTTGGTGCACAGTTTTTCCATATCCGTGCAGAGTACTCGTGAGAAACGTGCCGCTGATTGTCTCACCAAAATGGGTAGTTCAATATTTTCCGGCATTACCCTAACGAAATTCGGAGGAATTTTGGTTCTTGCATTCGCCAAGAGTCAAATTTTCCAAGTCTTCTACTTTAGAATGTACTTGGGTATTGTGTTGATTGGTGCTGCCCATGGACTCATTTTTCTGCCAGTGCTGCTAAGCTATATTGGTAAGTAAACAATTGTATTTCCTTTCTATTTATAGTTTCGTTTATTCATTTCTGACCTAACTCTTGATATTGACTAAAATTCCCTGCAAACGCTCTTTTAACAAGGAATACCATACAAAAAAAAATAATGTAAATGGTCGTATGACGCCAAATGTCGACTCCTGAACAAGTCCTCGTGTTGCATTTTGTTATTTTTTTGGATCATGCATGAGTTAGACCTTCCTTTAAAGTTGTATTCATTAAATGCTTACAAATGGTTGATGTCAAAATCATCTGCGATTATGGATGCCAAAAAGAGAAATCGCATGTAAAAAGTATTAAAGGCTGATGCAAAGTTTTGTTTTTCTTTTGGAAGTGAAGTGGGGTACAAGTGTCTGAATCTGATTATCTATTCGATCCAATCTCACGAATTAGGTTCCTAATCTCGTCTTTGATCTTGTAAAACGGTTGCGAATTGTAAGCGTATTCCACACAGCCTCGAAAAAAATATATAGTGGTGTTAAATGGCGGCTGATTTTACCTTCCAATTTTGATTGCAATACAGTTGTCGAATATTTGACTGTATAGCACGTCGCAACGTCTTGTTATTATTATTATTGTTAACGGTCGTTTGAAAATCCGAAGTTCATAACCTCATTGACAAGTTCATGCCATTCGTTTCTTTTCTGCGTAAGTTCCATCCGTTGTCTGTTACCCTGACTGACTTCTTGAAGATCCATTTTCACGTTATTTTCTCACCTCTAATGCGGTCTTCCTGCCATTCGGCTTGGCAATACAGAGGGGTTTTCTCGTTGTCACATGTCTTGGTAGAATCATAAATCCATATCAATCAATTTTAGCTACAGGAAGTCGTTTCATAATTTCATCGCTTAAGATTGTGGTGCTGGTCATTATTCGTAAATCATGCTTCCAGCTAATAAACTTCACCAAAGACATTGCAATTCATGGAATTCGTTTGGAGCTGAAATGAAAGTCTTTTTCTTTAAAAATCATTATCAACCGCTTTGTTTTCAACCACACATTTAACAAACATACACCGCCGAGTATTTTCAATTCATGTGGCAAGTGCCTCTACTCATGTAATTCGAATTATTTTTCTTAGAGTTCGCCATGTTGTGGGCTAGACAGTGCTTAATTGCTGTGAAAAGTACATCATCTCAGCCATCTTCGGATGAGAATGGCTACAAGAGTGAAATGGAACACTGGATGGTGGTAAAAGGTTAAGATACAGCAATCTACACGGATGCTACCAAAACGGATTGCGGCGTTGATGCATCTGTCTTTTCGGAATTACAAAACATCTCAAAATCCTATCAACTTTCGGCATCTTCGCCAGTGTCTTCCAGGATGAGTTACTGATAATCGGACCAATGATGCAATAGCGACACTTCGCTATAAACTCTTATCTAAGCATCTACATGACATTTTAAGAAAACGAGCTAACCAACGAGTTAGCAAGCGGGCCACAGTTCCATTAGTGGAAATGAGTCCAAATTCCACTGGGAGCCGTTAAAAGAACAATTTTCTTTCATTCAGAAGGCCAACTAAAGGTGGTGTAGACCAACGAGCTGCGTTATATGAGAAAAAGATATGATCCAACTATGATAGGGCTAAAACAAAGGAACTCTTTAACGGAGCACGGGCAGATATTATGGGTCTCAATCAACAAGCGCCTACTGACAGCTCGATTTTAAGCTAGCTGCCTCCAGTTTCACAAACCGAGTTGGTTGATATCCTTTTCGACTTGTGCAGGCCACCTGAGTCGTGGTTTCCGGACTGGATTCGAAGATCATTGGAGTGCGTCTAATCTACATGTCCCAGCCATCTTAGTCTGTATCTGGATTCTTCTTACTAAGTCGACGTTTCTGAACAGCCCATAGGTCCAGTTCGTTGTTGCATCTCCTTCTCCACCCACCATCTATGTAAACAGGACTTTATATCACCCGAAGGGGTTTTTCTCCCAAACAACCGAAGGCAACCTCAGCTCTTCTTGACAAAGTCCATGATTCTGTGCCATAGAGCAGTAATGGGATGATCAGGATCTTGAATCGAGTCACTTTGGTTGTTTGACTTTGCTACTCACTCGGCATTGTACCACAAAGAAACAGCGATTGGCAAGAGCTATTCTACATCTGATCTCAGCGCTGGTGTCGTTGTTTGAATTAATAGTGGAGCTTATGTAGGCAAAGTCCCTAACTGCCTCAAAGTTATATTTATCTAGGGTGACCTCCTGTCTGAGACGTAGGTAGTGTGTTTCCTTTTTTTATGATAGTAGGTATGTTTTTTGTTTTGCTCTCGTATTGTCATCGTATGCTGGAGCCATTGTACGGATGTACTGATGTGGACCAATCAAGTTTTTGTGCGACCGCCTAGCACAATAATTGCAGATAAGGTAACAACTGTGGATTTACTTTAACCAAACCAAAATGATCATAGATCATAGAAAATGTTTGGTATAAAGCAAACATAGTGTAGAATCATGTCTTTCTGTGGAGTGGGACCCTGTTTAAGATACCAACACGAGACTTTTTTTGTTTAGGCTTCTTTAGCACTTTCAGTAAATATAGGTATTCAAATAAGATGTCATTTTTAAAAAAAATATCTATTATGCCATTTATCTCTGTCAAATTTATTAGAAACAAATTCCGTTTTTTGTGATCAATTTTTTTAGGTGCGCCCATGAATAAAGTGAAACTGGAAAATTTTCGACGTCAACATTTTAAAGTTCAAGAAACATCACTCTCAACTGTAAGATATTAAATGAAACTAAGAGAATCCAAATAAATAAACCAAACCAAATCAAACACAGAAACAAAAAAAAATTTAATTAATTAATTAAACTCGGAATGACTACCTAATCTACCTGTATGCCTACATTGTCTTGGTTTGCTGTCGTAAATTGTACCTACAAGGGAAAATTGTTTATCTTTTTCTTTATTTTCTTTTTCATTTTTCTTTTTTTTTTCTGTTTTGTGTGTAGTATATTTATTTCTAGATGAATGGAATGCTTTTTCTTTTTCCTGTTTATTACTTTTCATATATATTATTTGCGTTTTGGAATAGAAAATATATTAGACACTACACTACAGACAATTTATATGTTTAGGTATTTTTTGTGAAATGCATTTTGTGAATTCGTTTCATAAAACTCTTAAGCATTACCCTTGAGATGGGTTAACAATTTAAGTTGGTTTTGCGTTGTAAGTGGATTTGCTGACTTGAGTAGTTCATGTCGTGAAGATTGATGCATTTATACGTGTTACAACAATTTTTCAAACAAACAAGTCCACGCGCCATAGCAAGCAAATAAATTATTATCTTGTTGTAGCTTATTATATTGGTATTGCCTACGACATCTTAATGCTTGTTACTACTTAATTAACAAAAGTCAAGTCTGGGCGACATTGGTTAACGAATAACTGGTTCTTATATTCTACCATAAACAGCTGAATGATCTAAAGAACTCTTTTACTCGCACCGAGGCCCGAAGAATTTGAGACAATAGGCTTGTCGCCTGATTGTGGATTTTGTACGCTTTCTATGGCAATTAGAGTGTTAATCAAAACTCTTTTACTCTCAGATTGCGACAAGGAATCTTGAGGTCGACTACGATTTAACGAATATTAAGAGCTAAAAAACAGAAAATACAACAAAAATAAAATGTATAATGTATAATTGTAAGCATTTGAAGCTCAAAAGTTAAAGGAAAACGACCACGATGGTATGGAAGAGCTCGATCGAGGGTACAACAAACAGAATATCGTAAACAAATTTATGTTTTCTTCTCCTGTCCCATTACAAGGATTGATTTATTGCAAATCATATCCAAGGAAGTCAGATCTCATTTGGGTATCGAGAAACAAATGAAAAATGGGAACAAGCAGGATCTTAGAGAATAGCAGTCCCTATTATTGCCATAAAAAATGTCATAAGCGATGGGACAAACTGAGGTTTCACCAAATGCTGTTCTGACCAAACAACATAGAAAGTGGACGGATCATGAGGATGATCAATCATCAGTTTCAATATACATGTATTCGAGCTCAACCTGTGTTAATTTCGAGAAAGAAGATGAGTATCAAAAGAATTTCCTTACTTGGAACTACAAAGAGATTTTGACGAAGAATCCTGAGCTTGACTACGGGATATTCAAGATTTCGCAAAGCCAACAAAAAGATTTTACATTTAACTCACTCAATCACATCGCTATACAAACAAACGTGTCACGCGAGCCCAATGAGACTCGAAACCAAACTGGTCTTTTCTCGGTAAGAAAAGTTTATAACGCTTTTGTACCACCGTGTCCGATATTTTGTAACGCATTTAAGCTCTCAAAATGTTGTTGATGCTACCCACTCTTTTGGCGAATTAGAGACTACAGTCAAAATTGGTTATAACGACCTTCAAGGGACCGATGAATTTGGTCGTTATAAGCAATACGTCGTTATAACTGATGTCGTTATAAGCGATTTTGACTGCACCATGTTTTACAAACAAATTTACTCGGTGACAAAGAGTGTGACCGATGCATTATCACTTTCAACATTGATCTGACCTGTTCTCAAGTCAAGCTACTTGTTGTAGATACGATTTGACGAAACTAAAGCTTAAGGTTCATGGTGCAAAACGTGAGACAACATTTATCGATGTTTATGCTTAAATATTTAAAGCTCATATGTACCACCATTTGACAATAGAGGGGGCAGTAGACGGTCTTAAATTTTTAAATGAACTACAGTCATGTACCTGTACATTTACCACGGAATCGGGACGACAAGAAAATGATTCCTAAAGGAAATGCATACAGTGGAGTTATGGACGTTTAAAACAAAAAAAACCAGATCCACATGATAAAACTGGATTTTCTCGAATTTCAAAGCGACTCGTTGTTTGATGAAAAACAATTGTAAGGCAACTGCAATGAAATTTACGTGCAATGTTGCAGTTATGTGCTTTGAAATTGGCACATTCTCTGACGAAGGAGCTCGTTTCTACAGACAGTGGATAGAATATACATATGTTTACTGTTCAACACAAAAGTAATTTAAATGTGATTTGATTCAAACCGAGGTGGATGGCGATGGTACATAAACAACCTAAATGCATCTATTGGACGATGAAAATGGAATAGAATTGTCGAAATAGGCGACCACTGATGAGACTTCTTCTGCTATTTCTGTCATATGTCTATTACCATCAACAGTGTTCAAGTGCCTCAGTTATACCAAAGATGAAAAGTGGATCAGCATGATAAACAGGGATATGCAAAGTGACAATCTATCCAACGTGAATACTCAGGGCAGAGTTCAAATTTGTGGCCAAGAAACAGAATAAGAGGCCACATTAACGTCACCTATGGTTGTTAGTCTAGCTCAAATGTAGTCTTGGATTTTATGAAACGAATTTGCCTGTGTATACCCACCTATGAACGATTAAAAGTTGATGCATTTTGTATATAATTATTATTTTTATATGTTTGATGTTTCTGTTCTAACTTTGAATAAAGCATTTTTGAATTAGACGCGCACTTTATTTTGCACGCTCATACACACACACACACACAAACACAAAAACAAAACAAAATTCCCCACTCTCCACACAATTGTGTTACATTTTTGATTTTCTATTGGATTGACATTTGCGACATATTGTTAGTAACAAAAACTTTTCCTGTTTCCCTTATTTATTTTGGTATCACACCCCCCCATCCCCGGCTTCATAGAAATGTTGTATATTTGCTTAAATTTATATTTTTTTTAAAACAAATTAATCCATAAAAACAAGTAATAATACAAATTTTATATTTTATAACAAAACACAGGCGTGATGCATGGTAAACATCGAAGAAGAACATCAACAACCGATAGGCCAAACATCCGAAGAGCAAACTACCATCCAGACGACACAATCAACCCATCTTCTACACATTATTCTCCAGTATATCCGTCTTCGTCGCAGTCATCCTACGGAAGTATAGATTCTGAAACAAATCTTCATCCACCCCAAAAATATACCCGAATTACATATGATTAAAAAAAAAAAAAAAACAAAAACAAAAACACTAACCTAACGAAGAGAGCGAGAGATAGAAAAGTGCATAAAAATATAAATAAAAAAGTTCAATCAGGAAAGAATAAAGAATGAAGTAAATAATATTACTAAATATATTAGCAGTATCTAAAAAACTATTTAAAATATCAACTGAGTACTCAAATATTGAAATAAACAAAAAAAATTAAAGAAATATATTTACACAACAAATGGTTCCTCCTTGAACAAATACATATAAAAAATCAAGGATGAAACAAGTTAAAACAGAAACAAAGAGTATATGTAATTTTATATCTAATACATATTATATATCTTTATGTATAGAAAATATTATAGATAAAAGAAAAATCAAACAACAAAACAAAAACCGATGCCTATTTTATAAGTATTCTATTTTGTGCTCCCCCCCCACCCCCCGCTCCCTTTTAATGTTTCATACTCTTTTTGTTTTTTCCACACAATTCATTCAAAATTAATCTCTATTGTTCATCCTCATCATACATTTATATACTAAACAAAAAAGAGAACTAAAACAAAATTTCGTTTCTTATTCTTCTGCGATATTGTCATTTTCACTGATAGCTTTAGAAATTTAAGTATTTATACTTTTTTTTTAAGAGAAAATATGAATTTTCATCGAATCATTTGTGGTTTTTCTTTATGTTTTTTTTTTTTTTTGTTTTCTTTATGACAGTCAAAGGGGGGTACACATATCTGTTCACATGGAACAATTGAAGATGAGATCGTAATTGACACAAACAAATCGAGAAAACATAGCATTTACCTCTACGTGAAAATTGAAACAAATATTTAGCAATGTATGTGCCGCAGAAGATGGTCTGTTTTGATGTATCTCTGTTGTTGGTTTTTCTTGAACTCGAACTTTTAACTATTTATCTACGGCGAGAAGAGTAGGGGAACGAATCTATCATCGAAAAACTTATTTAAACCATTGTCGCATATCAGTCATGGGCAAATAAGTAATCCTCCGTCCTTGAAATGATCTCATAGTTTATTTACTGAAATGCATACTTACTTTGATTTCTACTTCGTGTTTGGACGTATGTATATAAAACCTCTTCCTGAGTTGTAGGGAGTTGTCGGTTGAAACGATGAGAACGATTCGAAACACAATTCATAGGAAGCACATATAATGTCAAACGAATTCAGTGCAAGTGAAACAACACTGGTGCAGTTTGTTTATAGCAGTTTTAAGATACCCCCAAATTAACGTGATTTAATCGCTGTCGCCGTGACGGCGATGAAACCGACGCGATTATTTGACGCTGCGACGGATATTTTGCAGCGATTTTTTTGTGTCGTGCAGCGTTTTTGTTGCTATCGCGGATTTGTCGCAGTTGAAGTGAATATGGTGCATACTGAGAGGTAAAGAAAAAGCGCTTCTTCTTCGTCTGATGAGGAGTAAATTTTCGCAAATACTGCGACAAAACTATCGTTTTGGTGTGGGTATACTTGCGAATTTCTTTGTCGCTTTGTCGCGCGATTAAATCGCGTTGGTTTGGGGGTACCTTTATTGTTTACACATAGGGAATTGAATTACAACTTCAGTAGTATCAATCGTTCATTTTCGCCGATTTATTAAAATAAACAACAACGGTTGGGTTTCTTTTAGTCTCTATTTCTGAAAAGTATCAAGACTATATTAAATTTCTAGATATTCCTTTGTTTTTTCACTTTCTGTTCCCACTGTGAATGTGCATTGGCAAGAGCAACTTAGTCAATTCTCAATACAATCGATTGTGTCCGCGCATTGTTTTTTGCTGTTTATCGATAATACCTTTGACTAAGACTTTAACTGTCTGCAAAGATTTCTTCTATCCACATCTATAAAAAAAATAAAGAAGATACTAATACACACATAAAGTACGAACTTACTTTACTTATGTCCTGTTTCACCTTGTGGATCCCATGGTCTCTACTGCGTTTACGCGCCATCATGCACAGCTTCAGGCAATATGTCGTAGCTTATTCCAACTTTCCACACTTCCATTGCGTTATTAGCAATTGATCTATTGCCTTTTCGAAATGTCTGACCAATCCACTGCAAGTTTTGCTGGTGGATAGTTGTGCCCATAGGTAAAGTTTGCATCAGAGACACGGGTACGGCAGAAAAGTTTTTCTGTAATAGCAGAGGTTTAAATGGAACATTCTATTGCTTCGCTATATTTTGATCAACATTCTATATGCCGACTTTTCTTTGCTGATTCGGGTGACATCTTCTTCGAGCGAGCTTGATCTCGTTAATTCAAATCAAAATCCCTGCTATACCAATAACCGATGCATTACATTCTCATTGTATGCCGTAAGTAATCGATAGAGTCTTAAATAGCCCTACTTTACTGCATTCGAATGGTTGAAAGTTTTTCAAGTCAAACGTCTGCTCATATTTTTTTAAAACCAATAAAGGACGTTTATTCTAGTACCTAGTGCTAAATATGTGTAAAGGTGGTGATCCTGAATAACAAATTTATATGAAGTAGAAAATATGACCCTTTATTGTTGCTTTAGAACTGGACTCGAACACTTGTTGAATAGTTTTCTTCTGCTACACTGTGACGACGAGGAGAAATAGGTCGAGTTCGGAAATATTGTTGACGTGATGATTTCGTCAACGACAGGATCATTACTTGCATTACTGTGCTGCATATGTGCATTGAAATGCAGCTTCATAGGGTTTTCAAAATTCTGCGGTATGAAAAAGTTTCCGAATTCTCGATCGTGGATTTCCGAATTTGATCATACTCTACACTCACTAGACCATCAGTATTATTAAAAGGTTTAGAAATACCTAGACAAGCGAGTTGATTCTACATATGGCGTCATGTTTTGCCATTACATCTGTAATCTGGGCACTTGTTTCTCTTTAATTCATTGCTCTCGACTCTACGTTTCTTTCGTTCAAATTCGACTAAACAAGCTCTGAGCTATAGCATGGGTCCCCCATGGAGGACTTAACTCAAAATAAATCTTAAAATATTGGTTCAAAATGGCACTCAGATTTTACTGAATATAGTCAGTTTCCTCTCTGAATACTTTAGAAACTTAGTAATTCTGTTGTAATAAAATCTGTAAGACCTCTGAAATTCTTTTCCTTGTCACGTCCATGAACTATATGGAGACGTGTATTTTTCTGCTCAAAAAATGTTAAAGGCTACTTAAAAAACCGGTTAAAAATTTGTCAATATTTCCTTCCTTCGTTTCCAATTTAATTTTACCTCCACATTTTCTCAAAATTATTACGTTGCACAATCAGTTCTCGATTAGAAGCTCTAGTAAGTGGAAATTATCAACCTCTACTACAAAAGATTTCCTGTTTCAAGTTATTTTGTAACAAGTATGCTACCCCATTCGTTAAGACTGTCATAAAAGATAAAACTATGTACCAAAAAAAAAAAAACCAAAACCTCTAAATTTTCATCATTACACAAAAAACAAAACTATTTATTGTAAAATTCTTATTGATATCAACATTTAAGTGAAAAAAAAAAAACCGAATAAGCAAAGAAATGATAAGAATTAAGGTAAAATGGAAATAAATGAGATATATTATAAAAGATATGCAAACAAAAGAGTTGTACGTATACCGAGAATATAATGTTTACTTATTGTAGCTTATACTAAAAGAAAAAAACATTAAATAGGTTAAAGATTGTGTGTTTTATAATGAATGTGCGTTTATGATGATAACGAATTTCAAAATAAACTAGATGTGGCCTTCATAATATTATAAAATAAATTAATTAAAACTAAATTGCAAATAGTAATTGATTTTTTACACGAATAATGCAAGCGAATAGGATTTACAAAACAAAATAGTAATTTTGATGAATAAACACTGAAAAATGAAAATGAAAAACTGAAAACACAACGTTTAACAATGAAGGAATAAGTAACTGGTTTTTATTTTTTGGGTATGTAAATATGAAGTGAAGGACAAGAAAGTAATAAAGAAGAGGAGAGGTTTTTCAAGGCGTGTTCTCTATGTTTAATCATGATTTTAACTTTGATTCACATGCAGGTAATCAACCTTTTAGTTAATCATCAAGTATTCCGATTAGTTTTTCATATCACAAGATGGATGTATTTGCAAAGGAACAGCAATTAGTATTGATTTGAATATTCAAATGAACAGTATCTTCATCAATAAGCACTATATTTGCCACAAAATATGACATGAAAGCGAATGTGTGAATGCTATTGCCTGTTGTACAGCTTTGTTCGTTGCACATCTAAATTTATGCCCTCTGAATTCAAAAAAAGAAACACATATCAATTTGAATATGTAGTGAGCAGAAAAGAAAGTTCAGATGCACTCATAGCAATGTCTTCTTGGTTATTGACAATTTGGTCAGATAAATTCTATACATAGTCAGAGCACATCCTCAATCCAACACTAGGTCGATTCCATTTGTAATCTGTTGCGCTATGTATTTCGTTGAAATTTTGTTAACGAGAAGCTTAATAGAGTTAAAAGATTTAAATTCGTAGTGTAGAGTGAAGTATGTTGCTTTTATGTAATAATTTTGGGTTCAGGTTCTATACTCAGCTGTGGACAACAATTTTTATTTTAGTTACATGGTTTCCACCCGACTGCTACCCGTGAACAGTACAAAAACCAATTTCCAACCTAACATCTGAGTTTCATGAAGTGCTATAAGAAACATTTGTTTCTATCACTTCTCCCGTTTTCATCCTATCGAAGCTTTCTTTACTTGTCCGCATAGTTCTTGAATGTTTTCTTAGAATTTTTCTACAGTGTCTCGTTCGAATTCAATTTTCAAATTTTAACGAAAACTGCTTGAACATTTTGTTCGCTCCCACATTTCTTTTGTTGTTGTTTGGCATGGCATCTTGTAAGATAGTCATTGTCTTATTTTTCATTCATATAACATAAGCTACAGAAGTCTGTACAGCAATGTTCAGCCTTAAGCCTTAACAATGTTGATCCTTTTTTTCTCGATCTGTGGAAGGAAGTGTTCTCTTGACGATAATCTAGTAAAATTTGTGATCGTGTTCCAGAATTCTTCTACGGGTATAACACAATTGAGAGCTGGGGCCAAATCGTCTCTTCCGTGATCGTATAACTCGTCACGTAAAAACGAGCATTATTATGCCGGAATGATCTTTTATACGTAATAATGCTCATTTTTACGTGACGAGTTATACGATCACGGAAGAGACGATTTGGCCCCTGATTTGTTTCTAGAGCTGGTCCGAAGTTATAGTTGAATTTTCCAGATATTCTAATGAAATTTTAACTCACGTCAGTTGTTCAAGTGTTTTCGTTGTAAAAACTTGCTCCGTGGGATGAAATTTTCATAATTGTGTCTTAACGTGGAGTATAGGACTTTAACAATATTAAGATCTCATCGTAGCTTTATATGCTCTTCCACGATATAATGGATTTGTTTGATTTCTGTAAATATTTTGTTTTGCTTGTGGCATTCGTCGCCTGACAAATAAAAAAAATTAATAGCATTGATTGTCGTTGCTTGTATTTAGCAATAATTTCAGTTCTCTCCTGTCCTCATTTGTTCAGCAAAATGTTTAATGACCTTTCACTGGCTCACTATGTCGTACAATTAAATTTAAGGCAGTTCGTCATTCTTACAATGGTTACATCCTTCTGGTCATGTATTCTAAAATTGTTTAGTTAGAACTTTCCAGAACAACATCAAATTGATGACAAATAAGTTGAAAATTGGTTTTGTAGGTCTACTTTTCTTACTGCGGTCTAAATATTTCCATTTTTGCGAAAAATATAACAAGCACAACATACAGTGGACCCCTGTTAATCCGGCATGCAGTTCAGATAGAATCTTATCACTTTGACTTGTAATTTGTCGGATTACAAGGTACACTTTTTCACAAAATTCCGGACTATAAGGGGTCTGTACTGTATAATCCGACAAATTCGATAGTCCAACACCGCCTTGCAAAACGTTTGTCTAATTACCGGGGGTCCACTGTATTTGGATGCGAGAAGCTAGGCCTTTGCCCTCTTTAATCTTACACGCAAAGTATTTTTTTTTTTATTTTTGTATGATGTGGAAATTTCCTAGAACACGCTGAACTCGGAAAATTGTGGACTCTTTTAAGACCCCTATTGTCCTTTAGTAAGATTACAGATTTTTCTTTCACATACTTATACAGAATAAGGTTTCGCAGCTCTCAAGATAGAGTCATCAAAGTTAATCTACGGTATAGGTGTAATGATTCTGTTGTTTATGTTAAAGTTTACTTAATTTGTTTCGCAACTATTAAAGAATACTGTCTAAGGGTAGTCTTTCATTGATGGATTCAACTTAACTTACATAGTTAAACTATATGTCATAGCATAACTTGAAAAAAAAAATTCTTTGACTTTAATCTACAAACTGAATAGAACTAGCCTTTGATTCTTCTTCTCTTAAAAAAAACAAAAATCATGACAACCAAATCCCAATATACCAATGTTAAATTAAAAAAAAACAAAAACCTATTACTAAACTACTACCGTTAGATAATACAAACAATAAAGTTACTCTTTTGCCCACAAAAAAAAGAAAAAAGAAAATGAAAGATCAAATATATATCAACCAGCAAACCAATAACACATTCATTTAAATATGAATAAACAAAAACAGAACATGTGGGCAAACACTTAAAACTTTCTTTTTATATATGCATATATAGAAAATAAATCAAACATATAATGTACCTAAAGAAAACAAGAAAGAAAAAATAAATTTAAATTATAAATGTGTGTATTTTTTATCTAAAACTCATTCCGATTACAAAACAAAAATGAATTAATGAAAACTTAAACTAAAATTATCTATATAAATCTGCGTAAGTGTAAACAAAAGAAAATATATATGTAAAAACTAATAGTAAACATTATAATATGTAGATAGATAGATGTCTAAACGTGGCTAGGTAATTCATTAAGAGTTTTTTTTAAATTTTCTTTTTAAACTTTTTACGTTGTTTTTTTTTTTAAAGAATTTTGTTTTTATACTATTTGGTGTGATAAAACTTATGAAAAACAAAATGAATACTGTTATTTTGAAGACTTTAATTTTATTATTATTATACAAAAAAAAAAAAAATATCGGTCAAGGGTTTCTCTGTGGTTGATGATTAGTTAAATTTTCTTAAATAAATATTAAAAACAAAAGAAAGATTTATATAAATGAACAAATGAAGTATATATATAGAAGAAGAAGGAAAACTAATGAACATTGTGAATTTAGAAATGGACTAATAAATTTAAAATGCAGGAAAGTAATGGACAGTTGTGAGACTATATTGCACGTGTGTGTGACTGTGGCTTAGATAATAAAGTTTATTAAATTTTCCTTTTATTTCTTTTTTTTTTGGTAAAAGTTATTTAGATAGTTTGTTATATTTTATGTTGATTCTCTGTTAGTTTGTTCTTCGAACACTTTTTGACTCTTATTCACGTTTTCTTTCCTTTTGACTACGTCTGGTAACTTCAGTTGTTTCAATTCATTCTTTAAGCTAATTTCTAGTGGAACTAGGCGTGCTCATTGAATTGAATTGGAGTGAACTACTGTGGATGACCTCAAACTGAGCCGAAAGGCAGCTATTCTGGGAAACAAGAATTAGGATCTGAAGGGCCCCTGTCTGGTAGGGACTAGAAAAGCACTACGGTTTAAAAAAATCTTTTGTGGCGAGAAAGACTGGAAAATGTCTTAAACTCAAGCATGATCGAGGTAACAAAGAAATTTCAGTACCGTGTGACTGTTTCTAAGGAGTTGAACTACTTGCCAAAGTGTTTTTGACTGCTTCGCTCTATGGCGAAACATTCGCACAAAATATGCTCTGCACTTTCTTGATATTCCAATTAAAGTCGGCACATATCCGTAGGACTTATGCTTAGCTTGTTGCGATGGTATTTGAGTGAGCAATAAGGGGTTAAATGCGATAGACAAGTCCAGTCTTTATATGCGATTGAAGTACTGCATCATGAATGAATAGTGGTAGCCGTGGCTCAATGGTTAGGTTAGGTTAGGTTAGCGGGCTGATTAGAATGGTAACATCCTCATCACACTTAGGTCCATGTGGACCCATTGTGATACCCATGGTTTTGTTTCCTACCGTGGTGTTACAGTCTGTTTTCTAGCCATCCGGACGTTCTGACGAATTTGAGTATTTTCGACGGTGATCCATCTGACAACTCTTCGATATGGTCGAAGAAAAATTTTCTCAGGATTCTGTTTCTGGCCATAGCCTTCAATGGTTACTACGTTGGTAAGTCCTCCAGTTTCGTGAAGAAGTAACTGCAAAGAGTTTTCATTATTGTCCCCACGATGGTAGGGCATTCGTACAGCAGGTGGCGGACAGATTAAAATTTATCATATGCCCTTGTACCTAGCCTAGTGTCATCGCATTGGCTCTCTATATGTCGTCAGTACCGTCTGTATAGAAAGCCAGTTCCTAGGTGACCCACTCTTCTAGCTAGATTAACTGGTTGAGTGGATTCTATTGTTTGGCACACTTTGCAACGGAATTTTCCTCGCGCTTTAATGTGTGTCCGATCCTTTGCCAATTTATTTGCTATTGGTTTCGCGGTTTAGTCTTTCTGTCTCAAGTCTTCTCAAAGGAGAGAAACTTTGTTATAAAATCTGAGCATGTCAAACTTTAATAGCTCCCTGAGTAGAGTCAACTGATCCAGAAGATCACATGACAGCAATTTTCTTAATTTGAATCTTAAAAGAGGTCCACCGACCAAGTACCGTGCCCATTAAAATTGGTGCAAGTGCTAAGAAGTGCATTTTTATTGGCGTAGGGTATGATATGCAAGGGTAAAATGCCCTTTACATAGTCGTCAGTCGGACTAGTTATCGGAAAATAGTAATCAGAGTTTATTACCCAATCTCTGCCTGTTGTGTTTCCCTCTTTTTCCTTTGAAAAAGTAAGAATAGGTCAGGCTTGGGAATTTGGGATCTGTGTTGGAGAGAATTTAAGAAAAGTTCGTACAATTATGGGGTGGGCACTAATGTGGCTATGGTCGGGAAAATCTTTGATTCTTTGGTGAAAGCTAGGATATCACCGATTCCTTTATAAACGAAATGCCTCGGGTTCGATATCCACATAAACTCTAGGATTATCTCCCTGAGGCTGGGCATTGATATTGTCTTCCTCTCAGTTCATGCAAATCGCTGAGTTAGTGAACCCCAGACATGTTTGTATTGAGGTTAACGTGGCTTATAATTAGTCTTACCATGACATGTGGTCTTGCCACTTTAGACGTCGAGAGGTTTGCTCAAATGATCTTTAAAATCCTAATGCACACTCTCGTTATTCGACTCCCACTATGTTTTCAGCGGTTCGCTCTATCGTGTGTGTTCCTTTTGTTGCTAGTTTGTCGGCTTTCTTGTTCCCGATATCCAAATGCCATAAGTATTTTACTGTCAGAAAACTTTCTCCAACTTAACATGTTTCGATCAAAGAGAATCAGATTGTTACAAAAAAGTTCAGATTCAATAAACTTCATCCACCTTAAAAAGAGAACAAGCTTTGGATGAGCGAAATGTAAGCGTCTGTAACAATAGTCGGACGTCGCTCAAGTTCTTGTTTAACTCATTAACCACTTCCAAAATAGTTAAGGAGTGCAAATCTAATCCACTGAATCCGGTTTGTCACTCTCGTTCTATCTAAAGTTTTTCGATTCTGCCCGTAAATTTAAAAAGCCGGAGTCGGTTTTAATAATGTGCTCTTCCTTAAGCTAGCCCCCAAACTTAGTCCAGACTTCTGCCAGACAAGCTGTTGTGTAAATCTTTTGCTTACTTTGTTTTTGAAAATGTTTCCCAGGACTGCTGCGGTACATATTTTGCTCTAGAAATAAACAATTTTCGCTATATTCCAAAGATCTTGAATATTTGGTGGCGTTGAGCCTTCCCAATGCGGTTTAAGATTGTAAAATTGTCGAGCTTAATTCTATGTTGTTCTACATCTATTATTATTTATTTTTTAATTTAATGCTTAAAAATTTAAACTTTCTGTTAACAAAAAACAAAAAAAGTTAAACAAATTACGAATTCTAAATTAACTATAGTTACACATTACTATTAGATTCTAAGTGAATAAACTCTTTTTTGTATTCGCAAAGTTCGAAAGTGGTTTATCTCTAGTTAGACTCTTTTACATATGAAAATTTAAATTTAACGCCTTAAGTATGGAGTTATAAAAAATGAATTTTTTAATTTTATTTGGTAAAAATTGAATGAAAAAAAGGATGCAAATGAACCAAAAAAAGCGCAGGAGTACTGAAGAGGGATTAAAGAAAATAAATTATACCATTTGTAGAATAATTGAAATTTGTATACAATTGTAAAACAATTGTTTTCTCTTTAATTTTTAATTATTATTATTGTAATGTATGTTCATTTAAAGAGATTCATTTCAATTTTAAACAAACAAAATTGCTTTGTATATAAGAAAATGGGATTTAATAAAATATTTTCGTTAAAAAAAATTTGAAATTGTTTATAATGGAAATACTTTAAGGAGAAACTTTGAGATGAGAATAGCATACGACATAAGGTAACCCACAACGTAATGTCGGACCTAGCTAGGAACAACATTATTATTAGTAAGGCTCTGCGACAGACGCATATGGCACTGCGACCTAAAAGATCTATTGTGCTTGTATGAACAACATTTCATCAGTACAGTTTCAGAAAGGCACGCTTAACTGTTTATGCCATCAAAGTAGTAGTTGAGACAGCGCAAAGAGCCGTAGAAGGAAGACGATCGAGAAGAGGCTCAAAACAGTCTTAACACTGGACGTCAAAAACGCTTTTGACACCGCGAGCTGGAAACACATCCTGGAATCGCTGCAAAATATGAGAGCACCAATTTAAATTAAGGAAATGGTGTGAAGAACTATGCAGTCAAAGGAGGAAGACCACAAGGCTCGGTCCTGGGACCGACACTATGGAACGTCATGCAAGATGGAATCCTTCGCCTCGAAATACCAGATGGGGCCAAAGTTGTTGGATTTGCGGATGTGTTAAAGTAAAATTGCAAATCAAACAGATCTCATGTATATACACTTACATACAAGAAACGTCAGTTAAGTTACCAATAAAGTTCAGTTCGTGTCTAAACTTCAAGCAGTGCTTTTCATTTTCTCCGCTCACATCAATTTACCATTTCATCAGGATGACATTGCTATAGTTGTATCAGCAAAACTACTGGAAGAAGTGGTCCAAATTGGCAATGAAACCATTTCAGTTGTTCAACGGTGGCTAGCATCTGTCGGCCTTACGCTAGCTGAACACCAGTAGAAAACGAAGAGAAACCATCATGCTCACAGTAGGTGGACAAGAGATAGTATCCAAAGCGGCTATTAAATACCTTGGCGTTATGATTAACGCAAGACTTACATTTAAAGAACACCTGGAGTATACAAGTAGTAAATCCTCGCGTGTGGGTGCCTCTATGGCGAGGATTATGAAGGACCAAGGATATAGGTGGAGACTTCTCTTAGCTAAAGTATTCACATCAGTAGTGCTTTATGGATCACCAGTTTGGGCCGGAGCTATGAAGGTGAAAGCATACAAACGCAAAATCATAGCAGTAAAACGACTGTGTGCGTTAAGAGTGAGCAGCGCTTTCCGCACGACCTCGGATCAGGCAGCTTGTGTCGTGGCAGGAATGCTACCGATCGATATACTGGCAGAAAAACTACAGAGAAAGTACCTAAACCTAAACCAACAGGAGCGGCGGTTAGTATCCAGTGAAGCTGACACAACAGAAAGGACCGCAACCATGAGGGAGTGGCAGCAACGCTGGCATCTTTCGTCTAAGGGCCGATGGATAAACCGACTTATTCCGGACATCGAGACCTGGATAAACCGCAGACACGGCGAAGTAATCTTTTATATTACACAACTGCTAACGGGACATGGTTGTTTCCGGTCATATCTACACCAGTTTAAAAATGACAACTCTTCCACTTGTCCATCTTGCAGTGATACTCCCGAGGACGTGAAGCATGTATTCTTTCACTGCCCAAGACTTCAATCACAAAGCGAAGCACTACAAATTGTATTGGAAGAAACACCAACTCCTGAGAACATTGTGCAGCACATGCTAGAATAAGTGGAGCACAGTGAGTTTCTATGGCAAATATACATGCCAAGAGTTGAGACGACTAGAGCGAGAAAGGAGAGAGAGAGCGAGGAAAACGCAATCAACACCGCAGCATGAGCAGACACATACTTGCAGAAATGCGCATCCCTACAGAACCGCACAGCCTTACAGAGACACACAGACAGACAGATATACGAAAATACATGCGCACAGCACGCAGCCTTATAGAGAAAAGGTAGCAAAGGAAACTAGAATGTTCTACATACACATATAAACAAGTACAAGTAAAAAGACCTTTCATCCAATCCACAAACATCCCCAGACGTACAGACTCGAACAAATCTGTCGACAGGAGGCAGCTTCGGCTGAAAACCGCCCGCAGGATGCAATGCCAGGATGGCGGTACCATGGGGGACCTGGGCTAGCCGCAGAGGTGGTTTTAGTTTGGCTTAAAGTCCTAAACTCTGGATTTCGATGCTTTCCACCTTCCTCACAAAAAAAAAGTTAGGAACAACATGGTCATCCTTCACTGAATTCCTGCACATAGTGGATTTTCGGGCGATGAAAAAGCCGACTCACTGGCAAAAGACAGCGCATCAACAAAATTCATTGGACCCGAACCCTTTCGTGGGCTAAGCAAATCTGTCTTCGAAAGACACGCGAAAGGTCTTTGCACAGTAGAATCCAGAGAAGCCTGGCTCAACACACTAAGGCAAGCATGCTAAAACTGCTATTCCTTGTACAGTCACAAAGAAAATCTAGTTTCATTGTGAACCTCGATAGGAGCCACCTTAGAGCACTAATTGGATTTTTTAGCAGTCACTGCATGCAACAGATTCAAGCTGTGGACTACCTTGAGATTGAAGAGACCCCTCTACAGATCTTAGCGGAATGCCCAGCTCTTTTTCAACTCAGAAAGAGAATCTTCGACGGCAAAGTTGTCCCTACGGAACGGCTTGCTGTCATCCACCGAGAGAAGTTTCCTAACTTCCTGACAGTTTCTGGAGTGAAACAATTCATCTAGGAAGCACTTAGGATGGCACAATAGGATTTGTTAGAAACTGCAGTGCCAAGGGCTGCGAAATAAGGTAAATGCATGACGAGTGGATCGGAGAAATATAGACAGAAGATCTTTGACTGAAATCTAGGTGGACTTTTGAACAAATCAAAAGTTCAAGGCTTGGAGCGTAAAGAACAGAATTGAAAATAACCCAAAGTAAATCTTGAGTAAGGTTGGGTTAGGTGGCTCCCCCAGCTTAAGCAAAACCACATTCAGATCAGAATGTAGGTCCATTGTGATACCACATAGAGCACCAGGAATCCTGCATGACGTATCTCCTCGCTATGGATATTGGATAGCCGTGTCGGTGCAAACCTTTTTCTGTTCAAAACCATTTAGATCTATAAACCAGGCTCCGTATTCTGTAAATATCGAGTTTAGCTAGCATGCTGAGGTCTTCGTAGAAGTACTATCCCAGGATTTGCCTTCTCAGTCTTGATAGGGTAGGGCAGGTACAGAAAAAGAACAATTATTAACAGTTTCTTCCTTTCTCTCGTCTCCACAGCTTCTGCTGAAATCATTGAAAGGGACACACATTTGTGTGGCATGCCTGCCTTTCACACAATGTCCTGCGAGGCAGGCAGTGTCCACCAACATTAAGTTATTAATCAAGATTCAAAGGATAGCCTGCATCAGCATCACTAAAGCATTGAGAACCACCCCCACTAAAAATACTCCCGCTCGATTTACTTGTGCAAGAAGCAGCAGCAAAAAGCGCCCTTGGCATAGGCCAAACTGGAAGGTAGGTAGGAGGGTTGACACTTAGGTCTATGTAGATTCATTGTGGTGTAGCCAAACTGGGAACCCAGGCACAGATCTTACGCAAATTTGTGGGTAGTCCTGTATGCACAGACTACATGACGCTTTACTTAGACTTGGACATCGACAGCCAGGCGGCAATAAAAGCGATTTCTGCCACTGAAGTAAAATCGAAGCTTATCGCTGTGGGGAAGAGCTAAGGGTTCTTAGCAGGCAGCACAATGTTAGACTCTGCTGGGTCCCTGGCTTGAAAACGAGACAGCCGATAAGCTGGCAAGGGAAAGATCTTCATCAGACCTCGATCAAGCCGATACAACCGCTAAGAGTCCACCCTGTAAATTCAAACAGGAAGTTGGGAGTAAAATTCAAAAGACTGTAAATGATAGATGAAATGCGCTCAGTTTCTGTGCGCTATTGTAAAACAAACAGAAAACTGAGAGAATCCTGCTTATGGATAAAAAAAAATCCTCATCTTCTCTAAAAGGAATCATCACCGGGCCTAACAAGTTGAATTACCACACGAGAAGACAGGGATTGAACGTGGATGACCCATGCAGGAGGTTTTGCTGACGAAGAAGTAGATGAGGACCCTGTACATTTTCTTTGCCACTGTCCAGCACGCTGCCAAGTAAAATTAAAGAAAATAATTTTTCAGAATATAGAAGAGTTGTCCGACAAGTCTGTGGTTACCTTACACAGATTTATAAGCGTTTCCGATTAGCTTGATAAAACATAGGCTTTGGAATTCCATAGTGCGGGGGTTGCAGTCCCAAGGTATCGCAATGGGTCAACATTGACCTAAATACGACGAGAAAGGGACCTCTTTTCCCTGTCAACCCTCCTATCTAACCTAACCTAACCTACGGACAGAAGTCTTTCTCTTCTCTTCAGATCCAGGTTAGGCCAGATCTGTCTCGATGGCAGTCCTGTGTTTTAAAAATGAGAATTCGGGTATTGAATTGCATTTTCACTTATCCAGGGGTACTGTGTGGAGGTTGCTCTATGAACTGAAGCCAACGATGAACAGCTGTCACGATATCGCAAGTAGGTGGCTCTTGACAAATGTTATCAATCAGACTTGTTAGGTTAGGTTAGGTTGGTAGGCTGCAATTGCAACCTCACTTAGATTAAAGAGGTCCATTGTGTTACCACCAGGATCTGTATTCCACCAGAAATACTACCCGCAGAACCAGCCGGAGCTTGCTATGAAGCGCTGGAGACTGCCTATATTGATGTCGGCCAGTTCGCATAGGTCGTTGAAGAAGCTGGCCCCCAAGTGTGCTCTTCTTCGAGCTGAAAGGGCCGGGCATGTACAAAGAAGATGGAGAAATGTCTCCTCCTCCTCCTCATCCATGCAGCCTTTGCAAAAGTCGTTATAGAGGAGGCCGAGCCTATAGGCATGCTTGCCGATGGTGCAGTGTCCGGTGATGACACCCACTAAGGTGCTTATTATCATTCTATTTCGTCTGATGAGATAATAGGAACGTTTGAGATCCAGCTTCGGCCAGATCTGCCTAGTGATGAGACAGGTGCTGCCACTTCAGACTTGTTCCATCTCAATACAAAATTTCGCTATGAACTTTGCATACCAGAGGTATCTCTCATGAAACTATATTTAGTTGCTTTGCCTTGTATCCATGAGCCTTACGCATTTTCTTATTGTACAATAACTTTTATCAAATTATAAACATTTGTATTCGTTCCTCCAGTACATTTCCGTATCCATTCGCATGGGTAACATCAATTTTTATGTGTAAAACAGTTTAGAAATCATAATCGTATTTCGATGGAAATAGAACAACGTTTGGATTATTGTGGGTGTTCTGCTGAGACTCATTTAGCAACCACATTCTACAATAATTAGATTTCAATGCAATCTATTCTATAAGATGAAAGACCATTCAGTAGGTGCTTAGATACATTTGATTTAAGATCTACATGTGGATATTGTTTGTATCTGAGATCTTGATTGACTCAGAGCACAGTGTTTTGTGACACTTTAGTGTAAACACAAGCGAAGACCGTTCAAGCTAAATGAATAGAATTCCTCAAAAGATATCAAAATGTAGATCCAACCTCCTAGACGTGGCGAGAATGCAAACAATTGCATTGCACACGAGAGACAAAATTGCACAGAAAAACGGCGGAAATGTTGAGAATTTCACGAATTCATGGTGAAGATACGCTAAATACAAATGAAAATTAAAAAAAAAAAACACAAACACGCCTTTGTTAACCCAAAAACATTGAAATATCTAGATGCATCATCTTGATAAATTTATTGTGAGGTTTTAATGCAGAAAAATTGGATATGCCAGGAAGAACTTCGGACACAGTTCGCTATGCTTTGGTCGCTGCTGCTGATGATCTTGTTGATGATGATGCTTTTGATGTTTTCTTGATGGCGAACGAGTAGCTCGAAGGACCGCCAGCTAGATAGAATGATTTCTTTTGTTTTAAGAAGTGACGACCGACTTGCATCTGCAAGTAATTAATTAATTTTTGATTAAGATCCCCGGGACGAGTTGTCATATTGATTGAAAGTTTATTTTTAACTTTATCACAAGATCGGATACTTTTTGCACGTGAAACAGTCCCGCTCTGTTTCAAGGAGTGTGGGACTTGCTCCTACTCATGAAAAAACCGACCTTTAACCTCTTTTCACTTTGACATCATCTCACTTCAGGACTGTTCTTCGAATTAGTTTAGAGTGGTGTCGTTTCCTTTCCCCCACTGGAGACCGGCTTCTTCATATTTTTTTCCTACTGCGGGTTGATCCTTTCTAGCCGGTGAGGCTTTTCATCAAGTTTGTATAGTTTCATGAGGGTATGTTTGATCTTCCTATCTCTTTTTTGCTTTGAGTGCCTTTTCTACTCGATTCCAATTCTGGTCGCTTGCTAACATTTTTGCGGTAATGTTGTCCGGGGTCATAATGCCAATCACTGATTCCAGTGTTCTTCTTTCAGCTTCACATCTACTGCAGGCGAAGAACGTGTGGTTTATGTCATCTACTTGAGGGTCCCCTATTTTGCCCACCTTGTGGAAGTACGCGTTGCAGTATCCATGTCTGGTTAGAAACTGGCTGACGTAATAGTTTACCTCACCGTGTTTCCATCCCTTCCATTCAGCAACGTTTGGGATCAGACTCGCAGTCCATCGCCCTTTGTTTTCTGAGCTCCATCTCTCTTGCCACTGCTGTCTAGTGAGCTCTTTTGCCTCTTCTATAGCCGCCTCTACTCCAATTTCCGTCTTTTTGTCGTAGACGTGCTTTCTCTCTGCCGCCAGGAGATCGATAGGTGTCACTCCCGCGACTACGAGGATGGCTGGTTCTGAGACCGTTCAATATAAACTTGCGACTCCTATGGCCCTGTATTGCCACCATTTGCTTCCTGTATTTCTCTTGTCGCAGTGCATCGGCCTTTATCTCACACCTATGAGCTTCGTATTAATAGCTAGCCCCAGGTACTTTACTGCTTCCGTGCTCGGATACAACTTGAAAGTCGACGATAGTCGGAATCCTCTTCCTAGTCAGAAAGACTATCTCCGTCTTTTCTGTGGGCAGACGCGGATCATGTTCTTTGCGCACTAACGGTGACTTTTGCCGTAATCACCGCGGCGATATCAGCTGCATACCCTACCAGGAGAGTGTCTACGGGCATCTCCATGCGATCACAGGATATGTTCCACAGGTCGGACTCCAAAATCGAGTCCTGTGCTGCTCCAGCAATGACTTCCTTTCTTTACGTGCCTGTTTTGGTGTTATGTAGCAGTTCTCAGTCTTTGAGCTAGTCCTTCGTTATCCGCAAGAGATAGTCGGAATCACAAAAATGCGTTAAGCATGTCTTGCCATCCGGCTGAGTTGAAGGCGTTACGCACATCCAGAGTTGCTAGCCGTATTATCTCTTTTGAATGGTCCTTGATTGTCCTTGATTTCAGCATTTTTCCAAGAGTTTCCCTGCCGTGTCCAGCATACAAAGAGGTCTATGGAAGATCCGGGTCTCCTTTCCCTTTGCTGATCAGTACCAAACGCTGCTAACACCCTGCTAGCAGACAGGTGTTCAGTAGCAGCTCGGGTCGTTTTTGGGCAATTGCTCTGAGCACTTCCGCTGGTATTCCGTCAGGCCGGGGGGCTTTCGGTCCTGTAGTTTTCTTCTTCGCTGAACATCGATATTTTTTGTCGTTGGGCCGTAGTGGTGTTAGTGTTGGGCCTGATGGGATGATTTGCTTCTCAAGCTAGCTGCCTCCAGTTTCGCACGATAAGTTGGTTGAGGTTTCTTTTCACTCGTGCGCGCTTAAGTCCAGATATATCTCTAGCTCCAGGGTGCTCATCTGCATCTGCTCTACATGCCCCAGCTATCTTAGTCCTTGCATCTGAACTCTTTTGACTACGTTAACGTCGCTGAACAGTTCATACAGTTGGCGGTTGTATCACCCCCTCAATCGAATATCGACCGAGAGCAACCTCATCTTTTCTTGACAAAGACCACGACTCAACGCTATAGAGTAATACTGGGATGATAAGGTTCTTGAATCGAGCCACTCTAATAATTCGAGAGTGGGCTTGGCTATTCGATTGCCTTCTGAGCCCAAACAAGCAGAAATTGACAAGAGTTATCAAGCTTTCGATCCCAGCGCTGGTATCGTTGTCCGAGCTAATAGCAGGGTCTAGGGAGGCAAGGTCTCTAACTACCTGAAAGTTATATTTGTCAAAAGTGATGTTTCGTCCTAGACGTTGGTGTTGAATGTCCTTTCTTGTGGACAGCATGTACTTTGATTTGATCTTCCGTTTCAATATTGACAACGCTTCGTACTTCCGATCATGTTATTACCGTCAGCGTTTCGGATTAAAGCAGCCTCTGGTATTGGCATTTAAGTCCTGCGCTTTACCTTGTCTAGATAATTTTTTGTCATCAAACGTCTCGGTGAGATCTTTACAGACCTTGATTGAGCAACACGCATTTGCCATTGCCATTCTGCTCAGACAGATGAGTTTGGCAGGGATATCAAAACTAGACATTGCTCTGCATAGCTCGTCCCATAAAGACAATGGTGTTCCTTTCTGGCCTAAAATCAATTAAGTTGTTGAAACAAGGCGAGCCGCTTTGAATGAAAAGGAGATTGATTCCAGGCTGCCTGTGAAACTGGTTTTGTTCCTGATAAATATTGCTTATATTCTAGGTAGGGTTAAGCTTCTCTGATTGTCATGATTTCCGTCTGACATAGGCTAGCGTTATTTCGGATATATGTACCTATAGAAGGGTGTACACAATTAGAACATTTTAAAGGAACCACTCCGCTTTCAGTGTTGGAATCATCTACGGTGTCCTAGTAAATTTTGGAAAACTTGTGGTAAGCACGTTTCGGTATAACAATTAGCAGTGACTGTCTGACCAGTTTTAAGCGGGATGACGGCCACCATTTTCGCCCTAGTGAAATACATCGACATCATAACTTTTGTCGCTGACTTTTGTTGTTTGGCCTTTGCTGGAGGATTTGCACCTTCTGGGCTCCATACCATGGACTGCTGTTTGGTTTCCGGGTTGTACTTGTAAAACCAAGATTCGTCACCTGTAACGATCTTATTGAAGCAGCTTGACTCTCCATTTTCAAATTTATCCAGGAAATATTGAGCAAAACGAACATTAGCCTCTTTTTGCTTTCCATTCATCATTTTTGGAACTCATTGAGCTGACTTCTTCAAATATTTCAGGTGATGATTTAAAATTAGTGACACAGCCATGGTACTCAAGCCCAGATCATCCGCTATCATCTCCTGTGTCATCCTGGCATCTTCGTCAATTTTGGCCTTCACCAGGGCCACATTTGTATCGTCGGTCGAGGATTTTGGCCAACCTTCACGAGATTCGTCCTCCACGGAAAAATGGCCAGTCTGGAATCTTCGAAACCTCTTTTAAAAAAAATAACAACAGATGGTGCACTTATTCCTGATGCATTTTGGCATTCATACAGAGTTTCGACTGGCGTGAGTTGACGTCGAAATCCGAAGAGAATGGCAAAATTAATTTCTTCTTGTGTTGGCGGTGGAACTTCAACCGAGCTTACGTCACTAATTTTTCTCTTTCTCGTCTCCATTTTTACCTATTGTTCTGAAATTTGAAAATAAATATTGTAAGATTATAAGCAACAGAAACGCATCTTTTTTTTTTTTCAAAAACTACTAAATTGACACAAACTAAGCGAACTTATGTTAGTCCCTGCGTATATAAGTGGAAACATCTTGCCACATCGGTTCCTGCTGGGGCGTTGTTATCAAATTTCAGTTTTACTACTTTGGTCCGCACTGTGAAACAACTCTCTAAAATAGAAGCTTTTAGAAAAAAGTTAAGAGTAATAGTCATCAACATATCGGAAGATGGTTTCATTTTTGCCAATGGCGTCTTTAACATTTGTGAAGTAAACAGAAGCAATAACACAGAATAATTGTGTCAATCTTTTTAACAACGTCAGTGTCGGTGGTCTTGACAAGGCGGCTTCAACTGGGCAAATACAACAGCGTTTAGCCGCTCACTTCGGGGAGAGTGATTTCCTCGTTTTTACACATGAGCAAAGATTTTGTTCAAATGAAAGAAATTTAAATAAATTAAAAATATACAACAGTTCGAGTATATGTGATTAAATATAAAACAAGAAATAACATATAAATCTTCTCTCTACCTAAAATAAATTAAACATTCTTTTTCATCTATTTTTAAATTTTACCCAATTGGCATTGTTTCGCTAGACAATTGCGTTTTTATTATTTTAATTCATTTTAAATCTTTTTCCTACTGAGTAATTAAGTTTTACAAAAATAATTTTTTTTTTATTTAAGTTTATAGAAAAACTACAAGTAATGTGTGGGAAAAGTTCATAGCAATCTACGAATAATAATGAATGTCAATTGTCTATCCGATGCCGGATTCATCACGCACTCCGGCATCATGGAGGAGCTCTAATTAAGAGGACATCACAATAGGCCCCTTTGCGGCCGCAGTGATAAGAGACTATGGATCACCTCAATTATTTTATCTAATCTAATCTAA
The DNA here is from genome assembly GCA_951813785.1 of Criorhina ranunculi. NCBI lineage: Eukaryota > Metazoa > Arthropoda > Insecta > Diptera > Syrphidae > Criorhina > Criorhina ranunculi. The sequence goes on along the minus strand of OX638383.1, from coordinate 33,102,588 downwards.
TCTGTCCGATCCACAGGAAAGGAGATCCTATTGACTGCGCCAATTAAAGAGGCATCAATTTCCTCAACAAAAACGCTTGAAACCTTTCGTAACCAATTTGACTGGTTAGTACCTACGGTTTCAGGGCAGGAAAATCCACAATCGTTCAAATTCTCACATTTTGGCAGATCCTGGAAAAAATCAAAGAATCGAAACATACCATTTAGTATATACAGACGAGCTATACAGAGCAATGTTTAGTTTTGGCATCCCTGCCAAACTCGTCCGTTTGTGCAGGATGATCATGGTGAATGCTCGCTGCACCAAATGTTCCACCATAGCTTGAAGCAGACAAAACACTTCAACAGGTTGTCTATTTCCTCAGCCGTAGTCAACCATTTATTCACAAAGACGAACCTGAGGTTACTTCATTGGCTCGACCTTTCTCTGAATAACAACGTTCTCCAGTTGAAGTTGAATCTTGTTCGGCACAAAAGATGTTTTAGGTCGTAGAAGCAGTATTTTTCTGGTATCTTTTAAGAGTCTCATTCTGGTTAGATATCTTCCTGTTCAACCCAAGAAAAAATGAAGATTATTTGCTGGAATGCCAACAGGACGAATCCAATTATTTCTCCAGGCTAATAAGTTCTAAACCCGTTTGTGTAAAAATTACTTAAAAGGCTCAAGACCTGCAGCTTCCTATCTTTTTTTATCTCGGGCGAGCCGGTTCCAGTTCTTTAGACCAAGGGTTTTTTTTCTGATTGTGGGCACACCACGCTGGAGTATTCAGACACAAAAACAGGGCCATTGTACTACCAGCAGGTTGAGCTTTTACAGCAATCGAAGAACAGACGAAATGAGTTGGCCTTGAAGTAAATTCGAACAAAGCCATGTTGTCAACCACGAGCGACGGATCTGTCCACCGACTAGCATGAAACGGCACTGTTGACAACAATAGTAGTCTGGTCTCAACTCTGCGAATGACATTCTGGTCAAGATTCGACGAAGACTTACCCGACGAAAGCACTGCGTTTGGCGAAACAAATGAGTTCGAAACTTCTAACATTTGAGAGGATATGCATGCCCTACAAAACACTGGTCCTGGTCTCAGTTCTGCTATATGGTGTTGAGTCCTGAATGCTAACCAGGAGATCAGAGAAGATATGAAGCACTTTTAGGAGAACAATTCTTCGTCGAATATGTGATCTCCTTTGCGAGGAGGACGAGTGGAGAAGAGGATACAACCGTGAATTCAATGAGCTGAAACAAGATGTGGATGTTGTCCAAAACGCCAGAACACTTCGACTTAATTGGCTTGGCCACATCGACCGAATGGATAGTAATGATATATCCAAGTAGATCGTCAAGGAAGACCGCACTAAGGACCAAGTTTTTGTGAACGCTAGAGCACTTGGTCTGGAGAACTGGAAGCAGTGAGCTCGTTAAGTAAGTGTGTTGTCGAGCTAGAATCAAAATCAAGGCTTATATCTTGCCCTGTTTAGCCTACGACATAGCCCTGGCATAACAATTGGGAAGAAGACTTGTTACTAAAAGAACCATTCACGCAAATGCTAAATTTGGTCCGTGTGTCAATGATTCTAACTCGTATCTCATTCTCATCAAATCTTTTAGTACTTACTTAAGGTGGCGCAGTCTTTCTCTACTGCCCTGTCCCTTGGGGGCGGATTTGAAAATTGTTCGGACCGGAGCATTGGTGTCCATCCGTTTTGGCTAAGTCGATGTCGCTGTTCAGCCCGTACAGTTCGTCGTTGTATCTCCTCCTCCACCCACCGTCTATGCAGACGGGATTGAAAATCACCCGAAGAATTTTCCTCTCGAAGCAGCCAAGAGCACCCTCATCCATTTTTTCATAAAGTCCATGTCTCCGCGTCATAGAGCAGGACTGGGATTATAAAGGTCACTTTTGTTGTTCGAGAGAGGACTCTGCTAGTCAATTGCCTTCTTAGCCCAAAGAAGCAGCAAGTGGCAAGGGTTATTCTGCGTTTGATCTCAGCGCTGGTGTCGTTGTCTGAATTGATAGCGGAGCCTATGTAGACAAAGTGCTAAACTACCTCAAAGTTATATCTGTCGAGTTGCTAATTTTTTAGTTTCTAAATTCAAAGACCGCCCACTAAATTCAGTCCCATTGTTCCGTTCCGGGTCCCAAACCATAAAATTGATTTCGATTCATGTGAAGCATCTCCTTGACAAATGCATGACACAGTAAATCAAAGACCTACAAAACATTGGCTTGATAATCCCCAAGGCACAGTGAGATAGAAACACAAAAAAACATCCTACAACTGTAAATGTTTACATGGTTTCGTCGAATTTACTTGCATCGGATGCCAAAATATAAAATGCAACCTCACAATTCAACACGTCAACGAATGTTGGCCATCTATTTCCTGAGTTTGACACTGAAAGCAAGAAATACAAAGGAGTCACACTGTCATGTGCCACCACAGTTACAAATGTATCTAAATCGAGAAAAAAAATGTTCACAGATGCATCACAGCATCAGGCACCAGCAAGAGCAGCGGGAGACGACAACAATTGTTTGGCTGACGCTCCCAGTGCGAACGAATTTTTTTGAATTTATTACCAAAAGAATAGAGGAACGAACGGATAAAAAGGAACATTTTTCTATAAATATCCTTCAGATACAAATGTAAAGTCACACTATAGCGCTTTTTGAGCGGAACACGCAGTCTATTCGACTGATGGCACTTGTTTCCACTGTTCAAACGGGCGGTGGGATGCCATTTAATTGTGAAAAAATTAAGATTTACATTGGTAAACAGATTCACTTGGCGGCGGCGTTGCAGTCCACTGAGCATAAAGCCGACATGGACTTACGGGATTGACTTGACATTGCCAATCTTGCTAAAGCTCAGAGTTTTATTTGAAATTGATGAGTGACAGTTTAAAGTGCGTCAATTGCTAGTACCTAACCTACTTTTCTGGTCGTTTTCACTGACCCCATCAAGGTACAACCCATAAACATTTATTAGAGCAGAAGAAGGGTTGTGCTATCTATCGAAACAAGGGGAATTTTACGTTGAGTTGAAGTTCACTGTTCGTTTAATGGGGCTCCAGTGTGGACGGTCTGCAGTTCCCGCTCTATAAAGGGGTTGATAGTGTATACCAAGAAGATTTATTGAAAGAAATATTGCACTCAATGACTGCAAGTTTAAACTGTCAAGGGATTCTTTGAATTTGAGTTCATCGGGGTTATCTATGAAAGGTGACCATGTGACTTGTTGTGGTGCAATGTAATTAAGGCGTTAGGTTGGAGTGAAAGGCTGTAGGAGTTTTCGAAAGAAATACTGTGAATTATAAGCAATGGCAACAGTATCAATAATTCTCCCCAGTCATTCTGGACATCCTCGGAGGAAAAAGACAGAAACCTAGTACCACCTGAGTTTCAAAATCAACTCTAGCGCTGTGTGAATAGCATCATAAAGGTATTCATAACCCCTTTAGCACAAGTGAATTATACAAAAAAAGAAAAAAAGATTGCACCTTCACTTAGACCTGATAAGGTCCTTTGTGTTACCAAATGGATCTGTACTTCAACCAGAAATACTCCTTGCATACCCAGTCCGAGCTTGCTATGCAGGGCTAAAAGCTGCCTATGCTGATTTCAACCAGTTTGCTTGGATTGTGAAAGAAGCTCTTCTTCAAGCTGAGAGGGCCGGAAATGTATAAGGAAGGTGGAGAATTGTTTTTGTCCTCCTCTTCGTCCATGCAGCTCCTGCAAAAGTCATTATTGTAGAGGAGGCCCAGCCTATTCGCGTGCTTGCCGATGGTGCAGTATCCCGTTATGATACCAACTAAGGTGCTTATGAGCAGTCTTTTTTGTCTGATGAGGCAGAGAGAATGTTAAGGACCCAGCTTTGGCAGAATCTGCTTGGTGATCAGGTAAGTGTTACCTTCAGTCCATCTGTGATTGGCGATGCCGATCGCGTTTCTTTTAAGAAGCAATCTGCAGGTGGCGGGACTCGAGAGGCATGCTTAAATTCTCCTTTTCTTTCTCCTCTCTGAGGAGTTCATTAGTCATGTGGGTTCCTGAAATGCCCCGCAGAATCTGTATGTTGACGATAGACTCCTTTTGGTCTTTCGTCTTTAGGTTGATAACTCTGGAGATTAGAATCCTTTAAGCGTATCCCGGTCCACCGATGTTAGAGAGTATAAGGGAGAGAGCTCCCAGTATTTGCAATGCCTTCTGGGTTTAATAGTTCACGTGAATTTTGAACTGTAGTTTGTTGTCCAGCATAACTCTAAGATATTCAATCGCTTGTTGGCGAATTTAATGATTGTCCGACTGGTTATAAGGACAGCTTCTGCAGTTGTTCTACAGCCATGGTGAAAATCCTCGATGACATTAGGTGTGAATTTGATAAAGGTTTTCTTACTCTTTTGTGTCTGCTTGACTTCTCGAAGGCTTTCGACAAAGTTAACCACGATACACTTTGCTGGAAGTTGCGTAATTTATTTGATTTCTCACCTAGCGCGGTTAAGATCCTATCTGATAGGTTTCAAAAAGTGGTTATCGGAGAAAAAGTATCTGATTCAAATTGGTGTACCGCAGGGTTCTATTTTGGGACCAATTCTGTTCTATATGTTTATAAATGATCTGCCTTCTGTATGTTAACATGTCAGTATCCACTTGTATGCTGATGATGTGCAACTCTATTTGTCTCGTCCGTTTACATGTGTGATTGAACTAGTATCATGTTTAAATGAAGACCTCAACCGAATTCATAGCTGGTCAATTGCTAATGGACTTTCTCTCAAGCCATCTAAGTCTCAGGTCTTACCAATATCACGTCGTCCTATTGACCTTAATATTCTACACGATATCTGGTTATCTGATGCCAAGCTTAAACTAGTTGATTCTATAAAAACACTCGGTTTCGTTGTTAATTCAAAGCTCACATGTCACCATCATGTTACTTATGTCGGTCGGTCGTATTTATGGATGTCTTCGCAAGCTGTGGATTTCTGCGTCTTTCACCCCTGTTAGTACCCGTTTAAAGTTAGTTAAAACATTGATTGTCCCAATTATTATGTATGCAGAAGTTGTCTACTGCAACCCGGACTCAGTTTCTCGGCATACACTTCAAGTAAGCTTCAACGATGCAGTAAGATATGTCTATAGATTACCGAGATATGTTCATATTTCTGACTACTCCAATAAAGTACTAGGAGGTTCCGTTGAAAAATTTACCAACGCAAGATGTTGTATATTCCTATTTAAAATAATTCAGAACAAATCACCAACGTATTTGTACAATAAATTTCATAAATATAGGTACCTTGACTCCTTACGCCTCTTTTACGTCCATGCCATTAGGTTATGGAATTCTTTGCCCGTTCACATCAGGAGGAATCGCAATATGTCGAGCTTTAAATCAGCAGTTATTAAATATTTCGAATTGTAGTGATATGTAAGCACTGTTCCTTCCCTTTCCTGTTTCCCTTTTTTGCTCAATACGTATTCTTTTTTGCATCGGCAATTGCAATCATCGTAGGCCTCCGTCGTACATGATGTTCCACAGTAAACCGAATCCTGTGGAACTCCAGCAGGAACGTTACAGGATTTTACACCTTTATTGGTATTGTCGAAGCGTCCTGTCAAACAAAAATATTGCCTTCGTTAGCGATAGAATGCACTGTTTCTCGCATAAGAACTTGGGCCCCCTCAAGGTTAGTGGAGGAGTCAGCAGTCTTCGTCTTTCCTGTTGTTAGGGTAAGTCCATGGTTTTTCATCCAGGATTGAATGCGTCTCATGACTTGATTCAGCCGTCCTTGTGCATCTTTGGTGCATTGTGCGGGGATCACTGCCGCAATGTTATCTGCTTGCTCACCGTATGTTAGGTGACGGCGCTCTAGAGCAGCTCGGGGTTGACCTGATCCGGCTCATTTGGGCTTAATAGCTTTCTAAATAGACACAATTGCTAAATATGGGTTACAAACAATCTACAAGCCTTCCAATGATAAGGTTGGGTTAAAGTTGTACCAGAGTATTCTATGGTACTGCCTAAATCGGTCGTCATAGTTCTATTGTGTTTCCCGTTATAAGATTCCTATTCTTATGTGTGGAATAAAAGAAAGGTAGAACCAAAAGGTCTCACGATTAGTGAGGATAAAACAAAGTACATGCTGTCTACCAAAAACGATCCGTCGAACACCGTCTAGGTCAAACCTCACAATTGACAGCTATAATTTTGAGGTAGTGAAGAAGTTTATCCCCACAAATGACACCCTAGTGGAGATTCGACGAAGGATAACCTTTGGCAACCACTGCTACTTCGGTTTGTCCAAACAACAAGGGTCCAAACTCCTATCTCGAAGGTCCAAAATCATGCTCTACAAAACCCTGATCTTACCAGTCTTGCTTTATGGAGTTGAGTGCTGGACGATAAGTAAGACAGCGGAGCAGATCTTGGGATCCTTCGAAAGAAAAATTCGACGTCGAATATTTGGTCCAGTCTGCGAGGAGGGCGAATGGAGGAGAAGATATAACCGCGAAATTTACGAGCTGTACAAAGATGTGGGTGTAGTCCGGAAGGCAAAAATCCGTCGACTGGAATGCTCCATCGAGGAGGATCTTTAAGTCCCAGCCACCTGGTTCACGAAGAAAAGGAAGACCGAACCTCCGGTTTAAAGATGAGGCAATCGCGGACACCAGAAACCTTGATCTAGTAAACAGAAAGCAGCGTGCTCAGGAGCGTGAAGGATGGAAAACGGCATAAGTTCAGGCTCAGACCCTTCAAGGGTCGCTGGCCTGATAAGAAAGTAAGTAAGAACCAAGAGGAGGACGACGGCTTTGAGAAGATCATCTTCAGGTGATGAAACCCGCTTTGTGCACAAACAAAAATGACAAATGTGAAGCACAACGTTATTACAATTTGTAAAGTGACCGATACTTGATAAGTGGGCTTAAGTGGGCTACCGCACCAGAGTTTTTGTAGTACAAACTGATCGACATTGATCGTAATGACATGTGGATCTGGAAGGAGACTCTCCAGAGTCAGTATCAACTCAGCAACAGGATGGTGAAATTTGGAGTCATGCGGGTTTTGTGAAAGAATAAAGATATTCAGACAGAGAGGCACGTTCTGCGTTCTAATTGGGCTCGACGAGGCTGTATTTTGTCTCGAAAATTGTATTTATTGTTGACTTGCGATGCACCTCGCCCCACTTTGTCGATGGGAATGAGAGGAAGTCGATAGACTCTTACATCTAGACTATGCTGACGACGCAAGCATTCTATGGTTTATGATTCTAGACGAAGTGACATCTGAGTTCCTTTTTCGTGTTGGGAGATGAGCATCTTTTAATGATGAGACTAAGTCTGTACCCAGTGAAGGCCAAACAGGAGTTGATGGCATGCCAAGTTCTCTCCTCAGAATGTCCTTTGCCCCGGGGAATCGTGAGCATTTGAAAATGTGAGCAGGTCCTGAAAGAGAGACAAATGTCGTGGGCTTGAAGATGTCCATTGTCAAAACTAAAATCCCTAACCTCGGACGGAACTTTTCAGCTCAAGTAATCATTGCTAGATAACTGGTAGAGAAAGTAGAGTACTGTGAGGAAGGGTCACGGAGGGAGTTGAGACATTTTGCCAGAAATCTTACACGATGGCATGATAGGTGATGAATGATGGGTGTGCGATCTTCGGGAAGGCCGTCCTTCTATGGGCGTACATGACGAAACTGACAATCACAGACTGGGACATGACGAAATACGAACTCTCCACTTCGTGACGAGTAGGGTAGTGACTGGAAGGTCTTTAAGGGGCTATCTCCTGCAAACTCGACCACGGGAGATAGCGCAGGTTCTGTCGCAAGACAAGTAGGGTGGGCTGGCCAACCTTTGCCAACATCATCTGACATGTCTTAGTTTCTTGACGAACCTTATCCGGGAGAAATACGGGAAAGGATAGTGCGTTTAGGGTTAAGTAAAAATAGTCGTAAGATAGTTAGGTCTAGTTTAGGTTTAGCTTTAAATTTTAGTATAGTTTAGGTTTAGTTTAGGCTAGTTAGAGTAGTTCGCGAGATTCTTTTCCTGTCTTTCTCCGAGGTATTGGCATAGGTTCTTGAACAAATGATCTTTTCTTTCCTTTCTTTCTTCTCTGTCCGTCTGATGTCTATTTAGGACATTAGGGAACATCCTCTTCTTCTTCAGCTAGCTACGATGGCACGAGATTTTGTGTGCTGAGCAGATGGTACAAGGAGGGATTGACAAGAACTACGACGAGCTGAACTCAGCAACGACAAGCGTGCCGCCGTCTTCCTCACCTGCACTGAAGTTGCCTCCGTGGCTCAATCCTCATAACAAGGCGTAGAATAGGCCCTATTACCTATAAGAGAAAATTGGACCTAACATCCTCTTCATCAACTACTATCTAGCCCTTGACCGACCAGACACGAAAAGAACGGAATTCCATTTCTTAAAGGATATTTCACAAAGTGTTCATTTTATCCACCCCTACTGTCGTCTGTACAGAAATTTATTTCATTATACACGCCCGCATACTATACGCACACACAATCAAAAATTGGTTCACTTTGGCGTATACTTGTGCATTATTCGTTCAATGAGCACCATAAAAAAAAAGAACACACTCTCCCAAACATTGATATACAAAATCCATCTGTTGGATTGCTGCTAACATTCTCAAAAAAAAAAAAAAAAAAAAAAAACAGAGCACGTTGTCTCTTGCCTTAGGTCCAAGGTAACAAGTAACAGAACAACAGAGTACATATACCTACAACATTGCGTATGCGCTTTATTCCCCAACACAAAACCAAAGGCACACTCTGCTACTCGTTGGAACAGAATACATCGCAGCCCGGCACAGTACGAGTATATCCCCAGCTTCGAGATAATCCCGCCACCAACGACGACGATAGTATCTAACAGAACAAAAGTGTACCTTTGAAGCTCTGTTGCTTCGTGTTTTGATTTTAGTCAGTCACAAGCGTACGGATCCTCAGGTAGTTCGCGGTCAATACCATCATTCTAGTGTGTCCTTAACTGAATTTATTTTTTTTTCAAACTGTTGTCGTCCGAGAAAATACCCGTTGAACGGTTCGACGAAATTGTTTTTATTTATTTTTTTTAATTTTCTATGTGATTCGTCTTGAATAAAATAAAACAGATCCTGCATTTGAAAGGACAAAAAAAAAAAACCAAAGTAAAGAAACCCTCAAAAGGATTAAAAATTAAGAGTGACCCTTGTGTAACCGTTGTGCCAAAAGGACGAAATTGAACTTTCCATTATTTTTTCCCAAAACAAAAGAAGAAATTAAATTCTCAAAAGTATCTTGTAAATTTTTTAAACATCAAGTGATTTAACCAAAACAAAAAAAACCGGAAAAAACAGTTCAAAATGGCTTACTCCTGGGAAAATCGTGTCAACTTTATCGTCCGATACATGTATGGTAAGTGAATCTAGATACGAAAACTTAGTAATTAGATCGTTCAACACGCATTTCGTTCCACATGGTGTTCATTGCGTGAAAAAGTCGCCTGATTTTTGTACTAAAGTCCTTAATATTTCGGTTCTCAAAAGACTTTAATTGAAATTTGAATTTTATCGACTTTAAGGAACGTCCTCGTATAACAAAAAGCAATATCTCCCGAGGATAAGAGAGTGTTTTTGTATATTTTGTAAAAAAAAAAATCAAAAACCGGATGGTGGCTGAGTGGTACTGACGGCCTTAAGGCTTTCACAGTCGTACGACCTTATGAATTTATAATTTTTTGTTTACATACACATGACACACGGGGCGAACACAAGGATAAAAGTTATGATTTTCAATATTTTGCAGTCAAAATGAGCGTGTGCTTGTTTGCGACAGATAAAGAAGAAAGTTTACAGACTTCAAATAAAAGTCATGGAGTCGTGTTTGGCAATTTAATTCTTAAATTCTAATTGAAATGCATGTGAGGACGACATATGTATTCAAAAGTATAATCAGGTGTGTAAGGATGTCGTTAGTAGATAATTTCGCACGAAGGTGGAAGTCTTTAATAGACTCTGCTGAGTTTTCTGTTCTCGTTCCTTAAAATGTCCACGTCTGGCAAATTTCCTTGGGGAGTAGATCGCTATTACGCGTTTACTATGTCGTTCTTTTCCTATTGCTATTGTCGGGATTTAGACAGCTCCCTCTGCGGTGCCACATTTTCCGAATCTGGAACCAAGTATGTCGCCTCTTCAGATGGAATTTAAGAGCCGTCATCGTGTTTGAATTTATGTAGGTATTAGCGAAAATGTCCAACTCTTAGTAGTGTTCTACCCCACACCACACCGGGGAACACAATGGATCCGTTGAGATCCGAGTGAGGCTGTACTTAAGTGCAGCCACCCCTACAACCTAACCTAACCTAGTCTTCTTTTTCATCTTCGCCTTTACCCTTGTTTTGGGTCCGGTCTTATCATGCGCTATCAAGGGGTTGTTATGCTCATCTTGTGTGTCAGACTTCTGCTGACCAAACTTCCTCCTCTACCTTGGGTATCTTTGGGAACCTTCCTGGGACAGCTGTTTGCATTACTTCAGGGGGGGTCGGCTCCGGGGAGCCCGGCCATTGTTGTGAGTCAGGGTAGAGCCATGGAGACAACTTTGGTACAGAGAAGGAAGATGGTGGAAAGTTTGTCGATGTTCGGACGGGGGTAGTTGTTGTCAACCCCACTTTGTACCACCTGATCAGCACACAAAACATCGTACCATTGAATCTTGCTGTAGAAGATAGTTCCCTAATACCCTTAATTGACAACAGACGGGCCAAGAAGAGGAAAGGATGGAAAGAAACATTTGTCCAAGGACCTTTGTCAGTACCTAGGAGTAAGTCCGGAGAGCCTATTTGGTTCCATTTTTCATTGCTCGAGAGCTTTCCCAGAAAACACAAACTACACCAGACCCATGCTTAGTTAGGTTAGGTTAAGTTGGGTGGCTGTTCCCGCTGAGCAGAGACACACTTAGGCCAGAAAGAAGGTGCATTATGATATCAGAAACTGGATAACCAGCATCAAATTGTAGAATTTCTTAAGAAGAAAAAGGAATTAAAGCTTTGGGTGACCATATGGTTGTAAACCCTTTCCTGTGTCACACGAAGTACATAACCAGTTAGACCCACCAAACGAAACTCTTAATTTTAAATATGTTGAGCCTGGATGGGTCGTTGAAGTCATCCAAGAAGTACTCTTCTAGGGTTTTCCTCCTCTGCAAAGAAGCTGCAAAGAAGGTATGTAACCAATTCTTCCTCCTCTTCGTCTCCGCAGCTTTTACAGAAATTGGTAGAAAGGACACCCAAGCTTAATACTAACGAAACTCTTCTAAAATACCATCCCGTCCATGTGATTCTGTGAGGAAGATGTTTTTGCAGAAAATAGTCCGGTTCACTTCTATACCGACGGAGTAAAACCTAATGACGGGGTAGGGTGGAGGTTTTTGCTCTGAAAGGCTTCATCTTAACCTCTCTTTCCGTCATCCAAATCATTGTAGGGTGTTCCAGCTGGAAGGCGATTAAGGAAGTTTTATTTTGGCTAAAGAAAAACGTGATATCCACATCTTTTCGAGTAGCAATCAAGTTGTTGAAATTATTTCCTCTAAACGCAAGAGCAGCTCTAGATTGCCAATTGTCTCTCACATAGATGTCGGAGCAGTTCAATATTAACATTTGTCTGGTGTCGGGGAATAGAAACATTCCAGCGAACTTTCAGGGGTGAGCAAGTTCCTCCGAGAGGGTTACTCCATCTTCAGGCTAATAAACCTCGAAACTGGGCCCTAGTCTTCGATGGTCCTGTTCTCTTCTCTTTACCTTCCGCACTTCCTCGATATAGGAACACACTCGGTTCCAATTTTCCTCACTCGTGAACATTTCTGTAACAATATTGTTTCCGCCTAGATCCGTTTCGAGTCTTCGTCTCTCTGCACGTTATCTGGTGGATTCCAAGAATATGTGTTTGGTGTTGTCTTGAGTCGAGTCGCCATACTAGCATGCTGGGCCCGCTGTTTTTCTGTGTAGACAATTTGGGAAGGAATTGTGTGTGGTAAAATTTCATCTCCCCATACCTTCGCCTCATCCAGTCAGCGATGATTCCCGTCAGTCTCGCAGTCCATCTTCCTCTAGTCTTCTCTCTGCTCCAACGTTTCTTCCCAGCATAATCTCTTTGGCTTCCACTGTTGCCGTTTCCTTCTCTTCCTCTTTGTTGCTAGGAGATCGATGGGGATTACTCCTGCAGCCAGGACAACGGCTGGTTCTGACACTGTTCCGTAGACCTCCTCTTTGTTGTACCGCTGTCATATGCTTTCGGTATTTTTCTTGGTTAAGCGCATTAGCCCAGATCTCACATCCGACTTGTCTTCTCACGAACTATAAGGCTGACGAACTCACGAGAGATGGTACCCTAGGTATACCGATCGCTACATGTAAACTTAAATGTAAGCCGGATGCTGTCAAAAAAACAAATCTTAGGTGGACAAGAGGTATCACGTGTCTAACGACGAAGCAGATTCGGCCTGGGTTGGATCTGAAACGCTCTAAGAACTCTCAACAGATTGCATATCAGATCCGTAATAGGTGTCATCACGGGACAATGTCTAATAGGCAAGTATGCAACCAAACTCGCATCCATTCAAACGATTTCTGCAAAAGCTGTATGGACGAAGAGGAGGAGGAAACTATTCCCACCTTCTTTGTAGCTTCCCAGCTCTTTCCCGTAAAAGAAGGCTCCATTAGCGAGAATGCTACTTCAATGACTTAGGCGATCTGATGAACACAGATGTCACAAAACCTCCTTCGCTTTATCAGAAGCTCCCATTGGTCCAACGAGTAGGTAAGGAGATCTCTCCAGATCTATGTGGTATCACAATGGACCTATCACTGGTGTGCTGGTAACAGCTGGCAGCCACCTCAATCTAACCTAACCGAACCTATCGAAGAACAAATCTTGGGTAGACAACGTGTCTAGCGATAAAACAGATGTGGCCAAACCTCTCTCAAAAGATTGCATATTAAGACTACGATAGGTGTCATCACTCGACACTGACAATCATACAACAGAACTTGACTACACTTAAACAATTTTTGTAGTTTCCCAACCTTTCTTTGTAGACATTCTTCTTCAACAAGACCTCGACAGTTTTTAATTCTGGTGCCTCAAAAATTGCTTGGAACTTAACATACACTAACTAACTAACACTAACTTAAACACCCTTGAGGAACGCAGAGATGCAGCCCCGACATTCTCTTTATTCATAGACTGCTCTCAGGTCACATTGAAAGCGTTTCCCTTCACAACTCTATTTTTCTCAACACTAACCCTCGTTACGAACCCCTCGTCTCTTCTATTTAACGACCCACCACACCTCTTATGGCTCGAACGAACCAATCTCCCGTATGCTCCGAAAGATAAACTCTAACCCTGGTAGGTGTAGACTTCAACCGCTCTACACCTTCTCTTAAAATCGATCTCCGCCACCAGTGTTTAATTTAGTTCTAAGGTTGTTTAGCTTGTAAAGGGTCCTCCAAGAGGGGCTTCCGAACTTTGACAGTTGATAGCGGCCATATTGTTGAAGCTACATCTGTCAAATTGGCTGTCATTTATTCAGTCTGTTTTGCCAAATTACCACGAACGGATATAGCAACAACACGTGCAAATAATAAAATTGTTTTATCAAAACGGGTGTTCTGTTCGGGCAATGTTCCGCGCATTTTATGGTCGCCATAATCGTCCTTCCGAGAGGACTATTCACAGTGTGGTGGATAAATTTGAGTCCACTGGTTCAGAAAACGATCAACCAACACCCGTACGTCGACGAAACGCTGTCTGTGAGAGTGTGCCGGAGAATCCGTGGCAGTCGATTTCGCGTCACTCACAAGAACTCGGCCTTTTGCAGACCACAACTTGGCGACTTGGGTCTGTAACCGTACAAAATTCAACTGACCCAGGAGCTGAAGGTAAACGACTATAGAGAACGACGGGTGCTCGCTGGAGCAGTTGGAAACTGACCCTAATTTTCATCGAAAAATCATCTTCAGCGATGAGGCCCATTTCTGGATGAATGGGTACGTCAACAAACAAAATTGTCGAATTTGGGACGATACCAATCCACATGAGATCCAAGATCGTCCAATGCATCCCGTAAAAGTCACTGTTTGGGGTGGATTTTGGGCCAGTGGCGTCATCGGTCCATATTTCCATCACCATCAACGGCGAGCGCTAGAGGTTGATGAATAGCAACTTCTTTTGGCCTGAATTGGATGGTATGGACACCAACGACATGTGGTTTCAACAGGACGGCGCTAGGTGCCACACAGCTCACGCTGTGGAATTTCGTTCTCATCAAAATTAGCTATCCAGGCCCTCTCCCGAAAAAAGAAACTTGTCTTAGGAGTCAAGGAGGAGATAAGGACGTTCTGATAAATACGATTCCTATGATTCTATCCAAGATCCTTGTGTCATCACAATTGGTCCTGTCACTGGTTTAAGAGTGCTGGGGCAGCCACTTCAATCTAACCCTATTCTGGAGGTGCTAACTACTCGATGATTGCAATTCCTTAGAGTAGATGCATGCTATTTGCAAATGTGCTTGCAGCGGTAAGTCCTATAAGTATACAAATATGTACCTCCAAACCACTACAAGTACCATCCAGACCTCATATAGTTTTTCCCGGAATCCCAATGTTCTGGAATTTTTATTGTTAATCAATTATAAAGAACCATCAATGTTCTCTCCTCATCCTCTTCGCTATAAAATTTCATGATGAATCCAAACAAATGAATTTTATTTACTTCGTACAAAATTTATGCGCGATGTTTTTACTGTTTCGCGTTTAAAACTCTTCAACACACACACACACAGAATTTATTGCGATGTAATCGATCTTCAATCCTACCATTACCATCCCATAAGATAGCGTCGATAATCGATTGCTCTTAAGCTACCACGGATTAAAAACCCGACGTTTTCAACTAATTAATCCGGCTTCACCTCATTATGTGTTGCATTCTTAGAATTTGCTGTCCTAAGTGGTTGCTAATTTAAATAAAAAAAAAAAGAAGAGAAACTCTTAATAATTAATCAAGCCCTTCACGGGGCATTCCATTGGCAAATCAAATTAACGACATAAATTTACAAGAAACTGGGATACCTTGGGTACTCTCTTGTGTTGGTGAATGCCAACCTGGTTAGCGCAAGACACGAGGCGATTATTTAGCTACTTAACCAAACCTAACAATGTTTACATACATAGTCACGCACACAACTGCGTCGATAGGCGTAGATACTATTTTTGATAAAATAAACAAAGGAAACGCCAAGCATCCCGTTTTAATTGGGAGGAAAATTGTTTCGCCATTGATATTGCAAAGAAACTTATAATTGACTGTACGCGGGTGTTACAAAGCGTTGTCCGGGTGATTAAGTGGTTTATAATGTTCCTCTCGATATATATTTTAGCCTTCAATGTGGGGGGGGGTTGTTTTTTTTTTGGTTAAAAATTGTTTCCCATTTGTTTATACGATTTGTTCAAAACATCTCCGACAAAGGTTGTGCCACCGAGCAGGGAGACAGAGAAATATGTTGGGGTGGCGATAGATTTATTTGACGTTTTCCATCATCGTTTTGTCAGAGGGACCGACTATGGTGGGAAAAATTCTGGAAAATTTTATTGATTCAAGTTTTTGATTGAACATTTTTTTTGGAAATTTCCAACTGGGAATATGTGGATGGTAAACGAGCTGCGACACGTTGCAATTTATAAGCAATCATTCATTTTTGGAAACAGAAACAGAAGTGAGAAATCTATTACTTTCTTCCAACACCAGCATTTGGTAAGGAGTTTCTGTTTTTTTTATAACTCACTAGCGCTAAAGGGGTTTTGAATACCCTTATGATGCTATTCACTCAGCGCTAGTGTTGGTGTTGTGATTTTGAAACTCAGTTAGTATTAGATTTCAGTTTTTTTGGTCCGAGGTTGGTGTCCAGAATAACTGGGGAGAATTATTGGTTCTGTTGCCATTGCTTATAATTCACAGTATTTCTTTTGAACATCCCGATCAACACTTTCAAGCCATATGACCACCCTACTGCCAGTGTTATGCCTCTGTACTAGAGGTGAAGTCAGCTTTTTTCGCAGTTGATTAACTTTTTTTTATTTTATGACATCGGGACTCGAACCTGGAACCTTCAGAGTGACAAGCGATGATGCAATCACTACACCATGGCCACCTCTAAAGATTGGTAGAGACAAGGGTACACTAGTCGAATAATCGCTTTACTTCCAAAACTCAATCTCAATGTTGAAGTTTTAGCTTCTAGACGGGCTCCAGACATTTTGAACAAATTTTTCACTGACTGTTGGAAAAGATGACAATCTGATGTCTACCGAAGCTACGTCTAATATATTCTTTGGTGCATAGCTCGATTGCATATACATACCTCTGCCTAAAAATCAGGAGTGGAGCAGTGAAGAGGGACTACCAACTTGAAGTTTCGGCCGTAGACACTCGCACCAGCTCCGTTTACAGCTTCAAATCCATCAGTAAACCACAGTAAGCTACTCTAAACTCGTACAAAAGCTGTAAGTTCCAGCTCGTGCTTGAAGGCTCATTCCTTTTAGTTGGGCTCTGTGACTAACGCATGTGACTCTGCAATCTTTTATGCCTGGAGCCAGTTAGACAAGGAGGTCTTCTATCTTTCTAATGAAGTTGAGGATATCTCCAGTCGAGGCATTACGAATGTCCTCCGTTGTTGGGAATTCCTTGTAGAGAAACCGGTTCCTGACTCTGCAGACATGCTCCGCGCGCTTCTCATGCTCCTTCTTTTTTCTCCTGAGAAGCCGGCGCTCGTCTCTCCTTTTCTGCTCATAGAGCTCGTGAGCAGCTCTGGTCCTTCTATGCAGCGCCGCTTTGTATGCATCTTGCTTGGCTGCATGGGCTTGCCTGCACTCGTCGTCAAACCAGGGGTCTCGTTTTGGTGGCCGAGTGAAACCCAGCACATCAGAGGCGGCATCTCTGATGGCTTTTTGGCAGTGTTGCCACTGGTCTTCAATACTTGATGCTGGCAGCATAGGACCTCTTAAGAGATTGAGGGAGACTCGATCGGAAAAGGATTTGGCGATCTCTTGCGATTGTAGCCGTCCGACGTCAAACTTCCTCGCAGTATTAGCTTGTCTTTGCGGTGCTCGGGATATCCGCACCCGTACCTTGGCTACGACAAGGTAACAACAAAGATAGGAAGCGCTTAATGAAAAACCCTTTATCTAAAAAAGAAATCATACCTAAGTGGAAACTCTAAAACTATCCTCAACAATCGTCCAAAGGGTTAAAATTGCATCTTCTGTCGAGAGACTGAAAGAGGTTCATCAGGTTCATAGCACCACACGATGCAGCCATCTCTTCAACCTAACTACCAACCTAAAGGTCAGAGTTTGTAGATCGAGATAGACAAACCTAAAGGAGCTTGTGATTTGATGAATGATACGTTAAGAGCAGTCAATTTACTGAGCGTTTTCTGGGCTAAAGGCTAAACCAAAAGACAATCATTTCCATGTCATCAATAAAAAATTGTACCTTCACCCCTTGCCGGCGTATGACATTAAAAAAAAAAGGGAAACTAACTTTAAACATCCTTGAGACCTAACCTTCGAGTAATTATGTTACAACTTTTACCAACTTACAAATTACAAGCAAAATAAAGTTCCAAACAAACAATTTCCTAATTCCATGACAATCTACCAATGCGGGTCCGAAAAAAAAATATCAAATTTCGTGAAAAATTCCATTATAGTCGCAGTCGAACCAAAATGATCCCCATTGGTGCCATACCACAACCCTGCTAACCAAATACGTACCAACATCCGATGTAATTTGTTTCAATAAAAAGAGAAAAAACAAGACAAACACAGCGGTCAACTTATTTTGGTTTGCTCAAACTTATCCATCAACTGACCACACAGCCGACGTCCAAATAACAAACTTCATCCCCCTGTCCAATTAGGACTATTATTTGAAACTCGAACGGAGCTATCATCACGAATTGGCAACATTAGACGCATCTAATAGCATTCGCAGATAACGAACGACACAAAAGGACGAATTAAATGTCCCAACAGTCGTACACAGATGACTAATTTAAAAAGGTCATCCTGGCAGGATTCTCCTCTCGCCAACAGTCGATGGGTGGAGTATTAGTAATTGCAGTACTAATTCCATAGGAATACGCAAATCCAAAGTGAATGCTTCCGTTTTGTCAGGGTGATGTGTATTTTAATTAAAAGTGAAAACCGTCAAGGCAGTCAACCTCACGGTTTAAACCCTTAACTTCGAATGCAGCTATTGTGGAAGAACAAAAACACAAGTCTTCATTCTTTCTTTTTTCCTTGACAATTAAAATACAATACCGAGTCGTCCTGAGATGTTTTCCTTTTGTTAAACATTATCCGTTGCCTTTTCTTTTCTTTTTTATTTGCGATACATGCTGAAGAAGTTAATGTAAAACTTTCTGGCAGGATACTCTTTCAAGATACAGATATACGCGATGAGATATGCACGAGCGCTTAAGAAGAAAAATGTGTGTTTGCCCCGACAGATTCATTATGTATTTTTTTTTTCGCTCCTTTTTTTCCCGTCTCCTTAGGGTTAAGCCCAAGAGTGAAGAGTCAGGTTCAGGGAAAAAAAAAAAAACAAAGTTTAAAAGGAATGTTCGATTTACTTTGGTGGCTAATGATATCGCGTGTAACGGTATAGCGTTCCTTTGGGGGATCGAATGAAATGTGAATTTATAGATACCTACGTAGATGCTGGTATCAATTTGAAGACCATACTTCAGACGATGTTGCCTATTGTTTGGGTCGACCTTTGGGGTTTGCTTTGGAACCAACTGGGTGAGAGTAACATAAAAATGAATTAAGTAACTGGAGGTCAATTGTTTCTTGCAGGCCGAGGTCTTAATTCTCTCTAGTGTGTCTGATATTTCTCGCAAAGAATGAAGGGGAATCCGTGGGAAAATTGTTGAGGTTGAGAAGCATCTCAGGTGAAATTTGACCCTCGGAGGTAAGTCGTGACCTGTCACGAGGTACCAGGTGATTTGAACTTATATTCCGTGTTATACACAACGCGTCTTATGAAACTTTTGAAGCGGTTGAGGAAGCTTTTACAAAAATCGACACATGCAACTCATGCGTGAGCGATGAATCCACACCGCCACTTGGTGACAGTTATATAGCCGCGTCATATAAGCATACATTGTCCTCTTATTTACTTACTTATCAGGCCAGCGACCCTTGGAGGGTCTGAGCCCGAACTAATGCCGCTTTCCATCCTTTACGGTCCCGGGCACGCTGTTTCCTGTTTGTGGCATTCGCGATTGCCTGATCTTTAAACCGGAGGTTCAGTCTTCCTCTTCTTCGTGAACCAGGTGGCTGGGATTCGAAGATCCTCTTAGCTGGAGCATTCTCGTCCATTCGCTCGATGTAGCCGAGCCATTGTATTGCATACATTGTCCTCTATTCATGCAAAAAGGTTTCAAACCCAAGGTCGTACATTGGCTTTTGCCGACCAACTCAGACATACGTTTTGAGTGTCTGTTGGGAAGCACTTGGAAATAAAAGTGCGTCAGTGATCAGACTTCAAAGAGCAGGGTGAAGAACAAGAACAATGCTGCCAGCTAAATTAGAGACAATGCTGAATCTGATCCAGTCGACATCTACTGCAGCAATAAAGTGGTAAAAACCGTGTTCAAACTAAGGGAAGTAGGTCTATGGACAGACAACACTTTTAATCAGGTTTCCATTCTGACCTACCTTGTTAGGTTAGGTTAGTTTGGGCGGCTGTCCGCACTGAGCAGAGACCCACTGAGGCCAGAACGAAGATCCATTGTGATACCACGTGAAGAAACCGGAAAACCAGCCTCAGAAACCACACATGTGGAATTTTCTTAGAGGAAAAAGGAGTATTAGCTCTGGGTAACCGTATCGGTGTGAACTCTATTCTGTGCCGCACTAAGTGCAGAACCAATTAGACTCACATACAAAACTCTCAATTCTAGAGATCTCGAGAGGCTAGCTAGGTCGTTGAGGTTGATGAAGTATTCTCCTAGTGTTTTCCTCCTCAGCCTTGATAGTGCAGGGCATGTGCAAAGAAGGTGTGTAGTCATTTCTTCTTCCTCCTCGTCTGTGCAACTTCTACAGAAATCGTTAGAAGGGACACCTATTCTGATGGCATGCCTGCCAATTAGACAATACTCCGTAAGGGCTCCTACTATAATTCTTATAAGTTTCCAGTTTACGGTCAGCAGTCTTCCTGTTCTCCTCAAATCCAGGTTAGGCCAGATCTGTTTCGACCTACCTAAGAATAGCCTGTCCGAATACATTATCCCATGCAGGGAGGACTGGCGATTGGGATGTGAGTCTGCACAGATGATTTAAAAATTGACACTGGAACAGGAACTGACATCTGTTCTGACATTGGTACAAACCGATTCTACTGAATGCAGCCAGCGTGTTTAAGGTTCAAGTCACCGTCAGAACCTTAAGACATATCAGTAAACTTGAAAAGCGGTAAACTTGCTAGAAGAAGCTCAAAACTAGATAACGTTTGTATGTAGGTAGGTAGGAAGAAGTGGTTGAAACTGGTAAGCCTGTCAGAGACACAAGTAGCGCGGATGCGCCGTTTTGATACCACCACTCACGTGACCTGGATGTTGATGGGCGTGGCTGAGAGTGAAGTTTTCAGATCCATCCTGTGGAGCTTAGAAAATTTTAGAATCTCAGATAGTTCCTTGAAGAAGAGGTTTCCGAGGGTGCGCTGTCTGGCTCTGGCAAGTGCCGGGCAGTCACAGAGAAAGTGGAATAGGGTTTCCTTTTCATTTGAATTGTCGCAACTACGACAGTGGAGGTTGAACGGCCTAACTTGGCAGCGTGTGGACCAATTGGCCAGAGCCCCGTGCTAATTGCTGTGATTCTTGCTATCTCGTTGCGGTTCCTATTGAGTAGGTTAATCATTCTATTTTAATTGAAGACGGGCCATATCTATCTGGATAGGTTTCTAGCACAGGTTTCTAGGCTTTTGCA
The DNA here is from genome assembly GCA_951813785.1 of Criorhina ranunculi. Classification (NCBI taxonomy): domain Eukaryota; kingdom Metazoa; phylum Arthropoda; class Insecta; order Diptera; family Syrphidae; genus Criorhina; species Criorhina ranunculi. The sequence continues at coordinate 33,081,519 of OX638383.1, read as the reverse complement.
CCTAGAGTTGGCAATAGAGAGAAAGTGTTGGTAAATTTTGCCTTTGATGAGTCCCATCGGGGAGCAGATTAACTCCGCAAGGGAGACATCCAGGGTAGAACCACATATGGCTTACGTGTCGGCTCTCTCCTTCCCCTCTATATTACTATGGCCAGGAACCAGAGGAGAGTGATATTAAACCGAGCGTTTGCATGCGCTAAAGTTTCCCAACACTGTTCAACTAGTTTAGAGGACGAAGTAAGTGAGTGGAGCGCTTTAATGGCAGCCTGACTGTCAATAAAGATTCGTATGCTGTTTTAGGTATTAGGGCTGAGGCTAAGTATCTTGCAGATTTCTCTAATCTCTAGTGCCTCCGCCTGGAAGACATTCGAAGAGTCTGGGACGCGGTACGATTTGGATACGTTCAGTTTCGCTGAGAAGACACCTAATCCAATGCCACACTCTTGGAGCAACGTTTGTATGTAAATTTGCACTCTTTTCATAGAAATAGACACGGAACCCTTAATCAGAGCCAATACATATCCAAAATTTAGTCGAAAAGAAACACAAATATTTCTAGGTGTCCTCGCATTACACTGCGCAATAGGAACTCATACAGAACTCTGTGTGCTTCCCTACAACGCTTCCCTTTACATCGCTGATTTTAGAAAACTTCTAAGATTCTTATATTTTTCTAGGTGGTTCGTAAACTTGCTGTACAAGGGTTCCCCTAGGCCCTAGGGGTTTAAGGAAGTCATTGGGCATACAGAAAACTAACTATCTTTCAAAAAGTAAAGGAATATGCTCTGTGGGTCCTCTTATTAGACAATGTAGTCTGAGGAGACATTGCCGCTAAGATAGTTTCTAAGTATCTTGGCGTGTCCATATGTATTCGGTCTCCAGTGCTGATTCTGAGAGCGCTGCGGCCTCCTTGCATCTGAGGCAGAAGGTTGAGAATAATTACTTCCAATCCCGTCGTCGGCGTTGTTCCAGTGCATGCTATTCTCTGTATTTTGGTCATATCCTTAAGGTTGCTAGTTTTGGTTGCAGCGTTCCATCAGACCAATCCTCCGTATATAAGTATGGGTCTTACTTTCGCAGAGTACATCCATAGTGTTATTCGGGGCCGTGATACCCAGTTTTTCCCAAGGAATCTGCTCCAGGTATAGAAGGCGACTGATGCCTTTTTTACCCTTTCAGCTTCCAGTTAAGCTTCCTGTCGAATATGAGGCCTAAGTATTTCGCACTCTCGAACTGTGTAAGGGGAGCTAAGGCTTCGGTTAAAGAACACGCAGGTATCAAAGGAAAAGACAGACAAGTTTCCGGGTTCTCAGCCATTATCACAATTGATGAAGGATATGATCGATAAGTGGGACACAAATGAACATTTGAAAAGGTGGGCAAGAATGGAAAAATGCTAAAGTATCTGCCGGCTGCACTAAGAGACAAGTTCTTAGGACAATGCAAGTAACTCTCAAATGGATAGAATGGTTCTCCTTAAAGATGATACCTTTGACATGAGAAATGAGGACAAATAACACGAAGGACACTGAGACAATTCGTGGAACAGAAATGAAAAAGGACTCAAATGTAAGTGAGCTTGTTCAGACGTCATTTAGGAGTTATGAACACCATTAGTTCTTACAAGACAATCAGACAAGATGTCATTTTGTTTTTTTTTTAGACGCCAACACACACACATTAGCCTTAATAAACAGTAGAGCCTCAGGTGTATTATGTAATGAGTATAAATCAGCAGACAGAGGATTATTAGTGTAATCCCTTCCCATAGTCCTTGCTCAAAGATGTGTGTAATGGGACTTTGTTAATTGTAATCATTTGGAACCGTGGACAATTTTTTTACGTTTCAGATACAAGCACATTCATCAGCATAACACTGACATGTCCTTTTTCTTGAGATGTTTTATTGTATTTCCCTTGCGTGCAGCACGTTCATTTTAAAATGTGTTTCCTACTTACTACCTCTGGAGACTAACAAAAATTTCATTGGGAACCTGGAGTCATAGAATATAGTGAAATAGTTCATGAATAATTGAACAAACTTACAGTAGTGCTTCACAAAGTGTCCATCAGTGTGCAGATGTCCTTTTTTTTTAAAATTCTTGACGAACAAGCAAGTACCCCCCTTAGTGCATCCCCCCCAGTTAGTCAGTTCAAGTTTATTTATCTCCTCCAGCTGATTTGGCTCCTGTCGATGACAGAGGGTTCGTATCTATATAACAGATGTGCGCCAGCCAGACAACAGGACGATAAGTATGTACGAAGTTCGAAAAAATAACGGTATACCTTCCCATTTAAATACACGCCCAAAGCCAATGCGAAAAGTTGTTTCGTACAACTTGTTGCTAACCTCCTACCAGCAGGTGGCTGGCGTCGTCGGCCAAAGCCAGGCGCGTGCTACCCTAGTGTGGGTGGTTTGTTAAATATTCACCTGTACGTACCTCATTTTGACGGTCATGGCGTGGCGTGGTTTCTCTTTTATATTGAAACTGGAACTTGACGAAGTTTGTGTACAATAATGTCAAAGGTACAATGAATTTAATAATAATTCGTGTTTGTTGTTGTTCCCTTTTGTTGTTTTCTGCTCCTTTTGTTGTGTTTTTTTGTGTTTTTTTTTTTGGATTCCAGTATCCACTTCCTCTCTGTTTTATGATTATCTTGGAACTCAATAAGAACGCAGTTCCGTTTGGGTAATGGCCATGGAGTTCGTGTCATAAATATTCGAAAACGAAATAGTATTCGGTAGTGTCTGGCGATTAAAGTTTTCGGACGACTCTTGACCGGGCTAATGTTAGGTTTGTTATGGTTTAGCTTAGGTATACGTACACTTACCTGGGTTTTATAACTCTCATGGCACCTGACATGTCTCCATTTTTGGTCAGTCCACATGGGGATGGATGGGTAAGTAAACAGTGGAAACGGTTAATGGCATATGTATGTTCTTGGCACATTGGGTAAAGCATGGAATAGCCCTTTTAATGGGCTTTTGTCTAGAGAGTTTGGGGGCGTGCAGTTGTTTAGTGGAAAGCTGTTGCTTATTTTGTAAGGGTTAACAACACTATTGGTTTGTTGTGGCGTAGTAAAATTTCATGTGTGGGTTTGATTTGGGTTTTTTTCTGTTTTGTTTTTGTTTTGACATACGGAAGGGTTTGGGATTTTAAAGCTGTGTTAACGGAGGGGAGTGATGATTTGACTTTGTATACTTTCCATGAAATTCAGTGAATCAATAGCAGTTCTTTGTTTTTTGTTTAAAAAAATGAGCTACTTGTTTGTATACAACGATCGAGCTCGTCAGAAGCTCTCAACGTGCTCCTCCATATCCTGCCCCTGGACTTGCACATCAAATACATCGTTTCGTGTAGTGCTATTAGACTCCGAAAGTCTGGGCTTTGGTCCCCTAAACCCTATGCTGCCTAGGGATCTGGCCTTGATCATAACTGAGTACACGTTTCCTTCACATAAATTCAATAATAACATTCAGGTCCACTGTCCGACTCCACTCCACTGACGGCTCCAAGATGGAGTGTGGCGTTGAAGCAGGTATCTTCTCAGCGGAATTGAACGTTTCCAAATCGTATCGCCTCCTAGACTCCTCAAGTGTCTTCCAGGCGGAGGTACTAAGGATTAAAGAAGCCTGCAAGATACTTAGCCTCAGCTTTACCACCTCAAACAGCATAGGAATCTTTATTCACAGCCAGGCTGCCATCAAAGCGCTCCACTCACTCACTTCGTCCTCTAAATTAGTTGAATAGTATTAGGAAACTATAACGCAGGCAAACGCTCGGCTTAACATCACTCTCCTTTGGGTTCCCGGCCATAGTAACATAGAGGGGGACAAGAGAACCGACGCGTTAGCCAGATGTGGTTTTACCCTGGATGCCTCCCTTGCGAAGTCAGTCTGCTCCCCGATGGGACTCATCAAAGGCACAATTTTCCAAGACTTTCTCTCTATTGCCAACTCTAGGTGGTCTAGCAACGTCTAGCAACGTGTGCCATATTCAGACAAATATGGCTCACCTACAATAAAATCAGAACGAATGACCTAATCAATAGGAACCGCATCGAAACAGCAAGAATCACAGCTATTAGCACGGGCCACTGGCCAATTGGTCCACATACTGCCAAGTAAGGCATTCCATTCAACCTCCACTGTTGTAGTTTCGACAATTCAGATGAAAAGGAAACCCTATTCCACTTTCTCTGTGACTGCCCGGCACTTTTTCAAGGAACTATCTGAGGAACTATCTGAGATTGTAAAATTTCCTAAACTCCACAGAATGGATCTGGAAACTACACTCTTAGCTACGCCCATCAACATCCACGTCACGTGAGTTGTGGTATCAAAACTACTTGTGTTTCTGGCAGGTTTAGCAGTTTCAAACACTTTTACCTAGTCAGAGACTTCATCGGAAGCAGAAACAGTGTCCTATGCCACCAATAAGCCATCAGCTATGCATCATCAGAGTCAATGTTGGACTACCCCTAGAATGTTAGACAGAGTTCTGTGTTTTTTCCAACACTCTCAACAATTTCAACGCTCGGACTTATTGATTTTGCAGCACTCTCTGTCGAATTATGCTCTAAGGTAAATAGCTACCTTCATCGGTGCCCTTAGATTCCAAAAATGTTCACAACGATTGGTGCACTAAGGTTATTCTCTCTAAAGGCCACACTTGCTTTTTACAGAGCATCGGTGTGAATCAAGTGGTTAACAAACGACAAAAGCGCTATGACATAGTCCATCTTCCTTATCTAGCTAATTCCTCATTGGTAAAGTTCTCTAGAACGTCGCAGTGATCCGGAACCCAGGTTAGGTAAGTTTTGCAGGCTGATGAGAATGGTTACAGCCTCATCACACTAAGGTCCATGTGATACCCATGATATGTTCCCTACTGTGGTATTAGCGTCTTGGTTCCAATGATCTGGAGTCCAACAGAGGGTGGCATTAAACTGGTTAGCAATCTCGTTCAGAGGCACGCGGCAGTCCTTCACTGTTGTAGGTTTTGGTGTGTTGGTTACAAGGAATCCGATCGCAGCTTGGCTGTCCATATAAGTCACAGTATCTGTGGTTAATTGTACGCTTATTTCATTTTGTCGAAGAAAGTGAAAGAAAGGTCAAAAGCCTGAGTTGCAAGGCCAAGGAGACAACGTACAATTAATCACTTTATTGGACCATGTTCCAAAATTAGTTTGGTTGCGGATTATGGCTGTAAACATACAGGGTGGATGTCTGACGTTTTATGGACCGCCTTAGATAGGGCCATAAACCGAAGTGATCTAAGCAAGGTCCAACGATCAGCTTATTTGTGCATAAGCGAAGCTCTTCGTACGACTTCCTCCTGAACATTTTGTTTCATCCGACACTCCTCGACATCTTTGGTTGCTAATGGTTGCTAGTTCAGCTGTTAGCCCCAAATCAAGTGGTCTACCAACGATTTTGGCCACGTCTTCATTTTGAACAAATTCAAAACCTTCTCAGGAAACACAGATAACTTGTCGAAATGCCTTCTCCTCCCAGAATGACCTAGAGGGAATGGAAGCGCAGAGGCATTTCGACAAGACAATTTGGTCCACTTACACACCGATGGATCAAAAACCAATGAAGATGGTGGTGTTTTCTCTGATAGACTTAATCTCAGCCTCTCTTTCCGTCTTTCAAATCATTGAAGCGTGTTCCAGGCGGAAATACTGGCGAAGTCTTATCTTGGCTGCAGAAAAACGTGATATCTTCTACAGATATACATATCTTTTCTAACAGTCAAGCAGCTATCAGGTCCCTGGAATCAGCCTCTTCAAATTCGTTAGAAGCTCGAGATATAGAGATGGCGGAGCAGTTCAATATTCACCTTTGTTGGGTGCCGGGGCATAGAGATATTCCAGGGAACTGCAAGGCTGATGAACTCGTCAGATATGGAACAACAATACCCGTGCTTACAAAAAGGGACACCCTGAGTATATCGATCGCTAAATATAAACCCAAATCAAGCTGGATGCTATCGAGGAAATAAATTCTAGGTGGATAAGTGGCCAAAGCAGATTTGGCCAAGGCTGGATCTGAAACGCTCTAAGAACTTAATCTCTTTCAACAGATCGCATATCAGATCCGTAATAGGTGTAATCACGGGACACTGTCTAATAGGCAAGCATGCAACAAGGCTTGGCGTCCATTCAAAGGATTTCTGTAGAAGCTACATGGACGAAGAGGAGGAGGATACTATTCCCCTGTAGCTGTCCAGTTCTACCACGCGAAAGATGGCTCCACCCAGGAGAACTCAACTTAAACGACTTAGGCGTTCTGATAAGCTTCTTTAGGAGCTCCAATTGGTTCAACGAGTAGGTAAGGAGATCTCTCCAGATCCATGTGGTATCCCAATGAACCTATCACTCGTCCAAGTGTGCTGGCAACAGCTGGCAGTCACTTCAACCTAACCTAACCTAAAGCTGTAAATGGAGTTTGCTGCCGGGAGTAAGGAAAGATTGCCCACAAGATTACCTTCTGCTTTTACATTCTCAACAACCTCGACATTCACGCCCTTACGTTGATGATACGTTGCCCTGCTCTGAGACAAAGATGGCGCTGAACTTGATCAACGGAATGTAATAACTTGTCAAATTATCCTCTAGGCTCTGAGATTGTTCTCTTTACTTAAGATTCACCCCCTCATTGTTGAACTTACTCAAGTAGTACTCAAGAACATCACAATCTAGCTGTTATGTCTGCCTTCTATCCACTGCTATGCGAAAAGCATACTTACACCTGTTCATCCCTCTTAAACGACAAGTGACATTGAAACAGAAACCTTGTTTGTTTTCCAAGACAGATAAAATACAAATCATTAGAAGGAAGTTGAATTCTCCCTGCCGCTCCTCGGTTTCTCTGGTTTCGCTTCAGTTTCTCTGAAACGACACTTCCAAGGATTTCCCAGTCTTTTCTGTCAAAAAAAAGAAACTTAAAATATTTGCAACTTTCCAAAGATCCGCACATCTTTCGAGGAACTTGTCATTTTCCGCCAATTTCTGAATTTTCTTAGAATTCAAGGGAGGTATGGGTGGCAATACTAATGAGGGTTCTGATACAGATGGTGACAGTTAAGGTGATGGCATTGGAGATTATGGTCGATGAAAAGGGTGATAAAATAGCTTTCATAAATCGTTGTTGTTTCTAGAAAATAATTGTTGAAACAAAGAAGCTATGAAGGATAATGAAAAAGAAGATGGATGATGGCTTTCCCCTTTATGATGATTTAGATCTTATGAATTTCAAGCTTCTGATCCCTTCCCTAGCTAACTCTGCCGCCATTTCGTTCCCGTTGATACCATTGTGTACCGGTACTCACCTAAGTGTTACATTGTGTGATGCGCGGTGAGAGTTTTGAGCTCGTCACGGCAACGTTTTATAAAAGTGTTGACTTGTGAATGAAATTACCTTCAGGCTCACTAGCTCCTTTGGCCGGGCTCCCATTAGGCCGCGCGGCATGAGTATACAGAAAGCAATGGAGATGTTTACACTTCCGGGGCCTGCGACCAAAAGGGAGTCAGTGTGGTCGTGCGACTAACTTTATCGAGCGACTTCCCTTCAGGACGCACGCCCTAATAGCAGCTTGGCTGCCTATAGGTCTATGTAAATGTCAATAACTTTCCTAGAGACAAGTTTTGTTGATAATTCTCACACCAACTTTCGCTTGGAATATACTACCGTGGTACGAAAGTCTTATTGATCGAGTAATGTTGGGTTCTAGCGAGTAGATCTCGGAGCCCGATCCTTCTTCGGATTTGGACTCGTTCTTAAAAAATCGAAGTTTGATTTGGTTTGACGGCCTCTCCAGTTGCCAAGTCATCTTGTGATAGGCTGACTGTTGCTAAGGCTGAAGTCAGGAAATGGTCCGTTTCAGTTTCTTGTTTTACCCAACCTGCGATCTAATGAAGTCCCATATCGCCCGCTTTCCAGAAGTTGGATGGTTTTAAACACAGTACACAGTTCGCGGCTGTTTTATCCATTGGAATCAGTGCGATTAAATTATAAGGATTGCAGTTGGCTCTGAAGGCGTCAATGGTGCCCATACATGCTAGTGGTTGAATCTTGATAAGAGCCTTGAGGTTTGTGGTCTTTTCTACCACTGGTCACTAGACTCTGCAATAGGGAGTTTCTAAAGCACCATGGTGCGACCATGATTGTTCTTAATATTCTAGACTGGGAACGTTGCAGTAGTTCTAGATTGGAAGAGCTTGCCGAGCCTTGCCATAGGTCCATATTGGCTTGATAATCGCTTGGTAGAGAAGGACTTTTTTTCTCTAAACTGGTGGTGGAGTGTTTGTTGAGCATCCAATGCAGATTGTGGAATTTGAGCTTTACTTGGTTTCGTTTGGACTCAATGGGGTTTCTCCAAGTAAGGCGTCTGTCGAGCTGGACACCGAGGTAATTTACTTCTTCACTTTGGAGGATTGTTGTGTTGTTGAGAGTGACAGGTGGACAGGACTCTTGCCTGAGGGCAAAAGTGGTATGTGTTCAAGGTGAACCTGGGCCTCAACCAACAAGCTTCTCCAGTTAAGCCGGTCTTTAGCTAACTGCCTCCAGTTATGCATTCCAAGTTGGAGTGCTTTTCGTCTCGTTCACTTTAAGTCTCCAAATGTCTAACCAGAGTTCAAGTAGCTTTAAATATTTGTTGAGGTTATAGGAAGCTGATTTGGGGTCGCTGTGGGTGCTAAGTATCGCGGTGCCGTCCGCAAAGGTAGAGGTGGTTAAGCTGTTGTCCGTCGGGAGATTTTTTTGTTTTTTTTTTGCGTTGGGAAGTGGGAATCTTTTAAAGACGAAACGGGGCCCATACCCAGTAACAGTGTGGAATTTCCACCCACTAAACCCACCTCCTCTTCTTTGCTCTTTTTTCCCCATGGTACCGCTGTCTTGGCATTTCATCGTGGGGGTCGAGCAGCACTCACAATCTTATTGGAACTTCTTCACTTTGTCGCCTTTCTCGTTCGAGCTGTGTCTTAGCTGTGTCGTAATCTGTTTTGCACAATCGCTCACAATGAACCATGTCCCCTGCGATTGGGTGATACATCGTAGTTTATTTTCGGGGGTTAGTATTTCTCCAAGCTCATTCCTCCACGCTTGTCTTTCGGTTTCAAATCATGGACAGTGGAAGAACACATGTTCCACGTCCTCCTGCAATACGGACAATACGGAGAGTTGTCGTGCTTAAATCTGTATTGATACGCCCGGAAACATCCATGTCCTTCGCCATGCTTATGGCTTGTCCATATCTCAATTAGTAGGATAAGACGATAGGTTCATCGGCCTTTGCTCGATACGTTCCATCGCTGCTGCCATTTTGCCATGCTGTTTGATCTCTTTGATGAGTTTACTTCGCTGCCGATTGATCCCGGTTCCTGATTTCTCATTTCATACAGTTATTTAGCCTGTTAGTCAATTGGGAGTGATCCTGTAACTACGCAGACTGCATCTTTTGATATTTTGCGAAATGCACTGCATACTCTAATTACGCAGAGTCGGTAGGTCGATTCGGTTTAACGCTTATACGACTTAATTTTCATGGCTTCAGCCCATATTCGTGACCCGTACAGCACCACAGATGTGACCACCTTGGCCAGGAGTCTCCTTCGACTATATTTCGGTCTTCCATGATTTGGCATGATTCGCATTAGGGCATCCGTCGGGAGATCGGACTGGACCGAGGACACTTCTTTGGGGGACTTGTAATTTATTCTAAAGTGGCGGTTTAGCAGAAATGATTTTAGAATTTCATGGATGAGCTCATGGTGCTAAACTTTGTCGAACGCTTGTGCAACGTCAAGAAACACAGCCATGCAGTAGTGTATTTTATGGAAAACTCTTCTAGCCTCTGCTTCTACTCTGTGGACCGGTTCAATCTTACCATGCTTAGCTCTGAATCCGAATTGGTGAGTGGGAATTACTTCTTCTTTTTCCAGGAAAGGAGTTATTTGCCCGAGAAGACTTTGGACAATAAGGGCAAGAGACTTATTGATCGATAAGACGATTCAAGAGCAGGGTCCTTGCCGATCTTTGCGATCATGATAATCTTCGACATCTTCCAAGGTTGGAGGTAGTGACTTAGGTTTAAAACCTTATTCGAGTAAGGTGTTCAATCGCAACTTCTGGGAGTTCTTTAAGCATTTTCCCTCTAATTTGGTCATAACCTGGTGCCTTCTTGGGTTTAATTTCATTTTTGAGCATAATACACCTCCTGCTTCTCAAAAAATACACGTTTGACAGTCTTATCGTAAATTTCTTGCTGTAAGCTTTCGTAGGACTGCGATAGGTTTGACATAAAATCTTTGCTTAGATGTTCTGCAAAAGTGTTTCCTTTTTCATCGACGGTTCTGGCCCAGTTTCCATTTGGAAGTCTGATTGGTGATCCGTGCTGCTTTGGAAGTTTAGTTCTATTCTCCGCTTTCCAAACTGAGTGATGGTTGGTCGCATTTGGTGAGAGGTCTTCAAGATTCTTTCTTAAACTCCCCTCGTTATGCTCTTTGAGAAATGGGCGTTATTTTTTTTATTTTTTTGACGTTCAGTCCACATCATAGCTAAACCAGAGTAAACAATGATGTACAAAACATACAAAGGCAACGTTACAAATTACTAAAGCAGATTCCATCCCAGAGTTCCATTAAGGATATTTTTAGTTTCCTCAAGTGTAAGAGACACTTTAGAGAAATACAGTAAACGAAGCTCGAGTTTGGGCAAACTGCGACAAAGTGAAAGATATCTTCAACCTCATTGCGATTACAAAGTGTGCAAAAGGAGTGAATGTCTGGTCTATGTGGCCTATAGTTAAGACTTAGAAGCTCGGTTCACGCCTTAAATATTAGGCTTATTTGGTCGCTTCTCAGGTCGTCGAAGAATTGAAAGCCATAGACTTGATTAGAATAGCAGAGGCATGCGTTTATAGTTGTATTAAATACCTTAAATTTCGAAGCACTATCAATTTGTTTATTCGCAAAGAAGCCTCTCCACATGAGGTTTGTAGCCACCCCGCACTTCTCATGAATGTGTGGGTGCAGGTCAAGGTTTGAAGAGATGAGAAGACCTAAATATTTAAACTGATTGACTACTTCAATTGGCTCACCCACCAAAGACCAGCTCTCTTGCGGTGATCTACCTCGTGAAGGGCCAAAATCCATAATCTTGGACTTGAAGGTGCTGATTTTTAGATCCCAAAGATCGCAGTAGCCCTTTAATTTATTTATCTGCAGCTGAAGAGTATGTGGACTTAACTAGGTCATCAGCATACAACAGAACCCTAACCTCCACATCACCGACCCTAACACCCCCCGGTAAATAGTAAGCTAAGTCGTCAACAGAAAGGTATATAGGTGCCGAACCCTTCTGCGGCATCCCTACTTCCGCGTTCAGAATGAGTCTGGACAGCTGGGAAAAACGGAACCTTCTATCATACTGGAACAGTATTCAGGGACTTAGACAGGCTAAAAGAGCCATCCAACCCCTGAACAAAACCACAAAAAACATCCTCAATCATAAAAGGAACGATATCAGAAGACTTGCCAGCTTCCACACCGGTCATTGTAGCCTCAGATATCACTTACACAAACTAAATATAGTTCAGGAATCTGAATGCCGACTTTGCTTAGAGGAAGACGAATCAGCAGAACACATACTATGTGTGTGCGTGGCTGTCTGCAAAGTCAGGAAGCGCTTTCTCCATAAGGAATTCCTAACACTGGAGGATCTTCGTAACGCCTCGACTGGAGATATTCTCAACTTCATTAGGAAGATAGAGGATCTCCTTGTTTATCTGGCTCTGGTCGCTGTCTGGTGTGTCTGTACATTGAAGAAAAAGTAATAAAAAAGAATGGGGGTGACTAAAGAAGAGTGATAGAACACAAATTAGCGATTTTTAGAATTCTTTTCTGTCTGTCTGTCCGTTTGTTTGTTCGAGCACATCTCCGAAACTACTTAACGGATTTGCATGTTGCTTTCACAGGTGGACAAAGCATTATTTGGAGGAGCATATAGATTTTGTTTTATTAAAATCGGATGTCGGAAAGAAAAGTTATCGTCATTTAAAGATTTTTGGAATTTACTTTTGTATGTTAGAAAAGTTAGAAGTAAAGGGTTTAAGGCCTATAGACGTCACGAATGATTGTTTTTTGAAGAAAAATACCAGAAAGAAATATATTTATAGAGTGTATAAAATTTAGTACATTCAAAATAAACAGGTAACGCTGTTCATTATTATAACGCGCTATAGAAATTTGTGCAGTTATAACCAATAAATTGTGACTCCTTCAAATATTCCCCTCTAACTTCTCCAAAGGTAGTATAATCGGGGGGAAAATTGCTTTCAAATGCGATAAAATGACAATTTGATGAAGTGAGAAGTGCACATTAGCCAAAAATGTTCAAGTTTTCATAAAGGTGGCGCTGAACACTCACGCTGTTAAATCATGACGATCCGTTTTATTATGTTGGCCAGTGTGTAGTTTTTGCACGATCTCTGTCCACGCTGGGTATGTATATGTGTAATTAAAATCGGCTCAATAGTTTTAAATTCACAGATGGTGAGTTGGCGAGGAGAGGGGGTAGCACCGTGTGCTAGCATGGCTTCAGTTCATATTCAAGGTTTCTTCGTCATACCTTTCAACAAGTCCCAAGTCGCTGATCGAGGCACTTGACCTGGAAGCTGTTAACCGGCAAGTTCAAATTTAATATAATTTAACGCATGCGGAGCTGCGGGTACAGCTAGTTACATATATAATAAGTCTTCAACATAAAGCGAAAACAGTAGTGGGCTAAGTACACAACCTTGGGGAATACCTGTTTCTGTGTTTATGTAATTCGATAAGGCACTCCCATTCCACATAAAAGCGGAAGTATTTGAAATGAGCTGTTTATAAAACTAAACAGGAATACCATCTACTCCCGGAGCCTTATTGTTTTTAATTTTTTCCAGACTTGTTGTTAGCTCTAGCATTGTGATAGGTGCATCTAGTTCGGTAGCGCAAATTGAAAACTGGATTGACCGAAGCTTGGTCTAAGAAGCTCTTTAAAGTGATCCGCCAGTATTTCAGAACCAATGGGACAACCGGTTGTTGGTTTACCACCCCCAAGCATTCACATCATTTTCCAAAAGGCCGACTGTAGTCGATGAAAGAATTCACCCAACTTGCTGGATTCGACTTTGCTTTTCAAATTCCTCTGACAGTGTTCTCCTGTGACACTTTGATCAAAGTAAAATCTCATTTAACTCCTTAAAGTCCATAAAACATATATGTGTTGTCTCACCTTGAAAGGATAATAACTCGCCCGTAAAAATTCAACTCAAAACATTTTTTTAATCCTCTTAATCCCATCAAACAAAAAAAGAAAACATATAATTTCCAAGTAAATTCCAAAGGACATACAGGATATACTATCCCACTTGGAAAAACTGCGAAACAATCATCTCTCTCACATCCATTGTGCAACCGATTCCATTTCAAGAACATCTTAAAGGATGTCTGGAAATCCAATCCATGGATCCTATTTCAACATATCCTCGGATATCCAATAATAGGAAACGAAAGAATTGATATTTAATTCCACTCCTTGGTAGGCATTACACATATCCAAAGTATTTATTTTTTTCGAAATAAGGACAAAAACGGTCAAATCAATTGACAACTAGAGAATGTGTGGGTGTTTTGTGTTTGTGTTGTGTGTCCTGCCGCTATCGAAAATTCTTTAATTCTCCATAATGGGAAACGTAATAATAGATGAGGAATTTAGGGTTCCACCATAAAAGGCCGCCGCCGCTTGATTAAAGTAAACGAGTGGATTTCGTTTTTTTTTTTCCTGCCAGGATACATTCTACATATGGATATTTCAATTATCCTCTCGTTCAGATCGCATCTATTATGAAAACACTTAAACGATATCATAATACGTTTAATCCACTTCGTATGGATACATAAAATGGAATAAAGATAATTACATACGTTCTATGTATGTGTGTGAATTTGTATGTGTCTGTCGTTCTATAGAATTTTACCGTCCAGACTTGGTCAAGGATACTTGGGTTGAATAATGAATTGTTATGAATCAGATTTCAATTTGTGAATGCATCCAACCGGGACGGCGGCCACTGGATTCTGGAGCAGTTGACTTTGTTTGGGGGATAATAGAGAATACATTGTCCTGTCAGGAATTTTAAATATTTTGATAGTGGGCAGACGTTAAATCGGCAGGATTGCTCTAATCTTCATGAACCCACATAAGTCATGGTTCGGTTGTTTGTTGAGTTCAAATGGATGAAATCAGGACTTTTCTATTTCATATGCAAATTAATTGTGTTGGACTTATGAGGGGCTGACAGATCTCTAAATATTTGATAATGAGGTCTTAGAGGCTTAAAAGACACTGAACGTCGCATATTTACATAAAGCAACGGGATTATGATGGGTTGTCTGGAATATAATTGAAAATAAAAACGATTTTGGACACTTCTGTCATGCTACTCCACTCTACCGGTGTAAGTTTGTTATCCTTGTGTCCTTTAATGTCATCGTCCATGCAACACTTCCTCAGTCGATGTCTCAAGAAGGCAACATGGTGGAATTGTATTCTGTCTTATGGCAGAAGCAGCATCTGTCTCACCACCAGGCAGATTTGACCAAAGCTGGATCTCAAACGTTCCCACTGTCTCATCAGACAGAATAGACTGCTAATTACGGGACACTGCACCATCGGCAAGCATGCCTATAGGCTGGGCCTCCTTTATAACGACTTCTGCAGAAGCTGCATGGATGAGGAAGAGCAGGAGACGATCTTCCACCTTCTCTTGACATGTCCGGCCCTTTCAGCTCGGAGAAGAGCATACGTAGGAGCCAGCTTCTTGAACAACCTAAGTGAACTGGCTGACATCAGCATAGGCAGTTTCCAGCGCTTCATAGTAAGTTCCGGTTCTGGTTCTGCGGGTAGTATTCCTGGTGAAATACAGATCCTGGTGGTAACACAAAGGACCTAATCTGGTCTAAGTGAGGTTGCAATGGCAGCCTGACACTCTTACCCAATCTAACCTAACCTACGTGAGAAGTAGGTTTGCAATAGCATCCATCAAGTCACAAGATCCTCCTAGGACTCAATTCACAAGTGCTTTCCTGAGTAGGTTTCTCTGAATAGTGAAGTGCAAAATGGCTTTGGACTCTTGCAAAGTGCTTTAGTCTTCGAAACATTTGAGGACTTTTGCTGACAAAGTGGAGCTGGGTCTTTTTACAAAGAAAAATAGAGTTTTTCAAATACTTAGTTTCCAAATATCTAGGACTCTTTCTACCCAGGAAGCTTTTTTGGAGAGAAAATATCGCGTTAGGGTTTCTCTAGTAGCCTTTTACTCGTGCAAAAAAAAGCAGTAGATGCCAGATGAGGCCTACAGCCGAAATAAGAACTGCTTGTACACTGTAGTCGTAAGACCCCCCTTGTTGGGCGGTTTCGGAAGTAGAAGCCAGCGTAAAAGTCCTGAAAAAAGCTGAAAGAGTAACTTGCTTTATCATCACAGGTGTAACAGCTTTAAACGATGTTACATTACCTGCCAATGGACATGTATGGTATGCAGCATGCAAGATGACCCTAGGTTAGGTTGAAGTGGCTACCAGCTATTGCCAGCACACTTAGACCAGTGATAGGTCCATTGTGATACAAGAAAGATGGCCCTTAGTCTGAGAGACTTAGGTGAATAGGATGTGGGGCATGGCAAAATTAGTTTACTCCACCACAGTCTTCCTTAATCAACTCATAGGTTGCCCACTAAAAATGACTTCAACCTTGGCTATGAAAACACAAAGTCAGATAGAAGCGTCCAGAGTCAGCGAGTAGTCTTTTACGAGGAGTCTATCTCGATCTATACAGACAGCTCTAACATTGTCCTATAAGCAGACATGCCACTCGACAAGGCCTCCCCACAAGTAATTTCCACAGAAGCTGCTAAATTTCCTCTGAACATGTCCAGTGCTCTCTCTTAAAAGACGGAACCACCTCGATTCCTTAGTTTTTGACAATCTTAACGAACTAGCACAACAAGCTGCCAAAAACCTTGTTCATTCTTTCAAAAACTCCCATTGGTTCAACGAATAGGAGGCGGAGTCCATCCTGAGGTATCACAATGGACCGACTACTGGTCTAAATGCGTTCATTGACATCCCTAACCTAACCTAATCTAACCTACAACGCACAGTTCTCTTGTATTCAGTACAGTGAAATCTAGGGCAGTTAATGACTGTCGCATGCCTCTGAACGACGTTGTTAAACAGTATAACGTCCGACTCTGCTAGATCCTAGGTCACAATGAGACCAGGCTCTCTAGGTAGAAACAGTAGGAATCTTAACCATATCGAAGCCCCTATGTCGTTTGTTAAGCGTAAGTTTTTCATGGATGCTCTGTCGAAAGCTAATCGAGGTTAGGTTAGGTTAGGTTGAATCACTTAGACCAGTGATAGGTCCATTGTGATACAACATGGATGTGAAGAGATCTCCAAGTGAATCAAAAGATGACAACATTTTACACAGGACACTGCATTCTAGACAGACATACTCAGCATTTGGGCGTTGTTCGTAATGATTTCAACAGAAACTACAGATATGAGGAGGAGGAAGAGGCTATAGTACACTTTATCTACACGTGTCTTGTCCTTGGAGAATACCTCCTTAACGTTCTTTAACGATCTAAACTGCTGCGTTAGGTTTCAGGAGTTGAATGGGGATTCCAACCCTAGCACTCACAGTGGTATCGCAATGGACCTGCTTTTGGTTTTGAAATTGAGATTTAAGGAGCTTCACCCTAACCACCATTTACACCATTGACAGCCAGGCAGCAATAAAAGCAATTTCAGCTATGGAAATAAAATCGAAGCCTGTAAGGTGCTGTCTTGGAACACAGCACAAGGTTACGTTCTGCTGGGTCCCTAGCCATGAGGGCATACCAGGGAATGAGAATACTGACGAATTGGCTAGAGAGCGCTCGGCACTAAGTCTAAAACAAGCCGACTCCTAGGTAAATATCCCGCCATGCTCATTAAAGCTTGAAGCAGAGGCAAACAACAGAGGGTCCTCACTAGACACTTGTGTCATCACAAAGGTGTTATCGACTGTATTTGATAAGGTTAGGACCGCCAGACTTTTACCAAAGGATAGAAAATCCCTATCCACTCTTACAGGTGTGATTACGGGTCATAACACTCTGCGGTACCACATGTGGAAGCTCCGTGTTACGGAAGAAGACCAATGTAGAGGCTACGGTGACGAAAAAGTCCATGAGGTTACAAGTCACTTCCTCTGCCAGTGCCCCGGCCTTAACCATCTAAGACACAAATTCCTCGGGCGACATTTATTTCGGGGTCTCGAGGAACTCTCGAGAGTAGTAAGTAGTTATTTACTTGCTTACTTATTAGGCCAGCAACCCTTGGAGGGTCTGAGCCTGAACTAATGCCGCTTTCCATCCTTCACTGTCTTGGGCACGCTGTTTTCAGTTTACTAGACCAAGGTTTCTGGTGTCCACGATTGCCTGATCTTTAACCCGGTGGTTTGGTCTTCCTTTTCTTCGTGAACCAGGTGGCTGGGATTCAAAGATCCTCTTAGCTGGAGCACTCTTGTCCATTCACTCGATGTGGCCAAACCAGTGCAGCTGATGGATTTTTGTTTTCCGGACTAGATCCACATCTTTATACAGTTCGTAGAGTTCGCGGTTATATCTTCTCCTCCATTCGCCCTCCTCGCAAGTAGGTAGTTACTAGTAAGCTTTTTATGCGGGTACCGTTAAGAGGTTAGATTTTGCCCTTGCACAATGGGTCTTAGAGACCTGAGTGTGGCACAGAGGAACTCCTCTTCGCCGGCCCGCACATCTAACCTAACCCAAACACCGCCGATGCCGCAGATGCTTTTGGTCTAAGTGTACCTCTTTTTTAGAGAATCACTCCGAACTTTTACTGACAATCCATCGATGTTATATACTACACGATGGACTTCTTCTTCAAATGGATTTGTGTAACCCTCTTAAATGGTCAGGGCATCTGCCCTGCCCTTTCAAGTCTAAGGAGGCAAACTCTAGGAGAATGTTTCTACGAAGACCTAGATGATTTAGCCCAACACGATATTTACAAAATAAAGAGCGTTATCTGTGGTTTAAATGACTCTACACAGAGTGTGGTACGGTAGGGGGTCTGCACCGTTAGGTTACCTATAGCTTCTTAACGGACAAAAAAATTCATCATGCAAGGTTCCATGTGTCGGTATCCAGTACTCTATGTGTCACAGTCTAAATTTAAAAAGCCACTGCCACTTCAATAAATGAAAACAAAAACCGTGCTGCGAGAGCAACCTTGAAAAGGACACAAATGTTAGACTTCCCTGAAGGATCAACGTAATCAAAATGTTTTAATTAGCTATAAAAAAAAATATTTAATTGCAAGCCCTTGTCACACTTCTTGTTCTGCCACGCATTCAATGACCTCTGAAATAATTAAAACATACAAGTACCTACATATATGTAATGTCCAACAACCTTGTTCATTATTTAAGGACATTTCATGAAATTCGAACGTCGTCGTCGTCATGGTAGTTCCGTTGCTGTGGTCTATTGTCTTATGGGTAATGCCATATGTATTAAGTCAAACCAACTATTAGTCTCCAAGACAAATAAACACACCTCGCTGGGCGGTCAATTAATTACCTCAATCATTTAATGACCAAATTTTGACCCACAATGAGTCATTTTTAGCCCGCACCCAGTCCAAGAAACAGAATCAGAACAATTAGCCCTTCAATGGCGGACTGCATAAGCAAGTCCAACAGGACACCATAAGCCCAGTCCGATTGTATTTAAATGAGTCTCTAGAGAAATTAATCAACTCAACGAAAAAGGACGAAAAGAAGAGTCGCATTTGGCCTTTAATTAGAACGAATATCCTTCAGACTGTGACTGTGGATAAAAAAAAAGTCGAACGAAGCCATTTTATTTGAATTTCATAAATTTTTTTCGAAGTAAAACGCAGTTTCTTCCTTCATAATCCATGGGATTAGGACAGTTCTGTGATAATCCATTGAAAAGTTTGTTGAGAGAGGAGGAGAATTTGCGCGCGTCTTTGGCGTTGACAAATTAGTCACAATTAGATGCCACTAATCCTGGTGCGTCCAGTTAGACCCGTTTGCTTTATAATAGAATTATCTGTATCTAATGGGATTAGCTGGAAGAAGAACAATAAGTGGAATGTTTGACGTTTTAATGGAATCACCAAGTCAAGCCAAACGAATGCAGTTGTGCATCAATCCTTTCACATGGTCTGTGGAGATGGTTACGAAGGAAATGAATGCAACGCAATTCATTACGAACAGATAAAGTGGATTATACAAGGAAGACGGAGATACTGCTTTGATTTATGTTTCTCCTTGGGTTTGTGATGAGATACACTGAGGTTTAGGAGTTAACGAGCTGCAACAGGGTCGTATGCAAATGTGAAACGGAAAAAAAAAGTAATTGGATAGCATTAACATAAAATAAAACTAGTTCCAAGCGCTGGCTAGTGTGTGATCTTTGGATATACAACTCACTTGAGACATGAGGTTTACTAGGCACCTCATTATATCAGATATCTGTCGGCTGCCAGTTCTTGAGGTGACAAGCTTTCGATTACAAAATTCAAATCGAAACTGAGCTCCTTTAGATAGTTTATCCTTCCAGAACACAATTAGCTCTTCTGCATCTTTTTGACACCACAACTCACGTGACTTGTCTATCGATGTATTTATTTTAGGTTAGGTTAGGTATATGGGCCGGCGAAGAGGAGTTCTTTTGGGCCAAACTCAGGTATGTAAGACCTATAGAGGGAAAAATCTCACCCTTAAACGTTACCCGCATAAAAGTGTACTAGCAACTACTTACTGCGTCTGTGATACAAACCATCCTGCGGATTTAATAAAACTGTTCAGGTCGTACACTGGTATGCCAGATAGTTCCTCGAGATCCCGGAAGGAGTGAAGGTCGGGACAGTGACAGAGAAATTGAGTTGTATCCTCATGGACTTCCTCGTTTCCACAACTTCTACATACGTCTTCTTCCGTAACACAGAGCTTCCTCATGTGTTATGACCCATAACCACATCTGCAAGGGTGGAGAGGGATTTTCTATCCTTTTGTATAAGTCTGGCGGTCCTAGCCTTATCAAATACAGGACATAACTTCCTTACGATGGCACAAGTGTCTAGTGAGGACCATCTGTTGTTTCCTTCTCTTAGAGCTTCGTTCCCTGCTTCAAGCTTTAATGAGCATGGCGGGATATTTACCTAGGAGTCGGCTTGTTTTAGACTTAATGCTGAACCCTTTCTAGCCAATTCGTCAGCATTCTCATTCCCTGGTATTCCCTCATGCCCAGAGATCCAGCAGAGCGCAACCTTGTGCTGTAGTCACTCCAGTACAGTTTCGTCCAAAACTTCACTTTAGCGGCTTATGACCAACAACCAAAGATCAAAGTATGCAGACGGATCGAGAACAGTTGAGCGAACTTAGTGCAGAAGTGGTTGGACTAAAAAACAAGCACTTGGAACCAATTTCAAGGCTAAAATCCACGCGAGAGGAACTCTCACATGCGAAACATTGCAGTTGTGTCAAGACAGTCAAGCTGCCATCAAAGCACTGAGCTCATATGAAATCACCTTTAAGATGGTAAGGGAATGCCTGTTATGTAAAGAAGGTGAGGAGACATCAAGTCCATTCGTAGAACCAGAACCCTTCTGGAGTATGTGTGAACACAGCATTCGAGAAGACCTATGGAAAGAGGAAGAATCCATGTTACCTAAACTCTTAAAGGAACTCCCAAAATAGAACAAAACAAATATACTCCTAAAAAACTACAATCGTAGAAGATCTTAAGCTTGCTTCAACCTATAATGGCTCATGGGATACTGTAAGCTCGGTGAACACCTAAGGAAATAAGCTCTCGGAATCAGCGCGACATGCTGGTTCTGCGAAGAAGAAATCGAGGAAACTCCAGAACACATCCTTAGAAACTTTGAAGCAGTAACTCGAGGCACAATACATTGTCGTTGAAGGAGGCTTTGCTAAGAGCGAGATACCTAGGTCTAGCTCGTTCCAGGAATTCACAGATAATGCAATTTTGCCGCTACGGTAGTGGTTGTTAAAGGGACAGCGTGAGTGACAATTGGCCAGTGGCCTGGGTTGATTGATACAATTCTTCTGATCTCAGTTTGGGTTGTGTCGTGTTTTTTTTTTTTTCGAGTCGCCTCTCATGTCTTCTTGGATATGATGCAACTCTTTAAGCTATTCGACCGTGTCTTTTCAGGGAAAATGTCGAAAGATTTAAATCATAAGAAGTCCCATCGAAGAGCCGACTACATCCACAATGGAATCGTCAAGGATTAAACAAGATTGAGCCAGCAATAGCTGGAAAGCCAGAGGAAAGAGATATTTACAAGATCACTTTCTCTTAGAATCTTTTAGACAGATTCTTTAGGCATCACAATAGGCTAAGACCCTAAGTGAGTCCCACGGGACACCTATCTACCCAACCTTCCCTTGTAATCGCTTCCTAATACTGTTCTTCTAGTTTAGATGATGTGATGGGTGAATGCAGGGCTTAGATATGAGACTTGCTATCAACGAAGTTCTTGGTTGGGCGATTGAAATAAGTCTTACAAGTCTTACAAGTTCCTTCAATCGTTAGTTCCTCCACTTGGAAAACACTAGACAAATTTGAGGGGCGATACGATTTGGAAACGTTCAGTTTCGCTGAGAAAACATCCGATCCTAAGCCGCATTCGAACTTGGAATCGTCGTTGGTTAAAATCGATTTTTGAAACTTGAGTAATAGTGCACTATTTGTCCATTCCATTAAGACTCAAGCTTCGTAATTCAAGACAGCTTTTATAGGCTCAAATATATGGCTTTGGCTATGGACAGAGCACCGTTGTGATAGTTGAAACAAATTTTAGGAGCTTCAGAGCACGGGAGAAGTGAGAAGATAGTAGTCTAGCTAGAAAGAAGAAGGCTTTTGTTATCATCAGGCTCAAAGACGTCGAGAAGTTTTTCGGTTAAAGCAAGCAAAAAGCCAAGCTTAATCCATTAAACCCGAACCCTTCTGGGGAGTAGGTGAATCCTTCTTCGCAAGACATGCAAAGTGGCTTTGCACGTAAGAATCTAGAGAAGCCTGGCCCAACACACCAGAGAAAGCATGCTCAAACTGATATTCCTTGTACCGTCACAAAGGAAACCTAGATTAATTGTAAACCTCGATAGGAGTAACCTTAGAGCTTAGACCTTAGAGATTTCGATTTCTCAGCGGTCATTTCCGTCGGAACAAGCACCTACATTGCATGAACCTTGTAACAGATTAAAACTGTAAACTCTGCCTTGAGAGTGAAGAGACGTCACTACACATCCTAACGGAATGCCCAACTCTCTTTCAACTCAGAAAGAGAATCTTAAGCGGCGAAGTTGTCCCTACCGAAAACCTTGCTGCCATCCACCCAGAGAAGTTCCTTAACTTCCAGACATCTTCTGGAGTCACTGGAAACACTTGGGAAGGCACAGTAGTATTCGTTGGAAATCGCAGTACTAAGGGCTATGATCAACCCTCCCGATAGGACTTTAGTCTGCATACACGCACAAATGCTTCTTTGGAGCAGTTTAATGTCTGTAAGAATGGACTGCTATATGGACTTCTTTCATCTCGTACCGGAACTTGTAGTGTATACAGCTAGTATTAGCAAGTGGTAGTTCTATATCCATCCGTTTTTATTGGAAATGCGTATCGTGACTTGACGTAAATGACTACAGAACAACCAGTCTATTGACCTTTCTGCTTGAAACCTTAGAACACTTGAAATATGTAATTGGCTTGAGGCCAAGCTTGCACTAATCAATGTTTGGAGAGAAATAAGTAAGGGAACACCTCAAGACAGTTTCTTAAAACATTAGCAGGAGATGAATTGCACGTGAGAGCCAATCATTATCCTTGTTGTTAACGAATTCCTTCCAGTAATGCACTTTTGTTAGCCAAGAAGTGAATCGAAGCACGTGGTCTGGAAGTACTAGGAAAAGCCTTCAACCGGAATCTTAAAAATATAACAAAAGTCAGGAATGGAAGAATGCAACAAATGGGTCAGAACTTCACTTTTACCAAGTCCTTCCCTTGGATAAATTCAAACAAATTAAAATGAAGATTAATGTCAAAGCCATTGCAAGAAGATATCTCATCTTCTCAAACTTGTACTCCAGCCGAAGTCGTTTGATAATTTTTATTCTCCAATGTAACTACGAACTTCAATGTGGAAGTACCTTCAGAAAAGTTAATAACTTCATTCAAGTAGATGATCGGGCACAAGCAATAATGCCTTCAGGACAAATGGAAGAGAGTAATAAGAAATGGATTCCAGAGCTCCTTAGCTACTTTCCATAAATAAGTTCTTATTGCTATTTTTCTCTTTCAATGAGGCGGTTATTAATGTAGTGAGGGTTTAAAGTTGAAGTACTACATTAATGGATTTCCTTTACCATCGTAATACTTTCATTTTGAAACTATGATACTTCAACCTTTAGGGATGGTACTTGAAGGTAGTTTTATACAAAGTTTCTTTTATATTTCACATCGAAGCTGGTCTCGGAACAATTTAAAGAAGAAATGTTTCAGTGAGTCTTCTTTCGTATCTTTTTCGTGAATTAAATCAATCAAATCTCTCTCTAGATTACCTTAGAACGTCTTCCCTGACATTGATTTAAAGGACTCCATTGTGTGCCCTACTCGTACACTTCGTATAACTTAGTTTGTCATTGATAATTGAGGACCTAGGTCTTAGATTTAAGCTCCCAACAGCACTTCATTTTTAGGATAAGCTTCTTTATGTGCTCTCTCAGTCTTTACTACTTACTTATCTTGCCAGCGACACTTGGAGGGTCTGAGCCTGAACTAGTGCCACTTTCCATCCGGGCACACGGTCCCGGGCACACTGCTTTCAGTTTACTGGACTAAGGTTTCTGGGGTTCGCGATTGCCTGATCTTTAAACCGGAGGTTCGGTCTTCCTTTTCTTCGTGAACCAGGTGGCTTGGATTCAAAGATCCTCTTAGCTGGAGCATTCTCAATCCGTTCGCCCGATGTGGCCAAACCAGTGCAGTTGATGGATTTTTGCCTTCGGGACTACATCCAAATCTTTGTACAGCTCGTTGAGTTCGCGGTTATATCTTCTCCTTCATTTGCCCTCCTCGCAGACAGGACCAAATATTCGATGAAGAATTTGTCTTTCGAAGGATCCAAAGATCTGCTTTGTTGTCTTACTTATGGTCCAGGATTTTGGTCCATAAACTGGCAAAATCAGCTTTTTGTAGAGCATTATTTTGGACCTCCAAGTTTAGAGTTTGGACTGCTGACTGTTAACTTCTGTCCTAGACGGTGTTCGAGAGATCGGTTTTGGTCGACAGCATGTACTTTGTTTTATCCTCGTTCACCATTAGACCAACTCGTTTGGCTTGTTCTTCTATTGCCGCAAAACCCTCAATAATGGCATGCAAGAAACGAGCGATAAACCAAGTCAAATCCTGTCTGAAAGATTCTTACTTATAAAAGACGAAATACTGTGAACGTCATACCATAATCATGATTATGATTATCATCTACTCAACGGTGTTGACGTTGTGCCCACAGAAATAGGTTTCAACGGGACTTTCCGAAAGTCCCAGTGATCTTGTATCCAAGTTGACAAAGTTCCGATCTTGAGCAGTCATTTCTTTACACAACAACACAGACTACACCCTACTCCTGCTCAATTTTGACAAAAACTTTCCGGTCACCATCCTGTACAGAGAGTTTTGGGATGATGGAATCACATCGATGTCTTGAAATCTCTAGATTTAACCCCGTTACTGATTAAGGTGGATGCAACTTAACCAAACCTAGGATGGATGCAACAAGCAGAACAAATCTAAGGTGATCCAATGGTACAGCGTTTCAAACAATAAGGCTGATTTAGTCCAAGTTCCAAGGGCTTAATTTTCCTTAGTAAACTGCATGATATCATCGGATACTGCTGACTTTCGGACAAGCACACAACAAGGCTAGGTCTACTTTCAAATCATTTCTGTAGAAGCCGTAGAGATGAAGAAGAGTAGACACATTTTCTGAGCACTGCCTTAAAAGAAAACATTCGTCTTCAATTATCTTTGCGATCTGACACATCTTCAGGGAGCTTACGCAGTTCCTTGGTGATAGTATCTTCCACTGCATTTTGTTGTTCAGGCTCGAAGAGGTCTTTTGGGAGGTAAAATGGGATGACTGCCACTTTCGTGAATAAGGGGCTCTCTTGCTTAGCTCGACGGTAGAGTTGTCACCATTTGCCGGCGAGATCTGCGTTGCTGTTAGTTTTCGTTAACGTTCTATCCAGCGCGGTTGTGTACGTTAGGCCACCGATTCGGTTTCGGGGCTTCTAAATAGCTCCTGTATGCTTCCTCTGAAAAAACCGAGCTAACTAAGTCACTGTCGTGATGTTCTGATGCAGAGGGTTCAGGACAAGGTTCAGGTACAGCTAGTTCCCGTGCGATGACAGTGTTTTCAATTCCACTCTGGTGTGCGACGGTCTATGTGTCCTACTTTAGGCTTCGTTTCCGCTGAGAGCTGACAACTGGTATTCGTGTGGTTAAAGTGTGCAGTTGGGTTCAGCCATGGACTGCCAGATGAAATAAAGTCTATCCAAGTAGTAATTAGAAATATTTTTGTTGGAAATTTTGTTCCCACGAGTAGCTGGAGAAAGAAGGGTCCGTCCATCCCCACATGCACGGATAAGACAAGATAAAATCTGAGGTCGCCCAGATTCCAGAATACACGGTTTAAGACTGATTTATTTACAGCTCTTCAGCCTGGTGGGTCCTCGGCATGATTCGATTGACACCTTGACTCAGCTAGATACTCTAAATCAAGGTTGGGTTGTTCTTTGTTTCGTACGTACGGCATCCGAATGTCTATAAGTAGACAGAGTATGATCAGGGACCAACCTTCATCTACTTATGCCACTGTTTTGTCTTACTAAGCCCTTTTTTTTTTGGTTGCGCCAACGGATGTGGAATCTTCTAAAGATACTAGTAGCCCGGGCCACTTGCATGCTCGATTCGCAAACCTCGATTACAGGAGTGCGTCTACGTAGTAACCCACACCCTACACTCTTCAACAACTCTCCCCGCGGGACTTCCGCTAGGCATTACTTCGCGGGGCTGGTTAGCAATTTATGCTCTGTCTGGTTCGGTGTTTGCCGTTCTTTGATGCAGACGTGCCGTCTCAGCTTGATTTTCACTGGTGCTCTCCCTTACTCTTTCTAACCGTCGAAGTTCCTTCATGATAGTCGCTGCAACCTGCTTCACAGCATCCCATATTGAGCTTGACGTTATCATGAGGTTCACGATGTTCTCGGGAGTTGGTGTTTCTCCAATTTGTTCCTCCAATTCTCTGCGTTCTGAACGAAAACAAGGACACTGGAAAAATACGTGCTGCGCATCTTCTCTGGCATCTCCACAATTTAAGCAGTCAGGAGAATCTTTTAGTCCAAACTTATGCAGGTACGCTCGAAAGCAACCATGTCCGGTTAGGAACTGGCTGAGGTAGAAATCTACTTCTCCGTGGTGCCGGGCTACCCATTTGTTGACATCCGGTATAAGTCGGTGGGTCCACCTTCCCTTTGAAGTTTGGTTCCATCTATCCTGCCATGCTCTCATGCTTCGCTGTCTTTCTCCTAGCTTGATACCTTGGACTGAGGCTTGAGCTTCCCGAATTTTGGCGTCGTCGGTCCTCTGTAATTCGCTAGCCAAGATATCTGCTGGTAGCATTCCCGCTATGACACAGATTGCGTCATCTGACACTGTCCGATATGCACAGCACACCCTCAGCGCACATAGACGGTTGACGGTGTTAATCTTTCTTGCGTAGCACTTAACCTTCACTGCTTTGGCCCAGCGTCGATCATCACACCTAGGTATCTGATAACCGATTTTCATGTTATATTATGCTCGCCTACCCTGATGGTAATTGTTTTTCTTTTTTTTTGCTATGCCCTCTAGTCACGTCAAGGCGATAACTCACCTTTAATATATTCTCTGCGGTTTTTCTTTTGCGTTTCTTTCCTCAAAAATGGACCCATTGCCACGTAATTGTGACCAAAAATTATAGCAGGGGCTACAGAATCTAAAAGATCTATAAAAGCCCAAATATCGTCGCATTAAAACTTACGACATAGCAACTAATGTGTCAAAGACTTGACATTTGAGTCCTTCATCGGCAAATGCCATATTTTATGAATAATCCTTCAATAATCTGATAAATCTTAGCAATGCCTTTCTCCGGCTTAAATCAAACACTTCATGACGAACCGAAAACGCCATTTACTCCAAATCAACGAACATAATGGCAAGCTTTGCATAAATCGGATCGTTAAAATCTCTTTTGACAGTAATTAAAAGATTGTCTCTCCGATAGGCTGTCTTCCAAAACTCATTTCATTTGAAAATGTCCATAACTTGAATGGACGTGCCTAATGAATTCACTTAGGCATTCTGACCCAAATAAATAATTTATTTCACCACCAAAGTGAGTTCCAATCATTTTTAATCAACTCCTGTCACACATACAACACAACACACACCCGCCAAATAAGACAAAACCGAACAAAACATAAATGTCATTGTCTTCTGCGTTTTGGGTTCCGTTCCACTCGCAACCCCTACATATATCACAAAGTCAATGTATGCATACCATCTCGCCCCTCAGTTTTATGGTAAAACACTAAGGTAGGTGTAACCTCGTTGTAAACAAAAAAATGAATCGCCTCCACATCAAAGGCTCCCCCATTCAAAGGACAATAACCAGAAACGCACTAGTACTAGTACACACAATACTATTGGCAACAATAAAATTGTTCACACGCCAACGGAGCGATTCACCTCTAGTCGGGTCGGGTTGGGTTGGTCGTCCGCAAAGTAAGTCCGAAAGACCACAAATTTCAACATGCCTTCCACAGAACGATATAGAACAAGTGGGCGGGAGGTCGAAAAGAAGGGTTTAGACTAGAGAGATGGAAATTTTCACTTTACTTCGTTGTACTCCGGTGGTTTTTCTCGTCGTCGTAGTCGTCGTCGTCGTTCGCTTTCTGTTTATACATTCCGTTGTAAACAAATTGTGTAAACAAATTGTAAGTTAATATTTGATCATTGGTCCATCATGTTGAATATTTGTATGCTAGAGGAAATAAATTTCACGCTTTTACAGGGGCGAACAGGAGAGGTAATGAATATTTTTTTTTTTACCTCCTACCTGGCGGACTGGGGCGTATGAGTAACAAAAATGAAGCGATCTCAGCATTAAATTGGATGGAAAATGCGCGGAAAAATGTGGGAAAAATGTTGGAAAATCAATCAAAATGAATGCGTCTGCTGGCGTGAGTTATAAATACTCCTTTACAGTTACCTGGAGCCGCTGGAGGTGGACAGGAAAAACAAATCGTTTCATTCAAATTGAAAAAAGTTGAACAGATTTCGAGGATGTATGACGTGAAGATGGAAGCAGATGTTTAAATGGGCTTTCTGTCACAAAGTAAATATGTTATTTACAAGGAAGTGACGCGGACGGGTTACTTTTAATGGGAACGCTGTCAAGATAAGATTGCTAGACACAACAGCTTTTAAATATCTCTGGCACTCAGATACTATGGTTGTTGTGTCATAACATTGAGACAAGTGTATGTAAACAAGGTTTTCTGAAGGCGTTACTTCGTTCTCAAACATGGAAAACAATATGGACTTCGTTCGCAGAATGAAAACAACAAAAAGAAAGAAGAAGAAGATCGTAACCTATAATTTTGAGTGTTGTTTCTCTTGCGGTCTTTCAGAAATTCCGACAATCTCCGTCAATAGAGCTATGTGCAGACTTGTCCTTTTGTGTTTATCTAAGCTTTACAGAGATTTCATGGAGAAAGGCTGTTCAAGTTGTTTTTACATAGACTTTAGGGGTCCTCCTACCTATTTGATGGAGACAATAAAAGCAATGTGATCTAGGTTAGGTCCATCTGTGGACCCATTGTCATACCCAATGTCAATGACTTAAAAGATCTTTTGCGCCGTGGAAAGTCCTCCTAAAATTTGGGAATCTTGTGCTCCTGGGATAGAAGACATGAAGGAATCTCAGTATGATCCCCCTGCCAGAAAGAATGTCTTTGGTTGTTTCGTTTACACTAAGACCAGCATGTGCCAGCACACTTAGACCAAAAGATGTCCATTTGGATACCATTATGTCGTGCGAATTGCCCAACACACTCGTAGAACCACTAAGGGTTTCAAATGTCAAAACAGAATGGAGATTAATTTTGTGGGAGATAGCAGAACACGTGTACAGACGATGAAGGATGTTGTCCTCTTCCTGTTTGTCCCTACAAAACGCAGATTCCTGTAGTTGTGCTGATGTAAAGTCTTCTAAAAGAGACCAAGCTCTTACAGCATTTTAGATCTAGCTTAGATCAAATCTGCTTTGTAGCCTGGCAAGTGGTGTGATTGGCCATCTAAGGCTCATCCAGCTGATATAACCCAGCTTCTTTTGTAGCTTATATGTAGCGAGGGTCATTCCTAGATCTTGTATTTCTGGTGAGCTATGAAAGGACATTCGCATAAAATACCCCTAGCAGTTTTTTTAGTCTTCCAAACAAAGTATAAATTTGAAGGACGGGCGTTGCAGTTGAGAGGGTAGTGTTCGGTAACGTAGTCCTTAAGAAGCCTTGAATTACGCTTGCTTTCTTTGAAAACTTCTTGAATATGTATAAAGTTCGATGTGGGCATTCTAGATTAAAGGCTCAATCAATGGACTGGCCCAAAGAATGAAGTCTGGGAGTCAACCCCTTCAATACTGAAATTGTGCACAAGTAGGACATTGATAACTACCTTCAAGAATCCTTGTATGTTTGGGACTGATCTAACACAAGAAGATGCGAAAATACTGTGGCGGTATTCTGGACTCAAAACGGATTTACAAAGGAATCATCGATGTCACATCAATTATAGAAGGTAAAGAACATCTTCTATTCATTCAATTAGATGTTTCGTAATACATGGTGCTTCAAACTCAGGATTGTACATTGGCTCTACCCCACAGTAGTAAGGTCCATCTTAACATATGGTTGGATTGTCTGGTAGGAAACACTTGGCAAGAAATGTCAGCTAACAAGTGTAACTAGAATAAAACAGAGCAATCTGATTCTAGTGGACAACTACTATGGAACTACTGTGGAAGCGGCAGGAACGAAGAGGAAATATAAGTCTTATGACAACTGATTTGGGACTGTTCCGCATTAGTCACCAAAGAATTGTATTCTCTTGGTAGAAGCTTCTTTGATGGATTGATTCCTATCCCTCTTTAGGTGGTTCTCAAAATAGTATGTGCAATTTTTATGGGTACATCTCACGGCACCCAAAAACCAATCAACCATAACTTCCATTGGACATGTTGGTGTAGCCCGCGTTTTTTCTTTGAAATCTACCCAACCCAGTGTCCTTAATAGTCTTTTGTGTGCAAACAACTGGATGTTATCTTGCAAAAGTATGTCTTAAAAGTAGTCCTTTGTAATATTTGTTAAATGTTGTCGTAACGAGCTTAAAACCCTCACAGCGAACCATAGCGTAACACCCTGATGGATTTCGGGACGCAAAGGTAGCCATGGGAATGAAATGGCGGATGAGTTAGCCAGGAAGGGCTCGGAACAGGACCTATCACTGGTCGACCACTCAGTACTGCCCCCCCTTACTCTCGTCAAATCAAGCATTTCACTTGACTTTCAAAGACAAGCTGATGAGAGATGGAGCGCTCTCTCATCAAGCCATATCTCCAGGAAATGGGTCACATTCTTGTGCTGAACAGATTAAAGATAGAATTCTTCATAGGGATTATCACAGGCAACAACCAACTGACGGTTCATCGTACAAGAATGCGTTAAAGTGCAGAGGAGTTATGCAGAGGCTGTGGGATACAGACGTGAAAGTGAATACAACTCACTTCCTATGCAAATGTCCCAGCCTACATAGAACAAGGAACACAGTCCTCGGTGAATACTTTTTCAACGACCTAGGCAACTTGTCTAAAAAGCCACCAAAAGCTATTCTAAAATTCACTACAAATTCAGGAGGGTCCAGGGAAGCTGAACGATTGTAATTGCACTCACCCATACCTTTCCCTTCTTCTTGTCTTTTCAGACTAGACATTCCACGTTAGAGGAACACAATAAATCCGTAGAAATCCGAATTAAGGCTGCAGCCACCTCTTCAACCTAACCTAACCTAATATTTTACGGAACACCACCATTTGACGATATCTTCGAACTCATATTTTTCTACTTTCTCTTGGAGCACTTTTCCATTATCGTTCCTTAGGCTCAGCATCGTAAACCTCTTCATCTTTCAAAGATTGAATGACTTTGTTTTGATTTTGTAAAATTGCAACTGCAAGGCCAGGTCACTCTGGAAGAATGAATCATTTCTACAAGAAAATTCGGTCCAATTTTACACCGATTGATCTAAAACCAATGAGGATGTAGGTGGTGGTGATTTTTCCGACAGACTTAATCTCAGCCTCTCTTTCCGTCTTCCAAATCAATGTAGCGTGTTCCAGGCGCAAATACTGGCGATCAAAGAAGTCTTATCTTGGCTGAAGAAAAACGTGATATCTTCCACAGATATACGTATCTTTTCAGACAGTCAAGCAGCGATCAGGTCCCTGGAATCAATCTCTTCACATTCGTTAGTAGCTTTAGATTGTCGATCATCTCTTATAGAGATGGCGGAGCAGTTCAATATTCACATTTGCTGAGTGCCGGGGCATAGAGATATTCCAGGGAACTGCAAGGCTGATGAACTCGCCAGATATGGAACAACCGTACCCGTGCTTACAGAAAGAGACACCCTGGGTATACCAATCGCTGAATGTAAACTTACACTTAAGCTCGATGCTATCGAGGAAACAAATTCTAGGTGGACAAGTGGCCAAAGCAGATTTGGCCACGGCTGGATCTGAAACGCTCTAAGAACTTAATTTCTTTCAACAGATCGCATATCAGATCAGAATAGGCAAGCATGCAATAAGGCTTGGCCTTCATTCAAACTATGTTTGTAGAAGTTGCATGGACGAAGAGGAGGTGGAAACCATTCTCCAACTTCTTTGTAACGTGTGGGTCGTCGTGGCTTAGTGCTAAGTGTGTTGGACTGCTAGACGAGAGGCACAGTTTCGATTCTCAAAAACCACCAAACGTTTTTTCGCATCACCACCTCTTCGCAGGCATGACAAATCTGACATGAAAAGCTTCTCAATTCGCCGTTCGGAGTCGGCATAAAAGCTGTAGGTCCCTTCCATTCGTGCGAAGAATGTAACACGCACAACATGAATGGTTGTGAGAAGCAAGGCCTTGGCTCACTATGAGTTGCCGTGCCAAATATACATACCTTCTTTGTGACTGCCCAGCTCTCTCTAATAAAAGAAGGCCTCACTTAGGAGACTTCTAAGTCTCCAATTGGTTCAACGAGTAAGTAAGGAGATCTCTCCAGATTCATGTGGTATCACAACCTGGTGGCTGGCAGCCACTTCAACCTAACCCAACTTAACTGCAAGGCTGTGATAGCATCAAACTTTTCATTTATCTTAAAATATTGTCCGCTGTCCTTACAAAAATATCAAACTTTTTTTGTTTGTTTTGCTCATGCAATTTATGATCCCAATGCGTATAAGAGTCGTTTCCAAAATACCCAGCAATAAATGTTAATAAAAAAAAAACAGAAAAACTCAACACGACACTGACACGTTTCCTAATAAAAGCGTATTTTAATACAAATGACACGGTCGTTCCGTAATAGGCTACGACAAAGGACACCTTCTACATACTTCTCGTTAATAAATAAATAGGAATACCAAGCTGCCGAGAGGGTCATGTGACACAAATAACCTGGAAAAGTATTTGTTTTTGTTCTGTTGTTTGTCTCTAGCACAAAAATATCTCCCATTTGTGTTATTAGCTTCAAAATACAAAAAAAAAAAAAAGGAAAGACGACACTGTTCCAGGACGTTCCGCAGTATATTCAAATCGAAGCCGTAAAACAAAATCAAAATGACAACAGATTATGATTTATGATTCATTTAATTGCTCCTACTGCAATCGAATGACGACGGCCCACTCAATCATAGAAATTGTCTAAGAACGCTTAAAGAAAAACAAAAAAAAAAAAATGCGTGACAGTAAATAAAATTGGTTTAACCAAACCCCCAAGGGGCCTTTCTTCCAATCTCCTTTTATACTTTTCTAGGTTTCCTGTCTTCTGTCTACTTATCCATATAATTACGTATTCAATACAATACTCATTTCGTTACTCTTGTGTCTACACCTCTCCTTTGGAATCGAAATCAATAAAACAACTTAAATGAATAAGGTGAGTTGTCAATATTGTACTAGATTCGGTTTTTTTTTTTTTAGCGTTTATTTATACAAATACCTTTCGTAACCCATTGTGTTGTCTATTATTATGTTCTTTTAGGGATGGCACTTAGGATTTAACCTACTCGTTGAGGCTTTTATTATAACAGGGCACACGAACAGAGGCTTGTTTAAAAGCTTCCATCAAGTTGGCTGGTTTGCTAGCCTCTAGGAAATTCAACGAGCCTTCGAATAGCATATTATGTCTAGGGTGGGTTAGGTTGAAAAGGTGGCTTCACTCGGATCCCAGTGATCCATTGTGTTCCTCTTACGTGGAAGATACAGTCTGAAAATACGAAAAGAATGGAACGGTCTGAGCGACCGATTGGCTTCCCTAAACCTTCCCTAATTCGTAATAAAACTTAGACTGGTCATTGAAATAGTATTCACCGAGGGCCGTCTTTCTTTTTTAGTGTAGGCTGGGACATTCGCATAAGAAGTGAGTTGCGTTCTCTTCCACGTCTGTATACCTAGAGCCTCTTCATAAGTCGCCTGTGCCCCTGGATACTTACTGACTTACTTATCTGAGCCTGAACTAATGCCGCTTTCCATCCTTTACGGTCCCGGGAACGCTGCTTCCAGTTTACTAGACCAAGGTTTCTGGTGTCGGCGATTGCCTGATCTTTAAACCGGAGGTTCGGTCTTCCTTTTCTTTGTGAACCAGGTAGCTGGGATTCAAAGATCCTCTTAGCTGGAGCATTCTCGTCCATTCGCTCGATGTGGCCTGTGCAGTCGACGGATTTTTGCCTTCCGGCCTACATCCACATCTTTGTACAGCTCGTAGAGTTCGCGGTTGTATCTTCCCCTCCATTCCCCCTCCTCGCAGATTAGACCAAATATTCGACGTAGAATTTTTCTTCTTTCGAAGGATCCCAAGATCTGCTCCACTGTCTTACTTATCGTCCAGCATTCAGCTCCATAAAGCAGGACTGGCAAGATCAGGGTTTTGTAGAGCAAGATTTTGGTCCTTCGGGTTAGGAGTTTGGACCCTAGTTGTTTGGACAAACCGAAGTAGCAGCGGTTGCCTAAGGTTATCCTTCGTCAAATCTCCACTAGGGTGTCATTTGTGGGGATAAACTTCTTCACTACCTCAAAATTATAGCTGTCAATTGTGAGGTTTTGACCAAGATGGTGTTCGACGGATCGGTTTTTGGTAGACAGCATGTATTTTGATTTATCCTCGTTTATCGTGAGACCAACTCGTTGGGCTTGTTCTTCTATCACCGTAAAAGCCTCAATAATGGCACGCTGGGAACGGGCGATGATGTCGATATCGCCCCTGGATAGGTTAGACAAAGATTGGTTTCTGAAATGCAGGGATCCACATTGATTCTGTGGAAGGGATTTCCCTAAAACGCCTCATTGAATGCGATATAAGGTCACCCAACGTCTATGACTAGGGCAGAACACTTTGCACAGCTGTAATTTTTAAGAAGTGAACGACTTTTACTACCTAGACTCAGCTATAAATACGAACGAGGACATAATTGCAAGAATCAAAAGAAGAATAACTCTTGCTGAACGCCCTCACAAGAACAATGAAGACTTTGATCATCCCAGTCATGCTTTACGGCGCAAAGTATCCCTATCATCAAAAGTGGATGCATGCGAATACGAATTTTTGGCGTGACAGCTCATAAAGAGTAAGGATCTAGCTTCTTGCATCCATTTGGCACGAATGGTCCGGTTTATATGGAAAATGAAGCCACATCGGAGAGTGTTCAAACCCAACCCAGAGGGACAACGCAGTAAAGAAAGACATTACTTTTGGTGGCACGTGTAAATGGAAAAGGATTTCAACCTCAACAATGTGCGTAACAAGAGGCAGCTATCTGAAGATAAAACTGCCTGGAGAGACTTATTTGTTGAGAAACTGGCTTACACCGGACTGTAGCGTCGTGGAAAGAAAACTTGGGAATGCGGTAGAGTTCCAATCACCAATACGAGTATTACTCTATTAGGACGAATCGTTTGGAAGTTCATAGGCAAGAGTTCAGAATAGGACTGCTTTTAATTCCAGTTGCACGCAAAGGTTTCACCTCATAGAGACCTTTAAGTTGATGGCCATATTCCAGAAAATACTGTGAAAAATACATCATTTAGCCTTATAGGCCGACGAAGCACGCAACTGTGGATGGAAAGGACAATTTTTAAAACCAAACCAAGCTGGTATTCCCCGAAGGTGGTTTTCTTATGTTGGCAAGAACGAGACACATGCAGAGATGTATGAGAGATTTTTCGTCTTCCATATCTCTGCAGCTCCAGTAGAAGTCATAAAAAACATGGCACTGTACTGTAGAAATGCTAGTAAGTTTCGAAACATCCTCAGTCGAATTAATCCGTTTGATCCTAGCCCTAGCATAGATTTACTGCAAAAGTCAAGATGTTGATAAGCTTTCGACAGAACATTGGTGTGGATCAGATGTTTAACAAAGACGCTTAAACTTGGTCAAGATTTCACTGTCTCTGCCAAACCTTTCAACCTGGACGATGCAGACTAACAATTCCACCTTACCAGAAACGAAGGGAAGAGCTTAAGTCCAACAAAACTGCTGGAGCTGTTCAAAGCGGCAGGCGATGACTTGTAAAATATGTGTCAGATAAAAGTATGCACGATGAATAGCATTGTCTGCCCGATCCTCAGGAAGGGACACTCTCTGAACTGCGCTATCTACAGAAGTATCAATCTCCTTAACATCACCTACAAGATCTTATCTTGCGTGTAGTGTGAACTCCTAAAGCCGTTCGTCAACAGCTGGCTTGAGGCCGGGAAAGTCCACCGTCCATCAAATTTGCACATGACGACAGATTTTGGAACAAAATCAAGGAGCTTCAGATCGATACCCATCACCTTTTAATCGATTTTAAGGCCGCATATGACAGCATTCATAGAGACGTGCTATACAGAGCAATGTTTAGTCCAAATGTGCAGAATGAACTCTGCTCCATCAAGATCGGTAAAGACCTCACCGAGACCTTTGATGTCAAAAGAGGATTCAGCGCCTTCTTAGCATCATTCCTCGAAAGAATTGTGCAAAACTCACACGCCAAAACCAGAGGCACAATCTTTGAAAAGTCCGTCCAATTACTCGCATATGCTGACGAATGCAGCGTGATGTCAGTAGTGCCTCCGTGGGTATTAGACGAAAGCAGCGAAGATGGGTCTTACGGTCAATGTAAGCAAGACCAAGTATAGTGCTGACAACAAGAAAGGAGATCCAGCAGAACGTCACCGTAGACAGATATCACTTTGAGGTAGTTAGGGACTTTGTCTACCTAGGCTTCGCTATCAATTCAGACAACGACACCAGCGCTGAGATCAAACGAAGAATTAATCTTGCCAATCGCTGCTTCTTTAGGCTAAGAAGGCAATTGACTAGCAAAGCCTTCTCTCCGAACGACTAGAGTGACCCTTTAAAAGACTTTCACTACCCCAGTCCTGCTCTACGACACAGAAGCTGGGATGGACTTTGTCAAAAGTGCATGAGGTAACTCTTGACAAAAGTTCTTCGGGTGCTGTTCGGTCCTGCCTGCATAAAAGCTAAGTGGAGGAAGGCGAACTGTACGACTCAACCAAAACAGTGAAGATTCTTTGACTGAGATGGCTGGATCATGGAAAATCTTCAAATCCATCCCCGAGGGACGGTGACATCGAGACTCAGGTTTTTCTTGTGGAAGGGGACTACAACCAACTCGTGCGTCCGAAACTGGACGCAGCTTGCTTAAGATCGAGCTGGCTGGAGATGCTTATTGGTTGAGGCCCAGGTCCACCCCGCCTTGTCTGGCTTCAAGCGTACAGTTAATTTTGACCTGGGACTCAATGGATGTCTAGTCTTTATTCCGTACATATATTCCGGCATATTTTCTTAATCTTCTGATGCCTACGGCATGAGCATGTCATATCGCCTTCAAAAAACAACGATAGGGGTGAACCTTAAAGGGACAATTTAACGAATAAACATTAATCCCTCCATCGAATCAATGTAGAGCACTGTCACATGAAAAACATAAATACACCAGGTACTTGTCATTGTTTTACACATTTTCAAGTGTCATCATCCCTAAGAGCTGTTTGCTTTGTGTCAACCACATCATAGAAATTTTGTAATTAACACGACTTTGCCTGTGTGTACACTCCTCATACATGTGTAAACGAGAACAGAATTTCAAGGGCCTTGCTCTCGAAAGCGTGTGCTCCACCACACACCCAAGTGACAACCACTTGAGAATTACAATCGAATCAAATTATGAGATGGTTCCTCAGGTGGTTGTATGCTACACATTCCCATGCCCACACATTAAATTAGATACATTTTTATCTTTTGTCATTGTTTCGACGAGTGTGGGGGCCACAGCATTGTTCGGATTCTTGGCAATCGAAAAAGGATGAAATGCACGCGAGCGTAGCAGCATCTCCGACACAACCAGAACGTAAATTGTTCTCAAATTGACCTTTAATGCATTGTCTTGGGTCTTTGCAATAAATCCATCTGCTGAAGTAGTTGTAAATAAGACTGCAAGTCTGCATTTATTTTCTGCCAGACACTGATTAATATTGAATTGTATTTATTATTGTAAGACAATGTGAATTTAATTACCGTATTACACGTGCTAATAATAGGATTCGTGGGGATTATGTGAGCTTTTGTGTTCTTTCTGTGAATTTTCTGAAAATTGTATAACCTTGGCGATGGATTATAAGATTTTTGTACGCAACATATTGTTCAAACAGGGTGGCCTAGGTTAGGAAACGGATCTAGCCTGTCTTCCTTGGAGAAAATCGTTAACCGCATTCTTAAGATCTCTTGTTTTTCTGGAACACCACGCTTGAGCACTAAGACATAGAAACAGGTCCATTGTACTACCAGCAGGGGCAATCCTTTTACTATGTTTTCTTCGTCTTTCTAAGAAAGTCGAGTAAGAGTTTCAGTGACAAGGCGCTTAGGTTACCAGAACTCATCAAATAAGCCGCATATATCTGACACCTGATACGAATAACGGCAGGAAATATTCCGCAGTGTCGTCGCCCTCTCCACAAGCATCACAAACAGTGATGTCACTTCAACCTTACACTTTGAGATGTTTGGCAAAGGCGAAGTATCTCCAAAAAGTTGTCTACAGTCTTTCGGCTAAGAGAGCCGCGGACTTCTTACAGACGTGCGTCGGGAAGAATCTTGAGAGTCATTCCACTCACAATTGTGTTTGCTAGAAACCCACCCATCGAAAGAAGCCCTTATCAAAAATATAGGCAAACCTAACATGGGCTTAGGGCTTGAGACGTTCTCCTCTGAAACCTCAGGCATCACTGTGTCCAGGGACCCAGACAAGGCTTAGCAACCGAATTCAAACTAGACCTGCATTCTCGAAATATTTTGGATTTTGCTAGGCCTCAAGCGCAGCCTGACTGTTGCTACAGATGCAGATACTCTGTCCCCTCCACTTGTTTATCACAAAAATCTCCGCTTGGAAGACAAACGCATATATACCTAGGGGAAAGTGCAGTCTAGTGTTGTTGCTCTCCAAAAAAAACTCCAACACCTGAGCTATCACTGATTTTGAAGTACCTAATCTGTAAAAATTCAGTTAAATTCCTTACCTGGCTCAGAATATGGCGAAAGCCAAACCTGTGTACAAGGAAAGTCGACCGTAAATCTACACTTACGTACGTATACTTACTTACTTATGAGGTGCTACAGTTCAGGGTGAACCTGGACAAGCCAGTTAGCCCGATCCTAACTTAATCGTCTCCAGTTACGCACTCCAAGTTGATTGGTCTACTTCTACTTTTGCGGGCCACCTTAGGTGAGGTCTTCCTCTACAGCGTTGTGCCTCCGGATTGGATTCGAAGGATTGGACTCTTATGGCCGGTGCGTTAGTGTCCTTGCTCTCTTCATGTCCTAACCACCTTAAACGACCGATTCGTAGTTCTTTTACCAGTTTGATGGCGCTGTACAGCTTGTATAATTCGTCGTTGAATCTCCTCCTCCGGAGCCTGTCAACGAAAACAGGACCGAAATGTCTTACTAAGAATGAATCTACACAGTAGTCAAAATTATTCAGAAAGCGATAGTCGTTGATCGCATTCTTGCT
The DNA here is from genome assembly GCA_951813785.1 of Criorhina ranunculi. Classification (NCBI taxonomy): domain Eukaryota; kingdom Metazoa; phylum Arthropoda; class Insecta; order Diptera; family Syrphidae; genus Criorhina; species Criorhina ranunculi. The sequence continues at coordinate 33,041,921 of OX638383.1, read as the reverse complement.
GAATTTTTCCAAACAGGACTTTAATTCATAAGAATAACTTTGATCCATTCGTCATGCGATCTGACAGAGTTAGAACCTTTTTTAAAGACTTATGTGTCATCAATAGTCGAAAACGCCCAACTCATACCCTTGTTTATCAATCGTCCTTTTAATTCCATGAAAGTTCTAGAGCACTGATAAGGTTGTATTCTCACGGCAACTTTACTGATTAACTAACTTAGATCCCACTCTCTCCAACTAGCTCTTGCCTTAGCTAACTGCCTTCAAATTAGTTGGTGGCCCGTTTGTATATTTGTATGCTCAAGGTATTTCTCTACTGTTTTGCCACCCTTGGTTAGATAAGATCATATAGATAGATAGAAAAATGAGTTAGAACTTAGTCACTTATTACTGAGGCCGCTTTTAGGCCTTTTGTGATGTCCTCGTCTTAAGGGCTCCTCCATGAAGCTAAATTGAATGACGAACTCGGTGATGTCTTTGGGTAGGCTTTGAAGTAATAATTGCTCAGAAAACGATGACGTGTTCTTACGAGGCAGTTACAGTGGCACAATGTGTGTTCTGTTGATTTTTCGTCTTCGATGCATATCCTACATTTAAAATCCTTGTGCTATTCCTATAGTCATGGGCTATTTTTTAACCTGAGAGTGTCCGGTTAAAATGCCTGTTACCCCTCCAGATTACATTCGAAAACTCTGCCATGGGATCTTTAGTGTTCATTTGTTCTACATGTCCAAGTCAACTAAGACGACCAGAATTAACTTTCTTTCAACTAACACAATGTCGCTGTATCGTAAAGTTTCTTCTCTTTCAAAGCTCATCAATGCTAACGAAACCGTATATTGAACGTAACGAGCAAGGACATCTTCATTCACATTCAAAAGAGTTCATGCTTCAGCACCTTAGAGTAGGACTGGGATGAGGTCTTATGTAGAGTCTTCCAAGTTCTTTTGGGCCGGTTCTACAATTCAGTTTCTTTGAGCTTCGTTTGATTTATGATAAGATGTTATGCACGCAAATTGAAGGGGACCTCAACTAACTTAGCGTGCGAAACTGGAGGCAGCTAGCTAAAGATCGAGCTGGTTGGAGACGCTTGTTGGTTGAGGCCCAGGTCCTCCGCGGACTGTAGCGTCACCTTAAGTAAGTAAGAAAGTCGTTGTTATAAATGAAAGCAGAGCCAAAGTTGTCCAAGAGCTCTACTAGCTCGAGGTTATAGTTGTCCATTGTGACGTTCTGTCCGATTTTCTGATTTTGAATTTCCCCACCGTTCACAGTTAAACTCAATTAGGCTGCTTCTGTTCAACACTACTGTCATTCACTGAGTTCGACAGGGATGTCGAAACAATAAACTAGTGGTCGCCTTGCGTTGGGTTAGTTGTTAGTACGTTGGACACAGGTTTGAGCCTCAAATCAACTGAACGCCGCACCACCTCTTTGCAGGTATGACAAACCTGCATTAGCATAATCCGTCTATCCGCCGTTCGGAGTCGGCAATAAAACTGCAGGTCTCTTCCATTTGTGCGAAAAATATTGTATAATACGCATAACATGAGTGGTTGCGAAGAGGTAAGTCCTGGCTCTCTATGAGCTGTCGCGCCAAATGTTTGAATTTTTTTATTTTTTTGTCGACGCTAGACACGGCTCTCTATAGCTCGTCGTCCCTAAAAAAAACGCTCTAAAGCGATGAGGAAATAGTGGGTATTTGATATGAACTCCAGGATCTGCGGAAGTGTCAATATTGGTCGATATTGGACTTTCCTTATCCAAAACCACACTTATAAAGGTCAATCGACGAAAGGCTTCAGGCATTCACACAATATGCTGTTGAAGGACTCTTATTTTTCGTCTAAGCAAAATCGTCTCCTTTACTTTCAATAACTAGGCTAGTAAGCCTTCAAGTCCAGGTCTTCTAGGCTTTAGCTGGGAAACTTCTTTAACTTCTTCGAAAGATTTAGCTTTCATCGTTTAGATTGAATGGTCTGATTTGTGTCCAATTTGACTTCGTTAAAGGTCTTAATTGCACAAGATAATGTACGTTTAGAGCTTACTCTGATAGGTCTCAGTCTTTTCTATTTTTGTAAGTGGAATCAGAGCTCCAAGGCAAAACTACTTGAAGGCCACGTTGTGATCAATGATCCTTGGCAATAATGTGAACCAAAAAGGGCCTTTTTTGAAGTGGTTCTTGACAGGAAGCTAAACTGAAGCCTCAACATTAAAGAGAGAGTAGAGCAAGCAATGATAGCCTTCCCCGCATGTAACAGGATATTCAGTAAAACCTGGGGTCCCAGCCCTAAAATCATCATCATGTGGCCTTACACGGCAGTAGTTAGACCAGTCCTGACTAACGGTAACCTGGTGTGGTGGCAGGCAATGTGCAAAACCACTAACCTTGAGTTATTTACCAAGCTTAAAAGGATAGCCTGCATCAGCACCGCTGGAGCATTGAGAACCAATCAGGACTTGAGACAATATTCAACCTACTCCCGTTTGATTTGCTTGTGCAAGAATCAGCAGCAAATATGTCCCTTCGCATAAGCCAAACTGAAAACTGGGAACTCAGTCTGACAGGGCTTGTACAGATCCTACGCAAATTTGTGAGCAGAACTGTATGCACAAACTACATGACGCCTTACTTAGACTTTGACCATAGGGCATAGAGGTAAAAACGAATCTTGTAAGTCGATGTGGCGAAGAGCTAAGGGTTCTTGGTAGGCAGCACAATGTAAGACTCTGCTGGGTCCCCGTCTACAAAGGGGTGCTGGGAAATGAGACAGATGATGAGCTGGCAAGGAAAGGATTCTGATTAGACCCCGATCAAGCCGATACCACCGCTGAAGTCGCACCCTGTAACAGGAAATTGGGAGCAAAATTCAAAAGACTGCAAATGACAGATGTGTCATAACTAGAAAACTGAAAGAATCCTGCAAATGTATAAAAAATCCTTTTCTGCTCTAAAATCTATCATCACCGGGTCTAACATGCTGAACTACAACACGAGAAGACTGTGATTGAACACAGATGATCTATGCAGGGGATGTGGCGACGAAGAATTAGATGAGGATACTCCACACTTTCTTTGCCACTGTCCAGCACGATACTAAGTAAGATTTAAAACCCTAGGAAGACACTTCTAGAAGAACTGTCTGATAAGTCTGTGGTCGACATACACAGATTCATCAGCGCCTGGGACTGGCTCGATATAACTTACTTATGGTGGCTTATAGTTCCTAGTAAGGAGGGCTGCAATGGGTCTTCATTATAATGGGTCTTCAGTGACCTAAGTGTGGCGGGGAGAGGACTTCCTTTCCCTGTCAATCTTATTACTTACTCTTCTCGTAGTGATTGTCACAGATGCATCCATGTCATTTCACGATCTTTAAGGATCCCATCTGTCAAGGGTTTCATCTTTTCCTCGACATTTCATAGCTTTATCCTTTTGATTGTCAAAAGTACTATTTCCCTGTGAGGGTAAGTCTTTATTCTTTCTCATGTCAGATCTGCGTTCCTTGTACACAAAAAGGGTTCCACCTTCCAGTTGATGTCTTAAAATAGTTGAGCAAAAATTGTCATCCTGAAGCATGAAATGAAATCCGATAAAATTGTCTTGTACCGCGCAAGAAGGAGTAACCAATTTGAATGCTAATTTATGAAAGTACATCCCCCTGTAATAAGACTGCACAATATTATCCTTATCAATGCAAATTCGTATCCTCAAGGACGAATAAATACCAAAAAAAAAAAGTGAGTGTTCTCCTTTTTCATTTTGCTACATAAACAAGTTGTAAATAATTCGTGGTCTTATTTTAAGTGTCCCTTTCGACTTTCTCTAAATAAAGTAATTTCCATGGATTTTGTATATAAAAAGGATTTTTTTGTACCTCCTTTTGTTGCGATATATACATTCGTTTAAATAAATAAAATATTTATAAAGCCTTAAGCAGTTCTACAACTTTCCCTTTGGAGAGGAACACAAAACTAATCACGCAATATTCGTATACAAAAGTCAAAGTTACATCGAGTCACAGGTTCATTTTAAATAAATTTTCGAGAAAGTTTTCCCTTATATAATCCTTGTGTGTATAGGTGATTCAAATTGTATGTAATTAAATTGAAAGTTACCATGTGTATACAGGTATGTGCTACTAATAGTTTCTAAATTAGTTTTCATATCATAGTATGGAAGTAAAAATGACAAAATTCGTAGGTAAGAACATTAGGGATCGTGAGGTTTTTTAAGCTAAGGGGTCTTTCATTAAACGCCTTCTATCTTTAAATTTAAATAAAACAAAGTGTGTGTTGGATATCATCGAAATTTTTCATTCGTTTGAAAGGCCTATCAATGCCATTATGTATGGAATCTAACATCGTTCAAATGTCCGCCGCAGCTTCTCTGTGTGGCGCGCATCCGAAATGTCCAATTTCCATGACTCTGGCGCATAAATCAGGCTGAATTTGACTAATGGCATGGATTATGTTGGCCTTGAGGGCCGCAGTGGTTTGTAACTTTTTCGCATGGAACTGCGACCCCACAAGAAAAAGTCTAACGGGGTCAAATCGCACGGTGGCCAGTTCAAATCACCTCCACTTGAGATGACCATGCCCTCGATTCGCTCGTGCACAAATTCCAATGTAGCGTGAGCTGTGTGGCACGTAACGCCGTCCTGTTGAAACCACATATCGTTGGTGTCCATATCATCCAATTCAGGCCAAGAAGTTGGTAATCATCGACCTATTGCGCTCGCCGACCACACCAAACAGAAACTTTTTCGGGATGCATTGGACGCTCTTGGATCTCATCTGGATTGGTATCGTCCCAAATTCGATAATTTCGTTTGTTTCCAACTGCTCCAGAGCCCATTCAGCGAACACACGTCGTTGTCTAAGGTCGTTTTCCTTCAGCTCCTGGGTCAGTTGAATTTTGTACGGGTACAGGCCCAAGTCGCCAAATTGTGGTCTGCGAAAGGCCGAGTTCTTGTGAGCGACGCGAAATCGACTGCAAAACAGACTGAATAAATGACAGCCAATTTGACGGATGTAGCTTCAACAATATGGCCGCTATCAACTGTCAAAGTTTGGAAGACCCTTTACAAAAAGTTTATAGTCAGAGATAAAAACTTTTATGGGTTGTGTTTTGTTTATGTCAAAAGATATGCAAGAAGATCCGTCATATCTACTAAAGCAATCGACAAAAAGGCAATACCAATTAGGTGCAGACAAGCAAGTCTATCCCAAAGCTACTATTACACGGCCATTATTTTCTGTCATTGCAATGACGTTGTGACGTCACGAAAAAGGGGCACCATTCACACATCGGATTGCCATTGGACATTTGCGAAAAAATGGCAATCACACGGCAATGGCATAACGTAATTTTTGTCACAAAATTGAATGGCAAACGTTGCGTGGCATTTAAGTTTTTTCCTCGCGGTGCCATTGCAATGCCACGCGAAAAAATGGCTATCACACGGCAATGGCATACCTCAAGGCAATGGCAAATGGCAATATTTGAATATTCACAATTTCATGGCACTTTTCTCTTTTGCGATCACACGGCAATGACGGCTATTGCCATTTTGTGTATTTTTCTTGCGTGTTGTGCATGTGTGATTTTCGCTTCGTCTATTAATCAAACAAAATGTTGAGAAAATATGATGCAGAGATGGCGATGTTGGCATTATATGTGTTGGAGAGTAGCGACGACGACGACCTTGTCAACGAGCCAAAGCGACGAAAGCGCAGTGTTTGGCAGAAGAAATGGTTGAGCCGTCGCGAAAAGCACGGTTTTTGTGCAAAATTGCTGATAGAATTGCGTGAAGAAGAGCCCGATTTATACCGCAATGTCGTTCGCATGTCCAACGATCAATTTGATTATTTGCTAGCTTTGGTCAAGCCGTACATTGCAAAATCGGACACAAACATGCGAGCGAGCATTCCAGCGGAAGCAAGGCTGGCGCTCACGCTACGCTACCTGGCAACTGGCGAAAATTTTAATTCGCTGCGGTACCTTTTCCACATTTCGCAGCCCTCAATTTCGTGCATCATCCCAGAAGTTCTCGACGCTATTTACAAGGTTCTTGTCGCAGACGTTGCGCCACTCAAAAATTCGTCAACCATCATGTTGCGCCGAACGAAAAACAAAAGACGAACAAAAAACCACGAAACAAAACAACGCAACGGTATTATATGCTCAAAACACACGGTACAAGCAAATAAAAAATGAAGCGAAATAAATAAATTAAAGCTGATCGCTCGAATGAAAACAAAATATACAAAAAACCGACAGAAAAATAAAGAATTGCGTTTCGTCTGCTATTACTCCCTTCACCGATCCCTCATCGCACTCATGAAGTGGAAACAAAAATTCTATCGGGAAAAGAGGCGATCAACACACAATCCGAAAAAAAGGAAAAAACCAACCCTTAAGCGATGCCAACACATAAAATGCAAAGCCTACTATTCAACATTGCCGTCGAAAAGTGGCATGTCATGAATTCGCGTCAAGCTACTTTTGGATCGACGCCATTTAAGTAGCCCGGCAGAAAAAAAGTTCCCAGATGCCATTGCAGAGTTATTACACGGCCATTATTTACTGCCACTAAAATGGCAAGAAATTCGACTGTAATTTGCGATGTCATTGCAATGACAGTGCAAGTGGCGTCACAAAAGTGGCAATCAGACGGGACACCATTTAAATGGCTGCTTTGTGACGCAGTTTTGACGTCACACTGCCATTGCAATGGTAGAGAATAATGGCCGTGTAATGGTAGCTTAAAGGAAGTGCTTGTACTAAAAGTACAAGGTGGCGCGCAAAAGTCAATTTTACTTTGACATTTGTGAAATAAACAGAAAGGGTAGAGGTGGCGGCTCGTCAAAAGAACCCAAGTATCACTAAGTGTGTCTTTTTGTTACCACGACTCGTGTGACCTGGTTGATGATGTGTGTTGATGTGTGTGGACAGTCGGTGTCTAGAATCAACCTGTGGAATTAAGAAAGAAGATGAGATCCCTTATCCTTTTACCTGAGATGTCCTTTAGGTCGTCGAAGAATGGTTGGTTTAATGCACGCAGTCTGGCTCTTGCTAGCGCCGGACATTTGCAGAGGAAGTGGGAGAGAGTTTCTTTCTCATTTTCATTGCCGCAACTGCGGCAGTGAGGGTTGTAAGGGATACCTAATTTGGTTGCATGGACTCCAATTGGCCAATGCCCCGTGACTATAGCCGTGATTCTGGCGATGTTTGAACGAGTTCTGGTAATTAGGTCTTTTGTTCTGCTTTTATCGTAGGTCGGCCATATCTTTCTTGATACGTCACAGTTGGATAACCCCGGTTTGCCTTCTGTAGGAAGTGTGAGTGAATTTGTGCTTTAACCGGTCCTAGTAAACAAATATAAAATACACGTCAATAAGACATGAATCGCTATACTCCTAAAGAACGCGGAATAATTGTTTCGATTTTTTTTCGGAATAATTCATCGGTGGTGTTGGCACAGCGTGAATTTCGGCGCAGATTTCCCGGTCGTCCGACACCAACTGGGCAAACACTATGATGTTTAGCCGCTCGCTTAGAAAAGTATGTGACAACACGAGATGATGTCAGGTCTGGCCGGCCTCGCAGCAGGCGTTCTGCTGAGAATATCGCAGCTGTGACTGAAGATGTCGCAGATGACCCCGGTGTATTGACCAGACGACGTGTCACGCAATTGTGCATCAATCGGTGGGATTTACAGAGAATTTTAGTGAAAGACTGTAAGATGTTCCCTTACAAAGTGCAGATAATTAGGTTGTTGCCGAAGGGTTTTAGATGGTCACACAGTATGGCGATGTTCAGAAGACCGATGCCTCTATAGTTGGCTCAGTTGAGAGAGTCTGGTTTTTTGTGCGGTGTTACCAGCAATTAAAGAAATTTCCTTTTGATTTTAAGCTCACAGACGTTTTTTGCTTTCTGCCTTGACCTTGTGCCATTTTGTCTGCTTTCGAGCTGCAATAACAATTATTTTCAAGAACAAACGGTTGGGTAAAGTGCCAACCACATTTATAAAATAAAGAAATGGCCAAGTCAACTTCGTCCTTACTAAAAAGAAATCCCTTGTATTAAAAGCCAGCGTTAATGAAAGGTCATTGTCACAAGCAAAAAAAAAAAAAAAAACAACAACAATACTCCATAGTCCATACAGCTCTCCCATTTTTGTTTTCTCTTAATTTAAAGGGCAGTTCATATTACGAACAATATCCGGCGGATATTGCTTTGAAGATAAGCATTGCACATACAAAATTATACCGGCGTTCAGATATACAAAGCCTAAATTGTCTCCTCTTCCTCTCTCTCTCTCTCTCTCTCTCTCTTCTTAAGCTGCTGTAAGAAATTTATTTGAAATCATTTCGTAAGGCAATGAACTCCAACTCCATTTCATACATATATGTATGTACATCCTGAATCCTGATGTCTGTCTGTAGGGATATAAAAAAAAAATTGCCTAATTTCCTTTTTTTATTTTCTCTCATACATATGTACATTGTGAGAGGCAATGCACACAATGGATTTTTATTTTTCTTTTTGAGAGGTTATGTATAGTGTAGAACCGTAAAAAGTTTCGTTCGAATTCAGGCGAAATACAACCTTAAGCTTACGTTTACGGCTTTTGAATTGAAGAAAAAGTGATTCCTCACCTTCAGAGACCTTGAGAGAGAAGGCATTGAAGCAGATAACTATCCTGATTGTCATGTCCATTATATTCCAGTCGCCAAATCCATAAGTTTTTAAAGATTAACCTTAGAGTTGACGGTTGATTTAAACTTGCCAGGCTGCGATAAGATCTCTTGTATTTAACATAATAAGACTTTCGTGTGTCTTTGAACGAGATCGTTATCCAGAAGAACGTCACACTCTGTTGAGTCCCAGGTCCCAGGTTCCACAACGATATTGCAGGGAACTATGTGACTGGCAAACAAGCGAGACAAAGTTCAGGAATGGGATTCCACTTCCTCTGGAAATGCCCAAGCCTTAGTAGAAACAGGAAGAAAACCCTCGGAGAACATTTCTTCAATGATCTGAGCGAATTGTCAATTAAGCCACCGAGAACCATGTTACAATTCCTTCGAAACTCGGGATGGTTCAGAGAGGCCAATTGATAATATAACCTGTGTTTGTTTATTTAAGTTACCCCACACAACACCGGAAAAGGAACACAACTTGGCGTACGAATCAAGAGGCAGCTAGTTAAGAATCGATTTGGTTGGAGACGCTTGTTACCCATGTCCACCCCGGACTGTAAGCATATATGTTGGCAATCGCATGTTTTTATTGCTTCCAGTTGGTACTGTTGAAATCGTGTATTTAAGAGCCTCCTCTCCACCTCCTCCTACCACTCTTACTGTGTCTATCATTTAACTTGTCGAAGCGCAGATGTGCCAGCGCCGATACCAGCACCCGAGCCTGTCAAAGCCCGCACCAACACCGGCATCAGGGTACCCTTAAAAGCAACCGCGAGAGGTAGCTCAGGAGCACCTACCCCTCGGCCAGACACCAGGCAAGGACCTTCGGTACGTGTTAGGTCAACGAACCACTCGCACGCGACCGGCGACATCTGACGAAGGGGCAACAACAAGTTTCACCGAGATCAGAGGATCTTACATGAGCGTCCTAAAGATGCTGCAGGGAAATCTGCACCATGCTAAAGGTGCCTCGAACACTTTAATCTTGCGATTCTATCACGAAAGAATCACTTTTGGCCTCATCGAAGAACCGTGGGTGGTCGCAGGCAAAATTATGGGCCTTCGGGACAGATCACGTGAGTTGATTTATGCCCCCGGGGAGCCAGCTCAGTCGAAACATAAGTTTTCTTCCCATTCCAGAATTCACAAGCCGAGTCCTAGTGGCAGTCATCCTGGAAGTTCCAATTGAAGGTGAAGTAAAAGAGACTCACGCATATGGCACTGCGACCTAAAAGATCTACAGCGCCTGGAGCCAATTAGACAAGAAGATCCTCGATCTTCCTAATGAAGTGGAGGATATCTCCAGTTGAGGCATTATACGAATGTCCTCCGGTGTTAGGAATTCCTTGTGGAGAAAGCGTTTCCTGACTCTGCACACAGCCACTCACATAGTATGTGTTTCGCTAATTCGTCTTCCCGTAAGCAGAATCGGCATTCAGATTCCTGAACTATATTTAGTTTTGCTGCAGCGACCGGTGACGAAGCCAGCAAGCCTTCTAATATCGTCCCTTTTGTGGTTGAGAATATTTCTTGTAGTTATGTTCAGTGGTCGGATAGCTCTTTTAGCCTGTCTGAGTCCCAAGACGTTGTTCCAGTAGGATAAGAAGTTCCGTTTTTCCTAGCTGCTCAGACTCTTACTGCGTCTTTCATTGAGCTTGTCTTCCTTAAACCGCATTGCTATTCCGAGAGTCCTCCCGCAGAGAGTATGGTCCAAAACTTTTCCAGCTTGCACAGTGGTCAATATAATGAAGTCTTCTTTGGTGTATTATAGTTCCCCCTGGAAAGAAGGACTATTCGTTGTCACTTCCATAGAATCGGGAAGATTCCCTCCTTAAACATGTCGACAAAGATATGTATCTACATTCATTTGTATGCATGTGCCAATGCCAACGACAGATAACGGAGTTGTTTTGCTTAATTTCCATTAAGTACTCAATTTATAGAATAAGATCTGTTCGCAGCACACTTCAATAAACACAATTCACTCAATTATCAAATAATCCGATTACCCTCAAGACTGTATTCAATTTACTTAGAAGCGGAACTTGTACAAAGTGCCTTTTGCACTGCATAGGCAGTGTATAAGCAGACACCTTGAGCGCGCTCCTTCTTACCATCTCTCATTACTTTCCCCAACTATTTGGATCATAACAATTTCATTTCCTGTTTTGCAAAATGGACATCAAAGGAAGTGCACATCATCTCTGATATTCATGTCTGGCATACACCCCCTAAATAACTACACACACACACACACACATATAATACTGGTAAAGCTTTGCATTCTTTACCCAGAGTCCTGTCAAAGTTCCAGCAAATGGAGAAGAAAAAAAAAGCCAATCCCCTCAAGCCAGGATGTCATTATCCAAAGTGTAGCTATACACTACAACCGTGGAGAATATAAAATTCTTGTGACCTTACAAAACGGGAGCCGGGCTAATATTTACATATGTCAGGGAACATTAGCGTAGCAGTTGTGGTCGACGCCCACCTACTTTGGAGAGTTTGTTTTCCTTTTTTTTTGTTTTTTTTTTTTTTGTTTTTCTGTCTTACACGGGCGACAGCGCTATCGAATTGTTTTAGATTGAGGGGGGGCGGGTGTTGTAAATAATTTGAAATTGTTTTGCAAATAACTTTCCAACGAATGACTGTTTTATTAGCCGTTTCATTTTCATCAAATTACGAATGACAGTGGATGTGGAAGTGGAAGTTACAGGGTGGTCGAGAAGTTTTACATCATAAAAGGGACCAATTTTGAAAACTTGTAAATGTCAGTGCTAACTGCATTCGAACTTTGAAAAAGGGTGATCAAAATGAGAGTCAGACCGTTTGATAGTCTTTATCTGGAGGGCAACCAATTAATACAACAACAGCAACCGCTAGATATCTTTTTACAATAATCAGCGGCCATTAGTGCTTTAAGAATAAGCCAATCCGACGGCTGGAAGTCAATTACAGTGGGTCACACCACGATCCTCCAGAAATATCTAGGTAATGCGCTAACCACTGACTACACAACGCCATATCTAGACTTCAAAAGACCATTTTTAAGCGCCTCTCCAAGCAGGAAAAGCGGTCAAACGCCCAATACGCAATCAATAGCCGTCTACACCGACCGACAAATCTAAATTAGACATTGGAATTGGTGCAGGAATCTTCTCCGAACCACAGCAATGTTTTCCAAGTGGAGGTCTTAGCAGTGACAACAGTCGCCCGTGAGACTGCGACGAAGGCAATTCCATTGACAGCCAGGCAGCAATAAAAGTTGTTTCTGCTATGGAAATCAAATCGAAGCTTGTGAGGTGCTGTTGAGAGGAGCTCAGGGTTCTTGGAACACAGCACAAGGTTACGCTCTGCTGGATCCCTGGGCTTGAGGGCATACGAAGGAATGAGAATGCTGACGAATTGGCTAAAGAGGGCTCGGCACTAAGTCAAGCCGACCTCGCGGTGAATATCCCGCCTTGCTCATTGAAGCTCGAAGCAGAGAACGAAGCTCAAAGAAAGGTAAATAACATACATGGTCCTCACTAGACATTTGTGTCATCAAAAAGATGTTATGGGCCTAACCTAACCTAGTTAGTACAACTCCCGGACCGAAAAGAAGTTTAAACAGCAATTACAAAGTTAAAATCTTATAAGGCCGCAAGCCAGGAAGGCCTAGGTTAGGTAAGGTTAGGTAGGAGGGTTGACGGGGAAGGAAATCCTTTTCCCGTCACACTTAGGTCAATATAGACTCATTGTGATGCCCTAGGGGTTGCAGCCCCCTAACTAGGAACAATAAGCCTTAGCTCTATTAAGCCAGCCCGCAGCGCTGATGAATCTGTGTATGCCTAACATCGACTTGCTGGACAGTTCTTACTCCCAATTTCTTGTTTTAGGCTACAGGGTGGGATTTTGGCGGTGGTATCTGTTTGATCGGGGTTTAATGAGGATCCTTTCCTTGCCAGCTCATCAGCTGTCTCGATTCCAGGCACTCCTCTGTGGCCGGGGACCCAGCAGAGTCTTACATTGTGCTGTCTGCCAAGAACCCGTAGTTCTTCGCGACAGCGACTTACAAGCTTCGATTTTACTTCTATGGCAGAAATCGCTCTTATTGCCGCCTGGCTGTCGATGAAAAAGGTAACTCATCCCGTGGTAGTGCCTTCATTGCAACCTGTTGGGCAGCTGTTGTCACTGCCAGGACCTCCGCTTGGAAGACACTGCTATGGTCTGAGAGTCTGATCGATCCAGACAGTCCGAGAGTCTCGGAAAAGAATCCAGCGCCCACGCATATGTCCATTTTGGATCCATTCGTATAGGCGGAGGTTGTTGTGCCGTTATTTTTTACCTGATTAGCCTGCCATTCATCTCTGCTGGGAAGGCAGGTTGAGAAGGGTCTATCATAGTCTAAATAATACAACTGTAGTCTGTGCACACTGTACTGCCAGGATCTGTGCATACCCTGTCTGACTGCGTTCCCAGATTCCAGTTTGACTTATTAGATGGACGCTTTTTGTCAGGACGTCCTAAGGTCTGAGCCGCTCAAGGTTTACAGGAGTCGACCTGGTAGAGTACATGCACGAACTCATCTTTTTTTGTAAGGAAGGTGAAAAACATCGAAAGCTTGAGTGGACTTCAACCCAAACTTAAACCACCTCTGCGTCAAACCCCTGCTCCCCCATGGTACCACATTTCATCCTGGGGGGGTTTTCAGCTGTAGCTGCCTCCTTTTGTCGACAGATTAGTGTGTTTCTAGGTTTTTAAATGTTTGTGCATTGCACGAAGGGTCTGTATACGTGTTTGTATGCGTACGTATAACATTATTATTTGTCCTTTGTAGCCTGTGCTACTTCTTTCTATACGTCTTTGGCGTAGGACATCACTGTAATCCACTTATTTTCCAAATGTAGCATGGAGTTGGAATCCCTCAAGTGTTGGTGTTTCCAGTACTATTCGCAGTACTTCTCGTGCATGAACTCTTCTGCAAGACGGATGCCTGGCCGATGATTTGAGCCTTAGTAGCATCTGCCTAATCTATAAGAAAAAAAGATGGTCGCTTGAATTGCGTCAATTATAGAGGCCTAGGTGCTACGCCTAGCACACAGTCCCTAGTTAGCTCAAAGTTGTATCCATCCAGAATGATGTTCTATCTACAACGTTGGTGTTTAGTGTCCTTTATGTTGACAGCATGTACTTTGTTTTGCCTTCGTTGACCATTTAACCAATACTCACGACGGCTCTTGCAAATACCGTACTCGAAAGAGCAAAGATCCATGTGCATATGCATCAACGGAGCGGTGCACAAAGAACCACTTCACTTGCGCCATTAGATGTAAGCACATAGCCACCAGCGTACCCACTGAGGATCATAGTCCGGCTTATTTCTGCACAAACGCTTTCAAAACTGAAACAGTTGTGGAAGGGGTTTATTATCCACCCTCCAGATCATTCGCTTCGAGTGAAAAATTCTTGGTAAGATATTTGAGCGTTGACAGGCTCTGGAGGAAGAGATTGAACGACGAATTATACGAGCTATACCCAGACATCAAACTGGTCACAAAAACTACGAATTGGTCATTTAAGGTGGCTAGGGCAGGTAGAGACACCAACACCCCGGCTCGAAGAGTCTTCGAATCCAATCCGGAGAGACAACGCAGTAGAGGAAGACCTCATCTAAGGTGGAACGCACAATTAGAAAGGGACCTCAACTAACTTGGAGTGCGTAACTGGACCGGGCTAACTGGAGAGGCTTGTTCGTTGAGGCCGAGGTTCACCTCGAACTGTAACGCCACCGAAGTAAGTAAGTACGGTGCGAACTATTGTTGATCAAAAAATCGGTGTTCTCGCCGTACACTGTCTTATTCGTTCACGTGCTTAAAGGCTTTGCCTCTCAGAAACTGCAGGGTTGAGGAGGAGGAGGAAACAATCATCCACTTTCTTTTTACCTTCTCAGCATTTTTCAAAAGAAGACTACTCCATCTGGAAGCTCTTTTTCCTCGACATCAGTAGCGTCCTTCGCCCTGTTAGTAGCTCCGATTGGTTCAATTAGCCTGCAACTAGGTAGAAAAGTGACAGATCCTGGTCTAAGCCAGGGTTCCATGTACCATGGGTTTATTTGAATGTGAAGTTGACTTAGCGTGAAGGGCTTAAGAACTCTTGATTCGTGAGCTTAAAAGTCGTGAATTTTTCTTCAATCTATCCAATCCAATGGCACAATCGAAAGTTATACATTCTAATTAAAGAGTTCCTACGCGAAATAATTTAATTGAAATTATTTGCTTTACAACTTTGCCAAGCACATGCCATTTACAATCCCCCAATTGGAATGCCATTACAACAATCATAAACGAAATTGTTACACGAACTTTAAGCACGTATCTGCTATATATACCGTTACATTCCTCCCACAGACTTGACGAAGTTGAGTATATCTACTCAACGAAACATTTTGATTTTATGGCATCCTAACTGAAGATGAATCCTTGGAAACGCACATTTTTATCCAAATAAACTGGAAACTTTAGGGAAATTATCACGAAAACTTCAAAACACCAAAAGTGTGAGAGAGATTTTTATCTACAAGATATATTTTCATTTCGTGTTTTGGATTTGGATGCCGGTATGCCCTTGAAAAGTGGCAGTCAAACTTTGAATAATTTAATTTAGTTACCAAACAAGGTATCCATCCTACCCTTGGGGTTGTCGCTGGGATAACACTGTTAATTAAGGCGTAGCCAATATTTCATCCTTAGTCCATTTAAGGTTGAGACTGATGATAATCGGCGCCAGATTCATGTCCATCAACGGATTCATTTTTGAGTGAAGAATTTTCCGCTTCAGTAAGAATAAACCGAATACGTATCTTTCGATTTAATTTTAAATTTTATGCAGATTTTGGCTATGAATTTCAAATGAAATCATCAAGTCAATGGGGGTGGGCTTGACTGAATGAATGAATGAATGACTGGTTGAGTGACTGATTTGATTGAAAGCTTAAGTGTTGGTCTTTGCGGTAGAAGTAGATAAATTTTTGGCTTTCATTTACAATTCTGGAAAACACTTAACAAGGTTTTTTATTTTTTATTTATTTTTTCTGACTGATAAGTACACTCTGCGACGATGATTTTAGATCACTGGGATTTTTGTGATGATTTTTGAACAAAAAATATAAGGGGACTTCAAATTGAGTTTAACTGGCTTCAACAAGTGCAGAGATATGTGCATAGATGGAGTCTTCAACTAAATGCTACAATTGGGCCATAAGTTGTGGACTGAAATGAAGCTATTTATCCCCAACAACGCATTGACCACGGCTTAACAATCATCTTCTTTTGCCTTTCTCCAGTGCTAGGTACCTAGGCATCATCCGAGACCCTAAGCTTAACATGATCTACAGAAACCATGTATCATCTTCGACTCGTGCAGCAAAACTTTTGTTAGGGACTCAGTTCGTCCTACCCTCACCTATTCGTCGCTCATATAGGTAGTTCTCTGTCTTAAATAAAGCTCGCACTATCACAAAACCAAGCAGAGTCTACAGAATAGCTAAAGTAGGAAGCAGAGCTGATGTACTGAGCCTGAGGGAAGCACTTTACGTTGTTCTAAACATCCTGTCCCTTATCTGTATATCAACTACATTGCATCGTGAAGTGCAATAAAAGATTCACAGAATGTTGGTTTTAGTCATCAAACCCCTAAGGCTTTTGACATGCTTTTGACTTCCATAACACTGTTCAAGTCCAATTCCGGACCAAGATGGAATAGAAAACCACGACCTAATATCAATTTACACAGACAAGTCTTAGATGGGGTAGAATCGGGTGTCTTCTCAGAGGAATTAAACGTTCGCCTTCCGGACTCTTTTTGTATATTCCAGGAGGCTTGTAGGATACTCAGTCTCAATCCTATAACCAAGAACAATTTTCGTTGATAACCAGGTTGTTCTCAAAGACTTCACAGACCATACCCTCTAAACTAGTAGGATAACGCGAGGAAGAAAATACCTATTGGTCCTCGACCGTAGTAGCATAGTGGTGAAGAAGCGACTCAATGAGTTGTGAGACGTGGTTTACGCGCTCTTCGACCATCAAGTTCCTTCAACCCCGGACGCGGCATAGGGCGGCAACAAATATCCTCAATCATTCCCGATCTGCAGTTAGACACGTTTTCGATGTGACTTATGAAGGTTCAGGTCTTCCAGCACTTTCTCTCAAAGGTTATAATGCCAATCAATGATTCCAGAGTTCTTCTTTCAGCTTCCGATCTACTGTAGGCGAAGAACGTCTGGTTTGTGTCGTCCACTTGAGAGTCACTGTACTGGCAAGCTGTACTACTTATTTTGCCCATCTAGTGGAGGTTAGAAACTGGGTGACGTAATAGTGTACCTCACCGTGTTTCCGTCCCTTCCATTCAGCAACGTTTGGTATTAGACTCACGGGCAATCGCCTTCTGCTTTCTGAGCTCAATCTCTCTTGCCACTGCTGTTTAGTGAGCTCTTTTCTCTCCTCTATAGTCGCATCTACTCTAATTTCGGTCTTTTTGTCGTAGACGTACTTTCCCTCTGCCGCCAGGAGGCCGGTAGGGGTCACACCCACAATTACGAGGTTGGCTGGTTCTGAGACCGTTCAGTATGAACTTGCGACTCTAAGGTCCATTTGCTTCGTGTATTTGTCTTGTTGTAGTGCATCCATACAGGAGAATGGAGTGACAATTTGTCATAAAAAACGTCTTCGTTTGCTGGCTGTGGGACCACCTACGTTTGCTATTGATCTGCTCACTGACATTGTGACCTTCGCAGCTCGTTCACATGCGGAGCTTATCTTTTGGTGCTTCCGTGTTGGTTATCACCTCAGACCCAACTTGAAAGTCGACGATAGTCGGAGTCCTCTTCCTAGTCAGAAGGACTATCTCCGTCTTTTCTATGGCCAAACCATGTTCTTCCATCCAGAGATGTATCCGTCTCGTGACCTGGTTGAGTTTTCTTTGCGGACTAGCGGGGTCTCTTGTCGTAATTACTGTGGCGGTATCATCTGTTTACCCTAGGAAAGTGTCTTCCGGCACCTCCATGCGAAGGATGCCATCGCAGAAAATGTTCCACAGGTCGGGTCCCAGGATCTAGCCCTGTGCTGCCCCAGCGGTCACTTCCATTCTTCGCGTGCCTGCTGTGGTGTTATAAAGCAATTCCCGGTCCTTGAGATAGTCCATCATCATCCGCAAGAGATACTCGGGAATATCAAAACTGTTTTCGAGCACGTCATCTGGCTGAGTTGAAGACGTTTCGTACATACAGAGTTGGTAGCAACACTATTTTTTTTGAATGAGCGTGCCTAACCACTTTTTCGATTGCTCCTATCGTGGAATGCCCCTTTCTGAAACCGTCCTGTCGTCGAGACAGATACCCTGCTCTCTGTACACTCCAAATCAAATGATGAACCTACATTCTCGTCGCACAGTGTATCATCATAAATACCAACCGCAATATAACAATATGACGCGTTGATTAGATTCCGATTTCGGATTCCAGCCTCAAGCATCCATGAAAGCATTCCTTGGGTATCTCGCTTTCAAATACAGATTGAGAGCCTTTTTTTTTTTTCGTTTGGCCAAACCGGAATACTTAGCATTTTTATAGAATTCAATCATTTGCAATTCGATTTTTAATGTGCTTGCTGTTTATTTATTTATTTTTTTCTTCGACAAATCTGTGTGATAATGCAAACAGAGATTTGAATTGAAAACTGTCTAAGGGTGATGATATCCTTGCTCCGTTTTTAAAATTGAAAAAATGTTTGCACATGACACTTGATTTGTTGGTTATTTTAATGAATTCATGAAGTTTATTCAAAAGAAATATGACACTGAAGAGGAGCATCTGCTTTAAGTTACTTGATACTGAAATAAGGGTTGTAGGGGGTTTTCCTTTCTTGGTGGTCACGTATTTATATCCTCGTGACAAATGAAAGTCAAAGAAGTTTATTGTTAAGAACAAATTACATAGAAAATTGGGGTTTGGAGTTCTCTTTGATTTACTTGTGATTCAATATTAACTTTGCTAACTAGAGGTTATCGATTTTGAGAAAAGTTCATAAAATTCGAACAGTAACTATGTGCTGGAAAGTTTTTGAAATGGACTATGAGTTCTTCAATCTCTCAAGAGGTCACTACATCTTACAAGAGAATCCAAATCAGCACTGAGGAGTTGGTCATGAAACTTTTTAATTCCCAAATGAACTACGTTACCAAGTGGCTGACATGTAGAAATTACAAGAACGTAGGTAACTACTTAAGTTTTGAGTTATGGCAACACCAGTGTGAATATGTCAAATCTGACATTGTCATCGTAAAGTTTGACATTTTTAATGGTAATCGTACTCAGAACTTGAAACATTCATCTTGGTCAACAAATGGAATTAAATCGTGAACATTTTCGTGCGATTTTTATGACTTTCGACGTGGATTAAACCAACAACAGTGTGCCGATCAACTCGCTTTGACTTTTGGTAATGAAGCACCATCTCGAGCCACCATGTTTCGCTGGTTTTCCGAATTCAATCGTGGTCGCACTTCGCTACAGGACGAAAGTCGTGAAAGTCGTCCAAAATCGGTTGATGAGTCAGAAAAAATATTGTGCGTGAACTGATGTTGCAAGATTTGTCGACGGTATGGGTCTTTCAAGGTGAACCAAAGTCAACAAAAGTTGTTCACGAACGAAGCACTTGTTTTTTTTTTTTTTTAATAATAGGACATGCCACCACCGTGCCATTGGAGGAAAGTAGAACGGTCAATACTGAATGGTACACCACTACTTGTTTGTCAGAAGTGTTCGGAAAAGTCAGGGAAAGCAATTGCAGAAGACGAATCATTCTCCACCACGACAATACAAGCTGTCACACATTGGCTCAAACAAGAGAATTTTTGAGCATTCAAAACATCGAATTGATGGGTCATCCGCCGTACAGTCCTGATTTGGCACCCAATGATCAAAAATAAAATGCGAGCTCAACGTTTTTCGATTCCTGAAGAAGCGGTTGATGGTTCAAATCACATGTTTTGGAGATGTCTCAATCGGAGTGGAAAAACTGCTTCGAAAATTGGCTCAAACGCATGCGAAAGTGAATTGATCTTCATGGAGAATATTTTGAAAAATAATAAAGCCATTTTCGATGAAAACTATTTATTTTTACTTGTCTATCTCTAAACTTAAGTAGCAACCATGTCCACTTGACAAGTAGAATGATGTTGGTCTAGGAATCAAAGGTGGCTTCTGACATCTCTTAAGGAGTATCACGTTTTCGAAACACGTATCATGTCTTTGATACAAAATGACTCCACTCACGTTCGTACAAATCGAACTCGACGGCTTCAGGTTCTGTGACTCTGACCAGGAAATCCAAGCCTGCTCAAAAGTTCATCTGTGACATCTTAAGACTTGGTTTTAAATCAGGAACTGTGAACCAGAACTGGAATAATATCAACACTTGTCTTACATCGAGGCAGATCTGGCCTAACCTGTATCTTAAAACAACAGAAAGGCTTCTGTTCGTTAACAGGAAATGTATAAGAACTATATGAGGAGCTCTCACAGAATGTTGCTTGACAGGCAGGCATGCCACTAGAATGGGTGTCCCTTCACTAAATTTGTCCCTGATTTTGATAGGGCATCAAGAGTGGCCAGCTGCTGTGAAGATCAGTGACTGGCTTGCATGGGAACCACAACTGCAATCAGGACAGCATCGAATGCAGCCCTTGAGATGATGCTGGGGCTAATACCTGTAGATTTTTAACAAAGGAAGTGGCCATGTAAAGTGCACTTCAACCTTTGGAAAAAGGATCTTATCACCAAGTGGGTGAACATTAAAACCAAAATCGACTATTCAACATCAATCCCTGAATTCAGCCTAAACTTCGAACTCAAAATTCCCTCCAGAGAGAGCTGGACAGAAGGTGATACGACTTCCAAACCATAGCAGCGTGTTCCAGGCGGAACTCCTAGCAATCGCCGAAGCCTCACGAAAACTATCACAACAGACACTCCCAAGAAGTTACATGGACATATACATATATAGTCAAGCAGCCATCAAAGGCATCCCATCCACAATAATCGGATCCCATGAAACGCTGCTACGATGGGCTTAAGGGACTCAAACTAATTTGTTGTCCCGGGACATAAGGGCATCCATGGGAATGAAAAGGCGAATGATCTCGCAAGAATGGGTTCTGAGATAGATCTGACAACACAATGGACCAGGGAACACAATGGATCATTTGAGATTCGAATGAGGCTTCATAATTGCAGTCACCCCTGTAACCTAACCTAGGGCATCAAGACAGAGAAAACAAACCCAAGGAGTGTATTTTTAGAAAGACTTCACCGACCCAACCAAGCTTTGTTTGTGTGGATTCAAATGGAAAGGATCTGCGCCGAAACGGCTGCCTATAGTATTTTCCTTGATAAGGCAAGGAAATCCATTATGCAAGGTTCTTGATGCTGTTAATCCAGTGGTCTACTTGATAATACAACGGATCTAGCTTCTGGTCTAACCAAGCTGCTGCTTAAGTGGGGATATCCATCTAACCTAACCTTATCAAAACCAGAACTATAAATGAAGAAGCCCGACTTATGAGTGAAGTGCCTAACAGTAGGTTGGACAATCGGCTAATCATGATTCTCCTAAAGTGTGTTGGGTCTGCCTTCTTGATATTGGGACAGGTCCTCTTGGCTCTTCTTTCCTATCGTCTTCTGCAGTCAAATTTAGGGTACCCCTTTCTGTCTTCTTCTAGCTAGCTTAACTTGGCACGAGATTTTGTGTGCTGAGCAGATGGTGGAAGGTGGAGTGGATCAGAACCAACCGGTCCGACTAGTTGAGCCGAGCAACCGCAAGCATGCCGCCGTTCTCTTTACCTGCACCAAAGTTGCCTCCGTGGCTCTACCCTGTTTCACAACAAGTATTTGGATGGGTCCTTGATGGTTTTGGGCAAACATTTCCAACAATCATGGAAGGAGTAGGTATTATGAGTAAAAATTATCTAGCTGACACTCAGAGGGGGGTTCCATTAAGTAAGCCAGTCTAGCCATTCGGGCGCTCCCATGATGTGTCAGCAGATAATTTCTTGGGATTGTAGCCCAAACACTCTGGATGTGGGAGCGCCCTAAAGGGTTTATGGCTACTCTTAAACTAAAGCACGGCCAGTAGAAAAAAAGAGAAGACACTAAGTGTTGTAGTGACGTGGGTGCTGTCCTCCTTAGATTAGATACAAATCAAAGTTCAAGACATTCAAAATGACGTATTGTCCCTTAGAGATGCGACTTAGGCCAACTATATATCCAAATCACAAAATGTATGACTAGAAGGACAGAGTAGTGCACAATTTCAACCGAGTCGCGCCCAAAGGTAGAGTTCTGTCCCCGCTGATTTGGCTCCCACTAGTAGACGGAAGCTAGCAACAATCTCATAAAATTTAGTTGAAAGGAGATACGAATCATTCCAGATGTCCTCACAAGGACAATAGATATTCACGTTTTGTTTTTTCTAGCGCTTGAGGGGTTTTGAATACCCTTATGATGCTATTCACACAGCGCTAGTATTGGTGTAGTAATTTTGAAACTCAGGTGGTATTAGGTTTCAGTTTTTCTGCTCCGAGGGTGGTGTCCAGGATGATTGGGGAAAATAATTGGTTTTGTTGCCATTGCTTATAATTCACAGTATTTCTTTCGAACATCCCGATGTCATTAGTACGATCAACACTTTCAAACCATATGACCACCCTACTGCCAGTGCTATGCCTATGTAGTAGAGTTGACGTCAACTTTTTTCGCAGTTGATCGACTTTTTTTCTTTTTGACATCAGGACTCGAACCTGGAACCTTCAGAGTGACAACCACTACGCCATGCCCCCCCCCCCGGTGAAACAACTTGGGCTACCCTACAACGATACCTGTCACTGATTGACTTCCCTTGGTAGTTCCTTCTTCTATGGGCTGGAGGACCTTTGTATCGCTGATTTCAAACTCTTTACAGGTTCCTATAGGGCAATATGTATGGGTGCACTGGATCGACCAAAGGTCCAAGTTGAACACGTAAAAAACCATCCAACTCACCAGTACAGTTTCCTTTTTTGTGACGTTTTTGAATTCCACTCTGTTTCACATTGGCAGTCACTAACGCTGACGTACCGATTGTTTTTCTTAGAAAACGTAACTCGTTTACGTTGAATTTGATGTGATTGACAGAACACTGATTGGAACTTACAAAAGCACTTATGTATACCGAAGGTATATGGAAATCTTTTTAACTAACAGTTTTATTCATTTTCTTTACAGATATCGATAACAATGGTTACTTAGACCAAAAGGACTTTGAATGTATGGCTGTCCGGGCGTGTGTCATCGAGGGTAAGGGTTCATGTGATGCTAGTCGTTTGGCCGAATATCAACACATCATGAAGAATTTGTGGCAAGAAATATCAGATTTAGCTGATTTTGATAAGGTAAGACGTTTAGGACTGTATACTATAGGACTATGGCTATAGACATCCAGCGTATTGTTGCAGAGGCACGTCGCATCATAAGCACCAAGTTTTTATAGGCAATTTAAACTTTTTGCACTTCTTTCGCTGAATTCACTTGTAAAAAGTCTCAATTATACAACCTTGGCCGATGGTTGTACAGAGACAACAATTTACGGGACCCTTCAGTTTTTTTTTTTGCCTTTTAAGATGTTAACACGTATTTGACTGGAACAGTGACAGCTTTTTGTCGACCCGATTGCGGTTCTTACTTATGATGGCGCTACAATTCGGGGTGAACCAGGGCTTCAACCAAAAAGCCTCTCCAACCAGAATTTGCTGAAGTCACCCTTCATTTGCATACGCCATCTTCTTCTGCGTAATCTTTCAGAGGTGGCGTCAAATATGTTGCGGGCTGGAGCTTCAATGTTCAACTGCTGTCATGCAAGAGAATACTTTCAAAATACAAGAATGTATGTCTTAGAGATTGTAGAGCAGTGCAATTGCTGGATACTACCGCACCTAAAGCCAAGTCTTACAGAAGAAGACATCTCTACACTTCAGCACTTTGACACATTCAATGACAATTGAGAATCATCACTTTGTAAACTTCTACAAAAGTGTTTCTCTTCTTCAAATGGCGCTACAATCTACGGTATGTAGGCTTCTGAACAAGGCACCCCAACCAGCATGAAGGAGCTATGTGGTCTTGTCCGACCCATCTCTTGATCTACATGTAAAAAACGTGGCACTATGTAGCGCAGTCACACTCCAAAAATCTGGTTGTCAGACTGTCAAACCCTGGAGTCACAGTAACATCCTTAACCTATAAGAGAATTGCGTGCATTCCCAACAAGCTACACATATATCTCTATACCGACGGTATGGCTTGAAAATTGACTAATGGTCTGTTAAGTAGGGACGAGAGTTTCCTAGTAAACCCTTAACTTCTCGATTTTGTCAGTGTTTAACAGGGAAAGCTTCTGACAATTTCTGGAGAGCCTGTTAGTTACCTGAGCCTTATTTGACACCAAAACCTAACATGGCTGCCTCAGTGAATAATAAAGCCAAGCCGCAAAGCCATAAATTCGGCTTCGAAATGATGCCAAAACGAACTTGACGAGGTATCAGGCCCCAGAGACCGGTAAAATGTTAACGAATTGGCCAGATGGGGTTTAGCCCTTTAGAATTCAATTCAGAAACAAATGCAAATCCCACTGGGTGCCGTGAAGGGTAACATACCTCCAAACTTACTTTCGCTGGCCATATTAGGTCTACAACAAGAAAACTAAGACGAACGAGCTCCTAATCAAGGCTTGGTTAGATATCGCCAGAGTAATAGCGATGAGTATGGCCCCCATTAACCAGTTAAAGACTGCAAAGTGAAGCTTCGTAGTTGTGGGGATACTCTTGTTCACTTCCTCTGTAGTTGTCCTACTAGAGCCAGACATTATAGACTAGCCAAACCGTAGTTTGATAACCTTAAACAGATCTTGGATAAAAGAATTGAGAAAACTGAAGCACCAAATGGATTTGAGCGTTTCTGGTTGCACTTCCACTTACTAAGCCCCGCATCAACAACCAAGTCACTTGAGATGTGGAATCAAAGCAGCGTTGGTGCCACCTGTACCTAACTGGCATCAGCATTGAGAGTAATAGTTTTGCCCACGTTTATAGCCAGACCTATCTTTTCCAACAGTGACTTCTCATTATGTCCTGCGGATGAGAATAATGTCGTCTGCATAACCAAGAATCTGCGAGCATCGTGCTATCTCTCCCTGAACGACTTAAAAAAAAAGTTGCATTCCAGTGAATTCTCTTGTTTTAATCTGAAACCTCAACAAGAATTTTCGATCGTCGCTGTCGTCTTCTCGAAACTTAACAGATGTCCCAAAGCTGGAATTATAACACCTTCTACATGCAGCTCAAGTGGCGATACGTAGAAGGTGCTATAACTCCAGCCTTAGGAGAAGTTTGGGTTGCACTCTATTTGCAGACTAAAATTTTGGTATATCTATTGTGCTTCATCGACTTGGAGCGCTGATCGATGAGGTACTTTTCTTTGAGCACCTCCAGACTATCTGGAGTGAATTCAGTGAAGGAGATCATTTTCTGACAACTTGATAGGCATCCAAGTGATTCCTTTTCTGTGAATTATTGCTCCGCGTTCCTTGAACAGGGATTTTCTCAACCTGTGTCCAAAATCTGAACACTTTCTCGAGATCTTCCTTAAGTTTACACTCTACAGTGACCCGTTAGAAAAAGTCTATACGAAACTTGAGTTTTCCGATTATAATTCCCGAGAAATTCTTTGGCCTTGCTCATTTGCAAAGCTTTTTCTCCTCAGATCGTCTCGCATCTTATGCGGTTTCAGGCTGCAATATGGTGGCGTCCGATCCCTCAAGTTCATCGGCTGCTTCATTGCTCTTTTCTCCCACGTGGCCCGGTACAGACGGGTTATATAAGACACTTCCACAACAGTTTAGACCTGATTTCATCAAAGCTTAGAGCCTTGATAGCTGCCTGTCTGATTGACAATATTGCGATATCTATCCCACGATACTTTCGATTGCGGTGGACCTATTCTTGAGATATACTGGTGTGAGTTTCTATGGCTTCCCAGTCTTGGTCCTATTTGATTGGTCTTACTTACTTTCTTATCAGGCCAGCGACCCTTGGAGGGTCTGAGCCTGAACTAATGCCGCTTTCCATCCTTCACGGTCCCGGGCATGCTGCTTCCAGTTTACTAGTCCAAGGTTTCTGGCATCCGCGATTGCCTGATCTATAAATCTGAGGTTCGGGGTTCCTCTTCTTCGTGAACCAGGTGGCTGGGATTCAAAGATCCTTTTAGCTGGAGCATTCTTGTCCATACGCTCGATGTGACCGCGCCATTACAGTCGACGGATTTTTGCTTTCCGGACTACATCCACATCTTTGTACAGCTCGTAGAGTTCGCGGTTGTATCTTCCTCTCCATTCGCCCTCCTCGCAGACTGGACCAAATATTCGACGTCGAATATTTCCTTCGAAGGATTCTAAGATCTGCTCCGCTATCTTACTTATCGTCCAGCATTTAGCTCCATAAACTAGGACCGGCAAGATCAGGGTTTTGTAGAGCATGATTTTGGACCTTCGAGTTAGGACTTTGGACCCTAGTTGTTTGGACAAACCGAAGTGGCAGCGGTTGCCTAAGGTAATCCTTCGTCGAATCTTCACTAGGGTGTCTTTTGTGGAGTTTATGCTTGCCCCGAGGTCGATAAACCCCTTCACTACCTGTCAATTGTTAGGTCTTGACCTAGACGGTGTTCGACGGATCGGTTTTTGGTAGACAGCATGTACTTTGTCTTATCCTCGTTTACCGTGAGACCATCTCGTTGAGTTTGTTCTTGAATTGCCGTAAAATCCTCAATAATGGGCACGCTGGGACCGGGCGATGATGTCGATATCGTCTGCGTATCCCAGCAGCTGGATGGATTTGTTAAATATAGTGCCTTTCGGCACTATCTGCTCCAGCATAAGATTAAAGAAATCACACGACAACGCGGCACGTTGCCGAAATCCGGTGCATGTTTGGAATAATTCGGAGGTTCTACTTCCAAGCTGCAGGGTGCATTGCGAGTACTCTAGCGTGGCACTACACAACTCGATCAGTTTTCTTGGAATCCCAAATTCGGCCATCGCGTTATATAGTTCGGTGCGATGAATGCTGTCGTAAGCGGCCTTGAAGTCGATGAAATGATGATGAGTATCGACTTGGAACTCATTGGTCTTTTCCAGGATTTGCCGCAGCGTGAAGATTTGGTCTATCGTCCATTTGCCGGGCCAAAAGCCACACTGATAGGTGCCGATGAGTGTGGTGCAAAACGGCTTTAGTCGTCCACACAGTAGGACAGGATCTTGTAGGCTTCATTAAGCAGGGATATGCCTCGTTAGTTCTTACAAGACATTGGATCGCCTCCCTTGAAGATGGGGCAGATAGAGCTGTTCAGTCGTCGAGCATGTTTTCGTCCACCCATACTTTCCAGATGATCTGGTGCATATTCCCTACCAAAACATGATCTGATTGATCATTTGATATTTTGTATGCCAGCTCCTTCGTAGCTTCTTTTCTTTTCGCAAAGTCGCAGCACTTTCCTTTAAGCCTGCCGACGTGCTAATCGGAATGGCAAAATCGGTTTTCATTAGGAACAAACTCTAAGGTCGCCACTTTATCTAAACCTAATCAAACATTTTTGAGCTCTGGTTACGCCTCTCTAACCACTCTAGTGTCACAATAGATTCCACACGTTTCGCCAAAAACTCTATTGAAGGTTAAATAATTTATGACAAGGAATCCAATTAGTTATACCGAAGCCATAAAATTTAACTCCATTACTACACACCGTGCGACGACGACGACATCATAATCATCAACATTTTGTGGTTGATTTGATATTCGCCTGCTTCCTGCTATCGGCGCGAAGCAGGACGAGCCCCCCCGTGCATTATGAATAAATTCAGTGAAATGAAAAACCAACAAACTAATTGAATTGCACATAATGGACTCCAAGAGATTTTTAGATAAATAAAGCGGGCTTGTCAGGCTCTGCTTAAAATTGACGAGATAATTTATAGGGAATGTGTCTGTGCACAGGGTGTTTGGTGAAATGGGGTTAATGGGAACAGACGGGGAGAGAGTTGTGTGTGACTGTGTTCAATTATTAAATTTTACAAAACAGCTCTATACCACGTTGATGCTGGAAGGTCCTTGATGGGAAGATTGATAGAGAGTTGCTCCCAGCTCCCAGGATGTATGCTGGACGGTTTGAATGTGTGGCAAATTGATTTTTAGACGAAACCATTTATCTTCCAGTGTGGCGTCTACAACCGAAGAAAGGTTTGTTGTGTTCCGTTAAAATTAAATTTAAAGTCTACACCCAGCATGATGTGTGGGAAATTTTTGAGACGTTTATCCTAATAGGTTGAGTTAATGGCTTTCGGAATAAAGGTGTGAAAAGGATACGATGGATGCCATTTGGTTGTTATTTAACGAAGGCGTCCAATCAATGATCACAGCTGGCCTACATAAAACTATCGTTACTGAGTCTGTCCCTTTTAAACTTTGTCCGTGGATCGATATGAAGGACCTGTTCTTCTTCAACAGATTGCAGTATCTATAGACATTTTGGGAGAAGGTGTCTATAAATAGCCAACAGCAGGTATTATTTCAGAAGTTGGGGCTAGCGAAAAATCTTAAGGACTCTCACCTAATTGTTCACCAAGGGAGTTAGAAGTAGAAGGCTAATCCTGCTGCTTGTGTACAACTGGTTGTCGAACTGATTTTTTTTCAAAGAATTTGACGTGTTGCTTGGTTGAATCTTCTACAAGAAGAAACCCTTGACTACGCCAACTACAAAACACCAAGAGGACCTATCAAAATGGATCTCAACAACAAGACTTCGACAAGCTAAAAAGTTCATCAATCAAAGCAAAGCAATGCAAAGTAGACAAAAATTCGTCTCCCCAGCTATAGTTAGGTTGGTTGGGTATAGTTAGGTTAGAAGAATAATTGTATCCTCAACACACTTAGGTCCATGAGGTCCCATTGTAGTACCCGCAATGTGTTTCCTCCCGTGGTACTTGTACTTTGGTGCCTGCCAACCATCCGGACGCACTAGCAAACTTAAGCAGGTCTGATGGAGAGCCATCCGATAGTTCGTCGATGTGATCGAAGAAGAATTTGCTCAGTTGACAGAGGTTTGGACAGTGACAAAGGAAATGAGCCGTTTCCTTATGAGCCTCCTCATCATCGCATCCCCTGCATATGTCCTCATCGTTAAGGAGTAGGAGTAGTAGGAGTAGGAGTAGCCTGGGAGTCTTATGAAGCCGCTTAGTCTTGGTTCCTCAGAGAAAAGACACGCTCCTATAACTGTTCCATTTTTGACCCATCGGTGTAGATGGGCTTGGAGTCCGTAGATACTTCATTTTTCTCCCACTGTGCCCTGCTTGGAAAGGCCCACGAGAAGGATCTTGGGACTGTGTAGTTTGAGTTGGCATTACCGCTAAATTAGTCGCCAAGTATCGTGGCTTGTTCGTGTGTAGCTATAGTTAACCATTTATCTATAAGCACGATTCTGAGGTTCCTCCATGACCTCGATCTTGCTTCTCCAGGTTTTGGAGGGCTTTGGGATGGTTTTGCTAGCCATTTAGTTCTGTTGCCTATCTCGGGTTTCTCATCTTTTTTCCCTTCCCAGGCGTCTCAGCTCTACGCACATACATACTTTTGGCGAAAATTCATATTGCATTCCACTTTATCAATATCTTCCATTGAGTGTACCCATAGAACCGTGGTCACTGAAGGAGCACATGTCCCACGTCTTTTACTATGTCTCCCTACCACTCCCATCAACATCCAGGTCACGTGAGTTGTGGTATCAGAACGATGCACCAGCGTTCCTTGTGTCTTGGTAGGACTTTACCACACAATCACTTCAACCTACCTACCTCTAATGTGCCTGCGCAGGATCGGCAAATTGGGGAGTCATCGATTTGATCGGAAATAGCAATGTCCCATTATAGTCTACTCTATGCTTGTGCCTGTTAAGACGATATGTCCATCGATCTTTGGTTGATAGGTTCCAACTCTGTTCCCATTCTCTCATGCTCCCTGTTGCTTCCTCATCATGCGCTACTTCACCTTCTTTTCCACTCCTCTGTAAAGAGCGTGAAATCTACTATCCAAAGGCAGATCTATCACAAAATTGCGACTTTACTTCCCTTGCCTGACACTATGTATGTACTTTACTATAGTGCATCCCGATACACTTCATTACCGTCATTTAAAATGCAGCTTTTATAGAAAACTGTCGTCTTTTAAATTGTAATAGCAAATTGTTGGTTACTATAGGGATGGGAGGAATTAGTGCACTCTCTCCTTTGGTCGCTCCAGTGAAAATTGTAGCCTTGATCACATTTCTTTCCAACTCTGTGATGCACAGCCTGGTACCATTGCATAGTCTTGGAGCATCATGGAGCATAATAGCTAGCCTCAATTGTAAAATCGCAACGAAACTGTATCAAATATGACTGTTTTCTTAGATCGTATTTCTGGTTCTGTAAGACTCAAGCCTCATTTGCCTATGTGCTAATTCTGGACATAGACTATCTCTACTCACGAAGTTTCATCCAAATCCATTCAGCCATTTAGGCGTTACGGAGAAACAAACATCCAAACACCCAAACTTTCACATTTATGATATGAGTAGGATGGTAAGTACGGAGCCCCGATGAGCCCAATATTGGTATTCAAAATAGATAGGTGCCTTCAGCCTTCGTGCGTGATTGTTTGTCCCGCTTTCATACAGAGCCCAGAGAATGAAGTCAAAATCAGTACCTTGTTGTGGCTGGGAAGTGTATCCATCGGATCTCCACTGATCCAATCCTACATTTTTTATCAGCACCTACTTACTCAAAATAAGAAAAGGCCAACCTCTCTGAAACCTTTTAAGCTTAGATTTGGCATCCGTCGAAAAAGATATTCACCGAGCTTAGTTTTCCTGGCTCTGACAGTGTTGTAATTGTCAGACCCTTGCAGAGATCATTTTTATAAATGTTGATTGAAACTTCATCGTCAAACAGTCAAAGCTAACTGTGAGAGTGATTTCTCCTGAACTTAAACAATTTGGACGATTCCTTTGAGGTCATGGAAGCATGTGTGATTATCACAACCATGATGATGGTAATCTTCTTAAATTCGTCCTAAACTTAGCCATGAAGGTTTGGACGTAGGGTTGGTGTAAATACGGAAGATGTTTCCAGTGAAACGATGATAACTCTTTTCTGAGAATGAGTCTAAGGCTCACTAAGACCGTATTGGCTCAGAAACGTAGAATAAATAGACAAAGTTTCAAAGAATTGAAGCTTCAGATTCGAAATGACATGGAAGACTGAACCTTCGTTTTAAAGACCAAGTAATTGGAGGTATCGTTATGCTCGGCGAAGCGAACTAATTGAGGGTAATGTTTCCAGGAATGAACTGTGAGAAAAGCTGTGGTGTATCAAAAAAATTCCATCCAGGAGCCTTAAGGTTTTATCATTTAAGGCCTTCGAGAAAGAAGGGCTGTGATGAATAGTGAAAATACTATAAGGCTCACTTTGGTCTTACATTTTTCAAACGGTTAGCTATGGTTCACTTGTTTCCTTGGAGTTCTCGGACGCATGAGGTTTGATGAATAAGAATATGGGTGGGTAAGATGAGGTATCAAGAAATGTTTGTAAATGTTCAAAGGTTGAGCTACATCTGGCTTACACGTCTACTCTTTCATTGCTCTCTTTGTGGCTATGGCCGGAACCCAGAAAAGAATAATATTAAACCAAGGGCTCGCCAGGTTAATCATTTCCTTACACTGTTCTACTTAAATATTGTTGTTGACTTTAAGTTAAGGTATCGTGTAGTCACCTATGGTTGAGGCCAAAGCCCTAGGCAGTAGATCAAGAGCACTGCTGTGATCATATGGTTTCGTGGACCAGAACCCAGATTCTCTGAGTGTAATAACACTACACGAAACGATGTATGCAGGTCCAGAGACAGGATGTTTAGGAGCATGTTGTGGGTTTCTGTCGGACTGGATCGGAGCGTTTCGATACCAGCTGTTCTTTGAACTCTGCTTAGTTTTGTAGTGTTGTATGCTCGGCTATAGGAAGGCCACCAAACGGGTGAATAAGTCCTTAAGTCTTTCCTGAACTTTTGACCACCGATTTCGGTGCTTCAAATGATTGAAAAGGCTTCAGTTTTTGAGTTAATTTGGTCTTGTAAGGGTGTATGCCAAGATCTTTACCCAAAATTCGCCACAATGTGGACTGAGAGATACCCAATTCCTGTGAACGGCTTAGAATCGACTGATTTGGCTCATTTTGAACTGAAGCACTTACGGCTGCGGTTTTTTTCGTTACTTCGACCGGTGCGTTGTCTCACTGGCACAGGAACATTCAAAAGAGAATATGCTGATACGAGTTTATCCACTATAACACGCACAGCCTATATGGTAGGACGATTATTATGACCGAACATTGGAGGAAACGTTCTAACAGTTGCGACCACCGAATCAGAATTTCGGTTGTAATTTTTAATCATTTCCAAACGTTACTTGCTCGTGAACTTCACCATGATAAAACTGTATACCTTGACTGACGTTTTGACATTGACAGATCATAAAAAAAGTTTAAGGGTGCATTTGTATAAAAATACAAAATTGTTATGTTCTTATTGAAAAACCATTTAGGTACGTAGCTAAGACCACATTGCAATTGGTACTAAGTAGGACTTCACTCAGTCACAATCACAACTCAAATCTGTCACCTCACTCCTCCCATTCCTTGATCGAATCATGCAAATTGATTAAGTGACATCTACTCATAATCCAAGATGACAAATTGGACACAATCCAACAACTGACAGTAATGGAGGTGATGGCGTGTTGCTCAAGTTTCTCTATAATTCATTAATTGCAATGATTTGGTGCATTAAATTGCGAAATTAAATTAGAATTTTGAACTTTTCTTTGATCTATCTCATTACAGGATGGAAAAATCTCAAATGACGAATTCAAAGAAGCTGTCCAGAAAACTTGCGTGGGAAAGAAATACGAAGAATTCCCACAGGTAAGGACCGATTGAAACTTTTTGCAATTCAATAACAAATTTTTCTAATTGTTTTGTCATTTTTTGACATTTAACACACACATACACACACAGGCAATGAAGGCATTCATTGAGGCTAACTTCAAGATGCTTGACATTAACAGTGATGGTGTCATTGGTATTGAGGAATATCGTTACAATTGCATCACAAGGATAGCTGTAGATGACGTTGCACCTATTGACAAAGCATTTGAAACTCTTTTGAGTGTAAGTATACAAACTAACTGCGTTTGATTGATGTGAAAAGTATGACTGAATGCCTTTTTGTGCAATCAAAAGACTTTGATGTAGAAAAGTCTTGAAATGATTGCTAGAAGTTCACTTCAAAGAATATATCAATTTTGTGAGTAGTTCTGGGTAAAAGATTGACATTGCAATAGAAAGCAGGGGCTTCAGCCAAAAAGGCAACGTGAAGCTGATTGGGTCATCTCAAGCAATGCTGATTGCGTTTTTAATCGAACAGTTGAAGCAAAGGATGCGCCCATGGATGTGGTTATCTTCTAAAGATACTAGTAGTCCGGGCTACCAGCATGCTCGATTCGCAGAGCCGAGTTACTCGATGCTAGAAATGCGCCTACGTGCTAATCCACACCCAGCACACTTCAACCACTCTCCCTGCGGGACTGCTATTGTGTATTACTTCGCGGGGCTGGTTAGCATTTTGCTATACTTCGTGTGTCTCCGCTGCTGCTCTCCTTGCTTTATCGATTCTTCTGAGCTCTTTTTGCACATTCGTTACCAGCGTGCAAATTTTCATCTAATTTTCCTCTGACCGCACCATATGGTCTATGAGGACCTGTGGATTCGGCAGGTTACTT
Organism: Criorhina ranunculi; assembly: GCA_951813785.1. Classification (NCBI taxonomy): domain Eukaryota; kingdom Metazoa; phylum Arthropoda; class Insecta; order Diptera; family Syrphidae; genus Criorhina; species Criorhina ranunculi. Next base: position 33,008,236 of record OX638383.1, on the reverse strand, counting down.
CTTCATTCTGCGAAGCGACTGCAATGGAATACTGCGTGCTCCGTGTCTTCTTATTTGACCTAGACAATCTGAGGTGTGCTGTCGTGTCCAAATCTGTGTAAGTATTTGCGATAGCCGCCGTGACCGGATAGGAACTGCGTAAGATAATTATAGCAGTCCCCATGCACCCGCTTTGTTCAAGCTTCGATGATAGGGATCAAGTTGTAGGTCCATCTGCTTTTCATAGTGTTCTCCTGTTGCCTTCTCCTCTTCTTTTATCCTCTTGACAACACCTGCCTCTTGGCTTGAGGCTCTCCTTTCGTAGATCTTTAGCATTTCGTGTGCGAGGATGTCGATCGGGATCGTCCCGGCTATAATACAGGCCGCTTCATCCGATATTGTTCGGAAGCCGCTGATTGTTCTTATCAATTTTCTCCGTGCCTCCTTAGCTGCTAACGCCCAAAACTGGTGCAGCATATAGTAGCACCGAGCTAACCACTCTGGATAGCAGAATTCTCCTAGTATATCCAGGTCCTCCGATGTTTGGCAGTATTCGAGAAAGCGCTGCTTGTAGTAGTGAAGCCTTTTTGCTCGAGTAGTCCACGTGAGCTTTAAACTTAAGTCTATTGTCGAGCATTACTCCTAAGTATTCAAGCGCTTCCTTGGATCTGATGAGATGACTGCCTACCCGACGGCTTTTCGACTTGTTTGTGCTCAGCCAATTCCAAGCCAGCGGATCCTAGCCAATCTTTGCTAGCCAATTTGCTATATTTCGTGGATATGTTTAGCCACGGTAACGATGGCGATGTCGTTGGCGAACCCAATTATTTTTACTCCTTGTGGCAACGTTAGCCGCAGAACTCCTTCGTACATAATGTTCCATAGCAGAGGGCCCAATGGTGCGGCTTTCTGAATACCAAAGAGAGTTCAATGAGAGGACCCAGTTCCGATCCCTGTGGGACCCCTACAGTGACGTTGTAATACTTTACTCCCTCGTCGGTTTGGTACCTCAACTTCCTGTTGATGAAGTAGATTGTAACCATTTTCAACAAGTTGTGTGGTGTATCCATCCTGACCAGCGATCTTCAGGACCATTTTGCCAAGTACCAACTTCTTTGTCCTCCTTGTATCACTTCAGTTGCTGTGCCGACTACAACTTTTATGGCATCGACGAAGGTTAACCTTAGGCAACTGCTGGCACTTCGGTTTGTCCAAACGGCTAAAGTCCAAACTCCTAACTAGAAAATCAGCAATTATGGTCCACAAAACTCTGATCCTGCCAGTCTTGTGTTTATGGAACAGAATCCTGGACGATAAGTATCAAATACAGCGAAGCAGATCTTGGGATCCTTCAAAAGAAAAATTCTGCGTCGAATATATGGTCCTGTCTGCGAGGAGAGAGAATGGAAGAAGTGATAGAATCATGAACTCTACGAGCTGTATAAAGAAGTGGATGCAGTCCGGAAAGCAAAAATCCATCGGTTGCGTTGGCTTGGCCATATCGAGCGAATGGATGAGGTCTTCGAATTCCAGACACGAAGAAAAGTTAGACCAAACCTCGCGGACGTTAGAAACCTTGGTTTAGTAAACTTGAATCAGCATGCCCGCCCGGGACAGTGCAGGATAGAAAGTGGCATTAGTTCAGTATATCAGCCACATGTCTATTTAAGGACTGCAAGTCTAACAATTTGAGTCGGTTCTCGTAGGGGGTAGATTGAAGGGGTCATCCCAGCCCAAAACTACACAAAACGTACGCTGAACAGGTTCGATTTTCTGAATGTGACTGACGAATTCAAGGAGTGGTCTGACAAGGTCATGGACTCGTATAGGGATATGGTTCAGTAAGGGTTAGGAAATTCTTTCAAACCACGTTTGACGAAGCTTAGTGCTGAGTTAGCTGAGTTAAGTTATGCTGTCAATGCAAAAACGGAAGTTCAGTGTCACAGGTGATGCCTAGATCGTGCATTGAGGTAGCAGTGAAAAAAAAGGTCATTTGAGGCCGGAGAGGGCTTGATAGATTGATATTTTTTCATATTGAGCTCTTAGAGATGCTCAGAGATGTTTAGATCAGCCTGAGTGAATGGAAAGCAGCAATACATGTCCTATTGGTAACAGACAAGCCAAAGCCTTTATACCAGCCTCTTCCAAAAAAAAAGAACGAAACAACTTCTAAAACAGACAAGAAGTCAGATTCGAATCGTCACAAGCTTTCTAACCGGACACTGCCGGGTTGAAAAAAAAAACATCTCATTTCTATGGGAATAGCACAAGATAACATGCGTAGGATGTGCAACAAGGACGAAGAATAAGGCGAACACATACTATGTCACTGTTACTGCCTCATAAGCCATCGTTTTCTAGGTACTAGGTACACTACCTCGAGGCGGAAGATATAATCACGAGCTCACCCAAAGACATAGCCGGTTTCATCGCGCACTCCGGCATCATGGAGGAGCTCTAATGAAGAGGATATCACAATAGGCCCACTTGCGGCCGTAGTCCTAATCTAATCTAATCCTATTGGTAATTCAGTCTTTAAGTCAGATCCAGTAGCTATGTGAGTTCAACTGAAAGTTGAAGAAGAATTTCGGAGTTGGACACAAATTTTGGCACAATTCAGATCCTAGACGTTTTTTTTAACTCAAAGTTGTCAGCACCTTTCCATCTTGGTGTTGAAGGTTTCATTTTCTTCGCGTAACAATATAATTTTAATTTTTCCAAGCGCTACAACATAAATTCTCTATTCTATGCCTTTCAAAATTTCGTCGGATAATAACAGGGTTATAACCTAACTGTAAGTCCTTTTCCTTTTCTTTAAAACGAAATAACTATTTCTTATATTTTAATGCCATTCTCTTTGATTTGTTTTTCTTTTTTCAGGACGAAGACCGCAAACGTGGAGGTCTCACACTTTCCCGATACCAAGAACTCTACAGTCAATTTTTGGGTAATCCTGGTGCTGATCATCCAGCTGTCTATCTCTTTGGACCTTTATAAAATGTTTACTCATAAATAAATAAAAAAAAAAAAATACAAAAAAAAATAATTTATAAATGTCTTCGTTGTTGGGTAAACAATTTACTATAAGAACATTTGTGTAAAATGAAGAAAAAAAAAAAAAAAAAAAACAAAACAAAAAACTAGATAAATTTATGTAATATTACTGTTATTATGTTCCAAGTAACAATATATATTTATATTTTTCAAAACAAAACAAAAAAAATAATTAATTAAGCTAAAGAAATGCCTATAATTTATTTAAAATCAACGAATTTTTTGTTAACGAAATTACATTTTTATAATTATTTATGGTACCGCACTTTTTGTTTTTATGTTTTTTTCTTAAATAAACTGACCTAACTATCTTATATATTGTATATGTTTATATAATTGTAAATTTTTATTTATTATATAATTCAAATATATAAAATATAATAAATATTGTAATGTCTGTTAAATGTTGTAAAGTACATAAATAAAAGAAAAGAAAAAAATAACCATGTATGCAAAATTATAACAACTTTTTGCCTGAAAAAAGTTTGATACACTATTTATATTAATCTGAACAAAATGCATTAACATAATTTAACTATTTTCCCTTTTGTTTATCCTTTTACTTACTTTTATTGAAACTTTTTACATAATTTAGTTGAATTTAAATAAATTTAAAGAAAGAAAGAGAAACAAAAAACAATAACTCATGCAGCAGAAGAAGAACTATCTTGAAACGAATATATATTTTAGTTTTGTTAATATTTTTTTGTCATAAATATAAAAATAAAAAACTTTGATGTTCCTTTGTAATTTTAACATTCAGAATTATTATTTATTTTATTTTTTTTAATAAAAAAAATCCAGTAAAACTTATTTTCTTTTCAGTAAAAAAAAATAAAAAAAAGAGAACACAACAACCTATAGATATACTTAAGTAGCAACAAATTATGTAATTTGTGTTGTAATGAATTTAATGAACGACATATTAATTACATACATTGGTGTAAAGCTGAATAATGAATTTAAATTGTACTGAAATAAAAGTGAACAAAACAGCTGAGTTATTTTATTCGCTCAAATGTTTTCGGCAAAAAATTATTTTTTAAGAGAAACTACTGTGCTTGTGACAAAAAAAACGTGGAAACTCTAGCCCAAAATGGTCCTCTGGATGTATACTGAGGTAGTCCATCACTCGTGTGGTGGCCCGCCTTAAGTAAAGCCTACAAAATCACTAAACTTAGCAGAGTCCAACGAACAGCTGGGGGGCCACCCTTCGGTGGGTTGGTAGATTCAATTCATCCAACGCGCTCAACTAGGTGAGATGCCAGGTACGATCCCTGTCACTGTTCAGTCCAGTTCAAGTCATACAGCCTCCGCTGAATAGTGAACTAATGTATGCAGCCGTGTTCTAGGCAAGAGGACACGTTTTTCTACCCTGACCGGTTTTGGCGGTTGCGTGTGGGGTTAACGGCCAAACCACGTAACAAACAGATTGTTACGAGGGAACTTACTGCCTTGGAAGAAAATGGACCCGATTTATAACGACGACACGGCGCGAACAAGGACAACGATTTAAGAGTATGTTCATGAAATGTTAGAACATTATACACTCTAGGAGCTACTCAAAAACTAGAAAATATCCTCACGCAGTACAAGGCGGACATAACTGCGATCCAGGAAGTGCGCTGGATAGGATCGGGTATGATGAAGAGAAAGGAGTGCGACATATGTTACAACTGCCACAAACGGTTGCACACATTAGGATGCGAATTCTTCGTGGGAAAGCGGCTGAGATCTAAGGCCATCGATTTCAAACCGATCGCTTGATCGCCTGGCGGTGATCCGTATCCAAGGAAAATTCTACAACATTAGTCTGATATGTGCACACGCCCCTACCAATGAAGCTGAGTGCCCTATCAAAGAGGATTTCTACGACCTCTTGGACGGAGATAACGGTGCCTGTCAGGAGAACGATACAAAAATCGTGCTCGGGGACTTCAATGCCAAGGAAGGCATCTTTGGCGGAGTGGTCGGAAAACACAACCTTCACGAAACGACAACAGATAACAGCTTCCGACTCACTGACCTTGCGGCAGCTAGTAATACGGTGATAAGTAGCACAAGATTCCCTCATAAGAGAATCCACACAGCAACCTGGCCAACTCCGGACGGTAGAACTGACAACCAAATTGACCACGTACTGATTGACGCAAGACACTTGTCAAACATCCTAAATGTGCAAACGTCGACTCTGACTATTATTTAATTGCAGCCTTATTCAGAGCTCGACTATCCAGTGAAAGAACGCTGCGCCGGACAACAAAAATGAGGTATAACATTGGATCCCTGAGCACAACGGAGATAGCCAGAGACTACAGAGAGCACCTTAACGAAAGACTCTGTGATATGCCATTGCCTACCACAAACGCCAACAACATGTGGTGACAATGCTGCACTTCTATTCAGGAAGTAGCCGAAATAACTCTGACTACCAACCACCCTCGAACAAGAAATCCGTAGTATGATGAAGAGTGCATGCATAAGAAGAAGGCAACAGATGAAGTATATAAGAAGACATTGCAAAGAACAACCCGGGCAACGTGGGACGAGTACAGAGCCAAAAGAAGGGAGGAGAAAAAGATGCTGCGAAAAAAGAAAAGAACCTTCGCAGTCTCCCAGCTCAAGGGTATCGAAGAAGGCAGGATCGAAATACCAAGTATCAATCTTCATCGACGGCTCCAAGATGGAGTGTGGCAGAGGTACTAGCTATTAGATCTGCAAGATACTTAGCTTCATCCCCACTACAATAAACAACATAAGAATCTTTATTGACAGGCTGCCATCAAAGCACTTCACTCACTTACTTAGTCCTATAAATTAGAAGAACAGTGCAAGGATATTATTACGCAGGCAAACGTTCGGTTTAATATCACTGTCCTCTGGGTTACCGGTCATAGAAAAATAGAGGGGAACGAGTGAACCAACGCGCTTGCCCGATTTGGGTCAACCCAAGTGGATTCAGTCTGCTCCCTAATGGAACTCATCTTTTGCCAACTCTAGGTGGAAAAGTCTAGAAACCTGTCCCATATCCAGACAGATATAGTCCGCCTACAGTAAAAACAGGACGAATGATTTAGGACCCGGACCGAGACAGCAAGAATCACAGAAATTAGCATGGTACATTGGCCAATCGGTCCACACATTGCCAAGCTAGGTATTCCATTCAACCTCCACTGCCGTAGTTGCGACAACTCACAGGAAAAGGAAACCTTATTCCACGGTCTCTGTGACTGCCCGGCACTAGCCAGGCACCGCACACTTGGCAAATCCTTCTTTAAGGAATTATTAGAGATTTCTGACATAAAACTTTCTCAATTCCATACCCTCTTAGCCACGTGAGTTGTGGTACCAAAAAGGCGCATCAGCCTACTTGTCTTTTTGGCAGGCTCACCAGTTTCAACCACTACTTCCTACCGTCAGTCGAAGCATTTCTAATATCTTCATGTGTCAGGATTTCCTCGAGCAAAAAGCGCCTGCTGATGCAGAAGAGAGCTACGCACTCACACGGTACGTGTTCCGTTGATTCGCCTTCCTCAAAACAAACTCGACATTCAGTTTCCTGAACAATATTTAGTTAGAGGAAGCTGTCAAGTCTTCTGATATCGTTCAGCACTCGGATGACCAATTTGGTCTGTCAGAGTCCCAGAATGTTGTCCCAGTAGTACAAGTAGTTCCGTTTGTTCCAGCTGTCTAGAATGGTTCTTAATGCGGAACTAAGGATGCCACAGAAGGTTTCGGAACCTATTCATCTTTCAGAGAAACCTTTAGAACCTAATTGGTCAGTGATTTTGTTGCCTCCAATGCTTTTGTGTCCTGAAATCCATCATTGTTAAACTTTGTTTTGCTTTAATAGGTTTTGAAGAGCATTGAAGAAGGCAAAAACCTAGGCAAACATGACAGGGTGCTACAATGACCTTTAAGCTCAAGATTAACAAGATTTAACAAGATAAATTACCTTCACACTTGCTTAATTTGGTCGGGGTAAAGCTTTGCTGGATAAGCTAAGCACCGGGCTAACTGGAGAGGCTTGTTGGTTGTGACCGAGGTCCATGCCAAACTGTGACGCTACTTTAGTAAGAGATACAGCCAGATTGTCTCATCCGTAGTGCTCTTTGGATAACCAGTGTGTGCCGAAGCTAAGAAGATTAAAAACGCTGACAAGGATATAGCAGAGAGAAGCACTAGCATGAATTAATGGCAGCAACGCTGGAATCTCTCATCTTAGGACCGATGGAAACATCAGCTACAGAGATGGTGAAGTTGACTTTTCTGTGACCTCATACCTTCTCCGCTTCAAACAGGATGACTCTCCTATCCTTCCTATTTCACAACGACAGTTCCGAAGACATGGAGCGTGTATTCTTCACAAAATGTCCAAACCCCTCTCCACGAAGAAATGCCATGAAGCGGTAGCGTGAGGTATATGGAGAAGACATTGGACGTGGGTTAAGTGGGTGGAAATCTCACACTTTTAGTAAGTAAGGGCTCAGTCTCGTGTTTGAAAAATGCCCACCTTCGACCGCCTGCGCGACATTCAGATTTCTTGAGACCTTAATTCTTCTTCATCTGTGCTGTGCTAGGTTTGTTAACCCTGACCCACCCTTCTGTTTAAGTGAATTCTATTGAAAATATTTTGTTGACATCGAAGATCACGAAGATCTCCATCGTCGGATGAATTATCCCTGATGGGACTGCAAGACGAGTCTCGGCGGGAGACTCCTCAAGACCGGTACCTGCTTTGGATCTTCCTACATTCTCGCCTAGGTCTTTAATTCACGTTGACTGTCTTATGAATAAAGGGATACTCCCGTACGGCTGTGAGAAATCAGAGGCATTCTCGCAGAAGAGACTTAATGACTTTCTAACGTGGCACTTCTCTTTTGCCAAGCATCCCAATGTCCTAGACTAAATCTTCACTCTGCGAAGCTTGTGGGGAAACTGACGGCACTGTGGAGCATTTCCTTTGCAAATGTCCTCTCTTTGCACGTGTCAGGTGGCGAATTTGCGGTGTTGCTCCCCTGGTAGCAGAATACACTAGATGTGTCTGAGTGCTCTAGTCAGGTGTTTGCCGTGATTTATCATCATTTGTAGTTTCAGAGAGCCCTGTTTCCATTAGACATTTAAATTGAAAATCGTTTAACTGCCATTACAGTTAATATTACTTTTCAATAGATGTCGCTACAAAAGAAATAAAGCTTTTCGTAGCCATCTCCTGCTAAATAAAAAGCTTCCTCATATTCAAAATGCTTTCCCTTAGGTGATGCCAAAATTTATTTTCTTTATGTCATCAGCTATAACTAGCACACATTTCAAATAAAACTGTTAACCGGTTTTACACACTTTTTAAATAAATTTAATAAATATGAATTTCACTCATGAATTTAAATTAAAAATCAGGCACAATTAATGCAGCTCCTGACAGTAAAATAGTATCCACACTTTCACTGGTCGGAATGTCAACAAAACAAATAAGATTTTCCCTAGCAGCATTCGAATACAACGGCAATTGAATTTCACCATTTGAAATCGGATATTTCTCGGCGTTAACATCTTTTTTCTTAAAACTCAAGTAAAATTCTTCGGAATTGTCATCGTTTTGAGCTGTTGTTGAGGATACAACCAATTTTCCATGAAGAAATTGTGCTCCATCAACCTAAAATAGAAAAATTACGAAAATTAACATCTAGTACAATTTCTGTATAGTGCACATCTCTTGTGATATTTTGTTTGTGTATGACATTCAGAAATGTCAGATAAAAACAAAAAGTTAAAAAAATATTTTTAATGTTTAATACAAAAATATTAAAATAAACTTGTGAATATAAAATGGAAAAGAACTCAACAAAATCAAAAGAAAAGGTAATATTCCGGTAAAATGTGATGAGTACAAAGTGTATGAATTGATATTTACCGTGCAGCGAAGGTGCAACGAAGCAAGTGAATGTTGTGGGTTTGTTGACAATTTTTTGTTTACAAAGTGCACACTCAAAACGATGTAAATTTACATATTCAAATTATTTAAGCAAAAGAGGAATGTTTACCTTTAGTTGAGCTATTTTGACGCCAATAGAATCTCCGGGTATAGATCCACTTGTTTGTAGAACAAGATTTGTCGACGATTGCTGTAACTTCTTCGAATTGGCCAGTTTAAGGCAAGCTAAGAACGTTTCACAGCTGAAAACCGTGCTCAAGTTTATTTTTTCAATGAATTCTAAGCTAAACTCGGATTTGAAACGACGTTCAGCTTCAGAGGACTTCAGAACAAGTGCTTTTAGATATTCAATTGTTGTCCGGGGTCCAGGCCAAAACTTTCTCCACGACACAGGGACCTATTTTACAACGAAAACCCGATAAGAACATGAGTATTTGGGTAGTTTGTGAGAAATACCAAGTTTTCAGCTAGAATTGCCAGTATATTCGAGTCAAAGTGAGTCGAGGTGCTCTTCGCGTCCCGTAGAATGGAGTGAACATGTGACAAAGTATTGTGTACTTCCTGGAAGAGAAAAACTATTTTAATGAGAAGCTTCTGCTAGAGACAGATGGTAACCTTGACTAGTCTCCAACCTACAACGACTTCAGTTTCAGTTTTTAATTTACCTGAAAACACTGTCCGGCTTTTTTCATTTCGGATATAACAAATGCTTCCCACGGTGTTGAGGCATTCACCTCTTCCACATCCTTCAGCGATTGTAGAACTGTTGATTTCTAAAACGAGAACAATCATTGCAACTTAGTACATCCCTACGATCTAATTTAAATACTTACTCCCGCTAGCTTCTTCCAGACCATCAAAATCGGTCGAATTCGTTTGTCCAGCTTGTTCTGCTCCTCATTTTGAAAGAATGCCGTTCGCAGTGCTTTGATAACACTTCTGGAAAAGATTATTTCCCGCGAAACATTCGAGTGAGGTGAGAGTCTAAACGTGTCCGGTTCATCTGTGTCGGGAAATTTCATTACTGCGCTCATGTACTCCTGCATGTTGGCTGTGGTGGGTATGGTAATTTTCAAATTTAATGGACTCCATCGGTTGCTGGTCGTGTCAGAGTTGAAAAACTCTTCCAAGTACTTTTGAAGAACTAACAAGTCTCTGTTGTTGCTTATGCGACCGCCGTAGGCAACGTTTTCGCACAATCTTTGCAACACTCGCCAGTCGATGCGGCCACTTGAAATAGTCTTCTCTAGCCACTGAATGATTTCCATTGCAGAGCGCAGATCTGAGTCGCCGAACTCGTACCACTTGGACCATCCTTGGGGGATATATTTGCGACGCTCCTGCAGCACGGAATTGAGAATGAAGAGTACCATTCTTAGTTTAATTACTTTGGCATCTCTTGACTGATTGGTGGAGTACTGTTGAACTAATCGTCGGACCTTGTTCTTAAGCCCGTTCGGGAACTCGAAGAGAACCTTCACGAACTTGTACATGACAGCTTCGGAGAAACCTTTCGTCGATTCGCAGACAATCCACAAGCGAAACTCGTCTGACTTTTTCATTCCCTCAAGTTCACGGTCGAGATCGACTAGCCAGTCGGGGATTAAGTGAACATTTTTCACGCAAATCCACTTTCCAGACTCGGCTGATCTTCGAATCGCTTCGAGTGTCTTTTTTTCCATACCACGACCGATTGACAGTTCGGTGTAGTTCCCAGCGCCAAGTTTCTTCAAAGCCAAGTTGCGAATCTCTGTCGCTGGATCGTTTTCTGGTTGAGTGATGACTAGGATCGGTCTAGCTCCAGAGCCTTCTTCCGTTAGTTGCTCCATAGTGGGTTGCATCACTGAGTCGATTGAGAGTCCCAAGATCTGTGATGCAGTTGAGGAAAGAGTCTGAATGATGAGATCTGGCCGGAGAATCTGTGCAATCAAAACCTTTTGGAACGGCTTCACTTCGACTGGGATTTGATTGGTGGATTTTTCCTCCACAAATGGTCGCCACAACCTATCCTTGTCAAGTTGAAGTGTCGTTTCCAGCTCAGGAGAGTGTGTCAGAAGAATTGTGAGCTTTGTCACCGCATCCCGGTCCATCCAAGATGGCAATGCAAAGTGTGTAGAGCCATCACTGCTGGTCATGAAATTCGTGACAAATAACTCCCACTCTCTCTTAGCGATGCGGTCGGGATAAGCATTCTTGCAAACGAATATTGCCAGAGTTATGTGTGAGTCCTTCGGTGTGGAGCGAGCCAGATATTGGAACGTCGTCCGCACCAAGGATGCGTATATTTTACTCTCATCCGTGTCACCGACGCTCTGGACACTTTTGAGGAAAAGATTTGTAAACACCACCGGGGATATGTCGTACAGCTTGCTAAGGCCCATGTAGAAATTCGCTGCGTTGGAACAGAGCATCTTAAACTGGTTGTATTCCTCCAGCAGAGTGTCTCTTATCCTCGCTGATTCCTTCAAAGATTTGTCGATGTGACTGCTGCTCTCCTTGACCTCATTTAGAGTCTTAAGGAGTTTCTCATTTTTCAAGATGTCACCCTGTGCCTCTGACAACTCCTGCAATAGTTTATCCTCCAAGTCTATCCTTTGTTTCAGTAGAACTCCTTCGTTTCTCAGTAAATCCACGCGTTTTTTCTCCAAGTCTGGATTTTTCAGTACAATCGTCTTCGACATCAGCTGATCGGTCAACCCGACCGTGGTCACAGTGAATGGAATACAAGTGCAGCACGACTTTGTCTCCATGGCAATGCTTAGCTTATCGGTTTTCGAAAATAAGACGAGCTTAAAATGATCATGCATGTCCACGAGCTTACCACCGACTTCCAATAGTTTCTTGTTGAACTTGACAAACAATTTGGCATTCACCAGCTGCAACAAGGGCGGTCTCAAATCTTGGCAGTCTTGGACGATCAAAACCTTTCCGAATCTGACTGCCAGCTCGACGGTATATGAAAGCCGTTCGTTATTTTGTGTGGTAATTTCGAAAGATGTGCCCTTACTGCGTAGATATTCCTGAAGCCAAGTATAGGCGCTGTGCGAGGGATCGATTACTAATGGAATAGGACTAGTGTCAAATGGCAGGTCGATCATTTGGGCTAGAATTGCAGCGTTTTCAATCACCTGGGCGTCTCGAGCTAGTCCCATACTCTCCCAAATGATCTGTTCCTGCTCGGAGAGGAGGTTTTTGGTCACACTGAAGACGGGGATATGCATGTCTGTGGTGAGGTATTCAAGTGCCGATCTAAAAGGAAGGAAATATGAAACGTCTTGTAGAGTACTGGATACAACAATACTTACACTCTCTTCTCATAGGTTAGATGGGAGAAGTAGTTGATGGCCAGTGATATGAGCAACGACTTTGTGTCCAGAGTTTTGTACGATTGTTTGTAGTCTTCCAGTTGCATGCTCCATGTTTGAAACTCTGAACTGAGCTTCTCAACGAGTACCTCTGCTGAGCTCAGTGTACCGCGTGCCTCTTCTAATTTCAATTCCAAAACAGCTGCCTCCTGAGTGTAGGCATTCAAACGACCAGACAACTCCTTCACTCTTGCATCAACATCATCCAAACCGGTCATTAGCGATTTTAATTCGTCCTCGGCAACGTCTAGATTCCGCTGTAATTCGTTTTGCTCCCTCTCCAGTGGTTTGATACTCTGGATAACCTTGGAGTACCTTACACTGGCTTTAACCCATGCGGCGAGTGGTGCGGCTGCAGCTGACGCACGTTTAGCATTTCGCATTTCGAATGAATCCGCTTTCGATTGAAGCAATTTCTCTACAGCTTCGCAGTGTTCCGGATTGATTCGTCCTGGATCTAACAATCGGATATCCTCTTTGACACCTCGTTTGGCCAGAAATGTTTTCATGCTGTTCCACGAGGTGTCCCTTATGCCCATAAGTCTTAAGACACCTTCCAGAATGTCTCGAATTGCCTCGGGTGGAGCACGGAGTGATCGAATTTCTGAAAGAGCTTCGGACTTGATTTGCCCCACTGCAGCACTGGCTTCTTTCAAAATCGGTTCCACTTCACTGAGTTCGATTTGAATGACTCGCTGACGCTCCTTAAGCTTTTCGTTGTTTACCTGAGCCTGTTTTTTCAGCTCCAACATGCTGGACTTTTGTTCGTTGGCATTTCGCATTGTTGCCGAGATCATTTCGAGAGCATCGTTGGCCAACTTACGTTTCTCGGCGAGTGCCTCTTCTTGAGCTCCGGCGTTAGATTTGAGAGTTGCAACGACTTTATGTGCGGATGCCAGTTTGTCAACACCCATCTGAAAGAAGTTGGAATAGAATGGAATGGGCCTTGAGGATGAAGGATCGACGACTTACTTGCAACTTCTGTAAACGTTTCTCGATATCCTGAAAGAAATGACAGTAGACGTGGTAGTACGATCGGATCAACTGATAGAATCGCTTTGGCGGCTGTTGCTGAATCACACCGCTCAGGACATGGGAGAAATAAGATGATACTGGAACTTTGTCCTTTCCATCGCCAAGTGTTTCTATGAATTTCTTCGGCAACATTGCCGATGTTTCCGAGGACATTCCACGGATGTATAGGAATTCCATGTTTCGATAGAGCGCTGGGTATGTTTTGAAATATCCGTTCGTATTGTCATTACTTGGATCCAACGCGATCACTAGGTGGAGGTTTTTCTTGGCTCCTAGGAGAAGAGTGTAACTAAAAGCTGTCTGTGTGTGGTTTGAAAATTAACTCACGATTGACAAAATACGATCCCAGTGAGTCTTGGTATCCCTCTAGCTGTGCAGCATGTTTCAACGAACTGGCCACGGAATCCAAGTCGTCATCGAACAAGTCGAGGATTTCACTTCCCTCCAGAATCGCTTCGATGGGTTTCATTATATCCGGTAGATAAGTTATCCAGCAGTGATCGACTAGAAGACATGTACACTGATCCTCCAGAGCTGCTGTTTGCATGGCCTACAATTAGAAGGAACTTGGGCAAGGACTTTGGCTATGAATTCATGTTTGTCATACCAATTTCAAGTCGCTGTGGAAATCAGCCAAGCCATACTGCTTTACGCCTTGTGGTAGGTGGACCTTTGCTTGCAATAGAGTTGCAGCTATGTAGAGAGCATCTAAGTGCCTCCCACCAGGCTGTGAAATAAGCATTAGGTGGGTATTCGGTCTTGAAATGACGCGGGCGATTTTTGACGATTGATCTAGTAATTCTTTCGTTGTAGGCTCATCAATGATGAACGTTTCGGAGTCTGAAATTGAAAATAAACGTTAAGTGGTGGTGGAAACAAATGAAAAGGGGTGTGAACGTACTACAGACAGCAATTAATCGCTGAACTTCTTCCATCCACTCGTCATGTGGAAGGCCGAGCAGGGTTGAGCCCTTTGGTGTTTTCGGAATGAAAAATATTTTCTTAAAAAAAATACAAGAAGTTAAAAAAAGGGGTGCCGTCAGGGTTTACAACCTTTTGTCACCTCTTTTCCGTAGAACTTCCGCATGGTGTTCCTTAAGATGTCATCAAACTTTTCAACGTCTTCTTCAGTTGCAAGTCGATCTTTGAAGATTGACAGCAGTTCACAGAGAAGGGCCTGAAATATAGAAAAAGAAGTCCCAATTCAGAAAAGGAACTCCTCCTGGCGAGGCTTTTAAAAACCTAGTCATCGGATCCTTACCTCATTAAAGGAATCCTCTGGATAGTGATTCAATCCTAAAATCAGATTCATAATAATCTTCGGTGTGAATTGATAGTGAGCACATCCTTGGGCAGCATTGAGTCCTTCTTGAATCTGAAAATTGAATGATAAAATGTTTTCTTCTCTTCGAATTGCTAGAGGTTACCTGTGAAAAGAAATCCATGACACATCTCACAACACTCTGTGAATTTGGAGGATTCTTGAATCTGACCAAAACCGGTTCCAAGCGGTTTTGTATCACAGATTCCATGTCACTTTCCGACGGATAGCTGACTCGCAAAAAGTTATTAATCGACAAAAATCTCGGAGAGATTCGTTTCAATCGCGAGTTGGAATCGGAAATGGATCCACAGATCTGTATCCCTGACACATTAATCCATTCCAAGTTGTCCGCATAGAATCCATTTCTCTGTATGAGTTGAAGGACAAATTCGACGATATCACTCGTGCCCCATGCGTCGATATAGCAAAGATCTAGATTCTTAAGGAATAGAACGATCCGAACTTGTTGGGGTTTATATTCTCTCCCTCGCAGACCTGTCACGGTCATGCAGCTCTGGAAATGATAACAGTTAGACTATCTGGAGAGCAAATGGCATGTGCCTGCCCACCCTTACCTGTTTGAGAGTGTGCAGAATGTAAGCTGGTGTCAGTTGAGTACTGCAGTTAATAATTATCAATTCGTAGCCAGCACACTCAGCTACGGCTTCTTGAATGAGTAAAGTTTTGCCACATCCTGAAGGTCCAGCGATCAGGAACGACTTCGACCATGGCGCTTCGAGGAAAATTCGAAGAATTTCCAAATAAGACTTCACTTGAGCGGTTCTGATCAACTGAATCTCTGAGTTGTCCAATGCTAAGTCGGAAGCGAAAAATTCAATCGCATCCCGATCGTGATTGTAATAGGTTAGCTCAGCCTTCGAAGGATTCGATATGTAGACGTTGGACTGTTCAAAAATATGATTTGCAAACTCATTGTGTCTCTCGCTAGGTAAAAATCCGTACAAGCTTCGCAGAAGACAAATACAGAACTCGTCCTTGCTCTGGATGTGACCCATGTTGGTGGTCAGTGACCACGTGAGGGAGTTTCTGCTGATGGATGGTAAGGTACTAACACAGAAATAGGTTCCTGAATTCATATCGATTTTGGAAAACTCTAAAACTTACTGCAGATATTCCCTTTCCACCCAATCAGTAGCTGGCTCGAAGTAGTCCTTGATGTAGGATCGTAGAAGGTCACCGTATTCTTCTTTAGCTAGGAACTCATCCAGGATCACCTCCTGTGGTAGATCTTCGGAGCTGAAAAATTCAGTAAAGAATTATCTAATTTGATTGAAAAATCTTCCATTACCTCAGGTTAACGATTCCCATTCTCGAGATAGTAGCCGGCGAAGCATGTGTAACCTCATGCGTTTCAAAGATAAAGTTCACATTATTCCCGAACTGTATACGCCATCCTGATGGCAGCGTCAAGAGCCTGGAATATAGAAATAACAAATTTTTCTCTCTCCTTGCAGATCACAAAAGAACAAAAAGCCGAACGGCGACGGAATGATCGTATAGCCCGCGAAAAAGATCGCGAACGGAAACGAGCGAAACGACTCAATCCCGCATACCGTATGATGGAACAAGAACGCGATCGTGAAAGAAAGAAAATCCTTCGCAGCAATGAGGCATTCCGAACGTTGGAGAAAATTCGAGATCGCATGCGAAAAGAGCGCAAGCGATACTGCAGTGAATGGGGAACCACCAACAATAGCGAGGATGTCATCACTATAGGAGATCCCCTCATCGAACCAGAAGTCATCCTATCGACGTCTGAATACCCGCAACAATATCAACAACATCCGTGTAGTCACAGGACTCTACCTCACGACTACAATAGCAATCATCCTAATGAAAATCCGGCTGATAGCCGTTTCTAGCAATAGTCCCCTAACCCCAATGTTAGTCTTTAGTTTTGTTTTCTGTACTTTAAAGCCGTAATGGTGGTCCATAGCTGTGTTCATATCGATTAAGTAATCTTGTTGCTCAGTATTTTTATTTTTTTTTGTTTTTATATTTTGCAGAGTATACAAATATGTTAAGCGTCAATAGTGGTGATTGTAAGAAATACAAACCAGGAAATAATAAACAAATAATTTTATTAAATGGAATTGTTTAAAATGACGATGACTAGATGGAGGAAGACACAACCTGTAGATGGATCAAAAGCATGCTAGAAGCTAGGAAAATAAAAATAGCACTATGTAGCGCAAAACTCAGCATCACAGCTGCGATAGGTTGCCCCCAAGGAGATGTTCTTTCTCCCCGAATGTGGTCCATCGTGCTAAATGAGCTCCTAGTTATTCTAAGCAATGAAGATTTCTGTGTCCAAGGATAAGCAGATATATCAATCCTAATCAGAGGTTAATTCGAAGAAACAATCTCGGTTCGCCTCGAGAGGGCATTAAATCTTGTTGCTAGATGATGCATGAATGTAGGGTTCAACATCAACCCGAAGAAAAGTACCATAATTGCCTTCACCAAGAGAAGAAAACTGGAAAAACTAGGAAAACCAACACTCTTCGATGAATCAATAGAATTTTCAAAGGAAGTTAAATACCTAGTGGTCACAGACAAAGCCAGGATCTCACTATGGACCAGCAAATGTCTCCTAGAAAAGAAATGGGGCCTCAACCTCAAAATGACGCTATGGCCATACACAGTTGTCGTCAGACCTATCCTCACCTATGCTGCGCCGGTCTGGTGGGAAAAGACCAAATAAAAGACCACACAGACCAAGCTCAACAAACTACAAAGACCAGCATGTGGGGCACTGAGAATAGCTCCAACCACAGCACTAGAAACTTTACTAAATTTCCCACCTCTTCACCTAATCTAATCTAATCTGAGATGGGAGAAACAACAAAAGTGCTGTAAAAAGTGAAGCATTCTTTCAAAGTATTCAAGTAACTTCTCTGGGTTCAGCGATTGCACGCCCGTTACTGCTCATTTACCTGCTTTGGACAGCTGTAAGCGACCATTGATTTGATCATACCTGATCAGTGAAAATAATCTAGAATGGGAAGTTTGCATTTTTGAACCATATAAAGTGCCAGGATCCGATTCGGGGTAATTCTAGATGTTAAACAAATTCTGGCAAGTATCCTAAGAGACACGATCCTAAGGATGGCAAAGGAGGGATTCGGAAGGAAGGGATATATAGAATTCTATTGATGGATTCCTTAAAAGACATCAACCGGTAGCTATCGCCAGATATGTCAATCTCAGGGAATTCCACTTTTTCTCTTCGAAGCTCAGCCACAAGCAAAAATGGAACAATGAATCCACAACCTATAGAATGAACAAACACACAATTAAGTGGTACATAGATGAATCATGAACTGAAAAGGGAACTGGAGCGGGAGTATTTAGGCCAATAATGTCAGACAGTCAAGTACCCATCAAAGCACTTGGGACCCATGTAATTCAGTCTAGACTTGTATGGGAATGCCAACATAGATTCAATGAACTGGACAGGAACAACAGATGAATACCCGAAATTGAGGATAACGAAGCAGTAGACAACCTAGCCAGCCAGGGGGCAACTGAACTATTCAGCGGAATAGGGGATCAAACCATAAAGGAAGAGTTCAGGAAAACAGAACGAGAGTTGGACCAAAGTCCGCAATAAACTTCAGGGCCTGATGCAAGCTAATAAACTCCTAGGGGTCTGCTACCGGAAAATATTCAAAGATTCAAGAACAACCTTCGTATCTTAACAGGATTCCTAACGAAGCACTGTAGACTCAAAAGACACTGGAAGAAACTATGCATCGAGGTATGGTGAAACTCAGCAGTCTCTCGGTCTTTCAAATTAATTCGGTACATGCACAAGGACATACCTACATAAACCCAGTTTGTTGGGATGGTATTTAAGTGAGTAGTGTCCACTTTCCTGTGAGGAAGTCTGTAAAAAGGTTAACAATACGATTGCTTAGTGAGAGAATTTCTTGTTTAAGTGGTTTATAACGTTTTGAGCTTGTCGAAGTCGTGTTGTTGAGTTCCATTTTAGGATGTTTTCAAGACTTGAACTGGAATGGCACTAAAAATGCAGCTTGACAACCTAAATCCAAAAACAGAGACATTCGAATCATTAGAGCCTACCCCCATAGACGAACTAAAATAAGACTTCCCAAAGAAAAGACATATCTATGTACCTGGCGATTCATGGGGATGAAAAGGCGGACGAGCTCGCAAGAATAAGCTCTGAGATGGATCTGATAATGGCCGATGACTCAATCCTACCTGAAGTTCTAACCTGCTAGCGGCCCACCTAAAGAGAATGCGTTTTACCACAATGGAACTATGCAGAAGATGTGGCGACGCAGACGCTGAGGAGGACACATTCCACCTCCTATGCGAATGCCCAAGCCTCAGCAGGAACAGGAAGACAACCCCCGGAGAACATTTCTTTAGTGATCTGGGCGAACTGTCAAGCAAACCACCGAGAACCATCATACAATTGCTCTTTAAGACTAGATGGTGGTGAACCAGAAAGGCCCTTGTCCCGCTTACGGGTCAGCCTTATTACTTTTCCCTGCTTGCGAATTTGTATTTTGCAAAAGTTCATTGGACTGTGAAAATAGTCCTGTTGGACCACAACAACTGGCTAACAATCTTGTCACAACAATCAACAAATTAAGGACAAAAGCATGGAACTTGCATAAGATTTATCACAGTCACTTGCAGCAATCATCATCATTAGAGAATTCCCTCAACACAAATCAATCCATTCCACTTGACACCATCTAAACGCATGATAATCAGACACAAGGCAGGCATACTCAACTCACTTGTTATCATCCAGCACTGAATTCAACGCCTCAATCCACTCTGGATCAATACTACCATCGCATATAATCCATGAGTGGACGTTCTCTGGTTCTGAATTTACAGCCACCGCCGTTGTGGTTAGAACACCATCCGTCCACTGTCTTGTGTCAGCGTCAAGTTTACCCAACAATTGAACTCGACTCATAGACTTTGGGCTGATAGTGTGTGTACGAATTGTTCGTCCATTTGCTGCTAAAGCCTGCCGAAGGACACTGATGATGGACGTCTTTCCCGATCCGGGGGGACCGACCACCACCACTCCCATACGCTTAACAAGCTGTTCGTAGAGTTGAAGAGCCTTTTCAATTTGCCTGTCATTGGGACACAGACCGAGGGTTGCAAAGGACTCGCTAATGGATTGCATTAGTGCCGAGCCCCGTTGACTGGTGATTTCAATTTCGGGAAATACATTCTGCAATAACATATCGAACAGGATGGTGTCCGGTTGCGTCAGCTTTGACATGGTGTTGGCACGTAGGCAATGCACTACAATTTCCATTTCGTTGTTTTCACCGGATGATGTGGTGGATTGTGCGTTGCAAAGTTCACCACCGCACGCCAGGAGAATGGTTTTCAGTTCACGCAGACCCCAGTCGTAGTGACGTTGGGCGGAGAGTATTTTCTTGCACAAGTCGAAGAGTTCGACGATACGATCTCCGATTTCGTTGGCTGATTGAAACCCTTCAACAAACAGCATGACGCGCGATATCTCTTTGGGTTCGGGTTGCTGCATAACGATGGGTCGGAAGAGAGCTTGTATGTTGCCGGGTAGCTTTTGACGACCACCGTACTCCTCGCCGGCTGGATTGAGTGTGACAAAGATGCCGCAGTGATGATTGATTTTAATCTGAAAACGGTGAAAGGATTAAAAAAAGTTCAATGGAAGGATTCACAGGGCTTACAGTCTTGTCAGAGATTTGAACTTGTTCGGCTTTTTCCTTTAAAGCAATTTGAATCGGTTGAATCAGCATAGAGATTGCTGAGAGCGTTGCTTCCTGCAAACGGTTGAATTCGTCAAAGCATCCCCAGGCGCCACACCGAGCTAGGCCTGTCAGGATCAGTCCCATAGCTTCTGTGTCGATATTCTAAAGGGAAAATGGAATAGATGTCTCTTAAGCATTCAACGTCCTTACCTCATCGCAATTGAACACCAGCACCAGACGTCCCATCTTGGCACCCAATGCCTTCACACATTCGGTTTTGCCCGTTCCGGCGGGACCGAATGGGTTCCCACCCAATCCCATGTGCATGGCCTGAGTCAGTATCAAATAGCACTTGTGTGTCAGACTCGTGCTGACCAATTGATTGGGATTTCCCAGGAACTCATACGAGTACTCAAATTCCGCGAAAACCATCTTCATCGCCACTCGAGAGTCTGGTCCCAAGAAGAACTTCATCTGCTGCAACCAGTACCAATCTGTTACACTGGTAACGTTCTGCTGCAGCAGCTCCTCCACAATAGTGACATAGTGCACCAAGTCAAGCAAAAGAGCCCTCAGCTTGATCTGCATCAACAAGACTCCACTCTGAATTTTCATCCTGGCGAATTTTGTGATTTCCTCATTCAACGACTGCAGGAGCTTCTGCAACGACATCGATCCAATTGCCCTCTCTGCCTGAGTCGTGAAATTGACCGCTTTCGCTGTGCTCAACACCTGAATCGGATACTTTTCGACAATTTGCTCATTGAAACCGTCCATTTTGGAATAGCACTGAACTATTTGTTCCTTGAGTGTATCCTGAATCGATGTCACAAGTAAATTCAACCAGTTCTGTCGGAGAAGGAGACACAAGTGGACGATTATGTCTTGCAATGGAATGCAGCACAGAATTCTTACCTCGATGGGTCCTTTCATCGGTACCGTTTGGTTTAGAGTCAAAATATCCCCTTCGGCACTGTGCATCGCTTTTATGGTATTCACATCGTTCACTGTGGCTATACTCAGGCTATGGCATCCAGGAAAAAGCTTTCGGATATGCTTCTGAATGATTTCCTCCTTTGAGGCTTGTCCAAGAATTTCTAATAAGTCATCGTCGCCCAGAAAATAGAATCTTGGAAAGGAATTTCTTTTGTCCTGCGATGAGTCAAAGGAGCAATGATAACCCTCATAAAAATAATAATCTAGGAGTGTGTCCGGATCTACGTACCATGATATAGGACATGAGATTGTTTTGGCATCGGGACAATTGATTCTCCAAAGAGTTGACGATAGTGTTGATGTTATTGATTTTGATGATGGAGATGACGCGGGCGTCTGATTGGATTTCACGCATTACATAGCGAAAGTCCTTGTCGATGCGTTTAAAGAGGGCTTCTTCGTTTTTAAGAGTTCCTGCTCCAAAAACTGGTTCCAGGTATACCCATCTAGAAAGAGACCTTGGAGGTTAGGTAGTGTCTGTTGGAAAAGTTTCATTGTTGCTTTAGAAGCGCTCTCACATCGAACTTAGGAATTTGAATCGAGTTTTTATCTCCTCAAAGAGCTACATAAGTCGTAGTACCTATGTTCCTAAAGGCTCATCTTCTGAGTGAATTTTTGGACGTATCTGGGTGCATAAAGAGAACTTCGTCAAGAAATAAAATCTAAGTAAGTTCTGCCTTAGAAGTAGCATACTTTGGACGAACTGTGTAAGACAATACAAGTCTCAGTGCTGATAGCTTAGTTTTATGTGTCTTAATCAGAGAACCCTGAGTAGCTATCGCTTTGAGCTCGAACTTTCCTGGAATCATCTTAAAACTCTTGGGGATAAGTGCTTAAAGTAAATGAAACTACGGCAGGTCCTAGTCCTTTTTGCTTCGATCATCAGTGACCTACTTCTAAAACTCCAGAAGAGTTTGTCCGCCATCGTCTCTTCTCCAAAATACTGATCTAGTTTTGGAGGTACCTCATGGCCTGGTACTGCAAATTTGGTCAACTTTGCTTGATTCTTCTGTACAAGATTGTTTTTCGTTCACATATAGCTCTAGGTATGCAAGACCAAAGCCAGGACAAGGCTAACCTCTGGATGTACTTTCTTCTACTTGAAATGAATAGACAGGTTCTCCAGTGTGTTCTCAAGGACGATTTCCAAAATCAGACTGAGATGCTATGAAAGCACCGATAAAGGTTCTAAATTCATAGCATTTTAGACTTAAAGCTTCAAGCAGCTGGTGACTTAAGACATAAGGGAATTGATGGACCTAAATTGCTATTGAACTCGCCAGATAAGCATTTAAAGGCCCATTTCCCTTGTGTGGTTTATCGCCACATGAAGTTGGAGTTCAGCTTTGGGGAGTACCAAGAGAAGCTCTCAAAATAGGATTCAACGACAGGAATTCGATAAGAAAGCCAAGAGATTCTCACTAAGCAAGCGTGATGTTTAGCTTCTTACGGACTTTTCCACAGACACTGGGTTGTGCCCTAGCTGTAGTCATTCATAAGCACGTTCCTAATGGTCGTAGATGGTTTCGATCTTTTTGTTTTATTGTTGTTGGGGAATTTTCCTTGGCGCACAAAATCTTTTAGTTCGCAGTGCTTTTCTGGTATCTGTCCAGATGGATAGGAGGCTTCAAAGGAGCTAAATTCTGATAGCTAACTTAGAGTGTAGCGTCACACTGTAAACAGTTCCTATACAAACATTTGTACTCTCAAAAACTCAACATTCAAATCGTTGGACTAGCAAAGGAAGGGGCGGTAATGGTGTCCAGAACAATTCGTTAGGGACAAGGATATTATCCGGAAGAATGTAAGGAAGGAGAAGGAGAGCTTCTAAAACTAAGAACTTTAACCGAAAAAGGTTTGAATCCTGCGTTAACATAAGAAAGGAAAACGGGCATAGAAAACGGAAATTCGCAGGTCTCTGTAGGTATAGCTCCGACATCCTTCACCAAATCCATTGATTGCTCTTACCAAGACATTGGACAGTCATCGTAATTTAATAGCCAAAGAACCACATCTCCTGGACGAAGTCCAAAAGGTAAGCAGTTCGAAGGGACTAAGTGAAAATGAGCACCAGCGAGAGCTACAGGGATAAGGCAGACATGTCTTCAAGATATCTTAGTAGTTAGAGCAGAGAGCTCTCAAGACGGTATTTCATGGAAGTGTGACACAAGATAAACATCACACCGCCGCCCTTAAGGAAAGGAACTTGCTTATTTGGTAGTTTGTAGGTACCAATAGATGCGGCAATAAGACTGTTTCTAGGATCATGAAGCAGCTACAAAGTGGTTAAAGCCTTAACTAAAGCCCGGGTGAGAAATTTAGTATTGATGGCTGCTCAGCTCAGAATGTAAATAGACAAATCCTGCGTTTAGACCTAAACCCCTTTGCTTTGAGTTATTCGCAGTAACAAATATCTGGGTCTTTACACAGAGACCTCTAGCGCGTTGATATTCGATCGAGATGGCTCAATTAATGTAGTCTTGAAGCTAGAGGGATATTTTCGTTGACAAATTAGTGGTCAGTGTAAATCTGAAAAAGGACTGGATGCAGATCATAGGTTTCAGAGCTTTTTATTGTCCTCCGAAGGTCATTTAACAAGTGTTAAGCAGGATTTTATTTTGTATGTCTAAAGCCAAATATAGCGAATAGACCAATGTATCTTCCACAACCTAAGCCACACAGAAGGTGTCCAAAACTAAGTAAGAAATTGAAGTAGGCCAGCTTATCAAAGTCACAAGCACATTTGAAGAAAAGCCACTTCTTTGTTAATAGCTGGAACCCAGCAGAAGATACAAAAGACCTTGAAGTCTACCCTGAAGTAACCCAAGACTCCAGCCAAAGTCCCTGTATGAGACTTAAAATGGTTATCGTCAATAGTGGCTTAAAAGGTCTGCCCATCTCCTTCTGTTTAATGGTGGCAAAGTAAGACGGATCTGTATTTCAAAAGATCAAGTGATTGAAGCCACAAAGCTTTGTACAGTGAGCTAGAATGCAAGGCTGTACCCCAGAAGACTCCAAGAGGAATATACACAGTTATGTAGATGTGCCGCGCATATGTGGCCTGCGGAATAACTTTGAGGCATTTTTCCATGGAAAACCACTAGGTTTAAGGGTCCTAATCTGAAGGACAAGATTGGTGCTCTGCAGACCAATGATCCGCTTGTTCTGTTATAGGATTCCGACTGCTGGATGAACTCAATTAGGTGTTCAAAGAAAGATTGCTTTGACGCGTTCAGAAAATGGACAAAAACGTCTTCAGAAGCTATAGTCGTTACGTGAAAGTCAATCGAGTCTGGATGTCATAAAGCTTGGTTTAGTGAACCATCAACCTGACCGGGATCGTCAAGAGCTTCTTCACATATCAGTCTTAATGTTTAAGAAAGCAAATAAGACGGATCTGTATTTCAAAAGATCAAGTGATTGAAGCCACAAAGCTTTGTACAGTGAGCTAGAAGCAACATGCTGGATGGAAAATTGTCTTTTCATCATCAATAGGCTTGATCACTGGATTAAGATACCAAATGGTCCAGCCGATGTGTGTCATAAGGAATAAGATTTCTTTTGTTACAATTTCAGTTTTGTAAATCTTGTCACAAGGTTTTTCTTCAGAAACGGAAGTATTTGCCATTCTTTTCGAAGGCGACGACCTCACTGAACTTAACCTCTAAAGTAGGGACGACTTGCTACGCATAAGATGTTGTAAAACAACTGAGGTTAGGTACTTTAACGTTCTTTACATGATATCTACAAAAACCTTAAGTTTAGTTGGTCAAACTGGCAACTTTTTGGCATCTCTGGTTAAAGTGCTGCCAAATACACTTCAAACGTTTTTTTTTTTAAGTCCTCTTGCAAAAATAAGAACCTCTTTATCCTTGAACAGATTCCTTCTGTACAATCATACCTTCTTTGCGAGCGATTCAATCCAGTTAAGAGGTTGTCCAAGAAATTAAGTCGACTCTCCCAGAGCTCAGCTTGATCAGAGAATACATCGAAAGCACTCGAGTTCTTAGCCGATTGGAGTAGAGACTGATTGTCTCCGATTTTGTTGAGAATTTCCTGATAGTCCTTGATCAATGACACAACATTCCCAGAGGAGTCTGTATGAGTTGTTAGCTTAAGTGTCGCCGTGACAGCCCATTGATCAAGTTCGGTTAGAGCTTGTCGCACTACTTGCTCAGAGGCTGCTTGCTTTGCTATGTTCTGCAAAAATAAAATGGATAAGAATGTAAAGAATATCCTGTTGAAATCCTTACAGATATCTCAGTAGATGCACCGGCAAGGGCATTCGAATCCTCGAGGACATCTTTCAAAATTATACTATGCATCGGCTTTGGATCCTTTTTTAGGAGCATGAAAATCTTAGCCCAATGTCTCTCATTCAAAGCATCCGACTGAAGGAGTTGCAGATAGGGTACGACGGTCTGAAGACGCTCAACCATTTGCCGGATTCTCTTTGAAGGTAGATCAATGGACGAATGCACAGAACCTTCCCATTTGGTTATGAATTCCGTAAGGACATAGGGTCTTCGACGGTATATGGCCCACTCTTCTCTATTAATGAGATCCAGTTCGGTAGAGAAGTCATCGTACACTTTCCATTGGTTAATCTGAGCTTGGACTTTGCCATCGATTTCCTCGAATGGCTTGAGGATGTCATCCGGAAACTCCATATTGAATTTAGCACACTCGGCCAGGAGTTGATCTTTTTTCTCTTTAATGCCAATCCAGTGGTCACTGCGTTCTTTAAAGACTTCCAATGTGGCATCCTCATTGGCCTCCAACTCAGCAACAGTTGACTCCCAACGGAGAATGAATTTCTCAGCTTCGTTGCGAAGGTTTTGAATTTGAGCATTGGCTTGGTCCTTGATTATGTCCACTTGCCGTTGCAGAATCACTGCATGGTTTTCGATCAGTGGTTGGAGTTTATCCCATTGCAGGAGAATTCCGGCCAAGGCTGACACCCGTTCCTTGCACCAGCCAGCTAGGCAAGTATCCTTTCCCTTGACAATTTTTAGGGTTTGATTGACCTGAAAGAAGGGCATTAGAACCGAGAAGTGTGATGAAGCAAACGCCTTACCTTTGGGAGCTCCGATATCATCTTTTCATATTTCATTCCAGACTCTGTAATTGAAGCCTCATCCATGGGAACATTCTGGAGGAACTGCATTGATGACTGAAGGAATGTTTGGATAAGAGAAACATCATTGAGAATAGAGGCACGGAGGCTGTTCGATAGTGCCTCCCAGTACCGACGACTTATAAACTCAATGTCCGAACGCAGCGGTAGAATGTTGATGACGAAGCAATCGATTTGTTCTTCGGAACTAGAAGTTGAGAAAATTAAGTTGGAAATTTATCTTCGAAACCGTTCACGACGCTGATCTGTCCCTCACTTACTTTTGAATTTTTGCAATTTTCTGGCTAAAATGCTTGCATGCCTTAAAATCTCGATCCCAATCCTCCCACGAGTTCAAATGAATACTGCAAAGCTCTTCAACGTCTACACAACCGAGTGCAATCCAAGGCTTCCATAGGTTCTTAAACTCCGATAGTTTTGTGAAAAGATCTTCGGCCTTCTTGAAGAGCGGTCCAAATTGATTTCTATTGATCTCGACCATGGTTTTGAAAAGTTCCGTACTCTTCTCCGATAGACCACGGAATCCACAGGGACGTTCAAGAAACCGTCGAAGCTGAGTAAAGTACTTTTCCCGAATCTCTTCCTCTGGTGGACGAAATGTAAGCTGACGCTGACTGTGGAAAGAACGTGTTTTCAAAAGAAACAGCGACATCTATTGAGTTCTTACCGAAACATGATGTCAATGTGAATTTCTGGCAGTTTGTTGTTCATATCGGTTAGACCAACAAGGTATTGATACTCCAACACCTTGTACAGCTGGTGATCCCAATGCAATTTGAACGCATCCAGATTGGAGTAGTTTTGACGTTCCAAACTGGCTACGATTTCACGTAAGTGACGCATTTCGTCCTTCCAGGTTTGACCTTGTGTGAATAGATCTGTATTCATTAGTTTCACGATCTGAAAGGAACGCATATTAACCAGGAAACCAAGTGAAGCTGTGATGATATTACCGTCCTCTTTGCCTGCTCATGATACCCAACCAAGAGATTATTATCAGCTGAGAGTTTTGACACTGCAGCTTGAAGCACGGACACGTAACTCTGCACGGATTCCTCATCATTCCAGGCGACTGGTTCACCTTGAACCAGTCTTGACAATTCCACAGCATTCTTGAGCATAATTGGACGTTGACAAGGTATCATACGATCACCGATCGTATTGTGGAACGTTGCGATTTGTTGCAAGCGACGGGCATATGACATGAACTTGGCAGCGTGTGTTGCAGAGGAACGCAACTCGATTGGAACAGTGTAGGCGAGGTTTTCAAACTCTCGAACATCCTGGCAAAATGTCACAAGCTTCGGATTAAAGGTGACACGCATCAGTTGACGGCCTTCCTTTTCGAATTTCACCACGGGTTGATCGTCACGGAGTCTGAAATGGAAGTCGGTATTACTAAGGACCGATTGTTCAGCAGGGAACTTGACTAGATGATGCTAGGTTGGTGTTACATCAAACAAACCTTACGATCAGAGATGCAATATCTAAGCATAAGATGAGCATAAGAGAGAATTGATGGACACTCAGCCATCAGATGGTAGAAAGCGTACATCACGTGGTTACCTCCAGGAACCTAGAGACGGATCTGAGCCTCTACTCATGCAGATTGCATGGAAAAATGGACTCACTAGCTTTCATAAAACTTCGAAAAAGTTTGAACCGCATAAGTCATGATTTTTTCATATGCATCTTGGATAAGAGAGGTAGGTGTTGGATCATCATCAGAGGTAGTAGAGGTCCCTAAGTTTTCGATGAGTGGATTGAAGTCGGCTTTAAAAAGATGCTTGGGCCCGCCAACTCTATGACAAAATCGATCGAACATTTTGGAAAACTATAGAACGACTGCTTTGCCTTCTTCTTATTAAAAAAGTTCCCTGTGGGATCGTGTTGGATTGAGGTGAGATCCTTCTAGACAAGAGCGCTGACAATAAACTGAGGCTTAGGTTTCGATTTGAAAGACGCTGCCGTCACACAAATTTTTGACGTGACAGCTTGAAAGAACCAAAGCCTAGCTTGCCCACTTATGTTTATGGAATCCATCTTACTTACTTAAGGTAGCGCTAGAGTCCCGGATAGACCTGAGCCTCAACCAACAAGCGTCTCCAGCCAGCTCCGTCTGGGATCCAGTGGAACCAGCTGCCTCCACTTTCGCACGCCAAGTTGGCTGATGTCTCCTTCCACTTGCGTGCGCTATTTCGTTTGCATGGTTGGTCATCAGTCAATCCACCCGTATTCGAGGCTTGTTATAGCTTCGTAATAGGTGGTTTGTTTACGTGGCCAGGCAGTTATCCCGACGGTACAACTCCCAACCCCCAATCCAATGGAATCCATTGTTAAGTCAAAAGAGAGTGATTCACTGTTGACACTCGCTGTCTTACCAACATTTGGCTTTAATCCCTCGGTATAAATGGCCACTAGGTCTTCGTTCCTCATTCTTCTCTACTAGAAATCCTCATAGGGAGTCCGGAGACCGGCTTCATTGAGTTTTAAGGTTTATTTTGTTGCTGCCAAAGCCTAGGAGAGTGGTTCAACGAAGACCTCAGCTACCTAGTTAAGCTTGATATTTATAAAAAAAAAATAAGAGGCTTTGTCCGTAGGTCTAAATGGTTCTGTACATAGTGTGGAAGGGAAAAGGATTTGCAGGAACATGGTATTTGCCTTGACAAAGTAAGGAAGTCAATCAGAAAAGCTGAGCTCCTTCGGATTCATATCTGTCAGTGCAGTGAATTGGGCTTCATGTCTTAGATCGGTTCTACTATTATCTTCGTCGGATGAATCGCTTAAATTCGAAGTGGCAAACCTTCCAGAAGTGTGAGGTTCAAGATGGTCTCTAGCGAAGCAGAGGGGGTTGATTATAGGGCCCCAGTGATATAGAGACAACCCTGGTTATTATATTAAGATTCAAGCTTGTATCGAGTGCAGACTACAACACTTAAGCTCCATGAAGAAGTATGGGTCTGACTAGGGACAAATAGATTCATTTGCGACCAATGGTTCTTTTGCAAGTGTAAATGGCTACCAAAGCTTTTCTGACTCGGATGTGTCGAGGTTACAGAGATTTTTTCTTTCTCGATCGAAGTGCTAAACCTTTTGCTTTGCAGGAAGTCGAAGGAACTTTTACTGTGTTGTAAGAGAGAGTCCTGCAATTGTTGATGAAGAAACATTTTCCTGAATGCAGCAGGCTGAAGGAAAAGATGCAACTTCTCACAGATTCATGCCAACAAGGGAATGGCCGAGCTCTTCAGTAGGAGTTGTAGTGCTGTGGATGGTAAGGACAGTATGAAATACTCTTGTCGAAGGGTGTAGATATAATGCTTAAACCATACACAATGGAGGGCCACTTCGGTGTATATCCCTTAAACTGAGGCAGGTGGTCTATTAGAAATACTATTTGGTGCGACAGCTTATAGAGAACCAGGCCCTAGCTTTAGCATAAATGGGAGGGACCTTCAGCCGACTCCGAAAAGCAGATTCAGAAGCTTTTCTGGACCTCAACCAACTTGGCGTGCGTAAATGGAGGCAGCTGGCTCCACTGGATCCCAGATGGAGCTGGCTGGAGACGCTTGTTGATTGACCCTCAGGTCGGCCCCGGACTCTAGCGTCACCTTGAGTAAGTTAGACCCAATAAGATTCGTCATTGCCTGCCCAAAGGTGGTGCCGCGAAATACTTTTTGTTGTTTTGCTGAGTCTCGAACCTTTGTCCTCTTGCTTAGCATGACAACGCGCCAACCACTAAGCCGTACACCGGGGAACTACAATGGATCCTTTGAGATCCGAGTGAGTCTGTACATAGTGCAGCCACCCGTATAACCTAAGCTAACCATTTAGCTTTAGACTTTTAGTCTCTCATATCGTCTAGTAGTGAAGAGTGTCTGTCCTGAGGCAGTGGAATGAGTACTCTAAACGTTAATGAGCGAAATAAAAACTTGCTACCCACAATAGCTATACGAAGACTGTGCATGCTGTTAAAGGTTTTGCGCAGCTTGGTGTGATGTCCCCAACTTTGTGGAACCTCTCAATTGACTTGACTTATGTTGAATAAGACAAAATTCTCCTGCTTTTGGGATCGTCGATGACGAATGCATCGTCGACAGTGGCGACAACTTTTCGGAGCTTGGTCTAGTGAACAACCGTTGTTCATCATAATCCTTATAAGATTCAGATAATGCCTATGATGTGGTCTGTTTCCTTGAGCTCCAGCAGAGTTACCTTCAACACCTTGCTTGTGCTAGTATTTATAGCGCAGAGAGATAATCTGTTCTGACGGCAAAGATGAAGCTTTCAAAGTCTATTCAAATATTTGCGACGATCTCCAGCATTGTGGAGAAGGCTATCACCAAGTTGAAGCGTCTAACACGAAGTAACTCAGGGTTAATGGTTGGATTGCTAGCTAAGCAGGAATGCTAGTAAATATCAAAGCTAATGGTCTAGCAAGAGCAAGGTCAGCGACATCTTTAACGAATTTGCGGTCGACTATTCGGTTGGCTTGGGTTAAGCCCATGTCGACAGTCAAACGTTTTCGTAGATATTCTAAGCAAGAACGGAACAAGGCTTCTGTTAAAACGCGTCTCAGAGGCATGGGCCTTCATGAGAAGAATTGGCTGCTACTACCCGGCGATTCCAGGACTCGCCAAAGATTATTTTCATATGCACCCTCGCTCGCATGGAGAAGAGGGACTTAGGTTGCAAATGGTCCAGTTGTCCGGTTTAACTTACTGTTTACTGAGGCTATATTCGTAGACGTCAACTTGGTAGCATTGTTCGAAGGCGACTTTTCTAGGAAGCATTTGGATTCAATATTCGAGAGGCAAACAATTCTACAAAAGATCACAACCTGTCGAAAACCTATTCATCCCTGAACGCCTGAACTTTTCCTTGGCATTCTACTCACCTCAGTTCACCACTTTTCACAGCCGTACTGCATTGACCACACCAAATTTCAAAGTTTGTCCTCAATAGCGATTCCGTTTCTTCTTTTATCTCTTGAACGGCTTTGTTTATCTTGTCGAATCCTTCACGTCCACTTATCAAATGGCTGACTTTTTCAATTTCCATTATCTGTTGTCAAATGAAAGACCGTTATATAAGGAAGTCTTTTCCATGAGAGTATACCCTCTTACCTGATGCTGGACAACTTTAAGCCATCGACATTCATTGCAAATCACAGACAGATGTCCAGTATCCGGTTCCATATTTGTATCGTTCATTGCTTTGCGTAGATCCTGCAAAAGTATTTGCAAAGACTGCACAAATTGTTCCCGTTCGATGGTGAGCAACTCCAGGACCATTGGTCTCTGAATCAAGGTCTCATACTTTGAGAAAATGAATATGATTTGCCTTGGATTGCTGAGGTAGTTATGAAGTTGAGCCTTCAAGGCAAAGGCAATTCGTTCATCTATTGGTTGCAGGATCTGCTCGAATTGTTGCAGCGCCTTGTTCCAATTGGTTTTACCCTTTGCGGTGGTATCAAAGATGTTCATATCTACTTAGAGGAGGGGGCAGGAGATAGACAACATTTTTTTTTAACTTGATAGAGGCTTACCCTTGAATGGTGAGTTGTAGGTGAACATGGTTCTCAGCTCATCATCGTCTAAAAGCGTGACAATCTGCTTGAAAAGATTCTTAATGTTCTTGATCTCACCGAGACGATCCTTGAAGAGCTGGCCACGTTTCGGAACATGTGGCTCACCAGTCCACGGATGTTGAATGTAATTCGGCCAAAATAGTCGTGTTAAGGAATCACAGAGTTGTATCCAAGAGTCAATAATGTCATGACACTGACTCATCATGTTGCTGATGTGATAGGAGCTAAGGTTCCAAATGTCTTCCGAGATAAGATTCTCTGTACAAGCTTCGAGGACTAGGTTTCCTGGAGAAAAAAGCTCAAATTATGTCAGTCAATGTCTACTAGATCTTACCGAGAATGTCAAGGATATCTGTCATGCGGTTCTGTGGATAGCGATATGGCAAGCGCCACAGCTCGTCCAGGTAGTTATGGGCGGCGTCAAGGAACTCCTCGATGGTTCCCATTGCTCCAGTGTCGATTTTTCTAAGAGAACCATGGTCAAGGCGAACGAGTTTAAACTTGATGACAAGCCTCACCTTATTTGCTTTTCAATATTGTCCAGAGCACCGATGAAAACTTGTGACATCTCACGATCCGCCCGCGACTTGGAGGTATCTAGCTTCTGCCTCCAGAACTTGATCTCATCACCGACAGAAGCTATGCCTTTAAGGAAAATTGTTTGTCAACTTTTCATGCTTTTCCACCGATCAAAACCCACCTGATTGTGGTAATCCCAACGTTGACCCCAGGGAAACATGTAAACTCTGTAGTAGGCCACTCAACTCTGGACTATACTCGGACTTCTGTTGGGCGACAACCCAAATCAAATTAACACACAAAAACCCTCGGCTAAAATGCACATACCTTGACCACGGCATGCGGCGAAAACACCCTCGACATTGAATTGTAAATCGATTTCACCATGCCACCCTCTAGGGTGAGCATTCCCAGACTTTGGTTATCCATCAGTGGAGCTCCTCTATTGTGCGATGTGGACGACGACGATGATGGTGACCCAACTTTGGGTATCTTATAGAACAACAAGCATACATCGTCGTTGGGAATTTGATGGTGAAACTTGAGTTTGCCATCGGAACTGGTTGCGGCAATCACTGTGATTTCATCAGATTCCAGAAACTCTGTCACGGGTAGGTGATCCTCATGACCGGATATTGCATCAAAGTAATCAACTGTGTGTCGGAACGGGAACAGGAAAATTAAATTTTGAAAATAGTTTCAGTTGGTTAATATTTACCAGAAGTGTTGATGATGAATTTTGTTTTATTGGACATCGTTGCAAGGGTCTGTTTGTCTGGAAGAAGTTCCAGAAACTGAATATTTTCTTGCGGCTTTGGTCTTTGTTTTGGAAGACGGTTGCTAAGCAGCCATGGCAACAGTGGTAGTCCTAGATACCGATGGTTGTTTACAAATAGTATAAGGGATGGTATGGGGTAGACAGAACACGTGGTGGGATTGTTATTGTTTACAAGAACGCCATTGAAAGGTGGCCGTTGACAGGGATGGTTTACAATAGGAACTGTCGGTGTTGCCAGTCAAGTCAATTGCCTCAGATTGAACTCATTGCGAGCGCAAAGTGTCCCTGTGGTTACTTTGGTTAGTGTACAGACTGTGCATCTATAAGCCTTAGGGTACAAGATGAAAGACTATCACTGAGCATGAATTTAGTTTCCTTAAACTCTAACGTCTTCTGCTAAATAAGGCTCTTGCTATTTGTAGGTTGCTACCCAAAAACAAACGCGATCGACATAACTAACTGCAGGTGAACGGATGGATCCACCTGCCTCAACACCAAACAGATTTGGCTAAAGCTGGACGTTTGTGGTCTCACTGTCTTATCAGACAGAAAGGGCTGCATATTAGTACGATAGTGGGTGTTATAACGAGACACCGCACCATTGTGAGGCACGTCAATATACTGGGCCACCTCTACAATGATTTTTGTAGAAGCTACATGGACGAGGTGAAGAAAAAGACGATTCTCCACCTTCTCAGTTCAGTTTTTCAGCTCGAAAAAGAGCTAGCTTCTTTCACAGGCTCAACGATAAGACTGACATAAGTATAGGCAGCCTCGAGTGCTTCATAGTAAGCTCCAGCGGAAAGTTTTTTAGAAGATCCGGCGGAAGATTCATGTAGTATCACAAAGGACCTTCTCTTGTCTATGTGTGGTTGTGTCAATGCAGCTAACCTAACCTAATCTAACATCTTCTGCTCTTAGTTTTGTCAGTTGTTTTACCTTCGATACCAACAGCAAGACTTTATGCAGCAAAGTCTTTAGCAAGAAGTCTTTTGAGTCATATGGGTTTGAATTTACTACTTAGGAACCTGGTAGCTTCAAGCTTGTGGATGTAAGGTTCCCTTACTCGTGGAAGCAGTCTTTCCACAATGTCTTCTTAAAAAGTATCGCTTAAGCCCAACACACTGAGGTAGGTACTCGACGAAAGCGTTGTCGCTCGTAGGAATCCCAAATAGTTGTCGACAAAGCAAGAATGCCATCGATTTTCTACAGACGTCAGTATGCATTCCTTAGGTTTGCCTGCATCTTAGAGAAGTCTTGCCATCTTTGATTGTGTTCACTCAACACTGCCAATGGAAGCCCTAACGTGCGTTGAGGTTCTTGTCTAACTCATTAGGAATCTCGTTTCCTATTTTAATCTGTTGTGTCCTTGGGACTCAAACAAGATGCAGTGAGTTTAGCCTTCAAACCGAATTTGCATTCTCAAACTATTTTGGAAGTGAATGAAGGATTGTGCATGGTCTTGAGCGCTATTGTCGTTTAACTTCTCAGACAGTCAAGCTGCCCTAAATAGTGGTTGACTCGCCTGTCATCAAATTGAAGCTAGTCTAAGAAACCTGCAAGGTGATTCTTTACTGAATTTCAGCCCAAAGCCGGCAATGAAAAGGCCGACTTACTGGCAAAAGATGGCGGATCAACAGCATTCATTGGACCCAAACCCTTCTGTGGGGTAAGCAAAGCACTTTTCATAAGACTTCTTTGCAGAGAAGCCTGTCTTTATACACCAGGATAAGCCCCTCAAAGCTGCTATTCCCAAATCCGTCACAAGGACAATCTAGCTTCATTTTGAATCCACAGGAACAACCTAAGAGTCCTAATTGGAATTTTCAGCGGACACTGCTACCTGAACAAACATCTACATCGCATGAGAACGAAGACACCTCCCTTCACATCCACATAGAATTTCCAGCCCTCTTAACCCAAAAAGAGAATC
Source organism: Criorhina ranunculi (assembly GCA_951813785.1). Lineage (NCBI taxonomy): Eukaryota > Metazoa > Arthropoda > Insecta > Diptera > Syrphidae > Criorhina > Criorhina ranunculi. Next base: position 32,972,838 of record OX638383.1, on the reverse strand, counting down.
CTTGCAAAGGTGTCCTAATGGAACAACAAGACTTCCTGACATCCTTTGGAGTGAAATAACTCATCAAGGAAGGAAGGAAGGCACAATACGATTTTAAAGAGAAACCGCACTATCAAGGGCTGAGAATAACCCTACTGTACACACATAACGTAACATTACATCGTTGTCGTGTAGATCCAGGAGGGCTTTTCTCTGTGACAAGCCCCTCATCATGGTGAAACACCTTTGCATTTCCAGAAAACTGACAAAACTCTGGAAGTCCTCAATTTGACATGTTTCGTTCATGGGAACACTTATCTTCCTGAATACAGTCTGTGGAGTTTAGAAAACGGATAAGATCTCGTATCCCTTCACCCGAGAAGTCGTTAAGGTCGTCGAAGAGTGGTTGGTTTAGTGCAGAGGAAATGGGAGAGGGTTTCCTTCTCATTTTCGTTCCCACAACTGTGGCAGTGAGGGTTGTAAGGAATACCTAGTTTGGACACATGGTCTCCAATTGGCCAACGAACTGTTATTGTCGCCATTATTCTGGCTAAATCTGGGCGGGTTCTGGTTGGTAGGTCTTTTGTTCTAAACTTATCGATCATATCTTCCTTGATATGTCTCAGGTGGTTAACTGCTTCCAGGAAGTTTGAGTGGATTTGTCCTTTAACCGCTCCTAGCGGCTAGAGAACCGTGTAGAGCTGAGCCCTGCCTGGCAAATTTATCTGCACGCTCGTTTCCTTTTATGTCACTGTGCCCTGAAACCTAGACCAGTGTGACCTGGAAGCGTTCGCCCAAGCAGGCAAACTTGTTTCGGCACTCCTGCACCAGTTTGGACGATTTGGTAGCCGAGTCAATGGCATTGGTAGTGGTTTTGCTATCTATGAGGATAGGAATGAAGACCATTCTCGTAAAGAGATGAATGTCGGCTTTGAGAAGGTTCACCAAAGTCCTATTCCTAGCGCACCTATTGTCCATCACGTCTACATAGGTCGGTCTTCGAGTAGTCAATTCCTAGGAATGACCCGATAAACAGAGGGAAACTACGTTGAAACACCTAAGTGTGTTCAACTGAGAGTCGTCCAGAAGGTTGAATAGCCTTTGGAGATAGAACACCGGCCTTATGGGCAGTCTTCCAGTGGTTTCTTAACAAGTTCCTTGTCTACAAATGAGAGTGATGGATCCAACTGCTGGTCAACTTGATTGATGCCATCGATTTGCCTAATCTTACTGGATCCACTTCTTGAATATTTGGCTTTTCCAGAAGGATTCCTGAACGTGTTAACTTTATGCCATAGAACTTGCAGCCCTTAGTTAGTTAGAAAAGTAGTTTGGCTGCCCTCAAAACTCTCTGACGATGGGTTAAAGGGTTAAATTGACTGATGTCCTTTCCAATAACATTGATTAAAATACCAAAAAACCAGAAGTGCTCAGAAGGAAAACTATTAAACTCGCATGCATAGTTGGTCGCACACGCACGTGCCTTTTCAGCAAAAATACACACACGAGAAAAAAATAAAACTTTCCTGTTTGTTTCTTGGAAACACATCTCGTCCCGTTTTTTTTTTTAGTCCCAATTCGTCACCAGCTGACGAGGAATGCCCGCAGGACATTCGTTTTTTTTTCTTTTCTGCCTCTAACTCCGACAAAGAGATATGCTCATAAATAAATTCAAAAGGTCCTTCATCATATGTCCCTTAAGGATCAAATTCGTCAACATCACCAAATGAAATGGATGACTCAGGCCCATTTTCAGTGAAATAGCATATACGTGAACTTTTCCAAAACAAAAAAACACATCCTTCTCCCATCTGAACGATGAGAGGAGTAGGAGTGGTGATGTTGCTGGATAGGTGCAAAATGATTGATCCGGATAATAGTCCTGAGAGTCTTTTTTTTTTTTTTGGTGCTAAACAGGGAACATGATGAACCGGATGAATATCCTTGGATTGATTGTAAATTAATTGCATTAGGGGAAAAAATGCGTTCGTATTTATTTTTTTTTTTTCCCGGAAGGTGCGTGACTTATTTGGTATTTTCAACTTGATTTAGGCAATTTTTTAAGGGTCAGGCTCCGGAAGGATGTGAAAGAGATTATTGTATGATTTTGACAAGTGTACTAGTAATTTAATCAAATTTTTTTTGACTTTTTTTTGATGCGACAAATAGAAGACAAATTAGTCATTTTGATTGGATTATGAAAAATTTATAGAAATCTATGCGGGGAATAGTAAACACCATCTGTACTCGAAGGATATGACTTTGGAATACAAAATACCTTCCAATGGGACTTGCCAGTGTTTCAAATTAGTCAAATTAGGTTTCTTGTTATTTATTTACCATCAAAACTTCAGATTTTCTCTTGAATGGGCAATTTTCTCTAACACAATTTCTTTGGCGCAAGGATACCGCACCTCTCACACTACAACTCACAATAAAAAATAAAAGTGTCAACACAGTTCGTGGAATTTTTAAATAAAATAAGTGGCTGCACCTTGCCATTGTGTTTCCCAGTGTAGAATGTCTGAAACACGGATTATAATTGTTGATTGTCCTGCCAGAACCCAACCGAGTTTCGAAGGAACATTTTAGGATGATTTTCGGTGGTTCAATGGTGTCCTCCGAGGGTTAACTTTCAAATTCGGCTAAGGTTAAGGCACCCACATTGGAATGTGTCCTCCACATCGTCTTCTTCGTCACCACATCCTCAACGTAGGTCTATTGTATTGTTAGGGTGTGAGTAGGTTATAACCAGTCATGATGACTCCTTTTGAGTGCGATTATTCCTTTTGTTTCCATTTTATGTAGGTCTATCCAAGGTGTCCTTGAGGTGCGGCATGTCGTGAATGCAGTCCATCTCCATTCGCGAGTATTTTTTTTATTTCACGGTGACGCTGGACTTTTGAAATTCTACTGGTGGTAGGATTCAGGTTCATCTCAGAGCCCATTCTAGCAAGTTCCTTCGCTTTCTCATTCCCATGGATGGACATGTCCCTATGTCCCTATGTAAAATTATGGTTAGGAATAAGGAACTTAAGTTCGTCTTGTGGGTGTGATGGCTGCTTGACAATCTATGTAGATGTCGATGTAACTTTTGAACGGTGTCTGCTGTGATAGTTCTCGCAAGGCTTCGGTTCTTCTTTAATTGACCATGCAATGCCTGGTTCTGTTGCGTAGATCCCAGAGTCTACGCCCACATTCATTTCATTCGATCCATCCGTAAAAACTGATACATTGTTGGGGTTTATGACTTCTCCTACTGTCCAGTTCTCTCTGGAGGAAAATGTGACTTCGAGGTTAAGGCTGAATTCAGGGAATGATGTTAAAAAGTCAGTCTTGGCTTCAATGTTCGCCCATTTGTCGACTGGTGACCTATAAGATCCGTTTTCCAACGGTTCTACAGTTGAAGGCCGAGCCACTTCCTTTGTGAAAAGGTCGACTTGGTTGGCTGCACCAACGGATGTGGGCTACTTTTATGCTTGCCATATCCGGTTAGGAGCTGGTTGAGGTAAAAATCTACTTCTCCGTGATGCCGGTCCATCCATTTGTATACATCCGGTATAAGTCGATGGGTCCATCTTCCCTTTGAAAATTGGTTCCAGCTCTCATGCTTCGCTGTCTTTCTTCTAGCTCGATACCTTTAACTGAAGCTTGGGGTTCCTAAATTTTGCCATCGAAGGTCCTTTGTAATTCATTAGTCAAGATATCTGCTGGTAGTATTCCTGCGATGATACAGATAGCCCCATCTGAGACTGTCCGATATTCACAACACATAAACACGCCACTAGATTGGACGTCGCGTTCAACGATTTCTGCAGAAGATGTAGAGAAGAGGAAGAGATAGAAAGGGTCACTCAGCTTCTTTGCACCTGGCCTGCTTTTTCAAGGTTAAGAAGGCAAACTCTTGGAGAATTTTTGTACGAAGACCTAAGCGATCTACCCAAACTTGTACAGTAAAACTCGGTTCAGTGCTTCGCGCTTAAGTACCCAAATCGCTTAATTGCCCAAAAATATTAGGTTCTAAGCATTTGAGCGGGTTCGGGTAGGTACCTTATCTGCTTAAGCGCTTAAAATGGATGAAAATGTTTACGAGGCAGCTATCCGGGTTTTACTGTATAAAAAAAAAATAACGAGCTTTGTTTGTGGGTCTTAACGGTTCTGAAGGGATCTGCACCGTTAAGTTACCCAACATAACCTAACCTAACCCTTCTATATCGACCATCATCCCACCTGCGTCACAGACAGAAGTAAAGTACTGTTGGAGGACCAACTGTTGTTCCTCCAAGTCCACCCTTTATATCATAAACGCTCCCTCTTTTGGATGCTGAGATTTAAGGTCCATCAACCTTCCTGCCTACCACAAATTCGAAGACCCATTTGTCACAAAGTTTTCATTACTCTTTCGGTGGAATTTTCTCTTTGAAACCCTAAGCTATGCGGTCCAGTTCCTCTTTCCTAACTACCTCGTCTTACGAACTTTCAAGAAGTCCTAAGTTCTTCATCACTTCTCAAAAGTCACAAACCACCATTTCACTACAAAGGTGTTAAGGGCACTTGATTTCGTGTCATAAGGACGTATATCGTTGGCCCACAGTCTTCAGTTACTATGGTCTCCACAACCCATCAAAATTGTCCTTATAATCCTTTCGCCGACTTAATTACAAGTGCAATGTCATTAGGGAACTTCCTAAACTCCTTGCTTAGAAAGTGCCACTAAGTGTTTTCCTTATCTTTATTCGACAAGAACAAACCGCAGGACGAAGGATATCAAAATCTTAGACTACATCTTGGGTTGCAATTGCCAATTACACTAATCACGTGAGCTCAACTCGTTTAACTTTTCAGCACACTGCTTCCACTTTCGACCAAAAAGTCCTTTCTCTTTGCTTTCGATGCGAACAGACTCTATATGTGTGTGCGTGTGTGTGTGTGTAGTGCATCGAGTTTTCATCATACATGAACCGATATTGGAGTTTTAGGATTCTTGATTTATTACAAACCAACCAGGTGTGTAGTGTAGCATGTCTGGTGGTTCCTTTTCCATGTCCTGCCAATGGACCTTTAGCATGCAGTGCTTCATGGAATTAGCATACTCGTATCTCTGGGAATATAATATCCACAAGGATATCGAAATGAGTCTCCTAATAGCATGTTAGCATCTTAAGTGTGTGATATTTAAATTTTGGGTGGGTATTGGTTGGGTAATCTTTGTGGCTACAGTAGGGTTAGGGGGAGATCGAATCTTTATGGTTGTGATTTTGAGTTATAGAAGAAATTATGCAGAGATAACCTAAAGGAAATGCATATTTATATCTTTAAGTCAAAGCAAATGCAATTGAAGGGTACAGAGCATGACGAAGGAGTATCTAAGGACACATTTCCTCGACACTTATGGACCGGACTTTGAATATTTGATTAAAATATGTCCTATGAAGGTTGCATCACATGTCTTTAAGGGAGTAACATGCCGCCAATTAGTTTGATGTCACTGTTGAAGCCTTTTAGGGTACGGTTGAGTGGTTCTACCTTTCAAAGGACATTTCAAAGGTTATTACATTACTCAGCAGACTTATGACAAATATAGGTGCAAGTAGACGAAGACTTCTTCCTCTGACGTGGAGCCCTCCTAGTCCTCCTTTTTTTTCGTAAGGAAGGTGGAAAGCATCAAAAGTCAGAGTGTAGGACCTTAACCTTAACTAAAACCACCTCTGCGTCCAACCCCTGCTCCCCCATGGGACCATCATCCTGGCATATCATCCTGGGGGGAGTAGCAAGTTCTTACTTCCTCGTAGTCGCAGGAGTGATTCCAATCGATCTCCTGGCAGCCAAAAGGAGATTCGTCTACGAACATAAACATGACGGAGGAAGCTCACTTAGCAACAGTTGCAAGGACGATGGAGTTCTGAAACTAGAGGAAGGTGATTAGGGATGCTGTTGAATGAACAGAACAGTAACATGGTGAATTAAACTCCTACATCACCCATGGAAACTTCATTGCGTACCTCCAAATAAGATGGGAAAAGTAGGGAGCCCAGTAGAAGAAGCAAGTCACACTTTTTTCATCTGTAGTACCTGTAGCAGACCCAGTCTGCGAGGAGGGCGAATGGAGGAGAAGATATAACCGCGAACTCTACGAGCTGTACAAAGATGTGGATGTAGTCCGGAAGGCAAAAATCCGTCGACTGCAATGGCTCTGCCAAATCGAGCGAATGGACGAGAATGCTCCAGCTAAGAGGATCTTCGAATCCCCGCCATCTGGTTCACGAAGAAGAGGAACCCCGAACCTCAGATTTATAGATCAGGCAATCGCGGACGCCAGAAGCCTTGGTCTAGTAAATTGGAAACAGCATGCCCGGGACTGTAAAGGATGGAAAGCGGCATTAGTTCAGGCTCAGACCCTCCAAGGGTCGCTGGGCTGATAAGTAAGTAAGTAAGTACCTGTAGCAACATCACTCCAGAAAATGTACAGGGAATAATGATCTCGAGTAATGACAGATGAAACCGAATTCGTTCCTTTATTGAGTCGGTGCTGGAAGGGTAAAAGAGAGAGGAAGAAGGAAATATACCTTCATAAAAACAAATCGGAACCCTACTGGGATCACACCTTTCAACTTGGAGCAGTCCAGCTCTTATCCAATTCAGTGAAGAAGGTCAAAGGTAGTCTTCATCTCTCACTCAAAGTCATTTGGGATCATCAAGCTGACTTCATTCTGACGAAAGACGCAGCCACCTATATGAGTTCCGAGCAAATAATGGGAACCACTCATCACTAGTTGAAATGAAATTTACAGGACGAACATTTTAGATCAAAGAAGCAGCTGTTTCTGGATATAGACGGAGGTATTAGCAATCCTTCAACACAAAGTTGTTTGGTAAATAGCTGGAGGGATTTGTTGAAGATAGTGCGTTCCGTGTTAACACCTGAGATGGAAGAAATCATGAAAGCACATCTCTTCGCCAGTATCGGGTGCATGTTTGAACAAGTTTCGAACGTCCTATAGAGCTCAAGACGCTGAATACTATCACATGCGTTATTGAAGTCGATGAAATTGGGGTGAGAGTCGAAATCGTTGGTCTTTTCCAGAATGTACCTTAGGGTGAAGCTGCTAGTTGCTTGAATGTTGTTCTTGTCACGTGATTCTTGGATATCCTTGAGTTCGGAGACTGCATATGCCTTTTTCTTCTCCGCTCTTCCTCTGAATCGATACTGTTCTCGCGCTGCTCTGCTCTCATCCGTAGTTTGCAAACATTATCAGATTACGGGTATCTTTTCTGTGGTGGCTGGTATCCCCATGTGGATCCAGCTTCCTCTTTGATACTCGGTTTACTGTGTGTTGGCGTCACTGAAAAGCGACTGCACAGTGGAGTGTCTCTCACTAAGTTGCTCCTTGTAGTCTCTGGCTACACCAGAAGTGCTAAGGCATCCGACGTGAAGTGTCTCTTCGCAGCTTCTTTTCGTTGGATTGTCGAGCTCAGAATTTAGTTGCTACATGGTAATGGTCAAAGTCGAAGTTTACTGTTCTGAATGTTTGCCTGAAGGTAGCCTGTGGATTGCTGTGTGGATTTGCAGTTTTGAGAGTCTAGTACTATTTATCACCCGTATTACGACTACGGTTATCTGTTGTCGTTTCGTAAAGGCTGTACTTTTCAACTTATCCGCAAAAGGCTCCAGGGGGTCATAGAATTCCTCGTCCATGGGGTTTTCAGTCTCATCAGTAGGGGCGTATGCCGATTACTTATTGGTTCACACTCAATAACTCTTGACTTTAACCGATTGACTATGGCTATACAAAAACAGTTACCGGTTGCCTTATGGACTTGCGTGAATGCTTTTGCTTGTAATTTTATTACGCGCCGGCTATCCATGCTTTTAATAAAAATTTCCAATCATTTTCCGTGGGTTTTTTTTTATTTTTCTTTGACAATTATAGTGAATTTTCGATTGTAATTATTATTTTTATTTTTTTTTCGATATTCGCTGTTGTGGTTTCCAATATAACAAATAATTAAAAAAAAAAAAAAAATGGTCACAGTGATAACTGCCATATCCAGAAACTGGCATTGCAAGTCTGGTTGCCATGTCAGCTCCCCACAGGCCAGAGCAATATATTTCCAAGACTATTTTATCAATGTGCTGACACATAGATAGGCACACATACATATGGCAACGTTCTGTCAGAAACAATTGACCACACGAATGTTCAAGAGGAAAGTACTCCATTTTGGACAATTGTGCGGAAACGGTATTGTTACAATCGAAAATATTTATAAAAAAAAAAATTTAAATGAATAAAAATCAGTTTTCTGCGAGTCCTTTTTGAATTTATTTTTATTGCTGTTGACACATCGTGTGGGAATGTATTGTTATGTCATCGGTGTCAACGATGCATTCATTTGGATACAACCAACGACGGTTCGTATATTGAAAAGTTATACATTAATGGCGCGATATACCTATAAACAAATATGTATTAAGGGTTAATGTATTTAATTTTATAATTATGACTTTTATTTACTGTTGGCAGTAATGGAAATAATAATTATCGAGAGTGCTGTGACCCGTTTACCATACCCACCTGCGGCAAGAAGTTCTTCATCTCAGCCTGTAAAGGGTCTTCCAATAGGGACTGCCGAATTTTGACAGTTTATAGCGGCCATATTGTTGAAGCTACATCTGTCAAATTGGCTGTAATTTATTCAGTCTGTTTTGCCAAATCACCATGGACGGATATAGTGCTCAACAGCACGTGCAAATAATAAAATTGTTTTATCAAAATGGGTGTTCTGTTCGGGCAACGTTCCGCGCGGTCGCCATAATCGTTCTTCCGAGAGGACTACTCGCAGTGTGGTGGTGGATAAATTTGAGTCCACTGGTTCAGTAAACGATCAACCAACACCCGTACGTCGATGAAACGCTGTCCGTGAGAGTGTGCAGGAGAATCCGAGGCAGTCGATTTCGCGTCGCTCACAAGAACTCGGCCTTTCGCCGACCACAACTTGGTGATTTGGGCCTGCACCAGTACAAAATTCAACTGACCCAGCTGAAGGTAAACGGCCATAGACAACGACGTGTGTTCGCTGAATGGGCTCTGGAGCAGTTGGAAACTGACCCCAATTGTCATCGAAAAATCATCTTCAGCGATGAGGCCCATTTCTGGATGAATGGGTACGTCAACAAACAAAATTGTCGGATTAACAATCCACATGAGATCCAAGAGCGTCCAATGAATAACGAAAAAGTCACTGTTTGGTGTGGATTTTGGACTGGTGACGTCATCGGTCCATATTTCTTCGAGAACGACGTTGGCCAGGCCTATAGGTCGATGATTACCAAATTCTTTTGGCCAACGACATGTGGTTTTAACAGGACGGCGCTACGTGCCACACAGCTTACGGCACATTGGAAATTCTGCACGAGCTATTCGAGGGTATGGTCTTCTCACGTGGAGGTGATGTAAACTATCGATTTGACCCCGTTAGACTTTTTCTTGTGGGGTTTTCTGAAGTCGCAGGTCTATGCGAATAAGCCACAGAGCACAGGGGCTCTCAAAGCCAACATAACTCATGCCATCGGTCAAATTCAGCCTGATTTATGCGTCAGAGTCATGGAAAATTGAACATTTCGGATGCGCGCCACCTGGAGAAGCCGCGGCGGACATTTGAACGATGTTATATTCCATACATAATGGCATCGATAGGCCTCTCAAACGAATAAAAAATGTCGATGATATCCCACACACTTTGTTTTATTTAAATTTAAAGATGGGAAGCGCTTAATGAAAGACCCTCTATGAAACCTCTTGTTTTTTCGCGTGTGTAAGTAGTTGTTACAAAAGTAAAGTCTTGGCGAATGGAACTTATAGTCTTAGTCTTTGAAGCGCGTCCTTGTCCGAGCAGTGAGCAATTTTTCAATGCATGAGTTGCGTACTGTAATCGATGAGTGGCCAAGCCGACTTCGCCGTTGCTGGAAGGCAAAAACCGTGAACCAAACCATTGGCCAGCGCATCATAATCCAGACTTCAAATAGTTTTTCCAGCCCAATTAAACTTGAACATGTTCCATAATTCATTAGACATCAGTAATGCACGGCCAACATTCATGCTCTGCCTTTGTGTTCCAAATCCAAAAAGTTTTCAAAATTTCACCTGATAACCGCTCGGGGGTAATCCCCGGAATTCCATAAAACTTTTCACATAATACCACTAACGTTTCAACTCTATTAATTAAGTCTTTGTCGACAGGAGTTTCAAAAAAAGGATTTAAACTTAACGATGACTACCTCAAAATTTTATCACGTAAAGGACATTTTATTCACTAATGAGCTTCATTTGATCACTATACAAACGGAGACGTAAGAGTTTTTTTTTTAAATGTCAAGTGAACTCTAACCAAACTTTGATTGCTGCTCTTCACTAATACATCCCAAACTGTACACACACACACACATTTATAAGATGGGCAAACTATTCTTTGCCATTAATTTGAAAACTTTGAATGGATCTCTGTCCGAGTCGAGACCCAACATAAATCCGTTTCAAATCCTCTGCCGCGGAGCGCTTTGAATTTCTCCTGCTGGCGACATTTTCAATTGTAATAAATTTAATTCCACGGACAATATCTCTTGTTGGGAGAGTTGTTTTGGTTGTGCCTTTACTCTGATGCTAACCCTTGTAGAGTACTGTTTTGTACCATCTATTCACCTCGACCCTCCCCAACCCGCCATGGAAACACAACAATTGACTCTGAAAAATAGCTTAATGGCTTTTTACTTACGGTCTTTATCTGTTTTTTTTTTCGGTTTTTTCCGGCGGGGGTGACTCGTCGGGTCAGACAAAGTGTTAGATAGATCTTTATTTCACTTCAGATACTTTCTTATGTGTTGTATCTGGATATTTTTGTTTTTGGATGCTCCCCACCAACCTCGTTTCTGGAAACATGGAAACAGAAGATATAGTCGTTGGTGAATACTTTCATTATGCGAGTTGCAATGACTTCCCTTCTGTTTTGGTCTATAAAAAAGTACGAGAGTTGTATCATATGAACCAGTCTATGGACAAAACACACACATACACAGTCATAGCCAGGGATATACAAAAAAAAAGCGGATTATTCGAGAAGAAAAATGAAATTATTTGCAACTAGGGAGCGTACACCATTAACCCAAATTTGTGCAATTATTTTCCCGGGAAATTTAGTTTTAAACGGTAAAATGGATAGAGGGCGGAGAGCAGCATTGTATCTACCGAAAGAAAATGATAACGAGGCATTCGAGGCTGACGACGACGACGACGACGATATACTCGTAACGAGCCTGTAATTCGAATTTAGATTTTTTCCATACAAATATACAATGAATTTGTCGAGGAGTAATTTTTTGGCAAAAAGTTTGTCTAGGGGGTAGTTTTAGGGGCTTCTTTTGGGGACTGTCTTTTTTTTTCGGGTTATTTATTTTGGGATAATTGGGGATTACATGGAATAGATATATGTAGGTACAAAGGGCGTTGTTAAGATTTTATTGATACGGTTACGGATCTGTGGAAACTTTCCTTTTGCAATGGGCTTTGGGGGACTTGTGGAACTTGCAAGGAAAAGATCGAATGAGGTGGTAACCAATCTTACCCAATGGCATTTTTGAATTATGAATTCTTAGCTAGAAACTCTAGTAAAGCAGTGGTGCAGGTCTCTGAATGAGATCGCTGACAGGCGCGACGTCTCCCTGTGCTGGGTTCCAGGACACAGGGACGTTCCGGCCAACTTCAGAGCGGTTTCTGATAATGGAGGGGAACCGCCTGCTTCTCTAGAATCGATCAAATCTCACTTAGCGAAGAATACAGTAATACCGGGATATGTTCTTCCTCACTTAGCTGCGTAACTCGCATTGTAAACCAAAAGTTTCAGGCTTCAAAAATTGTCAGCAATGTAAGCGGGTACGGATAGGTAACTTCCCCTCTTAAGTGCCCAAAATTAATCCGAAAAACTCTTAAGGCAGCTATCCGGGGGGCACTGTAGCTAATAGCAAGTGGAATAACATCAATACTTGTCTTCTGCCGAAACAGATCTGGCCCAACCTGGATTTGAGGAGAACTGGAAGACTACTGTTCGTGAATAGGAAGCTTATAAAAATAATTGTAGGAGCCCTTACGAGGCTCCTGCCATCGGATTATGTGTCCCTTAACGATTTCTGTAGAAGCTGCAGGGACGGAGAGGAGGAAGAAACGATTACACATCTTCTTTGGTCCTGCCCTACCCCATCAAGGCTGAGGAGGAAAATCCTAGGAGAGAACTTCTTCGATGACCTCAATGCCTTAGCTAGGCTCGACATCTTCAAAATTAAAACTTTTGTACGTGAGTCTAATTGGTTTTGCACTTAGCGTGGCACAGGATAGGGTTTACACCGTTATGGTTACCCAGAAATTTTACTTCTTCATTCCACATGTGAGGTCTCCGATGCTGGTTATCCGGTTTATCTATGTACGTGGTATCATAATGAGCCTTTGTTTTGGCCTAAGTGTGTCCGTGCTCAGTGGGAAAATTCACAAAACCTAACTTTACCTAACCTAGCTAGAAACCTAAGGTAAGTCACAAAAGTTCAATGTTTGTTAGGCGGCACTTATGAGAACCACTCTGACAGCAGCTCTCAAAATGATAATCTCTACACCCTACACCTTCAATCAACCAAGTCCTGGAAGTAATGCCAAATAGGTCACACCACTATTACTAGATGGACGCAAATAAACGCCATTCCCTGACTTTAGCCTTGGTCTTCAAGACCTCTTTCGTCTTTCCATCAAGAGAAAGCTGAGCTGAAGAAGGTGCTATGAAACCAGGAAATGCATCAATTTTCACAGCCTGTTTTTCTATCACTTAAGCGAAACTTAAACCTCGAATCGATATCCATGAATGGTACCTACATGACCGAAAGACTTTTCATCCTTCGTCGCTAAAAATGCTTCGAAACTTTTAGGTTTTTTTTCAAGGATGCAAAATGTATTTTACTCCTTCTGATCTTGTTCCAATCTACAAAGCATTCACCCAAAGCTCGGGTATAACGCTGACAACTGGTCTTGTACACCAAGGAACAGCTGAAATTGGGACTATCTACGACCGACCTCTACAGAGAAAGTGGCGCCGTAGATGCTGAAAAAGACACGACGTACTTCCTCTGCGAATACCCAAGCCTTAGCAGAACCAGGAAATCAACCCTAGTAGCTAACTTCTTAAGCGACCCGAGCCAAATGTCAACCATGACACCGAAGGACATTCTAAAGTTCATTCTTGCTTCGAGTTGCTTTAGGGAGGCGACAAATTAGATAAAACTAACCTCTTCGGGAATTACAATGGATCCATGAAGACCCGATTGAGACGGCACCTAACATCAAGCCGCCATTCTTCTAAACTTATCTAACTAGCAGCTGGCTTCAAAGCCGCTACAAAGGCTCTTCAAAATATTGAAGGGAACTAATATTGTCACCGTTATAAAGGGAATGGTCAGTTTGCTAAATGGGCATAATGTTGAGAGAGTTATAGGGCAAGAAGAGCGCCTTCCATCCACGAAGAAGTCAGCTACACTTCCAGTATAAAAGACGTTATGAAAAACCAGAAGACCGAAAGGGCCGCCGGCTCTGATGGCTAACCAGGAGAGCTTTTCAAATTCAAGGGTTTAGGTGGACAAAAGGCTAGAATACTAGCTCCATATGCCACATCTACATATGTCTTACATCAACTATCGAGGCAGGTCCCTCAACGTCGTATATATAAAAGATCCTATCCAGCGTACTGTGTGAACGTCTGAAGGCACATATCAGTGTGGCTTACGGCCTGACAGATCGACGTTAGTCCAAATCTTCACAATAAGGTAAATCCTGGAAAAAACGAAAGAATTTCAAGTCGAGACTTACAATCTTTTTATCGACTTTTCAAATCGATTGATCGGTTTGAGCTCTAAAAGGCGATGACTGAATTCGGAATCCTTACAAAACTGATCCAGCTGTGCCACATGGCTCTGGAAAACACGTTGGAAACAGTTCTTCTGTACTTACGCAAACAAGCACCGGATACCAGCAAGCAAGGACATGTGACTTCTTACGGAAGTCACTTTCATCAACAAATCTGTCCAACTGCTGGGATACGCAGACAATATCCACATCATCGGTTGCTCCCAGAGGCTTTTACGTCAATCAAAGAACAGTTCAAGAGAGTACATGTTGTCAACAAAGAAAGAAGCATCTCTCTACCCCCAGGACAAAACGTCACTGTAACGACAATCGTAACCTCGAAGTAGTTAAGGAGTTCACGTACCCCACGAAGGTCACCCTAGTGTAAGTTCGATGAAGACTTACCCTAACAAAACAAATGAGTTCAAAACTTCTAACCGGGGAGACCGAATGCACGCTCCCCAAAACACAGATCCTGCCAATCCTTCTGTATGTAACCGAGTGGTGGACGATAAGTAGGAGAGCCGAGCAGAGGATGTAGCCCAAAAAAGCTGAGGAAGCCACATCAATGGAATGGACACTAAGAGATCTAAGATCTTTGAATCACAACCCCCAGATTCGAGATGACAAGAAAGTCCCAGCCTCTGTTTTAAGGACCAACCTATCGCAAATGCCAAAGTGCTTGGGCTGCAGAACTGAAATTAGTGTGCCTGGAATCGAAGATCTTTTTTTCTGTTGGGGTGTTGGAACACGGCACTGGAGCACTCAGGCACAAAAACAGGTCCATTGTACTACCAGCAGGTACAACCCTTTTACTGTGTTTTTCTTCGTCTAAAAAAGTCGAGTAAGAGCTTCAGTGATTAGGAGCTTAGGCTACCAGAACTCATCACATCAGCCCCGAAAGTCTGCCACCTGATACGAGCAAAGGCAGGACGCAGTGTCGTCGCCCTCTACACAAGCTTCACTGGCAGTGTTTTATCGAAGAGGATGGAAGGCTCCAGTATTTCAGACAGAGGTTCGGAAGCCCTCTCTTTTTCCTACGCATCATTCATAGCTTACTGGAATCTTTCAGATTTACAATAACCCCGCTTGGAAGACCCTATCGGATCTGAGCCAATAATCCCTTCTAAACTGGAACTTACCAATACAATGCTTAAGCATAAAGATATTAAAAACCATTAGAGGTACTAATTTCCACAACAAATGACCGAAAGGGATAATCCCATTTGCAAGGACACGTACATATAAGCCTTTCAATACTAAACTACCTTCAGTTAACCCATTTTTCACCACACAAACACACGAACACACAGAGTGATTATCCTCTTCTTTTCATAACAATACACCCGTTATAACTCATCCCACTGCATACAAATTAATCACACAATCGATTTTCAATCATCCAGTTATTTTGATCCTTTACGGGGGAGACTCCACTCCGCAGGACCCGGACACGGACCCGGACCCGACAAAATATTTATTCTCGGCTCATAAAAGAATCATCTTTTATAACTAAATCCCTATGTCACTGGAATACATTTATTTAGTTCGGTTGCCCCAATCCCCAATGGGATGTGGGAAACATTCCTATCGTCATCCATGAATAGGCGACCTCCTCCACCCCCCCGCACAGCAACAAAAGCCATAGAAAACATTCGGTGTCACCATTAAGTGGTGAACGGGAATCTATTTTTTATTTGCCACCATAAATAAAAGATTCTTGTGGTCATAATTCGTTTTAAGCCTAGAGGCTAAAAAAAAAAGGACTTGGGACACAGGGAACAAAAAAAAAACAGGAATTCTCTATAAATATATCATTTGGGGAGAATGGGAACGTTTGAATGGGGGGATGGGATAACAACTGTTCACACAGTGTCACATTCAATTGTCAGGGTCAATACTGAACGCCTGTCGTCCTTAGACGAAAGAAAACAAAAACGAGTACGAGAGGCGTTCGTCGTTATTTCTTCGGGTTTTGTGGATTTATTACTTCAAGGCTTTGTGCCTTGCTGTGATATGCGCAACTAAACTGGATACAAAAAAAAAGGAGACAATTTCTTTATATCCTCGGGATAGTATTGCCTCGCTGACAAGCCTGTAGAGAAGGGTCAGCCTTTTCTTCTTCTTTTTTTTAACGATAGCAGTTCGGTTTTTATAGATGTGACTACTTTGATAGGAATCGTCCTTATCTTGGGAGTTTCTAGTGTGCTCCCTTGGACGGAGAAAGGGTTCCTTTTAATGCAGATTTGATAAAGGCATTCCTTAGCGTGCCTTTGGCGGTTGATTTACATGGATAAGCTCATGGAAAGTGCACAATGTCGATTGGAGTTTTAAAGGATTTATCGTCGGAATATGTTGATGTCAAGGACCTGTTTGGTTTTATGTGACGGGATTCAAGGCAAATAGGTTGGAATGAGGAAGATGGGGTCCCTGTGATAGTTTTTACAGTTGGATCCATTTTAACCATTAATCTTGGTATACCCTTACTTACTTACTTATCTGGCCAGGGCAGTGACCCTGGAAGGGTCTGAGCTCGAACTAATGCCAATTTTCATCGTTCACAGTCCGGGGAACGGTGTTTCCAGTTAATTAGACAAAGGTTTCTGGTGTCCGCGATTGGTCTTCCTTTTCTTCGTGAACCAGATGGCTGGGATTCAAAGACTCTCTTAAGCTGGACAGATTTTTACTTTCCGGACTACATCCACATCTTTATACAGCTCGTTGAGCTCGCGGTTCTATTAATTCTTCCATTCGCCCTCCTCGCAGATTGGACCAAATATTCGACGAAGAATTTTTCTTTCGAAGGATCCCAAGATCTGCTCAGCTGTCTTACTTATCGTCCAGCATTCAGCTTCATAAAGCAAGACTTGCAAGATCAAAGTTTTGTAGAGCATGATTTTGGACTTTCGAGTTAGGATCGGAAACCCTAGCTGTTTGGACAAACGAAGAAGCATAGGTTGCTAAAGGCTATCTTTCTTTAAATCTCCACCACGATGTCCTTTGTGGAGTTCATATTTATCCCGAGGTAGACGAACTCCTTCACTACTTCAAAATTATATCCGTCGACTGTCAACTTCTGTCCTAGACGGTGTTCGATGGACCGGTTTTGGTCGACAACATGTATTTTGTTGTATCCTCGTTCATTATGAGACGAATTCGTTTGGCTTGCTCTTCTTTTACCGTAAAAGCCACAATAATGGCACGCTGGGAACTTGAAATGATGTCGATATGATCGTAGATGGACTTGTTAAATATAGTGCCTTCTGTGTTTAGGCTGGCCTTTCGCACTATCTGCTCCAACGCAAGATTAAAGAAATCACACGACAGGACGTGTGAGGAGGTTCAGCTTCCAAGCTGCGTGGTGCATTGCGAGTTCTCCAGCGCTACACAACCGGATCGCGAATTCGGTACAATGAATGCTGTCGTATACGGCTTTGAAGTCGATTAAGAGATGGTGAGTATCGACTTGAACGGAGAAGATTGGTCTTTTCCAGGATGTGCCGCAGTATGCAGATTTGGTCTATCGTCGATTTGCCGGGTCGGAAACCACTCTGGTGTCGATAAGTGTGGTGCGAAACGGCTTTAGTCGTTCATACAGTACACTGGATAGGATCTTGTACGCTAAATTAAGCAGGAATATACCTCGCTAGCTCTAACAAAATATAGGCAGATAGAGCTATCCAGTCGAGCATGCTTCCGTCTTCCCATACTTTGTAGATGATCTGGTACATACGCCTTCCCAAAACATCACCACCAGCTTTGAGGAGCTCTGGCGGCAGTACGTCCGAGTCTGCGGCCTTATTGTTCTTCAGCTTTTTAATGGCTGTGCCAACTTCCTCTGAACTGGTTGAGAGGACTTCTTCATCGACTGAAGCTGAGTTTTCTTCATACCCTATCACTCTCTCCTGGTCATGTCCATCGAGCAGCTGTTGGAAATGCTGCTTAAATACATCCACAATTCCCTGCGGGTCGGTGACAAGATTACTCTCACTGTTTCGAAGGGCCTGAGTTCCTGGTCTGTAGCCTGCAGTCACGCTTGTCGGTATACTCTAGGGATCATAAAGGAAGACTGCTCTGCTAGAAACAGCCGAATAGAGATGTGAATTCCAGCAGTTCAACATTACGTAAGTCTTGTAGGTCATCAATGTAAGAAGTGACTACCAAGAGCCACTTAAGACATTAGCAAGGTAGATGTTGAACAGATTCTAATTCATTCTCGTTTCTGCAACTCCTGCAGTAGTGGTTATGAACTATTTCGAAACAGACAGCGATGACACAAAGCCCAGTACGAATGCTTGGCATATGTCCAAATTAGTTCAGCATTGACTCGTATGTTGTCGTTGTCCCTTCGAATTCGATTTGAAGACTCTGCGGGCCAGAACATTGGTGGCAATCCACTCTACATGTCCCTAGCCATATAAAACATTCAATATGCATTCTTCTTGACCAGTTCAATGTCGCTCTGCAGCTCTTATAGTTCGTCCTCAAATTTCCTCCTCCAGGACTCGTCAAACCAACAGGGATCCCTTTGTACCCTGTTTCTATGACTTCGGCGTAACTTTCAATAAGGAAATCAGATAGATAGATAGAAGTGATGATGTAGGACTTAGTCCTTTATCATTACTGCTTCTTGTTTTGATGTCCTTTTCTTTAGAGCTTCTCTATGAGCACACAGGATCTCTTTGAGTGAGCTGGTGATTATAAACTCCGCCTTAAGGTAATGGTTACTTGGTTCTTTAGAATAAGGGACTCAACGTTCTTGGGTTTGTTCCTCCGGGTGGGATTCGAAGACTCTTCGGCCCATTTCGGTTGGTGTCCCTTTGCTTTACATGTCCTAGCCATCATAATCAACCAGTTTTTTGACCAATTCAAGGTCGTTGTACTGCTCGCATAATTCGTCGTTGAATCTCCTTCTCCAGAGCCTGTCAACACAAAAGGGACCGAATATCTTACGAAGAAATTTTCACTCAAAGCGACCGCCTTTGATAAAGTCCATGCTTCAACGCCATAGAGCAGGACTGAGATGATTAAAATCTTGAACAGAGTTTCCTTAGTTCTTCGGGAAAGGACTTTACTGCTTACGCAATTGCCCTCTCAGCCCAAAGAAACAGCTATTGGAAAGAGTTATTCTTCGTTTGATTTCTGATGAGATGTCGCTTTCAGAAGTGATAGTAGAGCCAAGGTAGACAAAGTTCCTTACTACCTCGAAGTTATAGTTGTCTTTAGTGACATTCTGTCCTATTCGTTGATGTTGAGTGATCCTTCGCGTTGACAACAAATACGTAGTTTTGCCCTCGTTGATCGCTAATTCTATTTTGGCCGCTTCTGGCTCAATACTCAATACCATCCTATCTGGACCGTCTTAAACTGATTTACGATGTGGTCCTTATCCAACAAATCATTTTCAAAATATATTTACCAATAATATCTCTCAAGACCATCCTTCTTAACTTTAAATCTGTTCCACTATTTAGCTGATTACCTCTTCCGATTGCACTGTACCGTCACCTCTCTTCCACTTTTTGAGACAACCTCCTAATAAGTCAAATGTTAACTTAAGTGTTCCTGCTTTTATCAAGCTTAATAAATACTGCTTGTGAGCGGGTAGGAGCTAAAGTCGAAATCAAATCGGTCAGTGTAATTTATTTAGAAGTCGGCTTAAAGAATTGTGCGGCAGACCTTAAGAAGATTTACTGTCTCCTCTTTCTTATCCTCTATGAGGGGAGCGTTCGAAGAGTTCCCATTTTCAAGAGTTTCAAGTGTATAGCTTGCTCTGGTCCCTCTTTCTGTATGTAGTTCAGGCCACACTTAGACTTCAAATTCGTTCTCCTGCTGTAAGGTTCGTCTTGTAAAAGCAATTCTTTTTTCTGGATACACTGCAGAGCGGACGACCTGACAAAGGAGGGAGCAAGTCAGAACCTTTCTAAAAACAAAAAGGAACCGTCTACTTCTGTAGAATTTATAAAATCTCGCCTTGAACCAGAAGAATGGCTAGTACAAGGTATCTTGTCGAAACAGATCTGGCCTAACCTGGACCTAAAGAGAACAGAAAGACTTCAATTCGTAAATAAGTTTAAGAACTATAGTTAGGGCCCTCACGGGACATTGACTAGAATGGATGCACCTCCAACGATTTTTGCAGAAAATTTTGAGACGAGGAAGAGAAAGAAACAATTACTCACTTTTTTTGCATCTGCCCTGCCCTATCAAGGCCGAGGAAGACTTGTGATTGATACAAGTAACAACAAGAAAATCCATCATGGAAGGTTCCTGGTGCCGGTATTCCGGGACTCTACGCGGTATCACAATGGACCTTCATTCTGGTCTAAGTGTGCAGGAGTCACATTATGTATATGAGCTACCTTAAAACGGAAGCCAGCTTATGGTAAATTTTCCTTAATTTCATTCTCAATTGATGCCATTTAAACAGAGTTAATAATTTAATTTAGAGGTCAACATTACAGATGACTTCACTTCGTCAAACCAATTATCCCGGTACTCCAACATACACTTTTTAAATTAAATTAATTTTTTTCGTAGCACATTTCAATTTCACCAGCGCGGTTTTTATTTTATACTCTCACATCAATGTACGCAAAAGGCATACATAATTCACAACTAGTAGTTTTAATGGTGGAGTAAGTGTCCTGTCAGTCAGTAGATAAGTAGCTATCCTGTCCATCTATACGTTCAGCATCATTTGGAAGGCCACGTGTGTATGTTAAATGACATAAATTGATGCACTTTTTCCTACTGTCGACGAAGAATTACTGAAATGCACTCAAGCTGACATTAATTTTGACGTGTTTACTGAAAAGTCATTAGTCCTGTTTAATTTACAAACAGGACACTGAATAAAAATTATTTAAATGGAAATGTATAAAAAAAAAGTCCTTCACACTTTTAATTTAATTTTTATTATTTTTATGCGGGATATTTGTGTCCTACATGAGCCTTTTGTACAATGTCCGATCCGAAATTCCACACCAGAGCAACGAAGCGGTGAAACAAACAAAATAACTGCGCCTCTGGTCCTTTGATGTACAAAATCAGTGAGCAGCAAGAAGTTCTTGTTATATTCTGAGCCTTTTGTCACTTTCACAAAAACGGATGTGTCATCCTAGGATGGTACCATTTCGGACTCGTTTATCCTTTTTGAAGTGATACTTCTTTAGCCACGACAGTGTAATTTCGTGAAACATTTATTTTTTGTCACATATTCGTAGGCGCAAACTAGATTTTGTTGATTTTTTTCTTCTGTTTGTGCATTCAAGACTGTGTTGTGATGAACATTTTTCAGTTTCAAGCAGCAAAACGGACTGTCAATATTCACCGATGTGATGACATATACAATTGATTCCTATACCATGTGTACTGTGTGGGATAGAACTATGATTGCTTGAATATTTAGTGTATGGAACCTCAGAATTTCTCAAGACAGGAGACTCTTTAAGCTGCGTAAAGTTTACATGATCCTATCTATTGCGCGTTTAAAGCTGTTTGCCAACAAACCAATTTATCTACATATATCTGTTGCGGTTTTAGGAGAAGAAAGCCTACAATTGAACAAATTTTCATACTTCAGAAAGATTTCTATAAATGGAGCCCTCACGGGGCATTTTTTGATAGGCAGGCACGTCAACGATTTCAGCAGAGGCTGTCGAAGTCGATACGTGGAAGAGAATCTGCTCTGCAAACCTTAAGAGAGCATTTCTCCGAAAATTTTAGTAACCTTATCCAGTTCGATATTTACAAAAGAGCTGCGTCTGTAGGTCTTTAAATGGTTCTGGCTCTACAGGCTACCCATAGTATCTTCCTTGCAAACAATTCTATCATGCAAGATTCCTGGTGTTGCTAATCCGGAACTCGATTTGGTATCACAATAAACTTTCATTTTAGTCTAAATGTGATCCTGCTTAAGGGGGGGCAGTCACCTAACCGAACCTTCACACTTGGGCAGTTCTAAAGAAAATCCAACAAGTCCAAATCAACTCGCACCATTTATGGAGACAAGCTTTTAGAGTCATGTCTAGTTTTGACTGTGCGAAAGACAGCAAACCAACCAAACATCTTTCGCGGCAATGATAAACCTCCGAAGCAAGCAATGGAACTGTAGGTCCCTTCTATTCGTGTAAAAAATATAACACTCACAACACGAACGGTTACGAGAGCTAGACCCTGACTCTCTATGGAACTGTTGCAACAAATATGTCGCGATATGTTGTCAAACTCGTCCGTCTGCCTGCGCAGACGATGAAGAAGGCCTGCTGCTCCATCAAGGTCGATAACTACCTCACAGAGACCTTCGACGTCAATAAAAGATGTAGACAAGGTGATACGCTGGTGCGTATGATCGTATTGTGCGAGACTTACAAGCCGACACAAGTGCAATCTTTCAAAATTCTTTGCAACTACATACACGCGTACGTCGACAATATACATATATTGGCGTCATTGGAAGAACTCAGCGTGTATTGAGGCAAAAGCGACCAAAGTGAACGAGGACAAAACCAAGTACTTGTTGTCAACAAGAAGGAACATCCAACATCGACTAATGGGACAGAACGTTAAAGTTGACTTCTTTTTAACTTTGGCTGAAGAATCTCTATTCAAGACACTCATCTTCCCAGTTCTACTTTATGACTCTGAAGCATGGACTCTATCGAAGGCAGATTAAGATATCTTTGGTCATTTCGAGCAAAAAATATTCTTCATCCCGTTTGCCTTGACGAACTTTGGAGAAGAAGATTCAACGACGAACTATACAAGCTGACATCGACCTTGTCAAAGAAGTACATGCTGGACGTTTGAAATGGTTTAAGACATACAGAGTGAATGGACAACAGCCCGGCCGCAGATTTTTGGAATCTAACCCGGAATGGCAATACAAAAGTGGAATAGCTAGCTTAAGGTGGCGCGTACAAGTAAAAAAGGACCTCAACCGACTATTTAGTGTTCAACTGGAGGTCGAGCTTACTGGAGAGGCTTGTTGGTTTGGTTTAGGCCCAAGATCATCCGTAAGAAGTATTCAGTCCAGTCCAGTACAAGTCCCAATCTGTGGATCTAGGCTCTCTTTAAGCTTGAGAATACTTATGGCCATGGATCCTATCTAGCAATACTGACGAAACATGCCAATTTTTTTTTATAAAGGGTCTTTCATTAAGCGCTTCCTATCTTTAAATTTAAATAAAACAAAGTGTGTGTGAGATATCATCGACATTTTTTGTTCGTTTGAAAGGCCTATGCCGTTATGTATGGAAGATAATATCGTTCAAATGTCCAATTTTCCATAACTCTGCCTGAATTCGACCGATGGCATGGGTTATGTTGGCTTTGAGGGCCGCTGTGGTTTATGGCTTATTCGCATAGACCTGCGACTTCAGAAAACCCCACAAGAAAAAGTCTAACGGGATCAAATCGCACGATCCCGGTGGCCAGTTTACATCACCTCCACGTGGGATGACCATGCCCTCCAATCGCTTGTGCAGAATTTGCAATGTGGCGTGAGCTGTGTGGCACGTAGCGCCATCCTGTTGAAACCACTGTCGTTGGTGTCCATATCATCCAATTCAGGCCAAAAGAAGTTGATGATGGACTGGCTAACGTCGTTCTCAAAGAAATATGGACCGATGACGCCAGTCAAACAGTGACTTTTTCGGGATGCATCGGGCGCTCTTGGATCTCATGTGGATTCTTAATTCGACTATTTTGTTTGTTGACGTACCCATTCACCCAGAAATGGGCCTCATCGCTGAAGATGATTTTTCGATGAAAATTAGGGTCAGTTTCCAACTGCTCCAGAGCCCATTCAGCGAAAACACGTCGTTGTCGTTTACCTTCAGCTCCTGGGTCAGTTGAATTTTGTACGGTTGCAGGCCCGAGTCACGACGTAAAATTCGCCAAGTTGTGGTCAGCGAAAGCCCGAGTTCTTGTGAGCGACGCGAAATCAACTGCCTCGGATTCTCCTGCACTCTTTCACGGACAGCGTTTATCTGTCCATGGTGATATGGCAAAACAGACTGAATAAATGACAGCCAATTTGACAGATGTGGCTTCAACAATATGGCCGCTATCAACTGTCAAAGTTCGGAAGTCCCTATTGGAAGATCCTTTATAATCAAAATTGATTTGGTCTAGAACTCAGTCTCATCGGGTTGTTCTACAACTTTTAGGCATTCATCGGTGAATTCTATGAAAAGTGGTTCCTGCATTGTATTCCAGGCATTCGGAGCAACATCGATTTCTTGGGAAAGACTTCGCAGTTGTGGATTGTAGAGGAGATCTTTCAGCGATCCACAAGTCCTTAGTTCCTCCAGTTTGGCTGCATTTACTGTGTCTTCTGTTTCAAATGGTAGGAAGATTGTTGGTTCATTGTCTCTGCTCAAGGATGCAGGTGTTCACTGATTTGCATTCAGTTTGCTGGTATTCCTTGAAGCAGTTCGGCGAGCAATATGGTTTCAAACACTTGGGACACTTGTATTTTCCTTGCAAACTACAAGGGACCCCCCTTCAAGTCTCAGAAAGGGCGAGATACCTGGGGTGCATCCTTGACCGTAAATTGACTTGGAAGAAGAACATTTCAGAAAGGAAGCGTCGATCGCCTTCTACGCATGCAGCAAAATGCTTGGTAAGACCTGGGGTCCTAAACCCGCCATCATGTATACAGCCATTGTCAGGCCTATCTTTACCTACGGATGCCTAATCTGGTGGCCTGCAACAGAGAAAACAACAAATCTCCGGGCACTTACCAAAATACAACGACTAGCATGTATAGGCACCACTAGCGCCATGAGAACTGCAGCCTTAGAAACTATTCTCGCCCTGATTCGATTAGACCTCTACCTAGAGGAATCAGCCGCGAAAAGTGCCCTGCGTTTAAAACAATCCAATCTCGCGAAAGCGGGCGACAAGGGCCATCGAAAGATGGCAAGTTGGGTAAAACTAGAAACTAACTCGGACTACCTCACAGCATCTCATGTCTTCAGCTTAAACATAAAAACGGTTTTCCCCTCAAGAGACGAGTGGGAAGGCTATCAACCCGACGAATACTTCGATTTTCACAGACGGGTCAAAAACCGCAGAAGGAGTAGGCCCTGAGATCTACTCACTAGAAACCAACATAGAGAGGTCAATCTGACTTCCGAACCACGGAAGTGTGTTCCTAGCCATCGCCGAGGCAGCCCGTGAACTATCAATGAAGCTAGTCTCTAAGAAAACTATCGACATTAACATAGATAGCCAAGCCGCTATTAAAGCCATTTCATCCACAGTAGTTAAGTCAAAGGTTCACGATGAAGAGGAAGACCGAACCTCCGGCTTAAAGATAAGGCAATCGCGAACGCCAGAAACCTTGGTCTAGAAAACTGGAAACAGCGTGCCCGGGACCGTAAAGGATGGAAAGAGGCATTTGTTCAGGCTCAGACCCTCCAAGGGTCACTGGCCTAATAAGTAAGTAAGTGAAGTCAAAAATCGTAAAACGCGAGAGATCCCGGGACACAAAGGTATCCACGGTAATGAAATGGCGGATGATTTAGCCAGGAAGGCCTCGGAAGAGAACCTATCGCTGGTCGATCATACGGACCTCGGTGAACACTATTTCAACGACCTGGGCGACTTGTCTTACAAGCCACCAAAAGCCATTCTAAAATTTACTACGAATTCGGAATGGTTCAGGGAGGCCGAACAATCGCAACTGCACTTACCCAGACCTTTCCCCTATTTTTTGTCTTTTCAGGTTGGACATTCAGTCAGAGGAACACAATGGATCCGTTAGAGATCCGAGTGAAGGCTGCATCACGCGATGCACCCACCTCTTCAACCTACCTACCTAGCTTCATATGTTCGCATAAGGGATTGTTTTTGGTTCGAATGAAGATGAAGAGGAGGAAAACTCCATTCGTGAATTTCCGTCCACAAAAACAAACTCGAACACCCTAGCTAACAAGCGGACCAAAAACACTAGTCATCGACTGAATCTAACTCCTGCACTGTGTGGTGCTGTTCTGTTCTGTGGTTGTTGAATGGTGGTTACGTAATGTGGTTTGGATTAGAAGCACGAAAAGCCACATACTTTCGGTGCTTCATCCAAACGCCCACCCTCCCCCATTGAATGTGAAACCATAAAAAGTTTCCCATTCGTCAGCTCCATGGAGAGTGGTCAAATCGAAGGCGATTAATGTTCGATAAATGAATGTGTTCGCTTGCAAGGAGAAGAACACTCACTTAGATTTTTATTCTTCACAGGATGCCACCACCATCACAGTTCACATTGTTGCGGTCATGTGTAGGGAGGGTTCTTGCGCTACCGACACACACATGAACATTCATCGAGGTGATTTCACAATGTGGTGGACTATTATCACCCGAGTGTTGTGTGGTCATCTCTTGGGAGTAACCCCCGGTGTAAAATGTTAAACATTTCCACATTATGATGTCCTGTGCATAAGGACGTCGTACACAAACGGCAACTTTTCCCCAAAAAAGAAAAAGTAAGGGTTATCGGGAATTTCAAATGGTGGACCCTTCGGACTTGATTGAGCTTCACGTTCTCAGTCGCCCCCTCTCGACATTAAATTGTGTTAAATTTTATGACAAAAAGAAATCGAATTTATGTAAATTTAACGATTCAGCATTTAATGGGCGGCACAGGACTGCAGAGGAGCGGGTACGGAACCAAAGCGGGTGCTAAAAGTTAATTAAAATCCAAAATCAGTGCATTTTCCCCGTACAACAAAAACGAAGGACATTGAGATCTTTTCTTTTTCCTTTTCAGTTTGATCCTTGTTTAACCTTCATCAGAGAGATGAAGGAAGAACTCTCAGGAACATTAGTCGAGGGATTTCCAATATCTGTTCAAAGAGAATTCAAGATGTGCCATTAAGTGGAATACAATTTTAGTCCTTGTGGAGATTTGGTTAAAGAAAAATAAAAACCGATGCTTTGGAGAAAATGGAATGATTCCCTCGAGGATGCGAAGCGAACACATATCTAAATTAGGATATCCCTGGGAAATTCCTGTCAATGGAATACCAGATAGGGAATAAATTTAACGACATCCCTCTGGATGAGATGCCTATTTTGACAGCTTGCTGTTTGATGGCGAGAAAGTGAAAATGGTCGACCTGTGTTGGTAATTTTCTTTTCAAAGTGAAAACTTTTGGTTGTGGAGGTGATTGTTAGATGTCCGGACCGGAAACATCAACATGATGTAATGTTATTCTTTGAAAGTTGGGTAAGCCACTGGAGGCTTATATTCTATGTCGTTTCTTTTACTAGCATTGTCAAGGACACGTTCTAGTGTTTTCAAAAACAATGGGGCAAAGCGGAAATATGTTGTCCACATACCACCAAATAAGAACAAACAAACACATCGACAGTACCTACTCTTTTGTCGATATTGCCTGATCTAGACAGACTGAAGGAAACTCTGCAACTGGCGCCACCTAAGTAAGTAAGTAAGAGGTCGAGAGGCCCCGGAAAGAGAGTAACTACTCCATGTGGGACTTTTTTGTCAGGCCAGACACCAGGAGGTGGTGGTTCTCCATGAAACCCAAGTAGCACTAGATGAGCCTTTTTTTTACCACGACTGACCTGGTCGGTGATGTATGTTGTTGAGGATGTGAGACAGTCGGGGTCTGGATCCAGCTTGTGGAGTTAAGAAAGCGGATTAGATCTCGTATCTCTTTACTCGAGATGTCATAAAGGTCGTCGAAGAATGATTGGTTTGGTGTGCGGAGTCTGACCTTTGTTAGCGCCGGACATTTGCAGAGTAAATGGGAGACAGTTTCATTCTCATTTTCGTTTCCGCAACTGCAGTAGTGGGATACCTAGTTTGGCCGCATGGTCTCCAATTGGCCAATGCCCCGTGATCATCGTTGGGATTCTGGCGATATCTGGACGGATTCGGTTAAGTAGGTCTTTTGTTCACTCCTATCGTAGGTCGGCCATATCTTTCTTGATATGGCGCAGTTGGTTGGTCTTCTGCAGGAAGTGTGTGTGAATTTGCCCTTTAACTGCTCCTAGGGGAATATGGACTCTTGCCACGAGTAAACCGTGTAGAGCTGAGCCCTGCCTGGCCAGTTCGTAACCGCTTTTAGCGGGATGTGGGCCCTGTCTGGCCCGTTTCTTCTGCACGCTCGTCTCCTTTTATGTCACTGTGCCCTAGAATCCAAGCGGAACAAAGTCAAGCTCTGGTGGGTATCAGGAAAGGTTCTTCAGAATGATAAGTAGCTGCTGAACCCTTCTGCGGCATCCCTACTTCAGCGTTTGAAACGAGTCTGGACAGCTGGGAAAACCGAAACTTCTTATCCTACTGGAACAACATTCAGGGACTTAGACAGGCTAAAAGAACCATCCGACCCATAAAAGGGACGATATCAGAAGACTTGCCGGTCACTGCAGCCTCAGATATCACTTATAAACTAAATATAGTCCAGGAATCTGAATGCAGACTCTGCTTAGAGGAAGAAGAATCATCGGAACACGTACTATGTGAGTGCGTGGCTGTCTGCCTCGACTGGGTGTACCCTCAATTTCATTAGAAAGATAAAGGATCTCCTTGTCTAACTGGCTCCAGGTACACTAGATCGTTCAGGTCGCAGAGCCTAACTATAATAATATAAATAATAAAGTCTCTCCGCATAGGTGGCAAAGTAACTGGTTAGAATGCCTTGTAAAGTTCGTGCTTCAAGAAGATAGATCTTCTTCTTTCGATGAAGGTCCTCATTGTCTATCTACCTGTTGATAGCTCAGAGTCTCAGAGAAGACGCCAGCTCCTGTGGAGATTTCCTTTGGCGATAACCCCTGCCATCCATTTGTCTCTGTTAAGAATTCTAGTAACGAATCTGACACAAGTATACCGTCATGTTGAAACCATCAAAAGTCAGTTACACGTCCCACATCCCACCGTCATAAGCTTACTAGCTTTTGGACTCCCGCTCAGCTTTTAAGGATCTTGGCTGCTAAACTATGAATGTGTTAATAAAATTATACCAACAACAGGAGTACCGCAAGGTTCCGTGCTTGGATCCAGTCTATCTATTATCTAAAAGTCTGAACGGGCAGACAAAGAAGAAGGGTCTGTGTTAGTTTGTTGGTGATCCTTCGGTCTCCCTGAACTATCCTTAATTCATAATTCGTTTTTGACTATTTTTTCATGACTTCTTAGCCAGGTCGCCCAGGTTGTTGAAGTAGTGTTCACCAAGGTCCGTCTTTCTGGTTCTACATCGACTGGAGCATTCACATAGGAAGTGTGCTGTGCTTTCTTCTGCGTCTGTATCGTCGCAGCCTCTCCATTAATCAGCTGTACTTAAACGGTGGGCCGCCAGTAGGTTGTGGCCTGTGATAATCTCAATGAAGAGCGGTAAGTTAAACGTATGAATGTGCCCACTGTTCTCTGGAGATTCGCTCTATCTTTCGTCAGCTTGTCTTTGAAAGTCAAGTTCTATGCCAGATTTAACGAGTGCTAGAGTTACCAACCAATAGGTAGTGTTATGAATCCTTCACAGGCAAGGCCGTTCTAGTGGATACCATGTTTCCCGGGAACCACCAGAATGCTGTGAGAGTTTTGAGTTCGTCACGACAACGATTTACAAGATTTGACTTTGCTGCAGTGGATGGAATGGCTTTGGTAGCAACTTGGCTGTCTATATAGTTAGATAGAGTAAGAAGGCCGGTGGTGTTTTTTTTTGGAAATCAACCACGGGGAAAACAATGCAACACCGACACGCTGCTTCAGCCAAAGTGCAGTGTTACACTGTCGTTTTCCGGGAAGAAATAAGGAGTCAGCGGATGCCATGAAACCAAATGCGCAGGCGGTAATCAGACACGCGAAAAGACAGACAAGGCATCCACGGGTGATCTCATAACCGTTGGAATGCTTGTCGTGTCGTGTTTCGCATGTCCGATACCCACCCATACGCCTTCTTTAGGGGTCCGTATGTGACTATGTACAGTCATACCCGGATATGTACTTCCTCGCTTAGCTGCGTAACTCGCATTGTAAACTAAAAGTTTCAGGCTTCAAAAACTGTTAGCAATGTAAGTGGGTACGGATAGGCTACTTCCCATCTTAAGTGCCAAAATTAATCCGAAAAAAAAAACTCTTAAGGTGGGGAGCACTGTAAATGTCAATAATTTTCCTAGAGCCTAGAGCTTTGTTGATAATTCTCGGACTGTCTCGACGATGGCTAGGACTTTCTTTTAGAACACACTTCAGCGGGTCGGAAGTCTTTTAGACCGAAAAATTTTGGGTGAAGGAGCCCACGCTTCCTTCGGTTTTTGACCCTTTTGTTCGGGTTAATAGCCCATTCATCTCTTGAGGGGATGATTGTTCTTATGCTCAGCCTGGAGTCAAGATATGGTGCAAGATAGTCTGAGTCAGTTTCTATAGTTTTGTCCAACTTGCGATCCTTCGATTTCTAGAAGTTGGATTGTGGGCGTTCAGCACTTTTCGCAGCTGGTACAGGTCTAAGGGAATCAGGGCGAGTATTGTTTCAATTCAAGGGCTGCAGTTGGAATGGTTCTAATGGCACCAATGGTGCCTATGTATGCTACTCGTTAGATCTTGGTAAGTGATTTGAGGTTTTTTGCTTCTGGCCACCACACTAGGCAGTCGTAACTAAGGATGAACTTGACTTGTAGTGAGAAAGGATCTCATATCCTGCGGAGCGTTGGTTGGTCAACTTTTTTTTGGAGCGGCAAAATAGTATCAGGTTCATTGAGCGCCTGTTGCTTCTCATTCTTCACTCTTGTCCAGTTTAATCTCAATCTAGTTGGATACCAGCTTAGAAGCATTTTTCCTGCAATCGTCCTGAATTCAGTGGAATAAATCTCATACGTACTTTCGTCCTCATTTATCCTCGTTTTGTAATTGAAATTTTCTCCAAAAAAAAGAAAAACTTTCTCACAATAGTCCCTCATGCTGAATGTATCCTCGCTACATCCTCGTTGATTAAGAAACCACGGGCAACTTCAATTTAAAAGTACCGATGTGTAAAATTACAAACTCCTTTTTTTTTTTTAAAGTGCCTACAATAAATTCATAACGCTGTTTCTGATTTCCTAAATCATAGGCATACTCTCGGAACGAAATGATGGAATGTGGAAGGAAAAACATCACATCAAACGCAGAGAGAAAAAAAAAAAACCATAATCCAGGATAACGATCACGTCAGGAACATTCATTTGGCTGCCAATAGGATATGCCAAGGAGCAGGGTTATGATGGCTATGGCCAATTACACTTTCTGAATTAGTAATGCGTGGGTGATTTTGTGAAAAATAAGCGTACAATTTGCGTGGTGTATGATATGAGATTACACATCCATGTATATCCTTACGATTGGTGGTTTCCCTTTTCTTTTTTTTTTGTGTGAGTGGATGGAAGCAGTTCTAGTGCTTCGGACAAATTTTTGTTTTGACTGATAGTTGCTTCCTAAAAGGAATAAATGAAAAAGGAATAAGGATAAATGAGGAAGAGACGAGACAGTGAAGAGCCGGCCTTTGATGCTTTATTTTATAATTAGTAGAGCATGGGCATTAGGAAACTAAGAGGAGGGACGGAGGAGATACAAATGAACGTTGGTTTTAAATGCTTGCGGGTTGTAGTGATATAGAAGCACAGAGATATGTATGTTGGATGGCTTAGGAACGAATCCATATATTTGACGGTATATTCGAAAGAAGGCTTAAGGGTGAACTGATGTGAATTCGAAGCATGACCTTTATTGAGGGTGAAATGTTGTTGCAACTGCACTGGTTGTGGAAAAATCAAAGCTTCAACACTGAGAGGCAGGAAATATTTCTACAATGTTCAAGCGATTTACAGTTGGCGAAGCTCAATACGGGTCACGGAAGGACTACATCGTCCCTTAAATTGATATTAATGTGAAATACAAGACAAGGATTCCTAGCAGAAGTGTTTGGGAATCAGAGGAGATCTTAAATGAAACTTCAACTTCGAGATGACAAGGAAGACTAAATCTCCACGAAAAAGATAAACAGATCACAGAAGTCGAAAAGTTTGGCTTAGGAGAAGTAAAATACGAATAGATAGTGGCCGAGTCTCAGACAGACGCTCTTCTGTTGTCGGGAACGAGGTTTGGAAATGGAAAGGACGAGAGCATGTACAAAACTCTGCAATAAGGTGCGAGTCAGTTGCTCTCGCCTCTAAAGGAAATCTTTAAGACTAGCTTGGCTGAAGTCGATCTTCATACTCACTGCTAGCTTGAAAAATTTATCCTGCAAGCCAATTGCTCTCGGCTGTAAAGGAAGTCTTAACGACTTGCTTGGCTCTAGCGGATCTTCTTACTAATTGCTATCCTCAGGTTGATCGATTCTTTTCTAAACACTCTCAACAGTTCCAAAGTTGTCGTGCTCTCTGCCGAATCCTGCCTTATGACTGTCTTGTACAGGTAGTCCTAGATGCAATGTTCTCTTAACAAGAATGAAGGATTAGATTGGACTGACACAAACACAAGTTTATCAATCCGATCCGAGTCGTCATGGATAAGAAAGTTCTTTGGACAAACCCAGAATCGAAGACTGCCTTAGTGCTGTCCATTTACTGGCAATGTAAGGTAGTCTCCTTCTAGACATTGAGCTTTGGATCGAAAGGAGTCTACTCGGTCTACTAGGCAATAAAAAAACCCCTATTAGCATAGCTACCGATTGTTGGGTGGAATAATCTCCAAAGAATGGCCTGTCTGTCTTGGCTGAACTGAAGTTTCAGGAAGAAGGCCTGGCTTTGCTTCTTTTTTTTTTTTTTTTTGTAAGGAAGTTGGAATGCATCGAAAGCCAAAGTGTGAGACTTTAACCCAAACTCATACCAGCTCTGCATTCAAACCCTGCTCCCCCATGGTACCGCCACTGTTAGGCATTCCATCCTGGAGGGGTTTTCAGCCGTAGGTGCCTCTTGTCGACAGATTTGTGTGTCTGAAGGTCTGGAAATGTTTGTGCATCGCACGAAAGTTGTACGAGTATGTGTACGTATAACATTCAAGCCTGGTTTTTGCTCTAAATGATTTACTGAACCTACCTTCCGGGGCACTCAAAACTTCACTTCCTTTAAAAAGGTGTTTGGACGACTTCGACTCCTGACTTTTAGAAACTGTGTTTGATGCGATGATGTCAGAACTTCAACTGTCAACTTTCCACAGGTTGCCTCTGAAACAAGTCAAAGATCTAGCGCTAGAGCCTTGATGGATGTCGACAAGCTTAGCCATAATTTTTCGCGAGCAAAAATACTTCGGATCTCCTAGATGGGACTATCCCGTATGCTTCACTAGCTCAATTTGTATCCATTTCGTGAAAAGTCCGCAAGATTCTTCTTAATTTAGACGCAGTTGATGCAGTGGTCACGAAGGTCTGCCTGTATTCTTGCTAAGGACTCCCATTGACAGTTGGATTTTCGTGAACTCAACTGGAGATGAAAGAACAAAGCAGACAAATTAAAGCAGTGCCTCGCGGCATCCTTGAGAATCTCACGGAGTTTTTATTGCCTCTTAACAGGTGATTCGCAATGGATTTGGCAAGTTTAAATCCCGTCCGTTGTGAACTCGCTTCAATTGGAAAAGAGTCCTGCGCAACCGATGTAGTTTCTAATAGGAACACTCATGTTTGCCAACACTGTGGCGACTGCGTCCAACCCAAGCCTATCGGCCCTAAATGTGTAAACATGGACATGCAGTCTAATTTATCTTTTTAAATTTCCATACTTACAGCCGATACAATATTTGTAGTGTAACCTCTTGCAAATGTAATTCACACTCAACGTGTCGTCGTCGTTGCCTCAACTCAACACAAAAAGCAAATATCCTTCCATTCCTTAAGCTCTATGTGTACATTTTCTATAGAGTATGTGTCTTCCCTGTACACACACATTTTTCACTTTAGACAGATTAATGCTTCCCTTTCCTCTTCCTTTGGACCTAATTCCTCTTGCACATACACACACATTCAATGTACAAAGGACAAAGCGAAAGAACATTTTCCCAATTTTAAACTCTTTTATGGATGTCGCACATATTGTCCTTGAAAGGATTAATTCCCATCGATCTTTTGAAGACGGTATATCTATGGCTATAGACTTGGTCGTGAAACAAAACCTTTAGCTCTCTCGTTGTAAAGAGTGAATTCCAGTCAACGTTGGTCGTCCTTGAAGGGTTCTTAAAGAAATACGAGCACTGGTACAGCATCATCTGTTTTACTGTTAGAGGTAAGATGATGCTCGAGAAGTGCACCAGGATAGTGCACCTATTCAATTTATCATATGGCATTATGCTGTACAATGGGTCCTCTGTACAGAAGGACACCATTAGAAGGATTTCGCTAGAATCTTTTGAACAATTGTGACCATCGTATATGTGTGTGTTTGTGTGTGTGTGTCTATACGCAATTGTAATCCTGAATTATTTTCGAATCATTTAGTTCTGCATCCTTTAGGCATTTTGCAACATTTATCTGCAAATCTCGCAACGTAATAGGGTTAAGGATACTTATGTGTATATTGCAAAAGATTTTCTCACATGAATTTATATCCTTTTGATCCTTTTTTTGTTTCTCTCTGGATCGTTGTCAGTTAGAATTCTGCAAAAAAGCGGAAACCTTTGGTGATTTAAAGGGGTCGTGTCTAATTAGGTTAAATGTGCTTTGAGGCCATCCTTCCTGTCCTTAAAAAGGACATCAAATTTAATTCAAAATTATATTCTTTCAATATTCCCATACACAGCACACAAAACGAAAAACCCGAATTATCCCCGTTTTCTGTTCGCTTAATTCGGATAAAAATTCAATTCCAAGTCCTGTGCATGGTCGGTGGGGGGGGGGACAGCAGCAGCAGGACCACCTTTTTACGTATGTGTCGACCTTTTTCCTACGATAATTTTATGCGTTATTCACCTGTCAGCAAAACATTTCGCCCTTTCGTTCTTTTATGACATCTTTTTATGGCCGGATAAGGTATTCGACCATCGGTATTACACAGGACTTTCCATGTTACACACCTGGCTCGCGCGCACCGACGAAGAGGGAATTTTTGACATGTCGTGTGTTCTTATACTTTATATTCCCTTGGTTGGAGTTAAGCCTAAAAAAAAAAAAAAAAAACTTAACGGACTACCCATGTTGGAGTACATTTTGGGGACACAAGTCGGTTGTATAATGCAAAATAATAAAATGTCCTGATCCCCGAAAATTATCGATTGACAAATTGACTTGAGGGGTTTGTGTGTGGATGGATGGAAGCTCTGTTTGTTAACCCTTCCGACACACTAAGGATCGTGGGAATTTCACACCTTAGTTGACTATTAAAATTTATGGCATTCAATTTGAGGGAAATTTAATATTTGTTTGGCCTTTCGGAAAAGGGGTTCGCTTCGCGTGTTGATGTGATTTTTTTCTTTCCTTGTGGTGTGGTGCGAGAGGAGAACGGTGTTCGATGGGTTATGGGTCTTGTATTTTTGGTAACGGTATTAAAGAGATAACATAAATTTTGGACTTTTTTCTTTTTTTTCGGAAAGAAGTCGTAAAGTTACGATGGAGGTATATTTCCGGTTGAAGAAATGTCATTGTTTGTGGTATTCCACGTGTGTAAAAGGGTAAAAGCAAGGAAAGGGTTGATTTACAAGGCGTGTTTTGTAGAAGAAGCTTTTGGCAATGGAGGATGAGAAGTGTTACATAGTTTCTTACTTATCAATTTGGTAAGTATGCGTCGTAAAGGGGTTAACTTTCGTCATCGTTTTGCAGTGGTTTTGTAGATTTAATGGGAATGTCCCTTTACGATTTATTCTTGGTTAGATAACTGTGTTATGTCAAAAAAGTCTTGGGCCGACTACAACAAAACAGCAAGCAAAAGCTACTAAACAGATCAGATATTGCAAGAATCATCGCTCCTGGTAAATAGAACCACACACAGCCAAGATAGGCATCCCTCACAACACCTTTTGCCGTAGCTGGAAAGGTAATAACGAAAAGGAATATCTGTTCCACTTTCTGTGCAAATGTCCAGCCCTGGCGAGGACCCGACAATGTACTCTAGGCAAACTTCTCTTCAAGGATCTTCAAGGGATATCCAAGAAAAGGATACGAAAACTTATTCCTTTTCTCAACTTCACGAGTTAGGTTTAGATTAGGTTAGGTACGTGGGCTGGCAAAGAAAGGTAACCTTTGCGACACACTGAGGTGTCTATAGACCCATTGTGACACCCTTTGGGGGAATCTTCTCCTACCCGCATAAAAAGGATACAAATTGTTAAGCTTACTTACTGTGTCTGTGGTACAAACACGTCCTGTGGAATTGATGAAATTGTTCAGATCGTTCCCCGGTTAGTCGGATAGTTCCTCGAGATCCCGGAAGAAGTGACGTCTGGGGAACCTTTGTCTTAGGTGGTACAGGCCAGGGCAGTGACAGAGGAAGTGTGTTGTATCGTCATGAAGTTCCTCGTTACCGCAACCAGTACACAGATCGTCTTCCGCATCACGGAGCTTTTTCATGTGGTACCGCAGAGTGCTACGACCCGCAAGTATAAGTCTGTCGGTCCTAGCTTTATCAAATATGGGCCATAACTTCCCTGTGATGACACAAGTGTCTAGAGAGGACCATCAGTTGCTTGCCTCTCACAGAGCTTTATTCCCTGCTTCGAGCTTCAATAAGCAAAGTGGAATGTTCACCGAGGGGTCGGCTTGTCCCGGAGTTAATGCCGAACCTCTTCTTGCTAATTTGTAAGCATACTCGTTCTCAGATGTACCTTCAAGTTCAGAGATCCAGCGAAGCGTAACCTTGTGCTGTTTTCATCTAGCAATAGAGGCTGGGAGCTACGCGAAGGCGTGGAAGCTGTTAACATCGAGATTTGATCACAAACGGGTGTAAACCGCGGGTTCCTCGAGGAACCCAGGAATATGTGTTCTGCTCTTCAGTACTAGTGCTATAGTAGTGTTAGGAAACTGATATGGCAGCTCGGGCATATGAGTGGTTTGTGCGATTTTGGTTCAGTCAATATTGGCATGCGACAACGATAGACATACATATGTCCGAGTTCGCTCCTTTAACCATATTTGGTGTTCCTGTCGGGAGTTTAGTTTATAAATTCAGAAGTGGGATAAAGGATCATTTCAAGTTAAGTATACTTAAGTAAATTTTGTGTATTTTATAAGTGAATGTGATTACTCAAAGAAATTAGAAATGTACCATAGTGGTTGTTGTGAGATGTGTTTGTAATAACACTTGATTGTGTGGGTCGTGTAAATAAAACTAACAGTGAGAAAATGTACTTTTTGCGCACAGAAGGGTATTTCTTATTGGAATTATTTCACGATCCTGTTAACGAAAACCAGATGTGTCCAGTTATTTCCTTGTGCGGAAAATGTGTGGAAAAGGAAATTGTGAAATATCGGTGGTCGCGGGTAGGCGACACGAAAAGGTCAGACGGCGACAGAATTGCGTTTTCGGTGCACGAAAAGTCCTTTCTGCCTGCTGTTGAGTGTACTTAGGGTATATGTGAACAACAACGAAGGGTTGTTATGATAGTTTGCGTGAAGGCAATAAACAAATTCCAGTGCATTATGCCCATCAGCGACAGCAGCGGTTATTTCCATGTTCGACAAACACAACAAAGCGTTTTTGGTATACGAAAAAGCATCAGTTGAAGTGTGCAGTCATATCTGGAAATAATTGCGACACAAATGCTGCTGCGTTTTCGGTATACGAAAAAGTATTTGGCGGTACCTGTTGTCAGTTTGTTGTGCTGTGAAAGGTTAAGATGCGGAGTTATGTGTGTGTTTATGGAGAACGAAACATGTCGTAGATGCGATATGAATTGTTGGTGGGTGAGACAATGGTGTTCATACGTACTTATGTGCCTACGATAAAAACTGAATTTTCGGCACACGAAAACGCAGTTGGAAAGGCATATGTGAGTGTGTGTTTGCTATTGTAGTTCATTTTATGTGTTGTGGGTGAAATAAAAAATGAAGGTGAAGTTTTACAATACCAGATGCATATGATACGATAGAATGAATGAACCGTGGTTCGGTTGGTGCAACTAATCTGTTGCGGGTTTAAATGTTTATCATTTTAGTGTCGAGAATTTCATGTTCGGCTATAATTATGTTTAAAATATAAATGTGTAGTAACAACCTTTTCGATGAGTATATTAGTATTCGCAATTGTGAATTAAATGTAGGTTGGAACCAAGCAACTCCTAACCCAAGAAATAGTCGAAAAGATTGTGAAATACGCAGGAATATTTTCTACGGATGCTTTTTAAAAATTGTATATGTTTAATCGTTTCTTAGAGTTACACACGATGGATAACACGACTGTTTAGTAACTCCAAGTTGAACTGCGAAACAGAAATCTTCCAACGACAGGGACGAAAAAGGTTCTTCTGGAAAAGCCAAGTCCAGAAGTCATCAATGCACAATAGAGACAAACATCTCCGTCGACGAGCAAGAACATCAATATCAATATCAGATGAACAAGAGTGAACTGCATCATCAAAGAAATTGCTGATGCATTGCCGATCTTTTCACCAGGAGAACCAGCTACAATGTCTGCAGAATGCTGGTTGAAGCGGGTAGAAACTTTAATGAGGATTTACGACTGGGAGGAAAAGGCATTGCTGTTGGCAGCAGCATCAAAATTACATGGCCCAGCAAAATACTGGTGGGACACAACCCAAGAGGCAACTACTTGGAACCAGCTTGCGGTAGGACTCAAGTCGAACTTCCCGCACCGGCACAGCGAAGTGGAGGTCCACCAACAATTAATTAAGAGGCATAGGAGGCCGCAAGAGAATATTGAGAATTATTACTTCGAGGTGAATATGCTGGGCAAACGGATTCAACTCACCGACAAAACCATTATCCAGTATAATCGAAAAAATTGAGTGATACGGGCGACAGTATTCGTTCAAATTCACGTACTGCTCCGTGATCGGTTGTTGGGGACCTTACGCCAGTAAACGTCAATCGACCATTGACCGGTTCTTAGTCCGAAAGCGCCACGCACAACTTACCGCCAGGCAATTGATGAGCAGCTCTGCGCATGATTCCTGAATCGACTTGGTTTTCCATGGATATGTGCAGGGGCGTCCATGGTTTTCCCAATGTCCACGAGCAAATGCTATTCAGAAGAAAACCCCAAAATTAAATATTACAAGCGCTCCTTGCTACAGTAGAGGATGAAACACACTGGGACCAAAAAGTAAAATGGTGCAGTAGGAAGTTAACAATACATAATGGGATATGTTCCGAAGAATCCATGGGCCGAAGGTTTATCTCAGGGACTAGAGTTAAACCAGAAACCGCGAAACATCAATCTAATTCGAGATCAAGGAGTTGAACTCATGAGATATCATATATGAAAAAGTAATATTGATCGTTCTTCAATTGGGTAAGCTATACATTTAAAGTAAGAATACCTTCAGTATGAAGATGAAACGAATACCTTCAGTATGAAGATGAAACGAATACCTTCAGTATGAAGATGAAACGAATACCTTCAGTATGAAGATGAAACGAATACCTTCAGTATGAAGATGAAACGATTACCTTCAATATGAAGATGAAACGATTGCCTTCAGTATGAAGATGAAACGACCTTCTGAAAAGAAGATGACACGATTCCTTCCATAGTGAAGATGAGGTAATGTAAGCAAACAAAACTTATTACTAGCAAAACGAGGTCAAATTTTGAAACACACACTGAGGACAGTGTAATGTCGGATGGCCGAATGTAAACCGCGGGTTCCTCGAGGAACCCAGGAATATGTGTTCTGCTCTTCAGTACTAGTGCTAAAGTAGTGTTAGGAAACTGATATGGCAGCTCGGGCATATGAGTGGTATGTGCGATTTTGGTTCAGTCAATATTGGCATGCGACAACGATAGACATATGTCTGAGTTCGCTCCTTTAACCATATTTTGTGTTCCTGTCGGGAGTTTAGTTTATACGGGTGTTAGTCAACTCTCAATTTAAGGTCCTTCTCGGTCAACCTGTATTAGGGAAGGAATCTGCAGAGGGATTAAAGTCTCTTTTAGATGTTTCTTCTGAAAGCATGCATGCTTTGGATAACTTAGGGTTGCCAGTCAAGGAATGGGATGCAATCTTAATTTACATTCTTGTTCAAAAGTTACGAAATCTGACGCAGCAATTATGGGAGGAGAAATTGGGCAACAGCACGGACCTGCCAACGATGAAGCAGTTCAGCGAGTTTATGGAGACACGTTTTCTCGACAGCACTTCAATTTTATTTCTGTCTGGCTGTAAATGAAAGAGGTGATGTCATTACGCGGTATTGCCTTCAATGCAGTCTCATGGGCGGCTGTTGGTTGTCACTGCTAAGACTTCTGCTGGAAACACACGGGTTGGGTTTAATAAGCCCCATCTATTAATCCATTAACACCCACAAACAACCAAGTTACGGCATATAGTAGGGCTAATTGGGGTCTTCTTTGAACCGCCACCCCAGCATACGAGGCATACATCTGGGGCAATAGCTCCGAAGGATCTCAACGATCATGACGTCCCATTAGGGTCGCTGTGACTCAGTGATTATAACATTTGAATGCTGGGCAAACTAAGGCTAAGGTTCGAGTCTTTGAAAAACCAAAAGTTTTCAGTGAAAAAGGAACCAAAAAGGGACCAAACAACTGTTGCATGTTTTGGGGACTTTCAGGAGTTTGGCCACGTAAAACCTCGTGCAGCATGACAGTGACGCAACTTTAGGAAATCTGGGAGTAACTCACTTCCTTCCCCATACCAAGCTGGCATGGCATCCAATGATTGGCAGACGTACGTACGATTTCCTGGACTAGTCCGTCGGTCGAACATTACCCCGAACATGTAGCACTAGGTGTGTCTTTTGGTAACTACGCTTCTTGTGACCTGGTTGGTGATGTGTGTTGTTGA
The DNA here is from genome assembly GCA_951813785.1 of Criorhina ranunculi. NCBI lineage: Eukaryota > Metazoa > Arthropoda > Insecta > Diptera > Syrphidae > Criorhina > Criorhina ranunculi. Next base: position 32,932,020 of record OX638383.1, on the reverse strand, counting down.
GGATGTGAGACAGTCGGTGCCTGGATCCAGTGGAGTGAAGTTAAGGAAGCAGATTTGATCTCATATTCCTTAACCCGAGATGTCGTTTAGGTCGTCGAAGAATGGTTGGTTTAGTGTGAGCAGTCTGGCTCTTGTTAGTGCCGGACATTTGCAGAGGACATTATGTACGAGCACGATACATAACAACAAATTACGAAAAATACTGCCAAAGTTGTTGGAAGCGACTTAAGACAATTAAGTTGCAAGCGAACCGCTGAGTAAAGACGTCGGAAGTCTTCCTCCTGCAGCACAGAGAATTTTAGGATACGCGGTTGGGTTCCTACTGCGGATTGTAACAGTGTCGCAGGTCCTTTAAAGTTTATCATCTTCACGAGAGAAGCGTATGTCTCCCTCACCCCACCAATGCTGATTGGTTGCTGGCCTTGTACAATTGTGCTTAGTTCCATCGGAGCCTGCTATGTAGCTGACGGACGTAATCTTTGCCTCTTGTACCTTGTACTCTTGGTTCATTCGGTTCGTCTGAGCTCACCAGGATGACCCTTAGTTTATCAAAATGTGTTGCTTTTCAGTCGCTCACTTGATCCATGAAGAATTTTGGCGAGCACCTGCGACAAGCTGGACAAGCTTTTCTTTTGATCACTTCTTGCATAAACGTAAAATTTTAAGCTAAGAGCTCAGAGTTTTGCGTGGTCAATGTCCCTTGCTCCAGTCGTGTCCTTTTAAGTGAGAGTAGTTTAAGACTTTGATTGGAAGACAGAAGCTTGAGGTCGCTTTTGTACGAAGTTTTTGACCCATCCAACCCATCCAACTATATTTTGAAGTCTAGGCCTGCTTATCGAAACTATTCTGGTTGTGCGTGCGTGGAAGGGGCCTACTGTTTTAATTGCCGACTTCCAACCGGTGTGGTGGCAATTTTTATGAACAGCCAAGCGGTCATCACAGTGTTTAGCTCGGCCATTACAACCTCTAAGCTAGTACAATTCGCTTGCCTCAGTCACTAGTTATGGGTTCCAACATGGGTTCCAAGTCTTAGAAACATTGAAGGCAATAGAATAGTTGATAAGGGTATGCACTGAGTGGCGTCAACTTGGCAATGCCCAGTATTGTAACTGTACTACACATCAATTGTGCTTATTTTACCTCCAAGTGGTAGCCATCGGGTACTGGTCGATGTCCACCTAGACTCGATTAATAAGCGCGAGTGCTGACCAGCACCCAAAAGTTGCAGAAAGGGGGCAGCAGATGAATTCCACAGATGATAAATCCAAAATCCCGGTACAGAGACAGAACCCTATCTGGGCTACTCCAGTATATTCGGAGCTTAGATCGATAAACTCCAACTCCAAGTCAGGCTCATGAAAAAGAGATGGCGACGGATGAGCACTTAATGGACCAACGACAGCGGGTTTCTGGTATCGGTCTAACCGAACCCTCGTCCTAGGGGTTTCCACAATGGAACTGGCCCTCCAGGTTGGGGATTTTACCACCCGACCAAGGAAAAAACTTCGAGTTACTAAGCACCACCAAGTCTCGGATATTGACGGATCTACTGTTGATGACCTCTGTAAACGAATCAAGGACGTTTGCGGAGGCCTTGGAAGCAGACATCACCGTCATCTATGAAATACAATGTCTGCAGCCTGTAAACAGGACTTGTATGGACATAGTTCGACTCACAGTGGTCAGTAAAGCACAATCAAGTCATACGCAAGGGAATAGGGATTCTCACTCAAGACCCACTCGGACAAGATAGAAATTCTCGTAAATTCTATCTGAAATTGTAGGCAATAAGCTTGTTTATTAGGCTGGCGAACACCCTGTCCTACACACAAGCTCCCTAGGCTTCGTCCAAAAGGTCATAAAAATTCGTTTTGTGCATGGATTCTCGGACAGTACCCTAAGTCCTCTTGAGTAAACCAAAGCAAGTGCTAATAGATTTTGCTTTAAAAATGATAAAACGTTTGATGTAGATGGAAGCTAAGGCACGATTTAAGTCGTTGAAGTCCTTATTTTGAATAAATCTTAAAACAATAAGCTTCCTATGACAAGAAGATACAAATTATGCCAGACTTCCCTCTTAAACACCCTCATGTGACAAAATCTTTCAAACAACTTGTAAAAGCTACTTACAAGTCGTCCTTAGTCCGCTGAACATCAACCGAATTCCCTTCCCTTCCAACCTCAACTCCCAGCCAAGTGTGTCGCTTAAGTAAGAAAATATTTACTATTCCCATACAAAAGGATCATATCATCATCACTGACATTGTTAAACTTTTGTAACTCCACGCCTTGCCTTACCATATCGTCTCAATCCGACCACAACTTCCGGCTCAAAAATGTCAAAATTATCATTCCCAACTTGCATAGCAATACGAATTTCGTAAAGATACCCGACTTCCCGTCACTAGTTCCTTTTGGAAAATCTTCAGGCATTTCTCTATCGAAACTGACGTTGCGCCAAAACTTTCACTACCACTTCGGAGGATACTCTTCCTCTGTGCCGAACCCAAAAAATTTGTTTAAAAAAAAACTTTAAAGTCACTTCTCAGCGTTGAAACTTTTATATGCAGGAGACAGTTCAACGAAAAGTAATCGACCCGGAAGCCATGATGCCATACACCAAAAGGCTAAAGTAACAAATCATTTTTTTTTTTTTTTCGGTTAAAGTTCGAAATGACGGCGGAAAAATAAACTTTCAAGGAAATGCAAGTTAAATTTTGTCACGCGAGAAGAATTCAAAAGTCCTTTCTGTTATTTGTGAACAGTTTAAGGACGAAAGTTTAAGATGCTTAGTTGTGCTGCAACAAATTTGCTGTCAACAGATTTTTTGTAAGCGCATCCATTTGTGTACCAAATTAATCGTGAATAAGAAGGACATCATGGATTTCCTTTTCGGTATGTGTACATGGCAGGTTATCTGTTTAGAAATTGATTTCTGTTTCGTTTTTGAGGACCAGACGTGGAGTCTCAAATTGGACAAAATGCATCGGGGAATTGAATAGGGACCAACAAGAGTTGAATCTGGAACGCAACGAGATGCATAATGCGATTTCGCTGAGCAATAATGGGGGAATTGACGCGCGTCAATATATGTTGAGAAGTAATGTAAAATGTCTATGAACAGTCTGGCAAACAAGGACATTTTTTGATTTTTAAATCGAATTTCTGAATAATTCACAGGACTCGTTTGGAGCTTTTACCCTCGGCACGAAATCAAGTGTGTCGAAGAGAGTATAAGCAGGAGTATAACTGGACCTAGACTGCAGGAAACTAAGTTGGTTATGAACCAAGAAACCCTTTTGCGTATTCATCCCGTTTAGTCTATGGAGAACAAAGCCGCGGTTAACGAAAGTGTCGCTAAGAGCTTAGGGACATCAATTTAGAATCGTTAACAATCGTGTGGATAGTGCAGAGAACCAGTAGATCGTCCCTATGGGGGATGTAGTTTTATTGAAGGAGCTCATCTCTTGCCTTAAATATGCTTGATATTTGATCTACGCTGTAGTCGCATCTGAAATAGTTTACTTGATGCAAATTATAATTAAGATGGCTGTATGTATCTGCCTGTGGGAGATGTCTTCCATGTAGTCCTGACCGATGCGTTCGTCCATTTCCTGTAGTAGTTCGATGTGGTTTCGAACTTTGCACGTTATTCGCTGAGATATCCATTGTAAACTGTGCATATTCTGCGAGCTCGCCCAACTTCTCAAACCACAGGATCTTCCTCTGTAGAGCGTAGGTATATAGTAATGCGTTTGGGAATTCGTGTATCTTCCATTGCCATAGCAATGGCCGAAATAGTCTTTTTAAGAAGAAGCGCAGCAGTTTCTTCACAGTGCCACTCCTTCTCCATCCCCACATCTGCGCCACGTAGCACTTGATATTTTGCGCTGTTGCAAGAAATACTTTGCATTTCACCGCTGTTCCTATATACCAGGGGTGGCCAATTTTGCAGGCTATGCGGTCGACTTTTCGCTTAAATTGGTTACGCGTACTACCCATTGTTCTGACTTGGAAAAAAATATAAATTTATACCAACAATTCAAGTGTAATTTTTGTTGTACTTTGTTTGCTTGTACATTTGCGTGTTGATTTCACTTTTGTTTCTGAACAATATTCATGTATGGCGTATTTGTATGTATTAATTTGTGGCACATGGGTCGACTGTAAATGCCTTCTACGGTTTTGCCACCCCTGCTATATACAATACTTCAAACATATTTTTCCACGCAACATTTATTGGGCGTTCTTTCAGCAGCTAGCTTTTCTTCAAGATGTTTTTCCGTATTTAGATTACTGGTAACTAGGTAGCCCAGATACTTATGTATATTCTTTAACAATCTCTATATCTGCTCCTCTGTACGTTCGTCCACCTTTGATAGCAAGCATGTCATCCACCACCGGCTCTGAATATCTTTATTTTGCATTTGTCGGTGTTAAGTGTCAAGTTGCAGGTAGTGCATTAGGCGCTTATTCTGTTGATCATGAGCTGTAATGTTTATGGCGTTCATCAAAACCTTGACTTCCATTCCAACAATTGTAGTTCCGCCCACAAAATATTCGGTTATATTGTCTAAGAAGATTGTAAAGATGGATAGGCTCAACAATTACAGCCTTGTTTCAGTCCTATCTCCATTGCAAACCAATCTTACAAAGGGGTCCATTTGACTACTGCTTGTGGAGTTGAAGCCAGGTTTATGCCAGCAAACTGAAACGAGAAGTAGGCTCCTACAAGATTGTTAAGTCTGACAGACATCAAGCGTAAATCTGAGGATTAAGTACCCAGGCCTAAATATAGCTAAAAGAACAAAATCTGAGGAAGATTGGGATCAGTATAAGGTCAGTCAGGTGAAATTCTAAAAATGAGACATAGAGAGCTAGACGCCACCGGTGGCAACATTTCTGTGACAAAATCAAGGATATGACAGAATATGCTAGACTGCGGAGAGTTCTCTTCAGAAAATCTCAAATACATCGACCCTAATTTGACTGAGTCTTGCTCAGAACCAATAAGATTTCTCTAAAGAATATACTTTCCGATGTTTACGGCCCAGCTTGACAATAACATCAAAAACAGTAATGCTATTGAAGTGGAACCACCGACGGATCTGATTACAAAGAAGAGAATTCAGTAAACGATCGGATTGTTCTTTCCCTTTAAACCCCCAGGAATCGACGGCATTTTCCTATTATTTTACAGAAAACTGTAACCACAAATATTTCGGGACTTGAAGAACAATACCTCAAGAGCCTCAGATGATGAAAGTTTTAAGTTATTTTCTCACCCAAAGCTGGTAGAGCAAGTCACATGACTGCAAGAGACAAGACGCCCTGGAGATTTAACTCGAGCACAGTAGACATGCTTCAAAACTCAAAACGTAAGTGTGTAGAGACAGCGCTACACTCTGCCGTCGGCTCAATAGAGAAAATGCGGAACCATGGAGAATACTCATTAGCTGCCTTCTTAGACATTCAAGGAGCCTTTAACAATATAAGAACTGAAGTGGTATGCAGAAACTAAACAAAGCCAAACATCCCTAACTTCCTAACCCATTCGAAAGTTAATGAGCTAGAGGAGAGACACATAAAAACTGAAGTGGGAGGAAGAACTTAGTTAGAAGCATACGTCTCTTGCGGTTCACCTCAAGGCAAACTCGTCTTGCCACTGCTTTGGGTTATTGCCTTAAATAAAATACTCATACTCATGCAAACGAAGCAGTGATGCTTAGAATGGGCAAATTCGTTCCAACTCTTAGCGAGCAAATTGGAGGGGCACTAAAGAATTTAGATACTTGCACCAGGAACTGTGAAAGTGTGAATTATCAATCAATCCCCCAAACAACGATCAGCCATCAACCTAATAGCTATTACGAAAGTATAAAAACAATGAGAACACACTCGCAGAGCAAAACTCGCCGCTATCCTCAACCTGCTTCCGCTGGACATCGGTAAACAAGTACTGGTGTATCTAACACGTTACCTATAGCCGTCTAAACTAACAAGGGACGTTGGTGTAGGAGCATGAATTTTCTCCAAACCACTGGTTATGAGGAAATCAGTCTGACTTCCGAACTACTGCAGTGTTTTCCGAACGGAGGTCCGTCCTAGCAGTGACAATTGCCGCCTGGGAGTTTGCGATTAGAGCAATATCAGAAGAAGATATCCAAGCTCCAAGTTTCAAGTCGACACTCACCATCTTTTCATCGACTTCAAAGCCACATACGACAGCATTCATCACAGCGAAGTATATAGCGCGATGCCCGAATTCGGGACCCAGAGAAAATTGATCTGGTTGTGTCGCTCCACGCTAGAGAACTGGCAATGTAACATGCAGCTTGGAAACAGAACCTCCGAATTATTCCAATTATGCATCGGATTTTGGCAAAGAGACGCCCTGACGTGTGACTTCTTTAACTTTGTGTTGGAGCATCCAGCTGCAGACGATATCAACATGAACGCCCGTTCCCAGCGTGCCATTATTGAGGCTTTTACGGTGATAGAAGAACAAACCAAATGAGTTGATCTTATGATGAAACAAAGTACATGCTGTCGACCAAAACCGATCCGAACAGACCCATCTAGGACAGAACTTGTGAAGGAGTTCGTCTACCTCAGGGCAAATATAAACTCCACAAATGACACCCTGGTGGAGATTCAATCTCAGGCAGCCGCTACTGCTTCGGTTTGCCCAAACAGCTAGGGTCCGAACTCCTAATTTGATGGTCCAAAATCATGCTTTACAAAACGCTGATTTTGCCAGTTTATGGAACAGGATCCTAGACCATAAGTAAGACAGCGGAGCCGATCTTGGGATCCTTCTAAAGAAAAATTCTACGTCGATTATTTGGTCCTGTCAGTGAGGAGGTCGAATGGAGAAGATATAACCGCGAACTGTACGAGTTGAACAAAGATGTAGATGTAGTCCGAAAGCAAAAATCCTTCGTCTGCATTGGCTCGACCGTGAAGGACGGAATGTGAGATTAGTCCAGGCTCAGACCCTTCAAGGATCGCTGGCCTAATAAGTACAAGCAGATATCACCTTTTTCGTTGACAGGCAGGCTGCAATAAAAGGGATCCCTTCTGCTGAAATAAAATCGAAGCTTGTAAAGTGCTATCGGGAGGAGCTCAATGTTTTCTGCTGGACATGAGAGGATACGAGAGAATGAGAATGCTAGCAAATTAGCAAAAGAAGTTCGCCCAAGTTGTGAACATCCCGCTTTGCTCACTTAAACTCGAAGGATGGAATAAAGCTCTAAAAGAGGCAACAACAGGAGGACCTCTTTAGACAATTCACTTTCTCTGTGACTACCGACGCCTTGGACCATACTTCTTCCAGCATTCAAAAGAACGATCGAGAAAATCCGATGAACGACTTGTTGAACTTAATAAAGCTTTACCGTTGTCGCTTGTCAATGGTTGGAATCAGTTCTTGGCTAATTCCCGAAATGCTTATGACTTCTCTTTAAACCTTCAGCCTTTCCTTTCGTCGGTTGTGCCTATGTTGCTCCATAGAACTCGTAATTAATCCCAGAGTCTTGCTTTAAAGGATTTGAAGATCTTTTCCACCGAACACCTCCCCTTTCGTGCTTGCTACTCTAAAATTTGTTTTATGTTATCCCTCTTATTCTTAAGAACTTAGTCGTTCCCAAGTTCACAGTATACTCCAGCTTTGAATCTGCTTCCCGGTGTCAGTGAAAGTTCCTTCAAAAAACCTTGTGAAGCGTGAATGTTTCAAAAGATCTTCATTAACTCTCTAACGCACATGATCCAACTTTCTATGGAGGAGTCCTGATGGGGAAATATCATAGAATTCTAAATGAAAAAGCATTTAAGCAGTCACTGCCTTCTGAAAAGGACAAGTACGCCATAGGAGTCCTTAAATAAAGACTCGCTTCGTAGACTCTACATATATGGATGGTTTCAAAAATCCCCTTGAAATTTTATGCTCTCAGTAGACCCTAAAAACCTATTTCTGGTATCAGTAAAGTGGCATTCTGCTAATTCTGAACATTTTCAAGACCTAACTACCGCACGATACAAGAGGCTTCTTAGTAAATCCATTAGGACTGACTGCTCGAAAAACACTCCGTAGACCTTGAAAGCTGAAAAAGTAATTTCTGGTATCAAACCAGTGAAGTGGTTCTGAAAATTTCCTAGACCTAGGTTAGGTTAGGTTAGATGGCTGCTCCAGCTTAGCGGGATCACTTAGTCCAAACTACTAGACCTCACTACCGAAGCCATAAAGAAGGTTACTATTGGTGTGGGTAGCTGTCGTCTTTGGTGAAAAGCCTTACAATGCTATCGTAAAAGTTTGAAGAACAAACAGCTGTCCCAGCTAATTCCGTATCCCTTCTGTCAGTCACACTGTTCTCAGCCAGTAAGTGTCTATGTATGTAAAATAAACTCACAAGACAATCATCTGATTTACTCTTTCCTTTCATCTGGTCCCAAGTGCGCAGCTTGCATCCTCGTGTGAAACTCCTTGCACATCACACAAGAACTCGAACATAATCCATCCATTCACACGGCACTGTGTCAGTGTCATTCATCTATCGGCTGACAACGGATGCCAATCGAGTGAAACGCATATGCCACGCTGCAGTGACAGTGGTTTTTTCAACATCATCCTTCAGTTCCTTTGCCCCGCTGTTTGCTCAACAGTTTATTAGGATTGACAGCTGTTAATTTAATTTCACGCACAAGTATTTCAAGAAAACTTCTTAATAGCATTTCAATTTGCTGACGAGGAACTTCCTGCATCCCACCTATAATACGGCACACATCACCAACAGGAGGCTCGTGCTGCATAAAGGTCCTGGGCTTGGCGTATGATCTCGATAAAAGTCAGTCAAAAGACAGTCATCTCTTTCCCGGTGTGTAGTAGCAAAAGTTCTTGAAGTTTTCCTTTCCCAAATCGATTTTATGTACCATGTGTGTGTGTGTTTGTGTGTATAGCATCTCATGTTTGCAAAGGAATAAAGTTTTTGGTTGTTATCCTTTCATTTGGTTGCACAAGTCTCGTTGTGTAAGCCAGTGGATGTCCTCGAAATCGAAAAGAATTGTTCGAAAACTTAATCGTAATGGTGATCGAATTTTGGGTCGGCGCGGAGGTCAATCGATTAAATTGAATCGAACACTGGAACGAGTCCCGCCATGTCATGGCGATTCTACGCATTATCTACTTAGTGACCAATGGACTGGCGGATGCAATCAGAAGCCATTCAGTTGTAGGAATGATATACATTCTTGAGTTTAAGAAGAAGGAGAAGACGTCTTTAGCTGGAAGGAAGTAGTTTAAAACAAATTTAATGGAAATAGGATCCACGTGAACCTACAAAGCCTTGTTTCTAAAGATAGATACGTTGACCTTAAGAAGGGGAAACAAATTCGTGAAGAGAACTCCTGGAGGAATTATTCACGTAGAGCTGTATGAGAATCGACACACTGCGACTCAGTTGTGTGCACATCAACACAATCTTGGCTGAGGCAAGTTCGGGACTAGAACACCTTCCCCGACTAAATTTTTAAGGGGGGATTGGTTGGTTTTTCGGCAATTTAGTAGGTCTCCATGCTCTTGATGTTTCTTACGTGACGCGCATAGGGAAGCGATGCAGCGAATTGATGCCAGAAGCTTAGGAACAATGTCGTCGCAAGCAAACATTTCTCGCATCGCAGCACTGTGCGCGGAGTCTTATGAGCTTCTAGATTAAGACACTCAAATCAGAGAACACTGCTGGAACACCCAGACTGCATATCTGAGGCCGGGAGCCAGTCTCCATCGACGATGCATGCTATCCGAGCAGGTCCATTTCATTTTGTTGGGGTCTCCCAGTGCCATTCTGGGAGGCACTGGCTGTTAACCTTTAAAATTCTTAGGCGAATTGATAGACAGGAGCTTCAAACTCGATGAAAGCTCACCTCCAGCAGTGTCGAGAGTGGCACGTGGGAGATCCAGAAAAAACGATCTTTATTCCACCGACCCCGGACCTACCTCGGGGGATGAAACAAAACAGAACTTCTTCGAGTGGATCGATTAGGTCCCCCGTGTGTTAGGAGGATGAACTTATTGCTTTCGAGGTTAAGATGCTAAACCGAACTTCCGTTCCAATGGCCGAGTGATGGCGGAAGCTAGATGGCTTGCAGTGTCTCATGCAGAGACTTAGAATAGATCCTTTGAAAAGTATATCAAAAGTCAGTGCTGCGATTCTATATTGGGCATCAGGCCACATGCATGCTCTGTGCATCAAAATGGCGTATTACTTTGCAAAGAATGGATCAGGAGAACTGGATTAATACCATTCGGACTTATAAGCCTCTCTTACTTAGTTGTACACCACATTTGTAGGAACAGAAAGTCCTGGAATTGACTCTTGTTAATAAATTTTCAAATAACCACGATGAGGATCCTCTTGCGGTTCATATTTCTGTCAAATGAGTTTAAAGTTTAGGATGTCTTCTGGTGTCAGCCATTTTACCGTCTTTGACCTTACAGTCAGCTCTTTAGTGTTATGTCAGTCGGAATTTAAACACTCTGTTGATCATGGTGCTGCTATCCACCTAACACTTCACAACCATACACGACCAAGCTATCCTCGTCGATCCTGAAGACCCTGTTCCTTAATTCTTGTGAATTCAATGTCCCATTGTCAAAATGCGTGACTTAGGTTAGAGTGGCAGTGCATTTGATGCAGCCACACTCAAACTAGAGAAGGTCCTTTGTGATACCACATGGATCTGTAATTTTCTCCAGAAAACTACCCGAGGAACCAGCTGGAGCTTACTATGAAGCATTGGAAGCTACTTGTGTTGGTGTCAGTCAGTTCGTTGAGATTGTAGAAGAAGCTGGCTCCTAAGTAGGTTCTCCTTCCAGCTGTGAAAGCTGGACCCAAATGGAGAAGGTGGATGATAATTTCTTTCTCCTAGTCGTCTATACAGCTTCCAAAAAAATCATTATAGAGGAGGCCAAGCCTATTGGCGTGCCTATCAATGGTACAATGTGCGGTTGTAACATCGACTACGGTACTCAGAAGCAGTGTTTTTTGTGGAAGCATTTGTAATTCAGCTTAGGCCTGATCTTTTTGGTGATGAAGCAGATGCAACTTTCTGTCCACTTGCGGTCGGTGGTGCCGATCGCGTTTCTTTTAAGTAGCAAGTTCATCAACCATTCAGTTACCTGGAATGTCCTTATGCCCCAGATTGTCGGGATTTGACTGTCAGTTAAAACGGTGATACCCCGTGTAGCTAGAATATTGTACCCCAGCGACGATAGGGTCTCTTTGATTGCCATTATATCGTTTTGGGAGACGCTACAGAGGTCAGGCAAACAGAAGGAGATGCCTCTGTTAAAATCCTTGAAGAAGACATCTCCCGATTCTGTTTTAGAGCCATCTGTGTAGAAACAAATAGGAGCACAAAATCATTCTTCCACTGAAGCCTGCAGGGGATTGCTAGTCAAGGGAAGTCATTGAGGAGTGGGACCATTGGTGCGCTGGCTGCTTAAATATCTAAGGGTATCAGATGGAACAATATTCTTAAAGTCGCCACCGTTGGTTTATATACAAGCCGATCTTTGGACTCGACTGACATAGTTTCAATGGATGGCTTTGTGGGACTAAGGGGTAAATAGAAATGGGAGAATTACTAACTAAGGTGGCACTACAGTTCGGAAATTTGGCCTCAACCAACAAGCTTCTCCAGTTAGCCTGGTCCTTAGCTAATCGCCTCCAGTTCCCTTCTACTTGTGTGCGCCACCTTAGGCGAGGTCTTCCTCTACTGCGTTGTCCCTCCGGGTTGGATTCGAAGACCGTTCGGGCCGGAGCGTTGGTGACCATTTGGTTTAGATGTCCTAGCCATCTTAAATGACAAATCCGTAGTTTTGTGACTAGGTCGATGCCACTTTACAGCTCACCAGAGCTCGTCAACGTAAACGGGACCGAATATTTTATCGCTCCAAGCGGCCAAGGGATCTTCATCCGCTTTTGATAAAGTCCATGGACTTTTCTGACCTGAAACTAAACTGATAGGGTCCAATCAGGTTGTTGTAGAGGGGTTTTAGGCGTTCACACAGTACGGCAGAGAAGATCTTGTAAGCGATGCTCATGGGCGAATTGAGAAGCTTTTTTATGACAAACTATACTCAAGTTTATCATTGCTTGCCCCGGAGTGGTGCTGCGAACCTGTGTCACAGCATCAAAGCACACGACGACCACCACACACTGGTTGTAGACATGAAGTCCAAAAACGAAAACGCACCTTCTTGCGTGCATTACCTCATTACTTCGTCAATTTAACCTCAATTATTTATCTTCAATTAAGACAGTGTTGCCTGTCATCCTCTCATTTGACAGTTTTCATTGTCATTCGCCTTACATCTGTCATCTCATGTATCTAAACCATTTCGTTCCGCACCAAAAGTGTACCCCAGGTTTCTCTCATTTCAAATTAGAAGATTTATCAAAAGCCCCCACACCGCTCATTTTACAATTGAGGGCCATTTATTCTGTGACCAATGACCCTCTGGCTTCAGTTTATTGCTGACCTACCCTATAAGCAAGATAAATAGCACACTAGCACGTTCCAACAAAGTGACATCTCGCGTGTGAACAGAACAATCGTTTCCGTGAAACAAAACTTTCGAACAAACATTTTCGAATTAATTTCATCTCAAACGGACCGAAACATTCAATTACTAAAGTTTCGCACTTTAAATTGATGCGACAAGGACGTTCAGTTCAGCCCTTAGGTGGGTAGGGGGCTGGAGCGATCCTTAATATTATTCATCGTTCATAGGATATATACGTATTTTTTTTTTTTTTTTTTATTCAAATGGTGTCATCTTATTTTATCCAAACGTTTAGCTTAATCTTCGTCGTGAGACGGGGGACTATGACGTCTATCCCACAGGACGTGGTTGGTATTTCAGTTTTTAGATAGTAACCCAACCCCCTGTGTGTGTCTATTGCTGCAAGCGTACAGCGCAGTTATCTCGTGAAAATGTATCTCAAAGTGTCAATAGATAAGTTGTTACGGCTTTGGCAGGCAGTGTTAGGGACATTTTTTGTGCCTCCAATGAAGGCCACTGTGCTCTGTTTACAGTTGTGTGTGTGTGTGTGTGTGTTTGTGTAGATTTTTCCCTTTTGTTCTTGACTGTGGCCTTCTTGTTTTGTTTTTCGTTTTGCCTTTCTCTTTTATTACTCTTTGGTACAATTTGCAAAGTTATTTATGCCTTATGATGCCCCATTAGAATGTGTGAATAGGCTGTTTCTGTTTTTTTTTTTTTTTTGCAAGACTTTGTCCGGGGAAAGGAGACGAAATACGGTTTTTGTGTTGTATTAGCTTGTAACGGGGAATTCATGCCATTTTATTGGTCCTTGTTGATGTGGCAGAATTCCTTTTTTTTTTTGTAATTTTTTTTGTATTCTTTTCTCGTTTGTCACTGAACGGACATTTGGTAACTAAATTGGTGCTCTGGGTGATCTTTATTGCATTGTTCGCACTAGTCTAGGGGGGCTTTATGCGTTCGATGAAGCTGTGGAAATAGTTTTATAACCTCAATACGTGATTTGAAAAAGATTTTAATTTGGTTAGCATAGCTGACAATGGAACAATGGTGTTGGGAGAGGTTTAATTAACTTTGCAATTGGTTTTTAGGTTGAAAGAGTTTGATTGAGGTACGAATTGTGTGAATAGAGCGTTTTATGGAACGTTACACGAAGGAGCAGTGCCTCACTATTAGGAAAAAGCTGAGTTTGTGCAATTTTTCGAGAAATTTGAAGAAACTGTTACGTTGCTGATGCATATATCTCTTTGATCTGCGATATAAACCAAGCGATATTGCCGTCTATGTATAACTGTAAGCGGAACTTGATTCGGTGGATACGGCAGCTTAAGATGCATGATTCGAAATCCTACACGGACAAGAACAAAGCTGTTTTAAAGAGAGCCAACAACACGCTTTACCTCAAAGGATCCACTGGACATGACATAACGAAGACGAAGGCTCTTAAGGGAAGAAGACGTAAAGCACATGGAAGTCTAGGGAAATTGATAAGGAACGGAGGGAAAGCCATTTGCCTTCTACCTCAGTCGAACACAGACTTGAGCCCCCAGCCGACCAACACCAAGAGAGCTAGGCACGTCGAGTGCAAGGATCGGCCTGTATAGGTATCAGTGGAGCACTCAGAACCACCTCACCGGCGACTCTAGACACTCTGTTCCATTTGCTTCCTCTAGATAATTATAGTAAACAAATGGCAGCCAGCGCAGCCATACGTATCAAAGAACTTCATCATTGGTCCAGCCTGCGAGTTGGACACTCCACCATTCTGAACGATTAAGAATCCCTTCCACAAAGCACCGACGATTTTTGATAAAAATTGCGTTACCACTATCCCTTCTAGATTTGACTGGAAGGATGATTTTGAGCTTCAACGAAAGGGATCCATCAACTTCTATACAGATGGGGAGAAGGCGGGGGTGTATTCTCTAAGGATGTCAACGTTAACATCTCCTTCCGTTTACCTAGCCATTGCAGTATCTTCTAAGCCGAGATAATGGCAATCAAGGAAGCCCTATCGTGGCTGAAGTATAATGTACTATCCTCTCGGGATATCACAATTTTTACTGATAGCTAGGCCGCGATAAAATCCCTGGAATCTGTCGCCTTCAACTCAAAAGCCCTTAATTGTCGATTGTCTCTTAACGAGATGGCTGAGCAATTCAAAATTCACCTTATATGGGTGCCGGGGCACAGAGACATTCCAGGCAACTGCATGGCGGACGAACTCGCTAGCGCGGGCACATCTTTACCAATTCTTCCGGATAAGGGGAATTTAAGTATGCCTCTTGCCACCTGCAAATTGCTAATCCATACAAATGCGATCAATATCGCCAATCATAGATGGATAGCTGGTAACACCTGTCTCATCACCAGGCAGATTTGGCCAAAGCTGAATCTCAAACGTTCCCACTGTCTCATCAGACGGAATAGACTGCTAATAATCACTTATGTGGGTGTCATTACGGGACACTGCACCATCGGCAAGCATGCCTATAGGCTGGGCCTTCTTTATAACGACTTCTGCAGAAGCTGCATGGATGAGGAAGAGGAGGAGACGATCCTCCACCTTCTCTGTACGTGCCCAACCCTTTCAGCTCGGAGAAGAGCATACTTAGTGAACTTATAGCATACTCCTTCAACAACCTTAGTGAACTGGCTGACATCAGCATAGGCAGTCTCCAGCGCTTCATAGTAAACTCCGGCTGGTTCTGCGGGTAGTATTTCTGGCCAAATACAGATCCTGGTGGTAACACAATGGACCTCTCTGGTCTAAGTGAGGTTGCAATTGCAGCCTGGCACTCCAACCTAACCAACCTAACCTAGGCACGTCGATACGACATCGCCTTCATTAAGAAGAAAAAGTAAACAAAGTCAAGATGACAGCCAGCACAAGTGTCAATCTTCAGGTGGCGATCATCGACTACATCAGAACTGACCTAAGGTTGTGTTATAATGAATAGAGACTGGTAGAGCTGCGATGGAATAAACAATCCGATCCTGAAGAACCAGAGGACTATCCCTTTCTTTAAGCAGCTTACCATCTTCAAAGGCTTCAAAGTGCGAACTGGCTCTAAAGAGGAAATGCCAACCTTCAACTGCTTAGTCGAAGAGAAGGACTTGCTGGAATCCATTAGGCCTTAAGGGCAAGTTCTGGTAAGCCTGCCAGAGATACAAGTAGCGCGGATGCGCCGTTTTGATACCACGACTCACGTGCCCTGGATGTTGATGGGCGTAGCTGAGAGTGTAGTTTTCAGACTCATCCTGTGAAATTAAGAAAGTTGATGATGTTGTAGAATTTAATGTAGGAAATCTCAGATGGTTCCTTGAAAAAGGGTTTTCCGAGAGTGCGCTGCCTGGCTTTGGCAAGTGCCAGGCAGTCACAGAGAAAGTGGAATAACGTTTCTTTTTCTTGTGAATTGTCGCAACTACGGCAGTGGGGATTGAACGGGATGCCTAACTTTGCAGCGTGTGGACCAATTGGTCAGTGGCTCGTGCTAATTGCCGAGATTCTAGCTGTCTCGATGCGGTTTCTATTGATCAGGTCATTCGTTCTGTTTTTATTATAGGTGGGCCAAATCTGTCTAGATATGTTGCAAAACTTTTCCTCCTAGAGTTGACAATATCGAGAAAGTGTTGGAATTTTGCCCTTGATGAGTCCCATCGGGGAGCAGACCGACTCCGCAAGGGAGACATCCAGGGTGGAACCACATCTGGCTACTATGGCCGGGAACCCAGAGGAGAGTGATGTTAAACCGAGCGTTTGCCTGCATTATAGTTTCCTAACACTGGTCAACTAATTTAGAGGACGAAGTAAGTGAGTGGAGCGCTTTGATGGCAGCCTGACTGTCAATATCGATTCCTTTGTTGTTTGAGGTGGAAGGGCTGAGGCTAAGTATCTTGCAGGCTTCTCTAATCGCTAGTACCTCCGCCTGGAAGACACTTGAAGAGTCTGGGAGGCGGTACGATTTGAATACGTTCCGTTCCGCTGAGAAGACACCTGCTCCAACGCCACACTCCATCTTGGAGCCGTCGGTGAAGATCGATACTTGGTAGTTTGATAGGGGTAGGTTATTGTTCCCTTCCGACCTGTCTGGAAAGTGAACCTGAATATTGTTATTGAATTTGAGTGTGGGAGTCGTGTAGTCAGTTATGGTCGACGCCAAATCCCTAGACAGCAGGTCAAAAGCCTTACTATGGCCATAGGGTTTTGTGGACCAAAGTCCAGATCCTCTGAGTCTGATAGCACTACGCGAGACGATGTATTTGATGTGCAAGTCTAGGGGCAGGACCAACACAAGTAGATTTTGATTTGTTTTAGTGGCCATTCTTTGTACCTCCGTTGTTAAAAAGAAAAACAGTGAAATATTCAGTCCCCATCAGGGAAAAACCAAGCGTTTCTTTCATTTCCAAAAGTTCAACAATTCTTATCAAAAGTTGTGTGGCGCCCTGTCCTTTTTTATTTTCCTCCATTCCAACTTCCAAACACCTCCAAATTTCCCGAGCCCATCCCAGCTGAGCAGCCGGTATCGCAGCAGTGATCCCTGCAACTTCTCGTGCACCCGGGAGTATCAAACAATCCTTTTTAAGAAGAAACCAACAGGTGGCCCACCATTCTAATGTTTGCAAATGATTTCTGTCCCACACATTGCATAAGTGGTGCGTTTTAAGCTCATCAAGCTGCGACTGTGGGACCGAATTACAAACAATAAGGCACATCGTTACTCTGAAGACCTTACGTTACTCAAATGTACCTTTGTAACTGTTAAATTCGTACGATAAATGAAATAATTTCTCAATATTAACTCATAAGACTGAGTCCTTGCAAAGAGCAATATGTATTCTTGTTCAATATTTCAGTTTCAAGCTATAAAGGCTACTAGGTCCTTGAATATTTTGTTTGCAAACACAAAATTCCTTAATATCCTTGAGTTTATTTATAGAAAAATCCTTCCTGACCATCCTGGTCAATATGCATTCAATATACACTTCTATTTTTGTTCAAATATTGATTCGTTGCATTCAAATTCAATCCACTTTCGATATGAAATATTGGACTCTTCCATGAAGGAGTTTGTGTGTCCTGTCCAGTCCATCTATCGTAAGAGAACGATGCTATAAATTCGTTTCAAATATTATTTCGAAGTAAAAATTTATTTGAGAATGTGTGAATGTGCATATGCATGTCCTTCATGGTTTTCATGCGTCTTCATGATGTTATTGAAAAATAAATCGAAACATGCATACAGGTTAGGTCCAGGCATCCTGATTATTTAATATTTTCATGAAGTTCTTCAAAAATCTCAAGTTGAATGGAGATTTGTGGTTCGATTTTTTCAAAAGTATTTACATGTTGCTGTTGCAAGATAACAAAAGGCAATTTAGGATCTAAAGAGGGACACGGCAGGATTTATGGTTTTACTGCTGAATGAGCAAAGCTTGCTGAAGTAAAATTTGGTTTTGTAGATGTAGAACTTATTTCAAAATTGATGATGAAGCTCTAGAGATAGAGCTAATGCATGGTTGACAACGTTTTAAACATAAGAATCCTGGATTGGGAGAAGCCACTTTTTCTGATTTGGTTCAGTACGAGTTGTTTGTGTCGTTTTCACTCGGCAGTCACGCAGAAAAATGAAGCCTCTTAGCAGTTACCTTTTCGACGAGCTGGAAGACTCATATACGTAGCATCATCTTTATCCAGTTGGTTACAGCCCTTCTTATACGATTCTCAGGGTGTCAATGGTCAGAAAAATCAGTCACTAAGCATTCGTTTCCAATACCTAACCTAGAGTGCTGAATATCAAGGACTTGAAGAACGTCTACCTCTTGATATTCAAAACACTATTTGAGTAGCATATGATCAGGAAGGTGAACTCGACCTATGGCTACAATTTCGGCTTGGAAAATACTACAGTGATTCAGGGTTGATTGTGGATGGTCAGATATGTACTTTTTACTCAAGCCTTGGTTGGACGCGTTTTAAATCCCCTCAAACGATTGTTGGAGAGAGTTTTGTGTGGGGTTGGGGGATAGAGTTGATGATTACGAGAAGAAATAATGCTTCCATGTGGGGTCGGGAACATCTTTCTGCGTTTTTGGTAAACTCTAGAATATCACTATTACCGCTCATTTTCTTGTCTATGTGCCTTACGTCTGGTATCCAAATAGACCCCAGAACGAGGCTCGGCCTCTCCGCCACTGTCCGCCTCTCTGTCCTTCCAATTTATTCGTCATAAAGAGATTTGCAGGAGTTTTCAGAGATAAGCATTCTTACAGCTCCTGAATGAACGCCTGGGTTGCTAGCATGTTGGATGGAACCTCCACAATCCGTGTCCCTGCTGAAGTCGAAAAGACCATGGGTGGATTTGCGCTATCGCAAGTACCACCTGGAGTACAAATATCTGATGTTTCTTCCTCCATGCTTTTTAACTAATTTTACGTCGAAGTTGAGGCGCTTTCAGTCTTTAGTTCGATGTCTCACCTGCTGGGATCCATTCAGATCCTTAGGATCTTTGACTCTTAAGCCTTCCCCCCACGAAAAGGCAACCGAAGAGGGGAAGAACCCTTTCACCTAGTTTTTGAGTGAATTGACAGTGTCAGAGGAAGTGTTCTAGGTCCTCCTCCTAAGCCTCGTAGTTTTTGCATGCTTCGGTGTCATCTTGTCTAATTCTGTGTGCGTGTGCTTATTGAGACTTATGTGCCGAAAAGGAAGTCCCACCATTAATCACAGTCGTCCTCTGTTGCAATTCATTCATCGCTTTCCTCCGGACAATATTGTTTTGTTTGACAATCAGGGATCTTGTCACTCGACATGTCGATAGATTTACCAAGTATTTGTGAAAGTCCTAGTTAATCCTGTTATCGATTGGTGTCTTGCTGTGTTGATGCTACTCCTATGTTATCGTTTGTAGAACGCACCATTGTTGCTGTCCCTTTTCTTGCCAGTTCGTCTGCTTTCTCGTTTCCCATTATACCTGTGTGTCCCGATATCCATGAGATGTGATACAAGGGTACCGCTTTGATTGCTGTTTTTCTGATAGATTAGATACTTTACTTACTTAAGGTGGCGCTTAACCAATAAGCGTGTCCAGCCAACTAAATCTTTAGCTAGCTGCCTCCTGTTTTCGCACGTTGGTTGAGATCCCCGTGCGCGACCTGAGTCGCGGTCTTCCTATTCTACGACGTCCCTCGGGGGTGGATTCGAACACTTTTCGGACCGGAGCATTGGTGTCCATCATCAGCCACCGCAGTCATTGGAACTCCACTCTTCTCGCTAAGTCGATGTCGCTGTACAGTCCGTACAGTTCGTCGTTGTATCTCCTCCTCCACTCACTGTCTATGCAGACGGGACCGAAAATCACCCCAACTTTCATCTGCTGTTCATAAAGTCCATGCCTCTGCGCCTTATAGCTGGACTGGTATTTTTAACTTCTTATTTAGGGTCACTTATATCAGAGTAGATGTCTATGCATTTTCCTTGGGTGTGGTGTCCCATGAGAGCCTCCCCCCTTTCCCCTTTCAGGATCGCGAAAACTTCACCTTAAAAGATTGTGATATGAGGTTCAAGATGTATGGAAAGTTCGATTTCTGGTTGTTAGCAGTATACTCCCGCCCCCGATTGGTTCTCGATATTGGAACCGTCCGTTTTTATTGGTATTCTTTTGTGGTATCCTGTGTTGACATTGTGCATTCATGATTCCCTCGAGGGAAAAGTCGCTAGGAAGTTCTTGACAAAGTTGAAAATCTTATTGGCTACGTTCGCTTGGTTGATCTACGTATCTGCGGTGTGATTTCACGTGCCATCCTGATGGTTTCACGGTATCCGGTTTCCCTAGACTAGTGTTCTCAGTCTGACGACCTTTTTGCAGCTGGTTGCGTCGCTTCAAGATGTTATGACGATTCGTTGTTAAGGAAGATGTAAAAGAGTCTAGCATTTTTGAAAAGTCCTCGGAATCAATGCACTTTTGGGGCCATTAATTGACATTGTTAACACACCTCTTTATCTGGTTTAGAGGTCTCATAGTCTAGGTTGAAATCTATTTCAGTCGGCAAAAGTTCAATGATTTTTGGGAAGAAGCTAATGCGTCGAAAAATTACTGGCATGTCCATCTGGTCTATGAGCCATAGACTAACGTTCCATCATTCAACGAAGATTTACCCTAGGAATCCGCTGCTTCTTTGGTTTGGCTTACCAAGTGAATTCAAAACTCGTCACCCAAAAGACGAAATGCAAACTTTACAAAACACTGATCCTGTCAGTCCTGCTGGTCAAATATTAGGACTCCTATGCGAAAAGAGCGAATGGAGGAGAAGATACAACTGGAAATCTAGTCCAAACAGCCAAAACACATCATCAACACTAGCTCGGCCACATCGAGCGAATGGACAATAATGCTTCAGCCAAGAGGATCTTCGAAAGCGGGATGATGAGAAGAATGACCAAATCTCCGTTTTAAGGATGACAGATCATTTCGTCTGGAGAATTGGAAACAGAGTGTTCGGGATCAAAATGAATGGAAGACTGCAGTGTCTTACGCAGGGATTTAGTACGTAGGGTAAGTGGTTCTGGGTAAATCAGTGATGTGACGTTACATAAAATATAGTAGAGGAGCAAGTCCTAGCTTTTAGCTATCAATCTTCATGTGCAGGTTTTATTTTTTTCGTTGTTACTACCGGCTCTGAACGGAGATTTCTAAGCTCGCCGACCTGGCATTGTCTCCCGAGGGAAGTTGCCACAAAGAAAATTGTTAGTTGTTTCGAACTTATGTAACCTCACTTAGGGGTTACCTCACTGAGCTATGGCGACCATTTTTAAATCACATTTTCTTTTCAGAGCACGGTGTACGATTAAAATGCACGTTCAACAAAAGCTGAACTTAAAAAAGCAACATGAGGCCTAAAAATGTGGTTCCATTAAGTCTGGAAAGATGCTCCTGATGCTTCCTGCGCAGAAGCAAAGTTTAGCTATCCATTTGTCATTTAAGGCCGTTAGACTCGGGTAAAGACTAATCTAGGGAAAGAAGCTTGAAACGTTTATAGTGAACGCTCTTATTGATCACGTGGGCTGTGTACGGTGGTTTTTTCCTACTGGAACCGAAAATAGTTTTAAAAAAAACGCAAGTGCTTCAGTAAATTGTAGAACACGATTAAGTAACGGACCAAGCCGTTGAGAGTTGTTAGTTTCTTAGAAGCCACAATTTCGAGAAAGAATACCTCCAATCACTCAAGCTAAGAATTCTTTGAAAATTCGTCTTAGGCTTGGCGGTCTAAGACTTAGTTTGAGCACATCATTTCGTCTTCCGGATCATTGCAGGCGGAAACAATGGCGATAAAGGAAGCCTTGTCCTGGCTTAAAGGTTATGCAATCTTTTTTCATGTTCACGGTCAGTCAAGCGGCAATAAAGGTCCTGGCATCGTACTTTCTTACTTCGTCTCTCCTCTAATTTCCCGAATGCTCCAGTTTAAGGGTGGTCATATCCCTTTTAGCGCGTGCTTATTATGAAAAAAGGTCGCTGAATTTAGTCGCTTAACTCTCACAGAGACTGGGAAGACACATGTAGACATTCGAGGGAACTGCAAGGCCTGTCTTAGTATTTTGTAACTTATCTAGGAAACCTTTATAAAAAAGTAAGGCTTAGGTTAGGTCCATCCGGATATAACGCCATCATATGTTGAGTCATTGAAACTTAAGCCGACTCCCATGTGAGTGTGTTAGAATCTATGTTAGTCAGTTGGGAAACAAATTAGCACGCCTTCCTACAAAATCCTGGTGGCAGTCTTTATTAGCTGTCGATCTGGAAACCTTTGGTTCCTAAAAGCCCTTCCCTTCTCCTCTCTCTCCTCTGCCTCCCTTCTCTATCCAACCAACAGTTCTGACTCAGACTCTTCAAAGAAACAAAAAAAAAAAACGTTCACTATTGTTATTTACCAGGTACATCATCTCGAATCACATCCTCGCTCTACAATCAATCCTCCAGTCGATGGCAAATACCTTTGTTTATCTCAGCACAGGTATCTTTGCAGAGCAATCACCATCGAGTGCATTCAGTCATAAACTGACATTCAATCAACCTTACGCGCGTTAATTGAAACTGATTTGACGGTTTCATCTGGCTCCGGTGTCGCATCAGCCCTCACAGACTCACACCATGTGTTTGCTTTGTTAATTACCTCTGGGAGCTGAAGGCGGAGGCGGATATTGCGATGGTGGCGACGACATTGTATCCGTGCAAATAGTAAAACACACGGCGTCTGTGTCCCAGCGATAGTGTCTCCAATTGTTTACCTCTGTTGAATCCGTGACGGTGTGTCAACACTTATTATAATCATAATTGATTGATGACGGAGGAGTATAGTGCTAATGGCTGCCTTGACCCCTTCGCCGTCCAACAGGATACAAAGGAGTCGCCATTCTGTTAAACTATCGTCCATCAGACAGACAGTCACCACTGTGTTAGGTGGCTGTTTACGCGATTTAATTAGGAAACTGGGTTGCCAGGCCACGTGTATTGCAGGCATTTTTTTTTCACACACACATACGTATTTATCAACTGATTAGAGGATAACCGATTTAGTTGTGGCATTTGGTTAATGGCAACAGGGGTGGGTGATAATTTGGCTTTGGTTAGGGTTAGGCTACCGCGGTTAGAGGTCATTCCGTCCGCGGTTGACTTTCATTAGTGGTGTCCCCATGCAGGCATCGAAAGAGTTTCCAAATTAACTTCGATCTGATTAGTGAACACCGTCGATGTTTGTTGTTTGCAATGTTTCGCGGCAATGGTGGTCTGATTGACGGTGAAAATAGCCAAAATGGCGAAAATAGGTAGCCGTGGGTACGGTCCAGTGGTTTCTGTTTATTTAAATTGGTTGTGGAACGACATTTGAATATCATCATCCTCTTGCCTTTCCTCTGGAACATGGTCTACTTGTGGACCTGGAAAGGAATGGATACACCGTGGTGGCATATGCGGATGACGTTGCGATTTTTGTTTCAGGAATGCACCCTTAAGTTCTAAATGAACTAATGAGCAATGGGCTCTCTATTCTTACTAGATGGACGGACAAATCTGGGTTTAATGGAAACCCACACGAAGCAGAGCAAGTTCTCTTCTCTAGGATATATAAAATTAGTGTAACCATCCCTCCAAAACTCAACGGAACAAGGCTAACTTTCTCCAATGAGGCCAAATTTCTTAGAGTAATTTTCGATAGGAAGTTAGACTGAAAACCAACTTTTACAGACCGAGCCAAAGAAGCATTAGTAGCTCTTTACGCTTGCAAGAGAATCATTATTCTATTGGCTCTACAGTCAGACTCATACTTCTTTATGGAGCAATAATATAGTGGACTGCACTCGAAAGAAGCTCATACCTAAACATCTTATCCAAAATTCAAAGAACGGCATGTCTCAACATCACTGGAGCTCTAAGATCAACTCTCTCTGCTGCGCTAGAGACTATCTAGAGACACACCTCAAGACTCCCTAGCCAAACCAGTTGCGGCACACGCAGCAGCCCGCTTCGCTTTGGATCCAATTACCTTATGGTCACTTCCGCATCTTATACAGATTCCATAACCTACGAAACAAATTTGATAGAACCCTCCCGTTCAAATCTTTTGAAAGGGCATTCAAAGCCACAATTCCCACACGGGACAACTGGCATAGATTCCATAAATCCGTCAATAAACAAACTCACTTTTGTATCTTCAGCGACAGCCAAGGAACTTTGAGATCTCTATCAAATGTCACTCACAATTCTTTGACGGTCTTCGATTGCCTATCGTCCCTTAGCGAGATGACTGAGCAGTTTAACATTCACCTGTGTTGGGTGCCTGGACATAGTGACGTCCCAAGTAACTGCAAAGCCAACGAACTTGCCACATCTGGTGCGACTAATCAGGAGATTAGAGGCGCTCTTCAATGATTTTTGCAGAATGTGTAGAGATGAGAAGGAGGATGAAGCTACAAGTCACATCATTTGCGACTGTCGAGCACTATCTCAAAGCAGAAGAAGACTTTTAGGAAGAAGTATTCCTTCAAAATTCTATTCACGGCGATATGTATTTCATGAATGGAACCCCTGTCAAACCTTAAGTCCCTTAAAATCGATCGAACGCTTAAGTTCTCTGAGAAACGAATGGGCTTCCTTCCACCAGGCTAGCTGTCATCGTAATCGGAGAGGAGGAATTGAAGTTCGCGTCTAGCATACTAGACCCAATTTCTTGTGTCAAACAGCCATCCATTAATAAACCCCTGCACGATGAGCTCTTGATCTCGAACTAATTTCATATACTCAACCTGATGTACCTGCTGCACTTGTCGGACCTGTTTTACCCAGACTGCCTGCCTCTGCATCTCTTGCAACGAGTTCTACTGCAGCCACAACAATTCGAAAATTCGGAACACTCTGGACTTTATCTGAGTGGAATAGCAGAATCCAAAACTTCACACAGCTTCAAAAATTAACTCTAAGGACCTCACTGGAACCCACGCCACTCAGGAGAGTCTACACTGTCAAACCACAAAACGAACCGGGGTCTGCAAATTCTTCGAAAATAAATTCTATATCAATCACATCGGTGTAAGATGCTTGCTGATCCCTAGCTTAAGGCCAAGTAAGCTTCGCTGCTTCCTTCTAAATGACGATGATCCCTTGCATTGATAAGATATTAACAAGCCTGCATAAGCTTGATAATTAAGTAACGTATGTAGATGGTCCCAATCTGAAGGGCTTAGTGTAAACCAAACTCAAATTGATCTCTGAATTGCGCTCAAATTCCATTCTTAAAGGAAGTCAGGCGTCTAGGGGTAAATTTAGACCAAAAACTAACGCTGGTTAACTACCATAGATCTACGGGCTTTCTTCAGACTTTTTAGGAAAAAGTGAAGTCTAAAAATGAGGACGCATAGGAGATAACAGATGGACAGAAAGAGTACTAGAATGGGAACCGAGAGAAGACAAAAGGAGCGGAGGGAGACCATCTACCCAATGGAGTGATGACATCAAGACGATAGCTGCAAACAACTGGAACAAGATCGAAGCCAATGGAAGCATTCAGAGCAGGCCTATGTTAAGCAGTGGACACAACGGGTTAATGGATGACGATGATGATGATGAGGTCTAAGGTCTTAAATAATACTGTGAACTCACTTCACATCTCTGTCACATGAAAAAACCTTTGTAGGGAGGACACCTATGCAGGGCTTATGGCTACCTAGAAGTTCATGAGGATAAAATGCACTTTTTTTGTAACTGGCCAGGCCTCTACCATTTTGGAAACAAATTCATCGGACGATATTTCTTGTAAGATCCAGAAGAACTATCCGGTAAAATGGTGAACGACATGATTAACTTAATCCTATTGACAGCGTACCCTTTGCCGTAAGATACTTGGTCCGGTTTTCGTTGATGGACTCTGGAGGAGGAGATACAACGATGTAACGATGTACAGCGACATCGACTTAGCCATAAGAGTGAAGCAGGTCCAACGACTGAGGTGGCTGGGTCATGTAGAGCGGATGGACACCAATGCTCCGGTCCGAAAGACTGTGACTCAGGTGGCGCATGCAAGTGGAAGGGGATCTCAACCAATTTAGCGTGCGAAACTGGAGGGAGTTGCTAAAGATGAAGTTGGCTAGAGACGCTTGTAAGTTGAGGCCCAGGTCCACCCTAGACTGTAGCGCCCGCTTAGGTAAGTAAGTGAGAAGAAATAAGTGATGTGGTGAATAATTGGTTGATGTTGGTGAATGTCCAGCAGACCGTGGATTGAAATTGACTACTGCTGATGAATACCTTGCTCCGTATGAAGGACTTCTTAGAGAACAAGGGTGGTCATGGTGTAGTGGTTACATCATCGCTTGTCACGCTGAAGGTTCCAGGTTCGAATCCCGATGTCACAGAAAAAAAAAAAAATCGGTCAATTGCGAAAAAAAGCTGACGTCAACTCTACTGTATAGGCATAACACTGGCAGTAGGGTAGGCAATGGCTTGAAAGTGTCGATCGTACTAATGCCATCGGGATATTCGAAAGAAATACTGCGAATTATAAGCAATGGCAATAATTCTCCCCAGTCATTCTGGAAAAACCACCCTCGGAGCAAAAAAGACTGAAACCTAATACCACCTGAGTTTCAGAAATCACTACACCAACACTAGCGCTGTGTTAATGGCATCATAAGGGTATTCATAACCCCTTTAGCGCTAGTGAATTATAAAAATAAAAAATAAAAAAAACAGTTCAGTCGCAATTAAAAATGTGTCTTCCCATAACAACTTTGCTTTATTAAAAGGTCTTGTGTTCATTATTATCTCCTCTTCTTCCTCTCTCCTTTAGACTTGATCCTTGAATACAATTAAAATTAAGCCTACGTTGCATTCATTATTTTACTACAAGACTACTGTCAAGTCTAAATCTGCTGTGTCTTTTGAACTGCATCTCCTCTGTGCATGCAAACCATCACAAAAAAATCCTTTTAATTACAGACTTTATGAGTAGTTTTCTCCCCCCTTTTTATAGGGAGAACCATGATGACCTTAATTCAAAAGAAATCCCACAAAAAAAAAAAAGGATTCAATGTCTTGTTTCTCTTTTTTTTTGACAAAATTCCAGACTTGTTGGGCACTTTAAGCACCCACTATGTCATTATTCTCTGGTTGTGACGGCATAAAAGAGGCGACTTAAAACTGCAAAGTCGGAAATTGTGGTCCGACAACTTGGGGGCGAGGTGAAACCCCGTAATAAAACGGTAATAATAAAACCGAATACATTGTATTCGCTTGACAATTATCGTTTTCTTTTTATTTCATTGTGAATGTAATGGCTTCCCTGTAGATCCTTTTAAAGGTTTTTCGCCTTCTCTGTGACCCCTATTCAGGCAACAGCCGAATAATAACCGGCGGAAGGAGTTTCAGTTTGTTTTTTTCCTCTAGGCTATTCATCATTTTAGGGTAATTACCCGTTTTTTTATGTTAAGAAGCACTGTAGACGGGTTTGAATTGAAAACGATAAAAATGTAAAACTATTGATGTATTGAAATGTTATAAATAATCTCCGGTGGTAGGAAAAAGCTTGGATACCATGTCCTCCTACAAGTACAGTAATACCCGAAAACGCACTCCCTCGCTTTGCTGCGCAGCTCGCATTGCTAATCAAAAACTTCAGACTCCAAAAATGTTCAGCAATGTATGGGTTGGCAACTTCCCCTCTTAAATGCCCAAATACATCGGAAAAACTCTGCAGGCAGTAATCCGGGTGGCACTGTACTTCAATAGTAGTCTCTTTGACTCAATCGTCAACGTCTTTTAGACTCTAGGATCAGCTAAAGACAGACTAGAAGCTGGACATTACTGGAGAAGGTAAGTGAAGACCGGGTACTTTTATCGGATTATGAACCGTTTCTGCCCTCAGTTCTTTGCCGCCTCGGCTAAATCAATTCGAAGATCAGTACTCTAAGCCTTCATTTTATCGAAGAATCAAGTTGCTGACGAAAGCCACTATAGCCTAGCTGTACAATTTTCGGAAAAAACTTAGCTGCTCGACAAAAATTAGTTTAATGGACGAGGTGGCGCTACAATCCAGGGTGAACCTGGACCTCAACAAACACGCGTCGCCAGTCAGCTCGATCTTTAGCTAGTTGCCTCCAGTTTCGCATGCTAAATTGGTTGAGATCCCTATCCACTTGCACGCGCCCACTGAGTCGCGGTCTTCCCTAACTGCGCCGTCTCTCGGGGTGGATTCGATAATTTTTCGGACCGGAGCATTGATGTCCATCCGCTCTACATGACCCAGCTACCTCAGTCGTTGGACCTGCTTCGCTCTTCTGGCTAAGTTGATGTCGCTGTACAGTTCGTCGTTATATCTCCTCTTCCAGAGCCCATCAACGAAAACCGGACCACGTACCTTACGGCAAAGGATATCTTCACCCGCCTTCGATAGACTCCATGCTCCAAAGCCCATAGGTTAGGTTAGGATAAAATTCATCATTCACTAATTAACCGGATATTTCTTCTGGATCCTCGAAGAAGTATCGTCCGATGAATTTGTTTCTAAGGTGATAGAGGCCTGCCCAGTAACAGAGAATGTGCGTTTTATCCACATGAACTTCCGGGTAGCCATAAGCCCTACAGAGGGGTCGAAACTAACAATTATTGCAAGCAAAACGCCGCGACCAGAGGTCGACTAATTCAAGGCCATCAGCGTGAAACGTTTTGAAGATAGCTTCACGGGGAACCTTCATTGACATGAAAGTTGGGTGTTGTCAATTTGTCTCTGTCAAGGCAAAGATATCGTATGGAAGTTTTTGGGACTTTAAGTACACATTACGGGTCCTCTAACAATTTTGATAGAAGAGGGACAGACCTTTGGGAGCTAGAGTAGACAAATTTGAGGAGTGTATCGCGTAAGGATGAAAAAAATTGTTAAAGTCAGTCCGTGATCTTTGGAGATGCGATGTGCGCTTCGAGCTAACAAAGGAGGCATATCTGAGGACAAATTGTTAGCCACCCAGAGGGGTGATGTATTGAAATTCACGTGAAATGGAATGAAGATTTGTTTAAGGTTGGGAGACCTTGTTTACGATTGAAGACCATGTTATTGGTTTTCGTTTACCCATAGACACAGATAGAGTCGGGTAAAGGTAAAGACGCACGTTCTCAAAAGTGTTGTTGTCTCTTAAACGTGACACTACATAACGACTGTCTTCGCCGAGGTCGGCCAATGTGTTGAGTGAGCTTGAAAAGGTGGCGTGTGCAACAGCCGGATTAGTGGGATTGGTGACGAAGGGGGGAAGACTGGAACAAAAGACCTTCTGAACAGAACCTGCCCAGATATAGCCAGAATCACGACGATAATCACGGGGCAGTGGCCAATTGGAGACCATGCGGCCAAACTAGGTATTCCATACAACCCCCACTGCCACCGTTGTGGGAACCAAAATGAGAAGGAAGCTCTCCCCCATTTCCTCTGCAAATGTCGTTCACTAACAAGAGCCAGACTGCGTGCACTAAGCCAACCATTCTTTGACGACCTTAACGACATCTCGGGTAAAGGGATATGAGATCTAATCCGTTTTCTTAACTCCACAGGCTTGATCTAGGCACCGACTGTCTCAGATCTTCAACAACACACATCACCAACCAGGTCACATGAGTTGTGGTAACAAAAAGGTACATCCTAGTGCTATTTGGGTTCTGTCGAACCGCCACCTCTACCTATCTACGCACACGATAAAAACAAGTGACGTGAAATGTGTATGTGAATGCTTAAGGACATCCACCTCCACCTATCTACAGGGAAACTCTTGCCTTCCACCCTCGTCGAAGTTAATTTATTTCCTTGTAGACAGAGCCCTTGTGTGTGGAATACCTAAACGATGATCTATGGAGTAAGCTAGGTATCGACTTGGGCCGATTTTCAATTCGAAATGCAGAGCTATTCAAGGTAAAAAAGGACAATCACTCACCAGTCAGTGCCTGGTTGTTTACAAAGTCCACAGAAAACTCTTCCCACAACAACTTCAGCTAAACAGCTTAAGAAAGCCTTAAATAGCTGCTGCTGCGTCAAAAGGGCTATTTATAGCACAAAGCCTTATACAGCCATGTTCCCCAATCCTAACAACAACTTTTTTTTTTTTTTGTTAAACTCTTAAAGTGGTTTCCTTTCACCTGATGGCAGGATACACAAAAAAAAAATCACGTCTGGAACTTTCAAAGTCTATTTTAAGGCTTATTAAATTTGACAAACGAAGGACGAATTTCGAATGAGTCCCTAAAGATAAATTTTGTGTCTTCTCTGCGACAAGCAGAACAATGTTTAGCTTGTATTTGCATACTCGTATATATGTATAGTATATCATGTCCAGTTCTTTACGTGACAGAGAAGCTATTTTATAAGGACTATCACTTGCACTCTATTACGGGACCAGTTAATAGAATAGATAAGCATTTTGAAAAGGGTTCAAATGGATGCCAATTTTTCTTTGCAACTTGAATGGGAGTGTATCTTAATTCTTTCATTAAAAGTTTTTTTGTGTCTTCTTTTCTTTATCGTTGTTTATGAAGTTTTTCCATTTTTTTACTCCCTGATAATCCTGATTTTTGATGTTTCCTTTTGTTGTTGTACATAAGAAACGATGCGATGTTTGAAAGAATTTAATGACTCAAATGGTATTAAATGCGTTCGAGAGACAGATAAGTGGCTTCCAGATGAGCTTCAGATGGGGGAATTTTGTCTTTATGCTATAAAAAATTGAAGGACATGGCATTGTGTTGGTTGTTTTTTTTTTTTTCCTAAGGGGGTTTCATGTTCACTTAAGACTTGGGATAACCTCAAAAGAAAAGCGATCCAGAGACATAAGATTTGGAACAAAAAAAAAAAAAAAAACGCCAGACAACTTGGGTTAAAATGAGCTTCGGATAGATGTGCATCTTGTATATTTGCAGATCAAGGTTGATTGTATAAAACCTAACCCCTATAGTCCCATTTTTTTATTTGTTTGCTTATAATTCACTAGCGCTAAAGGGGTTATGAATACCATTATGATGCTATTCACACAGCGATTGTGTTGGTGTAGTGATTTTGAAACTCAAATGGTATTAGGTTTCAATCTTTTTTCTCCGAGGTTGGTGTCCAGAATAACTGAGGAGAATTATTGGTACGGTTGACATTGCTTATAATTCACAGTTTTTCTTTCAAACGACGACTTTCTTTCATATGCAGTAGAGTTGACTTCATCTTTGTTAGCAGTTGATCGATATTTTTTTCTTTTGACATCGCTGGAACTTTCAGCGTGACTAGTGATGATGCAACCTCCTATGAAACGAGGAGGTGCTTTACTCCTATCGACGGCATGCGATAAACCTCCGTCTAGACAGGTCTTTTGTTTGCGCCTGTCTTTGGCATAGAACAGATAACCACTCAAAATTGTAATCAGATGTGTAGCGTATAGTTTTACAAAGACTTTCGATCACTTTCGACTTGTTGTGAGCGGGTCTTAAGCAAACCCGAACGAAAACAGGTGGTCCTTTGACTCTCTTAGAATCTCTGGCTGATACACCAAGTTTGGTCTGATTTAACCACGTCAGATCAAGCTTCCTGGCATTATGGATCGTTTAGTTCATTCGCTCGATGTAGTCAAAATATGTTGGTCCTAAGTTTCCGAGCTACATTCAAGTCTTTCTACAGACCAAAGACATTGTAAATGCATATGAACGTGATTGAAAAAACGACGTAGGAACTCTTAATGAATCGCATAAGGATATGAAGGAAAACACATGGCCACAGTCCTACGGGAAGAGTGCCTTTCAAGAGAAGAAAACTCCTACTGCTAGCTTCTTATGAGTAAAGATAATCGGATACACATTACATAGGTGCTATGAACTGCCAAGTCTACAGACAGAGGACTTCCAGAAAATGTTGGAAGAAAACCAGTGATCATTGTCTGTGTCAGTGACTTTAATGCGTGAGGCATGGGAGTTGTTCTGAAATGAACAAAGATAAAAGGGACTTGCCTTCACAGCTGTATACATCGTGCTTCTCAACACTGACAATAAATGAAAATGTCTGCACGGGAAGCAAGAGCTCAATCAATGAGTGATACCTTCATCAGCAGCGGCTTGGTACAAAGAACAAATTGAAGACCGTGCCACCCGGTGGAGCTTCCACGGGTACACGTAGGTAAAGCGCAACTTACTTATTTGACGCTACAGTTTGGGGTGAACCTGGGCCTTAACAAGCGTCTCCAGATAGCCCAGTCTTAAGCTAACCACTTCCGTTTACACACACTTCAAGTTGGTTGAGGTCTCCTTCAACTTGTGGGGCCCACTTTAGGCGAAGTTTTCCCCTACTGCGTTGTCGCTCCGGGTAAGATTCGATGACTCTCCAGGCCGGACCGTTGGTGTCTGTATGCCTAGTTCGAGGTTAGAAACTAGATCTCATTTGAAGATGAATGAACTGTAGAATCACCTAATCCCCGCGGTGTTAGTTAAGCACTAGGACCTGACGGCATCCCAAACGTAGCACAGAAGACGGCAATCAAAGCACACCCAAATATGGATCGGTGGGTGAGATGTTACAAGCAAACAGACAGAAACTGTCCATCTGCTGAGGTTTGCGTTCGGTAGGAAGTATTTCTGATTCCTATATCGACAACTTCGATAAGCCTTCTGATTCTTTCTCCGAGACCCTTGGAAGCAAGGACAGGCACGTATAAACGGCCACACGTTTATTCCAAACCGAAGTTACAGTCATAATTTAGATGATAGGAATGATTAACGATAGCAACACAAGCCGAAAGACGGTAGAATTGACCCAAGTCAAATCAAGGTAGTCTCAGGTATTCTTGCGGAACCAGTTGGAACAACAACCTCCGTATGAAGGAGCTACAGAGATGAGAAATGACTCCGAAGTCTTCGCCACATGATCTATAAGTTCACCGCTTTGTCAAGCAAAAGCCTCAAGACCATTGTAAGTTGCTTCTAAGATGAGACAGGGGACCTTAGTAAGGGAGTTGATCAATCAGCTCGAAGAATGCTCCAGCTAAAAGAGACTTCGAAAAGGAAGACCAAACCTCCGGTTTGAAGATCAGGCAATCGCGGACGACAGAAACTTCGATCCAGTAAACTGAAAGCAGCGTGCTTGGGTCTGTGAACGTTGGAAAGCGGCATTAGTTCAGGCTCCGACCCTCCAAGAGTCACTGGCCTTTTGCAGAAGCTACATGGATGAAGAGGAAGAGAAAACTATTCCCCAGTTTGTTTTATAGCTGCCCAACTCTCTTCCGCAAAAGAAGACTCCACATAGAGGAATTCTACGTTAACGACCTAGGCGATCTGATAGACACCGGTGTCAGAAGCTCCTTTTTGTTAAACGAGAAGGTAAGATCCAGATCAATGTGGTATCACAATGGACCTATCACTGGTCTTAGTGTGCTGGCTTTAGCTGCCAGCCACTTCACTTCAACCTTACTTAACCTCCATCTGGACATAGCTCTGCTTTCATCCATCCACACTTTGTTGACGACTCAATCTTACAAGCTCTAATGGTTTGTGTGCGTTATTTTTAAATCGTCTCCAAGCCTCACTGACTTATTTCACGATCAATGGCAAACCACATCTTCATTCAATGTCCTTTCTGCCCCACAATCCTTTCCCCATCGAAATGCCAATGCTGAGACCCCCTTAGGCCTAAATGAGTTCACAAACTTGATTCCCATCAACTTTTAAACATTTAAAGCCCCGAAACGAATTCGATTACGCCTGCAAAACATTTATAAAAAAAAAAAACCATTGCTGTCATAAAAAGGATGTGTGGGATCATGACTACCCCACATGGTGATCCATTGAAATGAAATTTCAAGGCTATCATCCTGACACCACGTTTTTTAAGATATCTAAAGGCAAATGGGCCCCCTAAATCCATCTCATCCTGCAACAAAGGGTTTAATGTCACCAAGTTATCTCCCATCCTGCAGTCAATCAATCAATCACCAACCATCATACATTCCCCATACCCCTACGGCACTCGGTCTCGGTTTAGCACCCTTTTCCAATGACTTTGGCCAGAAAAAAATAAATTTTATTACGCAAATCCTCTTTTGTCACTAAGCGCATCGGTTTTCATCACTTCATCCAATATCCTTGGTATCCTTCAATCCAATTGACCATGCTTCATTATGGCCCCCCCTCCGTAAATGGCAAATGAGATTTCTCTACCAAATCAGGACACTCCAGGATTTACCTTTTGCTTCACGTAATTGAATTTTTTTTTCCATGAAATTCTGTCACCTCAACGACAACAAGGATGAAACATTCTCATGGATCGGAGTGAGATGTTTTGGTGTGCCTCTGGTTTAATGGAATGTCGGTCAAACTTGCCGGGTGTCCTGTAACGGATCATTGATTGTTTATGTGGATTTGGTTTTTATTTATTTGTGACACTTTCCATAAATCACAATCAGCTGTCATTATTTTCTGAATTTTATGTGAAGCCGACACTGTCCCCGGGTGTGTAGGGATATTTTTGAAATTTATTCAAGCGAACAAACCTCACTGTAGGGGTGGAGGAAAGCTAAGCTTAACGTGTGTGTGAGTGGTATGTTTCAGGATGTTTAATTCCACAAAATGGCAGGATTTTGTATTTAGGTTGTGATATGAAGTGAAGCATTCATGTGAATTCAATGCAAATATTGACGTCAGGATGTTAGAGCCAATGGGCAGCACTTCCACTAGGGAATACCGATGGTAAATTGACACAAGTTTTGTAACGGTTTTTTTTAACCCCATTGTTTTGCCAAATGTTACAACGGTTGTACAAATAAACTGTCTCATGCAAGATAAAATATGCAACGCATTCGGTTGGGCTTCACGGAACCTCGTGACATAAAAAAATAAAATGTATCGTGTCCTGATGTCAATAAACAAGTTTGCAACTCCTAACCATTTATTTCCTGCTAGTGACATCCGCAACATACCAAGTGATATCGACATTACCAAGTCTGCCGGAGTTATGTATATGATCTGTTTCTGTCTGCCTTAACTAAAGGGAAAGGGTTGGCTATGAAGGAGTTGCAAGGATCTTCCAATATGTTACATTTCATAACGTGAGTCAGCCTAAAATACATGCTCGATGAACGGAGCCTGAGTTGAGACATTTTAAGAAATCTTTCGTTTCCAACCTAACTGGCGCCTTTCATTGCGTTTCATTGCCAGGAAAGTCCACCATAGACAAAATGTTCCAACATCGACACATCCTTGAGGAAAAAAATCAAACAGTTGAGACTATCTCAACCCACCGATTGGCGACATAAGGGTCGTCTATGACAGCATGTATAGAAAAGAGCTACGTCTGTGTAGAATGAGACTTTTGATGCCAAACCTTCTATCCGTAGGGAAAAATTCCTCACCTACCGTCCGTAGGGAGTGCCTAAACCGAATGAGTTCGAACTCAACCTAACACCTATCAATGCTAATCAGTATCCGTATACTGAAGTCATCTACCGTCCGTAGGGAGTATGCCAACACAAGAGGAACTAACTTCAAAAATTGGTGGAACTACTTGTGTACGCTGACAATATTGACAGCATTGAGGTAAAAGTGCGGTTTAGCTGTGTACGAGGGCAGAACCAAGTACTTGCTGTCAACAAGAAGGGACACCCAACACCAACGAATCGGACGGAATCTTACAGTGGATAGCTGTAACTTCAAGGTTAGGAACTTTGCCTTCCTTGGATCTGCTATCACTTCTGACGACGACAGTAACTGTTGCCAATTACTGTTTTTCTAGGCTAAGAAGGCAATTGAGTTGTAAGGCCCTATCCCCTGCAACCGATGAAACTTTGCAACTCTCTGTCCTACTTTATCGCACTGAAGCATGGACTTTATCGAAAGCATTGACGAGTTGCATAGTGAGATCGATAAAATCATAGAACTGCGATGGCCCGCAGAGTCTTCGAATCTAGCCCGGAGGGACAGCCCAAGAGAAAACGATCTCGCCCTTAGGTGGAGCACACAAGAAGTAAACTTCAAATACACTCCAAGTGCGCAACTGTTGGCAGTTTTGTAGTCAAAGACCGATCTGACTGGAGAGGGTTGTTGGTTGAGGCCCAGGTCTACCCCGAACTGTAGGGTCACAGAAGTTAGTTAGTAATCGAATTCATATCTTCTCGGATTCGGCCCTTGTTAAGCTCCATATACCTCATTTGATGAAGACTAGAATAGCAGTACGACCTTAAAGATTTTTTGTACTTATGAATGAGTGTCTTTGAGTTGGACAAAGTTGTAATTGCGAGAAAGATCGAGATCGTGGAGCAGCCTTAAAATAATTTTGTGACGGGACATTTGCACACAATCATGCTCGGCAGTTTCTTGATCTACTAGACAAACAAGACTGAAGAACTTAAGGCCAATCCACTTGAAGCTTGTCATCATCCTCGCTCAATCCACATACCTTATCGGTGTATAGGCCCCTATGCATGCTTAACACAGCAGAAAAACTCTTGCGAGAAAGATACTCAAGCTACGTCATGCTTGTTACTCTAGAGGTTAAAAACGTATTTAGCTCTGTCAGTTGGAGTGATACGTGTTCACACACAAGGACAATGGTGCTGTTCTGGGCTCAATCCTAGGATCTGACTTGTGGCATATTTCCTTCGAAGGAATCCTTAGAACTGAGGTGCCCGAAAATACATATCTGGTTTGTTACGCTGATGGCACTGCAAGAGGGATTACCACACGCGACACCGAAGATGACCAAAGATGTCTTTACCAAGTAATGAGACGCGTCCAGTCCTTAATGTGGGACTACGGACTAAGCCTACAACAGCCTTGTGCTATATTGGTGAAGAAGAGAGAACAAAACATAAATTCGTCAAGGAAATAGCAGATTCGAGTCCCATAGAGGCTAGGAAAAGTAGCACCACCTTGAAGTAATGCATGACACAGTTTTGGATATAGATTGCTTGAAGATGAAAAGGGCTTATTAGGACAGGGTCCGATACTGCGGGGAAACAAGACCAAAGAAGATGCATTCAGCTTTATTTGAAGAGCTCATTAGCAATCTACTTAGCCCCAATATACTTGTTTTCGTTGGGAACTAGATAGACCCTCTTTGGACCAAAATTTGGACAAGTTCAGCTTTGGTCGTTGCATGGCTGTAAAAGACAACTCGATTACTTGAACAACAAACGCCATTCAGCTATGGAAGACTGTATTTTTTAAGTCTGGTGTCCTAACCGTCATTGTATCATTCCGACTAGAAATTGTTAGTAATTAGACCATCATTTCTCCCTGCAGAAAGGATTTGAGAGGTTTTTTGAGAAAGCTGTGATCCGCGATACCAAAACGCCGGCTTAGATAGAGGTCTAACCAGTTTTGAAGTTGTATGGAAGATGAAGACACATTTCCAAATACCTAGTGCTTCAGAATCTCGTTGTGCTCCCATCCTTGTATAAGTAAACGAAGCCAGTGCCGAGTCTCAAAATGATCCAGCTTTTTAGATCAGCTCGCCTAAGCCTCAAACAGGAGGGAGGAGAGGTCAGAAACCCCAAGCATACATCAATTTGTATGGATGAGTCAAACATGGGTGTGGGTATAGGCTCTGGGATCTGTGCATTAGAATCAGACATATGGCTTCCAAATCACAGCAGCGTGTTCCAGGTGGAAGTTCTAATAATACTCGGGACCTCGCGAGAACGATCGCAGCGGGCACTTCAAAGATGATACATCGACATCAAGCAGCCATCAGATGAGCTCAAGTTTCTCAGTGCTATCCACAACGTCATACTCATTTGGGTCCAGGGACATAAGGGCATTCATGGGAATGGGACGATGGATAAGCTGGCTAGAAAAGGCTCTGAGATGGACCCAATAATGGCCAATGACTCAATCCTACCACCGCAAGAGCTTCAAAAGTCCAGCATTACCATGAAATTCTAAAAAAAAATTCGCAAATGAGATGATGGAGTGCACTAACGACATGCCTCACTTCAAGGACACTCTGGACAGAACTGAAGAAATCAAGTTTGAGTACAACGGACCCATGCAGAGGATGTGGCAAAGTTGACCTCAAGAAAGGCACAATCCACCTTCTATGCGAATGTCCAAGTCTTAGCAGAAAAGTCAACCCTCGGAGAACACTTCTCCAATGATCCTGGCAAAAACCATCGTCAAATTTCTTCAGAACTTGGGTTGGTTCAGGGAGCCCAATCAGCAATAATAGTCCTTGTTCCATTACTTCAGTTTTCCTTCACCAAGAAACAATGGATCCCTTGAGATCTTAGTGAGGCTACAACCTAACCGAATCTTCTAGATCAACTCTGCTTTCCCTCTGGGGCGTCTAGTTATAACTTCATGCCAACAGTTGTAATGCTGAAGTCGCCTTTTTTTAGACCGTAAGCCTTTAAGCGAGGCTTTCAAATATGTATTTTCCTAGTCAGGGATTCAGAAAAATATATTTACCATCCATTCATTCAACCCCATCATCATTTGATCTAAAGGGATGAAACTTTTAAAGATAAGCTTATACCACCACCATTGCCTTAACTGCAGTATTCATCATGCTGCTATTTACCAGAGTTGCTTTGCACTTCCATTCAACAGTATCAAGGATGCGTTTCGCTTTTGTGTGTGCACTCTCGAAAGTCAATCAATAAATGGAGGGAGGAAAAAAAAAATGAAAGCAGGAATCCCACCATCTGCAGTGAAAGCCATTGGGATTGACTTTGGTTATGCCATGGTCGTGCTCAACCCTATTTTCGTACAGCACAGGACTTACTACACTTTGTATTGATTTTGAATCAGAATATTCAATGCAACATCGTTATCCTTCGGACGAACGGTTGATGCGAGTGAGGATTCAAGTGGATTGACTTGTTATCTCTGTGAACATCATCACAAGGATAATAAGAGATTCTAGAGAAGTTTCTTTAATAATCCTTTTTTACTAGAAAAAGGATGCGCTATAGTTTCTCCTTTTTTTGGTGAATAATCAAGTTTTTGAAACACGATCGTTGGGACCAGAATGAGTCTCGAAAAGAGAGGACTTCAAAAGGAAGAAAGATGCCTTTACCAATCATAAAGGGACCTTATCTTCTACAACCAATAAGCTGGAGAATACAATTCACCGTCGAAGAGAATCCTTGCCGCTCTTAAGTGGACTCTGAGAGCTTTATAGCTTTACAGGCTTTAAAGCCTTAAAAACCGAGAAGACCATCATAAGTCATCGATTCATATGAAGAACTATGCTTGTCAATATGTAGGATGTCAGCTGATCCACAGCAAGCATGTGTCAGCAAACTAAGACCAAAAGATGTCTTCTAGATCCGAATGAATCGTAGGAGACCATTGACATTTATATGTGCAAGATCGCAGGGCGTGTTGAAGAAGAAGGATGCTCGCTTTTGCCTCTTCGTCTCTACAGCTTCAAAGGAAATCATTCGAGAAGAAGCCTGGCAGAAGCAGTGTCCTGTGATGACACCTATTATAGTGCTTATGTGCAGCCTTTTAAGCGGGACCAAACTCTTAGAGTATTTCAGATCCAGCAGGGACCAAATCTTCTAGAACCATCTAAGGTTTGTCCTCTTGATTGCATCGAACTTAATCAGTAGCCACAGCCTTATAGATTCGTTAGAATTTACAGAAAAGCCTCCTCGAATTGTACCCTCTTGTACCCTTGGCTTGTACTTTCTTAGCCCTATAATGAAGGATTCCCAGTCTTCGGGTTATCTTGAGATCGGGCCTACCCAGTTCTGTAGTCTACAATGAACGATGCCTTTGCTTCGTTCATCTGCGGATCGGACAAGACTTTGTCAATCGATAGCAAAGGACTTCGATGAACTCTTGTCGTGTTGTTTTGTACAGAAAATTGAACTCATAACACTTCGACCGATTAAGAACAAATTGTGGCTTGCAAAGCTCAAGCTCAAATCTAACAAGCCTGTCAGACCTGCAGCTCGAGATGACTTGGTAGAAAGCATTTACCAACTTATTTCTAGAATTTCACCGAATTATTGAAGAATGGTAGCTTGATCCACAAGCCTTCATCTGCTTCCATTTGTACAGGAAGATGACTGAAAATAGTCACCGATCCACCAAAGTCGGTGGTGATCTCACTAAGACCTTTGATGCCAAGAAAGGACACGCAAAGTCAATCGGACAGAATGTCGCAGTAGACAGTTACGACTTTGAAGTAGTAAGAGACTTTGTCTTCCTTGGCTCTGCAATGACATCTCATCAGAAATTGTCCTTGTGCTAAGAAGGTCAGGCCTTAACCCGCACAACTAAATAAGACCCTTATCATCCAACTCCTTATCTATGGTGCTGAAGCATAGACGGTATCGAAGGTGAACGAAGTAATCTTTGATCGTTTCGAGCGAAACATTTTATTCGTTAGACATTTGGTCCCGTTTGCGCCTATGGACTTTGGAAAACAAGATTCAACCAGGAACTATTATGAGCTGTACAGTTGGCTAGGACATGTTGAGCGGATGAACACCAACTTTCCAGGTCGCAGAGTACTCGAATCTAAAACGGGGGACTACGCAATGGAAGAAGACATCGTTTTAGCTGGCGAAAGAAAGTGGGAAAGGAAGCGGAAATTACTTCGAATTTAGTTCCTTTGTTGTGTAGTTTAGGTAGGTAGGTTGAAGGTTCGGTGTTTTTTTGCAGTGACCACTGCCGCGGTGTCATCAGCGTAGCCGCCCATCGTAGGAAATATAACATAAGTCGAGTCCTTGGATTGATCCCTGAGTAGCACCAGCGGTAATTTGCTTCGTTCGCGATTCCTCTGTCGTAACCATTTGCTCATAGAAATCACTGGAAATGGCTTGCTAATACTGGCAAGAGCGGTGCATGCGTGAGGCACTTTTGTCTTATCTCTCTCCTGTCTTGAACTAGTCACTTTATCCTTTCACATAAGTCTCGCTGAACTGCAAAGTTGTCTAGTCACGACTTCTTTTGATGTGACTTTAAGCTAAAAGGATTAGATTCCAAAAAAAAAGGAGGATAATCTGAAGGAAACCCCTAGCAAAAGTCTTACATGGTTCATTGCAAATTTAATTTCAAACTGCATATCCTTCAAATTATTCTCCTTCAAGGATCATGAGATTAATATTCAGTTTTCAAATGTTTCCATGACGAATGAAACTTATTAAACCAAGCAATGAATTTCATCCCTTCCAAAAGGAGATAAGCATCCACGATGAGAGTAACAGCTGCTCAAGGAATCATTTTACCATCCTAATCGTTTTTAAGTGTTATCTCGTATGAACTATGCACTTTAAGTCGCATGTACCTACATAGCTCAGATAGGAGCTTCTATATATGTCTGTGCATCGTAATAGAGTGAAAATTCATTAAATTGAATTTTATTATACATGCCTCCTGAGATACAATCTCGAAATTCACTTATTCAAAGGATATACCCAAAAGAATTTCGAAAGTATGTGTGTAGTGTACCTTCTGAAAGTAATGTTTGACAATTTGACGTGACATTGTGCTTTTGGCAGCGCAGGATATATCAGAACGATATGAAAGTCTGTGGTGGATGATGTGACACCCTATTCAAATAAATTTAAATTAAACTCTGAGCTGTGCCGACGATGGTGCAGTATCCTTTTCATGAAGAACGCGTGTCCTTGAAACTCTTTATAGTTTGACAAGAAACACGATGTCAATAAAAATGTGCTGCAAAACCACAAGAGAACCTTCAAAGGACTTCCGTACCAATATGTGTTACAAACTACCAGTCAGACAACTATGCCCTATAGAACAAAGATTACGGACGCATAGCAAGCACAGTGGGGCCTTCGGTATAGGATTCTGCGAATACTCAAGTCTGACACAGTAAGATTACAAAAGCAACCCAGCCCATCGAGAATCAAAGCCTAGCTTCTCACAACCACGAATGGACGGGACCTACAGTTTTATTGCCGACTCCGAACGACGAATTGAGAAGCTTTTTCCATGACAGATTATACTCATGTAGGTTTGTTATGCTTACGAATAAATGTTTGGCGGTTTTGAGGGTCGAACCTGTGGCCTCTCACTTAGCAGTCCAACGCACTAACCAATAAGCCATAGCAACCACATTATACGAAGGAGATATAAGCCTCCTATTCCTATTCCTATTCCGATTACTTGCAAGCTACCCCAAGTTTAAACTAAGTTGGTTGACCTTAAATTTTCCTTGTATATATATGCTACCTCAAGTGAAGATCCACATCACTGCGTCGTCCTTTTGAAGTGCATTTAAAAAGAACAACCATCAATATATTCACTGACAGTCAAGCAGTGCTCAAAGCACTGAGTTCCCTTACTACAACTCAAAGGCCGTTTAAGGTTGCTTCAATGCTCTTCAAGATCTCTCAAAGCAGAATAAAGTCAGGCTCTGGTGGGTACCAGGACACAGAGACACCGTAGATAATAAAATTGCAGACCAACTTGCCAGGAAAGGTTCTTCAAAAAGATACATAGGGGCTGAACCCTTCTGCGGCATCCCTACTTCCGCGTTCAGAATGAGTCTGGACAGCTGGGAAAAAAAGGAACCTACTATCCTACTCATATAACTTAGACAGGCTAAAAGAGCCATCCGACCCCTGAACAAAATCACAAAAGATATTCTCTATCACAAATGGGACGATATCAGAAGGCTTGCCGGCTTCCTCACCGGTTACTGTAGCATATATCACTTACATAAACTAAATATAGTTCAGGAATCTGAATGCCGATTCTGCTAAGAGGAAGATGAATCAGCGGAACACATACTATGTAAGTGCGTGGCCATTTACAGAGTGCCTTCTCCACAAAGAATACCAAACACCGGAGGAACTTCGTCATACCTCGACTGGAGATATCCTCAACTTCATTAGAAATATAGAAGAGCGCCTTGTCTAACTGGCTCCAGGCACAAAAGGTCCTTCAGGTCGCAGTGCCATATGCGTCAGTCGCAGAGCCTTATTTGTGATAATAACAAGGTTCTCTGAGCCAAAAGCAGTGATATCAG
Source organism: Criorhina ranunculi (assembly GCA_951813785.1). NCBI lineage: Eukaryota > Metazoa > Arthropoda > Insecta > Diptera > Syrphidae > Criorhina > Criorhina ranunculi. Next base: position 32,888,972 of record OX638383.1, on the reverse strand, counting down.
TCAAACTGTTGTAACTCTTCGAACTAGGCTCTTGCTCTAACCACCATTCGTAACGGATATGAGCATTCTTGTCCACTTTTATTGAAGTCCATACTTCTGCGTCATAAAGCAGGACCGGGATAGATCTTGTCCCTCTACGTAGCTTACTGGCGTTGGACTCCCAAGTGAGCTCGAATTGCCTATTTGTCATGAGTCGACAATAAGGACTGTTAGTCCATTCCTTCGAACACATACACTATCAGCTGCGAGAAGCTATTCCCCATCTCTCTTCAAGGTATGCTGCCTTTGTGATTGACATAGTTAGACAGGTTTAGCTTAAATTAAGCTAAAGTAAGAGAAGAATTTGTGCCTTTTCAAGCTCTCTAAATGGTTCAGTAGTTGGGTCAGATCCAAGCTTAAGATATTGATGTCCTTAACAAGGCATGATCTACTGGATGGCAATATTGACAATCATTATTCAAGTCGGATTGGTCCTCGTCATCGTTATGCAGCCTGCAGACGTGAACTTTCCATATTCTCAGCATTGACTGTGACTGTTCTACTATTTAGGTTTGCCTGCTCATCTTTGTGACTTCGACTTGTTGTTTTTACTCTTTGATAAAACTTCTGAACCTGAAACCTGCAATAGGACCCGCCTATTTTCTTAATAGCGTGCTTCTTATACTCCTTCCTTTTCCTTCTGCCAGTGGGATGAATACCTGCTTCCCAGAAGGGTTTTTCCCTAGCAGTTTTGGCCCTTCTTTGTAGCGCCACTCTATTTGCTTTAAGTTTTGCTACAAGTACAACATCTTCTATCGGAAGTCCTGTATAGAATTAGGTCAGCAAGAAAGCATTTGTTGGATTAAGTCATTACCAAGCTGTCGTCTATGAAGTGTTTCGATTGTTGACGTTTCTGAAGATTCCGTCAAATAAATTCATTCGCTATTCGTCTTCCTTCTGGGGAAGTTTTGTTCAGTTATTAAGACGCATCTTTGTCATTTAGTAAATACGGCCTGAAGCTCACTTTGATGTGCTTGCAAGTCCAAGTATTTATGAAGCTCCATCCGCATAGTCCGTCAAACTGTATGAGGAGTTTCTAAGACATTGGAAACAGGGTTTACCAGAAGAAAGTCTTCCCTCGACTCAAGTGTATAATGAAGCTCTTCTAACGGGTCCAATATGGTGACGCATACACATGACTTAGTAATGTCTTTATCAAAAATGGAGGCTCTAGTACATGCCCGCACTCGACAATTCACACTAAACCGACAAGTGTCATGGACTCAATTCTGCAGTCTTCTCGAAAGACCTTCTTCTTTTAGCCAAGTCACTGCATTTAACCTGAAGTCACCACTATTCATCCAGTTGCAACTTGGTCGCCATATTTCCATCAGATGTCGTCTTGTAAATCGAAAGTCGGCCTGTCGGCCAGTGAGCTCATCTAATGTCGACGCTATAGGTAGTGCTAACCACAGATTCCCAAAACCTGAAGTCATCATAAATGATATGTGTTCCGCCCTAATTACTATAGAACTCTGAAAAAAGAAGGCGCTCTTATACACTTCCAATACTTATAGACGGGCAAACTTCGTCGGTTCTTTTTAATGGCAGCAAGTAGATGAGTGCCTTGGGACCAAGTAGATCAAGCACCCGTATATAGATACAAAGCCCATTCGATTCTTCTGCTCAGCATTACGTAAGTCTTGCAGCTCCGAAAGAGTTAATTTCTCTGTTTGTTAGGACCTGACAGTTCCAAAGGTATTGTCGAAAGGGTGCTAGTTACTTTATTTCAAGGCTTTTTTTGCTGTGTAGCACATCCACTTTTTGACTGGCCACTATACCTACGAAAACGCTCCGATACTCATATGGTCAAGGCATTCCATCGTCAAGCATTGGACCCGTCAGAACACAGTGTCAGCTATTCATTACTGGTGACAGTCTGATAGCTTCAGTTCAGTTCAAGGGGTGGAGCTACCAATAACAAATGGAGACTGGAACAGGTCTTTAGTTAGAAACGTATGCACAGCCTCAGTGTATAGCACTCCCTTTATGATAAGATGGAAAAGTGATTATACAGTGCCGATGACCATTGTGCCGTTTCCCTAAGCCCGACCGTGGTTTTAATGGCCTCGCTGCTGCAGAAGAGACCCAAAAGGATGAGACTTAGTTTCCACTATTACTGTAGGAACTAAATTTAGATATGATGGTTAAATAAGGCCTACTCTGATCTACATACTATGTCCACCTTATCATGGGGCTCTAGGTTTGAGTCTACGTTACAATTATCTGATGGAAGCAAAGTATAAACATGTATGAACATATGGAGGCCAACGAAATACGAGCTCATAAGACACAAGCTGTGTTCTGTGGTTACCACTAGGCAGTGCTTAAAGCACACAGAAGCGATAGCATTTCTGGAGCCTTAAATTCCAAATGATAGGAAGATTGATTGAAGTACAATCGCCTTAAACCGTTAATAAGCACACGCCAGGTCGTTGCACTAACTACTTTTATCGAATCGGGATTTAGGAAAAGTCTAACAACATCGAAAGCATTCGCGAACTTGAAAGCTGGACATAATACACCATTCTCTTACAAAGGTGACTCTACACTTCGGAGACTTCAACCAGGTCATCAATTTCAAAGCGAGTTAGCCCTCCATAGAGTCACAGACGGTTTCAAAATATCAGTAACTCGGCTGCAACAACCCACCAGTAGAACTTTTGTTACCGTCTTCTGAAACACCACACGCACGACAGTGAAATAGGAATCTGATCGGATCGTCAAGCAGCTCTCAACTCAACACAAATCCAAAATCCAAGTCACATCTGGTCACTTCGCTTCAGATCCAGGTAAGGTTAGGACCTGTCTCGAGAGAACACAAGAAATGATATTATTCCGCCTCCTATAAGCCATTCTTCTGGCTTCGGTATCGAGGCAAGATTTTATCAATTCTAGCGAAGCAGGCGGTTTCCCTCTATTTTCAGAGAGGTTCTGACCTGCTCTCTCCTTTGCTAGCTCGTCCGCTTTGTTCTGGAATCTAGCACAGTGAAACTTCGCATCTGAGAGCGATCTCGTTTAGAGACTTGCAGCATTGCTTTACCAACTTGGATCGTATTGTCGGTGATTCCAAGACTTTTATCGCTGTCTGGCTACCTATTTCAAGAACAAAAGCACTACCCTCTACAGCGTTAATTGAAAACCAAGCCGCAGCTTCTCGGACTGCCTGAAAAAGACTACAGGGGTCTGGGAGCAGTCTGGTGATCTTTAAGTTAGGTGTACTGGAGAAGACTCCTGCCTTCGTGCCATACGCTGTTTAAGATCCATCTGTAGATGTCCCTATCGCTGATTCATTTAAGACCTCCCTAGATTCCCAATCACTTCTACTAGGAATTCTTGTACTGTATTTGACGTTGAAGTCGATGTAAGGGACGATATAGTCAATTGTCCTTGATTGGGTCGTATGAACGTTCGTCAACTGTGGGGATTCCCGAAGCCATAATGCACCTTTAGCTACCACTCGCTTCCTATAGATATCAATAGGAGGTAAGTGGAGCATTGTCTCCAGCTCAGCAGTAGGTGATGTTCTTAAACCACCCGTTATACAGATGCATGATAGTCTTTGGATTTTTCTAAAAAGGACCACATTACTCTTCTTGTCCAGTGCTGTCCCCTCAGACTAGTACTTCGTACATGAATATGGGCCTCACTATTGCTGTGTAGATCCAGTGTTCTATCTTAGACTGAAGGCTCCACTTCGAGTCCAAAGATCATCACATGCTTACTCGTATCAGCTAAGGCCGAAATGTAAAACTTAACGCAGAGTTCTTTTTGACTAAGTTCGTCCTTGAATCTTCTTCCCCAAAGCCCAAACGGACTCCGAACGGTTCTTTTAATGTCAGTAAAATCGAAAGAAACTTCTGTTTTCGACTGGTGATGGCACCCTTTCATTTCTCTCGACTCCATTGTTCAACATAAAAACGGAATTCGTAATTGATTCGCGGATCAGCATCAGCAGTACCGTACCTACACACCTTCCATACACTTGACGAGTCCTTCCGCAATTCACATTCTACAAATTTTATTATTTGAACATACTCACCATCAGTCGATGTCATTTATTGCATTTCTTTCGTTCCTGTATTGTCATCCTGAATTTAATTGTAAGTATATGTGTGGTATGTAAAGAATAACGGGAAGGAGTAGATACTCGTAGCTATATCCTCCTTTTTTTTGTATTTTCACTTAAGGTTCCATAATCGTTACGAGTTTGCTTATACAGAGAATCGTTCACCATCCAGATGATAAAAATGCGAAACTCATAAAGGACATCAGCAGTTTTATGATTCACTGAAGGAAGGACATTAACCAAATGATGTCCATGAAATGTGGTTTAAAAAAAAAAATGGAATTACCACGAAAGCGGTTTCAACGAAAGTACATCGAAAAAAGAAGAAAAAAAAAAGAAAGGCTTACAAGTTATTTTTTCGAGTGGAATTTTACGTACGGAGTTATCCTTAGTGTGGTCAGGCATTAGGATGTATCCTGCATTCAAAATGAATTATGGTTGCATAACGTTTGTAATTAAACATAAACTGGGAAATGGTTTTATATTTAAACGGGAGTATACGGTAAAATTCACATGCAAGACAAATCCAAGGATGAACGGAGGAGAGGACAAGAAGATTACAGTTTATGGAAGTAGGGAGCTATAAGTTGCAGGTCCTCCAAGAAATCAGGGGTGGATTCAAATGAACAGTCACTTTCCATATGCTGTTATCAAACCTCGGAATCGGGGATGGCTTATACCAAACAGTTAACTTTATATTTCGTCCTTAGACGTTTACTCCTGAATACGTTTTTTTGAAGCTGGATAGTGTTATTTTTAAGCAGAGTTGCTCCTCCTTTTCGTATAGAGATCATTCTCGGTTTAGGAAGGATTAACTGAAAACCAGTCCACCAATCTCGTTCGCGTCTAGAACCGCCTGCGCCTTAGGACAAACCATTGTTAGGTACTATTCATCCGACACACAGAAGTAGAAGGTCTATAGGTAGCTAGAAGTGGCTTTCTGGTAAGTCGTGCTGAAAACACAAGTAGCGGTGATGCGCCTTTTTGATACCACAACTCACGTGACTTGGATGTTGATGGGTGAGGCAAAGAGGGGAAATTTTCGAATCCATCCTGTGGAGTTGAGAAAGTTTTATGTCAGAGATCTCTGATGATTCCTTGACAAAGGCTTTGCCAAGTGTGAGATACTTGGTTCTGGGTAGTGTCGGGCAGTCTTAGAGAAAGTGGAATAGGGTTTTCTTTTCCTTTAAAGGGAATGCCCTACTTGGCAGCGTGTGAGCCAATTGGCCAATGACCTGTTCTAATTGCTACAATTCTTGCTATCTCGCTGCGACTTTTGTAGATAAGGTCGTTCGTTCCATTTTAATTGTAGGTGGGCCATATCTGTTTGGATATGGCACAGTGCTTGAGAATTCTTGATGATTCCAATTGGGGAGCAAACTAACTAAGTGAGTGAACTGTCAGAGCTTGAGCCACATCTACCTAGCGCGTCTGCCCTCATGTCCATCTATGTTACGATGGCCAGGAACCCACAAATGGATACGGGTGGTACTGTATGTGGTATCACAATGGACCTTCATCCTAGTCAAGCGGGGGCTATTCAAGTCTGAAGGTGATTCCGCGAAATTCCAGTTTCACATGTCTATTGTCTCCCTTCATGAAGATCAGGATTGTGAAACGTTGTCAAAACGAACTTAAAACCCTCACCGCGAACCATAACGTAACACTCTGGTGGATGCCGGGACACAAAGGTATCCACGGCATAAAAAAGGCAGATGATTTAGCCAGGAAGAGCTTGAAACAGGATCTATCATTGGTCGACCACTCAGTAATGTCGCCTCTACGTCTCGTCAAATCAAGCATTGCACTCATCATGCCCCATCTCCAGAAAACTCTGGACAAATGTCAATAAGATAAAAACGGGGCACATTCTTGCGCTAAATAAATCAAATTTAGCACCCTTTGTAGGGGGTATCACAGACCACAACCTACTGGCGGCCCATCTTAGAAGAATGCGTTTAAAAACAAGGCTGCAGCGATATAGATAGCCCCTTTCCTATGTGAATGGGCCAGCCAACACAGAACAAGAAAGACGGCCTTCGGTGAAAACTATTTCAACGACTTGGGCGCCCTGTCTAAGAAGGCACTAAAAGCCATTCTGAGTTCTCTGCGAATTGCCGAGTTCAGGGAGGCCAAGCGATCGTAATCGCACTCACCCAGACCTATCTCTTCTTTTTGTCTTTTCAGAGTGGACATTCCAAGTCAGAGGAATACAATGGATCCGTTGGGATCCCAGTGAAGGCTGCATCACCTCTTCAACGTACATACGTAACTAAGATCACGTTGAATACTAAATTCTGGGCCACTGACTAAAGAGTTTCGAGCAGGAGAGATGGATGAAGCCTAGGATGGTTTGAAGTCAATGCAAGAGGGAAGTTGATGTCCTTTGACTTTGACCCCTTAAATCATTAGTTTTTTTTTTGTAAAACGATTCTTCTTAGATTAGGCCTTTGAGCTAGACCTTCCCACGGAGAAGCTATTGTGTAAAAGAAGCCATTTGTAGCTTTCAACTAGCTCCAGTGAGTAGGTTGTGGATGTTTTTTTCTTTTGAAGGGATGAAGGTGTAAGCCATTGATAGAAGAGTCTTCATTGTATAGAGACATGTAGACCTCGGTTTAAAATTTGATTCCACAAGTAAGTAGCTAGGGGAAGCAAGTTGGTCGACTGGAGACTTCTGCCTTAACATAGGAAGGGACGGACATTTATGTCAGAGGTATTCGAAGTTCGCGACTGAGTACCATCTTGGCTATGTAGCCTTCACCTTTGAGTTAGTGCAGTTGCCGTCATGCAATAGACCTCTTTTTTCTCTCTGTCAGGCTGCTGAAGCACTTAGACACAAAAACAGGTCCATTGTACTTCCAGAGCAGGTACAACCCTTTAAATGTGTTTTCACCGTCTTTTTAAGAAAATCAAGTAAGGAGCTTAGGTTACCATCACAACAGTCCCAAAAATCTTCCACCTGATACGAGCAAATGCAGTATCGTCGCCCTCTCCACAAGCATCACAGACAGTAGTATGGCAAAAGCGGAGTATCCCGTAACGCCAATAAGCTGTCCGCAGTCTTTTCTGTTGAGAGACAGCAAAAATTCCGCTTCTTCTGATAGACATCGGGAAGTTTCCATTTAGTCTGCTGTGTGTGTTTGCTAGAGACCCAACCATCGATGGAAGTTCTAACCGAAGATACGACCACATCCAACGTGGGTTCAGCGTTGGAGAAGTTCTACTTTGAACTCATCGGGGAACTAATCTCCCGCTGTGTCCATGGACCCAAATGGCCTTAGCGTGGTGTAAAAAGATGGAAATCTGATTTCTGGACTGTGCACCTTAACCAAAGGTCGGAGTATGTTTAATTGACAAAAGAAGGTAACTGTTAGAATGTCAGCATTGTAGAAGGCCTTTCTATATCTTTCAGACTTCGAAGCCCACCTGTTACAGTAGAGCAGTAACCCCTAGAAAAAAAACCCTTGAATAATTGTGGATAGTTTGCTTGCCAGTATTCAGGCTTGCAGTCTCTCTTAGGCTGAGGATCATTCTACAGATTTCAAAGAAAGATGGATAGAGGGCAATGATAGGCTTATGCTTCTTTTAATAATCAAGAACCTCTATCTCAATTGGTACAGAACAGTGTCAAGTGATTGCTTTGATTGACTAAAATTGTCCCGACATTAAGCTTCGCTGTGGCTTGCATATCCAATGGCCCGTGCTAATTGTTGTGATTCCTGCTGTCTCGGTGCAGGTCCTATAGATTAAGTCATTCATCTTAATGTTTTTATTTTAGACGGACCATATCTGTTCCACTACAAGAGGACAAAGTGGAACGCATTGATGGCAGCCTGGCTGTCAATAAAGATTCCTATGTTGTTTGAGGTAGTAGGGATGAGGCTAAGTATCTTGCACACTTCTCTCATCGCTAGTACCTCCGGCTGGAAAACACTCGAAGAGTCTGAAAGGCGGTACGATTTGAATAAGTTCAGTTCCGCTGAGAAGACACCTGCTCCAACGCCACACTCTATCTTGAAGCCGTCTGTAAAGATCGATACTTGGTACTTCGATAAGGGGTGAGCTATTGTCCCATTCCGTTCTATCCGGAAAGAGGACTTGGATATTATTATTGAATTTGAATTAAATGATCGTGTAGGCAGTTATGGTCGAGGACCGGTCCCTGAGCAACAGATCAAGAGCTTTGCTGTGACCGTGGGGTTTGAACCCAGATTCTCTGATGATGAGAAGATGTTTTTGATGTGCAAGTTCAGGGGCATGATATAGAGGAGCACGGTAAGGGCTTCTGTCGGGCTCGAACATAACGCTCCTGTGGTCGCAATACCAGCTGTTCGTTGGACTCTGCTTAGTTAAGTGATGTTGTAGGCTTTGCTTAAAGCGGACCACCACAAGAGCGATCCATAAGCAAGGATGGGACAAGCTACGGCAGTGTACATCCAGTGGACCATCTTGGACCAAAGGTCTGGCTGCAGGCGTAGAAAGTGAAAAATACATTATTTACCCTGAGTTCTATGTTTAGTTTCCAGTTGAGCTTGAGTTCAAGTTTGACGCCAAAGTACACGGCACTGGGGGAACGAGTAAGAATTTGGTTGATTAGACGTGGAAGCCTGCACTTGATCGTCCAGTATTAGACCCGATGTCGAGTAGTACAACTGTCCTCATTAGGTTGTTCCATAGATGCCACCATAGGTACCTTCAGCTGCTAGAGAGATTTTTAGGTTGCACGTCTTCGCCTACTCCTATTGTGACTTCTGTGGTCTCGTATTGTGTGTGCTGCTCCTCGTCACATCCTACAAATTATTATTGCGTTCATTCTTAAGCAAATATCCAGAATGCAGAATCCTTTTACAGCTTCACAACATCCGCCTCCTAAGTCACATTATAAAACACACATTCGTAGTATATTCCGTGGCCTAATTCCAGATGGCACCGCCATATCTTCTTCCACTGATCCTGAGCCAGAACCCCCTGCACGTAGTGCATGAATAGTTTATCCAATTGTATATGTGTGCCACTGCCAAGAACTTATGCTCCATACGCCATGAGCTGAGTCTGGGTACAATTTTTTTTTTTTTAAATCCCTCGTTCCCGTTGAATTAAGATGAATATTTGCAAAGTACTCTCATTTGCACCTCTTGGCGCTACCAACGACACGATCCAGTGCACAACACAAAACTATCGTGTGAACAGCAATTCTATTGGATGGGTGGAGGATGGCACCTGCACCTGCTGGCGCACTGCTGCCTCCGCTACAGTTGGCACTAAGTCCAAATTATTAATGAGTGTTATTAAGGTGAGAACTTTTATTTCGAAAGGTTAAATTATCTGGCAATTGTCCCGGCGGCGCGACGGCAGAAGGAGCTGCAAGCAGCTGTTTGTATTTGCGTTGCATTAAGTTGTTCGGGTTGAACAAATGCAGCGCGAAGGATTATTTATTTTTTATTTTTTTTGAGAAAAAGTTCAATGAAAGGTAAATTCCAGGAAACACAAGGTATGTGCTAATGACTGAAATTCTAGTGAAGGATTATATGTTAGGGTACGCAGGGCAGAGGCTTACACCGGTAATCTGTCAATAACGAGGAAAAGCTGGGATTTGGTTTCAGTTTATGAACACAGATGGGCATCAGAACTGAAACTGGAACTGAAATGATTTTACGCGGAAACCTGGAAAGAATCCACCATTTCAATCTACTACCAATAAAGCTCCAACCTGCCCAAGGTTACTGGAAAAAATCTTCAGAGGAGGACCAACTATCAGAAGACGCGCACCCAATTCTTGTAATTTCAATAGAAGAAGTATTATCAGTCCTTAACAGATTTGGAGATACAAAAGCACCAACATAGTCCTTAAAACAGCAATAAGGATGCGATCAGATATGCTTGCGAATATTAACAGCTCATGTTGGATTAAAGGGGTGTTCCCAGCACAATGGCAGAAGCACAAACTTGAAGCAATGCCTGTCGAAATCCGTCGTCGTTTCGCCCACTTTGTATGCTGGATACGACTGGAAAAATCCTGGAACATATTATCACCAACAGATTGGAAGCAGCCATTGAAAATGCAGGAGGATTGGCCGAACACCAATACGGTTTCCGAAGGTCACGGTGAACGATAGATGCAATCCGACTCGTGGTGGACACAGCGAAAAAAGCTGTCGTTAATTGTTGTCAGGTGGCAATTACTTGCCGTCAACAGATGGCAGTTTTGAGTAGTCTTTGCCTATTAACTCTGCTTAAACTGAAATGATAACGTCTTAAGTCTTACAGCTTACTTATCAGGCCAGCGACCCTTGGAGGGTCTGAGCTTGAACTAATGCCGCTTTCCATCCTTTACGGTCCCGGGAACGCTGTTTCCAGTTTACTAGACCAATATCTCTGGCGTCCGCGATTGCCTGATCTTTAAACCGGAGGTTCGGTCTTCCGCTTCTTCGTGAATCAGGTGGCTGGGATTCGAAGATCCTCTTAGCTGGAGCATTCTCGTCTTAAGTCTTAAGTGAGTAAAGAGTTGACATTAAGACGAAATGCCAGCGATCTTTGGCAAAACCAGAGGAAAACGATGTCGGCTCATACTGACTGGTCAGGTGGAATAGAGCAAAGTTTCTCAAGCTTTCTAAGTGGATTGTCAGTATTGGGAGAATGCAAGGAACACCGGTTGCTTTGTTAGGACTTTTACCCTTCCACTGCTTCATGGAGACCGAAGTCAACAACACGCGACGCACTTCCTCTGCGACTTTCCAAGTGGACGTACACAGCCGTAATGCGTCCAATTCTCACATTCGAGTCACTAGTATGGTGACCCGCGTTGAGCAAGGGTTACAACCTCATGAAACGAAAAAGGCTCCAAAGAGTAGTCAGTAAAAGCACCGCGGGTGCATTGAGGTCGGCCCTAACAGATGGCCGTACTGTGGTCCTGAATCTTTCGCCTCTCGATCTACTATGCAGCGCGGTCAGACTCAAAGAATCTCGGTGCTGGACTGCAAGGCTTAACAGCCACAGCAACATTCTGGATTCGTTACATAATGGCATGGTCACGATTCCAACCGACTACATCACATCTAAGAACTTCGACACGCTCATCTACACCAACAGATCAAAAATGAACTGCAGTATGGGGACCAGTGGCTAATCGGAATCACTGAAAATATCAGTATCATGCCGTTTGCCGGATTTTGACAATCCGAGAGGTTTGCACGCAACTTGGGGGCGACACAACGCACAAATAAAACATCATTATCCTCATAGATAGCCGAACCGCGATCAAAGCTATTGACTCGACTACCATATCCTCCAAACAAGTGCAGGGGTGCCGAAACGAGCTCGCCCGCTTGGGCGAACGCTTCAAGGTCGCACTGCTCTGGGTTCCAGGCCACAGTGACATAAAAGGAAACGAGTGTGCTAATGAACTGGCTAGGCAGGGCTCATTCGCGGCAAGAGTCCATATCCCGCTAAGACCGGTTACGAACTGGACAGGCAGGGCTCAGATCTACACGGCTCACTTGCGGCAAAAGTCCACATCCCGCTAGGAGCGGCTACAGGATAAATCAACTCACACTTCATACAAAAGATCAACCTTCAATGGAGGGAGCCATATCAAGAAAGATATGGCTGACCTAGAATAAGACTAGAACAAAAGACCTACTAAACAGAACCCGCCTAGATGTCGCTAAAATCACGGCAAAAATCATGCTGCATTGGCCAATTGGAGACCATGTGGCCGAACTAGGTATTCCCTACAACCCCCACTGCCGCGGGGACGCAAACGAGAAGGACACTCTCTCCCATGTCTGGCAATAACAAGAGTCAGACTGCATGCACTAAGCCAACCATTCTTCGACGACCTTAACGACATCTCGGGTAAAGGGACACGAGATCTGCTTTCATAACTCCACAAGCTGAATCAAGGCACCGACTGTCTCGCATCTTTCAACAACACACATCCACAACCAGGTCACATGAGTTGTGGTAACAAAAAGGCAAATCCTTGTGCTATTTGGGTTCTGTTGAACCGCCACCTCTACCTTCCACCCAAACCTCAGCAACACCTTTCTTTAGCAACCCGGGTGAACTGTCAATCATATCACCGAACACCGTTTATAAATTCATACTAGATTCTGGGTGGTTTAGGGAGACGACACAACGCATCCATTAAGATCCGACTGAGAGGGTGCCTCACCCCTACTTAACCTCATCACAAAATAATTTTTTATTTGGACAACCAGGACCCTATCAGACGAAGACTGCAACGTTTATTTTACCCGCCCTGTAATTAAATCGTCACATCAACTATCGACAATCCCATTCAACATCCTTTCCAAACACTAAGGATTAACACTCGAGAATTCCAAAGCCTAAACCAATTCAAGTCCTTGTCAAATCAATAGGCACGATGGGAACTATAATCCAATAAAGCGGTTCCCTCCAAGCCATGTCACACGAGGCCATCGAATTTGATGACAATCATTTCGACTAGTGAGATTTTGACAGAGTGTGTGTTAGTTACCAAGGGGGAATCGACATACACGACCTCCCAGACCTCCTGGAAATCAATTTCCAGGACGAATCTAACAAATTCATCAGTTGAACTCTAACGCAAGGATATTCTCCGGTGGACCGCATCAGTCCGCTGCCTACCCTTCTGGATCGACTCGAAATAGTTCCAGGATGTGTGTTATATTTGATTTAGCCTCATGCATAGGTCCTTCCTTGTACCGAATCGTTGTTCATCGTATGTGTCTCAGTGTTTTCATTGTGTAAATTAAATTTATTGCTCCGACACAATTGTGGCCCATGTTCGGCCAGTGTGTCCTACATGCACCCGGTGTACGCTCACAATTAGTCAATTTGCTCATTGTTGTCAAATAATTGGCACAACGGTCGTAGTGGTGTTGTGTATCCTTACGAACCGCCAATTGGTGAATTAAATTTGCATAAAACTCACTTGACCCTTAATTTTCAGGCGAGTCCTTGTTTTGATCCGAGGACACTGAAGTGTGAATCGTTTGGCACATTGCTCTGCGGTATAATCAGCTCGAAGCTGTGGAACTACACCCAACAGAGTGTTTTGTGAAGGACGAGTGCGAAGGGGAGGATATTGATTGAAACCGGAACTTGAATGATTGTAATCATCTTAAGTTGTATCCGCATGGGGATAGAATGCCGACCGGTAAGCAGATCTTCCAATTCTGATGGCTCGTGTATCTCAGGGGTGAGCTGTACACATGTGGAAATTTCGCATAGTATTTCGCAGATGAGGGGGCAATTATACCGAAAGGAGTTTTGATTGGATGTTCAAGGGTTTTGCCTTGAGAGCCTGCTCGGTTTGTTAGTAATGGAGCATGTATGGAGTAGTGGATGGGACTGGGTTTCATTATAAACGGGGCTAGGGAGTTAATCAATTTGAAGATTCCAAGCATAATGTGAAATTTAATATTTGTGCGATACTTACAGGAAAGTGGATAGAGTTTGAAGCTTTAATGCCGGAAGCTGTGTTGTACAGAGGAGCGGAAGACTTCGTTTTTTGTCGTCGTATGCCTTAGAGCTCCAAACAAGGTTACAGGAAATTTTGTGTCTGGTTATGCATCACAGCTTCATCCAGTCAATTGTCCCTTTTTGGTCGTCAAACCCTCAGTTTTTTGAGAGCTTCTCTCGTGGGTTTCATTGCTTCGCTTTACTGGTCTTTGATTTCCTGATTCCATCTAGTTTTACTCTCTCAAATTGTTGTCCAACGATGCATACTTGTGAGGCTGGGTGACTGCAACTGAGGCTTCGGCTATTCTGTCCAAGATTGTAAGAATCTTTTAGGTTCCACCGATTCTCAACGACAACGCGAAAAGTAGTGGACACAGTAGGTATATAGCCTTGTCCAGTCACATTTCTCGTTTTCGTTGCTTGCCAAGGATGCTCCTACTGCATGTCGGGAGCAACGATGGCAATTTGGTATCACAATTTGAGTATCATCACACAAGTCATCCTTCCTTTACCTAGGTAAGCTGTGACCATCAAATATAAACTCCACAAATGACACCCTTGTGAAGATTCGACGAAGGATAACCTTAGGCAACCGCTGATCCTTCGGTTTGTTTAAACAACTAGGATCCAAACTCCTAACTCGAAGGTCTTAAATCATGCTCTACAAAACCCTGATCTTGCCAGTCTAGCTTTATGGAGCTGAATGCTGGACGATAAGTAAGACAGCGGAGCAGATCTTGGGATCCTTCGAAAGACAAATTCTACGTCGAATATTTGGTCCAGTCTGCGAGGAGGGCGAATGGAGGGGAAGATATAACCGCGAACTCTACGAGTTTTACAAAGATTTGGATTTAGTCCGGAAGGCAAAAGTCCGTCGACTACACTGGCTCAGCCAAATCGAGCGAATTGACGAGAATGTTCCAGTTAAAAGGACCTTCGAATCCCAGCCACCTGGTTCACGGAGAAAATGAGGACCGAACTTACGGTATAAAGATCAGGCAATCTTGGTCTGGTAAACTGGAAGCAGCGTCCCCGGGACCGTGAGAATGGAAATTGGCATAAGTTCAGGCTCAGATCCACCAGAGGTCCCTGGGCTGGTAAGGTTAATTAGCTGTGACCATCTATCACCTCTTTGGTGACTCTTCACGAACTTCTGCTTTCACAACTACATACTTTTACTTGCAGCTTCTTATGCTTGTTCAACTGGAGAGCGATGATATATCATGGCGGCCTTGCCCCTATTTATACTAAGACGCATCTGTTCTTGCTCCTTACCTCATCTTTATACGGTACTGAGACCGATTTGTTTTTGCTCTTAGAAAGGGTTTTCGAATGATTTTCTCCTGCTTAATCTTCAGACCTGGCTTTAGGTGGTGTACAGAAGTGCAACCAGTTTTATGTGAGGAAACTGTTAAGCGAGGAGTGCTAGCTAAGCAGCAGCAGCTAAGTTGACAGAAAACTGGAGGAAAGCTATAAAGGTTAAGAATTTTGGAAAAGAGAGGGCACAAGCATTGAGGTTAAGTAGCATGTAGATGGCATCTAAGGCGATATGGGTTTGCCAAGATGTCTATGTCTGCTGAAAGCGTCTGAGTTCTCACTTTAACTTTCTATCAAACTTTTTAAAACTTAAACCTATGGGAATGCCGACAAAGCAAAAGTCAAAGCTTCAACAGATGGCGATCGAAGGGTTGTTTATACAGCCATTCTGTCAGGATTTGGAAAGAGGTCCCTTCACTTGCAAGGCAGAGTCTATAGCTTGAACTTGCTGTGAGATTCATGGGATCTTAGTGTTTGTTCAGGCGGCAGTGTTCACTCAAGATTCTAGTTAGGACTTCCTTCGAGATTCACCATGAAACTAGATTTTCTTAGTGACGATTTCGGGAATTGCACCTTCGATCATGCTGGTCCTGGTGTATTAAGTTAGGCTTCTCTGGCATCTTGCAGATAAAGACCTCTTGCATACTCTTATAAAGTGTGATTTGTTTACCCCACAGAAGGGTTTGGGTCCAACGAATAATGTCGATGCTCCATCTTTTGCCAGTGAGTTGGCTTTTTCATTCCCTGCAAATCCGTTTTGCGCAGGAACCTAGCGAAGGATGGGAGGTCAGAGAAGATGTGAGATAAGTTTAGATTTGAGGACAGGCGAGCACTCAGACTCGCTTTTAGGGCAGTTTGACTGTATAAAAAGATAAAAAAAAGTTGTTCCCAAGATGTGGAAGGCTTGGTTAAGTCGCACACACTTTTAGACGGGGAAGCCTCGGTTGAAATGTGGAAGAGTATTAACCAAGGCTGACTGAGAAACTTACACATGATGATGCTTAAAAAATGTCGGATCCAGTTGTTGTTGCTCCCAGTCATCCCTTAACGAGACCACTATTGAGAACTTTTTGTTGAAGTAGCCACTTGGGTAGCATAGCATGTCGAGTGGAAACATGCTAAACATTGGGTTCTGCTGCAATGCTCCAAGCAAGGATAAGTTAATGGTACTTTTGGTCAAAGTTGCTTAAGTGAAATAGTCGATGGGTGCTTAATGTGGCTTCCATTCGTTCGGAGACTTGTCCTGGTGGTAGACCCAATTTGACATTGAGGGAAGTTGGAGTTCTGAAAAGACATCCTTAATGCGAGTTTTGGCTACTCGATGGACGGGATTTAATGTACTAGCTACTCTCTTAGATGTAATAACCGAAGCTTCAAGATACACGAAATGATAACCATTTTGACGAAGTTTTCCCTTTTCCCATCCTAGGTCCAACTATCAACAATTTCCAGTCATCTTTTCTGATAGCCGCGCAAAAAGCTCTCCGTTTGGACTCAAAGCTTGTCTGAAGCTATCTATACTTCTTCAACCAGCCAGATGCTAACGATTTATTTTGTTTCCCAAAATAAAGGCGTAGAGGGCAACAAGCTCGTCATACAGCGATCTCAACTAGAATTTATAAGCCCATTTCCCTACTGTGGCTTATCCATCAGCCACATGGAACTGAACTTCAGGACTTTGACAATCTTAAGACATCATCAATCCTTCAAACAATAGGAGAATTAAAAAAATGCTCACACTGATGCCGAGTTTTCTACGAACTTTTTCACTAGACACTGCTAACTCACCTCAACAAGCTGGACATATTGTAGGTCTTGCAGACATGTTCGGTAAATCAACATTTGTGCAAATGTCCTGCCAGAGCTCGATGCAGACAAAGGCACCTTGGAAAGGGGTTCATCTCTACTCAGTCATCGTCCAGCCATTCATTCTTAAACAGGATCCAGAGGTTCCTCCACTACCTCGATGTTGATCGGGATCGCGACATTCCACAGTTGCAACAGAGCGTGTTGTATAAGTCTCCAGACGAGACCTGAGGCCGAATATGATTATCTACATCCACACTTCGATAATCAGGTCGATATCGGTGTAATATTCTCTCCTCTAGCTTCACTGATACTCTCTCTCTCTTCATCTTCTCCAAATCAGTTTTGTTGACAATCTACCGATTTCTTTGCAATGAAAGGACCAAAAATCATTTCTCGATGCTGACTCGATTAATCAAACACTAAATAGTCCTCAAACGACTACCTTGGGGTACCTCACCATCTAGCTTTTATGTCCTAAAGGAGTATTTCAACCAGCACATGTTCGTCAATCGTCAAAAAAAAACTGTCCTCGGATTCATACCACAAAAAGGTACCGAGGACATACCTAGCTCCATTATTATTTTGATCATCCGTTCCGTTTCCGTTTTCGAAATTTTACGACTTCGTCCATCCGAACGTAGGGCTATCAATAGATAAAGTGGAATTTAATGGCTTGAAAGTCCATTCCAATGGAAAAGCATACAAATGTTCCATAAACTGCGAGTATTACCCATGAATGACAGATGAATGGCGGAAATGACTTTACCTATACATCCCTAGTTGTGTCTTTCGATTTCTCCCAGCGGTAGGATCAGAGTTGTAAAAAAAGGAGGAAAACTATGCCAGCGACATTGTTTCTTATAACCTGGCTGCAGGGAGAGAGAGGTACACATTCACCTTAAGCTCGTTTACTTGTTGCAACTTTTTATGAAGGGCACTTGACGCTTTATGGCTTCAAGGGAGAGAATTGCCTTAGTTTTCGATTTTATAACGGAGAGGTAGGGAGAGAGAGATTTTGCCTCAAACATCATCGTTTTAGGACGTTTCAACCTACACACTAGGTAGATTGTAAGCTGAGCTGCTTTAAGAAAAGCTTAACCAACAAAGAAGAGGAAGAGTACTTGAGCTCACGTAGGCTTAGTTACAGAATATTTGTTGTGACCTTGGATAGAGCCACGGAGGTTTGACTCAACTCGTTCGATGGAGATTACCTGCGAACGGACGAAGTATGATCATTCCTAGGAAAAAAGACCGGAAAAAGGTACGCAAAATGTACCTAACGAGCCTACACTTAACCTAAACTAATCTAACACTTAGAACTAGACCATTAATTAGACCACATCGAGCTTAGGTAGGTATGTCGGTGGATGACTTGCAGCCTTCACGCAGACCTCTTAAGAATGGAATGTCCAGTCTGAAAGGAAGAAGAGCTAGACGCGGCAACGTCACACATCGTCTGTGTAAGCAACGACTAGTTTCCTACCGTACCCTAGTACAATCTAGCTTAAAGCTACTCTAAAGGGTATTAGGCAACACACTCCTCTTTTCCAAGATAAGGTCTCCCCATGATAAAAGTTGATCAAGAAGCTGAGACGTGTCAGAAGCTTGGTCAGACAACTTTTTTCATGCCTCACCGACGATGTTATAGGAGATAGCCCCTCCATGTCTACAGCAACTATTAAGTGCTTGGGTTTAGTTTTCTCCATATGAGCGCGCGAGGAAGTATCAAGGACTTCGTTTTAAACTCCTTTTCAATGCTCGATGCTCGAAGTCGAACCATAAGTGCTTCAAGGTCCATATGGCTTGGCGACTAGAAAGATCCTTTCACGTCATCATCCACTTCAGACTTGCGTGATCGGTAATTGTAGTAAAAGGTAATCTTTTCACGTGGTTGGGATAGGGTAGCCACTGAGATGTTTCAACTTGGCAATGCCCAGTGTTGCAACGGTTTTCTACACATCAATTGGGCTTATTTTACCTCCAAGTGGTAACCATCTGGTTCTGGTCGACGTCCATCAAGACTCGACTTGCCAAACTTATAAGCGCGAGTACTGACTAGCAGCACTATAAACGGGACAGCGGATGAATTCCCTAGATGGAATCAACGGTGAAGAAAAATCCAGGAAAAAAGCAAATGAGACCTTATCCGGGCTACTCCGACATATTTGGAGCTCAGGCCGGGAAGGATTTCCGAGGCTAAGGCAGGGTCTTGTAAAAGCGATGGTGGCGAATGAGCCTTAAATGCAGCTAGAGACACTACTCACATCTCCGAACGGGATCCTGGCTTTGGTCTAACCGACTCCTTGTCCTAGGGGGTTCTAACATAGAACTGGCACTCCAGGTAAGGTGTTATGCTGCCGGGGTAACTGACCGACCATGAAAAAAACCTAAATTACGAAGCAACCAGAAACCTAGGATACGGACGGATTCACTGTTGATAACCTCTACAAACCCTTCCACATAAGGGAAGGCATGTGAACTAATTTACTGATAAAACGGCGGCAGCGCAGGGAGAAGGCACTCTTTACACCAGATATTGAAGCTTCGTGCTGTGACTGCTTTAGGCGGAACTGTAGGTATGTTAGGTTTGGTGCGAAATATTAAGCTGGTAAAAGGGTCTCAACGCTTCTGCGGTCATAGTAAATGACTGTCCTTTCTTCAGACAGTCGGTCATGGGGGCTGTTGTAACCTTCAAATAAGGAACGAAGTGGCTGTACTATCCTGCCATCACTATGAACCACCGAAGTTTGGTTGAAAGTCTTCGAAATAGGGAAATGGTTGAGACCATCAATATCTTCATTTCGTAGACACCCATCACAATCGATGTTCCTTTTTTTTTTAATTTTCTATCTCAACATTGAAGACTTTCCCTTAAAGACAACTTGCAGACTTGAAGACTCGGAAAACAAAACAAGTTGCGATCGAGGCGAGGAAAACACATGCTTTTTCAACAGAAAGGATATCACTTACACATGCTATGAGCAACGCTTGACAGTACGAAAGGCATCACCTTGAAATGATATAACGTCCATCTAGCTCGAAGAGCTTAAAACGCAGTCTTCTTGCTTGATTTTTCCTCCAAAGGAATCTGCTAGATTGCGTCTTTTAGATCTATTCCAGAGCTGAACCTAGTGCCTTGAAATTAAATCAATTTATCATCATCACTGGAGAGCTCCAAGCACAATTGATCGTTGTCCATGACCACGACAAGAGGACTATCGTTCAGTTGAGCTCATCGAACAAGGTCTTCAGAAGTGTATATACCTACAGTACGAAGTGGTTGGGTTGTTCCAATGTTCAATGGTCCTCCAGTCGATAATATGTTCTCCCCAATCGCCGCCCTGAAAAAGACGGAAAAAGTTGCTTGACTCTCCCCAGTTGGTGTCACGACAACTCTAGTAAGATTGCCTGAGCCGAAGAACTCAAAAAGACCGCCGATGAGGTAACAGATTCTTACTGAGCGACTTTCTTAAAACCTCTTCACAGACTTTTAGCCTGCTACCCAAGAACGAAGACTGGAAGTATGTCCATAAGCATGTTTTATTGACTAGGCAACAGGAAGGAAATGTTTTTTGTCTCTTTGGTGTCCCTGAATTCGTCCACTACGTTCGAGCGATCCATCTAAACGCTCGCTCCTCTAACCTTACCTAACAAAATGCCTCCGAGAGGGTCAACTGGACCTTAATGCCGGAAACACGGTCTTACATTGATTGGGAACAGACAAACTAGGATCTAGATGCAAGTAGTACGGTATTCGCTTTGAGGAATGCAGTCCACTGCTTTTGAGCTTTTGTTCGACATCCCATGATACAGCATGCAACGTAGGCTTGACACGACAATAAGAATGATAAATTGGAGCTAATAAAGCGTTTGACTTGTGGATGGCTGGAACGAGGATACAAAAACCTACAAGTAGGGACATGACAAAATGAAATGTAACTCTTGGTCAGATGGGTACAAGAAACTAGGCCTAAAATTCTTACCATTCTCCTCAAGAACACTTAAGATGCTTCCATACCTCATTACATATTCCAGACCCAGGAACTGTTTCTCCTATTCCCCTTGTATACAATGTGTACCTACGCTGTTCTGGATTTTCTAAAACCAAATAGTCGACAGAAAAACATCAGATATGAGCACATCCCTGCTCCACACTTAAATTCCTTTCCAAATCCTTAACACAACCGTACTCGTATCTACTGGCAAAAATCAACTTCAGTCATCTAATGAGCTTACACAACCGCCAACTTAGAAAACTTTCACTTAAAATAAGATTTTCCTGAAACGTTGACATAAAAGTGTAGTTTAAGTGTTTTCTAAAAAAGAAAACTTTTAATTAACACTGTGGCAAGGATATTTGGCGTCGTCGTCGGCTTTCCTTGACATCCTGTTCCACACAAGAAAGTATAGTTTTCCAAGCCAAAAGGAGTTTCTGTACAAAAAAAAAATAACCGGAAACAATTGTGACAAATCTGCACGTGAAGCTGCCAGATTTACCTGGCACGTTGCTTGCCTAAGGACATGTGCTCCTCTGTGTGTTCCCTTAATGTGCACTCGAATTAAATTTCAAAATAATCACCTACTTAATGCACGAAGCACGGGATCAGTAGGCAAGGCTACGTTACCCGTACCGTAGGAATATGCGGAATATTCGTTCTCATTATCCTTGTTTTGAGAGCGTTTGGGACACACGGAGGATTTAGTTTTAACACGCGAAGTAGATGGAATTCTAAGGAACGCCAGCTAATGGCGAAAAGTCGTTAATGGAATACAAAATTGTGAATTAAACTGGAAATGTAAAAAAGGATAAGAAAAGAAAAACAAGGAACACTTGTGGAATTTATGGAAGACCCAGGTGCATCCGATGCACTTAAATTCCACTTAATTTTAATTCGATCCCGCGGGGGCAGGATTGAATGGGGTGGTTCAAATGGAAATGTGTTTACAACTGGAAACTTCTGGGTCAATGAGTTTTTGGTCTGGAAGTGAATGCAAGGAACACAAAGTTTGTTATAAGGAACTTGACTTCAATGTCCCACTCTGGAGCCTTCCATTCTCTTTGAGACCGGGCACTCTGTTGCTAGTTCTCTAGATCAAAGGCTCTGCCATCCGCGATAGCTTGGTCGTTAAAACAGATATTATGATGGCCTCGAACCTATGGGTTCTGCTCGAAGATCCTTTTGGCTGAAGCACTATTGTCCATTCGTTCGATGTGGCCTTATCAGTGAAGTCGACGAGTTTTGGCTTTTTGGACTGCATCCACTTCTTGATGCGGTGTCGACTGTTACATCATGTCCTCTTCCCGTAGATTTCTTCTCACGAAAGTTCTTAATATCGGCTCTGCCAGGCGAACTAGTAGGATCAGTGTTTTGTAGAGCATGGATCAGTTTTCCCGGGATCCCACGTTCAGCCCTCGCTCTGTAGAGCTCAAGATGATGAATGCTTTCATATGCGTCGATGAAAAGTTGGTGAGTCTCGACTTGAAATCCGTTGGTGTTTTCCAGGAATTGTTTCAGTGAAAGACAGACTAGTACGTGGACGATGACTGCGCTGCAAAAAGACCTCAGACATTCAGACAGTAAAGGATCTTATATGTGACATTTAGCAGGAATATGCTTTGATAATTGGTGCAAGACATAAGATTGCCTTTCTTGGAGATGAAGCATATGGAGCTGATATTGTACAGCATCCTTTTGTCCACATAAACTTGGTTGAGGATTTGGTGCATGCACCCTACCGAAACATCACTTCCGTATTTGAAAAGCCTTGTTAGTAAGCTCTTCAAAGCTGGTGATCTTGTTGTTTTTAGCTGCGCCGACATCTTTTTTGTTGGGAGGGAAGATTACTTCTTTGTTGACTCGCGGTGGGTGCTCTTCTTGGTCTATCACTCTCTCAAGACTATGCTTTTTCGATAACTGCTGGGTGTGCTGCTTACACACATCTTAAATTCCCTGAACATCGGGTTCCTTTAGCTATTTCGAAGAGCCTTCCTTCCAGCCTTGAAGCCAGTTGCTCTGGATAGCCTTTAGTTCTGTTTTTATTGTTTGAAGTGCCCTTGTATACATTTGTGCGGTTTACTTTTTGAGAGCGTTCGCCATTGCCTCATGCAAGGTTTTATCAAGGGCTTCTCGAGTTTCTAAAAAAGCACAGATGACTTATACATTTGTAGTTCAGTCTCTCTCTGATCGAACTCGTCAGCTGGAACCACCCAGCTTCCCTGTAGTGGAAAGGAATTGTTTAAAGCCCACTCATCGCTAGATAGTTGTTCATGACCTTTTCAATTCCTTTCAGTGTCCAATGTTCAATGCTGATTCGGTGAGGTGATGCCTTTTCACTTTAGCTTTTTTCCAAGTTGATCGTAAGAGTTCCTTATCTTGTCATCCCTGTTCGGTCTTTGAGAAATTTCCATTGTGTTGCGCTAAGAGGTTTACTCTTTGTTCCTCGTCCGCAGTATGGCTGTCATCTTGCATAGTAAGTGACTATTTTTCCTTCAAAAGGACACAAGCGTCCACAGATTCTCCCAAACCTACCTTTGTCTACCAACTGCACCTAGTGCTTAGTACATCAACTTGAGATTGGGTCTCGACCCCTTCGTTAAGAGTTGTTGGTGGCAGCTACCGAAAAGGGGAAAAAGGGGGTAAGGGGAACTTCCACTAAAACACTCTTCCTTGGATTTGGTCGGCAGTAGAAGAATTCTCCAGATGGCATCAACGGTGGCATCCGGTTAAGTCGAAATACTTCGTGAAAAACCTTGTGTGAGCAACTACGCCGTAGTTAGGGCTGAGGTCTGCCAGGAGTGGTAATCCGACTTCTAGTCTGAGGATCTAGCCCTCAGAGGTGGGGATTGTGCCTCTAGGAAACCTCAGCTAGTTAAGAAGAACCAACAAACCTCGGATTTGGAAGGATCTACTGGTGACGACCCCTGCAAAGGAAGATTGTCGGTCCCATCTGCAAAAACAGTGAGTGAAGGAGGAGATGCAACGAGGAACTGGGTTGCACAGCGACACCGACTTAGAGTCAGAATTATGAAGGTCCAACGACTAAGGTGGTTGAGTGGACCCTAATGCTCCGGCTGGGAAAATCTTCGAATCACCTCCCCAGGGACGGGGCTGTAGAGGAAGACCGCGACTAAGGTAGCGCACGTTAGTGGAAGGGTATCTCAATCAAATTGGCGTGCAAAACTGGAGGGTAGCTAGCTAAGGATCAAGCTGGCTTGAGGCGCTCGTTGGTTTCGGCCTAGGCGAACTGATTATCGTCATAATCTGCAGATCCTTTCGCACATGTGCTCTTTATAGTCGGGATTATATCCATTGTATCTCCGTAACAAACCATGTAACATTCGCATCAAAATTTAACACCTAGACCTTGTCAACCGCGACAGGTTTACAGCGTGTGTCCTATCAGTGCAAACATTTCATTAACTCGTGAATCAATGAACGCTATCTCGATTAAAAATCTCAACAAAATTGGAAATACCATCCATAGCCGAGCTGCAAGTGCCATCTATGGATGAAGCGACACATTTTTCATAACTTCGACCTTTTTGGTGTTTACATCTCCCACCTGAGAGGTTCATGCATGCGGTCCAGTCCTTCACCCCGCCAGAGGGAGTCCTTGTCACCGATTTAATTTCACCGTTGAATGTGTAATAAAATCACCGGATGCATCGCTTCCATTGCAAAAAAAATGGTCGATTGCCACCGACCGCATTAATGCAGCCGCACACACTTTTCATTCGCCTCGTTCTTTCTGAAACCTTGCAATCGGAAGGATATGCACGTCCAATGTGCTCCAGGGAAGCATAAATCCGAACGCGAGATATTATTTATAAAATCCTTTTGACTGATCAAAAGGATACGCGAACGTAAAAAAGAAAAAAGCAAACACAGCTAAAGTGTTAAATAAACTTAATGATAGTGCATTACACAGAGCAAGGACGAGAATGACGGACCTATGAGCGAGTTTCTCTTTAAATTAACCCTTGTTTACGGCTCATGAGAATAATTTCCAATTTGCCGTAATAAATAACCGTAAATAAGAGGTATGAGTTGGACGGCGTTGTTTCTTTTTACGTTACGATTTAATTTTCCATTTGGATCATGACACACGAACATAAAAGCAGGTGAACTGCAATGGAGTACATCCTGTTGAAGGCCAGATCCGCTTGCGGAGCTTAATCAACCGAATCATGGATTCGAAATGTAATTTGAGAATTTAAACTATTTTCATTGTGGTACCGGAAAATATTAACGAACATCTACTCGGAGTTGTTTTAAATTCTTCGACAACGTATAAGGACGAAGTGTTCGAAGTGTAATTAATAATATTCAGTTCAATACAACAGAAGTGTGAAAAGGCTTCGGGAAAAGTGTTTAATTACACAATTTACAGGATTAAGCACTTGATTGGTTTAAAAAAACCGGAGATTTGAGGGAAACTTTTAAAGGCTGCTAGCTTTCTGTTAAAGTTTTTGACGGTTGTTATGAGCCAGGGTCAGGCCATGGAGGCATCTTCAATGTAGGTGAAGAGGACGGTGGCACGATATGCAGTTGCGGTTGTTTCCCCTCACTCATACACTTCAAACACTTGCCATAAGAACTAGCTAGAAGGAGAGAATGAAGAGGATCCCTACTACCCCATTCAGACTTCGGACGGACTTGCAAAATGTAGGAAAGAAGAGATGAGAAGAAAGAAGACTCCAACTCTATGTACCTGTGTCCATACAGAGGAGAAAAAGTGGAAGATATACTAAAGCTTGCCTTACTATGCTTATCTGATCCTAAACTAACCTTTACCTTTACCTTTACCTATAAGTCTGGAGAAAGCATGGATAAAATTGTTGACACATACGAGAAAATGCTCTTCTAGCGTCTCCCTTATACAATTTGGTAACCAAAATTGAAACCTCCATCAATCGGAAGGAAATATGCCTTGTTGCCTTTCTAGACATCGAAGGGGCTTTCAATAACACATCATATGAGTCCACCTTCAGGGCGTTAAACAATATGAACATATCCACCACAGTCTGCAGATGGATTGGATAGATAGATGGAAGAATAATACAAAATAGTATTGATGATGTGGAAATCTCGGCGCTTACAACAAGAGGCTGCCCACAAGGAGGAGTCCTCTCGCCCCTCTCCTCTGGTCCTTGGTAGTCAACAGCCTCCTTCAGTGCCTTAAAACTCAAAGCATAGTCGCTGTGGGCTACTCTGATGATATTGCGATTATCGTCAAAGGAAAATTTGATAGCACCGTTTCGGAGGTGTTACAATACGAAGTACAGAGATGGTGTATTAGCGAAGGCCTCTCTGCAAACCCTAAAAAGACATTAATTGTTCCTTTTACAAGAAGGAGAGAGCTCAGTTTTCTCACTATTTGGCGAAACTATCCCATTTTCTCAAGAAGCCAAATATCTGGGAATCATCCTGGACAGCAAAATGTCCTGGAACCCACAGATTGAAAGTATAACCAGCAGAGCTACCATATGACTATGGACCTGTCGCCGAATCTGTGGTTAAAACTGGGAAGTACAACCCAAAATGAAACTCTGATTTTATAAATTGATCGTCAGACCGACTATCTCATATACGAGCGTGGTCTGGCGGACAAAAACTAACCAAACTACCACAGTTGCGAAATTAGAACATTTCCAACGCTTAGTTGAAACCTGCATGTCAGGATGCCTTCGCACAACTCCAACTTCAGCACTCAATCTCATCTTGGGTTTACCAAAACTAGGCATCCATCGACTTTTTCATTCAAGCAACCTTGATCCAAAGTCCTAAAGAAGAGGACACTTATTCCTGCTTGAAACACTGGAGCAAGACAAGATCTTTAGCATGCCCCCAGATGACATGCTACCCAAATATTGCTTCGATGAAAACTTCTCAATAGTTATCCCGTCGAGGGAGGACTGGAAGAACCACAAACCCCAACCATCACCTTCTGACCAAGTTTGGTATACGGACGGATCCAAAATGGAAGCAGGTACTGGTTCCGGAATCTTTGGAGAATCATCAGGTGCGAACTTCTCGGTGAACCGTGGTGAATTTACGTACATATTCCAAGCCGAGGTCTTTGCCATCAATCAATGTGTGGGACTAAATCAGTTCTCTCACATCATCAGTCAAGCTGCCCTCGAAGCGCTCGACTCGTTTGTTATAAAATCCAAACTTGTCCTAGAAACCCTTGCTAGGAACAACATGGTCATCCTTCACTGGATTCCTGCACATAGCGGATTTGCGGGCAATGAAAAAGCCGACTCTCTGGCAAAAGACGGCGCGAGAACAGAATTCATTGGAACCGAACCCTTTTGTGGGGTAAGCAAATCACTCTTCGCAAGACACGCAAAGGGTCTTTGCATGCATCTAGGGAAGTCTGGCTGTTCAAAGCTGCTATACCCTGTACCGTCACAAAGAAAATCAAATTTCATTGTGAACCTCGAAAGGAGCAACCTTAGAGCACAAATTGGATTTCTCAGCGGACACTGCCGTCTACACAAACACCTACATCGTATGAACCTTGTAACAGATTCAAGCTGTAGACTCAGCCTTGAGAGAGAAGAGACCTCTCTACATATCTTAATGGAATGCCCAGTTCTCTTCCAACTTAGAAAGAGAATTCTCGGTGATGAACTCCAGAGAAGTTCCTTAACTTCCTGATATCATCTGGTTCGAAACAATTCATCTAAGAAACAACAGGGAAGGCACAATAGGATTCGATAGAAATCGCAGTGCCAATAATAATAATAACCTTTACCTTAAGCTGGACCCTAACCTAGGCGTAAAACCTAGACATAAAACCTACCTTAACTATCCTTAGCTCCAAACATCCCCTTCCAATGCCGCTCTACCATACCGGTTTGTTTCGCTCCAGAAACACGACTGATGATGATGGCATCGGCATGGCCAGCCCTCCCAACTTTTGCTATCTCCCTTGCAGCAATCCTGCTATGACCTATGCCCTAGATGTCACACTAGAACGACAATTGAAAATGTTCCGCAGCTTGCACTGACACCTATTCGAGGAGTGTTGACTCGATTAACTCAAAAGCCAAAGACAAAACTAAAGTCCTAGTCGGGGTAAGCTAGTTCAAAGTCCGATCCAATTCTCCACAAGACTATATGATTATCCTCACACCGAGGAATCGTGAATGAAACAATCTCTTCGACAATTCACTTAACCCGTAATCACCTATCCGCTCATTAGAGGGTCTTTAAAAATCATCTTAGTGCCGTCAAAGAGAGCTATCCTCAGCTCCGACACACATACAAGTTTAATTAACATTCCATCTAGCCTCTCTTATTTAAAATGGCTGTACTTACCTTCAGCAGTTTTCCCACCTTTCAACTACCGCCGATTGTTAAGAAGTGTCCTACATTTTTCAATTATACCGACGCCTTCTTAGTTAAACCTTCCTCTTGCCGACGCTCACAATTTTTCCAGTCATGCAAGCAGGTAATAGTAATTAATTTACAATTACCATAGCTAAAGTTCCTGCGCCCGAACGAATTCCTATGCAAAATCTTAGAATCCTCATCCTATCCGCGACCAATTATTTTTTATCTTCGCCATCTTAAGACAGGAAGAGCTCAGTTAAAACATTAAAACTGCAACAGTCAAGAGGAGGAGATATTTGCAACAAAAGACTGCAACAACCACTTTATACTCGTACTCACTTATTCCAATCCAGAGTGTTCCATCAGCCAGGGTGCCAGGAAGCTGTGTGCTGCAAAAGGGAACAACGCCAACAAAACTGGTTTAGCAGATGTTACAAGAAATTTCAACGAAGTTTGTTTCCCAAAAGTATCTTTAAAGTTTTTTTTCCCCCCAACACGCTGTTGCCACCAGTTCACTGTAATTATCTTCAGGAAACTCAGATGAAACTGGTCCATTCCGATGTCCACCAGGCCGACAATCTGACGATGGATTTCGACTACGGACCGAGACCGAGTGTAAAGATGTTGTTGCGACTTTATTCCCTGACTGAGTTGTTCTTTTTTTTTTTTCTCTTCCTTTGCTTGTTCATCCTTTTTCCATTTCTGCATGCAGGTGAGTCTTAGAGGCACTCTGACTCCAAAACATGCTGTATCTGCAATCAAAGAGAAAAAAAAGGAACATGAAGCAGCTCCACCTGCCTTAATGAAAATTTTATGAGCACGTTCTCACGAGACGCCCACAGTGAAGTTCAAAGCTGATTTCATTGATAAAAAAAAAGATGTTGTACTTGTACATGTCCATGGACATCGCCGAAGGATGCTACAAGACATCTCAACTTTGGAATATTTCAACGAAAAAACATTATTTTCGACTTAAAAAATCGTTGACAAAACGAAAACGTTTCTCCCCCCATTGGCTCTTATTTCAACCATCAAAATCCCACAACTAAACATCCCTCCATTGAGGTTGAGCAGTTTTAAATTGACAGGAAATGGATTGACTTCGAACCCGTAACAACTCTTCCATGACATTCCCGTTTGAATTGTTATGTCATATCTGAACTGAAGCAATGCAAGTTCAAGTGGAGTACCTACCACAGACGAAGGACACAAGTAACACACACAAATACACACATTTACTCAAAAAGGATCATTACTTGTCAGACAAAGAAGAGGAAAAAAAAAATAAAAAACTGGAGAGTGTCTGCTCTGAGGGGTGTTGTTATTTATCTCCATGCATACCAAGTTGTCGAGGACCGTAGAAGCTGATCCATCAGAGATTTCTTGGAGGGGATTTTTTTTTTTTTTTTTTTAAGTGCTCCTGTGGTAGGGTGAATGAATTTTTGTTTTTGAATGTCATTACGGTACTGATGGGTTATTGATGACAAGAAGGCATGTCGATATTTTGATGCAATTTAATTGAAAATGTTAAATAATTTTTGTTTCGATTGAACTTGGGCGACATGGGGAAGTGGGAACACTAATTGATGGAGTGACTCTAAAGGTGCATTGGAGTAGTCGCCTTGGCTAAGTTGTCAGTGCGTTGGACTGCTAAGCGAGAGGACACAGATTCGATCCTCGAAACCACTAAACGTTTTTCCACGACATCATCTCTTTGTAGGCTTGACAAACTTGCAAGAGTATAATCTGTCCTCAAAAAGCCTCTCAATCCGGTGTTCGGAGTCGGCAATAAAACTGTAGGTCCCTTCCATTCGTGCGAAAAATATATCACGCACAACATGAATGGTTGTGAGAAGCTTGGCTCTCTATGAGTTTCCGCGCTTAATAGTCGTAATTTGTATTGGAGGTGAACTTTGAGCTCTCGAATCGTTAAGAGCCTCTAGGTGGGAAGATGCAAGACTTAGTTAGTCTGATGCAAGACATAGTTCCAACATTTTTACACCCGCGATTGTTTTATCATTGAACCGAAGTAGAAGCGGGCTTTTGATGTCGGTATTCGTCGGATCTCCACTATTCCTTAGGTTGGGTGGCTGTGCCCACTGAACAGGGACCCACTTAGGCTAGAACGAGGACCCATTGTATGAAACCTCACATGTGGAATTTCTTTAGAGGAAAACCGAGTATAAGCTCTGGGTAACCGTATCGATGTAAACCCTATCCTCTCATTTCATCATCCTCTCACCCTCTCATCCTCTCATCCACTCATTCCCTCATCCCTCATTCTCTCATCCTCTCATTCTCTCATCGCCTCACCCTCTCATCCTCTCATCCTCTCATTCTCTCATCCTCTCACCCTCTCATCCTCTCATCCTCTCATTCCCTCATCCCCTCATTCTCTCATCGCCTCATCCCCTCATTCTCTCATCCCCTCACCCTCTCATCCTCTCATTCTCTCATCCTCTCATCCTCTCATCCCCTCATCCTCTCATACCCTCATCCTCTCATTCTCTCATCCTCTCATCCTCTCATCCTCTCATCCTCTCATCCTCTCATCCTCTCATCCTCTCATCCTCTCATCCTCTCATCCTCTCATCCTCTCATCCTCTCATCCTCTCACCCTCTCATCCTCTCATCTTCTCATCCTCTCATCCTTTCATCCTCTCATCCTCTCATCCTCTCATCCTCTCATCCTCTCATCCTCTCATCCTCTCATCCTCTCATCCTCTCATCCTCTCATCCTCTCATCCTCTCATCCTCTCATCCTCTCATCCTCTCATCCTCTCATCTTCTCATCTTCTCATCCTCTCATCTTCTCATCCTCTCATCCTCTCATCCTCTCATCCTCTCATCCTCTCATCCTCTCATTCTGTCATCCTCTCATCCTCTCATCCTCTCATCCTCTCATCCTCTCATCCTCTCATCCTCTCATCCTCTCATCCTCTCATCCTCTCATCATCTCATTCTCTCATACCCTCATCCTCTCATACCCTCATCCTCTCATCCTCTCATCCTCTCATCCTCTCATCCTCTCATCCTCTCATCCTCTTATTTTCTCATCCTCTCATCCTCTCATCCTCTCACCCTCTCATCCCCTCATCCTCTCATCCTCTCATCCTCTCATCCTCTCATCCTCTCATCCTCTCATCCTCTCATCCTCTCATCCTCTCATCCTCTCATCCTCTCATCCTCTCATCCTCTCATCCTCTCATCCTCTCATCTTCTCATCTTCTCATCCTCTCATCTTCTCATCCTCTCATCCTCTCATCCTCTCATCCTCTCATCCTCTCATTCTGTCATCCTCTCATCCTCTCATCCTCTCATCCTCTCATCCTCTCATCCTCTCATCCTCTCATCCTCTCATCCTCTCATCCTCTCATCATCTCATTCTCTCATACCCTCATCCTCTCATACCCTCATCCTCTCATCCTCTCATCCTCTCATCCTCTCATCCTCTCATCCTCTCATCCTCTCATCCTCTCATCCTCTCATCCTCTCATCCTCTCATCCTCTCATCTTCTCATCTTCTCATCCTCTCATCTTCTCATCCTCTCATCCTCTCATCCTCTCATCCTCTCATCCTCTCATCCTCTCATCCTCTCATTCTGTCATCCTCTCATTCTCTCATCCTCTCATCCTCTCATCCTCTCATCCTCTCATCCTCTCATCCTCTCATCCTCTCATCATCTCATTCTCTCATACCCTCATCCTCTCATACCCTCATCCTCTCATCCTCTCATCCTCTCATCCTCTCATCCTCTCATCCTCTCATCCTCTCATCCTCTCATCCTCTCATTTTCTCATCCTCTCATCCTCTCATCCTCTCATCCTAATCCTAGTCCTCATCCTCATCCTCATCCTCATCCTCATCCTCATAGTCATCCTCATCCTCATCCTCATGCTTCCTCCAAACCTCAAAAAAGAAGTGCTACATGGTAAACTTTTCGTAATAAAATAAAAATGGTATTAATGGTACATAGGTAGTTTATTTTTTATTTTATAACTTCTACATAAAATAACGAATCGAAACATAATAATTTTAAAAAAAATTATAGATCAATTTAATAAAAAAAAATGCATCAAGCATAAAAAATTGAAAAAAGTAGTGTGCGTAATAATAGCAGTGTTGTGTATTTTAGTTGAATTTTTTCTTAAAAATTCATGTTTTTCGTGAAAAAAGTATTGAAAGTATTGAAAATAGTTTAATATTTTGTTGATTGACCTTTGTTTGCGAGTACAGCAGCACATCGACGTGAC
The DNA here is from genome assembly GCA_951813785.1 of Criorhina ranunculi. Classification (NCBI taxonomy): domain Eukaryota; kingdom Metazoa; phylum Arthropoda; class Insecta; order Diptera; family Syrphidae; genus Criorhina; species Criorhina ranunculi. The sequence goes on along the minus strand of OX638383.1, from coordinate 32,856,674 downwards.
ATGGATTCAACCAGACGTCTGCACCTTTCCTGCGGAATGGGACGCCCACGCAGCTTGCACTGTAGACCATGATGCTTATTCTTATGGTTCCTAGTAAGAGGGCTAAGTGTGATTGGGAAAGGATTTCCTTCCCCGTCAACCCTCCTACCTAAACTTACTTAACCATGCTCAATTTTTTTAAAGAAAATTTCCAAATTCCACGAGCACTCAGACTCCTTTTTGGGTCCATTGTACCTACTTTCAGGGAGAAACCTCTTTTGGGTGTTGTGGTTAAGGAAACGCAGATTTAGTTCGTTTCTGGTTTTATTTTCGGTGACTGTTGCTGCTTCGCCGCCCGGGTATGAACCTGCACCCAAGCCAATACACCATCACCACCTTACAACTGCATCTGATGCAATCTTGTATGTGTAGACGATCACCCTACTAACTTAACCTTCATTTGCGGCTAATTTCAAAAGGCACTTTGGAACGGTACTGCCCAGCTGTGTAAGAATAAATCTTCCAACGCAACCTCAAGTCCTTGGTTGATTCCATTAGAAGACTTTCTCCTTTGTCTCCTGGATGGTTGGTGAACTTATATCTCCTTACCCTTAATTCTTTCATTTCAAGGCCAGACAGCCAAAACTTTTGAATACAACTTTGTAAAAATAACGAAAAACCGTTAAATTGAAACAAAAAAAACGTCAAATCAGACAAAACAAAACGATTCCGATTCCTTTTGACTTAAAAATGCGCCAGACGTCAACGAATAGTCAACAGAAGCTAATAAAATTATATTTATGACGAATCAATACAAAAGCCTAACGGATTCATGGGGAAATTTAATCTGCTTTGATAGACTTTTACCCAGTCCCCCCCCAGCCCCTCGTAGACAAAAAGAAGCAAAGAAAAAACATTAAAGCAGCGCACCAAGGATAATAAAAATTATCATCATCGTCGTCCCCCTTCTGCCCGGAGTTGTCAAATATTTTCCACAAAACAACAGAAGCACGCGACAGCATCCCTTTTGTGAGGACCTTCTCCCATGGAGCAACAAATAAAATAAATCACAACGAACTTTGCACAGGATGAGGTTGGGGCGGGAGGGTGGCGCTTGTCTCCACCCCTTTCAGCACTCAATCTAAAGACTAAGAGAAAAACAACCGAGACAAGAAAAATGTCCACACTTCGATTTAATTGCCGTTAAAATTTTACGACCTCGAAATGGCAATCCTTCGGTAAGTTTGTTGCGGAATGTAGAATGGATACTGATCCTTTTGCTATGTGCAATCGCCAAGGATACCGGAATAAAAGTTTAGAGAATGTAAGCTTTGGAGGACACAGTGTTTTTCTTTCAAGACGACGACGACGGTTTGTCTGATAAGTGTTGTGAGTCCTTTTGCGTTTTGGGCCGGTCAGAGGGGCGCCAATTGTTTTATTTTGGCCAAAGAGTCGTAGACTAAAACTCTAACCTTGTTCAAGGGGAAGGAAAAGTTAACACACTTCCATGTATGCTTGCTCCACGAAGGGTGGGGAGGGGGGCATTTTTTGGAATTAGTCTGTCGGAAACGTAGGGAACTCTTTTAATTGGTTTTGCCACATGGTGTGCGATATTTACCACTTGGGCGAGGATGAATTGGCCCCCTCCTGCCGTGTAAGAGATTAGAAAATGTTTGTGGCGCTTAAGTGCTGGAGCCCATTCGGTGGAGGAGTTATGAAATGACTTCAAGTTTTGGTTTGGTTATGCGATAAAGGAGATTTACGAATGGGGAATTATGAGATAGGAGCTCCCAAAAAGTTTAAGTAGAATGGTATGTGATGTATTGCTTTATTTCGCGAGAAGATAAAGGTCCTCAAAGGCTCGATTGGAGTGGAAATGGGGTGAAGACACTATTGAACTTTGACTAAAGCCAACAATTTAGTTTCATTAAAGCTAAAAGGGCACTTAGAATAAGCTAATCAAAAGACTGGGCACCAGACTTAACTGGACAGCCTTATTACGAAGTAATCACAGCAGACTTTGTTGATTCGAAAGAAGCTGGTAATTCGTACGGTTGCGCAGAAGACATCGACTCCTGTACCAACATCGATTTTGGAGCCCAATAAGGTCAGTTCTTCGGCCAATGGATTTCTTAAAGTGATCTTCTGCCACGGTCTTCCACTCCAGAATCATATGCTGGGTTTGCATTCGCCTGCTCACCCAAACCAAACTTTAATAGACTATTGTCTAGCCATTTTCTGAGAAGAATCTGCATTTTACTTCGTGCCGCTTAACCTCTAACTTCCTTTCAGGATTCGAAACCATTGCAGTGTCGTCCAAGCTGAGGTTCTGGCAGTAACAACCGCCGCCCGGAAAGATGCAATGAAGGCAATAACACTCGCCCGGCTGCAATAAAAGCTTTTCCTGCCGTATAGGTCAAATCGAAGTTTGTCCATTGCTACCGCGAAGAGCTTAATTCTCTTGGCTCCTAGCACAAAGTAAGACTCTTCTAGGCATCCGGTCACAAAGGTATTGCCCGTACCGAGAAGGTTGATGAATTGACAAGTCAAGGCTCAGCACTTGACTTTCTTACTTACTAAAGGTGGCGCTACAGTCCGAAGTAGACCTGGGCCTCAACCCACAAGCGTCTACAGCCAACTCGATCTTTAGCCAGCTGCCTCCAGTTTCGCACGCTAAGTTGGTTGAGTTCCCCTTCCACTTGCGTGCGCCAGCTGAGTGACGGTCTTCCTCTACTACGCTGTCCCTCGGAGGTGGATTCGAAGATTTTTCAAACCGGATTATTGATGTCCATGCGCTCTACATGATCCAGCCACCTCAGTCGTTGGACTTTCACTCTTCTGGCTTAGTCGATGTTGCTGTACGGCACGTAAAGTTCGTCGTCGTATCGTCGTGGGACCGAAAACCACCCGAAGAATTTTCGTCTCGAAGCAGCCAAGAGCACCCTCATCCATTTTTGATAAAGTCCATGCCTCTGTGCGCCGTCAGGCCGACATTTTGACTAAAAGCCCACCTTGCAGTCTTAGGCAAGAAGTTGGGAATCAGACACCCATAGCAGCTAACATCAGATGGAGTATGCTCAGCTCCTGCATAATCACCAGGAAACTCAAGGCGTTTAAGAACAAACCTAGAAAGGAACTTCCTTTCCACATCCTAACAGGACACAACTTGTTAAGGCATCACACCAAGAAAATAAAATTTAACGATAGTAGATAATCTAGGAAGAGGCTGCGATGCTGAGGAAGAGGAGGAGGATACCCCAGCCACAGCGAGATATATTCCTTAGTGCTAAGAAGCATCATAGGGATAATACCATCGGATCTGGGTGCCTTGTGTGGGGAGAAGGAGTCAATGGCTCAATTTATCTTCTGTTCGTCTACAATTTCGCCGGTCAAGATTGAGTTTGTGCCATCCAAAGTGCTTTGGGCTCTATCAATGGAGTAAGTCTCTGGAAAATGAGTTCTAGGGTCTCAACGCATGATTCGGTCCAGAAGCCGTCAGGTTTTTTGATGAAACCTGGTATGGCGAATGGTTTTGAAAGGACCTTCCGCAGTCTTGCTGCGTCTTTGGTGGATTTGATTTCACTACAGAAGTTCCTACAGGAGGCTCATTTTGCATCAATTCAGTCCCAATCTACGGCATTTTTAAGGAGAATACCTCATACTTTCTTTACTACTACTGCCTAAGATTCAAAACCTTAGGTCAACATTTCTTAAGAGACATAAATGAACTTTCCAACGAGCCTTCTAAAGACTTATACAAATTGATTAGAACTTCAGGGTTCTGTTGTAAAAACTGCTTCAACGGGTCCGTATATCCCCATCTGGGCATCATAATGGATTGAAGTATGGTCTCGGGAGTCTCTCTGAACGTCAACTCATGAACCGAACCTAACCTAACCTAAGGATTTCTCCAGGATTTGACAAAGTGTGAGTTTCCTTGCTTGACCAAATCTTCAAAATGAGTTGTTGTGTGCTCTTTACCAAGTCTTCCCTAGCTTGTTGGAATAGTTTAGCTGTCAAGCCGCTGGAAAGGTTCGGACATTCAGAATACTAGACGAGTAGGTACCTTTCATCGAAAGAAATGTGATCCACTTGTGAGATGAGGAAAGTATGACATTTTGCCCCGCAAAGTCAATCAGTCTGAGTTTGCTTCCAGACGTGGTGCAGGAAAATCTACAGTTGTATCTCCTCGCTAATAGGACTGAATAACAGCCTAGTACTTGAAAGCACATAGCAGAACTAGCTGCCTCCTAGAGAGCATCTCCTTTGTTCTCCGTCTAGGAACTTTGACCACACGAGTGTGGCCAAATGGGTTATCCGTGGATTTTACTCTAACTCTGAGGTGGGTCAACTAATTAACTATTTTGAAGCTATAGATGTCGCTATTGACGATTTGTCTTGAACGATGGACAGATTGATCTTGGTCTCGTTGGTTTCAAGACCAATTTGATTTAGCTAGCTGCCTCCAGTTTCGCATGCTAAGTTGATTGAGGTCCCCTTCCACTTGCGTGCGCCATCTGAGTCGTGGTCTTTCTCTACTGCGCTGTCCCTCGGGGGCGGATTCGAAAACCTGAGCATTGTGTTCATAACATGACCCAGCCACCTCAGTGGTTGGATCTTCATTCTTCTGGCTAAGTAGATGTCGCTGTACAGCTCGTGCAGTTTGTTGTTGTATCTCCTCCTCCACTTACCGGGACGGGTCCGAAAATCACCCGAAAAATGTTCCTTTCAAGGCAGCCAAGAGCAACGTCATCCAAAATGCACGTATTTTCCGGCGTAAGCTGGCAAAATGTGGATAATTTTCACAGGACCTCGAATCCAATCATCGTCTTGTAAGCTTTGTAACCAATGAAGAGGGCATGGACACTGGGATTTTTTGGCAGACCTTAATCATTTTGACAGTAATCTAGTTCAAACCCATGGAATTGATACCTCTCACTGCCCTAATTGTTTGAAATCCTTCATTGGTAGTGGATGGTCGAGAGCTCATTTGACTACTGTGACGGATGAAAGCAAGGCTTCGAATTTTGGTGCTATGACTCAGGATATCTCAGAAATGTTTCTTCCATCAAACAAGTTGATTCTTCACGACGTTGCTGTGTTACCCTCATTTGTCAGGAGTTTAAGAACTTTTGTTCCGCCAACCTAGAGCCTAAAAAGATTCAATTCAGCAACTACTCCTATTCCTGTCGCCAATTCGTCACACATTTGTCTGTAATCCTTTCTAGGTGAAGCTCATACCGTCTTGTTAGGCATTTTTTAAGGCTACTTCACTGTTTTTTTCTGAAAATATGGTACCTCAACCGACTACAAACTTGTCCGTACTCCTTACATCGCATTCAATTCCACTCCACAAGATGGATACCGCACTTAACCCAGATACCATCTTACAAGAAAAGGTATATTTCGAACAAAGAAATGAACCAAAGTAGAGACAAACATGAAACACCTAACCTCTGGGAATTAATGGACCACATTCAAAAGCACTCATTTATTCTGGGCCGATGCTCACCGTGCGTCGTTCCCGTCACGTCCACCGAGTATTCGCCACCTCCTCGCCCCATTACTGCACTATTATCCCCTCGAGGTGACTCTATTAAGTGAGAGTGAGCTGCTGTGGAATATTTTTTTTTTTTTCATTTTTACACCTCACTCGAGGAACGAATCCATTGCAAGGACACTTTTTAAGATGAAGGTGTTTCGAAACCTGGTAGCTGGTTCTAAGGATTACTTCTTCATTGTTCTCATATGTATTTGTGTACATCGTCAACCCGTTGGCGTAAAGCAACCGCCACACGTTCACATTTGTTTTCCGGAGGAGAAAAATCACATGTTTATCTTGTGAGATCCTTTTTTGTTTTTTTTTTTTTGTACACACTTGAATGTATCGTCTTTCATTCTGGCACGCTGCGGATAACAGATTGCGTTTTAATGCTAGCTCAAGGATGATGGGGATAGGGATGAGAATGAGGACTCGTTTTGTCTGCAGTTCTCATTTGCATGAAAAATCCTTCTGTCTCTTCAGGTACTCGGTGTGTGGGAAAGTTGAACTGCAACTGTAGTAACGGATCGGTTAGCGTTGATGGTGCATAATAAATGAACAAGCATTTAGAGCAAATTACGTTAATTTCTCATTCAGACTCCTTGAAGCTTTCTGTAATGTAATATGGTTGGAGAACAGTTGTCACTCGTTGAAATGGAAGTGGTTTCCGTTGAGAAAACCAGAATGAAGGACTTGTCTTGTAAACACTTGAAAGAAGTGAGAGATGAAGGCTAAAACGAAATGAATTTTCAGTCACTTTGATGATCTTTTGAGTTTGGCCTTCAGTTTGGGGCTAGAGTGAGGGGGATTACATTTCCCAGTAACATCTCAAGTCTACAATAAAGGATGGTGGGTAAGTCTTCTATGAAGGGTTTCTGTTTGAAGTTCGTTCACCTTCTATACTTGTGGTTAGACGTCAAGCTTTGCAAAGAAGGCCTTGTTAGCAATTGGATCATATTCACGGAAAACAGACAGAATAAGGAAACAGCTGCAGACAAAGGGAGTTTTTCCGCCTCTTCTATGGCTCCTGCTCATCACTACTATTCCGACTGGAGTTTGATTATGTTGGAATCAAAATAGTCCTGTGTACAGACGATGACGTGGTTGTTTTAGCATCGTTGATGTTCCCCCCAGTGATCAGTAAAATCACAGAAAGAGCTCTGACTAAGCTAAGCGTTCGAGCAACAAGTTGTGGCCTTATCTGCCATTAACTGAACTAAAAATTCCCTCCAAAGAAAGCTGAATAGACGGAGAGGTTGTCAACCCCAACCATATATCCATTTTCACGAATGGGTCAAAACTGGATGAGGGTGTAAGCTCCCGGATCTTTGCATCAGAACCAAGCATTGCACGGTCAATAAGACTTCCGAATCACAGCAGCGTGTTTCAGGCGGAAGTTCTAGTAATCACCGAGGCCTCGCGAGAACAATCACAACAGTCACTCCCAAGAAGTCACATCGAGATCTACGTAGACAGTCAAACAGCCATCAAAGCCATCACATCGACAACAATCAGATCCAGAACTGTTAAACGCTGCAACGACGAGCTTAAGCCACTCAGTGTTAACCATGACGTCACACTCATCAAGGTCCCGGGACATAAGGGCATCTACGGGAACGAACAGACGGACGAGCTTGCAAGAATAGGCTCTGAAATGGATATGCTAATGGCCGATGACTCAGTCCTACCTCCATTAGAACTTCAAAAGTCCAGCTTCACCACGAAATCCATAAAACCCGCGAACGAGAGATGGACCTCACTCAGAACATGCCGCACCTCAAGAACACTCTGGGAAGAACTAAATAAGAAAAAAACAAAGGAAATCATCGCACTCAACAGTAGTTAACTATCACTTCTTATAGATAGCGGCCCACCAAAAGAGAATGCGTTTGAGTACAACGGAACTATGCATAGGATGTGGCGACACAGACGCTGAGAAGGACACTTTCCACTTCCTATGCGAATGCGCAAGCCTTAACAGAAAACGGAAGACAACCTTCGGAGAACATTTCTTCAGTGATCTGGGCGAACTGTCAAGCAAACCACCGAGAACCAGCCTACCAGGGTTGGTTCAGGGAGACCAACTGAGAAAAATAGTAATCTGTTCCATCTATCGGGGAACATAATGGATCCATTGAGATCCGAGTGAGGTTGTACACAATGCAACCACCCCTAAAACCTAACCTAACCTATCCTTCTATGGTCCCGTGTGTATAGATAGTTGCTGTTCAGCAACACCTACCTAGTCGAGATACAATGAATAAAATGGCTGAGGCTTGCGCTTCGGCCCGCAGAGTCTTCAAATCTACCTCGATTCAGAAAATGTGCGCAAGTAGAAAAGGAACTAAACCAACTAAGCGTGCGAAACTGAAGCTAGCTTAGGATCAATATAGCTGAAGAAGGGTTGCTGATTAAGGCTGTATTGTCGTCATACGTACAGTTACAACATTTCGGGAAATGCCGCTTAATCACACCAAATGCCGCATGAAACAGTAGCTCGTCGTCGGAGTTGCTCCCCAAACTCTATTCTTGTTCACGTAGCAGTGTTCAAGGTGGTCTTCTTCTCACCAACTAGCCATCCCGTGTTCATTTCGTATTCGTATTCCAGTCTTACCACTACCAACTCTGTATATCACTCCTAATGATACCCATTCGCATTCAATTTCAAGGACATACCCCTCAATCGAATTAATTTCTCAATAAAACAATCACAATCAGCCGGAATGAGTTCTTTTTATTACCCTTCTTCATCGTGCACTTTAATTCCAACGTCCGCATATGTATAGCCTGCGCGCCATTAATTACCATGCACCCTCCCAGAGGAAGTAGTCGTGTGGTCTCCCAAGAATACACACAGAAAAATTATAATAACTCAACGGAACGCGCCCGCCCAGACCTCTTCTTTTGTAACTGTTGGTTGTCGTTGTCGTTTCACATGCTTCTACGTGGCTGTAGGAAACAACAACACATGTACAGATAGGTGGTACTTAACCTCTAAAGCCGGAAATTGAATAGACTTTCTGCCCCTTCCTTCTCGATTCCCAACTAGTACAAGGAATAATATTGAAGTGTGCCATCAACAGTTAGTCAGACAGTCAGTTGGACAGTTCACGACTCGTCGTCGTGCGTCGTTCAATTGATGAGCCATGATGATGACAATTAGTCGGCGACATGTGTGACAAATAAGTCACTTGAGTTTTTGTATCTATTGGCTACGAGTTCGAATGCCTTTTGTGATGATGTTCCCTGGAGCGTGTCGTGTTTACTTCGAATAAAGTTTTCGAAATTAATTGGAATTGCCCAGCTAGAGGGGGAAGCTAGAGATGGCACAAGTTACGGACTCCATTGGTTAACATATTTGGCAGTCATCCAAAATAGTGGAACTCCATCAGGCCAAATGGTTACTTTGCTTGATTAGCATAACAAATAATCTGGTGGCAGTACAATTCCCTCGCACGCGGTTTTGGTATGGTTAGGGTGAGGTGGAGAAAGAAATGCTTCCTATGGAAGTAGCCACGTTTGCCGTCGCGCCATGATTGAACGCATTGATTTGACATGTTAAACAAGTGGTTAATATTCGTGGGGCGCTACTTGCACGCGGACGACACGACGCAGAGGAGTTCTTGGAAAGGTTTTATGGTGTTCTCCCCATAAACAGTGGAGGGAAGGTCTTATTTTGGTTGTAAGTCAATTAATTTGTCTGCTGGTGACATACGGACCTTTTGGGAAATGAATTCACTAATTTGTTTTGGCATTTCGGGTTGTGGGGGTATTCTAACAAACTGCTTTGGACAGTACGCACATATAGGGTCATCAGACTAATCATGCTTCATGTGGGAATTGTTGGCGTCATTACTTTGGATTAAGAAGTCAATTACCCGAAGAAGAGGACATGACATGGATGGGGTAGGTGGAGGTGTTTTCTTTGATCCCCTCTTTCTCTCGATTAAAGTAGTCTTATTTTGGCTGAAGAAACACATGATATCCTCATCTTTTCGGACGGTGAAGCAGCAATCAACTCCTTGGAACTTTTTTCTATAAACCCAGCTCTAGATTGCCGATCATCTGTCACAGTGATGGTGAAGCTGGGGCGTAGAGACATTTCAGGGAACAGTAAGACTGACTAACTATACACATTCTTCCAGAAAAAAGAACTCTTGGAAGATCTGAGCCTAAAGTAGCCTTTCATGGTCACGGGCACGATGGTTCCAGTTTACCAGATCAAGGTTTCTAGAGTCCGCAATTGTCTAATACGAAGACCCTCTTTGATGGATCATTCTTGTCCATTCGCTCAATAAGGCCGAGTAAGGGCAATCGTCGGATTTTTGCTTTGCGGACTTCATCCACATCTTTATACAGCTCCATATGCCCTCCTTGCAGACTGGAGCAAATATTCGACCAAGATCTGCTCCACTGTCTTACTTAACGTTCAGCAGTCAGTTCTATAAGGGAAGACTGGGAAGATCAAAGTTTGGTAAAGCAAGATTTTGGACTTTCGAGTTAGGAGATTGGACCTCAAACGTTGCAAGCCTGCAACAAGGCTTGGCGTATACTCAAAAGATTTTTGAAGAAGTTGGATGTACGATGAAACTTTATTGTACCTACCCAGCTCTCGTTCGTAACAGAAAAATTCCCTTAGCAGCCTTTTATTATGACGACCTAGGCGATTTTATAAACAGAGATGTCGGAAGTCCTCTTCGCATCATCAGATGCTTCCAACTGGTTCAATGAGTTTGCAAGGAGAATCTCTTCAAGATGAATTCCGATGCTGAACCTTGGTTAACCAGGGCTTTCGTGTTTTCATTTCCTTCAATCCCTATGTGCCACAAGGCACGTATCTACACGTGACCAGAGCCTATTTTAATTGACCTGAAGTTTGCAGCAAAGGCACTATCTTAATTAAGTTGGCGGTACAGTCTGGGGTGGACCTGGGCCTCAACCAACAAGCGTCTCCAGCCAGTTCGATTTTAAGCTAGCTGCCTCCAGTTTCGCACGCTAAGTTGATTGAGGTCCCTTCAACTTGCGTGCGCCATCTGAGTGGCGGTTTTTCTCTACTGCGTTGTCCCTCGGGGGTGGATTCGAAGATTTTCCAGACCGGAGCATTGGAGTCCATCCGCTCGGGCTAAGTCGATTTCGCTGTGCAGCCCTACAGTTCGTCGTCTTATCTCCTTCTCCACTTACCGTCTATGCAGATGGGACCGATATTCATCCGAAGAATTTTCCTCTCGAAGCAGCCAAGAGCACCCTCATCCATTTTTGGCCATGAAAACCACTGTCTAGGCTTGATATATTGGCTTGTCTGTGGAGTTGACAAGTTGATGAGACCTCGTTGAGGTGTACTTCGGTGCGGCTTCTTCTAAGTTTAACTAAACCAAAAGGAGCGTTAGCTTTGCTAATAAGAATGTGGGGAACTAAACAGCAAACTAGAGGTCACAGAGGTCGAGAATTCTCTTCAGAGTTTTCGGTAGAAAGGAAGTCAAGTTTTTCGTCCTGAAATCCTTAGAAAGATAAGTGAGATCTTGCCTGCTTTGGATATAAAGCTTCAGTCCTCTTAGGATACTTGCTAGAATGACATATAGGAAGGCCCCTCAGACAAGAAAGAATGCCTATTCTGACTTTTTTTCACTAATTAGGTCAGTTGAAGTCTGTGGTGGCTTATAGTTGTCCCGAGCAGATGAATTAGGGTTGAGTATCCATAAGCAGATCTAGGGATTTGTGGTCTTAATAACAGGACTTTATATGGAATATTCCGCTGTGCTGTCAATCTTCTCGCAGGAGTTACGAGCTTTGCATTTCGTTCGCACTTCAAGACGATAACTTTCATCTTCCTAGCAATCTCCTCTACTGTCTCCCATTAGGTGCTACATGTTGTGTCCCTGCCAAGCCTCCTAGTGGTGTTGGGGAAAAGGAAGATTCATCCGAACTGTAGCGTCACCTAAGTAAGCAGAACTTCGTAACAATAAACGCTTTGGTTTCAGGAATTAATCCATTGAGCCGCCACGAAGCAACTTAGATTCTTGAACAAGGGCTATGTGTACTCTGCGCTCAGTGGGATGGACTAAGAGCTTATTTCATGTGATGAAGGTTTATGGTGGCATCAAGATCATCATGATCAGGGTCAAGGCACTCTCGTGAAGGGGTGCCTATAATGGTATTTCCTCAGATGGAGGGTTCATTATGAAAGCGTTGGTGTTATCTTTTCTAAACAGTTTCAAGTCTAGCTTCTTAACTGTGAAGTAATTTCCTCTTGCTAAAAGAGGGAGAGAACATATGACTAGTTCGTACTTTGTTAGGAGTATTGTCGGTACTAAAAGAACAAAGTTCCGTCACGAGTCTCCATTTTTCAACTGTTAGGTCCAAATTTTGATACGCCATCACCTTGAGGGTGCCCAGAATCACGTCTTCAGCCGATAAAAGATCGAATTCTCATTAAAAAGCTCGAACTTGGCTCCAGGCCAAATTTATGTCAGGGCAAGTAACAAGTTTGATGTGCATAAGTAGACCTACCTTCTGTGAGGTAAGTAAATCACTCTTCGCAAGACACGCAAAGGGTCTTTACATGCTAGAATCTAGGGAAGCCTGGCTCAACACACCAGGGCAAGCATAAAGAAAATCTAGCTTCATTGTGAACCACGATAGGAGCAACCTTAGAGCACTAATTGGACTAAGTACAAACGTCGCATGAACCTTACAACAGATTCAAGCTGTAGACTCTACCTTGAGAGTTAAGAGATCTCTCTACAGATCTTAATGGAATGCCCAGCTTTCTTTCAACTCAGAAAGAGGATCCTAGGCGGCGAATTTGTCTCTGCAACTGGCTGCTATCCACTCAGCGTTGACCCACAATAACCCACGAACTTTGACAGGCTCTAAGTAGCCTTTACCAACAGGCTTACTTACTTACTTCCTTAGGTGGCGCTGCAGTTCGGCATGAACCTGGCCCTCGACCAACAAGCCTCGCCAGTTAGCCCGGTCATAAACTTACCACCTCCAGTTATGCATTTCCCCTTCTAGTTACTTATGCCCTCCACCTTAGGTGAGCTCTTCATCTACTGGGTTGTCCCTCCGGGTTGGATTCAAAGACTCCCCGAGTCGGAGCATTGGTATGTATTCGCCCTACGTGTCCTTGTCATCACTAAGAAAGCATTGTATGACATTGAATCTAAGCTATCAAGTGATGACATTTCCTGGGGCATTGCTGTTTTGTTTCAAATCTTTTGCTGGATTTCAGCTCCCTCTAGTTGGTCTTCGATGAACTTCCACATCAACTTTCTATGTGAACTCAAAACATTGTAAGCATCCTTCACGTACTCTCCCACATTCGAATTAGCATCTCAAAATTTGAATTTTCCTCATAAATATCCCATCTGGTGTCCTTACAGCTCCTCTATGACAGCAATAACAATAAGCAAAAACAACGAAAGTAAAGATGATGGCATATTCATATATGGAGGACTCCTCCGCACATCATAACCCATAAGCTAATGTCAACAAGCATATTTTATGCTTTTCCCATTAACCACACTAGTTAATTATTATTCCCTCCCACTCGAAGGATATGTGTACATCCTCTGTACTGTACGACCACCGCAGAGTCATTTTATTACAAATATCCCTTATAAATTCGTTCAATTGGCAATGTCAAATAATATGATGGCCATTAAACTCGGAGAGAGTAAAATATCCTGTAATTATCAAGTAATGAACGTTTCAAGTGCCCATGGCTCATTGAGTCCCCTCCCCCAGTTGAATGGATTCGACCCAATCGGGATTACCCCCATTAAATCCGCATGAAGTGAAGTAACAGTTCAAGATATTTGCATATTAAGTGGCCCATCATTATGCGTATTGTTGGTGGGTCTCTCTGTTTTTGATTGAGGACCGCTCTGGCCGGAACGGACACGCTCGTTATGAGCAATAACAACAATTGCAATAAGGAATATTATGGAAGTTTGCTCTTATGCGGTGGTATGTCCTAGGTGAAGGACATTAACTGGTGACACCCTTGCAAGTTGACGATGATTATTCAATGATTTACATTTGTTTGTCATGACAAGCATAGCGACAGTAATTAGGGCGACTGGTGCGGTTTAATGAGGCGGACATCCATTAAAATCCAATCGGAGCAGTTCTAGCTGATGGAGTGTGTACAGTAAAGGTGTTCTCCTAATGAGGAGGGTGGATGTAGTAGCGAATGTTGTTTATACTCGTATTTTGTGAGAGTGTGTTTGAGAGACAGATCTAGATCTATGAAGTCTCTTCTTCCTTCCCACACTTTTGTATAGAAATCTTTTGAAAAGACGTAAAACTTTCTCTAACGAGCCTAAGAAGTAGACCTACGGTTTGGTCTACGGACCCCTTCGAACTAACTTACTATACTTTGTTCGAGAAGAAGCGACCTCTATGAGCTATATAACGGTGTCAATAATCTAAGCCCGCACGCATGACGAATTGGATAATGATGCCCCTAAGGACCGAAGTTCAAATCATGTCTGCACTGATGGCTTCAAAACTGGAACCGAAAAAGGAAGGATTTTCTTCTCCAAAAAGCTCAATATGGGCATCTAATTCCATCTACCAGATCATTGCCGATCAGGGAAGCCTCGCCCTGGCTTAAATGCAATGTCTTCACAGACAGCTAAACGGTAAAAGTTTCTAGTATTGTGCTCATCTGCTTCTAAGGTCGCTCAAAATTGCCCTTTATCTCTCGCGGAGATGGTTGAGCCAATGAATTTTCACCAATAGGGTATGCCTGGCCATAAGGACATTTCAGGTAACTATAAGGCAGATAAGTTCGTCAGGGTAGGCACCACACTCGGCATTTTGACAGAGAATCAACACTTAGGTATGCCTATCGTTATATGCAAATACTGGCGCAGGGTCATAAGTCCACAGTGGACACACGAAATTACTGTGTACTTTTGACTCATCAATTGTGGTCTTACGGCTCACTGAGATGGGTCATAAAAGGACAATAGGAGCGAGCGGTGCAATACAACGAACTCGCGACAGAATTGTGCACTTATGGCCCACTTCCTTCTTAACATTGTGGAATTACGACCCCAAATGTTGTGTACTTTTGGCTCATTTAGGTGGGTTATAAGTTCACAATTGGTTTGTGGCATTATAACCCATCCAAGTGGGTCAAAAGTCGATTGTGGACTTATGATCCTGCGCCGCAAACACTTACTCAAGCTGGATACTATCAGCAAAGCCAAATTGAAAGCAAAAACCCCCCAATTGACTGGTAATGCTTAAACGATCATAAATCAACTTCGTCATCGATGTTCTCATGGCGCAATGCCCTAAAGGTTCATATGCCTCAAGGCTAACATCTTACGGAGAAAGAAACAACCATTAATTTTCTATGTTCCTTTCCAACCTTTTCCAAAAAAAGACTGCTCCACCTGGAACGTCCTTTCTTTGAAGATCCCAGCGATCTGGCAGACATTGACGTTAGTAGCATCCTTCGCTTTAAAAGGATCTCGAACTGATTCTCAATTAGCACACAAGAAGGTAGAATAGCAATAAAAACTAGTGGACTTCCGGTCTAAGTGTCCAAACAGCCATTTTAAACTAACCTTACCTAGCCCCCAAGATCGGGAAATCAGAGATGACTCCTTGATCCAAAGATCTAGATGGAATGGATATGGATGGGCAAACGATGGGCGACTGCGGTGTCTCAGTAGGACTCTTCATAATTCGGGACATCCATTTGGAGTGGAAAAATCGAATGTCCCTTCACACTTCCAGCCCTTAGTCTAGGTGGACGGTCAACTCAGTACAATATGAAAGACATTCTAGAGCGTCCTCTCAGATTATGTTAACGGGTGCATTTGCCTTTGTATGCCAAAAGTCGGGCTTTGGAAACAATCAAACACAGCAAAGAGGATAACGATATATATAAGCTTGGTGTTATGTCTGTACGTGACCTGGTTCGTCATAAGAGTGACTCTGAGTCATCAGTCTTTTAATGCTTAGTACGCGACATTTACAGAACAAAGGACGCGCGAATTTATCTTCTTCGGCTCTAAAATGTCTACAAAAGTCGTTTTGGGTCACCCCAAGTCATTTCGCTTGAGTACCATTGGTGCAGTGACCAGTGAGAACGCTAAAGATAATCCAAGCACTGCTATGAATGAGAGTAACCAGAGAAAGATATATTTTTTCAGCCTTGTGTGCAGCTGGATCTTTTGCTCAGCTTAAAGCCTCTTGAACGGTTTTTCTGTTTAAGGTGCTGAACTCCGTGGTGGTGAAGTCTCCATTGGAAAGCGTAATTTTTGCAAGTTTATCCGAAATCTTGTTTCGAAAAGTATTATTGTGCCAGAGCATTGGCTATGCTATCAGCATTGACCTGCCGACCTTTTCGTCTATGTTGTCCTCTTTGATCTTTTCACAGCTCTGTGCTATTTGGAAAAGGTTGCAGCCATGGGTGACTCCAAACAAACAATTTCACATAAGTCGTTAGTCCCTGTGGCGATATCAGTTTTGGAGCTATTAGTGTAGAAGAATAGCTTACCATTTCCAGTACCAAACCCATTCGTCCAGAAGCTTTTCTCAGGCATCTCATTGTGAATGTCAGACTTGTAAAAAAAAAAATCAGTTCCATCCAGTTGACTTGGGACAAAATAGAGGAATGGCCAAACGAGATTATCCGTTAACCAAGTCCAGTCGGCGTTCCTCTGCTTTGTCAATAAAGGGCGCATTGTTTTCAGTGCTGCTTCATAGCATGTCTGTCTGTCGAAAATGAGGACTAATCTAGTGGACAACCACTAACTTGCACCTCTCAGCACATGATTTGTCTCAAAGTAATCGGAGACTCTTCTGAAAAAACAAAAGCCGAATGCCGAATATAATATATGTCACATTGCAACCCTCCCTGCCTATCGAAGGAACTAAGTTAGACTCGGGTCTTGAAAACCCTTTTGACGCATAAAGTTCGAGTTATCTACGTATCTACACGTTTAAGATTGGCTGTCCACAGTTCCTAAGTTATAGTCACCTCCGATGACATTTCTAAACTACTTTTCAGTACTTTACGAATAAGGCTGAGTATTATTTAGGCCTCCTTCTAAAGCATTGGACTAATTATGACAACTTTCCTGAGTCGAGTAGAAAGGAAGACTCTCAGGCATCAAGTTTTCAGTAGCAGTCCCTTTTTTGGAATGCAGAACGAGATCTCACAGCCTTGAGCACGTTGCTTAGAAATACAAATTTCAAGAGGAGTCCCAGAATATTCTTCAAGTCCTTTGTTCTAACTATCCGGACGCCCTGGCAAATTTGAGCAGGTCTGACGCTGGTCCATTAGATAGCTCGTCTATGTGATCGAAGAAGAATTTGCCCAGGGTTTTGTTTCTCAGTTGGCAGAGGTTTAGACAGTGACAGAGAAAGTGGGCCGTGTCCTCCTGAGTCTCTTCTTCACCGCATCCTCTCCAGATGTCATCATCGTCCAGACGTTGTTTCTTCATGTGATATCTGAGCATGTTACGGTCAGTTAGCAGTCCTATCACCATTAACAACGATTTTCTGTCTTTTTGCAGGGGTTTTCTAGTTTTTGTTTTTTCATAATCTGGCCACAGCCTTCTAGATATTTCATGACTTTTGTTAAATTTTTGCCTTAAGATTACAGAGTGGAGGTTTGACCATACCATCTGCTTGTTCTCGGCCAGTTCATCCGCTGCTTTATTGCCTGGTATTCCGCTGTGACCAGAGACCCAGCAGAGTTTTACATTTTGCTGTGTACCAAGAAACTTAAGCTCTTCGCTGCAGCTCTGAACAAGCTTCGTTGCTATCTGCGTATCTGCGTATCATGTCTGCGTATCAGCTATTGCTTTTAAGGCCGCCTGGCTGTCAATGTAAATTATGATATCCTCCCGCGACACTGTCAGTATTGACAGCACTTGGGAAGCCTTTTTCACTGCTAGAACCTCCGCTTAAAAAACGCTGTGGTCTGGGAGTCGTATGGAGCTGCTGAATCTAAGTTCGTGGTTAACGTATGCCTCACGGTATGCCTCAGACTATAAGCATGCCTTCTATGCAGAGCCCCTCTGTATGCTTTTTTTTTCGTTGCATTTGCCGGCATTCTTCATCGAACGAAGTATTTCGCTGTGCTGGCTGAGAGAAACACAACACACCAGATCCTTGGTGTGGCTTAGCATAAGAATGCCAGTAACCTACTTCGGGGAATATGAGAGCTACCACCTCTTTTTTAACATTCTCACTCAGAGTTGAAGATCCTTATTGACTAGAACTTGGAAAATGCCAAAGTAGCTCGTATTCAGAAACAGCTATTCTGGTTGATACCGACACCATTGATTCCATCAAGGGAATTCAACCGCCTCATGACCTCCTTCTTGGTAGACTTCTGAAGGGCAACTTTGCATAATCATTTCAAGAAGTCATGATACTCCTTGTAATTACAAAAGGGCTGAAGCTGATTTAGATGTGCCTGCGCAGGTTTAAATGTACAGCTCCACATGCTTATCTTTCGTCCACGCTTAGATATCTATCCACGCCTTGAGGTGATGATATTGTAGTGGTGTTGGTGCCCGTCTCCGAGCTGGCTGCAGATGCTTGTTGGTTGAGGCCCAGGTCCACCCCGGACTGTAGCGCTACCTTAAGTAAGTTGGTGCCCGTTTTTCTCTTAGCGCAGATGAGAGAAAGGTACTCAAATAGTAAAAGTGCTGTGGAACCGTTCTTTTCCTGATCGGTTCGGCTTTTATCGAAGGCGTTGCATACTAGTCCCCACTTGTAAGCATGATTTCTAGAAAAACGAGACTTCTTTCCTGTTGTTTGGTGTAAAAATACTTCGGTTCAGGGTTGGCGATGGTGCTGTCCATATTCGTCTAGGAGTTGATGCTATCGAACAAGCTTTGCCAACTTCAAGTTCTTCACGTCTCCAATCTCCGCCTTAATGTGGACACCTTTAATTCTACATATAGTTACACAACGGACATAAATCTTTAAAAAACTATTGTCAACTTCCAGAGTTCTAGAAACCATCACAACTGCAACCTCCATAAGCAGCATCACATGTCACAGTGACATTAATGCAAAACGCTACGTTCCTCCGATTCGTTAGCCACATTTCCATTGACCCAGTCAAAGTGAATTTAACCCTTATTTGCCAATTTGATTGATGCAAACGTCAAAATGCACTTTAGATCGATTTTTTGCAGCTAAAAGATTGAAACCATATACGAGTGCATTCCAACGCCGCGGCCAGCCCTAATGAAATTCTTAAAAAACAAATTTCCCTTCAAATGATTTTCCCTAAAACAAACACAATTCGAACGTGAGGTTCAGCTTCAAAGATTTTCCACGTCAAAAATTAAAAAAAAAAAAAAAAAAAAAAAAAAACGAAAACAGCCAAAGAAACGTGGGCGTAAATTTCAAAAAAGGAGTTCTGCCTCAGGCCTGTGCAGTTCCCCCAGAATGCCTTTACTTTTATATTTTCTATAGCGAAAGGTTCTCAAATAAATTTATCCACGCGGTCGTTTTTTTTTTCGCCTCTTCCGGACCCAGTTAACAGAAGCGATAGAGAAGCAGCTACCAAAAACGTGCCTTTTACCAAACCACCAGCCACCACCACTACTATGAACCTGAACCATTTCAACAGTCGCTTTCTCTCTAAAAAAAAAAAGAAAAAGGATACTTAGCTCTACGTACGTATGTAGGTTTATACCCGTCGCGTAGGAGTACTTAAAATTCCTCCCTCCTAGTGGGTTTTGCAGCAATACTGTGCTCGAAAACACCACATGACTACACCCAGACATACAGTACTCGTACACACGTGGTACAAAAGGCCAGAAGGCAAGGAACGGCGTCGTCGGTGGCTTGATATCTTCCTGATTCGAGAGCACACATCACCGCACTCACTTCCAATCCCAATGGCGTCGTACACTGAACGGCAGAAAATGCAAAAATTTGTTGGATGCTAGGCGTCATTTGAATTGACTAGATTTGAGTTGTTGATGGTGACGATGTAGGAGGGGAGGCTGCAAGTGCAAACACTGTTCGGCGAAACGGAAACAAGGGTAGATTCACTAAATTCCGCTTTTTCCATAATTATCCGCGGAAATGAGGTTGTAAATAAGTATCCTGGGCACGATGCAAATTGTAGGAAACCGCCCGGACACACTCAACCACTTGAGAGATTTGCATTTGAAACAGGGGCACCGCTCACAAATGGAACTCTTAATTGAATCCGGGAGAACGGGGGAAAAAAAAGTCTCGTTTTTGGTGACCAGATTAGGTTTTCTTCCTTTCCGAAGGTTTTCTCTACCTCTGCTTGAAGATCTGGGTAAACTTTGAATGGGAAAATGTTTATTTGAGAAACTCCAGTTTACGAGGACGTCGTCGTGTACGCCATTTGACAATTAGTGAAGTCATCTAAGGAAGGAATGGTGTACCTACTCATAAGTTGTTGGAGAGAGCCTTTCATTTGAAATGTTGCGTAGATTTTTTGATAAACAGTCAAAGTTTTCATTGCAGCAGTGACTGGCGTTTAAGCCAAGTTTTCTAAAATGGAATGACTTTCTGAATTTTTTGGTTTGAAGGGCGGAAGTCGAAGTACTAGACTTGGTTTGAGGAATTTTGCTGTAAATATCGGCCTGCGAATTCATTTGAAGCGAAAAGTTTAATAGTGAAGTTATGTAACCTCGTTCATTCTTGGGGTGTAACTCGCAAGGATCTGTGGAAGGGCAAGAAGGCTGTGAGTGAGCTGGTGGGTCTAAAATGCGAAATGACTATTAGCTCTTTGTAGCATATAGTGGGAGTATAAGAAAAAAAAAGGTGTTGCGAGTCAGGGTAGGGCCACGGTCTTTATGTCTTACGACAGAACGAAAATGCTATCTTCCATGGCCCTTCAAAAAGCCTTTGTCCACAACTCTAATCTTCATGCAGTAAATGGTCTGTCTTCACCTTTCAGTCAGTTTTCTATTATCTCGTCTATTTCTTTGTTCTATTTTTACGTCCTAAGATAGGCTAAGGCGATGGGCTAGGCCCCTGGTCACAGCGGGATGCCAGGCAATAAAGCAGCGGATGAATTGGCCAGAAAGGGAGAAGATCTAGACCGAGAACAAGCAGATGGCAAAGTCAAACCCCCACCCATGAATGGAAGCAAAGATCAGGTAGAAATCACTAACCACCTGTGAAGTATCTAGAAGTCTGTGGCCAGAATACGACAAAACAAATACCAGGAAACCCTTGCAAAAAGACAGGAAATCGCTGTCACTGCTGATGGGAGTGCTAACTGGCCACAACATGCTCAGGTATCACATAAAGAAACTACGTCCCGACGATGATGATATCTGCAGAGGATGCGGTGATGAAAAGGTTCAGGAGGCCATGGCCCATTTCCTCTGTCACTGTCCAAACCTCGGCCAACTAAGAAACAGAACCCCGGGCAAATTCTTCTTCGGTCACATAGACGGATGAATCACCGTCAAACCTGCTCAAATTTGCCAGAGCGTCCGGATGGTTAGATCCAAGACGCTAATACCATGGTTGGAAAAATATCATGGGTATCACAATGGGTCCACAGGAGGATGTCACCATTCTCATCAGCCTCAAAACCTGAACCTAAGCTAATCTAGTTGATATACCCCGTGTAGGTAATATCTTCTTTATTTTCCATTCTTCTTTAAGCCCTAGCTCTTCGGGTACTCCCTACGGTTCTGCGTCGCAAGTTGGTTCTGATCCTACTTGAGCCAGTCCCAAGAATATTTTAAACCTTTTGTTTTCGTTCAACCTACTTAGGCCCACGCATATCAGCTTGCAAAAGATTTCGTAGAAGCTTAAGTCCTCTTCGGCGGTCTAACTATCTGACAAGGACAACATAGCGATACCTGTCCCGTTTTTTTTTTTCTATTATGAGTCACATGAGCACATCTTTTGTTTGCATAAGCCTCTGCTGCCAACTTCCTAGAGGTTCGTCTCCAAGCTATTTTTTTGCCTTACTTTGAAGCAAATTTTGTCTCAAAGCAAGACCGCCCCTTGACTAGACGCTATCGCCTCTAACCACATAAGTTAATAGAATTCCTTGCTTTTAGGAATCTTTCGACAATTTCACTCCCGATGCGCTCTTCTTTCTAGCAATTACATTGTCACAGTTGGACAAGTTGTTGTTGAGCGTTTTGCTATCTTTCTGGATTAAGTCTTGAGGACCCAGAAAAGCTGACCGACATTTTTCTACGACTGGAAAATATTGCGAGTTTAAGCAAGATCGAGGCAATAGAGGACTTGATTGTTTCTAAGGAGATGAATCCTTCATCGAAGTATTTTTGCCTGATACGAGCTGGGGCGGGACATTCGTACAAGAGAATCTTTCCATCTTCCGAGCAGAGGCGGCACATGATGTGTAGGGCGGGACATTTGCACAAGATGTGCTCTTTAGTTTTTTGACTTTCCAGGCAGACACGGCACATGTCTAAAGCGCATATACCAGCTTGTTCAGATGGCTGCTGAGCGAGCAATGTCAGATTAGGAAGTCCTTAAGGAGCTAAGCTGCGCTTACTTAGTATGTATGAGAACTTCTTGATTTCTCTTACTGTTTGAGGTGTAAATAAACCTTTTGAATTGACGGCGATGAGCTCCACTTCGATCACTTTTTCCTGGTGATCCTATGAGTTGAACTCCAGTATAATATATCTGGCGGATAGGCCACAGAAGGGAAATGTACCTGTCAACCTTGAATGAGGCAATCTTGTCAAGAACCCAATACTAAGATGGACAATTTGTTGTGAAGAGCTGAGTAACTCCAGCCGACCCTTAAGACGAATCTGAACCCAAAGCTCCTTTCTAAACTGAACGGCGGTTCAGTTGAGCTATTCAGAAGGCTAAGTCCCTCAAAACTGCTGGGTCCCTGGGCATGAGGGCATACCAGGGAATGAATGAGAATGCTGACGAAAGGGTTCGGCATTAAATCCAGAAGAAGCCCGCCCTATGGTGAATATCCCGTCCCCTCATTGAAGCTTGAAGCAGGGAACAAAGCTCTAAAAAGAGGCAAACAATAGATGGTCCTCAAGAGAAACTTGCGCCATCACAAGGAAGTTATGACCTGTATTTGATAGGGCTAGGACCGTCAGACTTATACAAAATGATAGAAGATCCCTCTCCACCTCTATAGGTGTGGTTACGGGTCATAACACTCTGTGGTACCACATGAGAAAACTCCGTGTCACGGAAAAAGGCCTATGTAGAGGTTGCGGTTACAAGGAAGTCCATGAGGTTACAACCCACTTCTTCCGTCATTGTCCCGGCCTTTGTCATCTAAAACACAAATTCCTCGGGCGATATTTGTTCCGGGATCTCGAGGAACTATCTGGCAAACCGGTGAAAGACTTATACAACTTTATCAAATCCACAGGGTGGTTTGTATCATAGACGCAGTAAGTAAGTTTGTAGTAAACTTTCTATGCGGGTAGCGTGTAAGGGTCGGAATTCCCCCCTATGGGTATCACATTGGTTCTCAGAGACCTGAGTGTAGCCCAGAGAAACTCCTCTTCGCTGGCCCACATACGTTACCTAACTACTGAACTAGTAAACCAGTAGTCGGGTTCCGGGTAAGTGTACTCTAGGATGCATATAGCTGGCCTTCTTCTTGGAATCTTTGATATAATTTTCATTGTAGCCAAGAGCCTGAGATCGTCAAAGAGGTCTTAAGTTATTTTTGATAATGAACAAAAGATTCTACCCGCAGAACAGTATTTGTTGCGATCCCGATAGAGTTGAGCCTGTTCTGAGACGATATTGCAGTCATTTCTAGTAAAGTCAAGCGTTTTGGGATCTCAATCTCTAGTCCCGGTAAAATGCCTTAGAACAGAAATTCGATTGATGAAATCACAGAGCTTCGAGTGAAAAGAACACCTACTACCACTGCACCACTGCCTTTATTTCCTTCCCGTTTCCGTTCCATTAGGATTACGGCGCAGAACATCCCCTCCAGGGGGGTAATAAACCGCCTGCCGGATATTGGATTTTTACATTGAAATAGCTAAGGTCGATCGAGTTTGTTGGTTTTAAAAAAAAAAAAAAAAACCCCGGTAATCGATTTTATTCGTATTTCAAAGGACTACGTCCTTCACCGGGATAATCTCATGGCCTAACCAAAAGATTACTCGTCAAGGAGTAGGTACTTCCAATTTTTAATTTCTAACCTAAGCCCACATCCATCGTCTACTCAATGAACTTCCCTAAGCAACCACCAAAAATTAATGTAAAAAAAAATAACTTCACGTTCACTGTTAACCTGTGGTCACTAAAAATATCCTTCACGACCTTTAATCATCTCCCCCGCACTGTGTGGTATAATCCTTACAAAATTTTCAATCTAAAATTGAAGAAACAGGTCACAAGGATGAGAATGACGATGATGATGATGTTACACTCCAGTGTTAGCCTCTTTTTTTTCTTCATTTCTCTCTTTTGTGGGCAAACAAACGGTCAAACGGATGAAGGAGAACGAAATCCTTGAATTAGTAACACCAGTAACACTATACAGGATCAACATTGTTGACCCAAATCCATGTTGGCCATTATTTCGCTTTTGTTGAATTGTTTTACATCTTTCACTTTTTTTTTCCTTTTATTCTTGTTCGTCCTTTTCTCCCTGCGGATGATGCAAGTACAAGTGGTATGACCACAAACTGAAATCAAAAAAAAAAAAAAAGGAAAAAAGAACACAAAATGCAAACAGAGAATAAAGTTATCCTCGGTGTAAGCCTCAACAGCCTCATAAATTGATTAAAAACTTTCCAAAGGACTCCACTCATACTGCTGCGATACACTGCCGATGCCTTATGCATTAAATAGCAGAGAACCACGGTAAAAAAAGGAAACAATTCTCTCCATAGTGCCTTCAACCCTTTTTTTGTCCTAAAACTCGTTTTTAAGGACGAAGAATAGGATGGCAGCATTAAACAAAGAAACACAAAATAAAAAGCACTTTTGTGCAACTCAAGCTGACCGTAGCCGGAGGTCGCTTATGGCATTCTGCTGCTCCTTGATGAATTCTATTGAGGATGTTCTCGGGAGATAGATGGTGAGAACTGAATGAAATTAAAAGGACATGCGCTGTTATTGAGGTTTTTTGAGTAAACTTTGGTTTGGTTAAGGTCAGGAATGTTGTGATGAGACAAATTCGAAAGAGAGGGAGAGAGAAATTGAGAGCATGTTCGATGGTAAGTTGTTGTCTGTGGTAATTTTGTTCGAACATGTCGAAGGATATGGTTCGATTCGAAGTGAATTTTGTCATAACAGACTTTCGTTTCAGTAAATTAGTGGATGTTTGGATCCTTGTAACAACGATGGGAGTTCACGTTCACAAGCTGCGAGAAATGTTGGTAAAAATGAAAGACATCCTTCAAAAGCTGACATTGTCTAAGGAAACTCTGCTAGACTCCTCAGGTATAGCATAACTCCATTGCACTGCCACATGGGGTCACTTGCAGTTTCTTCGCCCCAGTGACCTAGTGCTTTAGTTAGGACTGCTCAATAGTCGTTCAACATTGTCGTCATCATTCTCATCCTCTCCCCAAACATTGCAGAAGCTGCTGTCGCTTTGTGTTTAGCTCCATCCTGGAAAAACTTCGAATCCACCCTCGATAGTGATAGGACAGAGGTGGTGCACGCGAGTAGAAGAGGACATCAATCCATTTGGCGTGCGAAACTGGAAGCAGATAGCTTATGATCGAGCTGGCTGGAGACGGTTGTTGGTTGAGGCTCAGATCCACATCAGATTGTAGCGCCACCTTGAGTGAGTGAGCAAGTTATTAGTCCATTCAAAGGCGAGACCTTGTCCACGGAGAAATATGAGGAATGTATGAATGTAATCCGGGGGGTTGCGCTCTTTCGTTTGAAGTCTTAGGTTGTCTTAGAGGGAGATCCAACCTAGATTTACATGCATGGCGCTATAGATCGTAGTTAACCAAGCCCTAACTTCTCGGAATCCTTCATGGGTTGTGGGTGTTATAGTTTTCGCAGGGATTTATTGTATTTATTACCGACTCCAGACGGCGGATCGGGAGGGAGGTTTGTCATTGCCGGGCTTAGATCTGAAAAAATTCTCTTCTTGGCCTTGACTACGAAATAGTAAACTGAGCTTAGAGCATCAAACGTAAACGAGTCTTGTAATCCCCAACTATTTTGAGGGATGATTTAATTACTAACTAAGATGTGTTGAACAGGGGCCTTATCCTTGGCATACTGCCCCTATTGCGCACTTCAAGCGGCTTCATGTCCCATTTTACTTATGTGAGCCACCTAAAACTTGGTCTTTCTCTACTGCGTTATTCCACCGAGGTTCGATTCGATTGCTGTTTTGATTAGATCGTTGTCGCTGTGTAGGCTTGTATAGTTCGTCGTTTAATCTTCTCTTCCAAAGTCTGTCAATGCAAACGGGACCGAATATCTCACGAAGAATTATCCACTTGAAACGATCATGCTAAGTGGCCTATACCTATAGACTTCTTAGGTAGGTTGGTAGAGGTGGCCGTTCAGCATGAACCCAAGTAGCACTAAATGTGCTTTTTTGTTACCACGACTCGTGTGATCTGGTTGGTGATGTATGTTGCTGTGAATGTGGGACAGTCGGTGCCTAGATTCAGCCTGTAGAGTTCTGTAGACTTCTTACTTGTGTGGGCTTTATTAGCAAGTTGCCTCCTTAATCCAAAGAAACAGTGATTGGCAAAAGTTATGCTTCATTTGGTCTCAGCGTTGGTGTCGTTCTCTGAATTAATAGCGGAGACTAGGTAGACAAAGTCTCAAGGTTATTCCTGTCTACGGTGACATTTTGTCCGAAACTTCGGTGTTGGTTGTCCTTTCTTGTTGACAGCCATATACTTGGTCTTGTCTTCTTTGAACATTAAACCCACCTTCGTCGCTTCCGTCTCAATACTCATAAAAGCACTACTGAAGTCACGCTGCATTCGTCGGCGTATGCAAGTTATTGGATGGACTTTTGGAAGGTTGTGTCACTGGCTTGGGCGAAATTCTTTCAAGAACAATGTTAGGGAGGTCTCATGACAGGGCGTCGCCTTGTCTTAATCCTTTTTTGAGATCAAAAAGTTCTCGGTGAGGTCTTTACCGACCTTGATGGAGATGCGTGCATTCTCCATTGTCATCCAGCACAAACTTGGCGAATTTGGCAGGGGTACTAATGCTAGACATTGCTCTGTATAGCTCGTCTCTATAGATGCTGTCATACGCGGCCTTAAAATCGATGTAAAGATGACGCGTATCAATTTGGAGCTTCTGGGTTTTTTCCAAGTTCCACCGTAGTGTGAAAATTTGGTCGATGATGGACTTTCTTGGGCTAAAGCCACACCAATCAGGTTGTTGACGAACGGTTTTAGGCGTTCACACAACACGATAGATAGGATCTTGTAGGCGGTGTTAAGGAGATTGGTTCCTCTGTAGTTGGCGCGGATGCCTCTGCAATGCTGAGGTTCGATTCATTGGGTATTCTTTCACCCGACCATAATTTACAGATTAGTTGGTGCATTCCTTCTACCAAGTCATCGCCTGGTGCTTTGAACAGCTCGGCAGCTGGGCCGTCAACTCCAGTGGCTTTGTTGGACTATCTTCATTTCGTCTAGGTTGGGTGGACGAAATTATTAGTTTGCATCGTTCAGTTTGTATGCCTGGCAGCGGAGACTATCCGTCCGTATCCGAAGCTTGTTGTTTCTTCGTAACAAATGTTTTTTTTTTACATGGTTACTCCGATGGCACAGCCCCCAACACTGGAAGACCAGTTCTATTGCGGGAACCCCTAGGATGAGGTGTCGATTGGCCGGTTGGCCCCTTTCAGGGCTCCATCTCTTTTCCAAGATCCCAACTTGATGTTAGAAATTCTTATCGCCCAAAGCTCTAAATATCGAACAAGCTCTGATAAGGTGCCATATCCCATTCGGAAGTTTCTCACGCCGCAGTTGGTTCCATTTGGAATTCGTCCACTGTCCCAGTAACATGATGTGTAGTAACAATTACAACACTGGGCCAAGTTGACGCTACTCAGGGCCTACTCTATTTGTACTGAACCATCCCTATGGAGGGACCACATCGACGATGGACTCCATGAGGATTGCGTTACTTCTATTGGCACTGCTCCTACCACTGTCAGCTAAAAAATAAAACCTGAGGAAGCTTCGACTTCCGAGACATTAAAAAGATTCTCAAAGGCATCGGGTGGACACAAGGCTGCTAAAATGGATTCATACGTGTAGGAAGGACAATTAACTCTAAAATATCTCTTCATTCCCATTGGAGGGTAAGAATTTGCTTCATCATCGGATCTACAGAACCACCAATTCTGCTGCCTTTAAGGTTTCTTCTTCGATAGATCCATATAATCCGTGCAATTCAGTTCATTCAACTGTGTAAAGCCCACCTCCGTAACCCTGCTTCACACGCAACAAATGCTAAACGAGCTCTTTTATGTAGTTCCAAGGCACTTAGTTCCAAAAATTAAAAATAAACCACCGCTTCCGTCATCACTGACTTCATGTTACAATTGAGTGAGATACAGAAACTTCAAACAAAAACCACTCAAACCTACAACCACCAACACACTCAAACTCAACAAATTTTCGAATTCGAATTTCTCACGTCATACATGCTCACACTGGTCACGTTTGCACGTCACATCCGTTGCGTGTTGTATACGGTGCAATCGAATAGAGTGCGCACTATCCATCCGAATACAACTGCCGTCAAGTGTACACTGTTATTTATCCCATCTTCTGGCGTTCCAGAACGTTAGTACTCCATGTAACCTCGAATTGGATGGTCGGTGTACACTCCTGCAGTGTGTTCTCATTCCACTCCCGTACGTACGTGATAAATTCGCGAGTTGTCCTCAAGCCATTTACGAGATTGTGTTAGACTGTGAGGTTTGTTTCCGTTCGATTATTTCAATTTTTTTTTTTTGGTTCGTCTTTTGCGGATGCACGCCACTCATCTTGTTTGCTTTCTCCACTTGCAATCATCACACTTTGTGTGCTAAACTTATGTTAGTGTCTTGCTGTGGCATCATCCAGCTACGTCACCCACCCCTGGAGAAAGTGTTGTTTGTCCTGTCGCCGTCCTTACAATCATCTCAGCCATTATCGGGGTGACAAGGTATCTCTCGCCGGATCTCGGTATCCTTTCGTGGTTTGTTTACTCCTTGTGTCGTGATGAAGTGATGATATGCGATAAGCGGCGAGTGTATCTTAAGGGATGATAGTGTGTGTGTGTGTGTCAGTTGGTAATTTATACTCCAAACAGAGGGTAAAGGATAAAGGAAGGGTTCCAGGTGAAAACGGTCACCGGTAGTTCGCGAATTTTTTTTTTTTGTTTTTCGTCTGAAGTGTAACAGATACGCTCGGGAATAATTGAGTTTTGGGGACCGGATTGCTCGATGCTGCTCGTTTGTGCGTGAAAAAAAGGATATTCTTATCGTTTCTCATCAACGAATGTTGTTTGTCCCCTCCAAAAGGATGTGCAAATACCTGTGAAATTGCTTTCTTAGTGATTTAATAGTTTTAAGCAAAAAAAAAAAAAAAAAAAGTTAAATCAGTGAAAATAGGGATAAATGAGACAAAGAAGTCGAATTTCTTGTGCTTTAAGGATAAAAGTAGATGTCTGTATTTGTGTGCGTGCATTGAAAATTTACTCCTCTCTATCAACGTCGTCGCTCGTCGTGAGTTCCTCCTGAGTGCGCAAATTAATGAAGAAAAACGTTTAGGTATTTTCCTTTTAATTCCAAATACACATCCATCATCATCGTCCTGAGAAGGATCCTGAGGATTTTATTGAGAATTTCCTCTTACACTTTGCAACAAAGAACGAACGGTGAAACCAGGTCAACATATTGGAGTTTGAGGTAAGTAATGTGGTCTTACAGTGGGCGAGTGGATGGATGGTGGTGGTTAGAAACGATGCAAAGAGCAAACTAATGGATAAGAAATATGTTATGTGCTCGTGTGTGTGTGTGTGTGTGTGTGTGGATTATCCGAATTGATGGTGAATTGATGGTCTGAGGTCAGTTTGAAAAATTCCCTTTCAATTGGCAAGGATTGTGTGTAATCTTCACGTCTTAGCTTAGAGTTCACTGAAACGATGATGTAAGTTGTAGTGCCTGGAATTGAGAGAAAAAAAATTGCAAACTCTAGTGATTTTACTTTAGCGACCAATAAATACTGATCCCCATCGTGTACATGAAAGTTTATAGCTTTGCAGGACATGAGAATGTGTTTATCGAGATGTGTTAAGTATATCTTTTGTTGAGTAAGCACTTTTGCTGCGAGGAAGAGTGATTACTGAAACAAATTGTCCAGAACGAAGAAAAAAAAAAAAGGATTCGAGAAGAAAAATGAAGGTATCCTCTTCCTAATCACTTTTAAGTGCAAATCATTAACTTTCTCGATTCGGAATCGATTCTGAATTATAAATTCTTTTGGAGTTTTAAAATTACAAGGAGACGTGGTGTTCCGTGTCGATCCTTTACGCGGCCAGAGACCCTTTTTTTGCTGTGTGGAAGATAAGTGGATTCTAATTTAATTTATTCGAGGGAATCGATAAGTGTTTTAGTATCCTTATTACAGTTTTTTTTTTGTAACCTTCACTTACTCAATGGACGTAATTTTTTTGTGTTTCGGTCGAAAAGGACGAAACCTTTACATTCGACTTTTTGGTGAACAATTGTTCGTGTGTTGCTGGCATGTGTTGGAAGCTAAGTGCACTCTTAAAACTTTTTGTGATAGTTGACCGACTTAGTGGGTCCTTAAGGATTTTCTGTTTTCATGATCTAATTCCTTGCCAGCGTTTATTCTAAGATAGGTAGGCTTTCAAGTAAACGACGACGATTCTGTGGTTGCTAGCTTCCTAACTTATTAAACGCGCGCCTGATCAGCAGTGGGTGTCTGCCTGAGATATTGCAGCCCTTCATCCTCTCCGTTCTGTAGACTTAGAGCTCTGGCATCCGCGATAGCTTGGTCATTGAACTGAAGGTTCGGTCTTCCTTGTTTTTTCAAACTGTGATTCAAAGATCCTCTTGGTTGGAGCATTACTGTCCATTTGCTCGATGTGACCAAGTCAGTGTAGTCGACGTTTTGCTCGCATATGGGACCAAATATTCGAAAAAGAATTTTTCACTCGAAAGTGCTTATTGTCTTCTTTTCTCTTCTGCTTATCGTCCAGCATTCGGCACCATACAACGGAATTGACAGGATTAGTGTTTTGTGAAGCTTGCATTTTGTCTTCCGAGTAAGGAGCTTTGAACTAAGAAAAGAAGTAGCACCGGTTTCCTAGGTTAATAAGTTTGAAGTGGTCTTCCGGGAAAAGGACTAAAAGTAATTCTATTATGACACCTCTGGGTGCAACTCCTGAAACCATTCAAATTTCCTAAAAGAGCTGCTTTTAAATTGCACATTGGACCGCTTATTTTCTAGCGTCATGCGGCACAGCCGGATCAGTTTCGAGATTCTGCCTGTAACCATCGCTCTGTAGAGTTCAAGACAAAAAATACTATTGTACGCGACTTTGAACGAGTCTCGACTTGAGATTCGTTGATCTTTTTCAGGATTTGTCTTAGTCTGAAGATTTGATCGTAGAACAGCCAGGCCGGAAGCCACATTGGTTTGTTTCAATAAGTGTGCTGCATACAGCTTGGAGACAGAGTTTGCCATTTGCATTTTACGCAGGATTTTGTTCTTAATTCCCTTCTTGCGCTTCTGTTGTCGTGCAATGCAGCACCTTATGATGTGCATTTTCTCCCAATTTATTCCGCCACTTGCAAACATATGTTATGAAGACGACGGACCACTTTTCGGAGATTCCTGGGCTGGTATTCCAAGGAGTATTCGGCTTTCGTTTTGATGATGTAAGACTGAGTTGACTGTGTCTTGACGTCTGTAAATAGTGAATGCACACCAGAAAGTCTCTATCTCATGTTACCTTTGTAGTGTCTGGCTACTCCAGGTGTGCTAAAGCGCCCAACGTCAAGTCTCAAGGACATTCTCAGCTTCTTCTAGATGGGAAGGCAACGAGATAATGGTTAGAGTCAAAGTTTACTGCTCTGAATGCGTGCACATAGTCGATTTGGATTCCGGTTCGATCATTTGGAGATAGTAAGGTTGCTGTGAGGATTCGAAGCTTTGGGAATCTTGTGATACTTATTACCGTACTACTAGCTGCTGCAAAGTCAATCAGTCGTCTTGGATAATCCCGAGTTCGCGAAACGAAACTCAGACGGGACTAGAAGGACATATCCAGTACTTGCAGCAACTGTCACTGCTGCGTCACCGGAGTGCTCAGCTGGGGTAGATTTGGGAGAGTGTGGCAGCGTTCGGAATTTTGGGATAGAAAAAGATAGGCGTCACTTTTATGTATCTTCTTCTTGGTGTTCCACTTGTTTCTTCTCAGGGTTCGGGTTGGTTGGGTTCGATTTTTTTTTAATTTTCTTTTCGTTTCAACCTCCTGGGCTGCCAGACGGTCCACCATGGAGAGAAAATTGACGCGCTAACAGCGCAGCTTACACACGCATACACACATCCTTTCATGAGACAAACTTCGCCATTGAGGATGCTCGTAATTCGCCTTTACTCTTATGTTTTGTTGTCAGCTGCCAGAATAAAGGAAATCACATCTAGTGTTCCATATCCCATTTAAGTCTTTTAGTTCTGTTTACTTCGTGCTTTTCTCTTTTTTTTCCACCCCGTCCAGGGATTTTTATTTATTTTATTTCTGAGCCTTCTTCAGACCCTTGGGCGCAGATAAGTACTTTTAAAACTCGCGAGCTCTACCTGCCGAATAATCCTTCACGCAAACGATCTTACAGGGGAGGAGACAACGTGGTTCCCATGGAATAGGGAGCTATCCTTTACAAATTAATTAAATTAAATGATAAGGGGTTTACAAAAGGCATTTTTGAGATCTCCCGAAAACAATGCTTTTTAGAGTGCCCTCGGTGTCATTTGGGGTCATTCAAGGATGCGGACCGTCCGTCCAACTCAGAGTTTCCAGACCGTCCGTCATGCTGTGGGCTCTGGGATACCTGCTTTAATATCCCCTAGGCGTGTGACAAATGTAGATTACTGGATATGAAGATCCAGGAATCCCCTTAAACCATAGTCCGGAGAGGACAACGGACAAAAAGAGAAGAGACAGGGGGTTAAATAGTGATAGAAAATAGAAGCAGAAAATGGAGAGGACCGGAGCTTTTGGAGTCAGAAGCCCTTATTTGTCGTCGTTTCGTGGAGGGTGTACTTTCAAACTTGCTTTCCGACTTGAGCATTCAATTCACAATCCTGTGACTTCTCTGTTTATGATTTAGCTTTCGCTTTTTTGATTTTTCTCGTTGTCCCCAAGCTGACGTCACAGACTTTCGTCACCTAATTTTGAAAGAGTTTTTTTTTAAAGAACGTCAATATTCACTGGTTGTGAACCTGGAAACTGAACGTCGGGAAACTAAAATCGTACACAACTTCTAAAGTTGTTTCGTCAAAGTCTTAAGAGGTTATATTTTTCTGAATAAGACTTAACAAGCTGTCTTTTTATATCCTTTTTGTTACTCTACCATTATTGTGTTCGAAGATAATAAGCATTCGAAATGTGACCCGCTTTCGTTGGTCGAAGAAAGATTGACGTGAAGATTCTTCCACGACTAAACAAATATCGATTTTACCTTTGTAGCCTTTATGTGGTTTAAAATGCGAAACCTCTTCATCCAGAAGTCGTATAAATGACGCGACTTCTCCTCAAATCATCTCTAGCTCCACAAAACAAAAATTAATTCAATCAAAAAGTGCGTGAGTAGAGTG
This sequence comes from Criorhina ranunculi, assembly GCA_951813785.1. Classification (NCBI taxonomy): domain Eukaryota; kingdom Metazoa; phylum Arthropoda; class Insecta; order Diptera; family Syrphidae; genus Criorhina; species Criorhina ranunculi. Next base: position 32,823,353 of record OX638383.1, on the reverse strand, counting down.
ACTATCAATTAGATTGTCAAAATTTAAGCTTTTTCATGCTTTTAATTGTTTAATTACATTCAAACTTAAATTAAAAAAAAACCGGCCGGCAACGGCTTGAAATTGTATTATAACATGTTTATGAAGGGTAACAAATGTAAACGACATTTTAGCATGATGCTTTCAAAAAAATGTTTTTTTTTTTTTTTTTAATTAATAGTTTGGACTCGATATCCATGTACGCATTTGCCCTAAATATTCTCATACAAACTATGTAGATGTAGTGTAACATATGATGAAATCATTTCCGTGGAAAAATCGTAGCAGCGTGAAGCCATAAAAAAGAAAGAACAGTAACTACCGCATAAAACTGTGGAACACATACATATGCAAATGTATTCATGAAATTTTCAAAACCCATCGAAGAAATTGAAAATAAATAAATGAAATTCAACAATAACATAACGACTGTTGTAATGGATGCTACAATTTATATACAACAGTTATGCAATTGATTTGTATTTAGGGGTTTTGCGATTTATGGTGACACTGAGGTACCAATGGAATTGGTGGCGTATACTTAACCAATTCATGGATTTTGTACGATATTTTGTACATCGAACAGCATCATGTTTCGGATAAGTGAAGAAGATAATTCAACTAATGAGTTCCTTAGACTACAGGATGCGTGAAGGGTGTTAAAACCAGATATTCTCGCTATAGTCGACGAAGCCGATGCACTCGAAATAAATTCGATATCTAAGAAGGATATCGCTACGTATTGGAATTCCCACCGTTCTTCCGAAGACTGTTCAAGATATTTCCTTTGTCCATAGAACAGCCTTGGGTTCCAAATCAATAGCGAATATGAATAGTTGGAGGTAGAGACGCCTTAATACAAAAGTTGTACGTAAACAACTGACATTTCAATGACCATACTTAGGGAGGACTGTTGGTATGAAGGATGTAAACTCATATGGCCTGCCTTTGATACAAAGAGACACAGAACCATCCTCAAACTAAGAAGAGAACTGCTAGGTTCTGCAGTAGGAATTTTGTTACGGCTTTACCGCCTGTAAAAACGTGCAATTTAGACATATGCAGAGATTGCAACTACATATGTATTTGGGAAGCCATAACTCACGTATGATCTGTATACCAAGGAACAGCTGTCACTGGAATTGAATTAGTGCAAATTTTTTGTAAGCGCACGTCATTTTGAACACCCAAAATATTTCATTTCCCAAAAAAACACTTGGATAAGTGCAACTTGTACATTAGGAATGTTTTTCTCTTCTAAGGAAAAGTCCACCATCTTATAGTTAAAACGACTTCAAAGATAAGCATGTCTCTGCATCTCAGATGCTATGCAAACCTGCCCTCGAGGCACTTGTTGGCCTTGCTCCATTGTCAAAAAAGTGGGTTAACCTCCAACGCTCTTCAAGAATCCAAACAAGCAGACTTATGGGTCACATGGCTATCCTATCTAACCCTCTCAAGCTTGAAATAATCAGTATGGTATCCGATTCTGTTTTGGAAGAAAGTTCAAGAGCGAGAACCTGAACCGTAATTCTTGAGAAACTGGAGACCCGCTGCTGAATATGAAAGGACTAGTGTGGAATACTGACGGATGTTGGAGCCGGTACTTATGGCTATAATCAGAAAGTCTCAAAGAAACTTGGAATTTGCCCTAGTGTCTTTCAGACAGAACTATAATACATACCATAGATGCCTGCGCTAATCATTATTCTTGAATCCGGCATAAAAGGGGACGTCGTTAACATATTCACTGATAGTCAAGCAGCGCTTAAAGCACGGAGTTCCCATTACTGCAACGCAAAGGTGGTTTCAGGCTGCCTCAATGCTATCCAAGAAGAAGAAATTAAGTCAAAGTTTCGTGGATACTAGGGCACAGAGACATTGAAAGCAATGAAATTGCAGAACAACTTGCCAGGTTCTTCTGAAAGATACATAGATACTGAATCCTTCTACAACATCCTTCCTTCAGCTTTCAGAACGATTCTGGTCAGCAGGGAAAAACGGAACTTTTTACACTATTGGAACAGCACTCGGGGACTTAAACAGGTTAGAAGGGTTACCCGAACCTTGAACAAAATCATTCCAGAGGGCTGTCGGAAGAGTCATGAAACGCCTTCTCCACAAGCAATTCCTAACCCCAGAGGATATTCGTAAATGCGTCGACTGGAGATATCCTCAACTTCATTAGGAAGATCGAAGATGTTCTAGTCTAACTGGCTCCAGGCACAATAGATCTTTTAGGTCGCAGAAAAAAAAAAGAAAAAGTTGAATTCATGGAAACTGAATTGTTTAAAAAATAAGTGCGTAAGTTTGCACTTATGGTTAAGCGCACACAAAATCGGGCCCGACAATTTGTGCACTTATCCGTATCCGACTGTATTTAGTTGAATGCTGTAGAAATAGGGAAGGCACTCTGTCTGGCATCAATCTAGCAATGACCAGTGTTGGTGACTTCACATCAATTCAATTCCAACGATCATTTACAATGACATTCCAGCTGCCAACTCCTCAGACAAGACCAATCAGCTTGCTGCACACTTTGCAGCTAGCTCAAGGCTCCCAGATTGTGCGTTATCTCCACTTGTACTCGAGAGTGTCCAATTCGCCATGGGACAAGTAGAGGTCTCAACATACACTCAAATTCGCTGGTCCACATGGTATTCCACTCATAGTTCTGAAGATGTGTTCTTAGGTTAGGTTAGGTTGAAGTGGCTGCCAGCTATTGCCAGCATACTTAGACCAGTGGTAGCTCCATTGTGATACCACATGGATCTGAAGAGATCTCCATACCTACTCATTTAACCAATTGGAGCTTTTTATGAAGCGAAGGAGGCTTCTGATATCTGTGTTTATCAGATCGCCTATGTCGTTAAGGTATAGTTCCCCTGAATGGAGTCTTCTTTTACGGGAGAAAGCTGGGCAGTCACAAAGAAGGTGGGGAATAGTTTCCTCCTCCTCTTCATCCATGCAGCTTCTACAGAAATCATTTGAATGGACGCCAAGCCTTGATGCATGCTTGCCTATTAGACAGTGTCCCGTGATGACACCTATTATGGAACTGATATGCGATCTGTTCATAGAGCGCTTCAGATCCAGCCGTGGCCAAATCCGCTTTGTCGCTAGACACGTTAAACCATTTGCCCACTAAGAATTTGTTTTCTCGATTGCATCCAGCTTGAGCTTGCGTTTACATGCAGCGATCGGTATACCCAGGGTGTCTCTTTCTGTGAGCACGGGTACGGCTGTTCCATACCTGGCGAGTTCATCAGCCTTACAGTTCCATGGAATATCTCTATGCCCCGGCACCCAACAAAGGCGAATATTGAACTGCTCCGCCTTCTCTTTAAGTGATGATCGGCAGTCTAGAGCTACAAATGAATTTGAAGAGACTGATTCCAGGGATCTGATCGCTGCTTGACTGTCTGAAAAGATACGTACATATATCTGTGGAAGATATCACGTTTTTCTTAAGCCAAGATAAGACTTCTTTGATCGCCAGCATTTCCGCCTGGAACACGATTTGGAAGACCTTCATTTATACCTCCTTCGTTTGTTTTCTTATTTCCCTAATGCCCGTGCTCTAGTTTAAGGGTAGTCATAATCCCTTTAGCGCGCGCTAATTATAAAAAAAAAACTCATGTTTTGCTTATTTTATCTTCAAGTGAATGTCATCGGGTGTCCATCTGGACTCGACTTCTTGAACTTATAAACGCTTGTGTGTCCAGCGGACAAATTTCTCAGTTGGAATCAACGGTGAAACTAGCCTTACCACACGGTATCTAGAGTCTTTAAGGTACGGAGTAATTTACCTCCGTTATCCGCATAAGCTATAACTTTGACGCCACTCCTCCTTGAGGTGTTCCTCTAGAGGCGTATGCTTCTAACTTAATTCCTCCAAGTTTAGTTTTGATGTATCTCACCTCTAGCATTTTAACTATCCAGTTGATAAGGAAGTTGTGGATGCTCAGGTTTGTTAAATTTCTACGTACCACATCTGTTCTGACATCGTCCTTCAACTCGATATTACGTTCTAACGTTCCCACTGATAAACATGGTTGAGCTACTGACAGAAGTTGTATTTCAATCCTGTCTATCTACGTTTAACAAAGTTTATCAAAATTGAAACCTGAAACTATTTTTAAAGTCCACTCACTATAACGTTTAATAAAAGTTCTCAACATTAAATTAGAAAAGGGATTACACGTTAAATCGGAAGAACAATAAGGATTCAACGAAACATAAACAACTTATTGAGACAGAATTAACCGGAACCCGTAATTATAATTCAACGAAGTATTGTTTTGTTAAAACAATGGAAGCATTGTTTTGTGGGTTATTAAGTGGGAACCAGGACATACATTTATGTATGTATGTATACACGTTGCACACATTTGAGCAGAAATCAATAAAATATTTCTGTTGTCTAGTGGGATGTGTACACAGTGTTTCAGGACACATTCATGTGAACACTTTTTTGTTGGCTAGTATATGTTTGCACAATGAAATAACAGTTTTGATAGTTAGTGTGTCAGTGTACGGATGTGTTCAAATGTACGAAATAGAAAGTTTTGCATTTAAACACTTTGGAAATGATAGAACAACCGAAACACATTTCGTGGAATTTTTACAAAACTCCAAGCAACCGGATTCATTTGCATCACTGTCGTGCCTAATCACATCAAAATATTGCATCCCAACTGTGAAAATATGTTCCAGATCCACGCCGTCGTTCGCAAAAAGCTCAGCTTCACGATATTTAGCCCGAAGACTTGAGTCTCCCGCTGTTGGCAGAGGTGGCGGTTCAACAGAACCCAAATGCCACTAGGATGTGCCTTTTTGTTACCACGAGTCCTGTGACCTGGTTAATGTGTGAGACAGTAGGTGGCTGGTTCCAACTTGTGGATTTTGGAAAACGGATTAGATCTCATATCTCTTTACCCGAGATGTCGTTAGTGCACCCAGTCTGACTCTTGCGAGTGCTGGACATTTGCAGAGGAAAGTGAGAGAGAGTTTTCTTCTCATTTTCGTTCCCGCAACTGCGGTAGTGGGGTTTGTAGGGAATACCTGGTTTGGCCGCATGGTCTCCAGTTGGTCATTGTCCCCTGATTGTCGCCGTGATTCTGGCGTTATCTGGGCGGGTTCTGTTAAGTTCTCCCTCTCTCTGTACAGAATTCAGATTTTTCAGCAACTGATGTCAATCGTGCCAACTCTTTGAAGATTGGGTCCTGGATTAGCGACATTTAAAATCATCTTCAAAAAGTCCCTTTTGGCTTCGTAAATAGACAAAACCGCCATCTCAAAGCGTTCCATTACTACGTTTTGTCAGGTTGGATCTAGTGGAACCTTTTAGAATGACCAAGGGAGTGCGCGCTACAGGGAGAGGTATGAATTTTACCAATTCCTTTTCAGACATCCTTTAACACGGTCTTCTTTTGCTTTCCAAATACGTCTCAAAAGGTAGCATGGTGGTTTGGTTAGAAAAGGTCGAAGGGACTGCCAGATAAGGCCAGCAAATTCAAACCCATGAATGGATCATTGTGATACTACAAGGATCTGGATCGTTGAAGCAATTAGAGCTTCTGATGCAACGAAAAAGGTGCCTGAGAATTGTGTTTATAAGATCGCCAAAGTCGTTAAAGTAGAATTCCCCTAAGTGGAGCTTTCTTTTACGAGAGAGAGCTGGACAGCTATAAAGAAGGTGGGGAATGGTTCCCTCCGCCTCTTCGTCCATGGTATGGAGATCCTCTAGAAGCTGTGTCATGTCAATTCATACCACACTCTGGCTCCACTATCAGACGCATATTACAATACGTTTTGAAGTGAGAATCTAGTGATCGGTCCTTAAATAAGCCGTTCAACTCACTCTTCTAGATAAAGTAAAAAGATTTCCATGCATGTGCCATTATACTCCACCTGATGCCCTAAGAGGTTTTTAAGCAAACAGATGTCGGCTAGTGTAGCTATTCCTCGAAGTGGTCTAGCAATCAAGCCAATCATTCCTCGATCACAATTTCACATTTAAAAGCGCACCGGCAATATTTCACCGAGAACAGCTCACCAGGCCCAGGTATCCTGTGGCAAGAAGATCAATCGCAAATATGAGAAAAGGTGCGACTTACCAAATCTCTAGACAGTTCTGGTCCTGTTATGGTCAAAATGTCTTATCAAAAGGTAGGACTTGAGCTTGTAGAGCATAAAAAGACATCCGACATCCGACAGCTGGTTCAGAGTACCTTACTGATTTCCTTTGTTAATATTGCCGAATGCGCTAGGAAATGCCTAGTACCCCTCTACTCGTGCAAGAAAGCAGTTGCTCACAAATGAGAAAGTCATGAACCAACTGCAGACAGTACTCGTGATACCAAACTTCTCAACTATCTGCGTTTCAAATCATGCTACACTTGCTGCCAATAGACAACTATGATATGCAGCAAGCCACTCACGTCGCTCCAAGGCTGAGAAACTCTCATCAATGTATCACCGCAGCCTTCTAGGGCCTGAAAGTACCAAAAATGAATGGTAATCGAGCCCGACAGAAGCTGTTAACGTGCACCTCCTTATACTGCCCCTGGACTTGCACATCAAATACCTAGTTTCGTGTAGTGCTATCAGACGCAGAGAATCTGGGCTTTGGTCATAGTAAAGCACTTGATTTGACCTCGCTCATAACTGACTAAACGATTCCTAAAAGGACAGAATGGAGTAATAACCCGCCTCCAACGAGATACCAAGTATCAATCTTCTCCGACGGCTTCGATGGTCGACGGCCGATGGAGTGCTAAGTTGGAGCAGGTGTCTTCTCAGTGGAACTGAACGTATCCAAATCGTACCGTCTTCCAGACTCTTCGAATTTTTTCTAGGCGGAGGTACTAGCGATAAGAGACGCCTTCAAGATACTTAGCCTCAGGCCTACTACCACAAACAACATAGGAATTCTTATTGACAGCCAGGCGGCCATCAAAGCGCTCCACTCTCCAACTTCGTCCTCCAAGTTAGTGGAACAGTGGCAGGAAACTCTTACGCTGGCTAACGCTCGGTTTAATATCACTCTCCTCTGGGTTCCCGGCCACAAAAACATAGACGGGAGTGATAGAGCCAACACGTTAGCCAGATGTGGTGCAACCTCTGATGTCTCTCTTGCGGAATCAGTCTACTTCCCGATGGGACCCATCAAGGATAGAATTCTCCAACATGTTCTCTCTATTGCCAACTCTAGGTGGAACAGTCTAACAGCTTGTGCCATATCCAGACAGATATGGCCCGGCCCGCCTACAATAAAAACAGGACAAATGACTTAATCCATAGAACCAGTACCAAGACAGCTAGAATCACAGCAAGTAGTACGAGCAACTGGCCAATTGGTCCACATTCTGCCAAGTTAGGCATTCCTTTCAACACTCATCCTAGTAGTTGCAACAATATGCAGGAAAGGGAAACCCCATTCCACTTTCGCTGTGCTTGACCGGCACTAGCAAGAATCAGGCAAAATCCTTTTTTAAGGACTTATCAGACATAAAATTCTGCAACTGCAACATTATAAACTTTCTGAACTCCACAGGATGGATTTGAAAATGATGCCTCACGTGAGTTGTGGTGCCAAAACAGTACTCCGCGTTACTTGTGATTCAGGTAGGACCTTCTCAGACAACCACTTCTACCTACCTAGCATCTGGGAGTATGAGATAGTATAAGTGAACACCTACTTTCTTCGCGTTTTATTTATTTTCACTTCCGATTCAAATGTAAAGTACACAACATACCTGCTCTACAGCACACACACGCACACACACATTAAAAATCTTTTCATGCTTTGTCATCTTGAAATGTTTTCATAACGAAATGTTGATGGAATGTTATTTCTCTCGTTCAGGTGATGTATAGAATCTCATTTGTTTCCATCATTGGAAACATCATGTCTAATACAGCGCAAGGATATCATCATCCAAAGAAGAGAACTTTTGACATTTCTATTCCTCAAAGTCTTACTTCATTGCCATTGAGGAGTGAGATACAGAATTTTTTGAAAGAGATGATTCTTTCTAGGTTTTCTCCTTCAAGATTATCCCATCAAACGAGTTTTGTTTCGTTTTTTTTTTTTTTTTTTGTGAACAGAAAAATACTTCGTACTATTCATTGATTACTTTCGTCGATATCCTGTCATACGAACGAGTGTGCACAAAAAGGTATAAAACGAAACGAGAAAGCAATCTTCTATCCAGGAACCATCGACAAAGGGAAAAGTAATAAATTTCTCAAGGCTATCATGTCGTCTCTTTGAAGAAAATCCCCCCCTTCCATTCTAATATCATTCTAAGCGCTGAATGATTTTGATTTGAAACTTCCATAAAACTCTCGGCAAAGTATCTATGAATCTTGTATAATTCGCATACAAATCACTCAAATATAACTCGAATGAAAATTTATTGATTTATGATTTATCTTATAATGGTCCGTTTTATATTCTGAAAACATACGCTTGGCGGCTCCACCATCTCTAACGTTCTTTGCATGCGAAAGTTCTTGTGAACGTCAATAAAAATTTCCGTATCCGTAGCCTATATCCGTTGGTGTATCCCCAAAAAAAAAAAAACTTTTACTCGTATAAAAAATCAAATCCCATAATACTACCACTCGTGCTATCAATAAAAACGACGCAGGTACCATTCATTCATTGAAGGTGACTGACGTTCGTTGGGCGCCAACACACATTCTTTAGTCCTTAAAAAATTCAATAATACTTAATAGCAATACCTTAATGACATACTCCTGTGGAGTTCCCCCATTGTATCGGCATGGGGGTCGTATCATCACCTTTCAAAGTAAAAAAAATAAAAAATGAAATGTATGCTCCTTCGTTCGGTTAAGGATATATTCCTTTAGCCCAAAAAGCTGGGGTGAATAAAATATCTAATAATGTACTTGAATTTTAAATAACAAAATAAATATGGCAATAGGGGAATCCAGGAGTCTCCTTATTCTCGTGGCAGACACACAGCAGGTACTCGAGAGTGCTTTGGTATTTGCCTTCCGTCCTTGTGGGATACCATAGCTCCCAACTGAATATGACAGACCTAAGGGAGGGAGATTTGTGATGGATTTTTTTTTTATGAGCTGTATATGTACCTTTACCATACCATGACTTTTGTTGTGTCAACAGTTATGCCAACGTTTTTGAAAAATGTTTACAAAAATTAAGCTGTTTTCTTGTTAAATTTAAGAATTTGTGAAAGGTTCTTTGTTTATGGGTTGAAACCTCTTGTTAACTTATGGACTTTTGATTTGCCGGAAGGGCTCTATTTAAGGCGGTAATTGCTGCCTGACATTCATAACAAATTGGACTTGAAAATGAAATCAAAAAAAGCAGATTTTTAGGCGTTCTAAAGGAGACTTGCCAAAAGATTGCTTTGCTCGATGTTACCAAACCAATCAAGCTCTAGATTTCTGGACTTATTTTACGGCATTTGGACGACTCTCGACTTTATCTGCTCTGCTCAAAGAAGAGCTTACGTATGAGCCTGTTTCTCGAGAAGGGTAAGCCGTTGTCTAGTGGTTAGGTCATTGCTTGTTTCAGATTCAACTCGTGGTCAATCAACTGTGAAAAGCTGATGTCAATTCTCCTCGAAGAGTTGATCGTACTGAGCAATGACTTCAGAAAGTTGGAAAGAAAATTCTCCCCAGTTATTCTGGACAACAACCTTTGAAGCAAAGATTGACACCTGATACTACCTGAGTTTCTAAAACTAATACACCAACACTTGAGCTGTGGGAACATCATCGTAATGGTATTCATAGCCAAAGAAGAGTTCATCTAGCAACCAGTTTCTTTGACAATCTTGGTGAACAGAGCATACATAGCCTCCAGCGCTTCATAGCAAGCACTGCCTGGTTCCGCGGGTAGTTTTGCGATGATATTCAAATGCATGTGGTATCACAATGGATCTATATTCGTTTAATCTAATGCAGTCAACCGCAACCTAACCTAACCTTACCTAAACTCCTTTTTTTCTATGCACTCGGTGACCTATAGAAGAGCTTACAGTGTTCTGTAGCAAACATTCGCGTTAATAATTTGAAATCAAGTTTAACTTAACTCAAAAAAAGTTTCACAAGGTTTAGTTCCCGATGGACCTCCTCAAGGGTGTCCCGTGTTGAGTTTTCATATACGCCCAGATGAGTAAGCTCTTACCTAATATCGTCAACAAGTACTTCCTTACTTAGGTGGCGCTGCAGTTCGGGGTGAATTTGGGCTTCAACCAATAAGTCTCTCCAGTTAGCCCGGTCCTTAGCTAACCGCCTCCAATCACGCACTTCAAGTTGGTTGAGGTTCACTTCTACTTGTGCACCCCACCATTGGCGAGGTCTTGCTCTACAGCGTTGTCTCTTCAGACAAGACTCTTCAGGCTTGAGCCTTGGTGTCCATTCGCTCAACATGTCCTAACCATCTCAAATGACCAATGCTCTACAGCTCATATAATTCGTTGTTGAACCTCCTCGTTTAAAGCCCGTAAACGCCCATGGGACCAAATGTCTGAATTTTTCGCTCGAAGCAACCAAATAAATCTTCATACGCCTTCAATAGGGTCCATGCTTCAGCGCTATAGAGTAGAACAAGGATGATTAAGGTCTTGTACAGAGTCTCCTTAGCTCTTCGGGATAGGCCCAAACTCCTTAATTGCCCTCCCAGGCCTCTCTTACAACCTCGAAGATAAAGAAATCTTATGTGATGTTCTGTCCTTTTCGTCGAAGTTGGGGACACTCAACATTTGACCGCTTCTGTCATAATACTCTCAAATATACTAGAGACAGCTCGCTGATTGAACAACTCTTGCTGGATAAACTGCAGTCCCTCAAAAAAAAAAAACGTTCAATTTTGTCGATATAGGCTACTGCAATCCAACATTTTAAGAGTTTCTTTGTTCTTATACGTCACAGGAACCAGCTGCATCCTTCATTAGATTGAAAAGTCTTGTTGCTTGTCGGTATTCGGTGTATATTTGGAACGTATTTATTCAAGCTTTATCCAGACGATGCATTATCGTCTGCCTCTTTGTCTGTACGTTCTTCAGAACCGCTTTAAAGCTACGCAAGTTGTGCATAAAGATGTTTAAATACAATCATATGCGACTTGCTTCTTATTTGCAACCCCTCGAGAAAATAAATTGTCTTCAATAAGGCTTATGCTGCCAAGCATTTTACTGTCCTCAAGCCTTGTCCTGTGGAATCAGTATAGACAATTTTGAAGCTTCCTTAGTAAGCTATCTCTGATTATTTCTAATGAAACTTGATTGGGTTTTTAAAGACCGAATTGCACCAAACTAAGAACTCAGTGGTTCCTCTGATGTCTTCGAATCCCAGCCATCTGGTTAATGAAGAAAAGAAAGACCGAACCGGAAGACCGGTTTAAAGATTAAGCAATCATGGATGGTAAAGAAACCTTGATGTAGTAAAATGGAAGCAGAGTGGCCGATACTGTGAAGGATGGAAGGCGGCATTAGTTCATGCTATGAATCTCCAAGGATCGCTGGTTTGATGAGTAAGGAAGTACAGGGGCTCCACTTAGGCTACAGATAGTGCTGTCATATGTGACGTTACCATCAATAGATAGTTGAAATGGATTCAGCTTCAGCTTGGACTTCCGTAACTGATATTATTAAAGCCACTTCAGGAGTCCCCTTGAACCAATGATCTTCATCTTGAATGATGTCGATTGTGTTATCAAAGACTCCTTTATATCTGTCCATGCCGACATAATAAAAATCATCTACCGCCAAAAAAATATGCTAGCGCTCAATCTGAACAAATGCCATGCTATCACATACTCTCGAAAGCGTCTCCAATCACCTTCCAGACCTTCCTTTATCTGCAATGAACCCGTTCTCTTAGTAACGCCGTCTCATGTTGATGATATTGTTCATAGAGCTGATAGTCTAAGTCTAAGTCTAAGGAATTTTCGAATGGATATGTCACGAAAACTCTTTACACCACCATCGTGAGACCTCTGTTTAAATATGCTAGCCAAGTATGGTCCTCTTATTACGAAACCCATTCAAAGCGAATAGAAGCCGTCCAGAGTGGGTTCATCCATTTTGCTCTACGCAATAGCTACTATAACCTACCACACAACAGGGATCGTTTGAAACTGATCAACATTATGTACAGTCTCTGAAAAAACGTCGTGATGTTGCTGATATACACTTTATTCATCAGCTATTGGGCGGTAACATCGACTGTCCTCTGCTCCTTGAAATTATATCCCTTAACACTAAGTCCACGCAATCTCAGGTCTGTTCCAAGCGAACCTTTTTATTTGTGTGTGTAGAAGAAGCACTGTTGATCAACAGTTCTAGTGGTGAGATAGTTTCACTGAAACGACTTGTGGACGTTGTGGATACTTAAACGGCATTCAATGGCAACTATGAATGGTCTCAACCGGCTGGGATCTCTCAGGACATACTCGTACATCATCAAATAAAAAAACCTTCTTACTATAAAACAATGAAGGAGTCACTACCTTCAAAACCGCAAAACAAAATCCGATTAGAGTTTTATGTGAATATTGTTAATTTGAATATTTGTGTTTCATTTGTTCCTATGGGACGCTGGTTGAATGATTTCATCAACGACAACTACACCTACATCCATCAACTAATACTGTACGCACAGTGGCGAGCAAAACTGAACAAATGTTTTCAAGTATTTAGTTTGGCTACCCTTTCCCTGTTTTTTTTTTCATAGACCTTCTCCAATCGTTGCTTCATAATTGACCATGAATTCCCAATTGGATTGATCTCGAAGCTTTGTGCTGGTCTTGATTCCCTAGTCAATCCTTAACAATTTTTGAGATCTGCTTGGGGTGGTTAGGTTGGAGTGGCAGGCTGCAACTTGCAACTTCACTTAGATCAGATAAGGTCCTTCGTGTTACCACATGAATCTGTACTTTGGACCAGAAATACTACCCGCAGAACCAACTGGAGCTTGCTATGAAGCTCTGGGGGCAGCCTATGCTGATGTCAGCCAGTTCATTTACTTTGTGAAAGAAGTTGGCTCCTAAGTATGCTCTTCTTCGAGCTGAGAGAACCGGATATGTACAAAGAAGAAGGAGAATTGTCTTCCTCCTCCTCGTCCATGCAGCTTCTGAAAAAGTCGTTATAGAGGAGGCCCACCCTATTGGCGTGCTTGCCGATGGTACAGTGTCCCGCCATGACACCTACTGATGAGACAGTGAGAGTGTTTGAGATCCAGCTTCGGCCAAATCTGCTTGGTAATGAGGCAGATGTTACACTGTGTCCGTCTGTCATTGGTGATGTCGATCGTGTGTCTTTTAAGTAGCAATTTGCAGGTGACGAGAGGCTTGCTAAAATTCTCCTTTTCTAGAAGAATTGGTTGAGTTGTGCCCTTCCTGGCGAGTACGTCAGTCATGCAGTTGCTTGGAATGTCCCTATGTCCCGGCACCCATATAAGATGAATTTTGAGTTGCTCAGCCATCTTGTTAAGAAACAAGCGGTAATTTAAGGCTGCTTCTGAGTGAATGGCGACAGATTCCAAGGATTTTTTCGCAGCCTGACTATCAGTTAAAATTGTGATATCCAGAGTTGATAGTACATCATACCTCAGCCACGATAGGCCTTCCTTAATTGCCATTATCTCAGCTTGGAAGACACTGCAATGCTCTCGCAAATGAAAAGAGATACTTATGTTCACATCCTTGGAGAAAACACCCCCGCCCACTACCGATTCTGTTTTAGAGCCATCCGTGCAGAAGTAGATGGATCCCTTTCGTTGTAGCTCAAAATCATCCTTCCAGTCAAGTCTGGAAGGGAAAGTGGTAACGAAGTTTTTTTCGAAAAGGAGTCGTTGAATCGGTGCTTTTCGTAAGGAATTCTAGTTCGTTCAGAATGATTGAGTGACCACCTTATTGAAAAACTATTTCGGAACTGTCATAGCCTGTAGCTGATAAATACACTTCCAAATTGTTTTACAACATATTTAAATATTTAGTTTTATTCATAATTCCATCAACTTTTGACTAAAGGCTTAAGAGAATCCCGCCTGAAACCTCCCGAAGCTATTACTTATTTTCCACCATTCTGGACGCCACCCTCGGAGCAAAAGATTGAAACCTAATACCACATTACTAAAACCAACACTAGCGCTGTGTGAATAGTTTTGCTCGCCACTGTATGCATCATTAAAATATTCGAAACTAAATAAATTCATATTCTCTAATTGTTTGCATTTATTCGAGTATAATACACGGAAATATGCGTTATGACCATTCAAATTGTATCTCTATCCTAGCCCTGATCCACATCTAACTATAAATTTAAAACGATAAATTAAATCTGTTTAAATTCGTATTACAAGAGGGATAATTGGTGGCATAGCAGTACGCTTATTCAAATATTTGATTATTCTATTAGTGAGCGTTAAAATTCAACACAGATACTTTCAAATTGTTTACGTTGCGTGGGAAGGGAGGGGGAATTCATGGCGGTGGGTGGATAATTAATTAAGCAATTTTAAATTGTTGAATTTTGTAAGCGAAATGATTTTTATAATAATCTATCGGTTGGATGAAAGGAAAGAGAAGACATTTTAAAAAAACGAGTTTTGAAAAACAGATCTGTATGAATTCCTAGCTCAATCACGACGATTTGTCATGCAATAGAGCCATTCTTTGGCCAGCTGTGTAGCATGTGGCCCCGTCTCGCCAACAAAAAGTCAGTCAACATCGTTCGGTAACGCAATTTTCTCACTGAAACGGTCGCACCAGCATCATTTTCGAAAAATGATAGCCCAATGACACCGCCAGCTCAAAAACCGCACCAAACTGTCACTCATTGTGGATGGAGAAGTTCCACTATTTCTCTTGGCGTTTTCGAAGCCCCAGATACAACAGTTTCATTTCCAGCACCGAATCAGCGAAAGTACGGAATTGTGCGTGTTCTACTAGCTTTCATTCTTGTGTCAACTTGACCTTATAAGCATGTAGTCCAAGATCTTTATGCAAAATGCAGTCCAAAGTGGTTCCGGATAGACCCAACCCTTGTGATCGTCACGAAATGGACACTAGGTTTCCAGTCACACACACAGGCAAGGCGGCGATATTTTCAGCTGATTCCGCCGGTCGAATAAGTGTTGAAGTCTTCACATCACCTACCTGTCCGAGACATTCAAGTTTATCGATTAAATTCACAAAAGCTATGCGAGAATGCGCTTGATATTCATCAAAAGCAGTACAAACTTTGAGTAACGTTTCCAAAATATTTGCACCGTTTTTGTCGTGAATTTTCATTACTTCAACACGTTGTGCGGATGTGTATCGATCCAAATTTAATAACCTCTTACTGAAGCTGAAAACTTCGCCAAAGTCTGAAGTCAACTACCAGAATCAGTAGCAAATTTAAAACCCGTCCCCTTTACCCTATAATCAATTCTGATACTTGTCAACATTTGCGAGCGCTTCTGTTCTAAATCCACCACCTGGACCATCGCCTTGTCCGTCGACCTCTACAAGTATCCAGCAGTCTGCCTACTATCCGGTGTATCACAACGGCTTTCCGCCAATTGCCTCGAACTCTGTGCCTCATCCATTCCCTACGGTACACCTTTAACGGTCCACCACACCAAGTCCTTCATCGTCGCAGTCCCAACTGAGTCTCTACAATTAAATAAGAAACTCCCTCAGACACAGCCCTCAGAAACTCCCTAACAACAACAACAACAGCAGCAATTGATTCAGGATTTTTTAAAGCCGGTCCGCATTAGCCCTAGATAAATCTACGCCGTCATCTGAATTGCATGAAGAAGCAATGCTCAGACAACAAGAAGCAAAAAGTTAACCAAATGCTGCTTCCCGCAGCAGCATCATCAACACCAATGAAGCAAGGAAGGCGCCATGGACGTGGTCAAGAAACCGATGAAACGAGACGTTTACAGTAAGACAGGATGGCCCACACCAACGTGCTGTGCACGCAAACGAGACCTAGCGTGAGATTCACCTGAATAATCTTAGCCTTCGAGCACGTAGTAAGCGCGCCCAAGTGCGAGCCACCGAAAACGATGATGAGGGCAAGCACCGCCTATCCAAGCAGACAGAGTATGAGCGCCTGCAAAGACTTCGTGCACAAGCTTAGAAGGGATTGGCTGTAATTCACATGCGACTAGCTTACTTACTTACTTATCAGACCAGCAACCCTTGGAGGGTATGAGCCTGAACTAATGCCGTTTTCCACCTCTCACGGTCCCGGGCATGCTGCTTCCAGTTTACTAGACCAAGGTTTCTGGCATCCGCGATTGTCTGATCTTTAAACCAGAGGTTCGGACTTTCTCTTCTTCGTGAACCAGGTGGCTGGGTTTCGAAGATCCTCTTAGCTGGAGCATTCTCGTCCATTCGCTCGATATAGCTGAGCCAATGCCGTCGACGGATCTTACCTTCCGGATAACATCCACATCTTTGTACAGCTCGTAGAGCTCGCGGTTATATCTTCTCCTCCATTCGCCCTCCTCGCAGGCAGGAACAAATATTCAACGTAGAAGTTTTCTTTCGGAAGATCCCAAGATCTGCACCGCTGTCTTACTTATCGTCCAGCATTCAGCTCCATAAAGCAAGACTGACAAGAACAGGGTTTTGTAAAGCATAGTTTTGGATCTTCGAATTAGAAGTGTGGACCCTAGTTGTTTCGTCGAATCTCCACTAGGATGTCATTTGTGGAGTTTATATTTGCCCAGAGGGAGATAAGCCTCTTCACTACCCCAAAGTTATAGCTGTCAATTGTTAGGTTCTGTCCTAGACGGTGTACGACGGATCGATTTTTGGTCGACAGCAAGTACATTATTTCGTCATGAGACCAACTCACTTGGCTTGTTCTTCTATCACCGTAAAAGCCTCAATAATGGCAGGCTGGGAACGGGCGATGATGTCGATATTGTCTGCGTATAATAACTGACGCATTGCTTGCACTTTGTATGAGAACGCCTTCAAGTCTTTTACCAAAATTCGACCATCTATTGATGGCCAATTGTGTGACACGTCGTCATCTGATTGATGTTTGAGGGTTCTCTTGGACACCCGGTATTCACGATCATTGGCTTCTATCCTGTGTTGAGCCGAAGTCTTTGAGATGAGTAGCTAAACGCGGTGTTTGTCCAGTTGGTGCCAGACGACCAGGAAATCGACGACGAAAGTCATTGACGCAATTATTCCCCGTTCTTGAAGAGTATAGCGATCCATGGGTTGCCGATGTGTATTCTGCTTCACAAATGTCATAAAGGCGTGATGATATAAGACGCCATTTGCAAAAATGAGAGCATCTTCCGATAGGGTTGTGACTTGTTTTTACGTAGAACTAGGCCTAGGTGGTGAGTGCCTGGCGACAAGTGGAATAGAGCTTGAAAATAGCCGCAATGTTGAACAATTTCTTGATTAAGGCCATTTGCGATGCGATGATGAGGTTTGAGTATAAAGTGGATCAGAGTCTTTCGAACATATCGCAGAGTTGTCCGAAAGAGTCTACCGAACCCCATTAGGTCAAGAAATCTTGGTGGTCGCTAGTATACTTATGTCTATAACTTTGAGTAAGGCTGGATAGCACTGAGTTTCTATTCCTGTAACTCAAAACCTGTTTCAGGTGGTTCAATACTCTCCCAGACCTCTCAAAGACGTGGTGGGTACCAGGACCTAGAGGCGTTGTAGGCAATGAAATTGCAGACGAACTTGCCAGAAAAGGTTCTTCGAAGAGAAACATATGTACATAGGTGCTGAACCTTTCTACGACATCCCTTCTTCCGCATTCAGAACGAGTCTGGACAACATCCAGGGACTCAAACAGGCTAAAAGAGCCATCCGACCCCTGAAAAAAACCACAAGAAGCATTCTCAGCCACAAAAGGGACGACATCCGAAGACTTGTTGGCTTCCTCACCGGTCACTGCAGCCTCAGATATCGCTTACATAAACTAAATATAGTGCAGGAATCCGAATGCCGACTCTGCTTAGAGGAAGACGAATCAGCGGAATACGTACTATGTGAGTGCGTGGCTGTCTGCAGAGTCAGAAAACGCTTCCTTCACAAGGAATTCCTAATACCGGATGACATTCGTAATGCCTAGACTGGAGATATCCTCAACTTTATTAGGAAGGTATAGGATCTCCTTGTCTAACTGGCTCCGGGCACAATAGATCTTTTAGGTCGCAGTGCCATATGCGTCAGTCGTAGAGCCCAACTAATAATAATAAGGCTGGGTAGAGTCGTCTCTAGAAGAACACTGCAGCACTAAAGGAATGGCTTTGCAATAGCCTAGCCTGGACTTGGTAATCTACTGAGAAACGGTATTTTTTTCATGGTCACGTTACAGTTGACCCGTGGTTACATACAAACGAAAATGCAGTATATTGGCCACATTCCTCACGGAATTAAACTGTCATAAGACAGCAGATAACGAAAGAACTTCAATCCATCAAAGACAGGCAATTTAAGAAAATGTCTAAGGTACTATAGCAAGGCCGCCATTTAAAGTGCATAACCATGCACAAGTTGTGTGTCAACTCTTAACCTAGAAAGCATCGACATAACAAAAAAAAAAAACTATCTCACATCTCGTGCCCTAGTCATATCTAACTCTGGAACCCTTCAACACACATACCTACCCCTGTTACCCACATTTCTCACAAATCATGTTCCAGTTGTTGAATTCATCATCAATCTTCAAGTTTCACACACAATAAATGAATGTGCGATAGCAATGACGACTTCATTCAGGATTTTCATTTTTATTTGGCTTTTAAGGATCTCTCTCACCCACACACACACACACACACACTGGCAAAAGCAACGCGGAAAATGAAGAAAAGGGCTCAAGAATAAACAATAACGTAGCCAACACTCGAGAGAATACAACCCTGTCTCTCTCTACCCATGATAGATAGTTCTGTGTTTTGGCACAAAGATACATACAAACACTCGTGTCTTCGAAAAGTATATTACACTAAGGAGATGTATGTACGTGTATTCGTATTCGAATTCGCCTGCCGCAGCTGAGTTTCATTATTCATTCATGTAGGGTTCGTCCTATGCCTGCTCCCCCGCCATAAGTAACTTTCCAAAGAAAACTGTATGACAGGCTGATGGGGGAAGGGAGTATTTATATATACGAAATGAAATCTCAGGTCTTTCGTAGAAAGTCAAGTAGACCTACCCATTTTATAACCAAGAAAGCTTTACACGAAGAAATTCCAAAAATTCTTGATAAAGATGTTTCCGCATGCTTTTGAGACATATACATCCGATAGAATGTATCTTCAAGTGGTTTTTCTACGTAAAGAACGTACGTACGCCAGCCAGCAAAGAAGGATGATGGTATTTAAATTATATTTGATAGAGTGGTGATAGAGTCGTTCCTTATGTTCTTGTCCCGTTTTTTTTTTTTTTGCTGTAGATACCGAGTATATTTGTGTTTTCATTTTTAATGGGATTGAGATGAGTTGAAAGATGAATGAACTGAAGTAAGCCGACGAAATGGGAAATGAACACTTCTTTGCTGTAATTGATGATGGGGTCGTGGCATTTTATAGGCAATCTTGAAGGGAATGAAGTGGTTCTTGTTGGTATTTTCCTAATTTATATGCGGGTTTTTGAGGGAACAGGGACTTATTTTACGATTCGACTTCATTGTGCATTCAAATTAGATTTTCTATGAAAAATTTTGTTTAAGTGTATCCCCGTTTGAAGTAAGAATAAGGAGGCTTCCGAAATGAAAGAAGAAGATCGCAAATGTCCATTTAAAAGGACGAAGAACGTAAGTCATATTTGGTGTTGAACATCGCAAACTTTAGTCAGCCTTCGACAGCCTTTTTTCTAGGATTTTCAGAGTGTAAACACCAGCTTATCTGTAAGACATTTACCCCATGATAGCATACAAAGAGTCACAGGAGGGGTGCTACAGGGTTCGGTTTTGGGCCCACTTCTATGGAATGTTATGTACGATGCTCAATACAAACGCGATCAATATCGCCAATCACATGTGGACAGGAGGTAACACCTGCCTCATCACCAGGGAGATTTGGCCAAAGCTGGATCTCAAACGTTCCCATTGTCTCATTAGACGGAATAGACTGGTAATAAGTAGCTTAGTGGGTGTCATTACCGGACGCTGCACCATCGGCAAGCATGCCTATAGGCTGGGCCTCCTTTACAACAACTTCTGCAGAAGCTGCATGGATGAGGAAGAGGAGGAGACAATTCTCCATCTTCTCTGTACATGCCCGGCCCTTTCAGCTCGAAGAATAGCATACTTGGGAGCCAGCTTCCTCAACAACCTAAGCGAACTGGCTTTCATCGACATAGGCAGTCTCCAGCGCTTCATAGCAAGCTCCGGTTGGTTTTACGGGTAGAAATTCTGTTGAAATACTAATCCAAGTGGTAACACAATGGACCTTATCTGGTCTAAGTGAGGTTGCACCTGCAGCCTGCCACTCCTGCCTACCTTCGTATGTACGATGCGATACTTAAACTATTTATACCAGAAGAAGCTAAGATCGTAGGCTTTGTGGACGATATTGCGATAATCGTGGTCGCTAAGCTATTAGAAGAAGTTGTCCAAATAAGCAACGACACAATCGGGATTTTTTAACGCTGGCATCTGAATCTGTGAATTTGAAATAAGTAGAACATAAGACGGAAGTGGGAGCAGATGTTGTACAAGATAGCATCAAAAGACGCCATCAAATACCTAGGTGTCATGATTGGCACAAGTCTATCGTATAATGAACATCTGGAATATGTCAGTGGTTAAGCCACACGAGTGAATTATGGAGGCCAAATCATGGAGGACCGAAATATAGTCGAAAGAGACTCCTGGCCAGAGTGGTTACATCTGTGTTGCTCTACGGGTCACCAATATTAGCTGAACCCTTGGAAGCAAGTGGAAGGAGACCTCAACCCACTTGGAGTGTGAAACTGGAGGTAGCTAGGTAAAGATCGAGCTGGCTGGAGATGCTTGTACTAACAAGATGCCCCAGTCCTCCTGGGACTGTTGCGCCACTTTAAGAAAGTAAGTTAGTGAGCACAATGTCTTCTATGTCAGAGTCTTGCTTTTGGAGGAATAAGACTATAAAACAAAGTTTAAATTAGTTTTAAAGCTCGGAATGACTATATTAGACATGTGCTATAAGGGAAAAGACTCTAATTACCAGCTTTGCCACAATAGAGATCACTGGTTACTTGCAAGTATCGCGATTCAATTTTAGGATCCGTCTTGTGAAATATTTCCGAAAATACGTATTTGGTTTGTTACGCAGATGACATGGAAGACGTTGAAAGACGGCTTTACCAAGTCATGAAATGCTTCCACTTGGCTTCGACTAAGCATATCAATACAAAACTGAGACGGTACTACTGAGTAGGAGAGAGATTCCCACTATTTTTGAGCTGCAAGCAAGTCTGGAGACAATAACCACTGAAGATGCAGTAAAGTCTTTGTTAGGTGTACATTGACAGCAGATCAAGTTTATGTTCGAAGGGGCTGCAAAGATCAATACAGCGTTGGCCAGACCAATAGCAAACTTGAAAGGACCAAAGGTAAGTGGGCGAAAATAACCTTTGACAATCACGCATTCTATCCTTGAGTATGGCTGTGAGATCTAGGCAGCAGTACAGCGATGAGGAGCTCTCCGGGTGGCATGTTCATACCGAACCTTGTCAGAACTAGCCGTTCTCGTCCTCGCGGGTCCTCATCGATCTCCTAACGGAAAAGAGAAAGTAAAAGTTCAGGGAAATCGTCAACAGCGAAAGCTTAGGAGATCCCCATATAACGCAGACAAGAATGCCTGAAGCAGAGAACCTAGAAGAAAGTGGACTGCAAGGTTAATTGGAAATATGGCGCTTTGGAGGGGCTGGAGGTATGGGGAAATGAGTTTATCATCTCATTCTTTCTTTCTCATTCACATTCTCATAGGATACCAAACTTCGCTGCATGGTTTCCAACTTACCAATGTCGCGGATCCCTTCGATTTTCTCAATGTCTAAACAAACTTTTCTATGGAACTTGTCCGTCCTGGTCTTCTTATATGTCAGCCATATCATTCTACACGTTACACAGTTGCTTAGCATATTCAACCTGAGATTGACCACCGAAAGGGGGTAGAAGTAGAAGAAGAAGGAGAAGAAGTAAGTTATTAAAGGCTGAGCGTCGCAATGTCTCTGTGACCTGTAACCTACAGAAAGATGAACCTAAATTGATCACCTACATAGAGGATGTGCAACCCGATTCAATGGCTTTGATAGCGGCTTGGCTATCCACTAAGATAGCTATTTTAATTTTAAGTGTCGAAGAGTAACCGGCAGGCTTCCTGAACTAACAAAAACTCCACTGGGATGACGTTGACAAAGTCCGGAAGCGAATAAAATTTAGAAAAGTAAAGGAGAAAACTCCTGTATCGACTCCGAAGTCGATATAGACAATTGCTTCGTAGTTATCCATCGATATTCCGTCCTTCCATTCTGCTCTAAAGGGCAACCTTCAGCGATTTTTTTTTGAAGTTTAGTTTGAGGATAATGCAGTCTGTTGGGGGATCAACAGAGACTTGGCAGTCCAACGCTTAAATTTCTTGAGTCTGACTGCACTGTGCAGTGCAATGTTTTTGATGTGAAGGCGTGAGAGAATAGCTAGGCCATCAGTTGGACATGATTGCAAAGCTCTCGTGGTCCCTATACTTAATGTTATTTTAACGCCAACCACATCTCCATTCATTCGTTTTATTCTAAAGCCCTGCAAGGTATAGCTTGTTTACACATGAAGGTATAAATCCGTGAAATACTATTTCCATATTGTCCATTGAATACGCGTATCCATTGAAAAATGTAAACAAACTTCCTTCGACAGGACACATTCACTGAGCCACATTCGTCATCAACTGTGTTTCCCTTGGCACCTGCAAATCCACCATCAAAAAATTTAATCGCAAAAAACCAACCAAAAAGCAAAAAATCATATTCCATTGTTTGATCCTGATGAAAGGATTCACATTTGTTTATGATTCATATTTACGCTTTTTTTCGACAATGTCCAATGGTACACATCACTGCGATTGATTTACAGGATTAAATTGCACAAAAAAGGGAAGCAAAGTGAAAGAGAAAAAAGAAAAAAAAAACTAAAATCACGTTCAATGGTTTTCTATTTCCTGTCCAGACTACGAATGTTCTAGGTCCCTAGGATAACGATGGGAGGCATGGAAAAAAATATCTAATATTCCAGTTTCCTCTTGCTCACAAATTACACTTTCTATTCTCGTCGCTTTATCCTCGACACTACGAACAAAAATCGCTAACAAATTGAATACTAAATACGAAGGATGAACAAAAAAAAAACAAAAAATCCAACTAAATCGAAGGTCCTTTCTCCATCCGGTTGTGCGCTTCGTTTTATTATGGATGCGCGATGGAGAAAAGTTATAACTCAAACGCAGAGCGAGCACAAATTCCAGCTCCCTCAAGTCAAGAACGACGCGCGGATTCATCGAAAAACTAGGCCACCTACCGTTTAAGGATGCATATCCCAATATGGATGTCTTAACCCTTTAAGTTGATGATGCCGGCACTCTCTCTACCTCAATAAAATTTGCCAAAAGGGTGCTAAATATGTTTCTTTCTCTGTTTTGTTGTTGGTTTTACTAGACTTACGAAGGGCGTTTGTGTTTGCCTGTTTTTTTTTTTTTTTTCTTTGCAACACAACATGGAAAATTGTGTACGTGAATGGTTTATACTTTGCCGGCCCGTTCCCAAAGGCGAAATTCGAGCGCCCGAGAGTTAGCTAAAGGCAAAAAGTTTTCCCTTCTACGAGTATACACTCGGTCTATGGTGAAAAGTGTGAGAAAATTTTCTCAAAATTAGTATAAACCATGATGAAAAAAAAAAAAAAAGAGGAAAGGATACGTGCCGGGGAAATCGTGGTTTTAATATTTTTCCATGAAAGGATGTGTATTCATCTGTGAGGCAATGCGACGTGACAGACTCTTGTTAGCTGTCAGGATAAGACGAACTTTGAACAAAAGGGTGATGTATGATTGTTACTTTGTACGAGTACAATACAAGTACATGGAGGAGGCAACAAAACCCATTTTATGAACCGTTATTTTTTTGTTCTCATTAATAATTGTTACGACTTTTGCTTGTGTGTTGACAGTGTGTGGCAACAAGAAAGGATCAACGTTGATATTTTTAAAGTTTGCTGGTTCGCTTGGGTGGCTGTGGTTTCTTCGTGATGTGGACCGATGGTACAGTGGAGCAGGTACTATTCACAATCTTGTTAGGACTTTTCAACTTGTCTGTCGCCTTTTTCGTTTAAAATTCCTTAGCTGCGTCATACTTCGTTTCGCCAAATCATTGAGAGAGTTCCTTGTTGCCTTTGATTGGATATGTTCTCGGGAGTATGTGTGTCCCCCATGTCTCTCGGTTTCGAAATGCGGACAAAGAAAAACACATGTTCTGCGTCTTCCTGTGTTTGGGAAAATTGTCGTGCCGGAAAACACCCGTGTCCACTTAGAAACTACGTAGAAGTCCATGTCTCAATTTACGGGATGAGACGGTTAGTCTATTGGCCTTTGCTTGACACGTTCCGTTGTTGCTGTCATTTCGTCATACTGTTGGTCCTCTCTTCTGAGTTTGCTACATCAGTGATTGATTCAATATCCTGGGGCCCTACTCTGTATTGCGATTCTAAAGTTCGGATCGTTCGAAAGCGGACAGTTTGCATGGGAAATTAGAAACGTAATTCGTAAAATCCAAACAAAATGTCCGCTTTAGAACGATCCGAACTTAAGAATCGCAATACAGAGTAAGGGCCCTGGTTCCTCATCTCATGGAATGATGTCAATTGGAAGTAGTCCTCAAATTATACAGACTCCGTCAACACTGCACACTCAAATTGCACAGAGACGGTAAGTTGGCTCAATCCTACGCCTATGTGACTTAATATTGATGGGTTCAGGCTATATTGGTGACCCGTAGAGCGCCATCGATGTAACCACTCTGGCCAAGTGCCTCCTTCGACTGTATCTCGGTCCGCCATGATTTTGGATTTGGCATGATGCGCATGAGTGCATTTTTACTGAGACAGCTCAGAAATGGATGAAAGAGTAGGCTCCTGAATCTACTTAGAGGATTTCGCCATTGCTCGGTCCGTGAAACTTCTAAACCACGCCACTGTATTGCAAGCAGAAGCTCTAGTCCGAGGCCTCAAGAAATCTATCCTCAGTAACAACTCAGAAAAGAAAAATTGGCATATAGGTACATCGAAAGCCAAACCGTCATCAAAGCCCCTAAAATCGAAACAAGTAAAGAGGTGTCGCAATGAGGTTAAAATCTTAAGCTTAAAGCACAAAGTCTTACTCTGTTGAGTCCCGGGACATACATAGATGCATCGATGGCAAAGAAAAGGCAGTGGAACTGGCAAAAATAGGATCAAAACTAAACCAAACAATGGTCGACTAATCGGTTCTGACCCGTTTAGAGGCTCTAAAACAAGTTAGACTTCTCGAGACTTGCTGTTGAGAGATGGAGCATACTTCCATCGTGCCACAACACAGTAAAAACAAAAAGACAAACAAAATACTTACGCTGAATAGGCCCAACGTAGCACTTGGGATCAGCACTCTCAGAAGCAACAATTTACTGGCGGCTCATCTAGAGAAAATGGAACTAAGTACGACTAGCCTCTGCATAGGCTGTGGCGACAAAGTTGCAAAAGGTGACAAGCCTCAAGCCTCAGCACAACCAGGAAAACAACTCTAAGCCTTTACTTCTTTAGCGACCCCAGCCAACTGTCAACCACGCCACCGAAAGTGATTTATGGAGGCGACCAATAGATAAAACTTTCCCCTCCCTACTTTCAAACAGGTACATGCATATATGCTCTCATAACGGCGAACACAATGGATCCATCAAAATACAAGTGAGGCGGCGCCTATCATACCGCCACCCTTCCAACCTAACCTACAACCTTCTTCTGAAATGTTGCTCTAGTCCCTGCTTTCCCCATGGGTGCGTTGATGATTCAACTAATAAGCATCTCGTATAACCAGTTTACGACAGAGTTTTTAAGAATGAAGACCACTTTTACCTCTGTCCACTGCTTGGGGATGTATCTCCAACTTTAATTGGCAATCTGTGAAGATTTCAACAGCGTACTGTATAATGCTGCATGAGGAGTCTTGGAACAATGGTCGGTATGATATATTTCATTTTAAAACTATTTCGTCCTCTCCGTTGATTACCAAGACTACTATCCCAGATTGACCCAGCACGTGGGTCCTGTCAACCTCTAATAAAACTGAAGTGATCTCCTAAAATTCTTCAGCCGAAACCACAGACCGACATTCGTTTGACACACTGTGTTTGAACAGTGCATGTCCTTCCTCACGGTGTATTCTCTTAATTTATTCTCCATCCCCTACCGGTCTTTGTGTAATTACACTTTTTTTTTTTTACTATAAACATACTAGTGTACACATTTACAATTCTTTAATTATGTTCACCCGGTATATCCGGCGTTGGTGCGTTACCATCACCGCTGATACCGAGGCGTGCATACAAGTTCTTAATTCACATTCAGGATACGTCAATTTTATTTTTATGCTACGCATAATGTTTCAAAGTGAACACGGTCCTTTTGCCATTTCAAGTGTTGTAGTTGTATATCCGTAAATGTAAACAAAAAAAAAGGACTCTTTCTGTTCAGCAGTCCTTTCTGTTGTAGGTACCTTCTGCAAAATTATGTATTTCCCTCAGAGACGTGCCACGGATTTCGAAATGTTGGCCTCAATCCTTTATTCATGCAGTCCGTGGGACTTGTGCGTACGCATTAGGCTAATACCCATCCGTCCCGTTGTTGTGTTGTCGTAAAAAAAAATTTTAAATTGTTTTCTGAAAGTGTACCAGAGATTCATAAATCCTGCGTGGAACACAAGTTAAAATTTAATTTTTCGGAATTAGCTTTGCCGTACAAACATATTTTATGGTCTCTTGACACAATTTTCCAGCTTAAAAGGCTTGTGCGGCTGCGATGCCAAAACAAAATTCGAAATGAAGAAGAAATTGACAGGATGTGGGGTGCGTTTATTTGTTTGTATGATTTTGTTGGTCTAATGCCAGGACTGGCGTGTGAAAATCACCGTCTCAGGACGAGAGAATTTATAAAATTAATGTTTGTGGCTTAAGCACGACAGGGAGAAAGAGAGAGAGAGGTCAATTGTCAATTATTGCAAGGGGTTAAGCCAGATTGAAAGATGGTTTGACCTTTTGGCAAACACAGAGAAAGCAGTTTCAGGATTCAGATTGCAGTTGGCCAGAGAGAGAGAATTGGGGTGGAAAAACCAGACCGAAGTACAATGAAATACCTGGTTAACCAGAGAAAAAAACAAAGCAATGCAGGGTGGTTGCTGGCTCTAGTCTGAGACGATGTTATTGCCAAAAGGTTTGTGGTTTTGAATTTAATTTAGACGAGTGCTAGAGGATTGTTTTGTGTGTTCACAGCGTCTACAAGGCGACGTTTAATCAGAATGTTTTAGAGTATATATTCAGCTCCTTTTCGAAGATTTTGTTGACGCATAAATGATCCTACGTCGTGTTTCTCTTTATCGTTTTGGATTGTGTACCTTTCCCCTAAAAATCGCAACCGAATTGGTTATGAAATGACGAACAAACATCCCAAAAGATGGAAAAGCTTGTTCCAAGGCTGAGAACTAAGGCTTTTGCTGTATTTCCGTAAAGATTCGTGGGCGCTATGCTACTTTAGATCGCTGTACAGCCTTGTGTGAGCATGGGTAACAACGAACAAACCCTTGCAGCCTGCTCAATTCCTGGTCAGCTGCATACAGCTTCGAACACCAAGTTGAAGTTGGTTTAGGTTTCTCTACAACGGTGTCTCCCCCTACGGTAAAGTCAAAAACTGATACGCTTTGTACCCAAGACTAGGAGGAGTGTCCATTTTTCATCGTCATCCTGCACTGCTCTTTGTCAAAGGCTGACAAAAAAATTTAAAAAATTCATAAAAGGACATGTTAAGGCAGTTAAAGTTCCACTCGCTCTTTACCAAAGTGGTCTCCTACTGGTTTTACTCGCTCAGCTGGTAACCCCTTTGCTCCAGAAGACTTGTTGGATTTAAACTTGGAATCTGTTGTCTTCCGTTGATGTTGGTCAGATGGAAGGGAGGAGTGTTGGTTATCAAATGTTTAATCTGCCAGAAGCCAGTGTTTTGGCTACAGCTCCCAGCAAACAGTCTGCAGAAGTTTTCTCTACAAACTCTCAGCACTGACGCCTCCATTCGGACCTTGTAGCCTTATCATAAACTTACTATTCTTTGACAATGCTTTCGAATGTCATGACTGCTGTTACAACTTTGTATTGATTAGACTGCGTACTTCATCTACTGCGTGCTATTGGTGTTAATCCCTTTTCTTTTGCCCATAGACCTTGTGAGCATCCACTGTGTTCCTCTGGAGCTTGTATTCGATGACAGTCTGTATCAATTCAGGGGTTTGGTTGTGTTCACCTAGTGAAATCTAGCTCAACAGGGGCGGCATTTCTGATGGCTACAGGTCTTGTGTAAAACAGACATAGTCTCTGTCAACCTCTTCCGGTTGCAATTTTTCTTTGTTAAAGCTTGTCTAAGGAAATCCTTGCTGTTAAAGCCTTTGCACTTTGGCTACAACTTAGAAGCAACACCCTGTCAATGTTGGCTTCTTAGAGTAATCGTCCATCCAAGACACTAATGAGCTATCTATCGTCGATCATAGCTTGATCGGTTTGTTGACGAAAAGGCGAAAAGAGATCCAACAATTGTGGTCTGTTTCGATATCTCTTTGGAGATGTACATAAGACATAATAACGCAAGAGAACCGGCTCAGGAAAGGCTCTATAAAAGTTGCTCTTCAGTTAAACTCATTTCGGGAGCCCAAATAGTAGAAATTCAGAACCTTCGTTCCACCCTAGCTGTCAAAGAGATTGATTAATCAATTTGTTTTGCGGAAGGCCTATCTGATCCAGTCTCTGGACCACAGCTTAACTGTAAATACCTCAACCTGAGAAAAAATTATAAGCAATGGCAACAATACCAAGAATTCTCCCCAGTCATTTTAGACACCACCCTCGGAGCAAAAGACTGAAACCTAATACCACCTGAGTTTCAAAATCACTACACCAACACTAGTGCTGTGTGAAGAGCATCATAAGGGCATTTATAACCCTTTTAGAGCTAGTTAACGTAGGCCTATCGGGGAGCTCTTAAAAAGCCTTCTTTGACAGGATCATACTTCTCTTCTACGAGTGCGTAAACGCATACAAGTCGTGTTTTGAGTCTTGAGGTTAGTTATAAACAGGCGTTCGTTTAAATACTTGAAGCTCAAGACATTTTTCTCCAAGACTTCGTCTGACTGAAAAGTCTGGTCTAAACAAGCCTTTTACAGTGATCGCCGTGCTATCATAATCTTTTATCCCTCTAGACCTCTTCCTGTAATTACTTATTTTATATCAGTCGAGGGGCTCCACAAACTGATCATCTTCACGAAGAATGTTCAAACCTTAAAACAGTGCCGAAGGCATTGCTCCTTATTCCAATGCTAACTAAGGTCGTCTCGATTCAAGGACTTTACTTTCTTATCAGGCCGGCGACCCTTGGAGGGTCTGAGCCTGAACTAATGCCGCTTTCCATCCTTTACGGTCCCGGATACGCTGCTTTCAGTTTACTAGACCAAGGTTTCTGGCGCCCGCGATTGCCTGGTCTTAAACCGTGAATCAGGTGTCTAGGATTCGAAGATACTCTTAGCTGGAGCACTCTCGTCCATTCGCTCGATGTGGCCGAGCCATTGCAGTCGACGAATTTTTGCCTTCTGGATTACATCCACATCTTTGTACAGCTCCTAGAGTTCGCGGTTATATCTTCTCCTCCATTCATCCTCCTCGCAGACTGGACCAAATATTCGACGTAGGATTTTTCTTTCGAAGGATCCCAAGATCTGATTCAAGGACTTTAGCTTTATCAAAATGGGAAAGTTCTTGCGAATCTTCTAGTTTGGTTACGGTTGATTATTCTTCTTCGACGTTCCTGCAAGGACTACAATAGTTTAGGGATCACAAAATTCTTGGTTTCATCGCTCCTAACAAAGACTGAATGAATCTCAAGATAGACTCTAAGCCCTTCTTAAATTTGTACCAGTAACTCGTCTCGTTTTGAAGACCAGTATGACGCCTAATCTTTATAGAATTTCGGCCTTCAACGGATTTAGTTGGAATAGTCGAATCAGTAACCAAAGTTTGGCCTAAAATTTGTTTATTGTTAGGTCAGTCTAAAAAATCTAACTTTGTGCAAGTCACATGTCGAAGGCACTTGGTTTCGTATGTTTCCATGACTTCCTTGCTGTCATAATGGAAAAAAAGCCCTTGACTTCATCATGGCTGCCTCATACACGTTTGCCTACGGGTCTATTATAAGATAAGGCCAATTAATAAGTTTCACCACAACAGTGTGGGATTGCATTTCATGCCTCAGGCATGTAATCACTGAATTATTGAAATTGACAACTGACAACCGACAACCACTTCAGCATTTCCATCTTCCAAATAGCGCGTCTGCATTCGACAGAACAAATTACGTAATTCGACTAATATACAAGCTTGTGGGCTGAGTTACCTCCGAATTGTGGTTATGTGTATATTTTTTTGGCAAAATTCGTGGGAAAAAAAATATTTTTATTTTACTTTCGACGTCTGTTTTCATTAACGGTTAATCCATCAATTATTTCAATTTTCCACGAAAACCTACCTAATGAACGACTTGTATTCGAAGACCAAAAACCTATGGTGGTCTACAAATAGCTTCATATACATGTGTACGTGGGTATCTATCTAATATTTCTGAGAAAACAATTTCACACCAAAAGTCGTTAGAGCATATCCTTTCAATTACGCATGCATGTGTACCTGCTGCTCAATTTACATTTTTGTACGTGTGTGTAAATACTAAGAAAATATTATTGCAAGCGATTTATTTATGTATGTTTCTCAATTTGGAAAATGATTTCGAAAGAAACGGTTACAACAGGCCGGGGGTTTTTCGTCATTTCTCCCGGTGGCAATTTTTCTAATCCTTGATTCACAGGGATAAAGGGTGGATCTAAGCCTATTCTATGGCGCTGAGGCATGCATTTTATCGCAGGCGGATGAAGATACCCTTGGTCGCTTCGAATGACAAATTCTTCGTACGATATTCGGTCCCATTTGCATTGACGGGCTCTGGAGGAGGAGATTTAATGGCGAATTATACGAGCTATACAGCGACATCGAAGGATGGCTAGGAAATGAAGAGCAAAGGGACAACAACCGAAATGGACAGCCCGAAGAGTCTTCGAATCCAACCCGGAGGGACAACGCAGATAAGAAAGATCTCGCTTAATGTGGCGCGCACTAGTAGAAAGGGACCTCAACCAACTTGGAGTGCGTAACTGGAGGGAGTTAGCTAAGGACCTGGCTAACTAGAGAGACATGTTGATTGAGGCCCAGGTTCACCGTGAACTGTAGCTCCACCTTAGTAAGGAAGTTAGTACGTTAGACCTCAGATGAACTTAAATTATATTCAGACGGCACTAGAATTGAAAAACAGCTCTTCAAAGCTGTAAGCGGATTGGAGATTTGAAAATCTGGAGTAGAGACTGGAGCAAAGGAATTATACGAAGCTCTCCAAACTTTGTAGGTTTTTGGACTCTGCTTAGTTTTGATATTTTGTAGGCTCTGATTAAGGCGGGCCACCACATGAGCGATCCAGAAGTAAGATTCGGCAGTCTACATCCAGTAGACTATTTAAGACTGAGGTCTCCACCTTTTGCCTCTTGCTGCAGTCGTAGAAAGCGACGCATGCTTTCTTTGTCCTTTGTTCTATGTATCATTTCTAGTTGCTTGGGTTGATGGATGACGCCAAAAGAACCATGCACTGGAGGATAAAGTAAGTGTTTGATTGTTAAGACGTGGAAGGTTGAAAGGCGGATTTGAATTTGGTGGTAACTGATGCTATATCAGTTCAGTTTTACTCGGATTAACGCCAAGTCCACAACCTGTGGCCCAATCGCTGAGCTTAGTAAAGGCCCTCTCTGTGATTTCACTAATCATTAAGGGGAACATCCCTGATACTAAAATAACCACGTCATCCGCGTACGCAACGGCCATGATTCCAATGTTATCGAACTTTTTCGGACTCACATATCTCGCATTTGATCTGTGTCAAACTTCACTTCACACACTTAACCAAGAAAATTCACTTTAAGGCTAAATTTGGACAGCATTTCCACCTCGAAATCGTGCTTCTGCAGACTTCTGTTAGCCAATTTAAACGCCAAAATGCAACATCTTACGCAAAGCCTACACGAAACCATGTCTAGAAACAGACTAGGACTAATTGACTTTGCTGTGGAGCATAACGTTATAGGCACACAGTTTCTTCATCTCATGGTGGTCTTCTGATTATGAAACGTTCAATCAAATTGACCACGCCCAAAATAGTCTAGATGTCCAAGCCTTTCGAGCTGCCAACA
Organism: Criorhina ranunculi; assembly: GCA_951813785.1. Classification (NCBI taxonomy): domain Eukaryota; kingdom Metazoa; phylum Arthropoda; class Insecta; order Diptera; family Syrphidae; genus Criorhina; species Criorhina ranunculi. The sequence goes on along the minus strand of OX638383.1, from coordinate 32,790,758 downwards.
TTGACTCGGATCACTAACTTGTTGCCGATACGGATGCGTGAAATCCCAAAAGCCACAATAAGAAAATTACTGCAAGAAGGAACAATGTCGACAGGATGCTGGAGGCAAAGCTGTCAATATCATCAAAACGCCAGAGCACTGATGTGCTGCCACAACGAATCTTCTTCAAGCTCTCACTGTGCTCTTAACAGATGGCAGCAGCATCGCAAGTTATACTGGAGCTGGTTAATATCTGGATGACAAAACCAAATACTCCAGCGCTTTGAAAAAATTCGTGACTGTCTCCTCCTCCTGTTTCTTATATGGTTTTGCTCCTTATAGACAACTGGCTAAGCTTAACTTCCTGTAGAACCACTAAATGTTTTGTGAAGCAGCTGATAAGTCGCTGTTCCTTACCAAACGTGGCAACGAGTATGACATATTTTTTAAGCGACGATATGATGGAGTACTTTCTTGTAAGTGTTCTGCTTTGGGGCTGCAACACCTAGGGTATCACAATGCATCTTCATTGACCTAAGTGGGACGGGGGAAGGGTCTCCTTACCCAGGTTCAACTTCTAATGTCAAGAAAGTCGATCAACTGCAAACAGAGAACTAAAGTCAACTCTAGCTTATAGGCATAACACTGGTAGAAGGGTGGTCATAAGGCTTGAAGAGTTTATCGTACTGGCATCAGGAAGATGGAGAGAAATACTGTGAATTATTAAGCAATTGACAACAACACAAATTCTTCCAAGCTATTCTGGACACCACCCTCAGAGTCAAGACATAAACCAAAAATCACTACGCTAACACTCGTGAGAATAATATTCTAAAGGTATTCATAACCCCTTGAGCGAGCGAGTAAGTAATAAAAATAAGTAAGTAGACCTAAACAATTAAAGGCTTGTTCGCAGTTTTTCAGTACAGGTAACCTACAAGGACAATTTTCAATCTTTAACGCAACCTTACACACTGAAGCTGGACATCCACGATCACTCATTACTGCCATTCCTGGCGTGAGCGCACTCATGAATTCCGGTGGATGGAGCTGCGTGTCAGAGTGCGCATTCATGAGTGATCGTGGATGCCCAGCTTGAAAGATAATGCTACTGTGAAGGACTAAGTTTTTTCTTCGAAAAATGCTGAAACCAGCATTTACAAGGAATGATTTGAAAGTTCCCAGAAGGCTTTCATTGTTTTTGTTTAAAAATTTCTCATATTCATAGGAAAAACGTAATTCTGGATCCTTACCCCCTTCTTCCAGGAATTTTATATTTTATGTTAGCTAACAAACTCCTTCAGCATCGATATATTCTTGGAAGTCTTAAAATACTTTCCTGTGTATTGAAAAATTAAACTTTGAAATACTGTTGCTTCTGTAGAGAGTAAAGAAAGAGTCCTGTCATCAGACAAATTATTTTCATTAATCAGGATTCAGGATTCTTTTTTGAGCCTTTCAAACCAAAGAATGCCGTACAAAAGTCGGGGACACATACATCAAAAGTTAGCTGCATTTTAAAGCGTCTTCAACTTCTCAACCAAAAATCAGAAGATTGGCTTAAGAAGATTACAACTTCTGAAAATGTCAACACAGGGAGGACAGACAATGAGATCTACGAAGGTTCATGTGAAAGGTGACATAAAAAATAATCATTTAATTTGCTTTGCCTACAATTTACGAAATTTATTATTTTTATATGTTTACTCCGGCTTAACCATATTTTGTTCCGGGAAAAAGGGACTGCTTACCTCCATTATTGGCCCTAAGTTGAGCCGTTTTTAATGAATTTCTTATCATTTTTCTCAATACTTCTTGTATTATGTCGTCTTTTGACAGGAGGCAGGAGTCCTCTCTTAAGGCATCCAGCATCTGCAGGTGGAAGTGGAAGTGTGTCCTCATGACTCGAAGAAGATGTTTTCAGCGGTCATATCGAGACATCTTGGTGGCCACTATAAACAGAAGAAGAGACGGCATTGAAGGTTGTCCTTCAATGGGGTTGATTGGTCTAGGGGCTGAACTTATTGTATACACATGCATTCAAAAGTCAATTAGGGGAGTTGAAAATCATGGAACATGAAACTGTTGTGCTCATCAATGACAGTTACCATGTTGCCCAACCCAGCAGAGGCTTTAGGGAAGAAGAACTTAATTACGTTATCAGAGTTGAATCAGGTTAGGTAGGGAGACTTTTTCCTAAACATCAAACTAATGCCCGATGCTTACAGACCGCGGAGTTGGGTCTATCGGTTGGTCTGATTATTCTTCGATGTCCTGGAGGGGTGCTTTTCTAGGAGTTTATATCTTGGGTGGTAAAGGCCTAAACAGTGACAAAAGACGTGTATTATATCCACAAGTGGCTTTCTACCTAGAAAATATCTCAGTGTATTTCAGGTGGAACTTCACGCTGCAGAAACCTACGCCTTTAAGTATCAAGTATGTCCATCCATATACTCAGGGAAAGTCAAGCGACTCTTTAAGCACTCATTTTCGAGTTGTTGATTTCAAAGTCTGTAGTGTGCTTCATGACTTGGCTTGCTACCACAAAGTGTTCCTTTGGTAGGTACTGGGGTATGAAAGAATTGAATGTAGTGAAATTCATGATCACCTAGACAAAAGCGGTTCTTCGGAGACTTACATAGGACCCGAACCCTTCTGCGGAATTTCTGATTTCAAAAGGATTCTCACCAGAAAGCTTAAAGTGCCTGATAGCTCTTTCATAAGAATATCAGAAAACTTGTGGATTGACCGAGTGATCAGCTTACTCCGGGTTTCAGTGCCAAGCCTTTCCTTGAGTTCCAGAGTTTTTTTCAAACCAAATCCTACGATTTTTTAGGGGATTTAAGGACTTTCACCATAAGGGATCGATCTGTCTCATGTCTTCCCCGGACTTTGGTACAGCAAGTACTTTCTGTTGGAACCTGACCACCAATACAATACTGATATGATGTCATAGCAGGTAGTAGTACCACCTTGGATTCATGATCACTTTCCAGGGAAGTTCAAGACCGTGTTTCAATATGACACTCCTTGCAGATCTGGACAATTGAGGAGTTAACAAAGTGCGATTCAGCATATAACATAAAGTCAAGCGTTTGAGCTTGATAGAGTTGTACCATAGGTCATCGATTGGGTAACATGTGCTGGGGGTTTGTAGGTCACCACTTTCATTGTCCTAGAATTGCGTTCTTCTCTTGAAGATGTGTTAAGTGTTTGGTGGCGCGCACAAGTAGAAAGAAGCCTCAACCAACTTGAAGTGTGTAACTGGAGGCGGTTAGCTAAGGACCGGGCTAACTGGAGAGGCTTGTTGGTCGAGCACCTCAAGCTTGCTCGGGGTGCCACGAGAAGTGAAACGCTGTAGTTTGTGATTGGCGTTTTCGATAAACACGTTTGCGTACTCTATAGCACAATTGTGCGTTACGTTTTCAAAGTCCAGACAAAAACCCGCACGTTACGAAAGTTTTAACAATTTGCTGTGACGGTGCGCTCATGACAAAAGAAGTAAAGGACGTTGAAGTTTTAATGAACTTGAGTACAGTTTTAAGAAAAAAATAGTTGAAGAGGTAGCTAGAGGATGGAGAATGGAGACTTGACGCACATATGACGAATGGCGAAAAGTGTTACGACGTTGCAAGTTTAATAGGCCGTCATGTCTTCGGATTTTTAGAAGGAAACCTTCTTTAGCCACATTGAAAGTAAGGTTTAAAGATCAAGGTAGGAGGTAGGTAGAAGTGGTTTAAACTGGTGAACCTGCCAAAGACACAATTTGCGCGGATGAACGGTTTTGATACCACAACTCACGTGTCCTGGATCTTGACGGGCGCAGCTAAGAGTGTAGTTTTCAGATCCATCCTGTGGAGTTAAGAAAATCGATAATGTTGCAGAATTTTCTGTTAGAAATCTCAGATAGTTCTTTGAAAAAGGGTTTTCCAAGTATACGCTGCCTGGCTCTGGCTAAAGCTGGGCAGTCACAGAGAAAGTGGAATATGGTTTCCTTTTCGTGTGAATTGTCGCAACTACGGCAGTGGGGTTTGAACGAGATGCCTTACTTGGCAGCATGTGGACTAATTGGCCAGCGGCCCGTGCTAATAGCTGTGATTCTTGCTTTGTCCGCGTTAAACTTACACTATTCAACTTATTTAGAGGACGACGTGAAAGACTGAAGCGCTTTGACAGCCGCCTGGCTGTCAATAAAGATTCCTATGCTGTTTGATGTAGTAGGGCTGAAGCTATGTATCTTGCAGGCTTCTCTTATCGCTAGTACCTCCCCCTGGGAAATACTCGAAGATTCTGGGAGGCGATACGATTTGGATACGTTCAGTTCCGCTGAGAAGACAACTGCTCCAACGCCACACTCCATCTTAGAGTCGTCGGTGAAGATCATTACTTGGTAATTTGATAGGGGTAGGTAATTTCTTCCATTGCGACCTTTCCAAAAAGCGAACCGTCAAACATAGAAAAGAAATCGATTCAACCATGGTGAGCGCAAAGAAGTTAAATTTTTTAAGGAATGTATTTTTTGAAGACCCTTAGTCTCTGCTTGTGCAAGCAAGGACCTCCTGCTCCTAGAAACTTTTATTTTCTATCACCTTCACCAGACATCGATTAAGCCAATATCAATGTGAAGTCGTGTGTATATTGATTAAAAAGGTTGGCCTACCATGGTCCATAGTCTGAGTTAGATCATGAATATACTCCCTTCGAGAAGACCATCAAACTATCGTCCTAGATCGACTTGTTTTCACTGCCTCTACAAGCTAACAAATAGTTGAATAAGGAATATGAAGGAAAATAGAGTCGAATTTCTAGACCTTTGTCCGTTGTGGACTCTTGAAACCAACTATTCAAATCAATTCGTTTCTACATGCGGACTCTGTCAGTTTGCGTGCCTTCATAGTTGACTTACATCTTATCAGTATCTGTTCTTAAAGAACTTATGATGATGAGCTCAGTCCCGTTTGGAAGTTGTCAAAATAGTCCTCTTTTTGCATTTCATAGCAATGTATTCCACTTAATCTCTTGAAAGGACTCTTCTTATTGACTCGATACGAGCCCTATTATTACAATCACTCCCCATTCCCCTTAGATAATATTGACAACAGTTTCTCCAGTCATCTCTTAATGTAACTTACAACCCACTTCCTTTGCGATGCTACAAAACATTAAAGGAATCCTGAAGATTACCTACTTGCCAATCCAGCTCCAGCCTTCTTCCGCATCAAATAAGATAAATATATTTCCAACTTCCCTTTGGCGTAAAACGAACCATGGAAAAGTGAAAGAATTCCGTTAACAGTAACCGAATGCCATCAGCCGATTGAAAAGTAAAGTTCTGTTTAAAGCACCATTACCATGTCAACCCTGTGGAACTATAGAAGTCTTTCCAAGTGGAACTCTAAGTGAACAATCTCAAAAGGATAAGTTTCACCAAAAGCTCTCTATACAGTCATAATGCTCCGCCAGAGAACCAGCGATCTAAAACGGATTTTTTTTTCATTTTTTATTCCTCGTCCCAGACAAAAGAGTTGTCATCGTCTTGTATGTATAGTTCCATCAAGAGGGAAATGGTCACGTTTCAGCAACGACATAATGTTCAGATTGTCCACTCACTATAAGCGTAATCTTCTCATGTTCCACTCGGTAGACCACCTGCAAAAAGTCCACAACAAATTAATCAAAACTGAACGGGATGAAGGGGCCCGACTGACCGACCGGCTATGATATGATTACATTAGGCTACGCTTGGTTGACCGAATCTGGGTGACAGTACGCAATAAACACCTGCTCTGTCAGTTGTCTGTCTCTTAATTGTATTGGAACTACAACTACAACTGTATTGGGACAGTCCTCACTGGAGTAATTAGGAAAGGGAAATCATTCACCAGAAAGTACTCATCTGATTGTTGGCTTAATTCATCGAAGGACTTAACCCCAAAATTTGTGACACACAGAGGGGTGAGTCTGAGCAGAGCACCTGTACAGCGTTATGGTTCGGTGATCCCCACAAGGAAAGGTTTTTTTTTTCCTTTTTTTTTGCTTGTCATCATGACTACCATTGTTTGCTGGTGGTTCTCTCCACCTCGGTGACAGCGTTGCAAATGGAAACTGGCAGGAACTGGGTTGGGCTATATTCTCAGTTGCTGTTGCGGTTTTCGCGAATTTCTTCGGTCTTTCGGGATTTTTTTTGCTTTTTTTTGCCGCCGATTTCCTGACTTTGCTATTAAATTTTATTTTTTTTTACGTTCGTTTCCAGAAGATTTAGCACCTGTCTGGACGAAGCGTTGGTTATCCGCAATAAAGGGAAATGCCATCGCGCCGCCACCACCACCGACCGGCGAAGTCAACGCCGTTTGTCAGGCGAGAGCGGCAAATGTGAATCGGAGCGTGATATAAATTTACTGCTTGTGCTCGTGAGTGAGAGGGTAGCCGTGAGTTATATTCTGAGAGGCAATCCAAATTTTTTTTTTTTGCAGTTAGTATCTGTCTGTACAATATCCGGTTATATCTGTATCTGTACATGTGTTCTATTCATTTTTTATTTTTTTTAGTTTTGTCAATAATAACGGTGGCTGGGGTGGATGTGGTTGAATTTGCTCGAGGGCTGCGATAAATCTACAAAATTGGTTTCCGTTGTAATCCTTTTTTATTCCGTTTCAGTTTGGTTGAAGGTCAACGCCAAAGGATGTGGAGGGTGAACTTGTTTGAGAATTGCAATCTTATGCGGGACAGTGAAGGTGGATGGTCTTGATAAAATCAAAGTTAATCGACTAATTCAATTACCGATTAGATTGTCGTTAGGGGAATGTAGGTCAATCAGTTAAGAGGTTGTGTCTAAAAATGAATGAAGTAGATTAGGAAATCGTAGATAGTTTGGGATTTTTTTGGTAAAGGATAGAGTTATTTTTTTGGGTCAAGAATAACGATTCTTGAACTACAGCTGATACGACTCAGGACCTGCTTGGGAAGTGTAATTTTTTATCGCCGACTTTCCTTTCATTTTTTGTCGTAGATGAGTATCATTGAGCAAAAGATTCGAAAGAGACTCACTCTTGTCTTCGAATTTAGAGACTGGGGACTCGAACGGGGTCGTATGTGGTACGTAGCAGACTCAAACAAAAAATAAAAAAGACGAGAGTCCTTGGAAAATGTCGGTCCTTCATTGATTTGAGATTTGAGAACGAAGGAGGGTGACCACCACTTTTAAACCATCCTTAGTGACCATGCATCCTCTTATGAGCGTCAATAAACAGAACTCGAGCTAGTTTGGTCGGGCCTCACAATTGATCTACTTTAGGACTAGGTTTGGTACGTTGGCTGGCGAAGAGACTGCTTTACAGTCAGGTCTCTATAGACCCATTGTGATAACCATACAGGGAAATCTCACCATACCCGCTTAAAGAGTATAAAACTGTAAGGCTAAGGATTTGATCAATTTGTTCAGGTCGTTCTCCGGTTTGTCGGATAGTTCCTCTAGATCTTGGAAGAAGTACCTCAGAGGAATTTATGTTTTAGGACAAGACAGTGACAAAGGAAGTGGGTTGTATCCTCATGATCTTTCTCGTCACCGTGGCCCCTACATAGGAGAAAAGGGGGTACTTTGCTAATCGCGAACAAGAATCTCATTGAAGGGCTTTGATGGAGAGCTTAAAGACTTATGAGTGTACTTGGTAGGTAGGTAGGTAGATTTGGCGGTTCTACATGAACTCAAGTACCACTAGATGTCCCTTTTTGTTACCTTTTTGTTGGTGATGAGTGTTGTTGAGGATGTGAGACAGTCGGTGCCTAGATCCAACTTGTGGGGTTAAGAAAGCGGATTAGATCTCGTATCGCTTTACCCGAGATGCCATTAAGGTCGTCGAGGAATGGTTGGTTTAGTGCACGCAGTATGACACTTGCTAGTGCCGGAAATTTGCAGAAAAAATGGCAGCGAGTTTCCTTCTTATTTTCATTCCCGCAACTGAGGTAGTTGGGGTCGTATGGAATACCTTGTTTGGCCGCATGGACTCTAACTGGCTAATGCCTCGTGATTATAGCCGTGATTCTGGCTATATCTGGGCGGGTTCTGTTTATTAAGTGTTTTGTTCTACTCATCGTAGGTAGGCCATATCTTCCTTGATATGGCGCAATTGGTTAGCCCCCTCCATTGGAGGTTGTCTTCTAGCTCCTAGCGGGATATGAACCCTTTCATTGTAGAGCTGAGGCCTGCCTGGCCAATTCATCTGCACGCTCGTTTCCTTCTATGTCACGGTGCCCTGAAACCCAGAGTAATGTGACCCTGACGTGTTCACTCAAGTGGGCAAACTCGTTCCGACACTCGTGCACCAGTTTGGAGGATATGGTAGACGAGTCAATAGCTTTGATAGCGTCTGGGGAATAGCAATGTTTTGTTTGTACGTTGTGTCACTCCTGAGTTGCGTACAAGCCTCATGGATTGCCAGAAGTTCCGCCTGGAAAACGCTGGCAAAATTACGGCAAACGGTATGAAATTGATATTTTCAGTGAATCCTAGTAGACACCGGCCCCGACACCACAGTTCACCTTTGATCCGTCGGTGTAGATGACCGTGTCAAAATCCTTCACTACTTCGTTGTGTTCTTGAAGTTAAGTTTGGGTGTGATGTAGTTGGTTGGAAACGTGACGTGTAACGAATCCAGGATGTTGCTGTGGCCGTAAGGCCATGCAGTCCAGCACCCAGATTCTTTGAGTCCGACTGCCCTGCATAGTGCTGTATCTTTTGTGTGTAGATCGAGAGGCAAACGATGCAGGACCACAGAGAATTCGACGCACTACAGCTGTGCATATCCACAAGGTCGTCTTTGGTTGAAGTCCCTACTTCTTTCCAAAGGTTTTGGTGTAGGCACATGCCTTCCTTATTCAAGCAATGTTTTGCTTCCAGTTGGGTGACGCCTGGTACCCAGATACCTAGCGCTAGTGGATAATGTGAGTGGTTGACCATTTAGACGGAGAAGGTAAAATCGGGTATTTTGGCTTTGGTAGCGAACAGCATTAGTTCTGTTTTGCTGAGTGTACTCAAACTTGAACCAATTTTGCTACTTCATGAGCATAGCCTTTGCATACTTAGGAACCAAAGCAAGTTATCAACAAAGACACAGATAGCCGAAATGAGCACCGGACCAAGTCTGGTCAACACTTCCATTTGGCATAGATATGAACCACTTACAGCCAACCAACGTGCTTGTTGTTCAATGCCCGATTGGTTCCCTTCTTCGCCCCAAATTCAGCAATTTTCAATTCCATTTGGTTTGGCATTCGATTAACCTTTTCCAATTTGCACTTCAACCAGCCCACCGAGTACCTATGGTTGTTGGTTTCAATAATTGTCCTCAAAAATAAATTGCCGTACGATTTGTTCTTCCCGTTCACTTTTTTTTTTTTTTACGTTACAAATTGTGACTCAAGGATTAAATCGACTCACCCTCAGATTTCTTTGACTTCACCCTCACGAATACACAATCAGCTTCCTGTTGGATAATCACTTGAATATTCCAACGCAAAACAAAAAAATCGATTTGAATCCAAAACTTCTAAAACACTCCAATAGTGGGAATAGCACAACAGCATCAATTGACGCCTCTTTTTTCTTCGGATTCCATACACAGATCTTTCAGTGCAGACATGTAAAAGAGGGAATTCCTAGGAAAAAAAAACAGGAAACCCTCCCACTCCTCAAACTATGGAAAATAGATGAATGTCAACATTTCTATGGAAAATCAATAGGGACACCCATCACAGGGGTATACGTACCCGAACTCTTGTATTTGTGCGACAAAAGGCACAATTTTCCAATTGAGTTAATTTTCATGGCAGGAAAATACAGATCACGGCCAATGTGCTAGAATTAATGTGGTTGATGACGAAGCGATGGTATTGGAACAGGAGAGGACTTCCTGAGAGCACATAGCCACGCACCCATATATATGTGAGAGTGGGAGTGGGTAAATACAATACATAGGCACATACGGTTGACTAGATGTGCAAAATCACGATTATTTCATCCGGAAAATCGGGACCCAGTGTCGGAGGCGATTTTCCACAGCCAACCAGTTCGTTTTGATTTGTTTTTTTTTGTCGTTATTTTTGTGTGTTTTGTTCAATATTTGGCCAACAAAAGGACATTTGATTCCCTAATAGTGAGGCGGTGGGGGTGGAATGACGGTTGGCCACCGTGTTTAATATGGAAAGTGAAATTTATGAAAAATTATTCGGTCACGACTGTTGGCGCTGAAAGAAATTGTGTCAAGGAATTCTCGGTTATCGTCATCCGTTGAGAACATAAGACTGTGATTAATTGTTTCTTAGCTTTGGACATTTATAATTATGCCAAACACAAGCATAAAAACAAACACAAATACACACCGATTGGTTTGGTAGACGGGATGGCTGCTTTCTAATTAGAAACGCACGAAGCACGTCTGCTTTATGTTTGTCTGTTCATTTTGAATTTTGCTCTTCGAAGGACATTGTGTGACATGAAAGGAATATATATAAACAAAAAACATATTTAACGTTTAACTAATGAAAATAGCAAACAATTTAATTTAGTTACAGCAAAGGGAATAGATCCGAGGCGGGAACAGAGGTTTTATAGGTGTAGTCAAGGACTTTGGCTTAAATTAGAATTTAACAAACAATAGGTACAAGGAAATAATTTGCAAAGGACAATCAAAATTTTGCCAGTACCTAGATCTAATGAATTTGGATGATACCATGACAATGCCTTTGTGCGGATGTACATCCAAGTATTTAAAGCTGAAGCAGGGGCTGTAATAAAAACTGTGTTGTTAAAGTTAATTTAAGCGCACAGTGGTGTAGGAAGGGAAAGCCGATGTATGTGTGTGAAGATAACCACAAGACGACATGTTGACAAGGTGAATGTCATTTACGTGGAAAAAACAACAAACTGTTGAATGGGGACAGGACAGGACAGGCTATCGTCCGACAATGATTTCAAGCAGGATACCGTGTGTTAGTTTGAGAAACGCAAGGACGAGGCAGCCCTTTTCAACTGACATTAGAAATTCGCAGATCAGGTCTAGAAAAGGATAACAACTTCTAGATTTCTGCAGTTAGTACGGTCTAAAAATTCAAAAAGGAAATTCTAAAGGAGATAAAGGAGATCCAAAAGGTGAATCTACTTTTGTTGGTGCTCATGGTAGTTCAGTTATCGACTGTTAGCTTGAGCTGAGAAAAATGGAGCCACTTGATTCAGGATTTCGAAGTACCAGCACAGAGTTTCTCCGATTACCTGCCAATGGTGACTTCTTTTGAGTTAACCACTCAAGAGTTGAGCAGCTGCCGGTTCACATAACCTCCACGTGAGATGACCATGCCCTCGAATCGCTTGTGCAGAATTTCCAATGTGGTGCCGTCCTGTTGATACCACATGTCGTTGGTGTCCATATCATCCAATTCAGGCCAAAAGAAGTTGGTGATGGCCTGGCCAACGTCGTTCTTAAAGAAATATGGACTGATGACGCCGCCAGCCCACACCGCTAATCCACACCAAACAGTGACTTTTTCGGGATGCATTGGACGCTCTTGGATCTCATGTGGATTGGTATCGTCTCAAATTCGACAATTTTGTTTGTTGACGTACCCATTCATACAGAAATGGGCCTCATCGCTGAAGATGTTTTTTTCGATGAAAATTAGGGTCAGTTTCCAAGTGCTCCAGAGTCCATTCAGCGAACACACATCTATGTCTATGGTCCTTTACCTTCAGCTCCTGGGTCAGTTGAATTTTGTACGGGCGCTGGCCCAAGTCATGACGCAAAATTCGACAAGTTGTGGTCTGCGAAAGGCCGAGTTCTTGTGAGCGACGCGAAATCGACTGCCACGGATTCTCCTGCACACTCTCACGGACAGCGGCGATGTTTTCGGCAGATCTTGGGTGCTGGTTGATTGTTTACTGAACCAGCAGACTCAAATTTATCCACCACACTGCGAATAGTCCTTTCGGATGGACGAAGCTCGCGTAACGTTGCCCGAACGTTGTCTTTCCAGAATGCAGGCGGAAGACGTCTGCGGCAATTTTTCTATCTCTCAGTAGAAAAGACTTCAGGGAACTTATTGGCGTTATTAAGGGACATAACGCCTTTGCGTTGCCAACACCACTATCTATGATGCTTGCGGAGAGGGCGATGACACTGCGGAACACTTCTTATGTGATTGTTCGGCCTTTGCTCGTATTAGGTGGCAGATTTTTAGGCCTGATGTGATGAGTGCTGGTAACAAAATCTCTCGACATTTTAAGAAAGACGATGAAAATACAGTAAAAGGGTTCTACCTGCTGGAAGTACAATGGAACCTGTTTTAACGTGAAAACGTTTTACTGGGGGCATTCTATGGAAAAGTGTGACACAAAAAAGATTTTGGGCTTTCAGTACAGCTAGAAACTTAAAATTGGTATGCAGATAGGTATTACCTCACATATACCCAAAAAATTGTGACATCCTAAAATATCCCCCTCTAAACCCCTCAAAAGGGGGTAAAACTGAAATCGTAAATCCAATTAAACGGCAATTTGATCAATTTAAATAAATTTGAAACTTTTATTAATTTTTCCTTAGTTATATTTCAAGACCTACCTGTGTACCGGGTTTCAAGTTCCTAGGGTCACTAGAAGTCCCTCAAATGGAAATAGGCCCGTCGAGGCACGAGAAAGATCTCAGACTTCCGGGACAGTTAGAAACTTGAAATTTCGTGTGCTGGTAGGTCGTACCTACCATTTATCCACAAAATTGCGACTTCTTTAGATATCCCCCACCAACCCCACCAAAAAGAGTTATAATTGGGGGAAAATTGATTCTTTTTCAATAAAAAGGCACTTTTGCCACTTAACAGTTATAAATTTGTAATTTTCAGTAATTTGCCTTTAGTTATATTCTAAGGTTGCCTAATGTACTGAATTTCAAGTTTCTGGGTCCACTAGAAGTCCCTCAAAAGGAACTGGGCACTTCGTGACACGAAAAAGATTTGTTGATTTTGTTATGTATAATTTTTTTCTTAAATGCCAGTACAGCCGATACTAAACATCGTCCTTGACAATCCATGGTTTCTCCAACTAATATAAATACCAAATAATTCAACCCCAATCGCGAGTAAACTAAAGCAGTATACAACGCTACGTACTGTAAAGCATTTGGTCCTCTCAAATAAATTTCCACGGAATTGACCGGCTCCAAGGAGCAGCATAGTCCTTTCTTCTCTTGCCAGACTTTTCATTCGGAAGTCATTTTTGTTATGGTATTTGTGTCTGAGTGGTCCAGGGTAGTCTTCCAACAGCCCGAAAATAAAAAAATGGTGGTGGATATGTTAAAAGCCAGTTCTTGTCTCTAATCTACATTTTCAGGCTCAAATTTCCCACACAAATGCATCAAAGTCGACTTAAATTTTGATACTCACACTCGAGCTCAAGCCCCTGATAGCTCCGTGTCTAAATTTATACAGCCTATGGCATGGTGTTTCAAAAAGTTCCAAACTAACTCGCTCTTGAAACCCCAATCCAGTGGAAACATCATGTTTATGTTTACCATCCTTGTTCACTTTTCTTTTGTACTTTTCCGTTGACTTGCTGATGGGAGGTGAATTTCTGAAAAATGCCGTTAGGGAAAAAGTAAAAAATTCGAAAAAAAAAATCGTCAAACAACCTTCCATTGCAAGGCATACTGCTGTCATCCCACGCCAAATTAAAAAATTATCAAGTAATTTAATTACCGGCGTCCCTTTTGCTTCATTTTTCCAGCGTGTGTCCTTCGCAACGTATAAGGGGAAGGTATCTCATTTACAAAAGATTTTTCTTCGAGGTAGGCTCATTAAGCAATTTTCAGGCTAATGATGTGAAAGTCTAATCTAATTGAGATAGCAGCCAACCAGAAATTAAAAAAATAAGTCGCATCACCGGCAGATGGGGGCAATAACCACTAAAAAAAAAAAGAAGCACTTGCCCACCTCACTATCCTCAAATTCGCAGCCAAAAAGGGTTCATAATCAACGACGACGCCCTGGTAGAGCAACGATAGAATTGCCTTGTTTTCGATTTATGTAGGTTCTCTCCTCACGGTCGAGTGCTTCCATTTGTGGACACGGTTTGTATACCTTGTGGGCGCACGTATAGGTCGTCCTTTTTTTTTTTGATTTTTTAATGCTTCAACTTTTCCAACGTCATTTTGTGTCGACTTCCATAACTTCTTTTAGGCGACTCAGGCATTAAGTGTGGGTGATTTTAGCTTTTATCGTTATCCGGTTGTGCTTCAACACCGCAATTGTTATAAGAGTAAAAAAAAAATGTTTCCATAGCCTAACTGACCGAAGCTTGACAGGCTATGGAATCCATAAATTTCTTGTTTGGTAGGTTCTTCAACTCTTTCAATGAAAAATATTCCTACATATCGGCACAGGCACAGGAGGACTCATTATCCTGCCAAAATGCAAATTCTGTTATCGCGTTTATTTTTTGTTTGGCTGTTTTGCCTCACGGACTCACTCTAAGGCAACATGTATGCGAGCCTCACAAATCATATTCACATTCGGAATTTTTAATTAACGAAATAAATTGCTGAAGTTTGCAGGAGTTGCAGCCCCAGGATTGTGAGGATCACGTCAGTTAGCCTGTCAGTTGAATAAAAAAAACGAAATGTTGAATTTTATTTATTTTTATTCCCCTCTGATATTTTGAAATGATTTTAATTGCGTTATAACATTGAAGAGGGCGGTCGGTGGTGTATCTAAACCGCCCACCACATAGGCAAACCGGGATTTAATGAGTGGTTCATTAAGTTTGTGTTTAGCGGTTATTTTAATTTAGATTTTCAAATGTCAAATTGCATTTTTTGTATCAATGGATTGATAGTGCCAAATTAATTGATCGGCTTGTCATGCATTGAGTTATAATTAATTTTTAGGTTACGTGTGTCCGCTACAAAATTAAGCAGTTTTTAGTTTCATTTAAAGTATCTACTTTATTTGGTTAGTATTTCGTTTTTTTTTGTTGAGGTAATGGCGCTGTTAACACAAAACACATTTGTGGTTTTAATAGAAATCAAATTAAATAATTTGTAATTATTTATTTAGGCTCTAGTTTTCACGTCGTAAATTTGACGACGGGATTTATGCAGCAGAATCAAGCATTACACAGTCAATAAGGCTTTAGAAACACAGCAGCGCGTTTCAGGCGGAAGTCCTAGCAATCGCCGAGGCCTCGCGTGTACTATCACAACAGTCACTCTCAAGAAGTCACATTGACATTTTCGTAGCTCGCATCAATGTCATCACATCGACAACATTCAGATCCAGAACTGTGAAACGCTGCAACGGCGAGCTTAAAGTATTCAGCGCTAATCATAATGTCACACTCATCTTGGTCTCGGAACATAAGGGCAACTACGGGAACCAAAAGGCGGACGAGCTAGCAAGAACTGGCTCGAAGATGGATCTGATAATGGCCGATGACTCAGTCCTGTTCCCATTAGAACTTCAAAAGTCCAGCATCACCGTGAAATCCATAAAACTCGCGAACGAGAGATGGACCTCACTCACAACATGCTGATCCTCAAGAACACTCTGGACAGAACTAAATAAGAAAATAACAAAGGAAATCATCGCACTCAACAGAAGTCAACTATCACTTCTTTTAGGTAGCGGCCCACCTAAAGAGAACGCGTTTGAACACAACAGAACTATGCAGAAACAGACGCCTAGGAGGACATATTCTACCTCCTATGCGAGTGCCCAAGCCTTAGCAAAAACCGAAAGATAACCCGCGGAGAACATTTCTTCAGTGATCTGGGCGAACTGTCAAGCAAGCCACCGAGAACCATCCTACAATTCCTTCGGAACTCGGGATGGTTCAGGGAGGCTAACTGAAAATAATAACATTTATGCCATTTAACTTTAGGTATCCCACACCCCATCGGGGAACACAATGGATCCATTGAGATCCGAGTGAGGTACACAAATGCAACCACCCCTACAATCTAACCCAACTTATTTATTTAGATTGTGGCTTTCAAGTTGTAAACTTTATGTATTTGACCCCTTAATCGTTTGAGGAATGAATGTTGTACGATTCTTATTTCCAAGACAACAACCAAATGTTTCACTTTGCCTTGTAGATGGCACTATAGTTTGCGAAGAATTAGATTTAACTCCAATTGTAAGTAACAACGTAAAGTTCTGCGTTTTCTGTTACAGAGACAAGACCTTCATAAAATAAAACGATCTTTTGGAATCAGTTCTTAGATTGCAAGAGCTATTGCTCCGCCCAATTCAGTCCCTTCCGATAGGTGTTTCTATACAAACTTCGAATAGTGTAAGGTAGGTAGGTTGAAGAGGTAACTACATCTAGTATGATGCAGCTTTCAGTCGGAATTCTAAGGATGCAATGGGGTCCCTCTAATGGGAGATATTCAGTATGAAAGGGAAGACAATGAACTTATCTACTAGTTTCGTGGTGATCGTTCAACAGCCCTGAATTACCCCAGGTTATTGAAATAGTATCACTAGAAAGCCATCTTTCTTGCCCTGTATAGGCTGGAGTATTCGCATAGGAAGTGGGCGGTGCTCTCTTCTATATCTGTATGGCCAGCATTCTTCTAAGGCGGGCCAGTAAGTTGTAGGCTGTGATAATCCCTATGAAGGGCGTTAAGTTTGACCTATTTAGCGCAAGACTACTTGTGTTCTGTTTTAATTTTGTTAGTGTTTCTCTAAAGTTGTCAGAGATGGAGGACTTAACATCCAAGCTACAAAGATCAACGGAAGTGTCTCCATTGGACCCAAAAAGACCGAAGATTAACTACAGCAGTTCCTCTTACCTGCAGAACTGAATAGGCTCTTTAGCGCAGTGCTGAAAGACCAGCTTAAAGGAGTGATTTCGATGGTAGCAACACAGCGGAAAGATGGAGGAACGTGGATGTTAGCTTGGCAACTAGCTTCCTCAAGATCCTTGGACTTTGGACCGGACTTGCACCCATATACCGAGATGTTAAATGGCATCAGCTGGAGGCAGCTAGCTGAAGATCGAGCTGGCTGGAGACGCTTGTTGGTTGAGGCCCAGGTCCACCCCGGACTGTAGCGCCACCTTAAGAAAGTAAGTAAGTAAATGGCACCAGGACCATGTAAAATGAATTGCCTGTGCAGATCAAAGGTCGGCTGTCGCTAAGCTGGAAGAAGCTTGATAAGGAGCGTAGCTCGAGGTTGTTAGTAGGGATCAGACCCCCAGTAGACCGATTGCGGTTGAGCCTTCTAATCTTAAAACCATCTTGAAGATTTTACAGGTCTACAATCTCAACCTTCCGATGCAAAATTGGAAGGTTTTCAAGCTAGAAAACTCGAGGGAGGGCTCTAGATGCGTGTCAATTGTGATCATCAAGGAATCACTGGCTCTCCCGGCCGACACTGAGGGACAGGTCAGTTATGGCTTTGGAGCTATCACTCTCAGCGTCTGCAAAAAGGATGAGGAAGACCTGGAAAGGAACTTGATCCCTCTAACCCCGCTAATACCCCACTGGAGTCACCTTCACCTATGATGGCTAGTTTAAGAGCAATTACCCCTAGTGTAACAGCTCCATCTCCAGAAACATCTTCTTCGCAGCGTATTGTTTCACATTAAGCCAGCCACCTTACAAATCCCAGGAGCAAATCTGGTCGTTGACGGCCTAACTTTGTCCGACCTGAATCTGTCTAGTAGACTAGACAGACCTGCTGTCTCTGACGCTTTCTCAGAGTCAGATACGGAAAAGACCGACATCAAGGTGGAAGAGGTTTCTGCAGCCAATTGTATCGAAAATGCTGCGATTAGCTCAAATTGGTCTCAAAGGCAGCGAATTTTATTGGTAATGTTTAAACGACCGCAAATGAGATCCCTAATTGGTGTCCCCACCGCGCACTGCCCCTTCATACTAAAAGGCCAGGCATTTATTTTCATGACTTCTGCTGTGTCTGCAGAGATGAGGTAGAAGAAGAAGCAATAATCCACTTTCTTTGTACCTGCCGAACACTGTTCTCTACCTGGGAGCTTCTTTCTTCAACGATCTCGGCGATTTGGCCGATGTTAGGAGTTTATTTTGCTTTATTCGAAATTTCGAATGGTTTACATAGCCCGCAAGTAGGTAGAACAGCCACAAATCCAGTGGTATCATAATGGACTTTTTCTGGTCTAACCTAACCTATCTTATCTGAGACTTATCGGGTCCTCGTCGAAATACTTCATTTTTCAGAGAAGATGCTGAGCCCTATAGCATCGAGAAAAGAAGTGGATTATGGGGGCATGTTTGTTCTCTTTTCGTATGACCCCCTTGTAGGAGTTACTTGTTCGAATTTCTGAGGCGCTCTTCAGTAGTTAAATCTAGCAGGAGCTAGCGAGTGGAGTACTCTTCAATATCTTCCTGTTAAGTCAATGTACAGTCCTACTTCCCGACAACTAATAGCCAAGTTAAACAAAACTAGAACTCCATCATAATCCGTCTAGCAACTTAAATCACTTGAAAACTCCATTTCATTGGTTAACAAATGCAATGCAATACCGGTTCGCATTGAGAATTATACAAAAGGAAATGTTTTCCCCCCCACCACCACCGCCACAGCCGCAGCAAAACTCAATCAAACAATCTTAAAATTCCCCATTAAAAAATTAAACTGAAAATAACAGAAACTTTCGCATCCTTCTCAACTTTTCCTGGCACGTATTTCAAATACAAACGAACAATTGGCAAAGAATTGCTCCCAGGGGTTCTGAAAACAATATTTTCCTAAACTTTTTAATTTTTTTTAAAGAAAATAATAAGAAAATCAACTCTCTTCACACAAATGCCGCACTCTGTATGCATATCCTTCCGGTTTCCAACGAATGGAATTCACAAACATTATACAATTGCACGCTGAAAAAAAAAAAAAACCGTAAATGTATTCGAAAAGGAAAACGGATTCCTCTCACCAAGAAATCCGAGAAGAGCCCAGAAAATTGCATTACCGAGACGGGAAGAGATAGAAGGAAAAATAACTTGTTATTGTTATTGGCTCCAAGGATACAGATGTTGAAGTTCCAGTATTTGAAACTGAAAAACAAATATTTTAAAATGGTTTTCCAAGCTGTCACATACCTCGTCAGGATCTGGTCGAAGAATTTTTACACCGGAAATGCTTAAAATGTTCGACTGCGAGTGGAGAGTATGAGTGGAGTTTCGTTCAAGGAAATTGATTCTTTGAAACGCTTCTCAAAAGATAGTTTTGGGTATTGGGTA
This sequence comes from Criorhina ranunculi, assembly GCA_951813785.1. Lineage (NCBI taxonomy): Eukaryota > Metazoa > Arthropoda > Insecta > Diptera > Syrphidae > Criorhina > Criorhina ranunculi. The sequence goes on along the minus strand of OX638383.1, from coordinate 32,771,520 downwards.
CGGTCTTGCAAGTTTTAGCAGGAAAAATGTGGAATTTTCGATTCAAAAAGTTGAGAAAAGTTTTTTTTTTAACTCCTCCTCGGACATATGGAACAGCGAAAGAGAATCGATTACTGAAATGAATTCAGTTGAAGAATATTGTAATTGGCCATTTGATTGGTTGATTTTTGAGAGTCAAATGGAAGTGAAATGCATTCCAAGATGATTGGCATTGTTATGAGGCAGGGAGGGTCCATAGAGGAAACTTCGTTCAGGAAGACGACGGCATGTTTCTTGCACCACCTGCTTAGTACAGAAAATCTTGTGGCAATTGAGCTGTATTATCCAACGAGGAAGAGGAAAAAACGGTTGCTCACCTTTTTTGCACCCGCCCTGCCCTAAGGGAGTATTTTATGAAGACCACAGCGACAAGCTCGATATAAACGTCAGCGATACAGTGGTACAGGGAGGGGTCTGCACCGATACGGCTACTAATAGCTTCTTCTCTGAAAACACGGAAAGCCTTCATGTAAGGTTGCTGATGCTGGTAGTCCGATACCTAACGTTGTATCACAATGGACGTTCATTCTGGTCTAAGTGTGCTCCTGTGCTTAAGCGGGAATCTCTAATGATATTAAAGATTTCGATGGTGAATTTTTCGATTTAAATGAAGCAGCGACCTTTCTTTCTTCATCGTCATCGCGTCTTCTTCGGGGTTTGATGTGGAAGGAAGATTTGGACGATTTTCGATGTTTCTGATCAAAAACAATTCCCAAAATAGGAGCACTAACCAATTTCTCCATGAGCTCGACGAAGGCCTGTTCACAGGGTACTTTGTGATACCACATGGATCTGGAGAGATTTACTTATACTTATATACTCGTTGAACCAACTGGAGCTTCGGATGAAGCAAAGGAGTTTTCAGACATTCGTGCATATCACATCGTTTAAATCGATTGGTAAACTTAGGTTAGGTTAGGTAAGGTTGGGCGGCTGTCCCCAATAAGCAGGGACCCACTTAGGCCAGAATGAAGGCCCATTGTGATGCCGCGTGAAGAAACCGGAGACCAGCCTCAGTAACCTTACATGCGGGAACTCCCTAAAGAATGAAGGGAGTAAAAACTCTGGGCAACCGTATCGGTGTAAACCCTATCCTGTGCCGCACTAAGTGCAGAACCAATTAGACCCACATACGAAACTTGTCGAGCCTGGCTAGGTCACTGAGGTCATTGAAGAAGTACTCTCCTAATGTTTTCCTCCCCAACCTTGATAGAGCAGGGCATGTGCAAAAGAGGTGAGTTATCGTTTCCTCTTTTTCCTCGTCTCTGCAGCTTAAACAGAAATCGTTAGAAGGAACACCCATTCTGATAGCATGCCTGCCAATAAGACAATGCTCCGTAAGGGCTCCTACTATAATTCTAATAAGATTCCTGTTCACGGACAGAAGTCTTCCTGTTCTCTTCAGATCCAGGTTAGGCCAGACATGCTTCGACAGAAGACAAGTATTGATATTATTCCACCTGCTGTTAGCTATTCTTCTAGATTCGCTATCAAGGCGGGATTTTATCAGTTGTAAAGAGACAAGCTGTTACCCCCCATTTTCAGAGAGGATCCGACCCGCCCCTTCCTACGCTAGTTCGTCCGTACTGCAGTTGCCCGGAGCGTCCCTGTAAACTTAAAAAAATTTTAATTTGTACAGAATGTGTCAAATTTATCCTCTCGTATATGTCTGTTCCTGAGTTCCATGCACAGCCATCTCCATGTCCTTAAAAATAATTCCATTGATTAAATTTCATTTAATTAAAAGGTAAATCCCTTAAAAGTTACTCGAAACATTTTCCATTTAAATTCAAAAAAATACTTCAAACTACCTCATGGTTACCAACATGAATCTTTCAGGATGTGCCCAGTACTATAATGCTTTGATTGACATCTCAAAGGATGCCCCCATGGTGCATTCGAATTATGTTTCTGCTTCCAAAATTAATAAGTTCTGCATTGAATTTCATTCGACTGCCTTCGATGGGTACTTAAGCAGCTTTTATTTATAATAACCTCCAGATACTGTCCAACAACAACTATAAAGTTTCACTACGTGCACGTTTTTCACCAGCCATCAAATTTAATCCACAAAGGGATTCACTTGATATCCTTCCAGTTGATGTTTACTTATCAATTTTTTTATCCTTTTTGTGTAATTTTCAGTGTTATTTCGAGCTTACTTCCAAAGATGCTGGACAAAGCGCTTGTGCATCTAGAAAGTTAAAGATACAATGAAGATGATGACGTTAGGAGGAGAATACCTTTCGACGCGATTATTATGTTCTAAAGAAGGATGGAGTGAAATTATGCAATAAAGAGGATGTAATCCTAGACCCTTATTGGCTTTTTGTTCTGTTGTACTCTCAATCTTCGGTTGCATAATGTTATCCCACGTAAATCCTTAAGAATTTGTTTTGTTGCCTCCGGATAGCTAATCAAGTTGTGTTAGGAGGTTAAGATACAATTCTGTTATGTAGATCCTTTTCTTTGCTTTTTAATTACATTCATGGAGTAGTCGTCGTCTTGCTGTTAGTTACAGTTGTACACAGATTATGATGAGGATCACGCTTCTGATGCGATTACTTCGGGAAGGAAATCAAAAAGCAAACACAAAAGATTGGTTGCATCCATGGAAAGGCACTGCACACTCTCGTAATTTAAATTTATTTCAGGAAGGACTTGTCTACCAGTTTGTGTCTTTTTGTGGTTGGAAAATCCTTTTCAGGCTTTAAGCCAGAATTTTCCAACGTTCCAATTGCCGAATATCGTTTAAGTGATTTTAAGACCGCTTTTTTAGAGACTTGTCATTAGCGACATCAGTTTTGACATACAACATGTCGTGCTTATTTTTTAACGTCAACTCATCTTCAACGTCAATACATCCTTAACTTTAATTTAACTAAAAAAAAGGACCAACTCTTCAAACTAATGTCATTACAAGGCTTTGCATCAAAGGCAGGTATGCTGAGTGTTTGGACATTGCATGCAATTTCTAGAGCATTTAGAATGGATGGCGTCTCAAAACCTCGTCGGAATAGTCATTGAATCCAACCCAAAAGGGACAGAGGAAAGCGTAAGCCTAGTTAATTCTTACAAGTAGAAGGATATCTTAATGAACTAAGGGTGTGAAAGCAGATTCAGTTTACAAGCAATCAACTGGCTGGAGAGGCTTATGAGTTGAGGAACAATTCCAAAGCAAACAGTAGCAGTCTTAATAAGATTTAATCGCCATAGTTCGCAGTGACCTGAGAGACTTTAACGCACAGAAGGCCTTGAACTTGTAGGATGTGTAAGTGAATTGCAATAAGGGAGTTTTGAGAATTCTATTGATTCGCTTATGAGTGTTGGCTTTCTGAGTTTGTCTCGTGTTCTTCTCTTGGTATATGCTTTTTTTTTTTGCCGAAAACCAGTATAGGTAGATCCTTTCCCTCTTAAAGTCGTCAAAAGCCTTAACCCAGCTGATTTTGTATATCATCCCACAGAACGAAAGGGATATCTTTTCGAAATCATGCCCGGTATACGTGTTGTAAAGGTGCGGGTGCTATTTAAGCTTGAACGGTATTGTGTTGATATTTTTTGGTTACATATCCAGTTACGGTTCAAAACAAAATAATCCAAGGCAACCAGAAGTGTGACGTTGTGTGATAATGGAAATTGATGGCCATCCATTTTTGACTAGTCGCGGTCCTGTGGGCTGGCGCAGAGTACTATTGGAACACTTATACTGTCTATCCATGGCTTCACAACTTTCTCTAGGTTAGGTTGGGATAGAGTGGTAGACTGCAGTCACACTTAGACCAAAAAAGGTTATTTGTGGTATCACATGGATCTGTTATTCCTTCCATAAAAACTATCCGCATAACTAGCCGGAGCTTACTTATAAAACACTTAAGGCTGCCTCTGCTGAAGTCAGTCAGTTTTTTTTTTTTGGATCGTAGAAAAAGCTAGCTCTTCTTGAGAAGGCTCTTCATCAAGCTGAGAGAGCTAGACCTGTATAGAGAATGTGAAGAATTCTCTACCGACAGATGATGGTCTGTCACTAAGTTTTAAAATTCCACTTCAGCGACCAAATGTGTCTTAGTTTGCTGTCCTTGGACTCGCCTTCTCGTCGAGCATTTCGTTCGTAGATATAAAACCGCAGATGTTAGGCTCAGTTTTCAACAGAAAATGCCGTGACTGATAAAAACCGAAGCTGTCTTGAAGTGTTGTAGGTAAACCTAAGGAAAAACTAAAGAGGATAAAGCTGGCTCATCTGGCTTCAACAAAACCAACAAACTGACAACGTTCCATTTGGAAAATAATCATGAAACGCATAACCTTATGAATTTGGATGAGCGATTGCAAGGATTACAATTAAAATACAAAAACTGAAACCTCAAGCCTTTTGAAAACTCAAAACCTTTTAAAAATTAAGCCGAAAGCAAATAAAAAACTCACCCGTACATACAGCCCATCACAGACAAGTGACACTTATTCAGACAATCAGGATAAATTGGAAATCGGTTCAAGCACTGTCCCATTGACCTACAAAAGCTGTGACGTGAAAATTAAAAATAAATTAAACGAACAAATGAAATGATAAAGGAATTGTCTGCAACGGCAGAAAACGTATAAAATAATTGTGAAATCTGTTTGCGAATGTCATTCGAAAGAGGATGAGAACGAGGACGAGAACGAGTATTCTTTTCAAAAGCTACCCCCTCTCTAGACACATATTTTACGGGTGAATAGAACTCAAAAAAAAAAAAAAAATACAGCGAAACTCTCGTAACCTTTTGATACTACAAATAGCCTAGAATCTTTTCCTGGAAGCACAGATCCTTGAACTAGTCAAGACCTCTTCAAAAATGGATACACTTTAAAGCCAGTCTGTGACATTGTATCGTGTATGTACAAAAAGAAAAAAAAAAAAAGTCACAAACCTCTGGCATAACAAGGACGTCTGCATAAATAACCAGGATACTTTGAAGTTAATCAGGAAAATTTCATGTGACTGCACTTGATGCAAGTAAACTGCTACTTACGGTCGGTGGTGTGCTGGAAAAACGGTTCAAAGAAAATGGCAACGGCGAATATGTCAAGTGTAATACAATAAACTTTGTAGGGAATCCTCCTTCGTTCGGTGCATCAAAAGTTGGCCTCACTTGAATATCCTTGAAGTTGGTGTAAGTATGTGTTCATTGTTTGGTAACAGCCGTGAGCACTGAAGACTGTGAACACTGAGCAGTGGCTGCACAGTAATGTCAGGACTATAAATTATGTAAATTCGTCCTCGTTTAATGCATGACATATGTGTGCTAACTGGATGTGATAGCTATGTGGTTCGGCGGTGGAAGTGGTAGAGGATAATGATGATTTTATGGAAAGTTCAAGAGTTCATTAGTTTGCATCATTACATGAGGGATGCACTCAAAAACTAGCATAATATGTTTTCTAGACTGGAAAACTTTCATGGCATATGAAGGAGATAATATCTTGTCTAAGGATAAGATGGAGATGACAACAGAAATAGTCTGTCTGGACTTGACATCAGTGGTATGTGCCGATGGTGCCGCATGCCACACAACTAATCTAGTATGGGGAAGTTCGGTAATCGTGTATTCTCTAGAAATGGTCCGGTTGAATGGCCACCTCGCTCATGGGATTATACACCGTTAAATCGTTGGTTTATGCCAACAAGCCAATAATGTAAGAGGTGCTTAGGAACAATATCGAACGTGAAATTGTGAAAGAGTGGTGGAAAATTGGCTCAAAAAAATCGATCGCTGCAAACGTCCTCGCGGTGGTCATATGAACAAGATCGAATTCCATACTATAATTTGACTTGTGTGCTATACCTGGAATAAATTTCAGTCCGATATCTCAATAATTCTGTGTTTTCTATAAATACAAAATTGTTATGTCCTTATCGAAAACCCCTTTACTAGCTGCCAACCTACCCCAATCACATCTGTACACTTGTGACGGTACAGGTGACGTTACATCTCTCCATTGATCTTCTCTTTGTAAATGGGTCGCTCTGAAACATCGACAAAGATCCTATAGCAGAGTCCTGATGGATCATTGTGGAAAAAATCGGTCTTGTTTCCAAGGACTACTGTTCAAACTACAAGGACAAAGAATTAGTCCGTCACCTACTATTGCAATGTCCCGCTCTAGCAAACGAAATATTACAGACTCGGTGGGTTATTTTTTTAACAGGCTTTAGAATCGAAGTAACATAAGTAGAGTTGTCTCCTCGAGTTCATATCTTAGCTAGTTCAAGACCAACGGTCTTCCTTATGATCTTATTTTTCAATTTTCAGAAACGAAATTACGAGTCATGGCCTGTCTATCGCAGAGCATTTCCTAGATTTCCTTTATGTCAGCTTCGCAGCAATCGAGGACCTTCTCTTTTCACTGCAAAGCATTACGAAACACGTTGCTAATCATCGACAGAAATGACAATAGCGACAGTATACAACGTTGTCATTCGGAACCACCAGCAATTTTATACGCATGCCATCTACCGTGCTATGTCCTTGTTAACAATTTTATTAGACAAATCCTTTCAAAGTAGTTCTTCTCATGCATTTGTCATCGTTTGGCTGCCTCGCAACATATTGGCTACACACAAAAGTTAAATTTTCTTTTCACACCATACATATCCTTCAAAACGCAAAAAAAAAAAAAAAAACTTGTCATAATCGGTAGATATACAGTCGTCCTTGGACGACAAAAACCAATGAAATTGTTGTTCGCTTTGAACTTTTTGCCAGCAAATGACTAACATTACTCGTGAATTTGTTCCGTTCGTCGGAAAGCAAGAACAGTGCAAACAAAAACTTTGTCTCATTTCCTTTTTGTTGGTATGTGTGTGTCGTGTCCTTTGGAAATTTTCATGTTATTACCTTTTTTTTTTCCCGTTAGTTTTCTTGTAGAAACCTTGCGAATGTTCGTGTCAATAGTATACTCTGGCTGAGAGTACAAAGATATAAAAATATGAAATGTATGCAAATATTTTTTTGGGAATTCCCCACAAAGGACGAAGGATGGTGCGAGCAAAAAAAAAAAAAAAAACAAATTCATCCTTCTAATCGAGTGATGAAGTTTTTTATTCGTTTTTTTCCATTCCTCTGTTTTTCTTTGAATTCACGAATTGAGAAACCGAATTTGGCGATAAGAACGAATACAAAAGGAAACATGTGGTGTCCTACATACTCGGTCATTCTTTCGTTATTGTTTTTTTTTTTTTGGCAGCCAACAAGGACGAAAAATGCTTTTTAGTTTAGAAAAAGTTTCCTTCTACTAATGTTTTTACTCATATGTATGTATGTCCTTCAGCATTTCATTTCACCCGCGCTATTGGATGACATGCAAACCTTTTTCATTTCCCGATAAAGGATACGCTAAGTAATGAGAAGGAGGCAAAAGATATTTGCATTTTCTCTACAAACGGTAAATTGTTCAAAAAGTTTTCACAAACTTTCCTGTATCCTGCATCTAAATATCTAAAGGGAATGGAAATCGCAGACAATTTTTCTAACACACAATTGCAAAGACAAAATGCAAAAGGATATCATAATTCAAATTTTGATGAATGAGTGTGCCATTGGCACGAGGAATGTATCCTTGTTTTATCGAAATGATTTTTTTTTCTTTTTCTGTTTAAACGATGACTATCGAAAAGTTAGGACATGAAAGACTTATTGCTTTTTTGAGAAATGTTATCCTGTGTGTGTGTGGGTGCATCGGCGAGGAAGAAAAATTCTTTTGTTTTCTTCTACTTTTTATGATTGCTCAATCGTACATCCTTAGGATAAAATACTTTTTGCATTCAAGCAAAGCTATCCTCGAGGGAAGTTTGTTTTCTTTTGCAGTTTCTTGTTGACAATTGTAAATTGCATATTTTCTGCAATCAATTGATGAACAAGAATGTTCTTTGGATGTGGATACATTATATCAGATAAATTTGAATCAATATATCTGTCAATACTGAATATTAAGATCTTTATTTGCTCTCTTTCTTTGCAGGATATATCTGATATCATTGAAGGGAAGATTCCAATACAAAGTGGTAAGTTTGAAATTGTTTGTTCATTGCTAATGAATATTGTAATCCGAATGAAAGTTCATTTTCCTTACGCCACTGAAAATGTCCGTGCTAATGAAAGTTCATTTAATTTTTGTTGAAAAATTGTTCCTCTATTCCCAAGTGTTGGCTTCAAATCCAACCCTTAATGGATGCCCAAAACCGAAGATGTTGATAAATCCAACGAAGATTCAGAACTAGAGAGGCAGTCCCTTAAACTTTACTCATTTCCAGTGACCCTGTTGTGCCTTAGGATCCAAGTTTTTGAAAGTGAATCTTTCTCCTGAAAGAAAATACGTTCTGCTTTTTGGAACTATTTCAGATGAGGTATGAGGATTCAGGTTTTGGACGCCTTTGATAATGTTTTAGCTTTCTACAAAGACTTCAAAACCCAGAAGACCTCAAAAGTAGTCGAACATTTCTGGCACCGTCTTGCATATTCAATCAAGGGTTGGCTGCGAGCCTCACTGCACCATTAAGGCTCTGCTCCTTAGTGCATTTGAAAGCAAGCTTTCCCCACAAGCCTGCAAGCCAGCTCCCACAGATGATCTTTGTAGTGTTTAGACTCTGTAGTTGTAATTCCTGTCCATTGCTACTTGTCAAGGAGGACAAAGTAGTTTCTTTTCATGCTTCGTGAACTTCAGTCAAATGCCTCCAACTGGTTATACAGCCTTTGCTGGTTGTAGCACTTGTTTCAAGTTTTCGAGGGCAAGCAATGCCCCTAATAGACGGTGTTGTAGCAGAAAAACGTGCATCGAGTGCGCACACGTTTAGGGTAGCAGGAGTACTCAAAATGCTTTTCCTCCATATTAGTTTGTCTAAACCATCAGAAGAAGAGGCAGCTTTGGTCTTACTGTCTGATTGATTTGCGTTGAGCTGACTTCTACCGACCTGTTTTCTTTTCTCATCGTCGCCAAAGGAGTGTTGCTCACAGCACTTGCGCCTTCTGTTCTGAAAGTTTCTTCGCATAGCGTAATCTTCACCTTACCTACCTTTTTCTTTTCTCTTCAGCTGACTCTTAGTCGTTATCGGTTTCTGGTGTCAAGCTGTCAGCAGTGCCGATTCGATTAGACGTACCAGGTAAGCAAAACCATTCATCTTTCCAGTTCTGTCTTCCGAACTCATCGGAGAGATAGTACTGAAGAAGTTTCCGAAAGTAAGCTTTCTTGCAACCTCTCAGTCAACACCTAAAAAGATGAGGGGTAAAAGTATGTCAGTTGGGACCTCCAGCATCCGCCTCCCTGCTGCGGTTGAATTTTCCTATTGCGAGCATCACCTAGAGTATTAACATCTAAAGATCCTTCTTCCACTCTTTACTAACTGATTTAACATCGAAGTTGAGACCCCTCTAGCCTTTAGTTCGATTTTTCACCTAAGCACTTTTCAGATGCTGAGTTTATTGACTCTTAAGCCTTCTCATCACAATATGCAACGGAGAGGAAATTTGGCTCAGAGTCTGGTGAAAGCCAGTATTGGGCACAGAAAAAGTCTATACAGTGTTCCTAATCTAAGAACCATTACATCGGGCGGCATATCCATGAAGTATATCTAGGGTCCTTTAAACTCCAAAGCTTGTTATATCAAAAGTCACTTCGCTAACGTTGCCTCCATCAGGGGTAGTAAATGCAGAATTACACCTTGAGTGGAAACAGGTGGCTGGTAAAGGTATCGGTGCCCTTAGTGTCTTATAAAAACACATCATGGTTTTGTTAAGACGTTATGCTAAGAAAGGTCTGGTTATCGCTTTTTACAGAAATAGATCTGTGTTGGGTGGATGAAAAGCTTTAAAAAAAACTCGACCATACGAAAACTGATAGCTCCTAGATGAAAAAAGGGATCTTTAGATGGTTGATGGAACGCTCAATTGCCACAAGCTAATCCGTCTAAACTCGTCTAAATTTTAGTGAAAACTGTCTTAATCTGATAGTGTTCGGCTCAGTTCTTATTGAATCAGAGTTAGCTCTCGAAATTTTTAAGGTGCTCCTGAATCTAGGTAGGAAAAATGTGCACATTCTGCAAAAAAAAAAAAAAACATTATAAATTAGAAAGTTGATTCGTTACTCTCAGACCTGTGCTATCAGCTACTTTTCAAGTGGAATCAGCAGAAATCACTTCAAAAACTACATCTGGTGAAATCAAATGACATTTAGTCAGCTATTTCGAGACAGAATTGCACCGATCTAGAGTTATCTGTTTTCTCACTTTAAAAAATCAAGATTCTAATGAACCGGAACAGGAATATTATTTGAATCATTTCCTGTGTCCTTCGTATCCTACAGAATAATCTTATTTGGAGATAATGACCGAAATGTAACGAGATTTCTCTGAATATCCTTAAGAAGAGTTTTTCAATAGCTTTGTCTCAACTTTGGCAGCTTATTGCTTTGACGTTTCAAGTGGCAACGCTGGCATTCTTTGACGTTTGTGTTCTGTCACAGTCACCATTTTACCATGGAGCGCTACGCCATCCAACAACGTGTTGAAATTTTTAAAATTGATTAGAAAAATTCGTGTTCTGTGGGCCAAACTTTTCGCGAGCCACGAAATATTTACGGGCAAAATGATCGTCCAACCGAGCGAGCAATTCAATGAATTTATCATAAAATTCGGCGAAAGCGGTTCGGTTGCTGATCGAGCAGTCCTTGTACGACTCCGAAATGCGCGGGCAAGCGAGAATATTGCAGCCGTTGCTAAAAGTGTAGCTGAAAACCCAAAACCTCTCGATTCCTAGTCGTGCACAAGGAGTTGGCCTTTCTGCGACTTCAACTTGGCGAATTTTGTAAAAAGACTTGGGCATGCATCCGTAAAAAATCCAATTGACACAAGAACTGAAGCCCCAAGATCACCAATCTCGTCGTACGTTCGCTGATTGGGCTCTGAAGTAGTTCGAAATGGATCCAAATTTTGTCGAAAAAATCATCTTCACTGATGAAGTCCACTTTTGGTTGAACGGTTTCGTGAATGAGCAGAATTGGCGCATTAAGGGAGAGAATAATACACAACAGTATCAAGAGTCTCCATTGCATCCAGAGAAACTTACTGTTTGATGTGGATGTGAATGTGGATACATCTTCCGCAACGAGAATGGCCAGATGGTGACTGTCAATAGCGAACGGTATCGGGACATGATAACTGACTTTTTGTGGTCTCAATTAGATGACATTGACCTGAACGACATGCGATTCCAACAAGACGGCGCAACGAAGCAAACATCGTGCGTTACATTGGAGTTGTTGCAAGAAAAATTCCCAGAACGCATTATTTTCAGAAGAGGGGATATGGAATGGCCGCCAAGATCGTGCGATTTAACGTCCACAGACTTCTTTCTCTGGGGTTATGTTAAGTCGCTGGTTTATGACAACAAACCAACAACAATTGACCAACTGTGAGATTCAGCCCGACTTATGCAACATAGTCATACAAAATTGGACCTCTCGGATCGAGTCCTGTAAATTAAGCCCCGGAGCCCCTTTGAATGATTTCATTTTTAAAATATGATGGTATTGATTGTATGTAAGAGTTAAGACACGCGATAATAAAACCCTTTAGAATAGGCTCGCTCCTGTTCATACGCTAGTTTAAAAATTCGTCACCACGACCTCCCTAGAATCTACTATAAATACTTTCAAGGGATGACAAAATATGTTCCAAGTTGTAACCACAATTATGGCGAAAAACATGTATCGGTATAGCTAGTCTTCCTTAACAAGTTCGTTGGCTCTCTCACTTCCTTACATTTTGTGACTTTCCAAACCATGTTAAATGACCTTTATCTACCTGCTTCATACCCCAGAAAGCACCCCAACTTAAATTTTTCATCTTCAACTACACTAATTTGCCTTCTCATTGTGTCATCATACCACGTAAACCATCATGATGAAGTTATTCTCTTAAAAACATTACGGTAAATAATTTACTTTTAACTTTTACCAAATTTAAATTCAAATCACCTAAATGAGCTGGTTACCTTAAAAGTTTTCAAAAAAAAAAACTCTAAATGCGATATGCCTCATCTAACCTTGAAATTAAGAAGAAAAAAAAAAATATAGCAAATCTCCTGCAGGCTTCCTCATTCTGATATGTATGAGGAAAAAAAAAGTTTTTCTCTTCTCAAAAAATTTATTCATATTTCCATTTGAACTTCACCACACACAGCTGACAGATACGATTATATTATTTCAGTTTAAATGAATTTTTAGGACCACTCAAGGCCAACGGAACGTGAACGTGAACGCACCCATAAAATGGGTTCCACTTAGTTGTTGTATAATAAAAATTTACATAATCGCATATCTTGTGCGTAATTTCAATTTATCATTTTCCCTAAGGACTTAGTAAGGACATTTTAATTTTTTTGTTTTGTTCTTGTCATTCAAATTGAAATCCTTCGGATTGATGCCGCCTTTTGTTTTTTTCATAAGGTAATTTGAAAGTTTCAATGTTTTTGTCCTTTTTTTTTTGGTTAATTTTTTGTAATTCCTTTAGGATTTGTCAAAATTTAGTTTGATGGCTTGGGGATTTAATAAAAATAAAAAAAAAACGTATTTTAAGGTACAGTACAGAAGTTCTTGATCTTTGTGAAGCTGAGTATAAATAATATGCTTGTGGTGGTATGGGGTTTAAATATTCACTGGTCCTTGCTATATTTTTCCGAATTTAGACGGAGTTTTCTTTGAAGGATATTCGTGGCTTGAACTGTTATCATATCTCATATCAATTCTGATGTCCTGTATTCCCTTGTGTGTCCTAGGGCCTTTATTACGCCTAGACGCCATCTCGTATGGTTACTGGTGATGCTGTTTAGCACCCTCCAACTTCTCCAAACTTGCATTTGTCCCTTCTTAGTGTGTAGTCTTCGAATTTGAACTTCTCTACTTCTAAGGCTACTGCAAAGCGAGCTTGAAGGATAGTACACTCTTTGATTCAGCTTTAGGTCTTTAGGTCTATCGAAAAAAAAATCCTTAAAATATTTCTCAGACATAGATTTACAGACATTTGCAGCTTCTTCTTAATTTTTACGGAAACTTTCCGAGTGATACACCCATGTTACAGGACAAATTCAACATGAGAGCGGAACTGTCGGAACTTGGCGTTTAAGTACTGCTTCGCTATATCTTGCCAATCATTCGAGACAAAATTCTTAAGACATTGGAAGCTCTCTCGTTTCTCTAGCGGTTGTCCAGGACTGTCTATTTGTCAAAGAGAAGTACCAACAAGACTGAGGCAATTAGTTTTGAAGGTAATGCCATATCTTAAGCTTCAAGATGTCTGCCCGTATCTCCTTATTTGTTGTCATTTACTAGAGATTCAGCATAATCCTGGTATATTAGGTGTAAGCCCCCATAGAATGTCTTTGAGTGCCGTCAAACCAGAATGAAGCACATCACACAAACAAAAGCAATATTGGCGAGATAATGCAAACTTGCAAGTCTTGTCTTTGAATCTCGAGCTCTTCTGATAGCTTTCCTTGCAGCACGTGACACTGAGACACAACAGTATTTGATGACAGCAGTTTCTTTCAGACATTCCCACTCTGCTGTGAGATAGCACTACAGTCCAGGATGGACCTTGACCTCAACCAACAAGCATCTCCACTCAGCTCGATTGTTTGCTAGTTGCCTCCAGTTTCGCACGTCAAGTTGTCTGAAGTCCCTTTCCACTTGCGTGCAACACATGAGTCGCGGCCTTTCTCTATTGCGGCGTCCGTCTGAGGTAGGTTCGAACATTCTTCGGGCCAGAGCGTTGGTTAACATCCGCTCTACCTGTCTCAACTAACTTAGTCGTTCTATTTGAACTCTTCTGACTAGATCGATGGCACTGCACAGCTGTTAGAGTTCGTCGTTGTATCTCCGCATCTCTTGTATCTTCGTGACTTTTTCTAGAATTTGGACAAGTTGGAGAGTCATGTCAACAAGGTTATAGTCGATCTTGCCGGGTAATCTTTTATGCATCTGTTGTCTGGTATCAGTCTATGGCTTCCCTTTGTTGAGGAGCAACGCTATCGTTCTACATAATGACAATTACATTAATAGCCGTGTTTTTTGAGAACTATACTCACTTCAGTCAAAAAGACGATTCAGTAGCAGCCGCACCAACCAATTGGTTTGCGGCTCGATTTCTTTTTCTACATTTGACAGTTTGTTAATGTCAAAACCGAGGAAAAGCAACAAGTACGATCGGCCAAAGGCTAATTTATGAGATTTTTTGCGCTCCGGTGGTCAACTTATGTAGTTCTATCTTTACTTGCTGCTACTGGGAAAGTTATCGCCACTTGGTGTGTTGTTATTGCTTTGTGTGTAAAATTTTACTGGGCTGGGTATACAGCTCTTAAAAAAACACGGCTAATGCTGCGTCCACAAAGTCTTCGAATCTAACTTGGAAAAACGGCGCAACCTTTAGTGGAGGGCAAGAGTAGAAGTGGAATGCGCAACTGCAAGACCAAATAACTGAAGAAGCTCGTTGGTTAAGTACTTGGTTCACCGCAAACTCACCTAAGCAGGTAAGGAGAAAGAGTGAGATAGTACGAAGCATGATCTCTAGTGCCTGCTGTGAGTGTTGATCTTATAAATCCTAAAATCTCAATTTTGGCTGCTCTCTCTGTACCTTCAGGCTTGAAAGATAGCATCTCTTCTGAATGGGCCTAATGATCGCTGTAAATGGGTTGTAGGTAAACACATTTTGATGCACCTTTTCAACTTAGCTTAGAATCAAAGGCTTTACCTTCTTTAAGCTCAACCCAATCAATCGATGGTCGACGACCTACACTTTGGACGGGAGTCAAAGAAGAACTCTTCCCTGGGGTGTTGCTCTGTTGACTGTCTTTCATACTGTTTCGTTTCCCATAGTCGAGTTAAGCATGAGTCCAGTCCAGTCACAGAGGGTGGTATTGAGTTCAGTTTCATGCAAGTTACCGAGGATACCCTGAGCGCTATTTTTGTTAAAGGTCTACTCGAGGAAGGCTTCTTAACGCTCTGTAGTGATTTTTAACCGTAGACACAAAACAGTCCACAGCGGTTTCTTCTCATTTACACCACAAATTGGATATTCTTACCTTCACATGCCTACAAAGTCGTCCTGGCATCTAGCTAGCATAGACGATAGGTCAATGACATAGTAGGTGTTGAATCGACCATATTTCTTCTTTATCTCCTGCAGATGTCCTTCGAGACAATTTGACATTTACAGAGTGTGGTTTCGCTAAGTGTACCGATACAGGATCTCTGGCTTGCAGTACCCCGTCGCCAGTGGCTCTGAAGTCCTGATAAACAAAATTAAGATTGCAATACGAATAGGGAGTGTTCAAAGCCTTACACATTAGCAACCTCTATAGATAAATGGACAAATGATGTGCGATGTAATTAGACGGTTCATGACTCATACACTTCATCAGGATTATTCACGCAAAAAATTAAAAAAGAAAAAAAAGGATACACGTGCGTTGTTCCTTTTAATGCGTTCACATGTATGTGTATGCCTTCGAGTTGTTTAATTTTAATGCTCGTTAATATATGTTTATACCATACCGAGAGAGTCATCTCCAGAGTTTGCTCCTTGCTCCCGACAATTGGAAAAAGGGTTATTCCCTTGATGTATAATATTAACTTTTTATCTCTCTTGTCGTTTTTTTGGCAGAGGAGTATTGCGCCTTTTAGTAGGCAGTAAGGCAGAACGTACAAGGTACACCCGTTAAAGTGTGCACAGAAATTAAATTTATTTAAATTATAAATGAAATATTTTCAAGGACCTTACTCTGTCTATCTCCTGCCGGGTATACACTGATGATGATGATGATGATGAGGTTCTAGTTGAAAATTCATTTATTCTTGCATAGTGAAATTTTGTCTTAGCGATGAACGATGTCGAGCGTTGGATGGCATCTCACTTGTAAGGATATCACCAAAGGTAGTAACAAGTGTATATCTATGAACTGGAGAAAGGAAGGTGGGGTTTGTCCTACAAGAAATCGAACTATTCCATACGTAACCAGCTTATGGGATTAAATTTTTAATAAGGACTCTGTTTTATATTGAAGTGTAAGCAAAGTTATCGGATTATCCTGCTAGATGGAATATCTGTTACTTAAGGAACCTTATGCAAATTAGTTTATATTTAGTAGATGTATCTTTTGCTTTTTTTTTCTCATTTCATTTTGTAACATAGTTTAGGGAAAGTTTTTTAAGGTATTCATAAGTATTTTAGAAGTTTTATATTTTTAGCTCAGTTGCATATTAATGCAGAGTGTTGGATTTGGAGACACAAAAGATAGTTCAGTCCTAAGGTGTGAGTTCGTAAGAAAGAAAAACTATTTCAATGTCATTATCTTAAGAGAAGAGAGAGGGAAGAGTCATGACATGATGGTTAACCTCTTGAATTGAACAACACAAAGAGCCTTGAATATGAAACAACATCTTGAGATTCTACGTTGGACAGCTTGCAGCAAGTGAAAGCATGGAAAATTAGTCAAACCACTGCTTGACAAGATTTGAAATCCTTGACAGCACTGTTTGAGGCTTCAAAACTGCAATTATACGATGCATCTCAACATACGCTTGAGAAGAAATATATTTTTAGAAGTGTAAGATCAGCTTTTACAACATTCCTGGAAACAGTGCTGAATCTTGCTTCAGTATACATCCACATTAGTTGGATTCAGTCTTAGGGAATATAGATCGACGGACAACTAGTACCTTTATATGAACATCGATCAAATCATCCCTGGCTTATACTTCAATTGGAAATCTTAAATTCCAATCCGACATATGACCGAGAAGAGAGTTTAGTCTGTTTCGACGAAAAGCTGCACCAGAAAGTTCGAAAATGGACGATTAACTGTGTGCTGGTATCTTCTGTGAATAACAAGGTATCAATAAATCCTTTAAAGTCGCAGGGGGATGCATCATTTTTCAAGTCAAGATCATATGCCTTAAAAACCTTTACCATTTAGTATGTTGACAGCCAGGCTCTTGAATCCAAATTGACAAAATCTAAGCTTACAAAGCTGTGTAGATGAAATCTGACTCTCTGTTGGGTACCAGGTTATAAAGATGTATTCAAATGAGCTTTCCGTATATACCCTTTACAGCAACGGCTGTCATCACTGTTTAAAGAGAAATAGATGCGGCGACCATCCTGTTTTTAAAGGCTTAACCTCCATTCTTCTGACTTTGAATATCGAGCTGTTTGCTCGAATTGCTATCTTTTCGGAATAAGCCAGTCACCCAGAAGACACTTATTTTGGGAGACAAGATTTAGGCTCTGAGCGGCCTCATAATATTATTAAATTGACTCTGCGACTGATGAAAGAAGCACTGGGAGTGGGAGCCTGTTAGACAAGGAGATTTTCGATCTTTTAATTAAGTTGAGGATATCTTCAGTTGAAGCGTTTCTAATGACTTCTGGTCTCAGGATTACCCTGAGAAAAAATAGCTCTCCTGATGCAGCAGACAGCCACCCACTCACATAGTACGTGTTCCGCTGTCTTTCTCTAGAAAGCCAAAGTCGACACTTCGATATTTCGATATTTAAAGCTGCAGGGTCCGAAGAAGAAGCTAGCAAGCCTTCTGTATTGACCCTTTTGTGAATAAGGATGTTCTTCGTGGTTTTCTTAAGGGATCGGATAACCCCTGTGACCTATCTATGTCCCTTAATTTTATCCCTAGGATAAGTAATTCCGTTTTTTCCAGCTGCCTAGACTCGTTCTAAACGTGGAAATACGGATGCCGCAGAAGAATTCGGTATCTATGTACCTTTCAAAATAACCTTTCCAGTGATTTCGTTGATTTCAATGACTCTGTGTCCTGGTACCCACCAGCCACCATAGTCCTCTATCTACTGTAACCTAAAAGATCTTTTGTGCTAAGCAAGATATTCCCATAGCTAGAAATATCTTCTGATCCTAACCTAGATCGAGATAATCGAGGAATCTTAGGATAATGCTTCTTTCTAGGGCATAAGCCTGCATAAGAATTTTCTTACGCTGTTCCACTAATTTGAACGACGAGGTGAGAGAGTGGAGCGCTTTGATTGCAGCCTGGCTATTAATAAAGCTTAGCTAAGGCTATCTTGCAGGCCTCTCTAATCCCTAGTATCTCCGTCTGGAAAACACTCGAAGAGTCTGGAAGACGATACAATTTGGATACGTTCAGTTCCGCTGAGAAAACTCCTGCTTCAACGCTACACTCCATGTTGGAGCCATCGATGAAGATCGATACTTGGTATGTCCTTCGATAGGGGTGAGTTTGTTTTTCATTCCGTCTTATCCGAAAAGAGGACTTGAATATTATTATTGAATTTGAGTTTAGGGATCGTATAGTCAGTTATGGTCGAGGTCAGGTCCCTAGGTAGCAAATCAAGGGCTTTACTATGACCATAGGGTTTCGGGGACCAGAATCCAGGTTGTCTGAGTCTGATAGCATTACACGAAACGATTTATTTGATGTGCAAGTCCAGAGGCAGTATTGGGAGTAACACGTTGAGAGCTTCTGTCGGGTGGTCCCAATACCAGCTGTTCGCTGGACTATGCTTTACTGATGTTGTAAGCTTTGCTTAAGGCGGACCACCACACGAGCGATCCATAACTACGAATCGGACGGACTACGGCAGTGTACATCCAGAGGACCATCATGAGCTGATGGCCCCACCTTTTGCCAAAGGTCTTGCTGCAGGCGTAGAAAGCGACGCATGCTTTCTTAACCCTGCGTTCTATGTTTAGTTTCTAGTTGAGCTTGGGGTCAAGTATGACGCCAAGGTACCTTGCACTGGAGGATAAAGTAAGTATTTGGTTGTTAAGACGTGCAAGCTTGAAAGTCGGTATTTTGTACTTGGTGGTAAGAATGCTTGACTATTTCTGGGAACTATCACCCGAGATTACGTCTAATGTATCATCTGACACATAGCGCAATTGCATACACCTCTGCGCAATAAAACAGAAATGGAGCTGCCAAGAAGGACTGCTAGCCTAAATTGGATATATTTGCACATTCTAGTAGGTATCCCCCCAAAGATTATCGCTTTAGTTTCTTTGAGTGCGACTTTATATTTTGCGGCTTCCTCAGTTTGTAAAGCCAGAGTGCTGATGTTACGTTTGTTATGCTTGGCCCTTTTTTCTTCTTCATGCGGAACTTGAATCGATAGCTGAAGTACCAGCAATATGAGTCTTCAATGGCATTCTTCTCTTGCTTTGTATCTACATACAGCTGTGTTTCAACTACAAAAACATCATACGGAGCTCTCTTTGGTAAGATGATTCCTAAGCTGTTAACGCAAAAAGAGAACCCTATATCTTGTCTGGTTAAGGAAAGCATTTTGGACAGGTGCCTCCTGACGGATAGTGTGCACTTGGTGATCGTCAAAAAGATCATCAGCCAAACAATCTACCTCGCATAATAAGGCGATTGCAATCGGTTATGGTAGTTAGGGTCTCAAAGGTCGTGAACTCCCTCAGAATCACGGTAGATATTATGTTATGGACCCTATTTTCCTCATCATCAATCACAGCATTTGCCGGGGCTTAACATTTTTCGTACTCGTCTCTTAAATCTGCTGGTCACTGATCGGGTTCCACGAAATCATGTCAGCACCACCCTTACGATTTTTGTGCATTTTTGACATGCTTTCTAAAGAAGGGTAAGATAGGGGTTCTCGTTGACAAAAAGTGCTGCCTCTCTACTGTCGCACTATCCAAATAGACTTAGTCAAAGTGTTCTTCAAAGCTTCATTCTAAAGTTGAAGAAATCTATCATTTCGAGGAATCTCACTCTTTTTGTTGGAAAGCATCCTTACGTACTCCCTCTACTGAAGCCAAAGGTAGACAACCTTTAGATCCGTTCACATAAAGGCGTTGTGTTGCACAATGTATCGATTTTAAGTACAGCGCCGGGCTCTCTTCACTTCACGATTTCCTTAATACTTCCCAGATGGCGTCACAAAGGGGCATCAACGTATAAAGCTACGAGAGATTTTTCCTCTTTACCAACATCTGTTTGGAGATGTGACTCCTTCCGTAGTAGGTTACAACGCACAAAAAATAAAAAAAAATAAAAAAGGATTTCAGGATACATACGTGTATTTGTACACCCACCGCCCAGCACTCACTCTATTTTGTTTTGCAAACTGTATTGAAATTATTAGCTCCGTTCCTTGGGAAAACTTTATGTCGACCACAAAGCACTCTCTCGGTATTCAACAACTTTAAATCGATGACAATAAGTGAAAACTCATTTTTCCATTATTTATATACCACCGTATCACATCCAGAGAATCCTCTTCGTCGCAGGACATCATCGCCAGACCGATGTCTCCGGATTTCACAAAGTGAACAATGGCCAACTGAAAGTAAGTGTATCAACGATATTTTCAGTATTTTTTCGTCCTTTTTTCATCTCTCCCCCTTTCGGTGTGTGTGTGTGTATGAGACATTTAGTAAGTTTTTCAATGGCTTGGCCAAAACAAACCCCAAAATGATGATGATCTCCTTTTTTTTTGCCCAGCTCCACCAGTTCACCAGCCATAAAGGACCTTTTTTGTCAGTGAGAAAACATTCTTTGGATTTTTTGCGGTACGAATTTTTAAAATTCAAAACAATTTTTATAAAATTCCAATTTGTGTCCTTCGGCTTAGTTGCTTGATTTTTCTTTTGAATGGCACTGGCGTTTACACTACCCTTGGGGCTAAATTAGGTCATACTGCACGCATACACACAAACATACATGTGAATTTACTTATTTTTTGGATAAATATGAAGGATCGGTTTCCGATTTAACAAACAGACATACCCGCACACCCTAAGAATATGTTTTTCACTTTCGATGTCAGAGAGGAAGAAAAAAAAAGGATAAGAGGATTCTCTTGTATTTATATTATTCACTTGGAAGAGAGAAAAAAAAAAAGTCAACTGAGGACACACAAAACATGACAACAAGGACACAATGGAGAGGCCGACAAAAAGGTCGGAAGTTAAATTCGTAAGGTGATTTGGTAATTTTTTTTTTTTTTTTTTATTTATTAATTTTACATTAACTTGGGCAAGGTATGAAGGACGAGACATAAGGAGCCGCATAGTGCGTGCAAAAACAACGTTGCAGATGTCCTTTTAATGTTATTTTAGTCGAGGCTGCGGCAGGCGTGCGTACCTATTTTGTGTTGTGTGGCGATAGAATTTTACGACCAACCCACATAAAATATTCACCCGGTGTGGTGGTTATAAAAACTCGGACCTAAAGGAAGTGGGTATTTAATTATTGAGGAGGGTTTAGTTTCACCAAGGGAATATGAAGGTGGGAGTTGTGCCTTCTTCTTACAGGGATAATCTTTAAGAATCGTTAGCAACAACCTAAGTGGATGTAAAAGTTGTTCATTGGTCTTGAATTAGCAATGCTGACCAAGTTTTACACCTCATCCCAGAAGGTGTATTAATTTTAATGGAAAGATTGCAACATAAAGAAATAAACCAAAGACGATGAAGGGTATAACTTTATAGGTGTCCTTTTTTTTGCTTTTTTTTTTTTTGTTTTTGGTTAGATGGATGGACGACAAATGCAATGAATCTTTGTGGAAAAGGGGAAAGTGACTCTGGTTTTCTTGGTCTCGTTCTTTTTAATTTGAAACGGGTTTTCTTTGGCGTTAAAGCAGGAAAGACTTTTCTATCGGATTTAAAATTTTGTAAACGGATTTTTACTGCGTCTTTCCTTGAGAGAGCGATTCTAGTTTTATCTGTATCTCTCGACGACACCTTCGATGATGTTCGCGAAGAGATGCCGCATCAGCTCACCAATAACGCACCGAATTCCGACCTTGAATACAGGAATTGTTAACAATTTACTGACAGAAGCCTGAGGCGAAAAATCTCCTAACTTACTTATCAGGCTTCCGACTCCCGGTGTGCTTTTCTGGGTTCTTCAGGTCAAGCATTTTGGCAACCCTGAGCTCATAGTTTTTGTAATAGAGGCATGTCTTGTTGTTGAAATCTGTGTAACAGCACGGTGGGAATCTTCGATGATGTTGTGCTATACAGGCAGATCAGGTCTGACGAAATCCCGGATTCAGCCACCGTTGTGTTGAGCCCAAGATGGCGAATATTATCATTTTCAGTTTTAAAGTCAATAAAAACCTGAGTTTCGATTTCAAATTTGTTGGTCTCTTCCAGGACCTGCTGGATCGGAAGCCACACTGGTACGTGTCAATTAGTGTAGAAAGCCAAGTAGGTACTACCATTTCACCACATTAGCCCCAATGTCCACAAGCAAAAGCAGGACACTCGCAAACAAAATGCTCCGCAGTGTCGTCACCTTCTCCAGAAACACTTCAAATTATTGTGTCACTTAAGCCTAGTTCACTCCGGGATCGCTTTCGGAATAGTACTTCAGAGTGGTGTCGTTTTCTTTCCCCAATGGCGACAGGCTTTTTCATGTTTTTCTCCTGTTGCGGGCTCCCTCTTTCTCTCCGGTGAGGCTTTCATCAGGCTCATGTGTGTCCTCCTCTCACTTTTTTATTTTGAGTACCTTTTCTATGAAGGAGTAGGTATACTTGGCTTCAGTTTTGGTCGCTCGTTAACATTTCTGTGGTTATGTAGTGATTCCAGCGCACTTCTTTCATTTTCTCATCTGATGCAGGCGAAGAACGTGTGGCTTGCGTCGTCCGCTTGATGGCCGGACGTTTAAATGCCCACGTCCAGTTAGAAACTGGGTGACATAGTAGTTTATTTCACCGTGTTCCCGTCACTTTCATTTAGCAAAGTATGGGAATAGCCTCGTGATCCATCGTCTCTCTTCTTTCTGACCTCCGTCTCTCTTTTCACTGCTACTTGGTGAGCTTTTTTGCCTCCTCTGTTGCCGCTTCTATTCCAATTTTGGTATTTTTATCGTTGACATTCTTTCTCTCTGCTGCAAGCAGATCGATAGGGGTCACTTCCGAGACTACAAGGATGGCTGGTTCCAACATCGTTCGATATGAATTAACAACTCAAAGAGCTCTGCGTCTCTGAATTGCGACCATTTGCTCCCTGTCTCTTGCTGGTTATCACCTCAGACCCAACATGAAAATGGACAATAGCCGGGATCTTCCTTTTCAGAAGGACTATCTCCGTCTGTTCTTTGGGCAGGGCTAGATTATGTTCTTCCATCTAGAGATGTACAAGACTCATGACTTGGTTGAGTTTTCTTTGCGCGCTATCGGGATCTCCTGCCATACTGAAGAGTAATGCCAAACACAACTGTGTTTGTAAGGGACGCAATTTTAAATGGAAGCCCTTACCGAGGATGCAGAACCAAAGCAATTTCCGGTCCTGAGAAAACTTCCTCTGAGCCTTGTCTAGCAATCTCATTGAATGTTCCATTTACCGGGATCCCAGTTTGTCCTGTGACATATTTAAGAATCAAAGAATAATATACCAAGTAATTGGTCAAGGGGTTTAGCAATTTCTTAAGTGGGGCCTCGAACAATTTCATTTATATAGCTATGCATGTGGCCATAAGGATAGAATTAGTCTCCTCTTGGAACAAGGATCTACATTTGTCTAAAAAGTGAAGACTTATTTCGTCGTCTTCCATGAAAACACCAGCACTAGACTGTTTACCAGTTTTGGAGCAATCGGAGAAAAGGCGATTGAAATGTTTTCCTGGCTCAAATTCCAGTTGATTCCAGTCCTGAATACTCCGAAATTCAGGCATAGCCGAGGTTCTCGTGTCATTGCTTCAAATGGCATATCAATGGGACCAGAGTCGGTCATCAAAACTCCAATCCAGACAAAACCAGAAGCCACAACCTGTAAGACGGTATGGAAAAGAAAGTAAACTTAGCAGTGCATCAAGAGCAAAGCCAGGCTTACTCAAAAAATTTCTTATGCAGCTGAAACGGGCCGTTCTTTAAAATTTAGGGCAACCTACCACCAGTCTACCGAAGCATATAGGAAAAGGTCAGTAGTATAAATTTACCAATGCTAGTCCACAGGGATCAGGGATCAATTCTTGTGACGTAGGGGATTCCGTGTGACGTAGGGGATTCCGTGTGGTTAGGGGGGTTTCCCGTGTGGTTAGGTGATTCCGTGCGGTTAGGGGATTCCGTGTGGTTGATATCGGCATGCGTCATAGCTGATAATGGTGAGGTGTGAAACCGAGTTTGTGTTTTGTGGGACAAGTTGTGCGGTGTGTCTGCTGTCAATCAAATAGCACTGAAAATGGCGGGGGGAGATTGTAAAAATGATCTTTTAGGACTAGTCACTGCCAGTGATAAGTGAACATTTTGGATTTTGTTTGTGGTTGGTGGCATGTAGCATTTTGCGTGAATGAATTAGAATTTTTCTTTCTGGTTGCTGATAATGGCGAGGCGTGAAACAGAGTTTGTTTTTGTAGGCCGAGTTGCGGTGTGTCTGCTATCACTCAAATAGCACTGATAATGGCGGCGATGGTGAAAATGTAATTCATTGGGTCAAGTCAAGTGTTAGAGATTGTGTCATACTGCTAATTCGCTTGTTCGTTAATTTAATTTTTCAATAAAATATGAAGGGTTTTATTTGTGATATTTGCCAGGAAGAATTTTCCTTAAATACAAATTTGAGAAGACATATTTTACACAAACATGAAAATAAGAGATTGCAATGTAATATTTGTGATAAAGTATTAAACCGGAGTGATGCTCTATCAAATCATAAAATTAAGTTCCATAGTGTGCATTCGGATGTGAGTGTAAATAGTTCTGAAAAAAAACAATTATGTGAAAATCAAGCGACTACTTCTTCGGCGGGATGTTCAAAAACGAAAATATGTGAATCGTGTAAAATAGAGGTTCCAAAAAGTTTATGGTACTCCCATATTCGCACGAATTTACATAAAAAGAATAGTGCAACATCGTGTGAGTCATGTGAACAATTAAAGGTGGTCAAAAACACTTTCAATAACCGCATACAAACATTTATGTATGAGAATAAAAACGAAGAAAACATAGAACCTATGACATTTTTAAATCAGTCCGAAAATGTAGTTTGTGAAAATTTAAATCAGCTTTTAAATGTGCATTCAAATTTCAAATTTAATGTTGAGCTCTTTGGTGAATATGTGAAAATAAATAAAACTGCTGAAGAAGATATGGTGATATCAATTAAATCATTTCAATCAAAAATGTGTCTTGTCCAGAATGCTGTAGAGTTAAAGCCATTATATAAAGAAATGTGTATGAATATTGTTGGAAAAATGGATGAATTTCAAGAGAGAGATAGCGGATGGACATTAATAAGAATTATCCATATTGAAATTAACGTCAATGAATATAGACCAATTAGAGGCTCACAATTTATAGTGCTTCCAAGTTTTTTGGCAAATAAAAAAGCCTGCATTAACGTTAAAAATAATGATGAATATTGTTTTAAATGGGCTATAATATCGGCAATAATACCCTCAAACACTCATCCGCAAAGGACATCATCCTACAACATAAATGACATTACAGAAAGTACAATTTCATTTAAAAGTGGAGTGACACTAAAATTCGAAGATTTAGAATTTCCATTGAAAATAAATGATATAAAATCATTTGAACTATTGAATACAAATATAAGTGTTAATGTTTTCGGTTACGAGGGGGAGAATAAGAAGATTGTGGGTCCTTATTACATCACGTCTGAGGAAAAGGAAATTCATATCAATTTGTTACTTTTGCAGGATATGGAGAAATTCCATTATGTATGGATTAAGAATATTTCAAAGTAAGAATGCGTAATTAGTTTCTATACTTTTTATCAATTTTCTTTTTAATTTTAGACTATTAAATACTCAAACAAGATCAGATGGTCACAAGTTTTTTATATGCAACAGCTGTCTTCAATATTTCGGTAACGAGCGTAATTTTAATACACATAAGCTAGAATGTAAGAAAATTGTCAGTAAATTACCATCCATTGAAGAGTCTTATTTAGAATATAGTCATTATGAAAGACAGATGGATGTTCCATTTGTAATCTATGCCGATTTCGAATGTATTCTTAAAGATGTAGATACTTGCTTTCCACATCCAGATATATCATCTACTACTATAGTGCAAGAACATGTCCCTTGCGCATTCAGTTATTTTATTAAGTGTTCTTTTGACAACACATTAAATGTGTTCAGAATCTATAAAGGATTAGATATATCAAAAATGTTTGTTGAGTGTTTAATTAACGATGTACAAGATATAAATGAAAAATATTTGTCTGTTAAGAAACCGATGAATTCTCTTACTGAAGCCGAATTAAAATTTCATAACGAAAGTCTATTTTGTCATATTTGCAAAAGTTCATTAGATAATAATCGGGTAGCAGATCACTGTCATCTAACTGGTAAATACAGGGGTCCAGCCCATAATGATTGCAATTTAAAATTTAAGTTAGCGAAATTCATTCCAGTATTTTTTCATAATTTTTCGGGCTACGACAGTCATTTGTTCATAAAAGAATTCTCAAATATTCCAGGCAATATAAATGTAATTGCAGTGAATAAGGAAAGGTATATATCACTTAGAAAATCAATTTATCTTGCTTCTGATAAATCGTTTGAGATTCGATTTCTAGATTCTTTTAAATTTATGGCATCTAGCTTAGATGCTTTGGTTAAGAATTTATCGAAAGATGATTTTAAAATTGTTCGTTCGATTTTTAAGTCTGATAACGAATTCAATTTAATGACTAGAAAGGGAATTTTTCCATATGAATATGTAAATTCATGGGAAAGATTAAGTGATAAAACGCTCCCGCCTCTCGATAAATTCTTTAGCACAATAGGTAATTCTAGTTGTACCGAAGACGAGTATAATTTTGCCAAAAAAGTATGGAAAACCTTCAAATGCGAAAGTCTATTAGATTATTTGGAGATCTATTTAAAAGCAGACGTTTTATTACTGGCTGATATATTTGAGAATTTCAGAAAAATATGTAGAAATATTTATGGACTGGATCCCTGTCAGTATTACACATCCCCTGGTCTATCATGGGATGCCATGTTGAAAGTAACAAAAATTAAATTGGAACTTTTAACTGATATAAATATGTATACTTTTATACAAAGAGGCATTCGAGGCGGTATTGTGCAATGTTGTTGCCGACACTCCAAATCGAACAATAAATTCATGAAAGATTTTAATAAAGAAAATCCGTCTGAGTATTTAATGTATTTGGATGCTAATAACTTATACGGTTGGGCAATGTCACAAAGTCTGCCCTATGGTGAATTTGAATGGTTAGAAATCGATAACTTTAATGTATTCAATATATCATCAGATTCACAATACGGGTACATTTTGGAAGTGGATTTGGAATATCCAGAACATCTTCATGACGAACATAGTGATTTTCCCTTTTGCGTGGAGAATAAGAAAAGCCCAATTGCAAAATTTAGGAAACTCATTTCTGATTTAACAAATAAATCAAAATATATTATACATTATAGAAATCTTCAACAATGCGTTAAACAGGGGTTGAAAATTTTAAAAATACACAGAATTTTGAGATTTAAGCAATCATGTTGGCTAAAAAAATATATTGATTTGAATACTCATTACCGCACATTGGCTAAAAATGATTTTGAAAAGAATTTCTTTAAATTATTGAATAATGCTGTTTATGGTAAAACGATGGAAAATGTAGACAAAAGAAAAGATATCAAAATAGTAACAAATTGGGAGAGCTGTGGAAAACGGTTAGGGGCCCGAGCTCTGATAGCAAAACCTAACTTTCACAGTTCTACACAATTTACGAGCAACATGGTTGCTATTGAAATGAGATGTGTTCATGTAATCTACAACAAGCCACTTTATTTGGGTTTTACTGTTCTCGATTTATCAAAATGGAAGATGTATGATTTTCACTATGAATATATGAAACCAAAGTATGGACACAATTTAACTTTAAATTATATGGATACTGATTCTTTCGTATATTCTATTAAAACCGAAAATTTCTATAATGATATTCTGATCGACATTGATAACAATTTTGACACATCAGATTATCCATCTGATAATAGGTATAATATACCAAATAAAAACAAGAAGGTAATTGGAATGATGAAAGATGAAATGAATGGTGAAATTATAAGAGAATTTGTTGGGCTTCGATCTAAAATGTATTCAATTGCTACTGAAAATAGTAAACAAATTAAGAAAGCTAAAGGTGTTAAAAAAACTGTACTAGATGGTATGAATATTGATGATTACAGAGATTGTTTGTATAAAAAGAAACTTTTTTATGGAAATATATTCATAATTAGATCAAAGATTCATAATATATATACACAATCTGTTAATAAACTTGCACTTAGTTATGTAGATGATAAAAGATATATAATGGAAAATGGTGTTAATACCCTTGCATGGGGGCACTACAGTTTGGAAAAATAAAGATGAGAAAAACCTTTCTTTGATTTTTAAAGCACACTTTCAGTCTAACTAACCTTCCCCAATGATTTTGGATTTAAGTTCACACCATAAACAATGCTATCTAACCTTGACTTTGAAAGTAATAAGAACTCGTTGAACCGAAAATATCCCAAAAATAGAACGAGAATTTATAGTAAGAAGATAAGAAACGTAAAGAAACTGAGGGTAAGCGATTGACTCATTGTGTTCATTCACATAGTTTTCTGATAACTTTGATCCAAAATGGAGTATCCAGAATATGCTATTGAAGCTCATCGTTGTCAATCCTTCATAGAATGGCCTCATGCTATGAAGATAAAACCGAAAGATTTAGCCGAAGCTGGTTTCTTTTATGCAGGCTTCAGTGACTGTGTGAATTGCTTCAGCTGCGGTGGAGGTCTTAAAGACTGGGATGAAAACGATAAACCCTGGGAACAACATGCGCAATGGCTGAGCAAGTGTCAGTATTTAAAACAGCTGAAGGGTCAGTCATATATCGATGGTGTGTTAGCTAAACATAAAAGTGAGAGGCAATCCATTTCTGAGAACAAAATCTGTAAAATCTGCTATGATGCTGAATACAATACGGCGTTATTACCTTGCGGTCATGTAGTAGCATGCATTAACTGTGGGTCTTCAATTACCAAATGCCCAATATGTAGAAACCCATTTACAGATATAATACATATATATTTTTCATAAAATGGAGCAAATGATTGTTAAGATTGAAAAAAAATAATATCAAAATAAGATCAATAAATTTTTTCTTTATTACAAAAAATTATTTTCATTTTTTATTTTAATTTAAATTATAAAGAAATTTCAGGCACAGGTGACCGCAGTTGAAAGAGTTGTAGTTTTGATGTTGAGTATAATTGTATAGTATGTTTTTTCCCAGGTATTTAACAATCTCTTGTGGAGGCTGCAGGTTTCCAAAACTATCAAAATATTCTATATGATTTTTTTTCTTATCGTATGCTACCCAATGTGTTCCAGAGCCATAGGAAGAATCCAGATTAACTATACCACATTCTCTTTGATACACTCGTTTCGGTAGAGTATCACGCATGAAGATGCCTCTAAAATGTGGTAAGAATTTGGTATATTTCAACAAATCACTATCGGTGAGGGGTCGTCTGGGTAGATGTCTTAAGAGTTTTTTGGCTGCGATTTGTAGAATAAGCCATATCCCTTCTTGTATGGTTTAAGAAATAAGCCTTTTCCCATAGCAATGGACTCCATAGTTTTATTATGACGATTGGCTTCTTCTAATTGTTTTCTGGCAGATTTTGCTTCATTTATTGCTTTTACAATAGCGCTTCCGCCTGATGTTAAGCCACCAATTGCTCCTAGAGCTGTCAGTATCGGTACTAGAGGCAAAAAGCCGCCAATCTTAGGAATAGGTATTATACGAGGAATTGGAACTACTGACTTTTTTCTTCCAAAGGAATCATCTATCTCTTTTCGAGCAATTTGTATTGCACTTTCAATGTCTTCTGGTTTCTTTTTGTATAAAACCTTTTTAGCATTTCTTACAGCTGCAAGGAAGAGATTCTTTCCGCACTTGCGTTTGCTATTTCCTTTTTTAGTCTTAGTTTTTCTTTTTTTACTTCTACTCAAAATGCCCATTCCGAATTTTACTTTGGTCTTCATTGCATTCGTCACTAACCATGCGCTTGCTCGTTCAGCAAAACTACTGTCTTTGGATTTGACTCTTGACCAGGCGTTGTTAGCTAATATTCGATCTGCTACGTGTCGTTTATTTGTATCTGTTGATTGAGAGTATGCAATATCGTGTTGCTTGCATGCACCATCCAACAGATTAATTCCTTTGTCACCTCTGGCCAATCGTTCTTTGAGTTTGGTGCCTGGTCCACAAAATTGGTAGCCAGGTAGATGAAGTTCTACAGGGAGAGAATTGATTATATTATTTATCAGTCCTCTTCCAAATGTGTTGCGATTGCGACTGATTAGGTTTTTATAGCGCACAGCCATTTGTCTTGTGTCAATTGGAAGTAGTCAAGCCCTCCACCCCCCCTTTTAAACGATTCGCGTTTTAGACTGAAGTAAAGTATTGTAAGAAGCGAACCATTCCTGAGAAAACCAACAACCCGAAATTAGAGAATAAATCAATCTGAAAGGTTTAAATAAAACAATAGTACTGTTTAGTTTAATATTTTTTTATTTTTTAATTCAATTCAATTAATCCAAGAAGTATTGGATTAATATTGGTTTCTAAAAATTCTGCAGCCCTCGCTCTGGTGTTGAGGTCTATTAGCAGATAAATCGTCGCTTTCATCTGCTGCCAGCTCCTTGTCCTTCGTACCTCCTTTATCATATCCTCCAGTTCTTGCCTCAGCGAACTGAACTCCCAGCAGACATCATATATCGTCTTGATATCTTTTGCTATCAGTCCTAGTAGAGCCTCCATATCGACAAAAAATAAGTCTAGTATTGTTAAAAGTACTGAATGAGCTGATGTTATGCTTAGATTTCCACGAGTTTTTATACGCAAAAATCGTGAGAATTGTGCCACATAAAAAAAAAAAAAAAAAAAAGATTGAAAACCATCAAAAAAAAATGGTTTTATCTATTAGGGGAAGGAAAAAAGAAACCAAGGAATTTGATAACCCTACGAGGTCAGTAATAAGAACTTAATAGTAATACGTACTACCAAAAAATTGCGGTTCGACTTTGATAAAGTGTGACATTATTCTATTCTATTCTATTCTATTTATTCTATGGGAAAGTGTGATACAAAAAAAACGAGGTATAAATTATTTTGGTCAAATATATCAAAATTTGATAGTAATACGTAGCACCAAAAATTGCGGTTCGACTTTGATAAAATGTGACATTATTCTATTCTATTCTATTTATTCTATGGAAAAGTGTGATACAAAAAAAGAAGATATAACATATGTTACACACATTCTCATCTCCTTGTATTCTTTTATTCATTTTAATTCTCTTCGCTGAATTACCCAAATTCGGATATTGACTCACTCAACTAATAACTAATTAACCTACCCTAACTTTGATGTAATTTTTTATCGTAGGTACATACATATATTGTTTGTGAGTCAAGGTTAAGTTGATTTGACAAAGTGAATGACTTTAAGTTTCTTATCTCCCTAGAATTGTTTTACGTGTATGACCTTGAACCTAAGCGAAATAAAAAAACTGAAAATTCGTTATCGCTGTATACTGAAGCTAGGTATTAAAAGAACATGTATTTCATTTATATGGATACATTAGTTGCCAAGATGCGTTTCATTAAACACCACAAAGATCTTGTGGTTCGAAATATTGATTTCTCAACCAATAGTTTGTCGACGAAAGCTAGGCATAGTTCACTTTTACCGAACTCAATAAGAGCTTTAATTGTTGGACCATCAAACTGCGGAAAAACAAATGTCATGATAAGTTTAATAGAGAGCCCAAATGGGTTAAAGTTCGAGAATATTTATATATATTCAAAGTCATTGTATCAACCCAAATATGATTATCTACGAAAATTAATACAGCCCATAAAGGGTATGGGTTTTCATACTGTCTCTGCAAATGAACACGTTCTACCGCCAGAAGAAGCTAAAACCAACTCTATTATTATTTTCGATGATGTTGCATGTGAGAAGCAAAACAATATAAGATCGTATTTTTGTATGGGACGACATAAAAACATTGACAGTTTTTATTTATGTCAAACATATACAAGAATTCCAAAGCATTTGATACGAGATAATGCAAATATGATTATAATGTTCAAGCAAGATGAAATTAATATGAAACATATATACGATGATCATGTGGGAGCGGACATGAGTTTCAAAATATTCTCAGATGTATGCTGCAAATGTTGGAATGACAAATATGGATTTCTTGTTATCAACAAAGATGATCCTGTAGGCGGTGGACGCTACCGAAAAGGATTTGATGTTTTTATTCAACTATAATCATTCATTGTGCAGAGCTTTTCATTTAGTATATAATCTGATTTCAAGCTGATACAATATAAATTTAATTGATAACCGCACAAGAGCTGATCTAATCACATCGTCTTAACCTGAACCGATAACTGATAACCACGAGGAACTGATCTGATCTGATCTATCTGATCTGATCTACCTGATCTGATCTACCTGATCAACCTGAACTGATTCAGTCCGATAAATCGAATGAAATACATTTAGAATGAATGAGAAAATATTAAGAGATGTTATAAATACCAGAAGAGTATTGAAGAAAAAGATGAATAGTATCAAAACACAAGAATCAGCAGCAGAAAACTTATTGGAAGATACTTTTAAACCCATCACTAAGCCTCTTAAGGAATTAGTTGAAAGTGCAAGACATAATTATGATGAAACTATTAGTAATGGGCCCAATTTCAAATTTCTAAAAAAACCTTTAAAAATCAGTGCAAGTACTCCCATTAAACTTGCTACAGCGGATGAGAGTTTTTCAAAAAATACATCAGAGGAAGATACTTTCATCTCAGAACTAGATGAAACAGTGAAAAGCAGCAACTATACATTACCAGATTTATCAAAGTTGGAAGGGAAAAAATTAGATAACTTATACGGACCATACCAAGACGCCGATGGTAAATGGAGATTGGGTAATGCTACATTTGAGCTAAGAACAAATAAGATTTCGATTGATGATGAAAGTTGGCCTGTGACACCGGGTCTCTTTGGGTTGTTGTTTTACAAATCGCCTAAAAAATATAGTGCTGATGATTTGCAAATGTATAAGAACATTTTAATCAAAACAAATGCTCATAAACGGAAATATGCTGAAAACGAACAAATCAAAGGAACTAAAGCATTTAAATATACGAATATTATAAAAAAGTTATTCAAGAATAAAAGTTCGTTGGCAATTCATGAGGGGTCTGGCTTAATGAGAGTAAATGTACAAAAACCTAATTATATATATTGGGATGATCCAAATGAATTAGTAGACAGATTACGACTTTTGATTTCATCACAATCAGCTGGTCATACAAATCATAATAATGAAATTATTTCAATAATTGAAGAATTAAAGGAATGCAATATAATTGTATAAATCTAAATATATTTATGCATTATCAAAATGAGTGTGGACAAGTTTGGTCGTTTTTCATCCCAAAATCATCACATCAATGAAAATCGCTTGAGAAAAGTCTTGGGTTTCAATTTGGATCGTGATAGAAATTTTAATCTTCATTGGAAACGCTTGAAAAATTTGGGTGCACCTGTTGATGATAGTGATGCAGTGT
Source organism: Criorhina ranunculi (assembly GCA_951813785.1). NCBI lineage: Eukaryota > Metazoa > Arthropoda > Insecta > Diptera > Syrphidae > Criorhina > Criorhina ranunculi. The sequence goes on along the minus strand of OX638383.1, from coordinate 32,737,783 downwards.
CAAGGGAATTTGTTATGGATAATATAAATCAGATGACTTTGAAAGCACAAAAAGAAAACACATTGCTAAAGAACAACATTATTGAGGATATTGAAAAAGTCGTGGCAAATCTTCAAAGCGTTGAAGCATATATAAACAGAACAATAGAGGCACATACAAAATCAATTATATTGTTGAAGGAAGATATAAACAAGGATATAAGGGCGCACATCAAATACTCTGATGAAAGATTTAAGGGGCTTGAAAATTATATTTTCAAAGAAATAATCAATCCGAAATCCATAACATTACTAGAGAAAAACCATCCTCATAAGAAATGAGTGTAAATACAAAGAGAGACCTAGTGGATGAGCTTCACAGACAAGCTCGAAGAAATTTCAAACGACGACGAGTGATAACAAAAGGAATAGATGATCTTTGGCAAGCAGATTTAGTAGAAATGGGTAATTATTCAACATTCAATAGGGGTTACCGTTTTCTTCTGACACTCATCGATACTTTTTCAAAATTTGCTTGGGCTGTGCCTCTTAAAACTAAAAAGGCTTCCGATGTCACAAAAGCTATGAAAAGTATATTTGTTAAGGAGGGGCGATCACCAATCAATCTACAAACTGATGATGGAAAAGAATTCTTCAATAAAGAATTTCAAAATCTAATGATAAAGTATCGTATTAATCATTATTCAACATATAGTGTTGTGAAAGCATCAATAATTGAGCGCTTTAATCGAACCTTGAAGGGTCTGATGTGGAAAGAATTTAGTTACCATGGCTCATACCGATGGATTGATGGGTACATAGACTTGTTACAGAAATACAATAACACAAAACATAGAACTATTCAAATGCCACCAAATAATGTAAATTCATCCAATGAAAAACTGATATTGGACTCGGTTTACAACAACTTGAAAATAATCGGCAAACGGAAGTTTCACATTGGAGATCACGTACGAATCAGTAAATACAAACATATTTTTGATAAAGGCTATACACCAAATTGGACAACTGAACTTTTTAAAATCAAAACAATTCAAAACACGAATCCGACTACATACATTTTAGAAGACTATCAAGGTAATGTGATCAAAGGAGGTTTCTATGAATATGAGCTGATGAAAACAAGATATCCAAACAGTTATCTCGTTGAAAAAATTCTCAATACTAGAGGGGATAGAGTCTTAGTAAAATGGTTGGGATTTTCAAACGAACATAATTCTTGGATTAATAAAAACGATGTATTGTAAGAGACACACACACACACACACACACACACACACACACACACACGCATTTGTATATATATTCAATAAATATCCTAAAAAACATATGTACTTAAAAAAGATTTGTTCTTGCATTTTTTATTTCATTTCATTACTAATCGTTGAAATGTCAATAACACTCACTTTAACTGGAAACACATCAAATCTAACAACGAATTACTTTCCACCAATCGATTTGGATAGAAATTATGTGTGTGGACTCGTTGATTTCCATACATATAACTCAGTTCCCAACGTTGATTTGCAAAATAATTTGTTTCACGTAAAAGACACCTTCATTGAACTTCCAGTCGGATCGTATGAATTTGATGATATATCTTTATACTTGCGAACAAAATACGAGCGTATAAATAAAACTGGTCAAATATACATCGATGCTAATTATAATACACTTAAAACTGAAATTTATTGTAGTGATAATATTGATCTTACTCAAAATCGAACTATTGGCTCATTATTGGGATTCAGCAAGAGAGAGTTAATAGCAGGGCAGGAGCATGAATCAGACTTGCCTATTAATATATCAAAAATCAACGCAATACGTGTAGAATGTAGCATTGTGGGCGGATCATATATCAATAACTCACCGGCGCACACACTTCATGAGTTTTCCCTGACTGGAAGCCCTGGTCATAAATTGTATGAAATTCCTAAGAATGTTATTTATTTGCCTGTGATCGCCAGACAGATAGGTTCAATTACAGTGAAAGTTGTTGATCAAAACGGTGACCTAGTTAATTTTCGTGGAGAAACAATTACTCTTAGGCTGCATTTAAAACCAAAGGATCAATGATTATTTACAATAAAAACAAATCAAAAATAGGCTCTTCAATCAATTCTTCGTTGTTGTTCAAACAGCCAAGAACATTGTTAAGGAAGGTGTCAACATCGTTGTCGCAAAAAAGGAAAAAATTAACTGTAGCCAATAAGGAATACTTAAAATCATTAGGATTTCAGCTCAAATAATCAGCATCATCATTATGAGTGAAGTGTTAAATATTTTAGAAAAACCCGTCTATGATGAAAGCATTATAAAAAAAGAATATCACACCTACATGCCATATTTACAAGCATTTAAAAACAATGATGAAATAAGAATATCTATTCAAAATCAGGATCTCTATGTGTTACCTAGTGAAAGTTACATTTACATAGAGGGATTTGTAACTCTGGACAATGGAACAAAATCACGTAATATTAAATTAAAAAACAACTGCATAGCATTCTTGTTTGATGAAATTCGTTACGAAATCAATGGAATTGAAGTAGACCGTACACGATACGTGGGAATAACAACAATGGTTAAAAATTATGTTTCCCTAAATAAAAACGAAAGCGAGTTGCTAGAAAATGCTGGATGGTTTGTTAAGGGAGATCCAGATTTGGAAAATGGATATTTTAATTTTTGCGTGCCACTTAAAATGCTTCTAGGCTTTGCAGAGGACTTTAATAAAATTATTTTAAACTCTAAGCATGAGCTTATATTATTACGTTCGAAGTCTGATCAAGATGTAGTCTACTCAACTGATGCAAAAGAAAAAATACAGTTAAACATTTTGAATATTACATGGAAGGTTCCTCATATACAGCTGGCTGATTTTTCAAAACTGGAAATTCTCAAAACAATAAATAGCGGTCGACGCTTAGCAATAGCATTCCGAAGCTGGGATTGTCATTTCAATCCTGCACTATCACAAGGAGCACACCATTTGTGGAATGTGAAACTCTCACCACAGAGCGAAAGGCCACGCTTTATTTTAATTGTTTTTCAATCCCCAACTGGAATGTTGCATTGTGATTTGACAGATGTAAAAGTGCATCTTAACTCTGATACATATCCGTATGATGATCTTAATCTAAAATTTGAACGTAATCGTTATGCCATTTTATATGAAATGTATTCAAAATTTCAACAGAGTTATTATATGCGGGAATCTCAACCTATTCTATCGCGAGCAGATTTTAAAAAAACAGCTCCAATCATCGTGGTTGATGTAACACACCAGAACGAGACAGTTAAATCGGGTCCCATCGATATAAGAGTGGAGATTAAAACTGCAAAAAATATTCCAGAAAACACAGCAGCTTATTGCATGCTTATACACGATCGGCTCTTGGAATATACACCTCTTACTGGTGAAATTAAAAGACTCATTTAGATTGTAGTACACATTCGGCTTTATGGAGGTGCGAACGTGTGCAAAATGAACGGAGATCATTTTACAACTATAGATGTACAAGGATTTAAAATAAATAATAATAAATTCATTGCAAAAGAACTAGCCGTCTCTTTTAGTTTTTGTGAATATCAAAATTTTCTTATTAAACCACCATTTAAATATGGGAAATTGTCGGCAACAGACAAAAGGCAAGCAAATTGGCTGAAAGCAAATCATCACGGTCTCACTTGGTGTGCTGGTTCTATCACCTTTAACAGCGTAAGGCGGTTCTTAAAACAAAACATTGAACCGAATACAATGATTTTTGCTAAGGGAGTCGAAAAGATACAGTGGATCAAAGAAATCCTTGGTAACAGCCGCTACCAGATACACAATATCGAAGACTTTGAATGCAAAAGTTTTCAATTCCTTCAGCAAACTGCAAACTCAACATATGAAAGATGCCCTGATCATCACCACAATGGTTGCTGTGCCCTTGAAAATTCCTTACTTGTACGTCAATGTGTAAAGAGAAATTATTTAAAAAAATAAAAACAAACCAATACATTGAATAATCTTTGTTATTTTTTATTGTTCATTTTTTTTCTATTTTAATTTTTGACGATTTTCCCAATGGTCCCAAGTACGTAATCGAATACTTTCCTTCATTTATTGCGGCCATTGCTGTATCACTCATCCCACTATAGCGGGCTGGAAGAAATACCTGGTTAAAGCAAATAAAAGAATTAATAAATAACAAATTATCAAATATTATTTTGATTATTACTTACTTGAAAATCCGGTAAAACACACAGCATAGATCCTCCGTATTTTGTTTTACATCGTTTTATTTCTTTTATATCATAGGCTAAATCGACTATGAGCGTGGCTAACTTCACCGTTTCCTTAAAAATAACTTTTTCTAACTTAGCAAGCTCTGCTTGGGTGTCCATTCTTGGTGCTGCTTCGCGGGTAACTTAAAAAAAATTGTGTACGATTTCGCTATTTTATATTCATTCACGCAAAATGCTACATGCCACCAACCACAAACAAAATCCAAAATGTTCACTTATCACTGGCAGTGACTAGTCCTAAAAGATCATTTTTACAATCTCCCCCCGCCATTTTCAGTGCTATTTGATTGACAGCAGACACACCGCACAACTTGTCCCACAAAACACAATCTCGGTTTCACACCTCACCATTATCAGCTATGACGCATGCCGATATCAACCACACGGAATCCCCTAACCGCACGGAATCACCTAACCACACGGGAAACCCCCCTAACCACACGGAATCCCCTACGTCACACGGAATCCCCTACGTCACAAGAATTGATCCCTGATCCCTGTGGACTAGCATTGGTAAATTTATACTACTAAGGTCTTATCATAGCCGTATAAATCCATAGTACCTTTGGCAGCCATGAGCTCACATCCTTCTGTACACTGCTGGCAATGTGTGTCTTCATTTTAGATCTATGTAGGTACAAAGTGACTTTCATTATTACTGGCCGAGTCAGATCGGTCCAGACACCCCTTCTCGTGAAAGTAAGAACTGTAGTTTTGAGAGGATTGACTGAAAGGACATTCCAGGTGCATTAATCATATCTAGCGCCTGGTTAAAATAACTATCGAAGTTCTTGCACCTCTTCGACCTAAAGTTGCACAAGCTTTGCAAAATATTTCGGCATAATTTTGAACCTTGACCTCAACCGACAAGCCCCTCCGGTTAGCCAGGTCTGCAGTTATGCATTCCAAGTTGGTTGAGGCCTCATTCCACTTGTGAGCGCCGTCTTAAGCGAGATCCGTGGCTTGCGGTCGGTACGAGCAAATGCTTTTTTTTTACGTAGCCGGGCAGTTCCTAGACAGCACCACGATGGGTCTACATTGATCTAAGTGTGACGGGGAAAAGATTTCCTTGCCTTTTCAACCCTACTATTACAGCAGCTAACTTGGAAGACCAGTTCCATTTTGAGATCCCCTAGGGGTCGGTCACAATGATACGAGTAACCCACTTCGAGTGTGTGAGTGTTGCCGTGAGGGGCTCAGTCGCCACCATCTCATTTTAAAGACCATGTATCTGTCTGAGCTCCAAATATGTCGGAATAGCCCAGATAAAGTGCTGTTCCGAGATGTTCGTTTCAACGTTGATTCCATCTGGGAAATCCATCTTTTGTCCCAATTAGGTTGGGTGGCTGTCCCCACTGAGGTGGGACCCACTTAGGCCAGAACGAAGGCCCCTTGTGTTACCACGTGAAGAAACCGGATTGTCCCGATTATAGTGCTGCTAGTTTTGTCTACTGGTCAGCATTCACCCTTGTGAGTTTACCAAGTCGAGTCCGGGTGGCTTTCTCTACGCAGATTTCCCAACTGACAAGTAATCGGATTCTACCTTGTTTCCCTGTAAAATATTTAAAGGATTAAAAGTTTACTTCAACTTTAGAATGTTTACAAAAAGAATGTGAAACCTATTCAAAAAAGAAACCCCTATCTATGTCAGTGTAATCAAGCGAACCGGCATAAAACTTCCAGCTCTAAGCACATCTTGTCTCGTTGACATTGTGTTAGATAAAATCTACAAAGTGAACCCACAAACACAAGACAAAATATAAAATGACATCCCACCCATAGGCAAGAAACCAATCAAAATAATTTAAAAATCGTAAATAAACTATGTGTACTGTTAGCTTCACCATCCTATTTCTCCTTTCCAATAGCGTTTCGCCTTAAAAAAAAAACAAAACAAACATCTTTACAGCTGACTGTGTATACTCGCCACAATCCTCACGTAGGGATGACAACAAATAAACTCTGACAATACCATTCAAGTTCAAGAATTTGCATTCATAAAACCGAAGGACGAAAGTGCTTGGTGCCTCTAGCTGCTTTATTTTTTATTTATTTTTTGTTATTTTTAGTATAAAAAAGCAACATCGAAAGAGTAATGCCTTTGCCACTGTTTTTTCATGTCATCGTCCTTATTCGTCAAATTTTATTATTCTACGAGGGAAAAGGAAGAAAAAAAATTTACGATTCTCCGCTGTTGGCTTTGTTCTGTTTGCACGCAGCACGCAGCACCCAGATACCTATGTACATACAACTATGATCACTATACAACCGCACCAAAAACAACTCTTGGCAATCATAAGGATCATTTTTTGCATGTGCGTGAATTTGTCGTCCTGATTTCACAACATTTACCCTGTGTCGATGCGAATTTTTATTATCATTTTACGATTTTGCGTAACAATGCTGTTCAAACAGGATGTGGAGATGCCGCTCGTTTTTTTTTTTTTTGCTGTTGTGTGTCATTGCAATAAAAATGGAATTGTTAACAAAAGAGAGAGAGAGAGAGAGAGAGAGAGGAGAAAAAAAATGGAAAACCTTGACAACGAGCTTATTTGCCTGAAGAAACATTGCAAATCGGAGAAGAGGAATCGAAGAGGACGGTATGGTAGGTAGTTGACTTTGCAGGAGCTTTGTAAGTAAGGTAAAACTAATGTAAAGTCCTTGAATAGCCTTGATGGAATAACGCAGAAGGCGAGGTATTTGATTAGGTATTTGAATCCCGGTCCGGACAAGTACGAATAGGACTTAAAAAAGATTCCAAGAGTTGTGAACTTCAGTAATTTCTGTATAACCATCCTGTGTCTTGTTGCATACAAAATGATATCCAAAGTACTGTACCAACGTTCTAAGTTAGCTGCCTTCGGGCCTCCCAAAGCGATTATAGGACGAATCTAAGATAAGAGAGAGAGAGAGGGAGCTCGTCCTGGAAGGGGTGACCAAGTTCCACTTTGTTGGCTTGCGGGACATGGAGGCATCGATGGCAATGAAAAGGTCAATGGGGCGGCAAGAACAGGGTTAAAATTGAACCAAAAAATGGTTGATCACTCTGATCTGAACCGTGTATAAGTACTTAAACAAGACATTTGAAGAATTGTGGCCACAACACAGGTATAGAAGAAGAAGTTATGAAGAAGGGCGTACGCTAAAGAAATCGAGCTTAGGAGAAGTCATCAGTATCTTTACAGGCCACTAAGTACGATTGATCTCTGCAGGGACTGTGGTGACATAGATGATATGACGCACTTCTCGCGAGTGCTGAAGTCTCACCAGGAAAACAGACCCAGGCACATATTTCTTTGGAGACTCGGGCCAACTGTCAACCATGTCACTGAAGGATATTTTAAACTGAATACTGGATTCAGAGTGGTGTAGGGAGGCGACTATTGGATAACCAATTCCTTCATTTAGACAGATGCACACATATGTATGTAGGATCAAACAATGGGAAACAGAATAGATCCATAAAGATCCAAGTCTTAAATCTTGACGCCACTCATTTAACCTAACCACGTGCTGAACACAACAGACTTGCTCTTTGATAATTAATAACAAAAGCCTTTACGACTTGGTCTTAAGGTTGACGGGCATATTACCAAGTCAAGAAACACGAAAGCATGTATCTGTCTTCTTTTCTGAAACTTAAGAGGTAAAGAAACCACGAAACCACATTACTAAACCCAGGTTAAGAATCTTGATTCATTTAAGGATGGTGGGGAAAAAGTAAGGGCTACCGAAAGGTTACACAAAACTCTTATCGGGATTGGATTGCTTCCGCAAAGAGGATTACCCGTTTTCACTGATTGAGCTATGAAAGATGGTAAAGCTGAAGCAAGAATCTTTTTAAAGGATCTAGATCTGGCCTATCGTTGCTCTTGAAGATGAAGATCTCCGAGCCGAGATGCTGGCACTGCTTCAAATATTGGACAAATTTTGTGAGCGTCAGGAATCCAATGCAAGTACCAACTCAAGAAGATGGGAGTTCTAGAAGATTATACCTGCAGGCTAGGTCTATAGGACGAGGGGACAGCTGATAATTTCCTGTGTGAGCATCTGGTAATGTCTTACGAAGTTGACGCGATTAATCGTGGTCAAGGAACCGCATAGAAGTCCGAAAAATACCTCTGAGACGTGTCATACTCAAACAAAGATTTGTGGCTGCCAAGCTTTAGAAGAAAATCTTTAAAGCTGGCTAATTGCTCATGGTAACCTGAGAGCACAACTCAGAACTCATCTCAACACCCTCAAAAATCTGCAGCCTGATACGAGCAAAAGCAGTGTTTTCGCCCTCCCTACAAGCATCACAGATAGTTGTGTCACACAAGCCTAACACGTTGAGATGTTTTGCAAAGGCGTTGTGTCCAAAAAGTTGTCTGCAGTCCTCTACGCTGAGAGACAGCAAGAATGCCGCGGACTTCTTACGTCGGAAAGTCTCTGTTAAGTCTGCTCGCATCCTGGAGTGTCATGCCTCCTACAGATGTTGTGTTTGCTAAAAACTCAACCGTCGATAGAACCCCTTATCGAAGTTATGAGCAAATCTTGTTTAAGAAGCTCATCGGCGAACTTAGTTCCGGTAATCTCGCTGTGTCCGAGGACCCAGACAAGGCTTAGAAAACTCAGTTTCTAAGCCAAATTCAAGCTGTGTAGTCCTGAACTAGTCGAACTATTTTGGATCTAGTATGCAAGGCCTTAAGTGGAGCCTGACTATCGCTCCAGATGCAGATACTCCATTCCCTCTACTGGCTTTTCACAACATATTTCGCAGCCATAAGTACTGCAAAAATTTCCGCTTGGAAGAAAGACGCAAAAACACTACCTAGGGGAAAGTACAGTTTAGAGTTATCGCTTTCCGCTACTTATGCCTCAAAGTGAGAATGAATTATACTACGCTCAACATGCGCCTAATTAAGAGCAGAAGCGTTTGACGGTGCAAAAAGAAGGAAATATTTCATTACACCTAGCTTTAACTCATTTTTTATAAAAACAAAATTTGAAAATAGCTTACTAATTAGCTGGTACAGTTTCATTGTTAAGAGGGGAAACCCTGTTTTTAAGTCCAACAACATCGTTTTTGAAAATTACAAATTCAAAAACCTAACAGCGCACACAGCAATTGGCAACGTGCCAACGCACAGCGCCCACTAAACTAATTAAGGAAACCACCCAACTCAGTGTTTCAACGAAACGCTTTGATTCTAAAAACCTCTTCAACACACACACATACACACACTGCATCCACTCATGAGAGCGGGTCTAATTTTTGCCACGAAATACTACATATTGAAAATTGTGTTCATTCAAGGACGAAATCAGGCAGTTAAATGCTTCACACTCTTTTTAACAGATACGCACACTTAACCACGTTGTCATCATCGTTATGTCCTTTGGTGTTAGTCAAAGAAAAAACAAAAGAAAACCGGAATGTGGACGTAAAAAGCATGTTTCCAATCAATTTCAAGTACGGAGTTAAGAAAAAAACAAAAGTGTTGAGGTTGAGGTTGAGGTTGACGCTGTAAGCTATAAGCTGTGGAAGGGCATTCATTACGAAGACAGATTAAGATTGATGGAATATCGAAAGGAAATTTTGCTTTTCATTTCATCGATTTAATGAAATTCTAAACACTAACACATACACATGCCTTCAAACGAGAATAATGTATCTTAAATTTCAGTAAAGCATATGAAATCCTTAAAGGATTCGCTGCTGTGTACGTTGTATTCGCTGCTGGAGGGCGAATTAAATTTTGTTACCATTATTTGCATGTGTTGAGAATGAAAAAAAAAAGTCTCACAAGTTGGTCGCACTTCCTTCCTCAGGAACATACGTGTGTATGTGTATACGTTTTCTTGTTGCTGTCGAAATTATTCAAATTTGAAATTTAAGATGGATCCTGTAGAGGAGAATTTGTAGGAATACACTCAACCAACGATAAATCGGTCGCTTTGTCGCTAGACACTTGAGAAAAAAAGTTGAATCTATAACGCAAAGGGACTACCTTATGTCACAGTTAAAGTTGGGTGTTTGATTTTGGAATGTTAGGTCTTTTTCGTTGATCCTAGATCAATGCAGACCCGTGGTGATGCTAAAGCCTTTAAATTTTGAACTTTCTTGAAACTTTGATGAATCTTTGTGCGTTCTGGCTTCAACAGTTTAGCTTATTGAAAAAGGGTCTGGTAAGTCACCAAGCAAACACCAGATAGACGAACATTGAAGCCAAAACTGACTACTTAAAACCAACTGCTGCATTCAGCCTAACCATCGAACTCATATTTCCGGCCAGGGAGAACCTCAACCATATAATGAATGTGGCTGTAGGCACTGGGATCTACGCATCAGAATCACGCATCGCACAGTCGATAAGACTTCCAAATCACGGCAGCGTATTCCAGGCGGAAGTTCTAGCAATCAGCAAGGCCTCCCAAGAACATAAATACATTGACATCTACATAGATACTCAAGCAGATCCAACAGAACTGATAATGGCCAATGACTCAATCCTTCCACCTCTAGAACTTCAAAAGTCCAGCATCACTGTAAAATTCCAAATATTCGCGAATGAGAAATGGAGCTTCAAAGACGCTCTGGATAAAACTAAAACGCGTTCCACACCTTAGCAGAAATGATCAGCACGGTATCGGACCTTATGCCCAAGTAACTCTGTTTTGGCAGGAAGTTCGAGATTGAGATCCCGAACCGTAACTTTTGGGATGTCGGAGACCCGTTGCTGAACATAAAAGGACTAGTGTGGTTACCACACTATGGTATACCGATAGTTCAAAGATGGACGTGTTGGTGCCGGTATCTATGGCCCTAATCACAAAGTCTCAAAGGTATAAAGGGAGCTGCCATCAATATATTCACCGACAGTCAAGTAGCGCTCAAAGCACTGAATTCCCATTACTGTAACTCAAAAGCCGTTCTAGGCTGTTTCAATACCTATCAAAGTGAAATAAAGTCAAACTCTGGTGTTTACCAGGACACAGAGACATTGAAGGCAACGAAATTGTAGATCAACTTGCCAGGAAAGGCTCTTCAGAAAGGTACATAGGTGCCGATCCCTTCTCCGCCATCCCTACTTCCGCTCCCAGAATGAGTCTGGACAGCTGGGAAAAACGAAACTTTTTCTCCTACCGGAACAACACTCAGGGACCTAGACAGGCTAAAAGGGCCATCCTACTCCTGAACAAGACCACTAAAAATATTCTCTATCATAAAAGGGACGAAGGCACTGCAGCCGCAGATAACACTTGCATGAACTGAAAACAGTGCAGGAATCTGAATGCCGATTCTGCTTAGAGGAAGACGCGTCAGCGGAATACGAATACGTATTATGTGAGTGGGTGGCTGTCTGCAGAGTCAGGAAACGCTTTCTCCACAAAGAATTCCTAACACCGGAGAACATTTGTAATGCCTCGACTGGGGATATCCTCAACTTCATTAGGAAGATAGAGGACCTCCTTGTCTAACTGGCTCCAGGCACAATAGATCTTTCAGATCGCAGAGCCTAACCAATAATAAATAAAAAGCAGAAATAGAAAGTCAGCCCTCGGAGAACACTTGTCAAACAAGCCATCGGAAATCATTCTAAATTTCCTTCGAAACTCACGTTGGTCTAGGGAGACCAATCAACAATTATAATCTTTGTTTCATTATTTTATATCCCACCCCGGAAAATACAAAGGATCCTCTGAGATCCGAGTGAGGCTGAACATTTACAACCCAACCTAACTTTGATGAAGCTTCATTCACGCATACTCAAGTGATCTTTATCTAATTCTTGTCTCTCAAGCAGCTCGCGACGATATGGTGAAAGGCAGATATTATACCTAGGGAGCAGGCTTCAATGCAAGCGTTAGTAATGAGTTGCTTACTTATCAGGCGAACGACCCTGAACTAATGCTGCTTTACATCTTTCAAGTTCTCGGGCACACTACTTCCAGTTTTCTAAACTAAGATCTCAACCGTATTGCCTCATTTTTAAAGCGAACCTTTTTTCGTGCACCAGGTGGCTGTGATTCCAACACCCTCTAAGCTGGAGTACTCTTGTCCATTTACTTGTTTTGGCAGAGGCAGTCCTGTCGACGGATTTTTGCTTTCTCGAGCTCGTAGAGTTGTATCTTATCCGCCATTCGCTCTCTTGACAAACAGGATCAAATATTCAACGTTAAATTTTTTTTCCGAAAGATCCCAAGATCTACTCCGCTGTCTTATTTATCGTCCAGCATTCAGCTCAATAAAGCAAGACTGGCGAGATCAGAGTAAAGCATAATTTTGGACCTTCGAGTCGGGAGTCTGGCTGTTTGAAAAAAACCGAAGTAGCAGCGGTTCCCTAATGTTATCCTTCGTCAAGTTCTGTCCTAGATGCAGTACCCGTGACACGTCACGCTATTCCATATTCTTGATTTCCTTAGATTGGCTTTCATCCGGAGCCTTTTCTCCTGTAAAATGAATTTTTCGACGCCCTTAAAACGATTTACATAACCACTTATCATACTTAAGGAAATTTTCACACCAACATTGAACATTTTTGAAACAGGTTCCAAGTTGACCGTTGATGACATTAAGAGGTTTGCTTTTGAGATAAGTACACCCTTTCCATTTGAAATCCTTCTTTCAAACCTCAATACAAATTAATGAAACTTTCCTGATACCATTAGAGAAACCCTTCATTCAGTTCCCACCCCAACTGCCATACCTGCATCAATAAATGTGGTCCAGTCCACACATAAGTCCAAGAGTCATTCATTCGTGATGATTTATGTGTGTATAACCAACCATTAACAACTTTGTACTTAAGAAAGTCTGAAACTATGTTCTAATTACTTCACCTTTGTGGTTTGTATTCTTTTCGTTCATAGAAGTCACCCTAGATTAGATATCCTTTGGAAACAAAAAAAAAAAATACTTCCTTCGATTTAAAAATCCTCTTGTTGGAGACCCAACTCAATCAATCTCGGAAATTTATTGAAATTTAATGAAGCAGAATCGTTTATACTGGTACACTCTTCACTCGATATAATAACAGAAAAAGGACTCGCGTATAAAACACCTCAACACCCATCTGTATCCATTTGTAAGGGAACCCTCAACGTCCTGCAGCTGCTACTTATACCAAGGTATGGGGCATAATAATTGAACTTAAAGTGGTGTTTCCTTTTCCCTCATTTCCAAAAGGACTAACTTTGCCGTTAAAAAACAATCTACAACTGCTGTTGGCAAATGAAACCAATTGAAAATCCTTTTTTTTTTTTACTGTTATTCTCAACTGCTTGTGTGTGTTGAATCAAATTGTTCAAAATTTCAATTGCTTTTTGAAAAACAAAAAAACAAAGTTTTTTTTTCGTGTATTTTCTCGAAAACTTTTCATATGGCAGGATGCCGGGGACACCCCATAACTGGGGATGCATGTAAGTTTTCAATGCAATCGAGTGTGCTATGAGATCCTACGCTTCTAATTTTTTTTTCCATTTGTTTGTTTGTGACGTGCAACGGAAATGGCAAAAAAAAAAACAACAAACACTAAATTACTTATGGCCAAAGCGTGGGGGTGGTGGGGTATAAAAAAAAATTAAATTAAACAATTCACCCTCGTTTAGGGAAGGATCTCACACATCGTTTAGCTAAAGGGGTGGCGGCCATTGCTCTTTTTCCCAGAGCTTCACAATTTTTTTTTTATTTTGGGGTTTTTAATTAAAAGTGCAGGCATTTCCTTGCGTTGCATTCCCTTTTGTTGTACACATTTTCTATTTCGTCCTTAATTTCAACGGTTGCTCATGTTAAATTGTATGTCTTCATGTGCGTCATTTTCATTCTTCGAAAGCCATTTCGTTGGGGATTTTTCGAGGTTAACCACTCAGCAGTGAACAGTGAACAGCGAACAATTTGTGAATCCTTTTAGCGTTATACTTTAGCCGCATGGTCTATGAAGCCACCGGGGTGCTTTTTACCGTCACTCTTCAGTTGGAGACTACAATTGAAGTAAAGATTCCTTTTGCCTGCGTATACGTAGCAAAGGATTTGGTAAAGAAATAAAATTTACCATGAAATTCCTTAAGGAAAACAACAATGACGACGACGATGACGATGAGGACAAGGAGGATGGTTAAAAGGAGTACACTGTCGGCCTATTTTTGAAGTGTGTAAAGATGTTTCTTCGTTTCGTTTACCTTTAGCCGTTTGCTCATTTTTGAGACTTAAAATGAGCAAAGGACCTGGCAAAGTGGAGTGGTATAAGTTGGCGAGATAAATACAAGTGGCTGTTCTCTCCATTTATTCCATCGTTGTCGTTGTCGCGTTGTCGTCGTCGTCATGGTTATCCTGGTTGGAAGTCGAACTTCGTCCTTTTTTTTTGAGACAGACAGTAGTAGTGTGTGCTTTTCATTTATAGTAGTATGTCCTAGATTGTGTCTGGAAAATTGAAAATGGAAAAAGGGATTTTGTGTTCACAATGTCTTTCCTTTTTGGTGGCTTAAACATTGTCGAGGGTGCTAATGGCTTTCGCAGGCTTGGAATGCTTCCAATTGGGATTTTAAAAATGTTCGGGGGGACTCACTTGAAAAGATTTCAATTGCTTTATAGCTCATTACGGGATTGATGATCATCCTTGACATTAGTGCAGAAGAAGGAGAGACAATTTTAATTGCATTTCTAAGTGGAATGGTTATGTAACTGTGAAATTCTAGGAATTTGAAAAGAGTAGTGCGGGTGTATTAAGTGAACAATGGTACTGCAGTGAGTAGTAAGAGATTTTGACAATATCCTTAGTGAGGATAAGTTTTTTTTTTTCTGTTTGGTGACGATGACAACCACTTACAAAGTGAGATACGACTTAGAGGCGCATTCGAAAATGGGTTTGTCTAGCTAAGTGGTCTGTTTTGCGAATGTCATTCCAACACAAGAGACTTGGTGATTGTTCTACAGATTCATGTCCTTGGCAGTGCGCATGGCTTAGTTCACTCTCAGGCTTGAAGTTTTGAAGGTATGCACGAAAGCATCAGTGACTGGTCAGAAGCTATGATATAAGGAATTCAGTCAGCAAGCAACATATTTTCTAAGGACAAACCTCTAAGTGCATAATGTGCCATGAGGACCATCCCAATCTGCCTTTTAGACTGGGTAATGAAACTGGAGGTTCCTTTCGTTCTCTTTGCTCTTTGTAGGCTATATCGTCGAATAGACTTAAATTTTTGAGTCCTTTTATCGATTTTACCATTCATCCAGATTTTGTATCCGAGCGTTCGGAACACCAAAATACGAGAATGGAAATGAAGAAAATAAACGCCTGAGAAAAGAACTTCGCATCAAAATCCGAAAAAGTATGGAAGCGAGCTTCGTCTCTATGCGATGATGCGGACAGAGCGCCATGTGGTTCGGCGTACAGGATGGTAATGGCAAAAATCAGAGCCCCCACAGGAGAAATGTCCAGAGCTGCTGGAGAAAATTGTTACAACACTCTTCCAGCAACACACACTGCGGGAAGAGCAGCACAGTTTTCAAATATCAACGATGCACAAAGTCACAGTAGAGGAAATACTGAACGCCTGCAAAAAGATTAGTGACAAAAAATTCCCAGGACCAGACGGATTGCCTAACAAAGCCCTTAAAGCAGCAATAAGATGTAAACCGAGCTCAAACAATCAGAAAGTCTAAGAAGAAGAGCGTAGCAAACGCAGACAACGAAGTCCGTGTAAACCGAAAAACCCGCCCAGCGAAGTAACAACTGGCAGTGGTCCCGCAAGGCGAAGAACTGAGCTAGCGGAGGTAAGGTTAGGTGAGTAAGAATCTGACACTATCGTGCAACTTGGAGCGCGGTGCCTATGCAAAGTTCCTCCTGCGCCTACCAATAAAAAAAAGAAAATAAAAGATTTTGTGCCCTACCTTCACCTCTGCTTGTTTATTTAGATAGCGTCTAATGCCATTCGGAATGCGCTACAACCTCTCAATGGGCATAGTCGGTAGGTTGGTCAACATGGATCCTCTCCGTTTGGGACAATACATTTAAATAATAACTTTCACTAGAAGTATAGTCTTGGACAGTATCTAGGTCCCTCCATGTAAGGTTAGGTATGTAGCATTCCTCCTCATCACACTCAGGTCTACCCATTGATATGCTCATATGGGGGTTACACGGAGGTAGAATTAGGTATCCTTTTTCTTCTTTGTTGCTTTTCCCATCCTCCTTGAGAATCTTAAAGGATTTGCAAAATAAATTTTGGAAAGCTCTATTAGGTCGTGGAAGTAGTAACCTCTTAGAATTCTGTATTTTTGATGGCAAAGTGTTGGACAGTGACGTAAAACGTGGAAGATGTCTTCTTAAGATTCCTCATCATCAGTCCTGAATTCACGAATTCCTCTATGATCCACAGTGCTTTGATTCTTGACTATGTCGTATCCTTTGTTAAGTAGTTGGAGACGTAGATCGTTTTAGAAATATGGAAGATAATCCAGGTTAGGTGCAGCAAGCTACAACTATCTACAGATCTGTAGCATCGTTGGCCTCCTGCTAGTCTGACACTGAGTCTGACTCCAGAAGTTAAACTTCAATGAGAAGGAGGCTATTAGGATCTACCATCTCTGGGTCTGACAACAGAAGGTCGTCCCCTAAAAGGCGCTACCATCGGATATAGAGATATGGGTTCAGGAATAGTGGGAGAGGGACTCGTGGCATGAGTTGGACGCAAGGGTTTGCTGAGTTGGAGGATTCTGAGAATCTTTTCGAAATCTCAGGGATTTAAAGAAAGACAGTGGCTACTTTAGCCACCACCTTCTTCCTCTGTTCGGGTGCTATTTCTGTGCTGCCGTCTTGATTGATCTTATTTATAAGGCCAGTGTCACACGAGCGCCCATTTGACCGCGCACTTTGGGGGGAAATATTTGGGAGCGCGACCACACCGCCTCCCATTTGGCCGTGGACGTTCCTGTAAGCAGTGCCATTCGTTTTCTGTATACTCATGCCGCGCGGCCATTATGAGAGCGCGTCCAAAGGAGCTCATGTGGCGCTGACCTAACCGCTGCTATAAGATGATCCTTCAATATGTACTTTACTTAATTGAAGACCTTTGGTCATTGGCCATTTATGGGAAATTTTCTTGCTATCTTTGTCTTTAAGACTTGGAGTCCGACTCAGCCCGTTCTACGGTGTTCTTAACCAAGGCCAAGGCCAGGGTCTGGTTTTGTCTTTCCCTCCGGCGTTCTGATGGAAATTTTTTAATTCAATTCAGTTTCTGTTTGTGCAGGACGTTTGACGCCGAAAGTAGGAGACTTTATTTAAAGTCAAAGAAAGGAAAATTTACTCCTTTAAGGTATCATATGGAAATCCTACCTGATACCAAGGACCCAGCGTAGTTTGGTATTAATGCTGTATCTAGGCAGCAGCATCCACAGCGTTTTACAGCTTTGGTTTTCTTTTTTTGACAGCAAAGATTGCTTTAATTGCAGCTTGTCTGTCAATGAAATGAGAACTGATTCAACATCTATGAATCCCAACAGATGGCGCGCGAATAATCATGGTGACATGATTTGTTACGAAGATGTCATATTAATTATGGTGCTGGCATGTTGTGTGTATTAAAGTACTCAAGTTTCATCTGGATGTAGGTTTTCTGTATTTGTAGAGAGAACATATCCTGGATTCATTAATTCTAAATATTTGAGGTGTATTAGAGGAAGACGCAAACTTTTTTCCAAAGGATATGATATGATCCACTGTGTTCTCAAATATTATTCACTGTTTTCCAAGTACATAGCTGCTTTATCTTCTCACATCCCTCAGGAACACAAGAATGTAATAACTTCATCCTTTTTTAATTAATAATTCGAAATTCTTTAAATTATTCTGAAATGCTTCCCCTAAATCATACAAGTGCCCACCAGGTTAATATCTCTCTCTAATTACTTTTATAATTTTCAAAATGTTCATCTCCCTTAGTGATTTCAAAAATGCTGACATCTTATTAACAAAGAAAAAAGAAGAAGTTGAACCAAAACCATTCCATTTAAATGAGCATTCTCCCATAATTAATTCGATTAGATATCGTTCGTTTGCCGTGGCATGGAACTGCAAAGAAAGATGAAATGAAATTATTTATTCTACCACGACACGTAAGAGTATACCATCCGCCCCAACAGCACATTCAATGGAAAATCCAATCCGTCCTTCTCTTTCTATTCCCATTCCATTCAACTGTCATAATTTAAGCTTAAAACCGAGTGTCTAACGATGATAAATTTATCATATTTCACGACATTCAGTGGGAACGTGCTGTGACAATACGCCCAACTTTCTCCTCTCTAGACAAATGATTTCACCTGACAGTTTTCCAATTATAAATTTTCAAAAAAAAAAATTCCATTTGATGCCTTTGATATCTTGTGTCAATTTTAAATTCGAAAATTTTCGTCCTTTTCAAACACTTTCCCTATTTATTGGCTTTGTATAGGAATATTCTATTCAAAATGTCAATTTGACAGTTTCGTTGGTACATTTGTATCGTTAAATGAAATGAAATGATTTTCAAAGACCGTTATTCGCCAATAGAGAGTGGCGTGTGGTGGCCTTTCATCGTTGAACACCACCCAATGTGTGCGTGTTTTTGACACTTCTAATGATGAAAGGAAGAAAGAATAAGGAAATAAGTGAGTGTGTTAATTGTTTAATTGACAAGTCATTATCAGAGCTGTCAGAGGCAACACTTTAAGTGGGAGTATCCTTTTCTATAAATTCTCAAATTTTTCGATACAAAACAAGTTTGACACATGTATGTATGTATGTCGTATCGTATCCTTGTTGCATCATCTATCCTCTGCAAAACAGAATTATTTAATATTGCCAAAGATGTACGAACACTTGTACACACGATGTCTTTAACTTCAACAACTATTGAGAAAATCGACAGTATCCTGGGGAAGGATATGGTGATAGAGAATACAATGTCGTCTGTTGATAACAGACGGATGCAGTTTATGGGGAAATTTTGAAAATCGCCTTTGGTTGGTTGTGAATTTGAGGAAGACGGAATGAATGGTTGGTTGGCTTGTAGATAATTTTATACAGAATCAAAGGACAATGACGTGCAGGTGCTGTTGAAACTCTACAAAGTATTTGAGTGTGCCTGTAAGGCACAGGGGAAAATACTTTATCCATGGAGGTTATATGTGGGCACTTGTAAATGTTTGGAATGTGAATACTTGGCATGCATACATAATGAGGATGTTCTGTTCAATTGATTTGTAGGGAATAATTTTCAGGAAGTTTGGCAGCATTTAACTCTCACTCAGGGTTATATTAGGGATGTGTTTAACTTTTACCAAGGATGCATGAATTTAGTTTCAGAAATCGAGGAAAGTTTGACAGTAATTTTGGAGACAATTAGGAGTTTTGAAGCTGCAATTAGTCCTTATTATCTGGTAAACTCAAGTATGCAATTGGTGTTCACAAAGAAGAGAATTTACAGTTCATAAATGGTTGCTATGTGGGAAGAATTTGTCCGACCAAAATTGGTAACCCTTAGGTGGCTGAGCTTCAAGTTAATCACGCGTTTGAGTACAATCTCTTAAAAGCGAAAATCGGTGACAATGTGGCCGGGATGAGTCCAACTTTGTTTGAGGCATGCAAACCACAATAACGCTGCTTTGTGTCCAGGTTTGAGATCTAAGTGTAGTTTTCGATCGGACTGAAGATTTCAAATGAATTGACGTGGAGGATATTTTGATCCTTTTTGTCACGTAATCAACCAACATCTGTTGAGTGCTAGCTGGTGGTGGTTGTTCTTCAATTTTTCTATTTTCTTTACTTAACGGGCTCCCGTCCCATAGAGGGTCTTTGCTTGATACACTGCAGCCTTTCATCCTTTTCAGTTCTCCAGACCAAGCGCTTTGGCATCCGCGATAGCTTGGTCATTGAATCGGAGGTTCGGTTTTCCTCGTCACCTCGAGCCTGGGGGCTGTATTTACTTCGAAGATCGTCTTAGCTGGTTTGTCTCACTCGAAGTGATGAAGCCAGTGTAGTCGACGGGTTTTGGCTTTTCTCCATTCGCCCTCCTCGCATAGGGGACCAAATATTCGCTGAGGAATTTTTCCTCGAAAGTACTTAACCCGCACTCCAGAACTCGGCACCAAATAGCAGAACTGGCAGGATCAATGTTTCGTCTTTCAGGTTAAGAGCTTTAAATTTACTTCGCCAAACCAAAGTAGCAGTGATTTCCTAAGATAAGGCTTCGTCGAAACTCCACAAGGGTATCATTCGTGGGGTTAATGTTTACTCTTGTAGTTCTTCAGGTTTTTGATACCGGCGCCGACCTCTTCTATACTGGGAGCGGGTTTCCTTTTTGGTCACTGTAGCTGAGTGCTTTCCTTTTCCTGTCACTCTTTCAACATTATGCCCATTCAGCAATTGCTGAAATTGACGTACATCGGTGACTAAGATCCTTTCGTTATGTCCTAGAGCCGCATTCCGGCCTTGAAGACATTTGCCCGTTGTTTTGTCTTCCTGTAAAGCTGCCGCGTGATTCTTTGATTTCCTTGAGCTAGGAGACAGCGTTTGGCCTCTTCTTCCTATGCAGGATTTTCTTCTCCTCTCTTCTTCTGGATCGATACTTTTACAGCGCTCCTCCTGTTTTGCACTGCAGCGCCATAAGATGTGTATCGTTTGTCACCTCGTTCTGGTTTTTTTTTTATACATAATCATCCATACCATGGGCATCTTTTTGGTGGTGGTTGGTACCCCTGGCAACCTCTTTGAGTCCATTGTATGTTGACGTCAGTGTGTCTGACAAATGCACAGCGGAGAGCCTCTCACTAAGTTGCCCTTTCTCGGTGGCTACCCTAGGTGTGTTAGGAAGGCATCAAATGTCAAGCCATTCCCAACTTCTTCTCATTGGACAGCCGTGGTCGATTTGGTTGGCAGTTCGACCGTCTAGAGATAGCCAGGTTGCTTCCTTTTTTTCTCCGAATTGCTTATGCCAATCAATTGAAACGCGAATTCTGATCCTTCCAAGTCGATCTTGCTTATGATGTTGCAACTTCAGCGAACCTCCCAAATGAATTCAAACTTTGAATGCCTAAGTGGTAAAAGCCGTGAAGGCCGTCATAAACTCTTCTATGGGAATGGTATGGTTTGGGGTGCCTTCGAGCTCTAAAAATATTTTATTAAGACGAATTTTTATGTGACTTTCTTAAGTCGTTACAAATGTGCCAAATAAAAATTTGCTTTCTTTTATTTCAGGTATGTATACAGATTGAATGGATGTATTGGAATTTTTACAAACGGTGTATCTATCCTAAGTAGTACGGTATTTATTTTCGTTTCCAAATCAACAATTGAAAAAGTCTAAAAGTAAGCTTGGTTCAAATAATCAAACAAGCCTTCATTTTGAATTTTTATGAATTTAGAAAAAGACAAAGTAGATGATTGATATGATAGCTACAAAAAAGAAAGATCATAGAAAAATCAGGTGCGATCTTAAGGGTCTTTTGTATAAGAAGACATTTGTGGTCTAGAAAACTTGAATACTTTGATTTTGATGGTGCTACTATTCGCATTGCTTTTGTTCCAGTTCCGGGGCTGGTTGGCCTAAAGATGAAGAGGATTTTGTCGGTAGGAATCCGACAATGGGGAATGTGTTCACCCCTGACCGTGCATAAACCTTTCCTTCTTGATTTAAAAAAAAAAAAACTTTTTTCGATGAAACACTGCCTCAACTGAAAAGTCTTTCCAGTTAGATGCCCCGAGCTGTCAAGTTGGTTAAGGTTCCCCTTAACTCGCGTACACCATCAGTAGATGTGGTCGTTCCCTTCTGCGTAGTCCCTCAGGTTTGGAATTGAAGATTCTTCGGTATGGAGCATTGGTGTTCATCTCCTCCAAATGACCTAGCCACCTTAATCGTCGTACATGCATTTTTATTTTTATCAAGTTGATTTCGCTGTTCTGCATTTTTAGTTTGAAGCATCAATCGAGCGTAGAACTTTCCTCTCAACATACGTTATTCCTTGCTTTCTGTACCTTTTGTCACTGAAACTATTAGTTAAAGTTGCCTGTAGTAATTTCTGACCAAGTCGTCGGTATTGTGTCTCGGTGTTTGTAGACAGTATACACCTTATCACAGAAAGGCCAATTTTAATAGTTTAGAAGCGCCAGTGACTGGTTACTGGCGTACTTCGTACTGCCGATTATGTCAAAGTCTATAACCAATCAGTTGCACGGATATGTGAAACCCTTTGAAAAGCAGAGGGGACTTCAACCAAAGTCATAGAACATCCAATTCTCACCGACGGGTCACTAGTATGGGTACGGCTACAACCTCACAAAACTTAAAAGTCTCCAAAGAACAGCCAGTACAGGCACAACGGGCACATTGAGGTCGGCCCCAACGAAAGCCCTTTCTGTACTCCTGCATCTTTTGCCTCTCGACCTACATCCAAAAAATATCGCATTATGCAGCGCAGTCAGACTCAAAAAATTTGGGTGCTGGACTACACGGTCCTATGGCCCTATGGCCACAGCAACGCCCTGGACTCGTTACGAAACGGCATGGTCACGTTTCCAACCGACTATATCACACCCAAACTAAACTTCAAGTAAGACTTCCAACTAGGTTTTCCCTCCAGAGCTCAGTGGAGAAAAGACGAAGCAGTAAAAGACTTCGACACGTTCATTAACACTGACGGACCAAATATGCACTCTGGTGTGGGGGCCGATGTCTACTCGGAATCACTGAAAATAACAATATCATACCGCTTGCCAGACTTCGCCAGCGTTTTCCAGGCGGAACTACTAGCAATTCAAGAGACTTGCACGCAACTCGAGCATGACACAACGCACGAACAAAACATTGCTATCCTTATAGATAGCCAAGCCGCTCGGCTATCATATCCTCTAATCTGGTACAGGAGTGCCGGAACAAGCTTGCCCGCTTGGGTGAACGCTTCAGGTTCACACTGCTGCTCTGGATTCCAGGGCACAGTGACATAGAAGGAAACGAGCATGCAGATGAACTAGTTAGGCAGGGCTCAGCTCAACACGGCTAGGAGCGGTTCAAGGACAAATTCATTCACACTTCCTGCAGAAGGCAAACCTCCAATGGAGGGGGTTAATGAATTGCGCTATATGAAGGAAGATATGGCCGACATACGAGAAGACTACAACAAACAGAACTCGCCCAGATATCGTCAGAATCACGGCGATAATCAGGGGGTATTGGCCCATTGGAAACCATGCGGCCAAACTAGATATCCCATATGATCCCCATTGCCGTAGTTGCGGAAACGAAAATGAGAAGGAAACACTCTCTCTCTCAAGTGTCCGGCACTAGCAAGTGTCAGACTGCGTGTCGATTTAATGACATCTCGGGTTAAGAGATATAATCCGTTTTCATAACTCCACAGGTTGGATCTAGGCACCGACTGTCTCACATCCTGAACAACACTCATCACCAACTAGATCACCCAAGTGGTGGTAACAAAAAGGCACATCAAGTGCTACTTGGGTTCATGCTGAATCGCCACCTCTGCTTAAGTACTTACCTACCCTGTGGAAAATGGTGCCTGTTGTTTTGACCTGGAAATTTCGTACTTTTTTCCTCAATACCAGAACTGGCATATTCATAGTGTCTTTTGGAAACGATAATCCTCTTTTTGAAAGTTAAAAGTTCAATGCCCTCTGAACTATTCTACAAAAATCAAACAAATATTTTTAAACAAAGATATTTGTTGTTGAATTTCGTTGCAAAATAAAAACACATCAATCGTACAAAGTAATGAAGTACATTTTTACAAAGAACTTTTAAGTCCCATTCCAACAAAAGAGGAGTAGGTTCTCCGTCTACATAAACACAAACCACTTTCCAATTTAATTCGTTTTTCTCTTAGGAGAACACAAAGTACTCGATGGCATTCGCTTCAAATGCAAAAATTGTATTGTAACCACCAGACCAACCAACAAACAAACAACGCGCAAACCCACTTGCCGAGTAGGAGTAATAGTACTAGTATTTGCAATTTACAAAATAAAGGACTTCCTTTTTAGAAAAATATTCCACATTCGGAAATGCCCCGTGGGAATTTAAACTTCAAACCGCATTTTGAATCTAAACGGATACACAAACAGATTTTGGCAGAACTTCATTCTTCAGTTACCCAGCTCAACCACATACAGACAGACTTGGAAGGTGAAGATGTGGTTAGGGGATGTCATACCCCCTTGGGCTTTTGTCATATATAAATTACAAATCTAACTTGAAGAAGAAATCTGTTTTTCTTTTCTCCTTCGTTCTTTAACTTGAAACACACACAGCCACCCGCATTGCTTTGCAGTAATAAATGACAAAATGTTTGTCGCATCCTATGTCTGTGTATGTGGACGTTTGTACCCCGTCCTGCGAGTGTCTGCCTTGAAGGAAGATATTTCAATTAAATCTCAGTCTGTTATTAAATTGTGAAAGCATTTAACTTCTACACTCATAAACAGTTTCAGGATTTGGAGTGTGATCCTAGTAGCTCCCAGTAGCCAGAGCCACTTTTGTCTTTAGAACAGTGCGCCGGTCTCGAGGGGTTGTACACATTTTTTTTGTATTTTTTTTTTTGATGGCTGAATAACTTTGACACTTTGGTAATTGTTTTTCTTCCCCACCCAACCCTCTGAACAGGATGGACGACAGAAGGGATAAAACAGAATTTTCCTTAATTAAAAACTTTGATATGATATCACCAGAGAGCTAGAAGAATCCTTTATTGTCTTTGGTATTGTCCTTCTATTATGGGTTAATCTCTTATGACTTACCTCCCTTCGGGGGCTAATCTTTTATGATGGGAGTCGAATGTAAAGCCTCTGATATGAGAGTGTAATAACCCAACGATAATGTCCTGTGGTTATTCCTTTCTTTATCCCATGGATAATCAGCAATCAGATTCATAATAATTACCGTTATATATCTGGTAAATTCTCTGTTTATTCTTTTGGATTCCTTGCTCGGTGGCAATAAATAAAAGACGGAATCGCGAAATGTCTTGAGTGATAAACTTGGTATCTTTGTCTCGTCGTCCTTTTTATCGTTTTTATTATCCAGTTTCCTGGGCCAGATTGTAAGAGGGAATGTTGTTGTTGTTGAGTTAAGGGTATCTCGGTGGGAAAATGAAGCCTGTAAACGAGATAATGTAGCGCCCGTGGCAGGCTGAGTGATGTTTTTTTTTTTCGTCCATTCCCTAGTGCATCGTATAAGTGAAAGATAAAAGCTTTGTTTTTAAAAGGACTTGTGTGTGTGCAAATGAAGAGAGGTGGCATCTGGGGGGTGGTCTGTATTATAATTCCCAAAGCAAGCATTTCGGCATGCTGAAGATTGTACGTTTGAGAATTGTAAGGCTATTTGCTTTGTGTTAAGGTTGAGGTTTTGTTTCATATGGGCCACGTGGCCATTCCTTGAATTTATTTTGAAATTATTAGGCCCAACATCTGTGGAATTTGGGTTTTGGATTGCACTTAACGCGGTCTGTTTCTGTAATTAAAATCGAATCCATCAAACTGAGAGACGATGTATATGTTCGTGTAAAGTGCGTTCCAAGACAGTTTATGAGGATGGTGCTCAATTATTTGCTGTGTTAATAAAATTTGTGGTTAGTGTTGTTTAGGCACGTAAAAGTTAACCAAATTAGTAATTTCTCTTTAGAAATCCCTGCTAATTTCATCGAATAACTCCCACATCATGTCCATCATTGATTATATTGGACGTGCTTGTTAGTTCTGAAGAGTTTCGTTTGTGGATACTGAAACTAATGCGAATAAGGGATGAGTCTCATAAAATTATCTGATGAACTATAGATTTTATAAAAAGGTGCTTCCCGTCATAGACGATTGCAAAAATAATAGCAATAGTGAGTCCTTAGGCATAGTTCCGCCGCTGAAGTATACACATTCGCTTTCTTGACTTAATGATTGCAAGGCTGCCTGTATCCAGATAAGATCTTTGACAGAAGATACCAACAGCTCTAATGTCTGATAAAAAGAGCTGAATGGATAGGTCAATCGTTGGAAAATAAATGCTGGCCTTCCAGTCTTTCGTCTTTTCGTCCCCAGCTGAGATTTTCATGAAATACTTTCTTTTGCATATATTGGTATTAAAACAGACCACATACACACACCAACCACATGCATATCGCGTCCTTTTGCTTTTCTCTTCATAGAGTCATTCAGTTAGCGTTGCACCTTAAATTCCTCTAGTGGCATTTTTAGACTAGTATAGCTGGTATAGCTTTGCAAAAACATATCTAAATGGGATATCAGAGGCCAACGGTCATACTATGCGCAATGACGTCTGAGGATGAACCTGCAAGGAAAGGAACGAAACTACATTTCTTCAATGTTTTTTTCCTGTGTGAAAAGTCCACTAAGCCGTGTTAATGACCTCAATGCGGCGGACGTCATTAGAAGCTTGAAGCTTGAAAGCACGCGTTATTACCAAAATCCGTTGGCCCCTTGGTTGATCGAAATGAAATCTAATTCCTTGGTATGACTTTACCATTAGCATCCATGAAAAGAGAACTGATGTTGCTCACAAGGATTATTGCAGAAACTGCTACAACGAAGAGGAATTTGAATTCATTTTTCACCTGCTCTGCCAATATCGCGCTCTAGCTCAGATAAGTTTGCGGACCTTAAGTGTTTTTTCTTTGATGATCTTACGAATCTTTTTAATATTAAGCTGTGAAGCCTTCTGAGGATTATATCCCAAGCAGTGCGGCTCTTACTCAACAGATTTATAGCAAAATCCTTATGAAGGTCTCATGGTGTTTCCCATTTGACCCTCTCAAGAAATCTCACTTCATATCTCTTTTCGATAGTGCGACCAGTTGCCTTCCTAAACACCTGCAAATTGAATATAAACTTTTCTAGAAGACAGCTTTCAAAGACCAATTCGCGTCTTGCTAGTTCATTGGCCTATTTGTTTCCTTCTATGTTCCAGGACCGGGATCTGATTTAACAGGCATAAAAGTTCACTTCGGCAGCGTTCTAGTGGAGAAAATGGTCGAAGCTGATGAAATGATCGCCTTGATGATGACCTGAATCTCAGTGTACATTGTAATGTTATGATTCCGTCATTACTAGTGCTTGTAAGGCTCTAGTAAAACATAATAATCTTAAGGACTTTGGAATTTTCAAAGTTTCTGAGACGAACCTGAAAGCTTAACCCAGAGTTAATCTTGAAGCCATGTATGAGCAGTAACTTCTTAGTCTTTCGTAACCTCTCCTTTCGTTGAAAGCTGAATCAAAGTCCTACCTAGGTAATCAGTTTCCAACTTAAGTGATTGCAAATTCAGAATGTTGGTATGATCAGATGGCTTAGAAGTTTAGCATCCAGATTATTTGAGTATGTAGATGGAGTGCTAGAAGCTGCCAAAGGGATGTAAGCGAATCTGTATGATACTATCGGAATACGATTGTGGGGCCTACATGAGCTGTTCTCTGAACCCCGCTTACTTTATGATGATGAAAGTTCGAATCAGTGTGGACCACTAGACTTGTAACATACTCATAAGTGTGTACACCCTTAGAATCTTTATTGACTGGAGTATCCACGTCTCGCCAAAGGTTCCATTCCTGGCACTTTAATCCATCACATTATCTGCATACACAACCACTGTCTAGTCTAGCAGGGGAGATGTGGATCTACCCTGAGAAGCTCTCCTGTTACTGAATTTGGTATAATGACTAGTGATCCACCATCTTCGCGGTTGTTTATGTCAAACTAAGGAAGTTTCCTTATATATGTCCACGTCCTTCTCTATCATAGAATCTTAAGTTGTCATGTGCCGAGCCCCCACCTGTCCACAAAGTGGAGTTTACATTGACACATCTACATTGATTTTAACCCAAATCTTGGTTAGTTAATCTTCAGTAAATCTTCAAGCATCACTTTGCAGAAGGCCCGTGTTAATTTGATGATGCACACTCATTCACTTAGCATTTCAGAAGCTAGCTTGTGACTTATTTGTTTGGCCATGCGTTTTCTATTCATCTGTCTAAAACGGCAAATAGCTCTAGACCCAGAAATCTCAAGGCTGGGCAATGCTCGTGCCTTTTTTTGCTTTCTCGATACCTATATTTGTTTTAACTCCAGCAAGTGAGGGCAACACGCCCTCTGACTTAATTCGTCTACAAGTCGGCAGAGCTTCACTCCCTGTAAATCGTAGTGAAAAACATTTGCCAAAGCGCTACTTAGGTGGCGCTACAGTTCGGGGTGAACCTGGACGTCAACCAAAAAGCTTCTCCAGTTAGCCTGGTCCTTAGCTAACCGCCTCCAGTTACGCACTCCAAGTTGGTTGAGGGCCCCTTCTACTTGTGCGCATCACCTTAGGCGAGGTCTTCCTCTTCTGCGTTGTACCTCCGGGTTGGATTCGAAGACTCTTCGGGACAAAGCGTTGGTGTCCATTCAATCTACATGTCCTAGCCATCTTAAATGACCAATGTCTAGTTTTTTGACTAGGTCGATGTCGCTGTACAGCTAGTATAGTTCGTCGTTGAACCTCCTCTTCTAGAGCCCGTCAACGCACACGAGATTGAATTTTTCGTTCGAAGCGACCAAGGGTGTCTTCATCCATAAAGTCCATGCTTCAGAGTCATAGAGCAGGACGTGGATGATTAAGGTCTTGTACAGGGTTTCCTTAGTTCTTCGTGAAAGGGCCTTACAACTCAATTGTCCTCTCAGCCCAAAGAAACAGCGTTTGGCAAGAGTTATCCTTTGATTGATTTCTGATGGGAAGTCGTGATAGCAGAGCGAGGGCAGACCAAGTCCGTTACAACCTCGAAGTTGCCAAAGCATTGATAAATGAAAAGTTTTACGATTTCCTGGATGACACTCCATATTTTTGAAACCATAACTGAGAACTAAGTGTAAGTCGAATCCACTATTGTAAGCTGTTTTACCACTTATCATCAGTCGGTTCAGCTTTGAGTTATAAGCCGGATAAATTGTAGGCCCATTCACCTTTCGTTGTAAGACCCAAATCTGTTCACAAGTTTACAAGTGACGAGTAAATCGTTTTCCTTAATTGACGTCCCAATTACTTCCGAGACTTCAATCTTTACGCATTAACATCCTTCACCCTTAAATATTTTGTTCCCTAATTGGTTGAGCTTAAGGTAAACCTTTTAAAAATACCATTTGGGTTGGGGTAATTTCATTCACAATTCACACAATGACAACCGCATGAATCCTGAAATTCTTAAATTCCTAACAACCAACAAATTTCCTGGGATTTTCGCAAAAGTTAACCTCGAACTTTATACCAACCACACAGCAATGTCTTCCTCTCAATTAGGATATCCTGCTCCAGGCATTTTAGGCACCCACAAGAATTTTTTATTTTTTTTTGTATGAAAATCTTTGAAACGACCTGAGGCCATTGATGGATGGCCATCAACCCGTCTCAGATTAAGTGGACAAAAATATCTGTTTGCTTGGGCCTGTCTCACTTCCGTCATTAAAATCAATTTAACTTGCTCGGCGAAACCGTAAGATTCGACCCGAAATATTTTGTAAAGACTACCTCCATCCATCCCCATATTATTCAATTACAATCGACGACAACACTGGAAACAATAATTTTAATGACGAAAGTTTGAGTTTCAATCCGGCACATCCCCAAAAAAACGGGTTATTTTAGGCTTAAGACCTTTTCAACACTGCCAAAGTGGAAAGATATACGATCATAGCCATTAATATCTCTCTCAACACCAAAGAACAGCTAATTTATTGAAGGCACCACCGAAAGTGTGTCCCGCAGCCCTTGCTGCTTCAATGGACGACACCACAAAATTGGAAGATTGTGGTTATGGTGGCATATCACGAGAATCCAATAAATCCTTTTTTATACCCCCTCCTCTGCTAACTGGGCCGCCCACAACGAGGAGAAAACTTTCTTATCGTCCTTTTTTGAGCTACCTATTAACCCATTGCGTTCCGGAGTTTTTTTTTTCCGCTCCATCTGCTGTCGGATAAGATTTAAATAGCTAACCTATTTCCACTGAAAGGATGTCCAAGGGGTGGGGGAAGGGCCTGTGGTGGTAGTGCAACAAATTATACCCCCAAAAGCAGAAAGGTATGGGAATTTCCGATGAAACATATGTTGGGGTCGCTATTGCAGCTACAAATCTAAAACCGCACGCTCCTAGTGTCCTAATCTCCCACGCAGGTTGTTTGGTCGCTGTGCTTCCTCTATTAGTTGCCCCAGAGTTGGCTGCAGGGACGTGACTCTTTTCTGTGCCATTAAATCCCATTTGGGTTGGATGGCGTGGCGTTCGCCGACTTTTAAATTAGAATATCACGTAGCAGCCGGAAGTTACACTCTTGCTTGAGAGGAAAAGGAGGAGGAGAAACAAAAGGAAACCATAATTCATGCGATGCGGTAGAACGTTCGTCCCGCTTTGAAAATGCACAGCGATTACCTCGTCTCAATACGGTTTGTGGGGGGAAAAATGAGATGACGCCCGAAGCAGGAAGGACGAAATCCGTTGTTAACGTCACGTATGCAATATTTTGATATCGGATTTTGATTGGATTTACACTTGGCTAGGATTCAAGGATGACATTTCGAGGATTAGTGGAGGATTTTGCTTTGAAATGGGAATCCGTGGATATTTAGTGTTTGGTTTCGCGAATTGGGTATTCGGTGTACACGATTCGAGTCAATTTGTCATTAGCACTTGGAAAGGAAATTTTCCATCGTTAGTGAGTTGGAGAGTAAGGATGGTACAGACCAGTGGTAGACGTAAATCATTTCTGAGCTACAGGCGTTCGATTAGAACTGAAATCTGAAATCATCTAGTGAAACTCGTGATTTGACAGAATCGTCAACCAATTATGTGCGTATCCTGTGGCAGTAAGATTAAAGAGAACCTGTTTAATAGGGGCAGAATGCTTATCTAGAAAATCAAGGATGATGAGGTGTGAAGAGTTCGCAGCATCGTCACAGCTACCCCTTGAATGCAAAAACTGCTTTAATTCGAAGAATTTCATTTTCTGTTGATGGCATCAGGTCTTTGCCTCTGGGTATTGCCATTTGTGACTTTGAAGGTGTCAAAGGCGCGTTAAAGATTAATTCCGTAACTCTTAAGATTCGACCTACTGGCGGTGCGTTATACCCACGTTAAGAGATTTGTTGTTCTATTTTGTTGGTCTTCTTTCCCATTGATACCTTTACAGATAGGTTTGTTGAGGTTTGTTGAAATCTTGCGATTTCAATCCGATTTCCAATAAAGTGTCTTAGGGTTCGTGTGACCAAGGTTGGTCGACTCGGCAGCTCTTTAAATTAATGGTTTCTCCATCGTGTTATCCACATATGTCTAGTTTATCAATTCTTTTGGCAATAATTTCCAAGATGTAACAAAGTAGACTCCAGATATAATTAACCTTTTGTGTGGGAAGATGTCGCTTTTAACCACTCTTAGTGCAATGAGCACAAGTCACGTAAGAAATTCATTGAGAGTGATGCCATTCCTAGCCAGTATAGTAACTCTTTTGTAGCAATGGTCCTAGGATCTAGGAGACGAAGACTTAGGTTGATTGAGAAGCTTTTTGTGACAAATCATTTATTGACTCGAACCTGTGTCTGCTTGTTTAGCAATCTAACTCGAAGTAAACCACTTAGTTAGGTCCCTTCACGAGTTATATCAGTAAGAGTTGCGTTTGTCTCTGGATCTTTTCTGTCTTCTATTTCTCATTACAACGCTATCATTTGCTTCAAAGTATTCGATTTATCCTAAAAGTTTTAAGCCATTGGTTGGAGAAACCTAAATTCACATAAAACGATAGAAGTATGTGGAGTCAGACAGGAGGCGGCACTGGATTTTTTTGGTACGCTGAAGCCGAATAACAAACATAATAACTGCCTAATCGGACAGAAAAGGCTCCTTATTAGTACCATAGTGGGTGTTATTACAGAACTCTGCACCATTGGCAGGCATGCCAATATACTAAGCACTCTCTATAATAGTTTTTAGTTTTAAATGGAAGCTGCATGAAGAGGAGGAGGAGACGATTCTCTACCTCCCCTGCAAATTCCAAGTGTCAATTTTCACCGACGGTTCTAAGATGGAGTGTAACGTTGGAGTAGGTGTCTTCTCAGCGCAACTGACGTATCCAAATCGTACCGCCTTCTAGACTCTTCGAGTGTTTTCCAGACGGAGGTACCAACGATAAGAGAGAATCCTGCAAGATACTTAGCCTCAGCTTCACTACCATAAACAACATAGGAATCATTATTGACAGCCAGGTTGCAATCAAAGCGCTCCACTCCCTTACTTTGTTCTTCAAATGAGTGAAACAGTGTAAGGAAATTATTAACGCTTGGTTCAATATCACTCTCCTCTGTGTTCCCGGCCATAGTAACATAGAGGCGAATGAGAGAGTAGGCGCTGGCCAGATATGGTACAATTAATGATGCCTTGCTTGCAGAGACAGTCTGATGGGACTCATGAAGGGCAAACATTTTCCTACACTGTGCTTATTCCAGACAGATATGGGCCCGCCTACAATAAAAATAGGACGAATGACTTAATCAACAGAATTCGCATCGAGACAGCAAAAATTACAGCAATTAACACGGGCCACTGGCCAATTGTTCCACATGCTGCCAAGTTAGGCAGCAATCCCCACTGCCGTAGTTGCAACAATTCACACGAAAAGGAAACCCTATTCCACTTTCTCTGTGACTGCCCGGCAATAGTCAGAACCAGGCATTGCACACTTGGCAAAGGAGTAATCAGAGATTTCTGACATAAAATTCTGCAACATCATTAATTTTCTGAGCTCCATAGGATGGGTTTGAAAAATCACGCTCTTACCTCAACCATCAACATCCAGTTCATGTGAGTTGTGGTGTCAAAACGGCGCAACCGCTTTGGTTATGTTTCGGGAACGACCTTATCACACAACCAATTCTAACTAAGTATCTAGCAACCTGTACGTGTTCAGCCCTCTCACCTCGAAGAAGACCCTCCTCAGAAGCTAAGTTCTTAACGAACTAGGTGACACCAGAATATGCTTCATAGTGCTTTATGCTAACCTCCGGCTGGTTCTGTGGGTAGTTTTTCTGGAAGAAATCACAGAACCATGTGGTACCACAAAGGACTTTCTCTGGCCTAAGTGTGGCTATAAATGCAGCTTGCCACTCTAATGCAACCTAACCTTTAGAATTAAAGTCCACCTCGGACTTATTGGGCTCATCTTTGATTCTAAGCGTTAATTGGACTAAGAAGTTACCACATTTCGGAGCTAACACAGCTCTCTGTTGGGCATAATTTGTAACGATTTCTACAGGGGCTGGATTCTATTATGAGAAATGGAAAATATTTCATAAATTATGTAAATGAATCTAGTAAATGGTGTCAGAATAACCTTGATTGGGTTTTTCAACCCCTGTACTCTCCATCTTTGGTCTAAGTGCGCACCTTTTTTTTTTTGGGAACCCCTCCAAACTTACTAACTCCCAGTGCAGAACTTTACACTCGTTTCGTTTGACATCGTTACATGAACTGAATCCATCTAAACATTTCGCAAAAAACTAATTAATCTCCAAAGAGTACACACATTTTTTTTTTAAGTTTATCAACGAAAATGTATAACAGCAGTCACATAAAACTTCCTGCTAATGTTTGTTGTTTGCCCAATGTGCCTAGACATCCTCAGAGACTAACTTACAAGGGACACACATAAAATCTAACTAAAAGGCAAGTTGCTCCTCTTAAAGTTCTCTTCTCAATGAGTCCCTCTCATATAGTTTTACCTTCTATTGCTCGGATAAAACATTTTATTTACACATTCACGCAAAATTTGCATACAATCATTGGCACTCTGCATTTTGTACACATTGCTGCCGTAAATGGTTTCTCTTAAGCTCTCCACCCAGTAGAGAGCTGTTTTTGGTTAAATAAATTCACATTCCAACGGAAATTTGCTTGCGTATCCTAACATAAACTCACAAATAAACACACACACACACACATACACACACTTATTGCGCTCCAATTCACACACAAAAAAGTCATTCATCTGCATCGGAATTTATTTCTAAGAGCCTATGCTCTTCCATCCACTTTCATTCCACATTGCTAGAGAAGGAGTTTTATGATTAGACTCCTGAACATCTCTTTGATGTACATATACATACACAAATATGAATCCTTTTGATATGGCAATAGTTCATATGTGCAAACAAACATTGAAATCCTTTAAAGATACAGTAAACATACTTGACGTCATTCGGCAGTTATTTTATACAGAGGCAGTTACATGTGTGTTTGTGAAAGTTCGGACGGTAAACAATTAACACTTATAAAATAGAATTTGTATAGAAATCAAAGGACAGTGCAGAGCTCAATCAACTGGTCAGCTCGATCTTCAGCTACCTTGAGTTTCTCCAACACTAACTCTCTTAATTTACGAACCCTTTCGTCTCTTCTATCTTCCAACCCACCACACCTCCTATGGCTCGAACGAACCGATCTCCCATATGTTACGAAAGCTTAACTGGAACCTTACCCTTTTTGACTTCAACCGCACCACTCCTTGCCTTAAATCCGATCTCATTTACCACCCCTCTTAGGTTTTATTTTAAATGCGGGCTTTCGTCTCGACCAAAATTAAGTTGATTGGGGTCCCTTTCCATTTGCGCGTTTCACCTGCGTCACGGTCTTTCTCTATTTGAAGACTCTTCGGGTTGGAACGTTGGTGTGCATCCTCTTGTATTCCTTGCATATGGAGCAGTGTCGAGTTAACCTCGAAACAAATGACACCCCGCAAGGTAAAATAAAGATATTCCAAGAGAAGAAAAGGATTTGATTTTTTTTTTTCTCAGGGTTATGCAATTCATTAACTCGACACTGGTCTGAATCCTGAAGGAAGTCATCGCTCTCCACACAAGTCACCTATCACTTCTCATAGGCATTATGACAGCCTACAACTTGCTGGCGGTGACTTATGCAGAGGATGTGACAACGTATGTAGATGCAGAGGAGGACACATTCCACCTTCTACGTTAGAGAAGATGTGAGCAAATTGTCAAACAAGCTACCCAAACCCATCCTAAAATTCCTTTTGAGCTCGATATGGTTCAGGGAGGACACTCAAAATTAAAAATCCCGTATCCCATATCGGGGAACACAATGAATCCATTTGGCCGAGTGAGGTCCTACATTAAATATGCAGCCACACCTAGCAGAACTGGAATGATCAGGGTTTGTATGGACTCAGTTAAGTTGTCAGAGAAAAGGACCTTCTACTCACTTGTTTCTTAGTCCAAAGAAGCAGCGATTGGCATGTTGTACATAGATACATTGCATTCGACCTGTGTCGGTGTCTTCTTAGAGAGGTACGCCATTAGAATGGGTATCCCCTCCAACGATTTGTGCAGAAGTTGTAGAGGCGGAGAAACAAATAGTAACCCACATTCTTAGCACCTATCCTACCTTATCAAGGCTCAGAACGCAACTTTCGGGGAGAATTTCGCAACCTATTTGCAAAAGAAAGGTGAGCAAGGGGAAAGGGGTCTGTGGGAGCAGGATATAATTACTCACGATATCTTTTTTTAGGTTCCTGGTGCAAGTAATCCGCTACTCTACTTGGTATCACAATGAAAATACATTTCCCTCTAAGTGTGCCCCAACCTAGTGGGGACAGTCACCTAACCCAACCAAAGCTGACCTTCATGGCAGGGGGCATCTTGTTTAATTTAAGTGAATGATCCCAAATTAATACTCCCAGCAACGTGGGAAGGGTGTCATGTACTCTGGCCTTGTGATCCATTAAGCATAGCATTTTCTTCTTCCTAGAATTATTCCTGTGAGTTATGTGCTCTGATTAAGCTTTGCCAAGTATAGTCTTCTCTAAAGCACCTTCTCTAGACCAGTTTCTCTGAGGAATCACAGAATTGGGATTAGTTCTATGGTCAGTACAATCTTATCTGATATTTAGAACTTGTCCAGCACACCACATAATTCTAGAAAATGTTTTGGAGTCCCACTGGACTCGTTGCGGAATCTGTAAAGGCCCCCCTCTGCTGTGCCTAGTTTCCTTCTGATGCATGCTTTGAATCTATTCTAGCTATGCTGGTCTTCTAAGAGTTTCTTAGCGTATTTGCTCTCCAGTTCTTGGTCTTGTTCTGCTTCTTTGTTCCTGATTTCCTTTTTTAGGGGACGATCCTATATCTGCTGCCCTTTGTCAAGCTAGGGAATCCGCCTCTTCATTGCCCTCAATGCTAACAAGTCCACGTACCTATCAGAAGTATACTTCCTAGTGAACTAAGTTTTTGTAGGCTTTCGCACACAACTTTGGACTTAATTACAAGAGCGTAAAGCCCTTTGATTGCTGCTTGACTATCTGATTTTATTACTATATCACAGTTGCTGTTACTTAAGGTGCCGCTGCAGTCCAGGGTTGACCTGGGCCTCAACCAACAAGCTTCTCCAGCCAGCTTGATCTTTAGTTAGCTGCCTTCAGTTTTGCACGCTAAGTTAGTTGAGGTCCCCTTTAACTTGCGTTGCTGTTAGGTTAGGTTGAGTATGTGTGCCGGCGAAAAGGAGTTCCTCTGAGCGCGATAACTGCGTCAGTGCAGTGGATTCAATAAAGTCGCTCAGGCCGTTCACCGGTTTGCCAGATAGTTCCTCGAGATCCCGGAAGAAGTGTCGTCCGAGGAATTTGTGTCTTAGATGGTAAAGGCCAGGGAAGTGACAGAGGAAGTGGATTATATCCTCATGGACTTCCTCGTCTCCGCAATCTCTACATAGGTCTTCTTCTATTACACGGAGTTTGTGGGCATATGTGGTACGGTAGAGTGTTATGACTCATAATCACACCTATAAGGGTGAAGAGGGATTTACTATCCTTTTGTATAAGTCTGGTGGTCCAAGCCTTATCAAATACAGGCCACAACTTCCTTGTGATGACACAAGTGTCTAGTGAGGACGATCTGTTGTTTGCCTCTCTTAGAGCTTTGTTCCCTGCTTCGAGCTTCAGTGAGCAAGGTGGGATACTCACCGCGTGATCGGCTAGTTCTAGACTTAATGCCCAGCCCTTTCTAGCCAATTTTGCAGCATTCTCATTCCCTGGTATGCCCTCATTCCCAGGGACCCAGCAGAACGTTACCTTGTGCTGCGTTCCAAGAACCCTGAGCTCCTCTCGACAGCACATCTAAGCTTCGATTTTATTTCCAAAGCTGAAATTGCTTTTATTGCTACCTTGCTATCAATAATAGTTGCTGTAGTTTTGGGTGATTTGCCCATGGATTCGTGGTGCTTTGTTCTTAATCCGTAAACTCCTGCACCAATTCCAGCCTGAGTTCCTGACCCATCTACGACTACTTGAATAAATGGTTGCCCAATGCGTATTCTGTGGACTCATGACTCCATTTTTTTTTTAACAGTTGAGCTTTCTAAGGAAACTCCTTTCGAGTTTAATTTCCTGATATTATTGTCAAATTAAGTCCCTTGCATCTCTTCCTTATAATTCGCTCCTTTGCCGTCCACAGGATGTTTTTATTTTTGATTTCCTTCATCAGTAGTTGCAAAGTTCGCATGGGCCCAGTGATGTAGACGCACACCAATCTTTGTACCTTATCGAGTTTCTTTCTCGTTGTAACTTGGTTTGTTCTCGTTGTGCCATTGGTGATCATAGGTTTAACAATGGCAATATGCATCCATCATACGTGGCTTGGCTTGACTCTTATATATCAGGAGCACACAGGTTGCTTTCCTATATATCTCTTCAGTTTTTTCTTAGATGAGCTTGCTGGTTGGTGTCAGTGTCAGTGGTGTCAGTGTCGTGCCTGAGAATCTGATCGGCTTCAGTCTCTCAAGTTTTCTTTTCCTTATGAATGGTAGACACAATTGTTGTTTTAGTCGACTAAAGCCACCCCTGTCTGATGTTGTAAAAAGTTTCCTTAAACTTTTCTCTGGCAATCAGTACCATGTCGTCAAAGTAGGTCTGACGTTTAAATGTCATAGTCCAACTTCCGTTCAGACACACTTTTTTAATCTCCAAACAAATACAATCTTTCCACAATAAATCTTCAAGTGTTTGAACTTTTTCAATCGATAGTGTTGCAAAGAAAACATTTAACTTGAGGACTTTAAGAAAGCTAAGGGAAAATTCCTGAAACTGATGCTTGTGTGGGTTTTTATTTGCTTCACGCAAATCGATTCATGGCGCTAGGCATTATTTCCTTTTTTTTTTTTGTTCCTTTTTTTTCTTTCCTTGAATCATGGCGTATGCCTCATCAATTTAATATTTGCCGAAGAGTAGAATATCCTTCTCGTTATGAGTTTCTTGTTTGCTGGTGTATTTTTTTTTCCACTCATGCTTTGATGCTTTAATTTGAAATCGATGCGATATATCGGTTTTTTTTTTGTATTCCTCTTCCCCTTTTCAATTCATCTCGAACAGTAAAGATAATGTTAACTCTTTTCTTTTTGTGTCCCGATGAATGGGGGAAAGGAAAATGCAATAAAGTTATGACGACCGAAATGATGGTGAATAGAACTGGAACTGAATGTGGTGCGAATTTGTAATTAGAAGGATGTTTTGCTCGTGTGGGTCGTCAAATTTTAAACACAAAAAGGAGCGGAAATTGTTTACAATATTTCATTCGCTGTTTTTTGAGGTTAGACACCGTAGAAGTTAGGATAAGAAGCGTCGAGAAAAGCATTCCACTTTGTAGGAGTTACTCGACATATTCTGAACCCTAGGTCTCTTGAAGCGTTATCTTCGGGACTTCATCAAGGGCTTATCCTTTAGTGAGCCTTGTGGGGTCTCAGAGGCCCGAGTCATTTTAAAAACCTTAAAATTCTTGTAAAGGGTACGTTAACGATTTCAAATTCTCAGTAGCTGAAGTTATGTATTCATGTTGGCGATTCCCATCAATTTCTTAGTGTAACGTGCGAGTTTGCGCGAAAAGGACGTGTCCGCGTTAGCTTGGGGCCACCAGGCCACGGCGTAATTTTTGCAACCAGGCTCTCGGTAGGTTAAAATATCAGCAGATCAATCGGATTAGAAAAGTTTTTTCGTTCCGGACAACTGCCTTAGACAGCGACAGCTCATAGAGGGCTAGGGCCTAGATTGAGATTGAGGTTTGTCATGCTTCTAAAGAGCTGATGCCGCGAAAAAACGTTTTGTGGTTTCGATGTTCGAACCTGTGTCCTCTCGCTTAGCAGTCCAAGCAACGGTGACTCCACCAAGTGCCATTTACTTGCCACAACCAAGGCTTTGGATGCTTCCGATTCTATGACTCATTGTCCAATGCCATAAGTGTTCTCATGCAAACAATGGGTGCTCCCGAATTTTTGTGTGTTTAAATCCCCAAAGAAACTTCGTTACCACTATCCCTTCTAGACTTGACTGCAAGGATGATTTTGAGCTACAACGAAAGGGATCCAACTGTTTCAACACGGATGCCTCTAAAACGGAATCAGGTGTGGTTGGGAGTATATTCCCCAAGGATTCTCCGTCTGCCAGACCATTGCAGTGTCTTCCAAGTCGAGATTATGGCAATTAAGGAGGCTGAGATATAATGTACTGTCTACTCTGGATATCACCACAATTTTTCCTGGCAGTCAGGCCGCGATGAAATCCTTGGAATCTGTCACCTTTAACTCAGAAACAGCCCTTAATTGCTGTTTGTCTCTTAACGAGCTGGCTGAGCAATTCAAAATTCACCTTAAATGAGTGCCGGGAAATAGGGGCATTCCAGGCAAATGCATGGCTGATGAACTCGCTATAGAGAGCAAAACTCTACCAATTCTTCCGGAAAAGGGGAACTTATGCTTGACTCTCGCAACCTGCAAACTGCTACTTAAAAGAAACGCGATCGACATCGTCAATCACAGATGGACGGAAGGTAATACCTGCCTCATTAGCAAGCAGATTTGGTCGAAGTTGGGTCTCAAACGCTTTCACTGTCTCATCAGACAGAAAGGACTGCTTATAAGCACCATAGTAGGTGTCATTACCGAACACTGCACCATCGGCAAACACGCCTAGAGGCTGGGCCTCTTTACAACGACTTTTGTAGAAACTGCATGGACGTGGAGGAGAAGGAGACAATTCGTCACCTTCTTTGTACATGTCCGGCCCTCTTAGCTCGTAGAAGAACATACTTAGGAGCCAGCTTCTTCCACAACCTAAACGAACTAGCTGATATCAACATAGGCAGCCTCCAGAGCTTCATAGCAAGTTCCGGCTGGTTCTGCGGGTAGTATTTCTGAAGTACAGATCCATGTGGTAACACAAAGGACCTTATCTGGTCTTAGTGGTCAGCAATGGTCATCGTCGTAAATCCGTTCCTTGCTTGAGGCTAATTTTAAGTTTCGTAATAGACCATATCAACAAGGATTTTAAGGTTATCCCAGGTTCCACAGCAAGTTTAAGGAAACATTCTACAATACATTGCCTTGATGCATTTATCCATCGCAAACCGCTCTACTCACACCAGCACTTTTCTGTAAAACGCATTCGTAACCATTTAATAGATGGATACGTCCATTATCTCCGGTCCATCGGAACTAATTCAGAGAACCCACACAATGCCACACACCCAAGCCCCCAATTAACCCGAATGACGTCAATAAAGTGTCAAGTCAAACGGAAAATAACCACCATGACATGTTTTGTGAGATTAACAAACAATTAGCAGATGACTTTCCACAACAACAACAAGGAAAACAAGGAACAAAAAATTGTGATGAGGGTATAGGTACCCTCACCTGCAATTACACAAATTGATTATGCACATCGCTCTATCCCCCGGCAATAATCCAATAAACAGAATTAGATTGGAAAATTCAATTGACGCCACCCACTCGGTGCGATGCAATTAAATGAACCAAAACCCCAAACCCTCGTTTTCACTCTCTTAACTTTCGATTCCGATCGATTTTGCATCCCCCTCTGCACTTCACTGTGCAACGATTGTTCGAACCAGGACAATCTAGAATGCATCCAAAGATGTTTTTGTCGTCGTCGTCGTCGTCGTCGACGTGCATCTTTAATGCATCTGCCACATTCACAATTTAGTGCAGACTTACTGCTGCGACAGCCTTGACTGTCTCGTACACACATCGCTAAATCTTTAACTTTGACTTGCTGCTTCTGTTGGGTCTCCATGTGCTTCGATCTGCCCCGGCTTGCTGTTGTCGTTAAACGTGTGTGTTGCTCCCTAAAGAGGGAAACATAAGAATACACAGACAGGGAATAAATTTTGCATCCATGATGTCTGTATGTGTGGGAGGAAGGTATAGTTGTGAGGATTTTCGAGACCCCAGTGAACATGTGAGGATGACTCCAGCTGACACAGGAGGCTCCGGCATTACAATGATTTTAAATATTTTTCCCATCACATCGTAAATGCGAACGAAATTGCATCTTAGAATGGTTGTGTACACACACAGGACATTTGTGTGTCTGATTGTTCTTTAAGGGAGGATATTCCCTTGAGGTAATTCATAAATTTCTTCAATATTTGCGAGATTGTGGATAAATTTCCGGGGGTGTTAATGTGAACTTAGTATGGATTTAGACGGATTTGGGAGGAAGGTTATATTGTAAAATGGACCAAGGATAATGCAGTGGAGTTGCATGGAACCACAGCACTTCAGGGTTAATTCAGTGCAAGCTTAAATGGATTCGGTTTTATATGGCACATCATGTGGACATTCGAGATTGCCGGGACAAGGTCATTATGATTTCTACTACAAGGTCGTCCTTTTGGATGACATGCCTTGGGGTATTTTGCTTGACAGGCAGAAGATGGGATGGCATTGGCATGAACTTGTCTCGTAACACCAAGATTTTCTATCCCGTTGAACCTAAATGCAATCCGGAACCCTCTATTGTGCAATTGGGAGTTGAGTATACTGTCAGCTGCTGATGTAAAAGGCAAAAGGGGCACTGGAAATGTCAAACGAGTGGTTCCACATAGCTTAACACAACATTCGAACGAAACATTTTTTCTACGAACTGAATCAAATGAATATAAGTTCTGTCACTCGAAAAGGACTTCTCAGACATTGCTGAATAGCAATGGTGTTCTATTTGTAGGTAAAGGTCTTAGAAAGAAAATCCTGAACATACCGCAGTTCTTGGAATTACCAAAAATATTAAATGAAGTCATTCCTGTGTTAAGCTATTCCAAAGCATTCAACGATGCAAAGTTAAGATTCTTGTGGTTAATTCTTTAGAAATTCTGAAATAGACAAGGATGCATCTGCTTATGTTCAATATATGAGTATTCACAGAACTGAAGGTATTAGGAATAGAAGAGTACCGAACCAGGGTAACCTTAAATGCATCCATGGAATACTTGGGTTCAAGATGATCACTTGAAAAAGTGGGCTTTGAAGTAGGTATGTGTCAACTCGAAATTTTGTAAACCTATTTTGGGAGAGACCTACAATGGATTATATAATTCCAGAATTAGAGGGTGCGGACAACCCTATCAGCCCATGGTATACCATTATATCCTATCAATGTCAAGGTAACGCTAATGAATAGTCATTTGGCTGCGTCCACACTCTTAAAAGTTCTAACATCGGCGGTCAGATCATAGAAGGTGATTACGTAGTTACTTATTGATCACATCAGGAGTTCTCAGTGCAGACTTTAACAAGGTATGGTGCCTTAGGTGAAATTTGAAATCTTTCGTCGTACAAATCAAATCATGGGAAGCTAAGTTGAGAAGCGAAAGGCGAGAGCCATCGAGTTTTTTTTTTTTTTTTTAATAAGGGCTCGCCAATGGATGTGGAATCTTCATGGATACCAGTAGTCCATGTACGATTCACGAGCATACATATTCCGGTGCCACGTGCCTACGTTCCTAACTACATCTCTGCACTCTATTACAACTCTTCCTGTGGGGCTGGTTAGGAACTTATGTTTTATCATCTGTGTGTGCCGCTTGGCCGCTTCTTAGTCTTCTGGTTTTTCTCAGTTCCTTCTGTACGCTCGTTGTAAAAGAGCAGATCCCCAACCAGTCGTCCTCTGGCTTGTTAGAAACTGCGAGCTTGGTAGGTTTACTCTTCTCTCTGCGAAGCGCCTCTAGACGAACATTGCAGGTTCCGCGTGTTCCTCTTCATCTGGACATTCTGGACAAAAGAGTGAGCTATCGTTCCATAACCGCCTTGCTCGGGCAGGAACTAGGTAAGGTTGTAATTGCAGTCCCAACCTGTTCTCTTTGTCCAGACCTCGATCGTGGGAATCAATTTGTGGTTCTATCTGCTTTTTGCCGCGTTATCCCACCTGGCTACCCACAACAAATAATGCCTTATTTTTAGCTACGACCATCCTGGCTTCCCACAAAGATGGCCCCTTGCCTTTTCGTGATTCGCCTTAAGTAATCCCTTAGCATCTCACCAGCCACAATGCTAATGGAAGCCATTCCGGTTGCTTCATCCGAAATTGTTCGGAAACCGCTTATTGTTTCGATTGTGCAGAGTCTGTATGATGACGAGATCTCCAAAGCACCACATAGTAGGATTCTCCTGGTGCATCCATGCCCACTTTTATTTGGAAGCATCCGGGAACCCGCTGCTTTCATCTATGACGCCTTTCTTTCTAGAGTACTCGACTTTTGTTTTGAAGTTTTCCATATTCTACAGCCTTTCTGCTGATAACTAGGGTAGCCTCAGTCTTGTGGTCAATAAATTCTAGGCCGACAATTTCTGATCCTGGCAACTCCTTTATCCGTGGCGGGCAATATTTTGTGGACGTGTTTGACCACGATATCGTCAACAAAGTCGATCAACATCAGCGTTAGTCATCCAACTCCGTCATATATTATGTTCCACAGAAGTGGCCCAAGAACCGACTTTTGTGGAGCTTGCTTGGTAACATTGTAATACTCAATGCCATCATCGGTCTAGTACCTCAGTTCAGCTCACCTGATGGTGAAGTTTTTCGTGACTATCTTCATCAGGTAGTATGGTGCATCCAATCCGGCCAGGAATCTCCCAATGCATGACCAGTTCGTGCAGTATTTCTTTGTGCTTCATCGCCACCTTCCCTTCGGTACAAGCATCGACGGTAGAACGCAAGTTTTTGAATCCATATTGGTCATTTGATAAAGCTCCTTTATTCTCTGCCCCGATGAGCAGTCCGCCGTCTATGATACATTGTAGGATTTTTGAAGTTTCTTTTAAACCGTGCACTTATGTGCGTGAGTTATCTCACCTGGAATGTGAGAATCTTTTAAAGAAGAAACTGAGCCCCTAACTGAGTTAAGTAATAGGGAGGGATTTTTACCCACTAAGCTCACATCTGAACTCTGCTCTATTCTCTGGTCCCTGCATTGCCATGCAACCATAGTTTGCCATCTTTCTAGTAGGCCTGTTTTGCTATCAAAACTTCTTCGTCTGAGTTGCAGTTCTAACAGTCCTATCACTCCTGT
This sequence comes from Criorhina ranunculi, assembly GCA_951813785.1. Lineage (NCBI taxonomy): Eukaryota > Metazoa > Arthropoda > Insecta > Diptera > Syrphidae > Criorhina > Criorhina ranunculi. Next base: position 32,693,077 of record OX638383.1, on the reverse strand, counting down.
TTCTCAAGTAGAATGGGAGGTACTTTTGCCAGATATATTTACAAGGTGGTGTGTTTGCTTTTGACCCCAACTGAACAGGTTCGAGCCCAATCGGAGAACAGAAACCAACCACCAAAAACTTAAAAAGAAACTAACAAAAACCGTAGCTTCTCGAACCACTTAAGGTGGTCAGCTTGGACCAGAGTCAAGACTGAATGCTCCAGAATTTGGAAATTTGCTTTTATAAAGAAAAATTTAGGAAGCCCTTAAAATGCAGGGGAACGGTGAGAGTCACATGTCCTGTAACATCAATAGTCTTATAAAATCCTTGTGAGATTGTCTATCAAGACAACTTTGCTTAAAGGCGACTTCGTCTACCAATTTTCAAGTTTATTTTCGACCCACTATATGGAATTTCCAATTGAACCCACGCCTCAAATAAGGAACGAAATAAGGATGCCTTTAGGGCTTCTGAACAGGTCAAAGTCTCCTTAACTAATTATAATTTCTCTCCGAGTCATCACGAAAAAGTACAAGTTCATAATTTTTTTAATTAAAAAATGATTTACTTAAGTAAAATATGAGTCATTATCCTACATATCATTACAAAAGACACCAAGAAAAAAAAAAAGTTTTTTCTTTCAACCATCAATCTCACCTTTGTTTGCCTCCCCTCTGTAGAAACATGCTCAATCATCGATCTATGACGTACCTTACGGCGTTCTTGACATATCTAATTACATTAGTGCTATACCACAGTTGAAACGTGTTGAAACCACGAAATGCAAGCAAGAGTACTACCACCATCACTCACATCCATCCTCGCAACTCTACGGAATAATACACTTCGACACTCGCTACCCAGCTACTATTTAACGTGTCGGATAAGCGCAGGAAATTTCTTCAACACATTCGTTAATTGGTTCCGATGGTATGTACATTAAGCACCAGCAACATCCATCTTCAGCGCAACCCAATTGAATTGGTTGTATGAGGACGAAATTGTACTTTACACCAGTTCCAAGGAGTTTCGATGTATATCACGAGCTCACGGTGCTTCCTCTTACAGGAGTGGGTGGGGTATATTTTTTCCAAAACGACTACAGGATGAAGGACGAAAACGAAAGAGAAAATGTAAAAAAAAAAAAAAATGTGAAAATTAAGGAAACGATGCAAGCAACGTGCCCAAATGAAAGAGGATCCTTGATATGTAATGATGTTTCATTTGACATTCATTTTCGTTGATTATTTATTCGCGTTTTAATTCAATTTCCCCGCTCTCTTATACACCTTTCAGTATTCAAAGTCATACTTTCCCTTCTTACAATGGACGGGAAAAGGATAATGTGTGTGTGTTGTGTGAGCCTGTGTAGAGACATGCATCTATAAACGAGTGATTTACACTCATCTACATCCAATTCACGTACTTCTATTGACAAGGGATATACACAGGAATCTTCACCACGTACAAGGAAAATTCAATGTTCAAGAGTGATAGCTGAAAGACTTTATGAAATGTAACCGTTAGCATTTTGAGTGACTCTGGAAATTTTCAATTATCGAAATTAATAAAAGAAATTTTCCCCACAATTAAGGGTTATTTCATGCAAACTCCTCGGATGTGACATGAGTACCGCAATTTGCTATACGTGTGTGTGGGTGTACCTGTCTTAAGTGGGATATGACTCTTCAAAGTCAAATATTTAAAATAATTAAAACTTCAGAATTTTCATATATTTAATAGAAACTCTGCGTGTATCCTTATTGGGCCTTGAAATGTTAACATTGAGTTCAGTTTTGTATGTAAGTACATATGATACTTCTAGATACAGCTATGGAAGTGAATTTGCTAATTACTTTCTATTACTTAGGAAGGAGGAAGGGTGTAGGCAAGAGCTACTATTTGGATAAGTGCTCTTAAGGCATATGTAGCTAATGAATCCTTGGAAGTCCATTCATACTCGTACACGTTGGGTTCAGCCTTCCAACGTCATGTGTCATTGGCTAGATTTAATGCTAGGAAAGTGATTGCTTTCGATCTTCCTTGTCACATCGAACCCGAGGGCTGGAATTTGAAGAACGTCTTAAAGTTCCATTTGCTTGACATAAACTGATTTGGTCCTATAATTCTGTTTTCGAAGAAAACGGAGCTTGAAACCTTGTCTCCTAAAACGGGTAAAAAAATCTGCAGTTGCTCTATACTCCCGCGAAAAGCAATCGTAAGAAAGTGAGCACCATATAGATTTACCCTACAGTATCCCCATGCCATACCCTCCTTTTTTGTTGAAAATATTGAAATTGAATCTCAGATTTCAAATTCAGTGCCTAACGGCAAGGCAACAAGAACACAAGCCGATTTGATACCACGATTCAAGTGACCTTGATGTCGATGGGTGCCATTAGGCGCAGTTTTTCAAATCCATCCTGTGGTGTTCAAAAAATGAATAATGTTGCTAAATTTTTTTTTCAGGTTATCCTGTGTTATTCTAATCCTCTCATCTTCTCATCTTCTCATCCTCTCAATCACTCATCCTCTCATCCTTTCATCCTCTCATCCTCTCATAAATCTCATCCTCTCATCCACTCATCCTCATCCGCATTCGCATTCGCATTCTCATCCACATCCTCATCCTCATCCTCATCCTCATCCTCTCATCCTCTCAGCCTCTCATCCTCTCATCCTCTCATCCTCTCATCCTCTCATCCTCTCATCGTTTCGTCCTGTCATCCTCTCATTCTCTCATCCTCTCATCCTCTCATTCTCTCATCCTCTCATCCTCTCATCCTCTCATCCTCTCATCCTCTCATCCTCTCATCCTCTCATCCCCTCATCCTCTCATCCTCTCATCCTCTCATCCTCTCATCCTCTCTTCCTCTCATCCTCTCATCCTCTCATCCTCTCATCCTCTCATCCTCTCATCCTCTCATCCACTCATCCACTCATCCTCTCATCCTCTCATCGTTTCGTCCTGTCATCCTCTCATTCTCTCATCCTCTCATCCTCTCATCCTCTCATCCTCTCATCCTTTCATCCTCTCATCCTCTCATTCTCTCATCCTCTTATCCTCTCATCCTCTCATTCTCTCATCCTCTCATCCCCTCTTCCACTCATCCTATCATCCTATCATCCTCTCATCCTCTCATCCCCTCATCTTCTCATCCTCTCATCCTCTCATCCACTCATCCTCTCATCCTCTCATCATCTCATCGTTTCGTCCTGTCATCCTCTCATTCTCTCATCCTCTAATCCTCTAATCCTCATTATCATCCTCATCCTCATCCTCATCCTCATGCTCATCCTCATCCTCATCCTCATGCTCATGCTCATGCTCATGCTCATGCTCATGCTTCCTCCAAACCTCCAAAAACAACAACCAATGGGAGACGATTGGCAATTAGTGCCAAACACATCTATATTTATAAAGCAGTAAGTCCTGACTGACTCATCATCGCCTAAACGGCTAACGCTAGAAGTTGAAATTTGGACAGTAGTTTCCTTTTTTGGCATAGAGAGAAACAATGCAGGCACTTTTTTGAGTTTTTGCTCCAAAGGGGAGATACAAGGTGTTCCAGTTTGTAAGGAAAAAAGAATTTAAATTGGAATTAAGAATTCCAAAAAGGTGAGGATGAGCCAAGAAATAACTCTTTAACTCCTCTATACTTTTCCAACTTTTCAGGAATGAAACTTTCCCAAGGAGCATATTTCTTGAATCATCTCATAAACCTGGCAAATATGGACGTCAGTTCTCTTCAACTCTTTATACAGACCTCGGTGAGTAGTTCCTGGGAACTACTGCCACTTTAATCTAACCTAGCCATCGGTTGTTGATCCAGTATCCCTCATAAGTACGTAGAATTGACCTCAATGCCTACGGCCATTTGAAAATCCAATGAAGCTTGGACACAGAGTTATTCTACAACAAGGAGTTTTCTCAAAAACTGGAACATATATATTTTTAAGACTGTCTACAGATTTATGAAAACTCTTTCCAAATCCAAAGGCATTTTGACTTTCTGATGACTTGTGGTAGGTACTTAAGACTTCTTAATGAATCCGTTGTGCGTTTTTCGTTTAAAGGCTTTTCTGTCCACATAACCGAATCTAAAACTAACTTCATCCAACACAATGGATCCGTAAAGATTCTAGTAAAGGCTGTTTCACGCGATGCAGCCCCCTCTCCAACTTACCTAACTTCATCCAAGAGCTTATGACGAAACAGAAATGGACATTTTGAGGACAAAATTCGAAGGCAAAACGGTACCAAAAACTCGACAATATTGAGTGTCCGTCATCCTATAAAGGATGTAAAGGAAGCCTTCGAATAGATGTAAGCTCATCCTGAACTTGATACCCCATTACTCTAATATGACTTCATTTCTTAACCCATTAGCAATACTATATGCACACTTGACACAACAGTTAAATTACCCAACCCATTGGATAAATAATTGAATTTGATAAATCAAACAAAGGCATTGTCCTTGTAAGGCACTCGCCTGCGTTTGCATCATCACATCGAAAGCCAGTTACTGTAGAAATGGCTTAAGTTCTGGATCGGATTACCATGCATTCATTTCCATTTCGACAAAAGAAATGTTTTACCCATCGAAATTGTGAAAATCAAAGGAGAATGAGGAAGTCGCTCCATGTTGGGAAGGGGGAAAAACATCTTGTGTTCTCATTACGAGTTTAACGCACGATACACGAGCGTGTAAGTGGCGTATCAATGTCTAGCATATCAGGCGGGTGGCTCATGCTACACCTCCAGATTTGGTTGCATCCCTCTCGGTTAGTATTGGGTTTCCTTTTGTTTTAACAGATACGAGTATGTACCTACCACTAGACTGACTTTTACATCTCGTTGCTCGTGTTGGCTAAGTGTGAGTGAAAGTGGAGAAGAGATTGAGAAATGCTTCTGTTAAGCAGATCGGATGTTGTGTTTACGAACATACCACGCAATTTTCTTTTAGCGAATATGGTTTTCCAAAATAGAAAAGTTTTTTTTGATATGGATACACATGTTTTCATAATGTGCGTGTGCATGAAGGACATGCCGCTACGCATAAAATCTGTGATTTCCTTTCCTGATTGGTTCCTATTTCCTTACTTTTGTCGGAGAAAAAGGGATGTGAAAGTGACCCCATCTTGGGGTCGTCATATTTTCATTTCCATTCTTTAACTGGGTTAAGGAATTCCTAGGTCTTCTACTCAAATACTGAAAATTGCAGAGGTAGTGAGGTTTTATCAAAATGTCTCCATGGCACATTTTTAATAAAATATAGCGGCGAGTTGAGTCGGAAACACTCTATGCAAGCTCTTACAACCTCAAATTGATGCTACAAAAGTCACTAGATCAACCTGAAGTAAGTCAGATAAATTAGAAAAAGGTGAGCTGTGTGTAAAGCCTGCCAACCTTTCTATAAGGAAGCATAATGATTCTACCATTAAAATTGAAAATGGACTAAGCTTAGTAAAGGATTTTAGATTAGAGACTAATTTCTTGACAAGCGTCATCAATAAGGTTCGGCATGTTATGATGGAAAGATACACAATTGCAAAACGCGTAGAAATCGTTCGAATTGATCACCAAAATGCAGGTTATTTTCGAAAAACGTTTTGTAGTTTACGTAAAATTGTCGGTCTACACGATCGTCTAACTTAAGGCAAAAATCAAGATCTGTTGTTGATCAAGCACTATCTACCTATGCGACATTTTGCTGCGCAGAAGCTTAGTTGATTGGGATTTCGAACTTTTGGAAAACTGTTGTGAGCCAAGGTAGGACCGCCGACTAAACCTCTGTGCGCATAAAAAAGAAGGCGGGTTGCTCGGCTCAATGCAAAAGAAGAATTTGCTCAAAATATATTAATAACTCCGACAAAGGAAGAAAGAAAGAAAGAAAGAAAAGGAAGAAAGTTGTTTAAGGTACTTTTGCCAATTCTTATGAGAAGGACTGGAAAAGAGCTCGTGAAACTAACCTAACTATCCTAATCTCAAACTATCCTAGCACTTAGGAGTTAAAGCCTGTACTAACTTAATTATGATTGCATTCCTCTCTTTCATTGTTTCTCCCTGATAATGGTTCTGCAAGAACTTAAGACATCGCAGAGGTTGAAAGGTTGTCCAGCCCACCCTTTATAACTTACGACACAACTAAAGGCTATCTCCCATGGTCAATGTCAAAAAAGGTAACCCCTGCAACAAAATTATTCAAATTTTGGCACACAAAATTGTCTAACTTCCTATATGCACATCTGACAGACTAGAGAATTGCGTATACACATCTTCTTTGACAACCTTCCTACCTTCTTCGAAACGGCTCAAAGAACGACTTATGTACGCCTTGTATCTTCAGTGGCATATGTGTCCCTAATCTCTTCTGTCTACAACAAATTGTTCATTAGAGCCTTCTTGGTCCATTTGAGTCTCTAGGTCTGAGACAATTCGGAGTGGACCTGGACCTCAAACAACAAGAGTCTCCAACCAGCTCGATTTTTAGCTAGCTCCTTCAGTTTCACACGCGCAGTTAGTTGAGGTCCCTTCCTCTTGATCCATTTGAGTCCCTAGGTCTGAGATAATTCGGAGTTGACCTGGGCCTCAAACAACAAGGGTCCCTAGTCTGCATGATCTTTAGATAGCTCCTCCAGTTTCGCATGCTAAAATTGCTGAGGTCCCTGCCTTTTGCGTTTGACACCTGAATCGGTCTTCCTCTTCGAAGATTTTTCAGGCCAGAGTATTGGTGTCCTTCCACCCTACATGACCCAGCTACCTTTGTCGTTGGATTCTCACTCTTCTGGCTTAGTCGATAACGCTGTACAACCCATCCACTCACCTTCTATGCAGACGAGACCGGAAATCACCAATGTTAAAGAAGTCGCATGACAGTGCATCGTCTTGTTTGAATCCTTTTTTGACATTTAAGGTCTCGGTGAGATCTTTACCGACCTTTATCGTCATCCTGCATAATCTGACGAGTTTGCCAAAGATGCCAAAGCTAGAGGTTGCTCTATATAGCTCGTCTGTATAAATGCTATCATGAAGAGGTAGTGAGTATCGATTTGGAATTCACAGGTATTCTCCAAGATCTGCCAAAGTGTGAACATTTGGTGGGTGACAGACTTTCCTGACAATCCGTGAGATCACAGTTAATTAAAACCTCGCCTCGACAATTGATACTCCCGAGTAGATGAAAAGAGTTCATGCACTTTAAAGCTCTTCTTAAGCGAATTTCCTAGGAACACTCACATGGAGTCCTGATCGTATAAGTATTCAGCTTTCAATGTTTCCTAAAACCCCTACAAACGCCTCACAATCGAAATTTTGTGTGAGTGCTCTCTGGCACAGTTCGGGCTCCCTTAGATCACACCGTTTAAGTCCATTGTGGTTCCACTTTTAATTAAAAAACTGAACTTGTCTTAGGAGGGAATGTCCTTCAGCGAAGAAAATGTCAACGTGAATTACTGAAAAAGAAAAGTTGACATCTTTAGGTTTAAATTTCTATCGCATAAGAGCATACAGAACAATTTCTCTGTACAATGCTTTTGATATCAAAGATTGTTTTCGTAAATTAAATTTCGACATCCAATCCATAAAACAGTCATATGCCAACCCTCTCAAGTACCTAATATCAATCTCAGTCATACAACTTATTTTCTAACACTTAAATCGAATCCATCAATTTTCCAACTGATTTCTGGGTCAAACAGGAAAATCTAATTAAAGTGATTTCCAATTCACTAGGCCAACCTTCGGATACAAATAATCCCAACTGGCATTCCATCAATTCGAATATTCCCCTCTCTTGAGAACTAATCGACTCGTATCGATCTCTGGCTGGTTTGTGTTTTAAACCGTCTCTGTCCGTATGCTCTCCATCTCCATCAAACTGACCACCATCATGGCCCATTCAATAGTAGCTCTGAAGAGTGCCCAAGAACTTCTCGAAATCATTAAAATTCATCACAATGCTTAACCTCTTTCAATTTCATCCTTTATCCTTCAATTTTCATTTTCTTTTGCATAGTCAACGGCCTCCGTCCAGAAACCCTTATGGGCGCAACAGTAACACAAAAGCACATTCACTTTTGACCCGTTCGTTGGCTACCCGCCCAAAATGTCAGGCATTTGACGTTTCCTAACATTTGGCATTTGATCCAGGTGAACAATCTAATTTTCGTAAGTAATCCGCCCAAAAGCAAACACATATCGTAAACAGCCCGAGAGATGGAACTGAGCCTTTGTGTATCCTTTTCTGTGGCAACAAAACATTTTTGGATGGCAAAAGCGTTTTTCGGTGTTCGGTGTGGATTCTATTCACTGAGGTGTTAAGTGACAAATGTTGCAGAAGTAATTTGCTTAGACACCGATAAGCTTTGAGGTAAAAACGGATTTTTTTTTTGCGGGACCTATTAATGGTTTAATTAAGTCGAAGGGTATCTGCTTTTGGTTGCTCTTAACAGAGAAGTAGGTAATGTGAGTACATTATATTGGATGACGGATGTTTTAAATGAACGGGATGACAGATGGTCAGAAGTGAGGAGGAAGCTGCATCCATTCGACAATGCCTCATACCTCTAACTAGGTGATTCTCCTCCCCATCCTAACAAATGTAGTTCAAGTTCAAGTCAAGAAATAATGGGGTTCAATGGCTTTGGAGCATAGATATTCAAGTAAAGAAGTAGTGATCACTGATCATGCGTTAAACTCTAGAATTAAAACGTCCAGTGCCTGACGAGAAACAGGAAAACAAAGCAAATGCTAATCACTTTCGAAAGGACGTTGAGGAGAAAGCTCTAGCCAAGGAAGTATTCGAATCCAAGTCGTCAAATTCGAAACACTAGAAAAGATGGAAATTCAATTTCACAGGTCTCCATGACAAGTTTTGCGAAAAAGCTAGAATATAGCTGAAATCGGAGCCAATGCAAAGATGTATTGTCTCAGACAAAGCCTCTTCGTAGATTTAAAGCCCGTTACAGTAAATTGAGAGCTGCAAATACTAACACAGCAAAGAAGCAGTACCCCTTTCAGTTTAGAAGCGATTTACGCAATCAAAGGGAAGCTAAAAAGCAACAAATCCACCGATTCGGATCCCTAGCCAGCGGAGCTTTTCGAATGATGTCTTAGAAGGATTCACGTTTCAAGTTATCAATAGAGAAGGAATCCATGATTGTTAAGAACTTCCGAGGCATATCTCTTATAAATTTCGGACAAAAACCCCTTCTAACGTATTGACTGTAGGCTCTTTTAGAGCGCACTAACCATTCCAATGTGGTTTCTGACAGAGTTTTTCGAAAGGACCGAGGAATTTCAAGTCGAAACACACCATCTTTTCATCGACTTTTAAGCTGTATATGATAGCATTCATCTGAATTCAGAAACCTGTCAAAACTGATTCGACTGTGTAAGGCGAAAGGTTGGGAAAGAATCATCTCAATTTGTTCAAATATGCACCCCTTCAATCTCGTACTGAAGCAGATAGTACGCAGGGCAGGTGTCAACATGGAAGGCACTTTCTTTCACAAATTCGTTCGGCTGCTTGGATACACAGGTAAAATTGAAACCATCGGACGCTCTCAACGTGCCATTATAGAGCCTTTCACGGCATTCAAAGATAAAGCGAAACGAGTAAGTCTTGAAGTGAATAAGGATAAAAATAGAACTGTTAACTTCGAATTAGTTGAGCTCAGCTCTTTCGAAGTACATATGCAAAAACTCTAGAAACGACACCCTCTAGTTTAACAAGGAACTGAGTTTAAAGTCCCTGCGAACGTTGATCATATTAGCCCTGCTTTATGCCACCAAGTACTATACGTATTGCAGAGAAGATATTGAACTCCTTCGAGAGAAAACTTCTTTCTTATTGCATTGAGTTCGGAAAAATTGGTATTCGCTAGCTGGGAGCAGGAACCATCAAAAACAGAACGAGATATTAGGTATCCGTGCCACAGTTTCTTTCTCTTGTTGCGTCGTGAGCGTAAAAGTGCCTGGAAGCTTTCTAGGGTGGAGGGAAGGTCAGTGTTTGCTGTGACAACACAGTTGTCTGCATTGGATGAGAAGGCAAGGACGAGTTCATAACCTAGATTGCTAGCAATGCCACTTATTTGGCAAAGAGCGGAGTCGAACAGACAATTAATGAAAAGAGCTTCCATATCTGAGGTGGGATTTGAAGCAATAAAGCGGGACATATCGCCGTGGTTTAGTGGTTAGTGCGTTGAACCGCTGAGCGAACCTGTATCCTGTTCAAGCCTCAGAACTACCAAACGTTTTTTTGCAGCACCACCTCTTTGCAGACACGAGAAACCTGCAAGAGTATAATTTGTCAATCTCAATCCGCCGTTCGGAATCGGCAATACTGTAGGTCCCTTCCATTCATGCAAATAAATAAAATACGCACAACATGAAGGGTTGTGAGAGCTAGGCCGTGGCTCTCTGTCGCTCCAAAATATATATGTATGCATCATCCGACTCAGCTCTTTGTAGAAGTGAGACATCGTCGCAAGGATCCACAGATTCGAAAAGAGAGTTGATCGCATCTACAACAAGCTTCTTGATTCGTTGATTTCAATGACTTTAGACTAGGGTGTAAGGTAAAAGTTTCAGCGGAGGAACTTTCAGTATCAGGTTCACGTGTGAATTCTACGATAATTTCAAGTCGAACTTCTGCTCCACAAAGAAAAGAACACGTGCCATGAAATAGAAAAGAAGTTCTTACAATTGTAAAGCACCCCAAACCCCAATACTCAAACACCCAATTAAATAAAATACGACCGTTGCTGATAAATAGTGCAAATACTACGAGTAACCAGTGGTCACTCTCAAAGCAATTTAAATTCTTAATGACCTTGACCCTTTTAAATTACATATTTACTTACACCTTCTATGATATTTTGCATCACTCCTTTAACCATGATGTTAATCTCCCAGGAATGCTTCTTCAAATACGTCGAACTTTCAATTACTCATTCCGCGCTAGTAATGCCTATCAAACTTAGCATGCTTCTATCAAAACAAAGAACCACTGACCCTTTTGGCATATTTATACAACTTTATGACTTTTGAGGTTAGAATATTGCGCGCACATAGTCATGCTTGCTCATATATATTTATATGTCGTTATAAGGGCAATAAAAAAAAAATTATCCTTGTCGAGTGTGTGGCTGTGTTTCGGTTATTTATTGCTTTAGAGTGGTGTTGCCATATATTTGTTGCTAAATATTTAGCCATAAGATGCTCTGAAAGACCTGTCACCAAAGGACATTAGCCAGGCAAGGATTCCACCATTGGACATACTGGGTGGAATTTTCAATGCTGTTCTACGCCTGTCAAGGGTTTTTCATGACATAACCCCTCGGCAGTTTAATTTGTCATCAGAAGCTTCTTAAACCGTCGTTCGGAAACGGAAATAAAAATAATAAACACAGAACAAAACTAGTCGCGAAAAGCTTGGTCATTGTGAGCCAATGGGTTATCGGGTCGAATACTTACTTTTTTTTAAAGATTCGGTGGAAGGTTTTTCGAAAACTAACAAAGATGGAATCCTGGCTCTCAATGTATACTCAGGTAAAGTTAAACAGTGCTTTATGAACCTAACTAGATCCAATTTTTTTTAAAACAATTTTCACTTCTGGCAATATTGGTATCGCACGCCAATAAAGTTCACCATCACCACACATACATATTCAATGAAATATGATTGGTTACGTGGGTAACTTCAGACTGGTTGGGGTGACTAGCGGAATAGGTAATAGCTTTCTAATATTCAGAACGAATCGTTATGGGCTATTTTCTACGTGGCATGGTAGGGAGAGTCGGGGGAAATCGAATTGATGGCACAATTTAGGAGCAGCAATTCGAAAGATGAATTTTTTTTCGAATAAATTCGATTTTTCTTTTCTTTTTTTTCGTTTTATATCTAGGCACTATATAAAATGGCATTCAAAGAATAATAGCTGGTGATTCATCAGGTGTGACGTTTCTGTGTGTGGGAGAGGAGGACATCGGGTTTTGCTTACGATTTCGTTGTAATCTAGCTCGAGTGGAACGTGTTGAAAAAAAAAACACATTCCTTGGGATAAATCAGAAAATACAAATAAATACAGGTACATATCATGGTTTTTGTCATGAAAAAGGAAACTATCTGTGAGGTAGCGAGATTTTGCTAATAAGGCTGGACGCATTCTTAAAGTGTTGTAGAGAAAAAACTTCGATTTTAGAGAAATATTAGCTCTTGCCTGCGACTCCGTCTGCGTGGAATTCGAAAAATAATCGAAGATACTTAGAAAACTACAATCTTCTACTAATTAGTTAAAGTGAAAATGCATTAAATTAGCGTTGCGTTTGACGTCCTTTCCAAGAAAAGCATTTACACAAATTAACTCAATAGTAAAAGTTTACTTCTTTAGGCGTGAGTACCACACCAGTCGACTCTGCTGAACACGAAACCGTAGAGCAAATTCTATTTGAGTGTGGTGGTGTAGCTCTTTGTTATATTAGAGAGACATTCCTGAAGACTTCAGAAATTGCTTGACAGGTGACATCCTCAACCTCATTATGAAGATCGGTGACCTCCTAGTCAAACTGGCTCCTAGCACAATAGATATTTTAGGTCGTAGTGCTTCCTGCTGTAGGAGCAAAGCCGCATTAAAAAGAGACATCCCTCACTAACATTTGGAATTGTTTTCCCATTCCGATAAGAGCATTTTTTTGTTAGCGATTTTATGACCAGAAAGCTGGGTGAGCTTCTTCAGCAATATAGAATTGACTGTGTGAAAAGCAATCCTCCCTCAAGTTCACATAGGTAAGGTAAGATTGAAGTGTCTGCCAGCTGTTGCCAGCTCACTTAAACCAGTGATAGGTTCATTGTGATGCCACATCTGGAGAGATCTCTTTACCTATTCGTTGAACCAATTGGAGCTTCTTATGAAGCGACGGAGGTTTCTGATATCTGTATTAATCAGATGCCGTTTAAGTAGAAATGGAGTCTTCTTTTGCGGGAAAGAGCTGGGTTACAATGAAGGTGGCGAATAGTTTCCTTCATGCAGCTTCTACAAATATCGTTTGAAGTTCACATAGGCCAAACTTAATGTCTTTCCCCAAGACTCAATTATATAATTATACCTTTGAGCACATTCGGGTCATATTGGGGTCTTGATAATTTAACTTTTTTAAGCTTTTACTTGCAACCTTTGGGCGGGTGTAAGTTTCCCAGGAAAATCACTGCGGCATCCACTCTAAAACTTAGAGCTTATGGATTGGGAGATCCGATAGGTCAAGAGAGTTAAGAAAATTCACTCGAAAGCATATGGAATCACCAGCACACCTTCACTTACCACCGAGATTACTAATTTGTTTACTTGTGTTCTTCTTGACACTACTGGTAGTGTTTGACCAACAACTGAGGAAGGATTCAAGATTCAAGATGCCTGGAAGGGTTCTATTTAGAGTTTCAGTACCCACTTTATGCGTTCTGATTTCAAAGAAAAAGCTTGGTATATGTCCTAACACTTTCGCCAAGTTATTTTTGCTAAGAAACCTAGTTTCTTATTGTCGCAGAGGTGCCATCGGGATCATTAAGAAAACATAACTGTCTCAACGCTGCAAAGAATTTGACGGTAAATAACCATTTATTCACGTGTAAGAAATCATTCTGTTTGGAGTGTGATGTCACTCTCGTGCTATCCTTTTTCGATACAAAACTTTGCCACACGTTACGGCGAAAAACAAGAGAAGTGATAGAAGAGTACAAAAGAAGAACAACATATGTTTGACAAGGAATTCTTATGCAATCTACTGGCTCTGTTAGATCAAGAAGTTGTACGGCGTGTACAGACATTTTATACATAAAAAGGGTTATTGAAAATTCAACTAGAGGTCCAGTACATTTGTTTTAGACTTAAGATTAAAGATTTTGTCATCCCTTGCCATCGCTTAGAGGAACTTAGTTACACCGGATAGAGTTTTGAAAGGCCTTCATTTGCCAATCAAAAAATGATAAGATCCTCTCCTGATGCAGCCAGCAAACATATTAATTGCCATTTTATCTTGTCCTTTACCATTCCCTTCTCTAAACACCCTAGTTTGCCAGGAGGTCTGCCTATGCTTGTATACTTCTATACCTTCGATCCTCTTACCCAAGATAAGTCATTTTGAGTTCGGTACACAGTCATTAAGTTTTTGAACACATCCCATTGCCAGTGATGCATTGACTCCGGTCTGCCTCATGCGCCTGATTACAGCTTTTTTGTCAAATGGGGTTTAAATAAATAAACCTAACAGCAGATCCTCATTCAAATGATCTAACGCTTGTAGGAGGATGTACTGTGTGAGGTTGAAATGCACTTCATCATACCTCTGCTAAGTTCCTGTATCTTTGCTGCAGCGTTTTTACCACTGTTACCGTTTTCCTTCAAATCGCCTTTCTCTCGTTATAATGTACTTTCTCCCTCCCTGGGGATTACTCCCGCGACTACGAGAACGGTTGGTTGCAAAACTTTTCGATAGGAACTTGCCACCCGGATAGCTCCTCTTCACTATATTCTTCTTGGTTGAGTACATCAATCTAAATGTCACTAGCGTAAAATATTTTTCACCTACTCGCCTTTGGTCCTCCCAAGTTAACCATTAGCCTGCATAATGCTGTATTGATCTTTGCAGGCCTTTCGGACTCAAATTTGTTAATAAGTGAGTTGTCCAACCTCACTTCCAAGTACATACTCTACTAGATCAATGTATCAATAGCGTACGAACTTTTAGAAGATCGTACCCTTGATGAAGACTACGTAGTCTTGAAATTACTTTTCATCCAAAGAGAGCATTGTACGTATCAACTATTAATAGGTGTTGATTTCAAAACAGTCTTCTCCGGAAATACGCATGCCGGAAAGTCCTTTTTTTTAGTATCTGTGTCTGCGTTGAATTCTTTGCTTTCCTTCACCCTATGACAATTTAATTAGAACTTTACTTCGTTCGACTGCTATTGTGCTCAATAAAATGCAAACAATGCAAACTACGCTGTAAGGACCTTCATCAAATAACGTTAATTAATTAATTTTACCACCTGCTAAAGTTGTAATTTTCCCTCCCGAACGCAAAAAGGATTTCTTCAAAACACCCATCGAAGGCAAAAAAAAAACTTTTTATTGACTGTTTCAGTTTTCGTTTCGACATTAAATAAATTGACAGCGAATTAAAATGACATCCGCAGCGATAGGATTCTGTTGACTTAAAACAACACAAACACAAAGTCACACACACACACATTTACTGAAATGAAATGATTAATGGCAAATGGAATGTAAATTCTTGGAATTTCTGGGTAAGAAATTCGAAATTCATAAAATAAAAAAACGTGAAAAAAAAGAATAGAAAATGAAAACAAAGGAGAACAAGAAACCCGAATAAAAAAGAGGAGAGAACATCCTCTTCTCTCTTAAGACTGTGTGCGACGATGGAGTTTTTGTTGAAACTTTAATTACTTTCCAAGCTTTCTTGATGCCGAAATGTTTATGACGCTGGTATGGGACGATGGTAAGGGATGTTGATGTGAATATTTTATAAGGAAAGTCATTAAACGTAATGGGAAAATTCCAGTCCAGGAGAAAAATTAAAGCCAACGAACAGATTTCTGATTTTGATTCGTGATATCCGCTGTGAGAATAATTGTCTTATTTTTTTTTTTTTGGATTTAAGTGGTGAGAAAAGGAGTAATTAAAATTTTATATTCAGGAATGGTCTTATCTTGGTTGTCACCAGAACGACGAATTAAGCTGTCAGGTATTTTATTATAAGTGTCTCAGGATATGTCACTTTGAATTAAAATTGAGAATTCAAATTTTAATCTAACCGACAGTTCTCGGAACACGAGGAGTTTTAGGGTTCTATTTCGACGTGACGTAAGAATACCAATTCAAAAAACAGTGATTCCAAAACTGGTTTAAGAAAACAAGAACAGATCTCATTGAGGGGTCCAATTATTGAGGCAACATTCTCAGGAATAGGCGTAGATGTTGAAATAGCTTCTTTTTGGGCCCTCGTCGGTGTGGTGGCAGCGACCTCACAGTATGCCGGCCCTTTTGCGATGGCAGTGACATCAGTTTCTGTGCTTGAGCACCCCCTCCTCCATTATTTTTCTCTCTTCGCTGGAGTCGATGCTGCCGTCATAATCGGTGTCCCTATTGGCGAGGTAAAGGTCCTTTTTGCCCAAAGTTTCGGGTAGTTTGTCTACTGCCTGCGTTGCTTTGTTTGTTGTATTTAAGTTGTTCATTTATTTTGCATTGGATTCCATAAGTAGTTAGGAAAGGGGTAGTCCATCTGCACAGAGCCCTGCGTTATGCAGATAAGGTTTAACAATCCGAAGGTCACCTGATATTCGAATGCTCGGTTCGCGACCGTGCTATTTATGGTCTGGGCCTACAGCCAGGTTGGACATCGACACGGGTCGTGTGACACCTTGATCTAGCCCAGGGGACGTGAGGGGGAAAGAAGGAGTTGGTAGGTGGCAATGGGTTGGGATGTGACTATATTTAAGCTTCGAGTCTTATCTGGGGAGTTAATTCCCGTGAATCTTTGACACTTCTAAGATTCTAACACCGCATCAAGGTATATAGTCACGTAGAAGATGTTTTGCCCTTACGCTCTGTCGAAAGCAAATCATGGATTATTGTAACAACGCTAGACTTATTTGCCCTGTCCTCGATCCTAAGAGATCGAAAGCGTTAATTCGACGAAACAGAAACCAAGTGTCGAAACTAACTTACATCGTAGGTTAGGTTAGAGTGGCAGGCTACATTTGACAGCCACACTTAGATCAGTAAATGTCATTTGTGATACCACATGAATCTGTGATTTCTTCCAGAAAAACTATGAAGTGCTGGAGGCTGCTTATGCTGATGCCAACCAGTTTGTTTAGACTATGGAGGAAGTTGGCTCCTATGGTAGCTCTTCTTCGAGTTCAGAGTGATGTACACGCACAATGGTGGAGAATTATCGATTCTTCCTTATTGTTCATACAGCTTCTACAATATTATGTAACAGATTTAAAGCAGGCACGCTGAGTATTCGGGTATTGTATGCAATGATTTCTGCAGGAGCTGCAAAGACGAGGAAGAGGAAGAATCTATTGTACACTTCCTCTAAACTGCTCTTCAGTTGGAAATCTAAATGATTGTATGAGTAAAACCTAAGTACTTATACCGGTATCAGAATGGACATGCTTTTGGTTTAAGGGGTCCTCTGAGAACTATGCTCGAACGGTGGAGAATTGGGTTCATCTCTCTCTGGTGGGAGAAGCATTTTGGCAATGCGTGCGATCTTATGGAAAGGGCCTTTACCAAAGTTTGGGAAGATCTTAAAATCATCAACAAACGGAAAAACATTAAAAACTGAGTCAGCATGGAACCCACAATCCGAACTTCAAACATGCAGATGGCTGATCCACTAAACCTCCGTAGGAAGCAACATATTGTCAAATTTTCTGCCGACTTGGAAACGTTTTTTTTATCGACTTTCTTGGAATGAAAAGTCGAACCTTCAGCGTGAAGCTAACCACCCACCCACTTCCAGTCTCATGTCACAAGTCGGTTCGGGTTCTGTTCTATATGTGTCCTTTTCTCACCTTCTTTCTCTGGTTGTGATGTGAAGAAGACTGTCTTATTTTTTATTGAGACACTAACCTAAAAAAATGCACTCAGCTACTCAACTACAAATCCAAGTCACTCTAGAATACAGGATCCAATCTCATTGCATCTCAAATTAGAATCTTAAAACAAAAAACTGAATTTAAACCACCTGAGCTTCTCAATGTTCAATTCTATGAGACCGTTATCTTAAAATTCTCTTACTGCCCCAGTCATGAAAGTTATTTTTCTGTCCAGGATCACCTGCCACAAGGATATAATAAAATTTCAATATCAATTCAAAACATTTTTTTTCTTTATGACTCACAACGCAGTCAAACTCATGCACGTATTTCTTTCAGTATTCCCTACTGCAATCCTTATTTACTTGCAACCGTGTCCTTTTCTTCTATTATTCTCAGATCAAAGTTCAACAGCAGTATTTCTACTAAAAGGAAACGAGCTATAGTGGCTGCCAAGCACAAGAATACTATCTGCAATTGGAACAGCAGCATAGCAAGGTATCCTGCCGGTACATAACCAGCGGTTCTTATGATTCAACGGTAACATCTATTTTCCTCGTTAACAATATACCATCGACTAAAAGAAAAAACGGAAAAGTAAAAATAAAAAAGGACGAAGGTGTAGCGTGAAAAGAACTCTCGGTGAAAAGCTTCAAGGTAAGTGGGATTGGAAATCCTTTTTGAAAGTTTCTGTTTTTCTGTTTTTTCTTTTGTCGTTCCAAACCAGCACTGTGCTCCTGTTGTAGAAATTAGACTCCTCTGCAACCTTTTGTACATGATCAGCATCATGGATTGTCATACGTTTGGAGCAATGTACATTCCTAGCATTTATTTGGTTAGTTCACTCCGCCCACCCATTTTTTCGTGGGTAAATTGCACTGCCGGTCTGACATAGTTTTTGCCTGGTGAGGTTGCCCTAGTTAAGCGCAGGTCGGGAGAAGTTTTTTTTTTATCGTTGTTGGTTCGAATTTTCCAGATGACTTTAGGGTGCTAAAAATAATGGATTACACATTTAAGGATGGCGCATAACAAAGAATTATTGTGATTTTATGTTGAGCTATGCAGGAAGTTATTGGTTGTCGTTCGAAAGGACTTATCGGAGTGGTAACTAACGTATTTGAAACATTGTTGCATACATTTTTAAAGAAAGTTATTGAGGTTTATTGTCACATCAACTTCAGGGACTACGTCGAGCCGTCATGCCATTTGGTATTGCAATTTCATCAGTGATTATAGAACAAGTCCTTTCACCTATCACTGTGGACTATATTGGCAGACAAACGGACGAAGTTACGGTTTCTAGTTGATAGGATCGTATTCCGATAAGCACTATAGTGCGTCAAGACTGTACAACAGTCATTGCAAATGATAGTAGATATCCGAAGCCATAGCGTTGACACAGTGTTGGGTTAAAGGTTAGAAAAGTAGCCCAATCAATGACGCACCTGCAGAAAAGGTGCAAAATCTTATTTTCCCTTGTAACAACTCCGAGCAGTAGAGACTATAAAGAGGAAATTCTTTGACGAAGCAAAAGGAACAGCCCAAACGCGATGCTGGAGTACTACCGATAAGAAGAGTGTAAATTATGATTGTCTCCGGAAGTTTTACTGAAGCTATAGGGACGAGAATGAAGTTGAAATCGTACGTCATTTCCTTCTAGTAAAGTCTTGATACTCGCATCTTTTCTTGAAATTAATGTTCGAGTCCGTAGAATAGTTGGCTGCACCGGTCTCTGTTATGAACGTTTCCAAAGAGATTTATTGGGTCCCTTTTCGTCTATCTTTCCACTGTGTTGCTGCAAGAAACATTGGTTTTTCTGGAATTCGAACCTAAGCCAGCATGTTCCGCAGTACATTATTCTTACCACTGAACCACAGAACTATATCCTTGTGCTGGTATTTCGGAAGCACCAAAACATTGGTTTGAAGGCAAGCTCTGATTTCCCTGTTTGAAAACTCAGTAAAAGGATTGTATCTGTTGGTAGTACTATGGAACTGTTTTAGTGTTTGTATGCTCCAGGGTCTAACAGAGAGAAAACAGTCTCCTTTCTTTAAGATGGAGCTGATAATCCAGTCGTCAGAAATGCTTTCGTCTTGTTCAGAAATGAATAAGATCTCTCCAGGTCCATGTGGTATCAAAGTGGACCTATCACTGGTTTAAGTGCGTTGGCAACCGCCAACTTCAACCTAACCTTATCTAACCTGTCTGGAATTGAGCTCTCCGGTGAGCTTGCCAGGCAAGGTTCAGAGGAGAACTTCTCCGGCTCTGAATCCACGTTAGGTTTGTCCATATCTTCAGTTAAGACTTCTATCGATGGTTGGATTTCTAGCAAACAACACTGTAGGTGGCATGACTCTCCAGAATGCAGGCAGACTTAACAGATCCTTCCCGACGTCTGTTAGAAGTCCGCGGCATTCTTGCTGTCCCTCAGCAGAAAACAAGCACCTCAACATGGTAGGATTAAGTGAGACCATTATCTGTAACGCTTGTGGAGAGGGCGACGACAGTGCGGAAAATGTCCTACTTGATTGTCCTGATTTTTCGGGCCTTATGTGATGAGTGCTGGTAACCTAAGACGAAAGCACAATAAAAGTTTTGTACCTGCTGGTAGTACAATGGACCTGTTTTTGTGTCTGAGTGTTCCAACATGGTGTTCCAACACTCTGACAGAAAAAAAAAATAAATTGCTTTCGTCCTTCCAAACTTTGGACATGATCTGGTGCATGCTCCTTATCAAAGCATCGCCACCAGCTTTGAAAATCTCTGAAGGTAATCCGCCCTAGGCTGCTGCCTTGTTGTACTCAACCTATTCCAACTTTCTCAACTAAGAGAACAACGTGTCGGAAAGACTGCATATCTACATTAAACTGTTTCATAAGGTTTAGGAAAACAATTGTTGAAATTGTAACCATGCACACTAACTTACTTATCAGGTCAGTGACCCTTGGAGGGTCCGAACCTGTTCTAATGCCGGTTTCCATCTTTAACGGTCCCGGAAACGATGGTTCCAATTCGGAGGTTCGGTCTTCTCTTTCTTCGTGAACCAGGTGGCTGGGATTCAAAGATTTTCTTAGCTGGAGCATTCTCATCCAATCGGTCGATGTGATCGAGCCCGTGCAGTCGACGGATTTTTGCCTTCTGGATTGCATCCATATGTTAATACAGCTCGTACGGTTCGCAATTATATCTTCTCCTCCATTCGTACTCCTCGCAAACCGGATCAAATGGAATTTTTCTTTCGAAGGACCCCAAGATCTGCTCCGCTGTCTTAACCATGCACAATACTCCCTTAATTCAAGTCCATGTCGGATATGGTATGTAATACAAATTATTTTCCATTCGTGTTGTCATTTTCAAGTGTACACAATCTTCTTACGGTAATCTTCGTTACTTTTAATTGAGTCATTCATCTCATTCCTTTTTCCTACACATTTGACTACTCATTTGGTTAACAAAATGGAAACAAACAATCCTTAATCCTTAAAACAACATTTCATTTTGTCTGAAATAGCGGAAGCGTTTTTTCTGTTGCCAGAAACCGACTGCCATCACTCATGGGCGCAGACAAACGACCACCATCACTTGGGTAAAGGAAAGCCGGGGGTCATTTCATCATCACCAAGGTTTACTTTGGTTTCACAGCTTACTTTTGTTTTTCTTAAAGTCCCACATCTCCTGCTTTATTTTTTATTTTTTTATGTTTCACCCGCAAGGACATGACAAAGTGGAAAAAATCAAAAGCGAACAAAGGAAGTAAAGAATAAAAATGAATACCCTACTGCACTGCATATAAATATTAATAATCCTCCTTAGTTGCGGGATTATATGGCTCTGGGTAACAATAATTCTTCTTTCTTGTCCTTTTCTGAGTTTTTTTTCTTTTCTTTCCTTTGTGTGGTTTATCCAATGGCTATCGTTGGCCTTACCTCGTCAGGACACATCATCGTGTAATTTTGAATGCTCGTGTGAACAAAGTTAATACTCATGTTCAAAGGCCATTGTCTTTGAGACTACACACCAAGTTGGGGCAGGAGTAAATTAAATCCTTCATGATATAGTCATAAAACTTGGCACAAAAAAATACAATTGCAAATTACACTAATTAAAAATTCTTTACATTTTCAGATGCTCCTTAAATGGTTCGTCCTTTGCTTGTGGGCAATACCAGTGTTAACTGGAACGAAAAAATGCCCCATGGAATGCTCATGCTTTACGGACGAGAAAGAACGTTATCAAACGCTGTGCTTGAAAGGTATGTCCTTACAAAAAAAAAAAACTCTGAGTGCATCTGTGTGAATGGTGTGTTGATTTTTTTTGCCCCCCGCTTTTAATTGTGTGCATTGTTTGTGCTCTTTGAGGACACAGAAGGTGCCCAGTGTTATCCTATGATACAGTATAAATGAGGGAAGTAAGTGGGCGTGAAGTGTGTTGCATGTTGTTTTGCAAAGCGCAACGGTAACGATGAATACAGCCAAAGGACAGAGTAAAATATCTGAACTGCAGTTGTACTTAAGAGTACTTAGGAATACATGAATGAGATTGCTGTTGCATAGGGTGATGGCAAGCCTCGCTATATCCGGTACAAAGTGTGTAATATGTAAACACAATGGAAGATTGTTGTGGGCTATTATTTCGTTGTGTTCTCCTTTGTTATACCGTTCTGGGGCGGCAAGGATATTTAAATACTTGTAAAGTAGACAAATATGCTTAGTACACTGGGTGTGTGTATGTTTGACATGCTTGTAGGAAAATGTAATTGTAAACATTTTATAATACATACTTTTTGTTTGATTAATGCATGGACATACACTTATCATCCTGTGAACAGTTAAGGAAGCATGATGTTTGCAATGCTTATGCAACGGAATTGTATTGATATATCACAATGACTTGCTTTTGTATTGAAATAGTTCTATGTTCCACACTGTAGGGCATTGCTTCTCCTTCGAGAAGCTACGGTTTCTTAGGGGTAGAAAGTGTTGACTGGATCTAAAAATCTTTGAAGCTTAAGTACGTAAGTGGGTCACGACAGCACTTCACAAGCTTCGATGTTATCGTGGTCTCAGTCACTGTATTTATAGCCGCCTGGCTGTCAATTTAGACCGTAAAATGCTTCCTTGATTTTGTTAACATTGACGATAACTGAGTCGTCCCTGTCACTGTGACCTGAGGTAATAAGTCCTTACAGAGAAGAGACTTATTCCTACGCCTCTGCCCATTTTTGAATGGTATGTGTCGATGGATTTAAACTCGTTAAAAATTTCGTTGTTCTTTCACTGCTTGGAAAGGCATACGAAGACCGTCCCTAAAAGTCCAAGTATGGAATACGAGTTGAAATTAGGGCCAACATACATAGGTATGGGTTTACTCCTCAATGTTTTAATTGGACAGCTTTAACGGCATTTCTCATTGTGGATTGTTTCATATAGAAGTCAAGAGCCAGATGATAATGGATTGCTTCTTTCCCCGCAGTTGGTGTTATTCTCATCGCCCTCGTTGTTCCAGTGACTGCTACTCTCTGCACATTGGTCATGGCTCTGAGGTTGGTATTTATGGTGGCAGGCTACTACCAAACCAGTTCTCTGTATGTGAGTATTGGTCGAAAGATCGCGAAAAATGCTTTATGTTTTTGATAGAAATACCCATCAACTAGGCATTCTATCAATGACTTCCGAAGCTGCTGTAGAGACAAGACGTGGAGACACACAGTAACCTTGTTCTTCTTTGTGTGGCCTGATATCGTCAGTATCATCGTAAGTAAAGCTAACACTTTTGCCTAAGATTATGACTTAAATGGACAGATTTGCACTTCTCGAAGATTGTCTCCTTTGGTTTGCTGTATCGCTCTCTCTCGGAAATTTAAATTATTCTTCTTCTCCCGTCTCCTTTTACCTCAAGGACCATTTAAAGTCTTTTCCTCATTTTAGACGAATATCAAGATCCAAGCAATCTTTTGAGGCTGTTGAAAGCAAATGATGAAGTAGACTGGACAAATCAAAGCACTAGACATGAAATTGGGTTCTATGAAGCCTTGTTCCTATTGGTTTTATCCTGAAATCTCAACCAACATTTTGCCAGGTTATACACCAGGTAGTTAGTTGTGGTAGGTACTTCAGTACCTCTCGTCTCTAACCTAAACATGAATGTTATATTATGTGGGTTCGGGAGGGTTGTTTACAGCAGTTTTTCCTCAGAAATTTATTGTGCCTTCCCTTAAGTGTTCTTGATGACTTGTTTCACTCTACAGGATGTCAGGAAGTTAAGGAACTACTCTGGGTGAATGGCAGCCAGCTGTTCTATTGGCCTAACTTCACTACCAATGATTGTCTTTCTAAATTGAATGAGGGCTTGGCATTCTATAAGGACCGGTAGAGAGGTCTCTTCATTCTCAAAACAGAGTCTTCAGCTTGAATCTGTTGCAAGGTTCATGTGATGTAGATGTGTGTTCTGGTGGCAGTGTCCGCTAAAATTCCAATTCGTACTCAAAGGTTGTTTCTATCGAGATTCACAATTTATCTAGATTTTCTTTGTCAAGGTATAAGAGATAGCAGTTTGAGTGTGCTTATCCTGGTGTATTAAGCCAGGCTTCTCTAGATTCTTGCAAGCAAAGACCAAGTAATTCGGGTCCAATTAATATTCTTGATGGGTCATCTATTGCCAGTGACTCACTGCTTTTTAGTCATTTGGTGATAGATCAGCTAAGTATGAATGAGTTAGAACTTCGCATCCAAGGGTTTGAAGTTTCTGCTTTAACCTTTAATGACATCATCAATTTTCCCTTTTATAGTGTACAGGATAATATCTGACTTCTTCTCTTTAAGTTTTCCCCTCAGTCCTAATAAAAACCTCCAATTGGCAAAAAAGTCCGAAGCTTTCTTTTGTTACAAAAAAGAATATTCATACCAATATTGAAATCTCATAAACAGCCCCTCCAATCCAATCGTATAACAAAGACGTAAAGCTGATCTTCCGATTGGTATCGCACAGAACCCCACCATTCATCATAATAAGTCGAGAAATTACATCAACGATGTAATAACAAAAATGGTTTCCGATAAATCAGTTGAGCAAGTTACGTAAACTTATCTCAAATGTTAGGTACCCGCACAAGCACATCGATCATTATTAGCACGAGAGTTTTCCTTACGTATTTCTCGGGTGGATGTTCTCTTATCAATTCCGCTGGGAGGAATGTCGACTGTCTTATCTATTCTGTTAGATGGTTTTTATTTCCATTTACATCACTCAACAATATTTGAATGTCCTTTGGAGTTTTTTTTTCTTTCTGTATTTGTGTTTGTGTTTACTTATTCAACTCCTATTTCGATATATTCTTTTATTCGTAGGCGGCTTATCGGCATTTCCTGCCAGTCAATTGGATCCCGATGTCAGAGTGGTAATCATCAAAGGACCAAAAAACTCAATAACAATCGGACCGATTTTCAAATCATTTGTTAAGTTGGAAATCCTAAGGATAACTGACTCGAATGTGCCAGCAATAGGACACGAAACATTTTGGGGGAATGTACATCTAAGGATATTGGGTAAGACGTTTATCTTTATTACAATTATATTGTTGCTGGGTATGGCTATGGTCATGTTCGTGTATCGCACGGGGGGCTAGTAATTTGAATATGCTCGGGATGGTGATTTTTCTTCATATGCAATGACGCATGAAAAATGAAGCGAAAATAATGAAAAATATCCTTACAGTCTTAGAAAATCATTTGAAATAATCTTAGTATAGATGGAATTGAAGACAAAACAGATGTTTGATTTCGGTTTTACAGAGAAGCAAATGTTTTATTGAAAGTTGAAAGGATTTGCTAACGTTTACGACTACACTCCTCTTTAATCAACATTTTACCCTTGTAACCAGAAACTATTATCTGTTGTCATATCTTGGAGGCTTTTCTTTCAATCTGACACATCCGGCACAATTTTTGACATTGAAGTCGACTAATAAGGTGTCAAAATGGTACTTTAGGTTCTTAGGTAGCTGCTTCGCAGATAATATCGAAGCTTGTAGAGTTTTTCCGCGAAAAGCTTAAGGTTCTTGGCACGCAATACAATGCAAAACTCTGCTGGGTCCCTAATCAGACCCAAACAGCTGTCCGTCTTAAAATAATAGCACACTAAACGAGTTTTAAGTTCCGATGGATGAGGATGAAGAAAGACATCTGTAAGAGGTCTGCGGCATTCTTGCTGTCCCGTAGCAGAAAAGACTGCAAACCACTTAGTGGCGTTAGTACGGGGCAATTCTACTTTGACAAACACCTCAACGTGTTTAGGTTTAAGTGACAGATAGTGGTCGGTGACGCTTGCGTAGAGGGCAACGATACTGCGGAACATTAACTATGTGATTGGCCTGCCTTTGCTCATATTAGGTGGCAGATTTTTGGGGACAATGGACCTGTTTTTGTGTCTGAGTGCCAGTGTGGTGTTCCAACACCACAGTGTTTCCCTTCCATTCGTGCGAAAAATACAAGGTTCTCGTATTCTTGACGGATATTCTCTTTGAGGACTTCAAGAGTCTGAGGCTTGTTGACATAGACTCGTGACATCAAAAAACCCCACCAAAAGAAGTCTGGAACGATTAAATCGGGCAATGTTGCCGGCCGGTGCAAATCGCCAAAACGAGAGGTTAGGCGACCCACAAATGCAGCCCTCAGAATTTCGGTTGCGGCTGGTGCAGTATGCGCCGTTGTTCCATCCTGTTGGAACCACATGTTCTCCAGTCCCAATTCATTTAATTGAAAGTCGTTGAGCATGGCTCTGTAGTGCTCGGCGTCCACAGTAGTCGTTTGGTCCGCGGCATTTTCGAAAAATACGGCCCAATGACGGCCCCCAGGGTAAACAACACACCATGCAGTAACTTTGAAGGGGTGTAATGGCTCTTCGTGGGTTAAACGCGGATTTTCGGTGCCCCAGGAGCGATAATTTTGCTTATTCACATATCAACAGAGATGGAAATAGACCTCGTCGCTCATGATGATTTTCGATGAAAAGTTGTCCCCTTCGTGGTCGATATTCAGGATGGCTTGAGCGTAGGTTATACGCACTTGGCGGTCAACAGCTAACAGCTGATGCACTGTCTGCACTTTGTAAGAGAACATCTTACAGTCTTTCACCAAAATTCTCTGTGAAGACCGCCGATTGATGCACAATTGCGTGGAACGTCATCTGGTCGATACTCCGGGGCCTCTGCGATATCTTCAGCCACAACTGTGATATTCTCAGCAGAAAGGCTGCTTCGTGGCCGGCCAGACCTGACAGCATCGCGTGTGGTCCCATACTCTTCTAGGTGAACGCCTTAAAGTCGTAGTGTTTGCTCAGTTGGTAACGGACGACCGGGAAATCTGCGCCGAAATTCACGATGCGCCAACACCACTGACGAATTATTCCGCGTTCTTTAGGAGTATAGCGATTCATGTCTTGTTTACGTGCATTTTGTATCTGTTCACTCCACAAATGTCAAAGTAAAATTGACATTTGACACAAGTTTCAATAATTATAGCATCTTCCGATTGGGTGATGATTTTTGCGGCACCTTGTATAAAGTGCACAACATGAATGGTTGCGAGAAGCTAGGCCCTGGCTCTCTATGAGCTGTCACGCTAAATATTTGTTTTTTTTTTTGAGAAACACTCTATTATTCATTTTCCATAAGTAGTGTTAGGTCTATAGGTATGTCTTGGGAAACTGTTTCATGGACACATACGACATTTGAGTCACATTGGAAAAATCTTCAACTAGAATCAGCTTTTGGTAGTAATTTGACTGTTGCCCGTCAAAGTAATTGAAATAAAACTTCAAGAAATATTCCATTCAAATCCGATAAGTAAATGTTTTATTTCACAGCCTTCCCTGGACGGCTGACCTGTTTTTTTTTCAGAAAAGTGTAAAAGTTTTTTTCAAAATAAAAGTGAATCACAACAAACAGGATCGTCACGTTTAACAAAAAATTCAAAAATTAACTCTTAACAGAATCTTCCAAAAAGTCCAGCTTCAGAATTGCTTACATCATTCCCAGTATAGAGTAAACAAATAATTGTCCAATAAATCATTTCAAATATAACAGTCATCGCACTCATACGATCAGCATACAATCCGAACAAAATTACTGACTGTAGATCCTGGAAATGTTCCTGTCTTAATAACCCTTCAATCTACAAGGGAAAACAAATATGTCTCATCTCAATCAAGAAGAATTACATATGTACTTACACATTGCTGATCCTTTCTTTGGTTGACACATTTGGTAGCATTCGCCAATAAATTCCATCGAAGATTTTTAGCCTCCCTGACTAAATACTCGGACAAAATGCCCAGCATTAGAATGTCCAATACCAATGACAATCCCGGGAGCAATGCTTTCACAAACAAACTACTCAACGAACATACCCTTAGAGCAGACTTAAAACTATGTTTCACCACTTCCTCGAAACTGATGTAATTCAAAACCAAGGATCTGAATAAATTTGTATATGAAATCACAATGAATTGCGTGTAGTACTTGTTTGAAGCTCTTTTAATTTTAAAGATTCGTAAACAAATTCTAGATATCGACTCGTAGTCTTTTGTTGTTAAATTGACACCATTTTGCTTTACAAATTCGTTTATATCAGAATACATAGACGTCAGATTGCTTTGTATAAGTTCCCACTGTAAGAACAAGGCACCCAACATAAGCTTATTCGCAATAACAATTGGTTGGAATTCCAATAGGGAGGATTCAAGCTGGTTTGACCGTTGCGTTGTTACGATAATGTCCACAATTATAGCACATATCTTAAGTCTCCAGAATTTTTCAACTTTTCGAACCGGTACAGTATGCTTTTTCACAAGCCTTGCAGATTTACGATTGCATTTGACGATACTGTTCAGAAGACACACTAGGTAGCTTTGCCTGACCAAATGATTACTGTACGTACTTATAATTCCAAGGTATAGTTGCAAAAAGCTCAGCATATGCAAAATGTCGTCCTGGATTTTGTGTTTTCCATCGCTTTGGATATGCCCAATGAGCATCAAGATATAAATTCTTAGTGCCCATAGGACACAAAAGGTTATAACATAGCACAGTCTTATCAACCAATAGTTGCAGGAAGAGAGGACGATACATTTTTTAAATGTTCTCTCAGTCGGAATGTATCTGAAGTTGAAGAAGCCCAACAGTTTAGCCGGGAGGAATGTGATTTCGATGAGTTTTACAATTTCTTGTTTGGTTGTAAGTTTCTCCATTTCTCTGAAGGATGTGCTACTCACTGTCCTGCGGAATGACTAGATAAAATTCGCATGAACCGATTGATTTTGTTTGTTCCCAGACATTATGGAAATTATGCTATTATTCAGGAATTGGAATATCATTACCAAAGTATACTCAGTTGTATTGATTGACTTTCGATGGGAACGAGGTACTTAGTTATTTCATGATCGAAGCTGAAGAATTACATATCAATTCCGAGCAGAAACCCCCACACATACAAATGGAATTATCCAATCTGCCAAAAGGCTTTTCCGACTCCAAAGACAAAACTCTGTGGGTTCTGTCAATAATTAATATTTAATGAAAATTGCTAGAAATGACTACAAATTAACCTGAAACCGTGGAGTGACCATTGGTTATTATATTTGAAGTACAATTTATGGATACAATTTTAAACGAAAGGCCACCCTTAAATGTTGCTTAAAATAGTGTCATGCTCTTTATCAGATGGTGTTACCGAGAGACAATTTCGCACCAAAGACTCGCATGACATTGCAAGGCGAGGTTTATTTATTGTCATAACATGTAGAGCATACAAAGATAATAATTCCAAACGTCTATCGGTTTTTAAAAAGGGACACAATGTCATCTCAATTCAGAGTAACATATGTCCATCGCTTAGAATAACTGCAACTTCAAATTGTTCCTGCCAGGAGGATCACCAGAATGCTTGACCAAAAGTGGTTCCATTTTGATATCGCTGTGAGTGCTTGTATCACTAATCACAATATACCGCTGAGACTTCCCAAATTAATAGGCCGTATCGCCAGTATTCAGATCGCCTTCCACAGAGCAACGATGTGAATCAAGTATTTCGCTGAAGATGATGTTTCGATGAAATTCGGGATTTTCTTCAAACTTTTGCTGGGCCCAATCTGAGATCAAGATCAAGAGGCTTCAGTTCTTGAATTAATTTGATCTTGTAAGGGTGTATGACAAGATTTTTTTTTTTTTTTTGCGCTGGGAGGTGGTAATCTTCAAAAGACGAAACTGAGCCCGTACTCAGTAACAGTGTGGGATTTTTACCCACTAACCCCTTCTCCCTTCTTCCCCTTTTCCCTACGGTAAGGCCATATTGGCATTTCATCGCAGGAGGGGGAGAAGCCAGCCTTTCCAATTATTGCACCTAGTCGTTCGACTAATCAGCAATTTGTCTTTCATATAATTATTTAATGTTGTGTTGGGTCTACTATATGCTATTGTTTTAGTTCCCTTTCTTTTACTCTAACTATCTATAGGTAGTAAGTTCAAATGGTTTTTCCTTCTTAATCTTCTAACAAGTTGACGTGGTTGAGAAGTCTGAGTCTATGTCTATTTGCAACTGTTTTTACTTCATCTTCAACCATTTCAACATTTAGATCTCTATGTAGATCAGCGTTTCTTATGTACCATGGTGCATTTACTATGTTTCGTACTTTACTTTGGAATGTTTGTATTTTTTTTAAATTTGTTTTGCATGTGCATGCCCACAGCTGGAGCCCATAGGTCCATACTGGTTTTATAATTTGTAGCGTTCCACTAGTAAATTTGTCTCGGTGATTTTGCTTAAATTTTTCTTTTCCGTTTTTTTATTTTTATTTTTTTTTATTAAACCAAATTCAAATAAAACTGACAAGTTGTCTATGTTAATTAACATATGGCACCCACCCCACAAGAAGCCGCTGTACACTGTACACCGGACACTGTACAAGTACATCCAACTTAACAGAGGATGTATATAGCATGTCTCTGCTATAAAAAGCCATGTGCTATCGCACTCGCTCTTTTTTTCTTTTGTACCTTCCTAGTGGCAGTGAGTGGAGTGTGAGCGCTTTTGTTCTTTAAATCCGCGAGTTTAGCCAAAGTGGTTTAATTTTCGGTAGAATTAAACGGGAAACTTATTGAATTCATTTTAAAAATAAATAAGATTCACTTATACAAAAGGTAAGATTTGTTTAGAACAAAACAAAATAATAAAAATTGTGTGAATGTGACAAATAAAAATTAAATACAAAAAAATTACAGTGTTCATGTGAAAAAAAAAATACAAAAAGTGTACCGAACAACCACCACCCGCCCCGCTGCCACAATTCCATCTATTTGCGAAGCGCTCACGGGAAAAAGGAAAACTAAGAAAAACGAAAAGCAAAAGAAGAAAAAAAAAACCCAGGGAAATCCATCTTACCCAACCTGGTGACAAAGCGATTGCACCTGCTAATCAGTATCTGTATACCGGTCTGAAGGCAAGTACACTTAACATCTGCCAAACGGTAAAGGAAAGCGAGCACGCCGAACCTCTTCCAAACTGGGAGAAAAGCGCCTGTAAAGGTAGCGATATCACCTGGCCTGGAAGCGTGGAACATCGGTCAGAAAAATCCAGCCATCATCCCAACTTAAAGAGCGAATCTCCGCTTGTACCAGGAAATTAAAACCTCACCAATAGAAGAACCGTTCGTCCCCGACCACATGCTCGGATCAAAGCACAAACCGTATACCCCCAGGACCTGGACTTAGAACAGACAACCAAAAAGAAAAAAAAAAGGAACTAATATCGAACCTAAGTGCTACTAACCTTCTTAAGTAATACATGCGTGTTTATTAATACTAATTTAGATTAAGTTAATTTTCCGAAATAATTTTTAGCTAATAAAATCAAACCACAGGTAATGCCATAAGACAAACATACATACATAATATCATACAATCATACCTTATAATAAAAATCATTTCATACAACTTTCTTACAATCAAAATTTCATCGACAACCGATTTGTGCGCACAAAACGAAGTCCAACCAATAAAACAATATTTCATCCACAATCATCATGCAAGTAATACAACTGTAAGTTTTTATAAATATTTCTTTTGGCATTTTCTACACTCTTTTTTTATAATTTCATTGAATTATAAAAGTTAAATTCATACATTCATATATACTTAATTGTTCATACCTAGTTAAGCATTTTTTTCTTCGTTTTATTGAATACTTACCTTATATATAGCTAAACATACTTACTAACTTTTGATTTTATATATAACATTCATATATACTTAATTACCTAGCCTAACTTTCTTGCGTTCTTTTGAATTTCAAATAATATTACCTGCTTTTACCTGAGTTTATCGAGGAACCTCTTACATCCTGTGTGAGCGAAGTTCCATTTTCTTTTGTCTTATTGTTTTGTTCGGTTCTAACTAGTAATATTGAAATGTTTTGAAAATTATATACTAATAAAATGTACAGAGAAATTAATCAACCCGGTTTTTTGTCGTCATTATCGGTAAAGACATGAATTCCTGAATTTCTTCGTTGGCAATCTAAGGTGTGACAGGTGAAAAAAATGCAATAGAAGCGCGTAACATATCCGATAAGGGGCTACCCCAAACATTCATACCGGCGCAAGGTAGCCATAGGAGCGTTGATTCATATCAACACTAGGAGCGGGTACAGCCGAGGATGCAGCACGTCGCTGCTCGGTCAACAACATCTGACCTTTCCTTCCCCTTGTTTCCCCTTTTCCCTAATTGTCCGTCCCTTTTACTTGTGAGCTTCGGTCTCACAACCCAACCCTAGACAGGTTTAAGACGCTCCGTCACTTAGTGGCGCGGATAGATCTTTGTATGTATATTTGGTATCCCAGAGATATCCGGCACGATAATTATTTTGTAGCAGGATAAGTAGCAGAAAGACCCCCCCCCCCCTCCAACGAGCTGTCGTCGTGCATACTGCAAGCGTGCCACCTCTGCTACAAGGGATAACAACACCCCTGCCCTGTTGCTGCAAATTTGCTTATAAAGAAGCAGTTTATTGTAATTTGACAGACAAGAGTATCTCCCGATAAGCCAATACATTTTATTGTAACGCATGTTCAGTTCCTCTCTTTTTTTCTTTACATGCTGTTTCCAGCGCAGTTTTGCATCTAAGGCTGTGTTTGCATATTCTACTGCATTACCATTTATGAACACTGGGATATGCTGAACATTCTTATTGGTGAAATTAATATGGACCGACTTAAGGTCATTTAATTTAATTTGCCATTTTTTTGTCCATTTTGATATGTTATTTACTGCCATCTGTAGCTTTTTTGTCGCTTCTTCGACATTTTCTCCCACAGCAAGGATAGCAGTATCATCTGCAAATGTTGCCACGGTTGTTTCATCGCTATTTGGTAGATCCCTGGTAAACAGAAGATATAATACAGGGCCTAGCACACTACCTTGTGGCACTCCAGCATCTATTTCTCTCAGTGTGGAGTAATCATCTCCTTGTTTAATTCTAAAAAATCGCTGCAATATCTGAGTATTGCTTAGGCAGATGCTTTTGCAATTTATGGATCAGTCCTTTGTGCCATACTTTATCGAAAGCTTGTGCTATATCGAGAAATATAGTAGAGCATATCTTTTTCTCTTCAAATGCTTTTTCGATTTTATCTGTTATTCTGTGCACCTGATCAATCGTGGAGTGCTTATTCCTAAAACCAAATTGATGGTTTGGAATTAGTGATTTTTCTTCAATGATTTTATGCAGACGTTTAATCAACATCTTTTCAAATAGCTTGGACAACATAGGCAGTATCGATATGGGGCGATAGGAGGTGACTTCACTAGATGGTTTGCCTGGTTTTGGTATCATAATTACCTCCGCTACTTTCCACATGCTGGGTACATACCTTATCCTGAGTGCAGCATTTATAATCTGCGCTAGTTTTTTTAGGCCTTTTTTTGGGAATTGTCGTAGGATTTCCCCTGTTATCAAATCAAATCCCGGGGCTTTTTTGATATTGATGCCTTCTTTTATTTCTTTGGCAATTTCTTTTGCCGTTACCGGTTGAATATGTCCCTCTTCTTCGCACAGTTCTTCCGTTTCTTGACAGTCTTTATCTTCATACGGTTGGAAGACGCCTTCAAGATACTTTTTTCTTTGTTGCTTTTTGCCCAGTTACCTTCCCTGGTTTTAACTGGTGGAATATGTGCTATTGGCCTATTCATTCTGTTTGTCGCCTTCCAGAGCGAGTAGTCGGTACTAGCATCATTCGTCAAATTGGAAAGGTATGATTTAAGAGATTCATTTTTAAATTCTCCTACCGATCTTTTGAGTTTACTGACTAGATTATTGAGCTTGGTGCCCTTGATTGTTGCCAGCGTTTTCTAGCTTTCCTCTTTTTTGCAATTTTTTCACATATTTCCTTTGGATAATAATTCTGTTTTAGTTTGGTTTTTGTTTTAGGTGTTGCAGCCCATGCAGCTTTTTGGATATTAACTGTAAGAGTCTGTACAGCCTCCTCTAATTAATCTTTTGTTTCAATTGTTTCTAAAAGGTGGATACTATCCTCAAGATTCTGTCTGAAGTAGTTCCAGTCAGTCAGTTTATTAGCTAGTCTTGGGATATTTTCTTTGAGAGTGATTTTTTCGCCAAGTGTCAAAAGTATTGTGGAATGATCTGAGTCAAGATCTGGTCCTTCTTCTACTTTTATAGTGTTTGACGAGATATTCTTTGTTACGAAAAAGTCGACAAGATCCGGGGTTTTATTCCTATCTGTTGGCCAGTAGGTAGGTTTTCCCGTTGAGTGATATTTGCCGCCAGTTTCTTTAATCATTTCATATAATTCTTTTCCTCTCGTATTTGTCAGTCTAGATCCCCAATACTTATTTTTGGCATTAAAATCTCCACCTGTGATATATCTATTGCAAAATATGCGGAAGAGGTTACTAAAGTCATGTTTTTTGATATTATAGCTAGGAGAGCAGTAAATTGATCCGACTGATATTCGCCCACTTTTAGTTGTTACATTTATAGATATTCCTTGAATCTCACATGATTGGAGTTTAGCTTCTACAAGGTGATCGATTGTCTTCTTTATTATAACTGCAGCCCCGCATTTTGCCGAATTATGGGGGTGTGGGGAGTGATATAATTCGTACCCTTGCAGTTTGAAGTCTGTTTTAAATTTAAAGTGCGTCTCTGAGACAAGACATATATCTATTTGGTTCACGTCGAGAATTACCTGAATTTCTTCTTTACGTTTCTCGATACCATTAGCATTCCATTCTTGAATTTTTATATGATCCATCATATTTGTCTTTTTTGTACAGCCTTTTTGTTGCTGCTTTTCCTCTCAAGGAGTGATATTCTTTCTAATATAGCCTTATTGCTTTTTTCCATGTTTTCCATTCTATTTAGGATTTTTTGCATGAAAGTTTCCATACTATTATTTGAATTTGTTTTTGTTATGTTTACTGGTTTTTCTGTATCTTTTAATGCAGCCTGTGCATATGTCATTTTTGTACCCATCCCTATCTGCCTTAGGTCCTTTTTCGTGTTTTTTTGGCCGTTGGGTACTTCTATTGGCGTTCTCAGTTGTAAGTTCTTTTTGCTTTTTGGTGCGTCCTTTTTGCTTTTTGGTGCGTCCTTTTCAGAGTTTGGATGTGTTTGTTTATGTTTTTTTGTCTTTAACCAGTTAAATCTGTTTTGCAACTAAGCAGCCTCTATAGTTGGCTGGATGCATTTCGTTGCAATTGGCACATTTTGCTGGTTCCTCTTTTTTCTTCATACAGTCTTTCGTATGATGGTTTCCTGCACACTTAACGCATCTTGGGTTAGAGCTGCAGTACTTGTGCGTATGTCCATACTTTTGGCAATTCTTGCACTGTGGGACGAGTTTTGATTTCCTTAAGGCATGAATCTCTACCTTCATTCCAAGGATATCTTTAATTTCGTATATCTTTTTGATATCTTCGTCGTGCTCAAAAGAAAGCGTTAACACTGGAAGCGGTATTTTGCTTTTGAATTTAAGCATATTGACAGCTTCCAAGATCTTAAAGTTTTTCTTTCTTAGATCTGAGACTATATTCTCTGGTGAGCAAGAGAAGTGTAATTTTTTCACAACAACCTTAATTTGTCTTGTTTGTTTGCTTTCATAGGAGTACCACTGTACTCTTTTTTGGTTAAGTATTTTGGTAAGTTTTCTATAGGAGTCCTCTTCAACTACATTAATTTTAATGTCCTTACTATTCATTAATGCTGTATTAGCTTTAATTTTATTTTCCTCCATTAACCTAACTAAGCTTTCATACTTTGTTATTTGCAGCGCAATAATTGGTGGAGGTTTGGCTGGCTTTTTAATTTCTTTGTTTGGGAAATAACTCCGTAGTTTGGTATGTTTCTTTTGGAGATGCAATTTTTGGTGATGAACTCATCTTCCTTTTTTTATTTTTGTTCCCGTTTTTGAGTTTGCCTTCGGTTTCTCTTAGTAGCTCTTCTTCATCAGTTGAAAACTCTACTATTTTTGGTTTTTCTTTTTCTTTATTTTGACTGTTGATCTGTTGTTTCAACATTTGCAACTCTTGCTTTAAACTATTAATTTCCTTAATTAATGTTTCGTTGAGTTGCTTAAACCCATCTCTTTCTTGGCAGGCTTTTGAATATTTAGCCTTCAGGTTTAGGTTTTCGTCTGATTTATGAGATGGGGGTGTTCTCTCTACCCTCTTACAGTTTTCAAAAGGGTTTTTGTTGAGCAATAAATGGTCCCCCCCAGAATCCGTGGGACTGACCTCCGAGAAGGGTGGATTTACCAGATTAAATGGCGTACCACCTGGGGTATTATAATCTTTTGTTTTGTTCATTGCATATTTGACATCAACTTTTGCGAAAAGTTTAAACTGCTTGGATTTTAGTCGCCTTTTACGACAGGCATACCTTACCTCGGGTATATTCTATTCTAGCCCCTATCCCGAAGGGTTAGACAAGTGTATGACAAGATCTTTACCCAAAATTCGCCACAATGTGGACTGAGAGATTCACAATTCCTATGAATAGCGTGGAATCGACCGATGTGGCTCATTTTGAACTGAAGCACTTACGGTTGCAATATTTTCGGTACTTCGACCTGTGCATTGTCTCACTGACACAGGAACATACAAAAGTGAATGTGCAGATTCGAATTTTTCCACTATAGTACGCACAACCTGTCTGGTGGGACGATCATAACGACCGAAAATTGGAGTAAGCGCTATTAAAGTTGCGACCATCGACTCAAAATTTCGATAGTAATTTCTGAATAATTTCCAAATGTTGCTCGTTCATGAACTTCACCGTGATAAAAAATTAAACCTTGACTGACTTTTTGGCATTAACAGATCACCAAAAAAGTTAAAGGGTGCGTTTGTATTAAAATAGACAATTGTAATGTCCCTATTTAAAAATCGTTCAACATACTGATATATAACTGGAGGCGGCACCTAACATCAAGCCATCACAGTGTCACCAAGCACTGGGTTTTGCACCAAGGGGTAGACAGTCTCTTAGAATGCTTGCCAGAATATGTCAAACATCTGGGAAGGTCATTAGAAGTTGTCTATTGAAGATGCTATCTTATCCTGGTGGCCTTTTTGATCCCAAACTGCAAACTAATCATTCTTGAATACTTCCAAGAAGCAGATCAGTTGAAGTATGTAACGTGTCTTCCAATAAGGACTTTCGAACTTTGACAGGTGATAGCGGCCATATTGTTGAGGCTACATCTGTCAAATTGACTGTCATTGATTCAGTCTGTTTTGCCAAATCGCCATGGATGGATAAAGCGTTCAACAATGCGTGCAAATAATAAAATTGTTTTATCAAAATGGGTGTTCTGTTCGGGCAACGTTCCGCGCGCTTCGCCCATTTTACGGTCGGTTCAGTAAACGATCAACCCGTACGTCGACGAAACACTGTCCGTGAGAGTTTGCAAGAGAATCCGAGGCAGTCGACTTCGCGTCGCTCACAAGAACTCGGCCTTTCACAGACCGCAACTTGTTGAATTTCGCGTCATGACTTGGGCCTGCACCCGTACAAAATTCAACTGACCCAGGACCCGAACTTTCATTGAAAAATCATCTTCAGCGATGAGGCCATTTCTGGATGAATGGGTACGTCAACTTACAAAATTATCGAATTTGGGACGATACCAATCCACATGAGATCCAAGAGCGTCCAATGCATCACGAAAAGTCACTGTTTGGTGTGGATTTTGGGCTGACGGCGTCATCGGTCCATATTTCTTTGAGAACGACGTTGGCGAGGGCTATAGGTCGATGATTTCCAACTTCTTTTGGCCTGAATTGGATGATATGGACACCAACGACATATGGTTTCAACAGGATGGCGCCACATTGGAAATTCAGCACGACCGATTCGAGGGCATGGTCATCTCACGTGGAGGTGGTGTGAACTGGCCACCGAGATCGTGCGATAGACTTTTTCTTGTGGGGTTGTCTGAAGTCGCAGGTCTATGCCAATAAGCCGCAAACGACCGATGCCCTCAAGGCCAACATAACCCATGCCATCGGTCAAATTCAGTCTGATTTATGCGCCAGAGTCATGGAAAATTGGACATTTCGGATGCGTGCCACCCAGAGAAGCCGCGGCGGGCATTTAAACGATGTTTTATATTCCATACATAATGGCATCGATGGGCCTTTCAAACGAATTAAAAATATCGATGATATCTCACACACACTTTGTTTTACTTAAATTTTAAGATAGGAAGCGATTAATGAAAGGCCCTTTACAAACTGGCTTTAATTTTTGTGTAAGAAGCATTACGCTTTAATTCGTTTTGATAATTTGTTTTTTTTTCCGACAATCTCCCATCTGTGATAAATTATTCAAGTAGATTAACTACAGTAAAGCAGCATGCCCAGGACATTTCTGTTTCAAAAAAAAAAAAAATCAATTATGTTGGAATATGGTCGTGGAATTCTGAGAAAAAATATCAAAATATTACACATACGCCACCGTATCCATCCTGTTTATCTCTTGTGATTATTTCTCCATAATTAAATATTTCGAATACATTTCGGTTTGGATGGACTCCTGCCTGTTGGTGACTTGTTTGCCTCCGACACATCGTATTCATATCCTCGCTCCTTATATGTTGTAACTGGAGCATTAATAATTATGCTTGTTTTTTTTTCTTTTTTGTCTCCTTTTCAACTTTATTCCATTTACAAAATTATTATGTGATTGACCTTACGGATGGACAAGTTGAAAAGGATTATGCAAAAGATTACAAACAGTCTTTACTGGCAGGATATGGGCTTGAATAAACTTTAATTTCATATGATTGATATCCTGGAGATATAGTTACAGTTTTCGTTTGATGTAATAAGGATGTTTCAGATGAATTTATTCTATTAACATGGAATGTCGTTGGCATATGAGTAAATGTGATATGACACTTTGTTTAGTTGGAATGGGTTATAGTTTTCAAAGCAACATCTGCCTCTGAAGCAACTGAGAAAGGACAAATTCAAATGAAGCATCAAGATAAGCCAACAAACTGAGATTATATAACTTTTTTTTCATTAATGTCATTGATATAGATAAGTTTTTGTATCCTTTGCAAACTCTTGTACTTCTTGAGATTGCACATCAATGATCTGAAATAAAACTTTTATTATTACGAAATTATTATAGCAAATTTCCTTTTTTTTCATTTCATAAATTATTCTCAATGGATTTTTTCTTCCTCCATCGGCTGGTATGCGGCATGGCAATCTCATCATCATTAACTTATCTTTTATCTATTTGCAAACAACAATGGATTCCACACGTGCATAACAAACAAATTGTTTTCCGCCATTTACTGTATCAAGATCTTTCGAAGAATAACATCACAAATGTTTCGGAGAATAATTTTCGCGGCCAGAATAACTTACATGAATTGGATTTATCGAAAAATAAGATCTACAGTATGGCAACGCTAACATTTCGACATTTAACGGTGAGTAGTAAAAGATTTAAAGAAAATTTGATTATTTCATTTAGGGAAAGAGATTTCTAGACGGCATAAGGGCGGGAACTTTGAGATGGTACTAGCATTTTCCCAAAACACGGCCTGGCATACTTTTCATTAATCAAGTGGTTCACGATTTGATAGATTTAAGGACCAGAAAATCCAATTCAATCTTTGCACGAAGGAAGCCTCTTCATTCGCCGTTTGAAGTTATCGATAAGAACTTTAGGTCCTTCCATTCGTGCAAAAAATATACACACAGCAGAAATGATTGCGAGAAGCTGGATCTTGTAAAGGCGTTGATTGTTTTCAATGTATTCAATCCAATTTCCCGCAAAGAGTGGTGACCAGGACACAATATCGTTTTTTGGATGCATTAAGTGTACAGAAATGAAAGATATTCTTTCTTACAGGATACAGGCGA
The DNA here is from genome assembly GCA_951813785.1 of Criorhina ranunculi. Taxonomy (NCBI): domain Eukaryota; kingdom Metazoa; phylum Arthropoda; class Insecta; order Diptera; family Syrphidae; genus Criorhina; species Criorhina ranunculi. The sequence goes on along the minus strand of OX638383.1, from coordinate 32,653,017 downwards.
TAGCACAGAGAATACACGAATCAATGAAGCTTTATTTTGAGGTTCTTGAATTGGCATCACAACCACAATATGACATAAATTCATTTCGAGATACCGGCCTCTAAATTATTTAGTACAGGGCTCTGTCGAAGATCGACTGTCTTTTTTCCAGCTGATGGTGATATCGCAAACAGTAATTTGCACTATTAGTTTGGAGAAAAAAGCTACAAAGCCTCTGGTTAGGCGGGGTCATCATGCTCGACTCTCTGAAATGAGGAGGCTTTCAACTTGAGCCTGACTGCCAATCTTCCTCTCCTCTTGACTACCGAACGACCAAACTACAAAAGATGAGACTTGTAAACGATGTTAGTCTTGTTTTCCGTATCCTTGAGTATCGGACAGAAAACTATCCGAGTGGGACACGAACACTTCCCGGGAGTCAGAGTTACTCACAAGATTTGCCTCTCCTTATGCTTTATAAAACTCGAAGATTCGAAGTTTCTTGATGAAAATCAACTGATAAGCTGTCTAGCACTTCTAAGCAGGCTAAGGGTAACTTAACAAACTCCAAACTCATTTCTTAAGCGAGCAAGGAAAACCTTGAAGTCGCAGTAGTAGTAGCTTATCTTTTACAAGATAACAAGCTGTCTTTACGACTACTTCATTTGCTTGGAGATCCCTTAACTTAACCTCAGGGTGCTAGTCACTCTCGGCGGCCTTGGTGAGGTGGAACTCAGAATCAAATCGGAAGTTGTAAATAGGAGCAATATTCTCTTCATTCTTAATGCAAGGATATGGGCTTCACTAGAGCTCAATGATAAAAGGTTGCTAAGACACCGTACATCCTCACATCTTCAAACTTACAAAATCATTACCGGGCACTGCATTGTAGATCCCTTCTAGAGACTTGACATTGTAGTCAAATATTTCTGCTTCAGCTCAAATCTCACATCTGTATAAAAGGATAGAATGCGTGACTGTCTTAAGGAGTTTTCACCGGCCTGCCATTAGTCCTCTCAAGTTCGACATTAATTTGTTAATCTTTGCTGTTTGTATTGATCTTTCGGGCGCAGGCTTAATCTGCTGCCAATATGAGAACTTTGAGTCCAGCTTCACTCCCAAGTACTTAACTGCATCTGGCATCTGACCTCTACTGGCCTACTGGTACCTCGAAGATAGTGGGGATTTGCCTTTTTGTCAGTAGAACTATCTTCGCCTTTCTGTTCCAAGGCTAAATCCATGGTCTTGCATTGAAGATTGGACTCGATTCATGATTTGGTTCAGACGTCTGAGGGCATCCTTCGTGTCTTGTGTGATGGTCACTGCCGCGATATCACCTGCGTAGCCGATCAAGTAAGATTCAATTTTTAAGATTCCATCGTATGAAGTATTCCCTAAGTCGGGTTCTACGATTGAGTCTTGAGCTGCACCAGCGGAAATTTCCTTCGTGCGTGTTCTCTCTCTGATGTCACAGAATCATTCTCTGTCCCTGAAGTAACTTTTTATCATCCTTTAAATATATTGTGGCACAGTTCAACACACCTAGAGAACTATGTAGTGATGTCGTATCAACAAGGAGAACACCTTCGCACCGGAAAGCAGCCAGTTTACAAATAGTCCTACAAGCCACTTTGATTCTATTTCCATTGACATTCAAAGCAAAAACCATTGAAACACAAGTCCTTTCAGGAGGAAAGGAAACCTTAGGATTAATTTAGGCTCCTTAAAATAATGACGCGTCTCTTTTTCTGTTTGCTGCCAAATAGCTAGCCTTCTTAAACATTTATAATTTATATTTCATTTGTTGAAGAGGAAATTACCAGGGTCCTCAGGAAAAACTCATCAACTCTGGAGAAATGAAGGATTTCACGAAAGCAAAACGAATCAAAGCTAAAAGTGTAATCACAACAAATTTGATTTATTCAATCATGTTTTCTATTTAAAACTGAATGAAAAAAATGGAATAGATTCTCTCGTGCCTTCTGATGGGAAAGGTATATATATACGTTTATATATTGTATTCTTTTCATAGCGTCAGTCTGAATCTCTATTTTACAAGGACGAATAGTCTCCATTGATATTTATTTATATTTCATTTCTCTGCGCATTCATCACTCTCTCGTAATAAATTTCATTACACTTTCATTCATTTTTATTTATTATCTTTTAAATTTTTATTTTCATTCAACCCTCACACCCCTCTGATTTTGAAGGAACTATGACTATGAATGATGTAAATGCGCATAGGGTTTTAGGATTTTTTTTCTCGTTTTGGCAATTTTTCCCATCGGGAAGTGCTTTTTTAAAAAAAACTTTCTCAACTATTGGTCGAGCAGGAATTCATTTTTCTTCTCTCTATTTATCCTTCGACATCGTCCTTCGGTGAAAATTAATTTATCCTTATGCTCATTTATTTCACAGGATTTAAGGCGACTTAATTTGGCGGACAATTCCATTGAGGAATTAGTCCCTAGGAATTTCTTTATGTTAAACAAACTTAAGTACCTCGACTTGAGTGGAAATCCTTTGCAGGACCTTCAGCCGGATATATTTCGTGATCTGCCCGTAAGAAGTGTTTCATTATAAATATATTTCCATTTTATGTATGTATAAAATTTTTTTTTTTTTTTGCATTTTTGACAGGAGCTCAAGGTACTCAAGTGTCGGAATTGTCAGTTGAAAAAAATTAATCCACATCTATACGATTTCTTGCATCATCTAAGTGAATTGGATTTCGGACGGAATGAGGTAAGTAAGAGGAAGGAGAAGGACGAAATGAAAATACTAATTTTCAATTTTGTCGGCAGTTTAAATTCTTGGACAAGGACGAATTCAGAGACGTCAAACGATTAACGAAAGTTCTCTTAGATGGTAATCAGTTGTCAGTGGTTGTGGATGAACTTTTTCGTATGCAAAAGAGTTTGGAACATTTAGGTTAGGATTAATATTTAAATTTTAAGAAATCATCGAATATTTCTTTTAAATAATTTTTATAGATCTCTCATACAATCGTTTGGCAAAGGTACCCAACGAAGCATTCCAGAGCTTAACGAATCTCACATATCTCGATCTATCGTACAATAAGTTGGTGCGGTTAGAACCACAGTCGATGCGACGATTGAGCAATTTAAAAACGCTCAACATAAGTGGAAATATTCAGATGGATTTACACGAAATAAGAGAAACATTTGAGGTTAGTTCTGTTAGAATGTTGTTTTTTCATTTTCTTTCAGCTGACGTTGGTTTGAAAATAGAACGATGGAATTGTGGTTCTTTGAATAGAAATTGTAGTTTATTTCTTTTGGAAGATAAAAAAGGAAACAGGACTATAAAGGGATTTTGAGCGAAATGGAAACGAAGGAACTGGTTTGGTTATAAAATCTTAAAAAAATAAAGTATGTTGAGTTGATTGTCAGATCTTATTAATTTGAAATGAACCTTGTATTCAATTTAAGGCAGTCTTCCATTACTTTTTTACGCGTTTTTTGAAAGAGATCCCCCAAAATTGTTTAAAACTGTGAAAACTAGATACAAAACTGGAGCATGAGGTTTACAGAACGAGTAAAAATTGAATCGATTCTACAACTTCAACTAATTGAGGCAAAAGCTACTATCATACATTGTCCCAAGGGTATAAAACAATTTCGGTCATATGAAGGTTGGGTTTTTTATTTTTATTTTTTTTTTCTTCTAAAGATACTAGAAGCCCGGGCCACTTACTTGCATGCTCGATTCACAAACTTGAGTACTCGATTACAGGAGTGCGCCTATGTACTAACCCACACCCTACACTCTTCAACCACTCTTCCCGCGGGACTACCGCTAGGCATTATTTCGCGGGGCTGGTTAGCAGTTTATGCTCTTTCTGTTTCGGTGTTTGCCGTTCTTTGATGCAGACGTGGCTTTGTTTTCACTTGTGCTCTCTCTAACACTTTCCAACCGTCGAAGTTCCTTCATGATAGTCGCTGCAACCTGCTTCACAGCATCCCATATTGCGCTTGACATTATCATGAGGTTCACGATGTTCTCGGGAGTTGGTGTTTCTCCAATTTGTTCCTCCAATTCCCTGCACTCTGAACGAAAACATGGGCACTGGAAAAACACGTGCTGCGCATCTTCTCTTGCATCTCCGCAATTAAAGCAGTTGAGAGAATCTTTGAATCCAAACTTATGCAGGTACGCTCGAAAGCACCCATGTCCGGTTAGGAGCCAGTCTACCCATTTGTTGACATCCGGTATAAGTCGGTGGGTCCACCTTTCCTTTGAAGATTGGTTCCATCTCTCCTCCCATGCTTTCATGCTGTCTTTCGCTGTCTTTCTCCTAGCTTGATACCTTGGACTGAGGCTTGAGGTTCCCAAATTTTGGCATCGTAGGTCCTCTGTAATTCGCTAGCCATGATATCTGCTGGTAGCATTCCCGCTATGAGACAGACAGCATCATCTGACACTGTCCGATATGCACATCACACCCTCAGCGCAGATAGTCGGTTGACGGTGTTTATCTTTCTTGCGTAGCACTTAACCTTCACTGCTTTGGCCCATATTGGTGTCGCATACATTGTGATGGACTGCACCACCCTTGAAAGTATTAGTCTCCTTTGCTGTCTAGGTCCTCCAATATTTGTCATTATTCTGGCTAAGACACCATTCGCCCGAGCAGCTTTTTCGCACGTTCTTTCAACGTGATCCTTGTATGCGGATCATATGAAGGTTGGGTTAGGTTAGGGAGTATGGCATGGAAGTCCTTCACCCGTCACACTTTGATCAATATAAATCCATTAAGGTGGTGCTCTTGGAGTTGCATCCCCCATACTTTGGAACAAATACCTATGTGTTATTAAATGTCAATACATATTTGTTGGACAGTTCTTCTAGATCCTAAAATCTTCCTTGGATTTTAATTTTCATTTGACGGTGGCAAAAATAGTGTGGAGTATCTTCGTCTACTTTTTAGTCATCACATCCAATGCCTAGGTCATTTGTGTTCAGTCCCAGTCTTCTTGCATGGTAACTCACCTTGTTTTGCTTGGTGATAGTATGAAAGGTAGTATTAAAGAAGAAAGGGATTTTTTTTTTTGTCGTTTGAAGGATTTTTTCGGTTTTCCGTTTGTTGTAGAATGGTTTCCTTGTTTCCTAGTTTCCTAGTTATAACTCAGGAGCTAAGCGCATTCCATTAATCATTTGCAGTCTTTTGAATTTTGTTCCCAACATCCCGTTTAAGATTAAAGAATTTGATTTCAATAGCAGTATCGGCTAGATCGGGGTCTTAGAGATGATCTTTTTATTTCCAGCTCATCAACTGTTTTGTTCCCAGGCACCTTTTTATGGCCAAGGACCCAGCGGAGTCTTACATTGTACCGCCTGGCTGTCAATAAAAAAATTAATATCATCACGTGGTAGTGCCTTCATTGCGACCTGTTGAGTGGCTGTTGTCACTATCAGGACCTCCGCTTGGAAGACACTTCCATAGTCTTATTGATCTGGACCGTCCGAGAGCCTCGGAAAGAATCCAGCACCCAAACCTGTATCCATTTTCGGTCATATGTAAAAAGTATAAAGAATTCTGCCTTGTCATCAATATCAACTCCTTAGACAAGGACATCTAGAGTTCTACTTCCAGCATACTTCTAAGTAATACTTTCAGATTGTACTCTGTCTTTGTCTGTATTGGGGAATGTCGAAATTTGTTTCCTTTTGAGGTTCGAAGCACGCGGAGCTACAAACTTTCAGAACACAGCCAGTCTAGCCGCCGAGAAAAGTGCTTCGGATCTACACGGCGACGGTTGTTTGGTGGAATAAGATCTCGTATGAGTACGATACTATTGATTTCGCCAAGCTCCAAGGAACGATATTTATTGATCGCTTGATAGTTTTTCCCAGTACGCCCGTCCCGTTCTAGACGCTTTAATGAAGAACAACATATTTCTTTTTTTTTTTTTTTTTATAATTCACTAGCGCTAAAGGGGTTATGGAAACCCTTAAGATGCTATTCACACAGCGCTAGTGTTGGTGTAGTGATTTTGAAACTCAGGTAGAATTAGGTTTCAGTCTTTTTCCTCCGAGGGTGGTGTCCAGAATGACTGGGGAGAATTATTGGTACTGTTGCCATTGCTTATAATTCACAGTATTTCTTTTCGAATATCCCGATGTTATTAGTACAATCAACACTTTAAAGCCATATGACCACCCTTCTGCCAGTGTTATGCCTATGCAGTAGAGTTGACGTCAGCTTTTTCGCAGTTGATTGACTTTTTTTTGACATCGGGATTCGAACCTGGAACCTTCAGCGTGACAAGCGAAGATGCAACCACTACACCATGGCCACCCCTATGGTGTGAACTCAAAGCTAGGTTGGTATGATACACTCGGATCTCCACGGATCCACTGTGTTCCCCTTACGTGAAATGTTCAGTCTGAAAGAGAAGACAAAGATGAAAGATCAGTGTAAGTTTGTTGATGATCCTTCGGCCTCCCTGAACAATGGTGGCTGCTTAGACAAGTCACGTAGGCTGCTGCATCGTCTTTCTGATTCTGCATAGACTGAGGCATTTGCATAGGAGCTGATCTGTGTTCTCTTTAAAGACTGTATTATCGCCGGAGCCTCTGCATACATTTTCCGTGCTTAAACGCATTCTACCAAGATTGGTCGACAATTAGTTGTGGCCTGTGATGATCCCTATTAAGAGGGTTAAGTTTGATCTAATTAGTATCCTGTTTTTATTTTCTTGATGTTTGTTCAGGGTTTTCCTGGAAATGCGGCATAATGAGATTGTGCTCTATCTCTCGTCAGCTTGTCTTTGAGAGTTTGTCCTGTTTTGAACCCTTCCCAGCTAACTCATCCGCCTTTTCGTTCCCGTGAATATCATTGTGTCCCAGGACTCACCAGAGTGTTACATTGCGGTTCGCGTTGAGAGTTATGAGCTCGTCAAGATAACGTTTAACAAGTTTTGGCTATTTACGTAAATTCGTTGATAATTCTCAGGATAGCTCGGAACACATAGCGTAGCAGACCAAAATGGCAGCCAAAACAAATCATTGACTTTTATTTCGCCCACTCTATACAAAGTTATTCTTCTCGTACATTACTGCCGCCAGTATTTACTTCCTTAAGTAGTTTAAAGGGTCGGTATTGGTCGACGACTCGTGCTGAAAATAACGTAAAACTCATTTGGATACAATCAAACCCTTTCAACGTCTTCAAATCCATTTACTTTCGTCTGTTTGTGTTGAAATCTTTTCAGTCCTCAAAACTTTATATAAACAAATGCAGCCCTCTCCTTTCGATCTGGAACAAGCTCATTTTAAATCAAAGTAACCACCAACACGTCCATCGTCCGAACTTCTTTTCAAATATGGGTTCTCCATCCTGCAAATCACTTACGTAAAGTACTCACTCTCTCTCTCTCTTAACAATTTATTTTCAGTTGATTCCACAACTGACGTCGTTAGCAATTGCCGACATGGGAATCCTGCCAATGGGACTGTTAGTGCCTTTCAAACAGTTGCGCTATTTGAACATATCTGGAAATCATTTAGACAACATGTCTCTACAAGTCATCGATCCATGTCGGGAGCTTGAGGTATGTACAACACAAATGTCCTTTGTATCAACACAGGACTTCAACACTCCTGCTATCGGACTCTTGCTTCTGCAATATCATAAGGCAATCTAACTGCATTTGGTTTTGAATTTGAAATTGCAAAAACACTGTGACTGTGTTTCATAAGCAGTGTCTTGCCCATTGGACCTGGTCCCGCTGTCATTCACATGCACATGGCTATGGCATGTGCCAAAAAGTATTGCAGAGGCAAAAGTCCGTCAGAAAGGGGCAACATTTTTCACAGGAAATAAATTAAATTTTAATTGCATCCCTCCCGCCATGTCTGCTGCACCCATAACACGACACTACACTACGTCTGGACAAAATGAATTGCAGTTTTTGGATTTGTCACGAAATCAATTGTACGGCGTGAACGAGGACACTGCTCTAAGGATACAAAGCATTCGAAATGTACGACTGGACAACAATCCACTAATTTGTGATGAATGTCACATGGGAAAATTAATTAATATCGTTAGACATGTAAGTGTTTCTTACCACATACACAAGTTCTATGATGGTTGGTGGCGCTAGGCACTTGCACAATTCCACACAACTGTGGCTGTGTTTTCAGGCAGACATTTGTTGGCCGCCGCCGGTATCCTTGTTGCAAGAGGAACCGTTGTGCATGTGCATGGCGAAACCAATTAGAGCGAATGAATTGTTTGCTAAAAGAAAACGAAACCGATCTATCTTTTCCCTAAACACGTGGAGTGTGGACTCAACTGGATGGGGAAAGAGGAGATTTGGTGGAAAAGAAATTGAGTAAATAAATTGCTAGGAATTTGTACAGTTATTAAAGAAATCAGTTTCACTCGTTTTCGGTTTTTTTTGTATCCTTTTAGCTGCAGTGGAAGTGGGACACATATCCTATTTGTTTTCTGCCAAAGAGTTTACGTGGTGCCGAAATTACGGATCTTGATGTCACCGGATTGGATACGTGCCTGGAATTTATCACCGACGAAGAGAAGGATGCGGCAAGCACATCGCATAATTTTCTCGAAAGGGGTAAGTGATTTAAGGATATGCAAGCAGATAGTATATGGAAAAGTCCTCTTGAAGCTGATGAATGACGAACGAGTGTGGAAATAGTGAATGTCGTACTGTTGTGTTAAGGTTTGTCGTTTAGAATGGGGGGACTTTAATCAGAATTTGAAGGCTTCTCTAGACTAGGATGTAGATATACTGATGTTTGTAGTCGGTATCACTGTTTCCTGCGACAATCGTTTACGAATTTGTCAAAGTCAGAACTTGTCTGTTCCTTTTGACTTTAAAATTTATGGAAATACTGTACTCCTTTCTGGCAGAATAGGACAAATAACTTTGGTTTCGAATAGTGATCTAACTATTGTCCTCTGGTATACGAGACCTTTTAATGAGCAGAAATCATTTAGACTGAATGGTCGATTGGACCGTGGCATTAGCCGTTCAATTTGTACATATCGAGTAGTTTATGAGCAATTTCAACTTTAAACTTAGCATTCCGTCTTAAGAATTCAATAACGGAAGACTGAACTGACTCTTGAATCCTGTTCAAGATACATTACGCATCCAAAAGTTTTAGGAGCTCATTTAAGGCTACCTACACAGATTAATTCTTTGTAAGGTTGGTGCATGTCTAATAACATATTTTACCAGCACGTTATGATGTTATACCTCCTACGACCGTCTTTGGAAGTGTAAATTTGACTCTGCTCCATGAGCACTAATTGCCAATGGTCCCAAATTTGTCGTTGTTTTTGGAGGTTTGGAAGAAACATGAGCATGTGCATGAGGATGAGGATGAGGATGAGGATGAGGGTGAGGATGAGGATGAAGATGACGATGAGAGGATGAGAGGATGAGATGATGAGAGGATGAGCAGATGAGGGGATGAGAGGATGAGAGGATGAGAGGATAAGAGGATGAGAGGATGAGAGGATGAAGGGATGAGAGGATAAGAGGATGAGAGGATGAGAGGATAAGAGGATGAGAGAATGAGAGGATGAGAGAATGAGAGGGTGAGAGGATGAGAGGATGAGAGGATGAGAGGATGAGAGGATGAGAGGATGAGAGGATGAGAGGATGAGAGAATGAGAGGATGAGAGAATGAGAGGATGAGGGGATGAGAGGATGAGAAGATGAGAGGATGAGAGGATGAGAGGATCGTCTACGTTTTTGTTAAGCCTTAAGCATAGCCAAGGTCAGAGGACTTTGTACTCTATGACTGTCTACCTATTTACCGAAGCTATCTTCGAGAACATATAGCCCACACTTGATAACGAACTTGGCTGTTATGATACAAAAAAGGTTCAACGCATTCTGTATGTGTTGCAAGACTGACATGCAGCAACTCCGCCTGACAGCAGCCATAGTTGTGTGCAACTTTATTGATTTTGTAACTCTAACATCCAAACGTCAATCATTTCAATTCCATGCAACAAAAAACAAGACGTCCATGTGTAAAGCTACATGTTATGACATATCTGTCGACGACACACCATTTTATAATTTACAGATATTATCTATGAAATTTTCAAAAAAAAAAAAACTAGTTGCTTCAGCAAAATGATAAATCGCGCTTACAGACCTGGTATGACGTTTTATTTTCCATGGAAGACTCTAACTGCCCGAAGTCAATACGCGGCCGCTGTGGTGTATTATTAGCAGTAGTACCGCATCTGTGGTAACGGTGTGGTTTTTGTATCTTTTGGTTTGAGGACGTCCTCATCAGGACGATAGCATCAAACCGGGAAACAGAGGGCATTTATATTCGAGATAAGCCAAGGCAGTAGCCAGGGAGTAAGCGCCATCAATATACAAATGCATTCAATTAATGGTGGTTTGTGGCTTATTCGCAGAGACCTGCGATTTCAGAAAACCCCACAAGATAAAGTTTAACGGGGTCAAATCGCACGATCTCGCTGGCCAGTTCACATCACGTGAGATGACCATGCACTCGAATCGATCGTGAAGAATTTCTAATGTGGCGCCGTCCTGTTGAAACCACATGTCGTTGGTGTCCATATCATCCAATTCAGGCCAAAAGAAGTTGGACATCATCGACCTATAGCGCTCGCCAACGTCGTTCTCAAAGAAATTTGGACCGATGACGCCGCCAGCAGAAAATCCACACCAAACAGTGACTTTTCGGGATGCATTGGACGCTCTTGGATTTCATGTTGATTGGTATCGTCCCTAATTCGATATTTTTGTTTGTTGACGTAGCCATTTATCCAGAAATGGCCTCATCGCTGAAGATGATCTTTTGATGATGTTGTCTATGGTCGTTTACCTTCAGCTCCTGGGTTAGTTGAATTTTATACGGGTGCAGGCCCAAGTTATCAAGTTGTGGTCTGCGAAAGGTCGAGTTCTTGTGAGCGACGCGAAATCAACTACCTTGGATTCTCCTGCACACTCTCATGGACAGCGTTGGTTGATCGTTTACTGAACCATTGGACTCAAATTTATCCACTACACTGCGAATAGTCCTCTCGGAAGGACGATGTTGGCGATCGTAAAATGGGCGAAGCGTGCGGAACGTTGCCCGAACAAAACACCCATTTTGATAAAACAATTTTATTATTTGCACGTGTTGTTGAACTCTATATCCGTCCATGGCGATTTGGAAAAACTGACTGAATAAATGACAGCCAATTTGACAGCTGTCAAACAGCTGGAAGACCCTTTAGTAATGAATTGAGGTCGCCATTTGCACATTACTCCACATGTCTGTACCTAAGTTGCACCATCTTCAAAACAAATTATTCGAAAATTCTCACCGCAGATGAGTGTATGTAGGTATATAAAATACTGTCTTACCACACACCTGCATTAACTTGACTCATTCCTCTTCATCCTTATTGTGACTAATGATGCAGTACTTCTCACATCTCTCACCAGAAAATCCTCTGTACCTTCTAGGAGTATTGTGATAAAGTCGACCTACTTGTATCTAAAGTGCTGACAAAACCACACTCATTTTTCTTTACCGCCAGTCCAAGCGAATACTTTGGCCATTAATCGTTTTAATTGTTCTAACTGCTTGGGTAGTCTTTTTCGTCTAAAGATTGGTAATTGCATTCGACTGTTACAAATTGTTTTGTATTTTCTTAAAACTCTGATTAATAGCTTAAAATTTACCAAAAGTACTTCTGTTGTATGTTCTTTACCACAATATTCACTTTCTTTTTTTTCCAGGTGGCCTTAATACACTTGCAATTCTGGGCGGTATTATATTCGTACTAATTGCTATCATTATCCTGGCAATGGCTGTTTGCTTCTCAAGGCATCGTGCACGTTATTATACAAGAGAAGATCGTCGTGCTGGAGGTATGTGGTAAATTAATTGAAATTTATTTTCTTATTTATTTTTTACAGGATTCAATGGAAATCTTTATTTTTTTGTAGCTTAATTTTAAGAATAGGTCTATTAACAATCTAAGACAGGTGATGAAACAAAGCTTTGCTTCCCCACTTCCGCAAAGGTAATTTTATCCGAAGTCTTTCTGGTAAACTTATACAAGACTAAGTTCTTAATCTTGAGCTGAATGAGGTTTTACCCACTGCCGTCTGGGAAAAAACCTGTTCCGATTAAACCTTTCGAATAACCTCAAGAGCGAGGTCATAAATTGATACATATACACACATGCATTTTCAATGATAGGATAGGATACTCAGGTGATCTTCTCCATACTCTGATTCCATTTCATCAGAAGGGATCCACGTATGGGGAAAGCTAGACTTTAGTCGACCCTTCCTCCCTCTCCCATCCTATCCTTTCCCCATAACCCCTCCGATGGACTGGATCAAGGTGTCATATAACCCGTGCCGACGATCAACCTGGCTGTGGGCCCATTCTAATAAATAGCTCTGTCGCGAACGGAGTATTCGGATACCTGGCGACCTCCGGATTAACCAGCCTTATCTGTATATTGCGGATCTCTGTACAGATGGACCTCCTTTCTCTGCCACTCGTGGGGACATATAAAACAAAATGAATAATACCAAACCGGACGGTAACACGACGATTATGCTGTCTACCGGAAATGCTGTTGCTTTCCATGGTCCAACTACTACTAAAAGCCGTGAGCAATCCATAAACATCAATACAAATAAGACCAGTTCTCCCTTTAAACCGGGCGGTAGTACGGCGACTATGCTGCCTACCGAAAAGCAAGAAGACTGTGGCTTTACATGGTACAACTAACACCAGAAGTCGAGAGCAACCTATGGATCTTTCCCTCTCACGGTCTAATCAAGACTCCCCAGCAACGAGCCGCAGCGGCAGCTCACGTTCTAAAATTCATAAAGATCTCCCCATAGCCAGACGCATCCTTCAGCGCTTCGGAATTCTTCCGGAGAGTAAAACAACCGAATGGGTGAAGGCTAAGTTAGCTTGGGCCAAGGACTTTGTTGGCATGGCATCAGATAGGACTAGCAGCGACTCTACGTCGAAGCGCCAAAGATCGATGGGAGAATCCGCTTCGGATCCTAATAGAGCCAAGGTGTACAACACCAACACCTCTTCTAGACCCCTTATTACAACATCGAAGTCCTACTCCGATGTTCTTATAGATAAATCGTAATCGACAGCAGCAACGTTAATGGTACGATCGCCCCTGAAAAGTGGAGAATGATTCCAGCTAAACTGGCAACAGTATTTCAGGGAATCATGAGGGATAATCCGGGCCCACCTCCTAATTGTCGCGACGGCAGATGGCATCAGGACAACATGAAGCTGATCGCTAGCGCTGATCAGAGATCTTGCGATCACTTTAAGCTGGACATAGGCAAACTGGGGGAGGAATGGACTGGTGCCAAGCTCGAGGTTGTTGCGAAGGAAGATATCCCAAGCAGACAGAGAACTCGCTCCAGGATCCAAGCCGAACTTTCTTATCTGAATGAAATTCTCCAGATCATCCAAGTTTGCAACCCTACGCTTCCGATGCACAATTGGAAGGTCGCTAAGCTGAAAGAGCAAATCGTCATCAATAAAGAGTCTCTTCCTCCTCTGGCGAAGACTTAAGATGTGATCAGCTACGGGTTCGACGCAATTACCCTGAAGGTCTATAAAAAAGATGACGATGAAGGTAAAACCTTCTCATCCTTGAGAATCGTCTACTGAAATGGCAGACGTGGGGGCAGCAATCTCTTTTCCATTCTTCGAAAGCGATGACTCCCAATCGTCGACCATACCACCTTATCCGTCTCTAGTCGATGACGACATGGAGGTGGACGACTATCTCAATTCCATGCTTTTGAGTGAGGCTGCGCTGCTGGCGGACGCTGGAGTTTCTTCCTCAGACTCTGAAGAAAATCCTGTTAAGGAAGAAGAGGGCATTTGCAGTTTTTTTAGTCGCGGGACTGGAACAACATCCAACAGTTCTTTAGGAGGGCCAACAAGGGGAAGGCTTCAGGACCAGAACGCAGCCCTTGATGCAAATGCGTTCTATAACTTAACCATTGATATCTGCTCATGAAACTCTGCCATATCCTTGCTAACTTTAGATTAAAGAGTAAGGATTCGATTTTTGTTATAATTCCAAACGTTCACTCTAGAAGGTACTTCATGTGGTTCAGGTCCGGACTCTGAGAGGTTCTACGAATCTGCTGAATGTTGATATCCAAATGCTCGTGATAATTTTTTTTTTTTAATCACTACATGGCCGCTGCCGTTCCCTTAGTTCCGGTCAACTTGCAACACCATCTCCTATTCAAACATCCATATTCCAGCGACTTGCAGAGAACCCTCATGTAAACCTCTCAATAGTCCCACCCTGTCATTGGAAATCCTCTTTTCCATGGTACTTTACCGATTACCTGTCATAGCTTTAGGGTGCGTTTGGTATCGACTTGGTAACCTGCACTCTCAATTTCCGGACACGATTTTCGATTGTTAAGCATTGCAATCTACATCATCGTCGTCGTTGTCGTCGTCAAAGTATCACCGAACCACCCTATGACGCTGATTGATTGAAGTGGTGGCATATGCTGAAGTTGCTGTCTCCCGCAATAAGATTGCGTGGAGCCCTATTCCGGAGGGAAGATGAGGTAATTTCAGTTATCAGGGAATTTCAGTGCATTTCCACGCCACAGGAATGCAGAGAAACGTCACCGCTGTTAGATGCGCTGCTATCAAGTAATGGAATTCCAAGTCGCATAATGCTGACGCATTGTTGGGAGGATAGCCAAAGACACAGCACTCTGCATTTTGTTTGAATTTAATTAAAAGCTAAGCGGGTGGCTGGGATAGAGTACCGGCGGGTGTTTGAAGGTGTTTATAAGTCTGGGTTTGTGGGTGTTTCTTTGATAGTGGTTCATGTGGGTTGTGAGCCAACACTGCGTTTGTTTATCTGAGCATCCTTTCTCTTTGGAATGTATGTTATCCTTGCGCAAACATTATGATGTGCTCAATGCAGAATGATGAGCATATTTAAAACTTTTGGATTGAGAGCAGTAAATGTTGTCTTTGGATTTTTATTCTGCTCTAGATGATATTTAAACATGAAGAGGGGTCTCTCTCTTTTGTAGGTTGAGGTCCGATGCATGTTGAACACAAATTTACATAAGAATGCTTGTAATGAAGAAGATTTTGAAAGAATTAGACCGCAACTTATGACTTTTTATAAGACCGCAACTGCACAGGTTAAGCAATCATTTCTATGACGACTACGGACATTTGCTCCTAGAAGCATCATTGAAAGACAAGAAACTCTAAGTTAAAGATTCTATCTGAGACTTATAAATATCCGCTTCCAAAAAAGTCGGCAGATATCCGTCGGACTTATGGCCAACTGGAGGATAAGCCACAGAAGTGAAATGGGACTATACTCATTGATTCAGTTCCTTGTATGGCAGCTCATCGGCAATTTTGTTGCCTTTAATGCCATTGTGTCTCGGAACCCAATAGATGGACATTTTGTTATGAACAGCAAGCTGTTTGAGAATCTTTAGGCAGCGCAAAGCAAGGTCTGAGTCGGAGAAAAAGGAGCTTACAACTTTTTTTCGGTGCTTGGCCGTCGAAAAGACTGACAGTCTGTTTTCTACGGAAGATGAGTCCAATACATTCTATGGAGGATGGCTTTATGAACGGTCACTATAAAGTAGTACTATACAAGGAAGCAGATCTTTTCATAAGGTTAATTTAAGCCTCTCTTCTACTGGCTCAGTCAGAGGTGCCCTTTGGATTTCTCCACCATTCTTTATTGACCACGATTACTCTTGCCAATGCCAGTATTTTTAGAACTTCCTTGTTCTCTATTGGTGCAGCATTTCTCACTTACGTATAATGTTTTTACAGTCCTGGACGGACCTGGACCTCAACCAACAAGCATTTTCAGTAAGGTCCATCTTCAGCTAGCTGCATCCAGTTTCACATACCAAGTTGATGAAGGTTCTGGTCTTCCTACACTGCAGTGTCCCTTAGGGGTGGATTCGAGGGCTCAACAAATCTCAAGCATCTCAGTCGTTGTATCTGGTCTGTTTTGAATAGCTCGATGTCGCACATACAGTTCGTCGTTGTATCTTCTCCGTCACTCACCGCCTATGGAGGTCCCCTAAGGATTTTTCTCACAATATAGCACAACATGGAGAGCAAGCTCATCCATTCTTAACAAAGGACTGGGATGATCAGAGTTTTGTATAGAATCGCTTTAGTTGTTCCAGAAAGGGTTTAACTAGTAGATTTCCTTCTTAACCAAAAGTAACATCGATTGGCCTTGTAGAGCCGAGACAGACAAAGTCCACGACTTCTTTTTAGTTCTATCTTTCCACCAGGCATTTTTATCGCCATTTTGACTTTCCTGGATTTTTCCTTGCTTTCCTACCTTTTCAGATGTTCATTCATGCCCCACCATAGTTCAACTGACTTGTACCGTGAAGTGATGAGCTTGAACTCGACGGCATTGACAAAGCTTCGACGAGGTTCTTGTTGGAAGAAGCTACGCATTCTCCCTCTAAGTACAAATTATAGCGCTGACATTTTTGTTGCTGACACAATGGCCTTAAAAGTTAGAGTCTACAATGAAGTTGAAGAGAAGACTGATTGAAGTTGTAAAAGTGATGTAAGCCTTGTGAATTCTCAGTCCTATAAATGATAAACCCTGAGGCTAAGGATGATAAACTGTTCATACTCCATTATGTACTAACGTACCAAAACTTATCCATTTGTTTGTTAGACGAAAGTTAAAAAAAAAAAGTGTAAACGTTCATAAAACAACAGAACTACGCTGAACTACTTGTCTTGAGTTTAAGAAGTCTCACGTCCTTGCATCCCTTCGTTAAGAAAGAAGCAGAGCTGTAAATCTACTATGATTTGAACATTCTTTAACCATGAAGTCTTGTGAACTTTCCACAATGCATTCATCAAATATAAAAGCCTACGGAGTCTTCTAGCTCAACGAAGTCCGATTATCTCTTACTGATCGATCAAGAACTGAAGAGCTTCCATCCTAACGATCGTTTGAACCTTGGTAAACCGATGTATCCCCTTTTTGACTTACAGATTTGCATCTTGTTCCAATTTTGTGAGACAAATGCATTAATTGTGAAAATTGTGTTACTTCTCAGCTCAAATCTTATCGATTGGGATCAAATTAAGTGCACGCCACTTCTACAAACATTTCCCACGCATGCGTGTAAATTTCATAAAAAATCGATCAAGTAGATATTTTTGTTCCAATTGCTAACAAACAGACAAGAACTGAGTCTGCCTCAGCTTCAAAATAGTGAAAATTAAAAGATGGATGTACTTTTACTACGGCCAATAATATTTCTATCGTGTTCTTTTTTTTCCCCTTTAAGATCTGGAATGCTGATGCTGCAAAAGTTCCCCCTTCACGTGTACAACTTCCTAATTCATCTATTCTATGCACTTATTCTTATTTATCGTAATAGAACACTCGTCCTTAATTTAGCAACTTCAGCCAAAGTTAGGTCCACTCTTATTTCTCGCGCTGAATAGAATCAAACTTTAACCCTCTTCCGACAAAACTAATTTATCTTATTTGTTTCGTTTCTTTAAGGCGATGGTAAATGTTTGGAAAAGAAGTCCGATACATCACCCGCAATTACTGGCAACGAAATCAACTTCAAGTTCCCAATTGATGACCGTGTATGTACGATTGATGAGCTGGTATTACCGCCTGCTCCACCGCCACCAACAAAAACGCCCCCAGTATCACAGCAGTCACAGAACCCACAAACAGTAACATCTCAAGGTCATACCAGCATACAAATGCCATCGGCTGCAAATGCAACGGCAATAACATCACAAGCACCAACTGTGCACACATCTGCAGTCGTAGTTGGGCGTCTGCCATCACCCGGTTTCTCGCAGCAACGTCACTCTCAGCACCAAGTGGTTGCACCAGGAACTGAAATTCGAACTACAGTCGGTTCAACAAACGCCGCTGACTCTAAACAGCTCACTGCCCCAACAAAAACAACAACAACAACCAACTCTAGTGTAGAAGTTGGTGCCAACTGACCTCCATCGAGTACTGGTGGTCAGAATTAATTGCTTTCCAGATTCCACCATGTCCAAAGCGCACCTTAAAGCACACACACCTACAACATCCATATGTCTTCGGGTCGAGAGCTGGAGCGTAGTTACTTCAACCAGTGAAGCAATATTCTTGATTTCTTTGAGTTTTTCTTTGGTTTTTCCTCCTCCTCATCCTTTTTCCCATTTCTCTATAAGGATTCATTCCACACACACAATCCAAAGCGGTTCGCAATCCGGCGAGCGTATATTACGATCAAACTTTTGTTTTTATTGTTTCGAATAAAATTAACATTCGAGTACATCCACTCAAAACTTTTCGAAAAATCGAAATTCCGTTTACAAAGAAAAACTGTTATTTTTTTTTAATCAATTTGATAACAATTATTTTTATATTGCGAACAATTAATTTAAACATTTTTAAACGAAAAATATTTTTGTATATAAAAAAAAATTTGCAAAGCAAATTGTAATTAAAACCTAACTCGAGCAAAAAAAAAAAAAAACAACTGCAAAAATTTAAAATTTACCAATAAGCCGTAGATAATTGTGATATAAATAAAATGAAAATAATAAATTTTGTAAATAAACATTTAATAGATCAAACCGTATGGAAATATTCCCAATTGACTTGAAATAAAAAAATTCGGTTCACGATATTGTTGAAAAATTAATAAAATGTATCTTTCTGTTAAAAAAAAAAACAATGAAATCCTTTAAAACATTTATTCAAAGTTAAACTTAAAAAAAAAAAGATAAAAGTCTATTATGATTATTTATTTGTGGTAAAATAAAATAAAGCGTTTCACTTTGGATTAATTTTGTATTTCAAATAGATTAAGCGAAACATAAAAACAAATGACTTTATATTATAGAAAAAAAAAATAAAAAATCCAAAATAGAGATTAAGCATAATCATAGATAAAAATTAAGTGAATCGAAATGAAAAAACAAAAACGAATAGATATTTATTTAAGAGAAACAGTATATATAAATGAGAAATAAACATTTAAGAGCATATATTTGAAGTGAAAAAAAAAATGGTGAATGTGTTTTTATTTTTCTTATTGCGCTAGAAGATCTGTCAGTAAGATGACTTTAGCAGTCACATGAACAAGGGGTGTCATTCTATATTTCGCGCCATTGCTGAACTAGAGGGTTTTTCAATTGGGACATAACAACTTTGTTTTAAAATAAAACACAGAATAATTGAGATATCAGACTGAAATTTATTCCAGTTGCAGTACATACATATGTCAACTTTAAGTACGGAATTCGATTTCGTTCATATGACCACCGCGAGCACTTTTGCAGTGATCGATCCTTTGGAGCCAATTTTCCACCACTCTTCCACACATATCGGTCGATGGCTGGAACGTTCCTGAGATCCTCTTACATTGTTGGCTTATTGGCAATGACTAGACGTTGCACCATAAAAAGAAATCCAACGGCGTTTAATCGCATGAGTGAGGTGACTATTCCACCGGACCATTTGTCGAGATTACACGATTACCGATCTTCCCCTTCAATAGATCAATTGTTTGATCAGCTGTGTGGCATGTGACACCATCTTGTTGGAACCACATATCACTGATGTAAATTCCATCCAATTCTATCCAAAAATAGTCTTCCAACATGGCACCGTAGCGAACTCCATTGACCCTAACATGACGATCATTTTCATCGACGAAAAAATACGGTCCAATCCCACCTTCGGCATGAAATCCACCCCACACGAGCCCTCTTTGTGGATGCAAAGGAGTCTCTGGAAGCACATGAGGGTTTGTTGGTGTCCAATAACGCATATTAAGCCAAAAAAGAGCTTCATCGCTGAAGATGATTCTTCAATGGAATTCAGGATTTTCTTCAAATTTTTGCAGAGCCCAATCGGAGAAGTTTCGGCACTTCAAATGATCACGAAGCTTCAGTTCTTGAGTTAATTTGATCTTGTAAGGATGTAGGCCAAGATCTTTATGCAAAACTCGTCACAATGTGGACTGAGAGATTCCCAATTCCTATGAACCTCACTTACTCACTTTTGATATGTAAAAACTAAGAGGTTTGCAAATATGTTTCGATAAACTTGTTTGGGACTACCTCCAGTTACTCATAGCATTGGCTAGCACAAACAGAGTTCACCTTATTTGTTTATCGAGCCATAGCGGATATGAAGGTTATGAAAAGGCAGATGAACTAGCCAGGAAAGGTTCTGCATCAACTTTGATGATGCCAAGCATATTCTACTGCCTCCCAACAAGCACAGCTAAAGGCTGTATAAACGATTGGTTAAAAGACAAAGCACAATATTATTGGATAGTAACGGAAGGTAACAGATAAGCAAAATCTTTTATACCAACCTCTTCCCAAAAAAGAACGAATCAGCTTCTACAACTAACAAGAAGTCAGATTCGAATCGTCACAGGCTTTCTAACCGGACACTGCCGAGTTAAGAAACATCTCATGACTATGGGAATAGCACAAGATAACACCTGTAGGATGTGCCACGACGACGAAGAATCAGCAGAACAGATACTATGTCACTGTAACTGCCTCATAAGAACACGTCATCGTTTTCTTGGTAAATACAACCTCGTGGCGGAAGATAAAACCACCAGCTCACCCAAAGACATCGCCGGGTTAATCGCGCACTCCGGCATCATAGAGAGCTCTAATGAAAAGGATATCAGAATAGGCCCACACCCACTTGCGGCCGCAGTGATAAAGGACTAAGGACCACCTCAAATTCTAATCTAATCTAATCTTAATATGTTTTGATACTTACTCGCACAACGCGTTGAAATAGTGAAAATTTACTACGAAAGTGGTGAAATTATCACGAAAACATTTCGTAAAGTTCATTTTGCTTTTGGTCATCATCAAGCGCCTTTTCGCACAGCTGTAGTGAATTTAATCGATTTAATTGAACACTTCGAACAGGTTAGTGATGTCAAGACTCCAACTCGCATTCTTCCGGCAAGGTCAACTGAGAATATGACTAAAAACCAAGGTGTGTCCATTTCGGGACGATCACATTAATAAAGTCTATCTGCAACCACTTTGCACCGCATTTTGCCTAAATATCTTGGCCAACATGTTTGTAGGGTCCATTTGACACAAGAATTGAAGCCAGCAGACCATGTACAACGTCGTACTCTCGGAGATTGGATGCGGGATCATAACTTTTTTAACAAAAATAATTCTGAGTGATAAGGCTCATTTCCATTTATCTGGGAACGTTAACAAACAAAACTGTCGCATGTGGGGCTCCGAAAACCCAAGGAAAAAAAGTGGAACAACTATACTAAATAATTTTTTTGATTTTCAGTTTTAAACATAAGAAAAAGATGAGCAAGCGATGAAGGCTAACACTTGAGGAAGCAGTTGTAGCGGAGACAGATAGCGAGAAAAATTTCGAATCAAATGATTCTTTTGATGATCCTGTTTGGTTTCAAGAAGACTTATCGGACAATGAAGATGACGTGGCGGAGACCGATAATGTAATTGATATAGAAAATAACCTAAAAGTTGAAGAAGATGACGAAGATCTTAACGTCATTTTACAGGACGACAGCTAGATTGTCAAAAGCCTTACATTAAAAGTTTTAGCCTCCGGTATCACATTCGATGAAAGATGTTATGCTCTCTTTAGCAAAACTAGCCGCAATCTTGTTACCTTCAAAGTCTTTATGCTTAAGAATAAGTCTAGCGTAGCAATTAAGTATGCAGTAACTAGTTAAGGGCAATTCCTAAACTCAAAACAATAGGAATCTGCAGCCTTAAGCATCCCTTCACTATTCATTCTTGTTCCCCAAAGACCTTCAATTGTCAAAAGTTGTGGAAAAAATGATACTTCTTCTACTTAGTTCCCGTCACCCCTTGTTAAGAATAGGGAATCAACAGCAGGGAACAGAAGAGAGAAACTCAACACTTTCAAAATAATATCCGAAAACTGTGATTCCTTCTTAACGATTCAATGTCATATACGTCTTAGACGGCCAACTCTCTGTCAGATTCGGCAGATAGATTCCACTGTATGGCACATTTTTAAGATCTGACCAGTCTTTCGTCACTTTATAGGTTCCTGACCTTGATTATCAACCGAAATTATCGAAGGAACCTCCGTAGGAAATAGATTGAGATATGACAGCTAGGCAGCGATAAATACACTGAAATACTTGCGTGGAGCTACCTAAAACACCCTTAAGTAGCTTGGCAATTAAATCAAGATCTATTGAAATTCCAGACACAAGGGCAGTAAAGGCAAAGAAACTGCCAATGATATGAAACACTAAAACATTGGAGAAGAACAGTAAACTGACTGAAGACACAAATCTTTTCCATTTAAAGGCGAATTCGACTTGCAACTTACGTCTTCAGCAAATATAAGCTCTTTGGAAGTGTTTTTTCAACTAGGTAATAGACGATGAGATAATACAACACACATACAGAAACAAACAGATTTGGAGAGCAAAAAGTACCAGCTAAGACAGACCAGCTAAGATGTACGAAAGCAGATACTGATGGAGTAAACAAATTCTGGGGTTAATAATGTGGATGGGTCTTATAAGACTTGTCAATCCAACAGACTATTGGTCAACCCATAGAATATACAAAATGGATATACCGCGATCTGTAATGCCCTGAAATCGCTACCAGCGCTGATCAGCCTTTCACCAGCCAAACTCAGGCAACATCCAAAGGACGCAAACCTCGAAAGGTTACCTCAAAACCACTTGCATTACTTTCATTCAATGCAGGCAAAGCTGGCATTGATCTGCCTGATTGCCTCATTTGCCATGACTCTCTCTGAAGATGTAAAATGGTGTAGGAAGCTTGGTGTAGAAAGTATTCTAGGAATCGCAGTTGTTAACGCATGGGTTGTGTACAAGCATATAACAAAAAAGAAAATTCAAATATGCACATTCAGGGAATGCTTAGAACCACGTATGTATCTTGGTTATCAGAAGCTTTAACAGATCCAACGAATTGGTGAGGAAATCTCTCCAGATCAATGTGTATCACAATGGACTGGTCTAAGTATGCTGGCAACCACTTCAACCTTACCTAATTTAACGTTGAATACATATTTTTATGATAAGGTGTGTACAGTTTGTATAGATCTTGGTTGAATCTTCTTCTGCTTGCCCCGTCAACGCAGATGGAACCGTAGATCTATTGTTCGACTTCTTATTCGAAGAATCCAAGGGAATCTGATTTGGACAAAGCTCATGATTTTGCGGCATATTACAGTTCTTTATCGATCAATTGAAGCTACATAAAGCCACAACATGATTTCAACTGTCAAGTATCAACGAACAGTGGCTTTTTGAGGATCTTTGTGCACCAAATTCGATAATACCGTTTGTATCGAGGCGATCTAGTTGATAGTGAACCGCATCCTTAAGGATTACATATTTTCTTCCTGATTCTACAGAACCCAACAAATAAAGTGATAGCAGGGGAGCCTATGCTGATATTGGTCTTGTGGCGTCGGACCTTTCTTTTCATAGATGAGCACTACGGATCTATTTTCGACGGTGCTAGTGTAGGTATATCTCAAACCTCGTAAGCTAAACAACATGTTCTTCCATGCTTTTTGCTACATAGCACGTGCCTTTCTTTGTTCTTTTTTTTTAATTCAAAATGCTTTAATGGTGGCAAACCACACTGCTGTCAAATAATAACTGACAGACAGATACATGCATAACAAATGCAAACTTCCGCCAAAATACACAACTCTACTGGCTTCCTGTGAACAACTCAATCGATATTTCATTAGCGAAAGTAGGAATCTCTTCACAGTGGCACGTGTAAATCCGAAAGCACTTTCGGTTCTTAAATAAGAAATTAGCGTTGAATTTCATTAAGAAGGTTTCGTTGTATCAGTGCTCCAAACGCGACCTTTGTACGCAAATCTAAAATGAAACGAAATCATAAGCCTAAGCAGATCACTGACTATAGTTGGGGTTCTTTAACTACAACAAAGTCGCAAATAAATTTACTAAATTCCGGTCTTTTTCTGTCTACAATCGTTCTACTTGCTTGAAAGATTGCATTCGTCGTTATCCTTGTTCTCGCTTGTTTTAAGTTTCTCCATAATTTTTTTTCTTGGACAGAAGGATTAGTTATTCAAGACCACTTCTTGTTCATCATGAATTTCCTTCAACTGTATCTTGGGGTTAAATATGCTCACATACTTCAATAGTTCAAGGAATCAATTGTTGCTACTGTCTACAGTGAACGACATTATGAAGTGTAACCACTATTTGGATAAACGATTTGTATCCTGTAGGGAGGAACAGCATTCAGCTGAGGAAGATCAAAATCTTTGCATTGAAAGCTAGGTAACCAATAAGGCTGTAGGGTAAAATAAAGACTATTAAATCTTTGCAAGCGTTACCTAAACGAGAAATCAAAAGATTAGGTGAACTTGCAGTGAATGCGATGAGGCTCCAGTAAATTCCAATTGGCGCTATAATTAAAAGAACCAACGATGAAGCCATATCCTAAGTTAAAACCTATTAGATGCTTCTAGATTCTTTTGCAGACTCTTTGTGGCGGGTCTTCGATAAGAAGAGATCTAATTCTTCAGTTAAACTGACATGGAAAGATGTAGGTAGGTAGGTAGGTAGTAGTGGCAGGCTGCAGCCTCACTTAGACCAGATAAGGTCCATAATGATACCACCAGGATCTGTTTTCCAAAAAAAAGTCCTGTTACTAAGTTTTTCTGAAAACAATTTTCTTAGTTTTACAATAGTTTAGTCCTTAGATTGTTTAAGTAAATTAAGTTAGGTTAGGTCGAAAGACATACATATATTAAGAATTAAGTTTAGCTTAGAGTGCCCGTGTAGGGCCAGTAAGTTAGTATAACATAGTTAAGTTAGTTAAGCTAGTTTAAAGCGTTTTTTTTCCTAGCATATAAGAGTAAATGAATTACAAATAATAAAAATGCATTTAAAACAACAAAAAACAGGATCTGTTTTCCCCCAGAAATACTACCCGCAGAACCAGCCGGAGCTTGATATGAAGCGCTGGAGACTGCCTATATTGATGTCAGCCAGTTCGCTTAGGTTGTTGAAGAAGCTGGCCCTCAAGTATGCTCTTCTTCGAGCTGAAAGGGCCGGTCATGTACAAAGAAGATGGAGAATTGTCTCCTCCTCTTCTTCATCCATGCAGCTTCTGTAAAAGTCGTTATAAAGGAGGCCCAGCCTATAGGCATGCTTGCCGATGGTGCAGCGTCCGGTAATGACACCCACTAAGGCACTTATTATTGGAAAAATGTACTAGTCGTTCATTCAATCTTTTTGTTCGCCCGCTTTGAATAGAGCCTACAATACAAAACAAAAAACAGCGGGCCTACGTACTACGGCTGCTCTATGCTCAGTTCCAACCGAGACCCATGATACTGCACCAACTTCCCCTTGATCTACGAGTACATATTAACTTTGAGACTAAGAGGTTCTGAGTGCATTTCTTTTAAGACGAACAGACAAAGCAATGTACTGATGTACAATGTACCACGGGACCTAATAGCATCTACGATAGACTACATAAGCTAAGCTTCAGAAAATACTTTACTGTAAGCTTCCCTTCCAAGGATGAATGGTAGGAAGACGAAGTTTTGTAATAATACTACACAGCAATCTTATCTAACGATTCAAAGATGGACTATGAGATCGACTTCTCAAACGCGCTTAATATATCGAAACCTTACTGACTCCCAGATGCATGCACTGTCCGCAAGAAGATGGAGCTGCTGGCAATCTGAAAGAGGTGTCAAACCATTAGAAACAACACCAAACCTAATCCAGAAATGGCTATTTTGAGTGCGTTGTTGTCGTGGCTTAGTGGTTAGGGCGTTGGACTACAAAACGAAAGGGAAACACAGGTTATGGAATCCACCAAACGATTTTTTGTGGCACCATCTCTTCGCAGGCATGACAAACCTGCAAGAGTATAATCTGTCATGGGAAAGCTTCTAAATCTGCCGTTAGGAGTCGGCAATAAAACTGCAGGTCCCTTCCATTCATGCGAAGAATATAGCACGCATAACATGAATGATTGTGAGAAGCTAAGCCTTGGCTCTCCATGAGCTGTCGCGACAAATATTAGTTTTTTTTTTTCTTTCTTTGGCTATTTTCAGCGGCCGAACAAGGCCGTTTGGCTACTCCATTCTCCAAGGTGGTAGCACAGTTCAGGTAAAAGCTCCAACATTTAGAATATCTGTGCAAGGTCATTCTTCTCTAAGCTTCTGATGAGACCAAAATTGAAAGAAATAAACAAAACTGATAAGCGAGCCAAACGAGAGTTAACCCTTCACAGATTCTTTACCGTAGAATGATATCTCCAGTCGAGCCATTACGAATGTCCTCCGATGTTAGGAATTCTTTGTGGAGAAAGCGTTTCCTGACCCTGCAGACAGCCACGCACTCACGTAGTGCGTGTAGAGTCTACATTTAGATTTTTGAACTATATTTAGTTTATGTAAGTGATATCTGAGGCTGCAGTGACCGGTGAGGAAGCCGGCAAGTCTTCTGATATCGTCCCTTGTATGGTTGAAAATATTTTTAGTGGTTTTGTTCAGGGGTTGGATGGCCTGTTTAGCCTGTCTGAGTTGTTCCAGTAGGGTATGAAGTTTCGTTTTTCCTAGCTGTCCAGACTAATTCTGAACGCGGATTTAGAGATGCCGCCGAAGGGTTCGGCACCTATGTACCTTTCTGAAGAGCCTATCCTGGCAAGTTGATCGGCAATTTCATTGCCTTTAATTCGTCTGTGTCCTGGTACCTTCTAGAGCTTGTCTTTATTTCGCTTTGAGAGGTCTTGAAGAGTATTAAAGCAGCCTAGAACGGCTTTTGACTTAAAGTTATGGGAGCTCAGTGCTGATGGATGCAGTTAACTTTTCTCATAGCTTACACAACTGTGGCACATCCAGGAAGATGTTTTTTCTTTCTGGGCCAAAGAAACAGTACAACTCCAAAATAAAATTCCTGCAGCTATAACCAGGGCTGTGACTGTCAGTTTGTCTGTCCCTCCATCAATATTCAAACTCAAGGAACCTACGTGCGTCCCAAACACATAATTACAACAAACATATCTACCAAGGGGCTTCAAATGGACTGCAGAGTCGGTAACGTAAGTACTTATTATTGTTTATTGACTATAGTCTATGATCAAGCTTCTGTAAGTTTCAGGAAACAGGGACATTACTCGAAACGAGCGTCCTGATGAATTCGACATGAAGGTACCAGCCCTTGATAACTCACTTAAGTTATGAACAATCAAATGGACATATACTTCTACACTTCCTATCCATGTCTGGCTCTAGCTAGCTCTTCCATGACAACCTCAATGACGCTTGAGATCGGTTTTGGGATCTCTCTCTGAGATTTTGATTCAAAACGGTGCTGGAGCTTTTATTGGGTTTTTCTAAACATCCCACCCCTACCTACTTGACCCAACCCATGTGTGATTCAAAATTTCCAAATTTTAGTCTTGAAAATCATTAATTTGGAAAAACACACGTCATTGTTTCGGAAAACGAGCTACGTAAATTGAAAGGATAGTATTTGTAGCTACTTAACGAAATAATATCCTTTCAACGGTAAGAAACAAATTGCATAAAACTGTCAGTTAGTGGTATTCAATTCAAACTAAACTGTATCTGTATTCAGTTCAGCAATTCTTTTCTCTCGTACCGCAGTTCGAAAATCCACAAAGTGAATTGAATCTGATTGAGATGGGAAGAGGATTTAGATGGGTTTCAGATAAAAAAACAAAGTGTGGGTCTCTATTCAATAAATCCAGTGAAAATCCTTTCATTTGATTTGGTTTCTATGAACGATTTGTTCGTAGTTTTTGATGTTTTTAGTTGTGATGTGAACTTTCATACTTAACGGTATTCAACGAGTTTCTAAATTGAATTAAAAGTTATGTACTGAGAACGTTATTCATTGTTGTAAAACAGGGGGATGACGGCACGCTTGTGGTTGGTGGGCGCAACTCGTCGGATGGGAGTAGTTCTTGTGATCCCCAAACCGCACCACCTGTTTAGCAGACAAAATCTAGTGCCAAAAACACTAGCTAATAGAAGAACACATCCCAATGTTATGTTCCATGAACAAACTTCAGACGAAAAGAAGAAAAAAGAGAAGAGGAAGAGAATTGTCCAGGACCCTTGCCAATACATAGGAAAAAGATCGGAAAAGGCTCCTCGCCGTGACGACTTACCAGCTGAGCCATTCAAGCTACCCAAAGCAGCTGGAAATGGTTAGATTAGGTTGTTGCCAGCACACTTAGATAAGTGATAGGTCCATTGTGATACCACATGGATCTGGAGAGATCTCCTTACATCCTCGTTGAACCCATTGGAGCTTCTGATGAAGCAAAGGTGGTTTCTGATAATGAACATGACTTGTGGCCAAATTTTTATTTCACTCATTCACGTAGAACCGACGAAGCTAAAACGTAAGCTCTTTGTCAGCACTGGCTTCGTTTTTATTTCCAAGTTGATAGCATTGAAGTCCGGAAGTTTTATCTTTTGTGGAATGTCAATCTGTCATTACCAAGCCTTAGTAAAAAAGTGGTTACAAAAACGCCGACTAAATATGATTTACTTTTCCTCCACCCTTTAGAAGCATTCAAAACCAATGTTTATCAGTAACCTCCCTTTGCAGAGGGTATACTGTACCACAGACTCAGAGCTCAATGGATTCTGACTTCAGGCCTAGTGCTTGAGGATCCCGTGAAATAATCAGAAACCTATAATAAAGTAGGAGTCGAAAAGTTTAACTCCTAACAGCTCCATAAGAACTAAAGCATTTAGAGTTCTTGGGAAAAGTCTTAGCTTGCCTTTAGTTTGATGTTACTAGATGACAAAAAGTGTTGAAGTCGAAAATATTGACAACAACACTCATCGAGTATTTGAAACGAAAGGTAAAAGAGGTTAGGTCTTAGTGATTTGGGAGTGTGAACTTATGCTTCGCACCTTAGTCTCAAAAAACTCGTTGCATTCCCTTCATTTTCCTAGTGCATTTGTTTGAATATTGATTCTTGACGATATTTGGCTCTAATGGGAAATGAAGGGATAGAAGGTCGGAACTATTTTGTTTGTGGTTCGTAAATATTTTGAAAAAGGCCTGGTATTCTGTTAAATCCAAGGTTCTTTGTAAAAATGTCCGTAGACGAGAGTCGTCAGATATCCCTTTCTCCAGCAAGTTTCCAAGTCCTTTAGCCCATCCGAATGCTAGTTGGCATCCTGCTCTGCGTCTACAAATGCGATGAAAATCTTTGTCTTCCGAGCCAAAGATTAAGCTGAAAGAACAGAAAAGTCGCTTCTTTTGACAGTAATGTCTAAGTCTACCTTATCACAGTAAAAAAGTTTGATTAAGTATAGGTTAAGTAAGCTTCGACAGGTTGAGCTTGGTTGAGATCAGTTTTCCTTCCTTGCATCTTATCTTCTTTTTGTTGGCGGTAGTCCTTGAACTTGCTAAGCCTTCCGTCTTTCTTTTGCTGTCCTACATTTGCTCTACGTGTGCGGTCTTATACAGCACATAAGGTCTTCAAACCTCTTTTACATGGAGTATTCTCATTTGCATAAAGTATGTATGTATGTAGCCTTCGGGACCCTAACCGTGGTTCACAACGAATTCATCTAGATCATTAGGAAAGTGTTGCCTTTCTACTTCTGATGATGCAAAGGCAATCTCTAAAGAAAAGTACCTTCGATTCCTTTGCGCCTTCCGTTGCCAACTTTTTAGCTCGATTACCATTAAGTTTTTGCTCTTTAAGATACCTTTTACAACTGACTATTATATGCTAAGAAGGGACTAAGCGAAAAGTCCTTGAGTGGTAGACCATTATATGGGTAAGGTTTAACCGTCTTCTCAGTAACTTTGGTGCTCAAAGGCTTTTCTACAACCTCTCTATAAAACGAATGAACACTTTGATAAGAAGAAATGACATTTTTAAACACTTATGTGCTTTTCCAGTTCCACTTTATTCCTTGTGTCCAACCATAAAGAATGTCCACTCATGTCCGACATCAGAAGTCATCCCAAAACTTTAAGCTAGATAACGTTTTAAAATGTCCGTTCTTATTTACTAAAAAGTTTACTCGACCAACAAATTGTTTTTGATTATGTGTGTGTTCACATTAAGAGCCATTTTGGACCGTAAAACAGTTTATCCTAAAAACTTTTATGTGCACACAAGTTTCCAGAGTATCAATCCACACCACCAAGAAAAAAAGAAAAAAACAAATTTACCAGCCATAAAGTCCCGATAAGGCTACTGTCCCGACTTCATAATGCCGTCAAAACCAATTTGCAATAACTCATGTTATTATCACAACGCCCACTTAACACCGGGTTCCGCTCAAATAGCTGCGCCGCTCGTGGCTAACCGCCCCACAGAGTCCTCTAATTCGTAGAGTCCTAGAGTCCTTCCCGCCCTTTCTTCCACACAAAAACGGTTAATATGCTATACTTTCTTTTATTTCGCAACTTTTATGCTGTAATTTATTGCAATTTATTTTATTGTACACTCAAGTGAACATTAAACGTACAAAGTTTCCCCCGAAGAAACAAAAACAACAAAAAAAGGCACAAAACGTCATAAAGAAGTCAGCTTATCGACTTTTAAAAATGTATTAACAGCCATCTTGGGGGTAATTCGTAGGCCGCCATTGCAACCGGCACAGTGACAGGAATAGCGTTGAAATAAAAAAAAAACCTCCCAAAAAATGTTTAGCTTGTTTTACAGCACGAGTTCCCCGATGACCTTCAGGATAATAGAAAGTTTACACAGCTACTTGTCATCCCGTTTATTGTCCTTCATCGTGGGGACTGAATTATGACAGGCGGAACTGTAATGACGAAAACAGGATCGTTTATGCGACAACTAATGGGACAAATGTGAGCGAAATAGCCAAGATTCGTTGGCATTTTATATGGCAAAATCAAGCGTGGGTATTTACCCTAATAAACAGTAATTAACGGTATAATGGTTGTTGCTAATTAATTGTCGTTGTTTGCAAATTAAGAGCTCTCCACGAAGCCTGTAGCTTTGTTTTTATCGATTGAAAAAATATCATAACCATGGTCTACACAACCACAAGAGCATAAACGAGGCACTTAATTTCATAGAGAGCTTAATTTGTTTACGTGGACCGCGAAATTAAGGACTCGTGCACAGTGTTGCATTCTTGACTACATCATTCGTTTCGAAAAGAATCATTTTTGGAGGGAATGGAATATTCCTTGTCTGCCATCGCATTCAGACCAACGTGAAACACTCTTCTACATGATTGAGTAAATGGATTTAAATACTTACTCATGGTGGCGCTACAGTCCGGGATGGACCTGGGCCTCAACCAACAAGCGTCTTCAGCCAGCTCGATCTTTAGCTAGTTGCCCCCAGTTTCGTAACCTCGACTTCCGTGCGCCACCTGAGTCGCGATCTTCCGCTACTGCGCTGACCCCCGGAGGCGGATTCAAAGATTTTTCGGAACGGAGCATTGGTCTTCACCCGCTCTACATGACCCAGCCACCTCAGTCGATGAACCTTCACTCTTCTGGCTAAGTTGATGTCGCTGTACGGCCCTACAATGGATCTAAATTCAACTAGAAAATCTCTTAAACGATGTAGAAGCCTTATTATCACCTCCTCGTAACCGATAAGTATTTTATATTAATGAGCGTATATTGACCCGATTGCCCAGTTTCATCAGATCACTAGATACTTGCTGGTTGAAAGTATTTAGACCTCAAGCCTAAAAACACTTCAAAACAGCTTCAGGATATTTCAAACGAGAGAAGGTACTGGAATAAATCCTTTAAGGGACAATGGTAGTACTTGCACAGCCGAATCGGACTACTGATACCCCAACACCCAGCCTCTGCAGAGGTCGGTCGGACAGTCGCATTCTCTTTAGAGGGTAGGAGGTGGCGGTTCGTCAAAAATAATCCAAATAGCACTAAGTGTGCCTTTTTCTTTAAAGGGAGAAAATAAGGATTTTAATTTTTTAATCCATTTCCAGGATTCTTTCGCTTCTTTGCTTATTATTGACTGGCCACTGGTTTCTTATTATAACACAAGAGTTGAGTGATCCCATTCTATCTTTCATTTACAACCATTTGAATTTTTAATGTGGTATCTGCTTGATCAGGTTCTATAGTCATGCCAGTTCATCAGCTATTTCGTATCCAGGTATATCCTGGCGAAGGGAAATTGAAAATTGGAAATGGGACTTATCAAAGGTAAAACTTTCCAACACTCTCACTCCATTGCTAACTCTAGGTGGAAAAGTATAGAAATCTGTGCCATATCCAGATAGATATGGCGCGCCTACAATAAAAACAGGACGAATGACTTAATCAACAGAACCCGCACCGAGACAGCAAGAATCACAGCAATTAGCACGGGCTACTGACCAAGCGGTCCACATGCTGCCAAGTTAGGCATTACGTTCAACTCCCACGGCCGTAGTTGCAACAATTCATATGAAAAGGAAACCCTATTCTACTATCTCTGTGACTGCCTGACACTAACCAGAGCCAGGCGACGCACACTTCGCAAAGCCTTTTCAAGGAATTATCAGAAATTTCAGACACGGTCTATTTGTGTTAAGAAGTACATTACCAGACAATCTAACTGTAGCACAGAATGTTCTTTCCGTTGAAGCTCTAGCTCTTTCTACGAAGGCGTACCTTTTGTTTCCATCCGTAACTTTTATTGTTTCGTAGGTACAATGACTTTTTAAGCTGAACAGCAGTCAGTGGGTAGTGTGTTGGCTTGTAACCCGAACTGTACAGGTTGGATCCCGATCGGGGAACAGCAAAACTAACTGCCACGGAAAATAGACAAACCGCAACACCAGAAAGGGGTTTCTGCTTGGTGTAGGGTACCCGGGGGATTTGGAAATATTCCTTTATTGAAAAAAAAGCATTTGTTAAGTCATGTAAAACCATCATCTGCACCAAGTTTTGACTAATCATGGTACCAAATCTTTAGTTACTGCACTGCACACACCCAAAGAAGTTTAGGAAGCCTACAGTTGTCCATCTAAACCAATAAGGCTGTATATGGTGGTGTTTTCTCCGATAGGCTTAATATCAGCCTCTCTTTCCGTCTTCCAAGTCATTGTAGCGTGTTCCAGGTGGAAATAAGAAAAACGTGATATCTTCCACAGATATACGTATCTTTCCAGACAGTCAAGCAGCGATCAGATCCCTGGAATCAGTCTCTTTAGATTCATTAGAAGCTCTAGACTGCCTATCATCTCTTATAGAGATGGCGGAGCAGTTCAATATTCACCTTTGTTGGGTGCCGGGGCATAGAGATATTCCAGAGAACTGCAAGGCTGATGAACTTGCCAGATATGGAACAACTATACCCGTGCTCACAGAAAGAGACACCCTGGGTAAACCCATCGCTACATGTAAACTCAAGCTCAAGCTGGATGCTATTGAGAAAACAAATTCTAGGTGGACAAATGGTATAACGTGTCTAGCGACAAAGCGGATTTGGCCACGGCTGGATCTGAAACGCTCTAAGAATTTGATTTCTCTCAATTGATCGCATATCAGTTCCATAATAGATGTCATCACGGAACACTGTCTAATAGGCAAGCATGTAACAAGGCTTCGAGTCCATTCAAACGATTTCTGTAGGAGCTGCGTGGACGAAGAAGAGGAAGAAACTATTCCCCACCTTCCTTTTAACTGCCCAGCTCTCTCCCGTAAAAGAAGACTCCATTTAGGGGAATTCTACCTTAACGACATAGGCGATCTGATAAACACAGATATCAGAAGCCTCCTTCGCTTCATAAAAAGCTCCAATTGATTAACGAGATCTCTTCAGATCCATGTTATATCACAATGGACCTATCGCTGGTCTATGTGTGCTGGCAATTACCTGGCAGCTACTTCAACCTAACCTAACTTAAAGTTGTCCATATTAGACACCGTTGTTGGGTAATTCTCATTTAGAGTGAAAGCCGCTGTAAAGGGAGTTTAAAACTCAATGATGCCTTCTGTCCCTTAAGCAAAACCAAAACCTCGAACCATTATCCATGAATGGTACCTGTATCCCCGAAGCCGAAAGACTTCCCATCTTCGGTAACAATCTTCGTTGGAACGACCACATATTCGATGTCGCTTAAAACTCTGCAAAATGTCCCGGCTTCCTCAAACGACGCAACAAATACTTTACCCCTTCTAAGCTGGCTTCAATTTACAAAGCGTTTATTCACCCAAAGCTTGAGAACAACGGTCACATCGAGTCTGGTGCACCAAAAACTGTCCTACACATTCTAAATATAATTTAAAAACGCGCGATAAAACTTATAGGTGACAAGATGACGAAGTCAATTGATTCGTTTGAACACCGTAAAAATGTTTCCTGTCTCTCACTGTTTTATCTACAAAAAGTGCTCTAACGAAATAGCCAGCTATATTCCGCTCCCGCAACATTTCACCCGCACTACTCGTCGAACTTCGAATGCAAATCAGTTTACCCTCAAGCCTACTTTCGGACGTACTGTCAAATATAGAAATTCTTTCTTAAGCCGTACCACTCGGATGTGGAATGATCTACATAGCTCTGTGTTTCCTTATCCCTACAACCCATAAGCGTTTGAAGCCAACGTGCATCGGTACCTCCTTCGTCCCTCCTCTAATTTTCCTAATGCCCGTGCTCTTGTTTAAGGGTAGTCATAATCCCTTGAGCGTGCGCTTATTATAAAAAAAAAATAAATAGTTCAGTTTCGAAGTGATATATGTACTCAGGTGTCCACCTACCTATTGGAAGGTCAAAGGCTTTTCTTTGAACGAAATGCAACAGATTTCCCATTATGTACATTGAAGTTATTTAAGGATTAATCTGGAATTATTGATGGCTTCCTTGAGCTCGCATGAACTGTTCAAGAAGATTCTTTAATGTGTCGCTTGATTCCAAGAGCTTCGCACAAGGATTTTTCCCAAGCGTAGCGCTATTGTCTGTATAGCTAGGCGTAGCACTTAACCAGATTTATTGAAAAGGAACAGATTCAAATGTAGTTCTGCACCTCTCTTGATTATAATACTTAAGGTATTCTAAGTTAGATTTCAAGAAAACTCGTTTTGCTTTAGCCCACTCCGCAAACTGAACCAGTTCACTTGCAAGAGCCCGGTAAAAATAGCTAAATAAATACTTCTTGGTGTTTAAGGTGTTTGGTGTGAGGCATCAAATCTTCAATCCATATGACCACCCTACTCTCGCAGTTGATCAACTTTGTGACATCAGAAGATGAACCTGGAACCTTCAGAGTGACAATCGAAGGCATTAGTAATCACATCGAGGAAGTGCTGAAGGTAAAGAGAAGAGAACAGCACCTAACTCCTTCAATACCATAGAAGAGTAGAGCGCATAGAGGGTAGGAAAAGTACTGCAAGAAGTTGAGTTCTGGGGTTGGTTCGCCTGAAGATGGAGAGGGTTACGTCGGTAAGAGTCTGATACATGGAACTTTGTCACCCCTGACGGTGCACGAAGCATTCCCTCTTTATAGAAAGTCCTCAACCAACAAACGTCTCCAGCTAGCATGATTGTTAGCCAACTGCATCCAGTCTATCCCTTTACACTTTCATGCTCCACCTAAGTCGTGGTCTTGGTAGATTATTAAGCTATACAATGTAGTCTTCATAGCTGTTTGCCGTCCTTCCTTAAGTTTTAGAATCGAAAAATTGCCCAATAAAACCATCACATTCAGTTAAACAACAAAGTTTGTACCTTACCTTCTCACGTACATAGGTTCTCCTTCCAAGCAACCTCTGACCATTACCACTTCTATACACACACGCAAAAAAAAGAAGAAAAGTTGAACATTATTAGATCGTGCAAGGATGAAAATACCCATATTGACATCGCAAAGCATACAAAAACGAAACGATTCAAACGGGCATACATAACCTGCTAAAACCGCTTGGTGCTGCCAATGCCACTGCCACTACTATGGCCACAACCACAGTCACTGCTATGTAGGACGTAATGAAATTTCGTCCCATACTCATAAAAATGTCGTTGATTCCATCGTAAAAATTTATCCACACATACGATGTTTGCCGTGTGGTGGTACAACGCTCTTTAACGGTAGCCTGGCCAAACAGCTCATCTAAGGATGAATATTACCCCAGGACATTAATAAAATTCTGAATCAATTTTCGTATTTTTATTAGATCCTGTACGACCCGTTATCCACGATAACCCAATCCGGACTTGAAGGAATTGACTTTGCACGTTGAATTCCAATGCTCCTTTGGTTCGGTACCAACAAATGAACATCTTATAGGGAAAAGTCCTTGGACAGGTGGTCGGTACCAATCTTCTCCTCCCACCCCATTAACAATTTTATTCCTCGTTCTCTTGCCTTCCGTTCGTCGAGAAAAAAAAAGGATTAAAGCTAAGCAAATACAAATGCAATCGATGTTACTTTCAACCCCTATACCCACTGTTCGTGGATCCTTCCTCTGGAATTGGATCATCAATTTTACTCTGACGTACACGCACACAGCCGCATGCATATAGACCTCTTTGGATGGATAAAATATTGAATGCAGTCAAGAGGTGTACCAATTGCTTTGCTAGGACAACGCCATTGAGCATTCCGCTGAGCACATTCGCTTGGTACACACACAGAAACCGGTAAAAGTCAATGCACAAGGTGTAGCATCAGGTAAAAACCTGAAAAAGCTTGTCGAATCGAATCCTTAACCAGCAATGACAGTGCATACATGTAAAGCAAGCAATCCTGAGACACATGCCAATGTTATTCGAATGCCTTAACGGTGAATAGTACCCGGAGCGACGGCAGCGGTGGCGGTGGCGGCGGTTTTTCGGTTTGGGGATTATGTTGGCCGAATTCTGATGCAAACGTGACTTTTTTTAACGAATTTTTCATTTTTGAACTCGTGACACTTGGGGTTTCTCTGCTTGTCTGACGAATTCCTAGGATATCAGGGGAAAAGATGTACCTCCCTTGCACGATTCGAGACACTACCTACATCAATATCCTTTTATTTTTTCCGTTCGCAATGGTTTTGTTAAAGCACTGCAATATTCTGTGCAGTATTTTGCACGTGCTTGGGAGTATAAAAATATGGGGCATCCGAGGTTTCCTTTGACACAAGGGAGTGTAAGACTCTCAACGTAGAGATATCCTTTTTATTTTGTTCGCCTGTGCGAATTCAGTAGTCATCGGTTTTCGTACTCCTTGTCGTGTGTCCCATGGGAAGGTGACAAAGCCGAATGCAATTGGTAATACGTTTGGGTGAAGGATTGCCCGGATTAAACCGTCGAGAATTGTAGTAAGCAGAATTCATATGAATCGATTTTAGAGAACTCAATGGTGTACGTAGATTGTGGGATCTTACAAGGCAATTTGACAGATTGACATCTAATCGAAGTGCAGTTCTGAAGTCCAAACAGTGAGGAGGTGCACGTCTGGGGTATTTGTTTGGTCATTTATTTGAGTGAAACGATTTTTGATGGCCGAGATTTGCAGTGTGCATCTTTATTGATTTCGATTTAATGGATGTGGAGGGTTGTGTAGTGAACTAAAGATTTGAGGGGTGTATTAAAGGAGTGTGTGGGGTGGCTATGGTATCTATACGTTTTTGTTCTAGAGATCGTTTAAGATACTAACTGGCCACGACTTTTATGAAGGTTTTCAGCTTGTGACAGTGTTGGAACTTTCGTTTTGGTTGCTGAATACATTACTAGTGTTGTATACTGATGGATCAAAGATGGACTTCGGTGTTAGAGCCAGTACTTATAGCCCCAATGACAAAGTCTCAAAGGCACTTGGAATCTGCCCTAGTGTCTTTCAGGCATAACTACATGCCTTTGATACGTGTGCCAATATTATTCTTGACACCGATACCGATAGTCAGGTAGCGCTCAAAGCACTGTGCTCCCATTACTGCAACACAAACGTCGTTTTAGACTGCTTCAATGCTCTGCAAGACCTTGCTAAGTGAAATAAACTCAAACTCTGGTGGGTACCAGGATACAAAGGCATTGAAGACAATGAAATCGAAGACCAAATTGCCTTGAAAGGATCTCCGAAAGACATGTATATAGGTGCTGAACCCTTCTGAGGCATCCCTACTTCCGCGTTCAGAATGAGTCTAGATAGATGGGAAAAACGTAACTTCTTATCCTGTTGGAACAACATTCAGGGACAAAGACAGGCTAAAAGGGTCATCATATCCTCAATCGCAAAAGGGACGATATCAGATGGCTTGCCGGTTTCCCCACAGTTCACTGGAGCCTCAAATATCACTTACATAAACTAAATATAGTTCAGGAATCTACATGCAGACTCTGCTTAGAGGAAGACGAATGATCGGAACACGTACTATGTCGTAAGGAAACGCTTTCTCCACAAAGAATTCCTTATACCGGAGGACATTCGTAATGCCTCGACTGAAGATATCCTCAACTTCATTAGGAAGATCGCGGGTCTTCTAGTTTAACTTGCTCCAGGCACAATAGATCTTTCAGGTCGCAGTGCCATGTGTCAATCACAGAACCAATACGGATTCCTGCAAGGGTGTGCACTTATGGATTAGTGCACAAAACAAGGAATGCGACTGGTTGTTGGCGAAAGGTTTCAGGTGCCTACAGGCTTCTGTGTGGCTTCCGAAGCCTCGGGATACTCCCTGCAACAAAACTTCTCTATCGACTTGTTCCTTTTCTTAATTTGAAGAAGTCGTTGACTCTTCCTTCTCTCTACGTAGACTACCCAAGCAGCTCTCGTCTTCCCCTGCAGTGCTGCGCTCTGCGACTCTTCCTTTGCTGCATGGGCCTGCTGACACTCTGGTTGCGTCGTTTAAATCCACCACACTGAGGCACTCAACGAACTTGTCTGGAATTTTTTCTGCTGCGATGGTGAACCAAACGTAGGATAAGGTTCATTTCGTTGTGTCTTGGGACGCGAAATAAGATTCAGAGAACTCAGCCTTCCATCGGTATTACAACGTTCATTGTCTAGACTTCAGAGTCTTGGGAGAAAATTCTTGAACTGGATCTTTTGTAAGACTCTGTAAAACACGAGTGGCACTTTGAAAACATCTCTCACCAATTAGTTTTCAGTCTCGTGCCCAGGACAGGTGTTCACAGAGAAAATCTGTCCATCTGCTGGGCCACACAGCAGGCGTTTGCAATAAATAAGGTTTCACAGGACTGAAATAAGGGTGGACGAAAACTAGCACAAGGGTGATCGATCCATTGTGATGCGCTTGATGCTGAAACAAAGAGACTTGATACTTGAGCTTGACAAATTAGCTGGGGTTCAAAATTCGAGTGCCAAAATCTTCTCCGTCTATTGTCCTAAAGATTACATGCATCGGCTCGTCATATGTTATTGTTATACAAGTTGTTTCTGATAGCTGAAACGAAGCCACCCATAGAATCCCGCTGGATAGTTTAACCGACTCTGGAGATGGAGCTAAGAATATGAATTTTGTTTGTTAAAAAATCGCCGTTGAGAAGTTTATAAATTGGGAGAATAGACTTTTTTGATATCTTAACGAGACAGGAACCATTTAAAACAGAATAGAAATAAACGAGGATAAATGGGAAAACCGAAAAAAGGGTAAAAAGCAAAAGAAAAAAACAAAATTGACAAGTAAAATCGAAAAATTGACGAAAAATAACAAAAATTGAGGAAAAATAACAAAGGTGATTTTTAACAAAGAAAAAATTTGTTGTTGTTTGGTTTTATATAAAAGGTGATGCGAGGACAGCTGAGCTTCAGTCTTGTGCCGGCCGTCGTGATGTTCACATCGTAGACCTTGAGTGGAATTTATGTTGAGAGCGGTTCTCTCAGTGAGAGCTCGGGAGAGTATGAGAGCGGAAGAGAAAGAGAGAGCCGGAGAGTATAAGAGAGCGGGAGAGTAAAAAAAGAACGCGAGAGTAAGAGAGAGCGGGAGAGTAAAAGAGAGCGGGAGAGTAAGAGAAAGAGTGAGGTAGTGCGAGAGAATTTAAATTTTTGTTTCGTACTATACACATATGTACGCGTCTGCACAGACGCATCCACACCTAGGATGGTCCATTTGTACGCTCGGATGTATGCTACTATACGCTCGCGTGAACATACTGTCGTAAACGAGTGGTAGAGGAAGTGAACGTTGACTGTTGTGTGTTCCTGAACATCAGACCAACTGGTTGTGTTCTGTGTGAAGGATATTCAGAGGAAGAACACAGACCAACCCTGACTACATTCATCATCATCATCTATATTCTACAACATCCTATACATCATACATACATACTACGTATATCATCAGCAATGCATCAGACACAGATACATCATCACCAGGAGTTGCCATGCACCTTGCTTACTGGTGAACCAGGTTAGTCTTATATTATATTTTTTTTGCCCCTGTCTCTGGTCTTGCCCCTGAACAAACCCACCCAAGTCTTTACGTTTTTTTTTGCAATGCAGTGTCTTTCCTTCCGAAAGCACTTTACAAGAAACCCCTAACTCTCTAGCCCTTGACAAGCCCACCTATGTCTGATAACTTTTTTTTGCATTGCAATCAGTGTCTTTCCTTCTGAAGGCACTTAGTAAGAATACCCAAGTCTGCAAACCTTTTTATTATCAGTGCTTTCAGTGTCTATCAAGGTCCTAAGCCTTCTTTTCTATTCAATTTAAGGCCTTAAGCCTACTTTTCTACTCAATTCAAGTCCTTAAGCCTCCTTTTCTATTCAATTAAAGGCCTTAAGCCTTCTTTTCTATTCAATTTAAGGCCTTAAGCCTTCTTTTCTAAAGTGATTTCAGTGCATTCTTCCACAGCGAAACATCATCACCAGTGCAAGCTCTCCATGGCACTTCCTTCCTGCTTCTTATTTCACAGATACCTGGTGAGTTCTGTGGTATTGTATTGTTATATTCCTTTTAAATTTACTATATTGCTATTTATTATATTTATTATATTGCTATATATTTTATTTATCATATGTATATTATTTTTACTATATTGCTCTTGATATATGCCCACCCAAGTCTGTAAGCATTACAAGCAATCAGTGTCTTTCCTTCCGAAAGCACTTAGCAAAACCACCCAAATCTCTTTCCCTTGATAAGTCCACCCAAGTCTCTAGGCCCTTTTGTCTGTTATTTTTTAATTTAATATTTTTCCAGGTTCTTTATTTTATAAAAACTTAAATAAATAATATTATTTTATACAAAACAATACAGTAAGCTTTTTGTCTACAATTCTTTATTTTAATTTTCCAGGTTCTTTATAATTTAAAAACTTAAATAATATTATTTCATATAATACAATGCAATAAGCTTTTAACCTTTTAGCCTTAAATTATTTCATATAATATAATTACCTAAGCTTTTAACCTTTTAGCCTTTAGCTGTCCCTTATTCCCATTCCTATTCCCCTTCCAAATGCGAGCTCTCAGTTTCAGAATTCCCAGCAGATGCGCCGTTTATGTAGTCGCTGCAGCGCTAAAACGCGATATTGCAATC
The DNA here is from genome assembly GCA_951813785.1 of Criorhina ranunculi. Classification (NCBI taxonomy): domain Eukaryota; kingdom Metazoa; phylum Arthropoda; class Insecta; order Diptera; family Syrphidae; genus Criorhina; species Criorhina ranunculi. Next base: position 32,611,436 of record OX638383.1, on the reverse strand, counting down.
GGCGACGCGATATTGCAATCGGTAACCGTGAGTGCAGTCGGTCAAACCAGTGTGTAGCCCTTGGACATTGAATGGGCTCGTGCACGACGCACGCTACTACACACTCGCGTACCCACACTTGCCAGGACTGTCATATGCGAGTGGATGAGAGTGAACGTTGTGTTTTGTGTGTTCCTGAATCTCAGAACAACTGGTTGGTTTCTGTGTGAAGCAACATCAGAGGAAGAAGCAGTATTCCCACACAGACCAACCTTGACATCATCATCATCTAAAGCATCAGATATACCATACCACACATGACATCAGACTCAGCATAAAATATGCACATCATCAGCAATACATCAGAAACATCATCTAAAACGTCATCATCATCAGAAGTTGCCATGCACCTTGCTTACTGGTGAACCAGGTCAGTCCTATATTTTATTATATTGCCCCTGTCCCTTGAATTGCCCCTGAACAAACCCACCCAAGTCCTTAGGTTTTTTTTTTTGCAATGCAGTGTCTTTCCTTCCGAAAGCACTTTACAAGAAACCCCAACTCTCTTGCCCTTGCCCACCCAAGTCTGACAGCTTTTTTATTTTTTTATTTTTGCATTGCAATCAGTGTCTTTCCATCCGAAAGCACTCAGCAAGCCCACCCAAGTCTGAAAACTTTTTTTTTTGTGCTTTCAGTGTCTCTCAAGGCCTTAAGCCTTCTTTCATATTCTATTTAAGGCCTTAAGCCATCTTTTTTATTGAATTCAAGGTCTTAAGCCTCCTTTTCTATTCAATTCAAGGCCTTAAGCCTTCTTTTATATTCAATTCAAGGCCTTAAGCCTTCTTTTCTACTCAATTTAAGGCCTTAAGCCTACTTTTCTATTAAATTTAAGGCCTTAAGCCTTGTTATCTATTCAACTCAAGGCCTTAAGCCTTCTTTTCTAAAGTGCTTTTAGTGTTTTTTTTCCACAGCGATACATCATCACCAGTGCAAGCTCTCCATGGCACTTCCTTCCTGCTTCCTGTTTCACAGACACCTGGTGAGTTCTGTGGTAATAATTTAATTTATTATATTGTTTTCATATTGACTATATTGCTAATATTTATAATATTGCTATATTATTTATAATATTGCATTTGACATTGATTTCACATGCCCACCCAAGTCTGTAAGCATTGCTATCAGTGCCTTTCCTTCTGAAAGCACTTGACAACAACACCCGAATCTCTTTCCTTAAGAAAGCCCTTGATTAGCCTACCCAAGCCTCTATTTGCAGCAATGCAATCAGTGACTTTCCTTAAGAAAGCACTTAGCAAGAACAAACCCAAATCTGTTTTCCTTGATAAGTCTACCCAAGTCTCTAGGCCTTTCGTCTCAAATATTTCATTTCAGCTCAAGCATTTCTTTTCAGCTGCCCCCTATTCCCATTCCTATTCCCTCTTTTCCTATGAGAGCTGTCGGTTTTGAAATTCCATGCATCGACTTATCACCAGCTCTCTCCAATCCTCTACCGTTTTTTTTAAAAGACGCGACGGCGCGACGCTTAAACTTCTAACTTACTAAATTCATTCGGGTTAGGCTTTCAATACGGAACTGCTTTGGAATTGCGTTAGACGAGGAAGATAGGCTTTAGGTTTAGATGCACTACGTATAGGAGATATGTTTTAGGTTGAGTTTAAACTCAGTCGGTGTAGGCCCTCCCTACGGACGGTAGGCGAGGAAGTTCTCCCTACGGACGGTAGGTGAGATCAGTATGCGGATACTATTTAGATTTGCGTTTCATATAGAACATAGGTTTTAGGTTTATTTGAGCTGCGTATATCAGGTAGAGCTTAGATTTAGTTGCGCCACGTACTGGAGATATGTGTTAGGTTGAGTTTAAACTCAGTCGGTGTAGGCCCTCCCTACGGACGGTAGGCGAGGAATTTCTCCCTACGGACAGTAGGTGAGTTTAGTATCCGGATACTGGGAGGGAGGGTGGGTTTTCTCCCTACGGACGGTAGGTGAGATCAGTATGCGGATACTATTTAGATTTGCGTTTCATATAGAACATAGGTTTAAGGTTTATTTGAGCTACGTATATCAGGTAGGGCTTAGATTTAGTTGCGCCACGTACAGCAGATATGTGTTAGGTTGAGTTTAAACTCAGTCGGTGTAGGCCCTCCCTACGGACGGTAGGCGAGGAAGTTCTCCCTACGGACGGTAGGTGAGATCAGTATGCGGATACTGTTTAGATTTGCGTTTCATATAGAACATAGGTTTAAGGTTTATTTGAGCTACGTATATCAGGTAGAGCTTAGATTTAGTTGCGCCACGTACAGGAGATATGTGTTAGGTTGAGTTTAAACTCAGTCGGTGTAGGCCCTCCCTGCGGACGGTAGGCGAGGAAGTTCTCCCTACGGACGGTAGGTGAGATCAGTATGCGGATACTGTTTAGATTTGCGTTTCATCTAGAACATAGGTTTTAGGTTTATTTGAGCTACGTATATCAGGTAGGGCTTAGATTTAGTTGCGCCACGTACAGGAGATATGTGTTAGGTTGAGTTTAAACTCAGTCAGTGTAGGCCCTCCCTACGGACGGTAGGCGAGGAAGTTCTCCCTACGGACGGTAGGTGAGATCAGTATGCGGATACTGTTTAGATTTGCGTTTCATATAGAACATAGGTTTTAGGTTTATTTGAGCTACGTATATCAGGTAGGGCTTAGATTTAGTTGCGCCACGTACAGGAGATATGTGTTAGGTTGAGTTTAAACTCAGTCGGTGTAGGCCCTCCCTACGGACGGTAGGCGAGGAAGTTCTCCCTACGGACGGTAGGTGAGATCAGTATGCGGATACTGTTTAGATTTGCGTTTCGTATAGGACATAGGTTTTAGGTTTATTTGAGCTACGTATATCAGGTAGGGCTTAGATTTAGTTGCGCCACGTACAGGAGATATGTATTAGGTTGAGTTTAAACTCAGTCGGTGTAGGCCCTCCCTACGGACGGTAGGCGAGGAAGTTCTCCCTACGGACGGTAGGTGAGATCAGTATGCGGATACTGTTTAGATTTGCGTTTCATCTAGAACATAGGTTTTAGGTTTATTTGAGCTACGTATATCAGGTAGGGCTTAGATTTAGTTGCGCCACGTACAGGAGATATGTGTTAGGTTGAGTTTAAACTCAGTCGGTGTAGGCCCTCCCTACGGACGGTAGGCGAGGAATTTCTCCCTACGGACGGTAGGTGAGTTTAGTATCCGGATACTGGGAGGGAGGGTGGGTTTTCTCCCTACGGACGGTAGGTGAGATCAGTATGCGGATACTATTTAGATTTGCGTTTCATATAGAACATAGGTTTAAGGTTTATTTGAGCTACGTATATCAGGTAGGGCTTAGATTTAGTTGCGCCATGTACAGGAGATATGTGTTAGGTTGAGTTTAAACTCAGTCGGTGTAGGCCCTCCCTACGGACGGTAGGCGAGGAAGTTCTCCCTACGGACGGTAGGTGAGATCAGTATGCGGATACTGTTTAGATTTGCGTTTCGTATAGGACATAGGTTTTAGGTTTATTTGAGCTACGTATATCAGGTAGGGCTTAGATTTAGTTGCGCCACGTACGGGAGATATGTGTTAGGTTGAGTTTAAACTCAGTCGGTGTAGGCCCTCCCTACGAACGGTAGGCGAGGAAGTTCTCCCTACGGACGGTAGGTGAGATCAGTATGCGGATACTGTTTAGATTTGCGTTTCATATAGAACATAGGTTTTAGGTTTATTTGAGCTACGTATATCAGGTAGGGCTTAGATTTAGTTGCGCCACGCACGGGAGATATGTGTTAGGTTGAGTTTAAACTCAGTCGGTGTAGGCCCTCCCTACGAACGGTAGGCGAGGAAGTTCTCCCTACGGACGGTAGGTGAGATCAGTATGCGGATACTGTTTAGATTTGCGTTTCGTATAGGACATAGGTTTTAGGTTTATTTGAGCTACGTATATCAGGTAGGGCTTAGATTTAGTTGCGCCACGTACGGGAGATATGTGTTAGGTTGAGTTTAAACTCAGTCGGTGTAGGCCCTCCCTACGAACGGTAGGCGAGGAAGTTCTCCCTACGGACGGTAGGTGAGATCAGTATGCGGATACTGTTTAGATTTGCGTTTCATATAGAACATAGGTTTTAGGTTTATTTGAGCTACGTATATCAGGTAGGGCTTAGATTTAGTTGCGCCACGTACAGGAGATATGTGTTAGGTTGAGTTTAAACTCAGTCGGTGTAGGCCCTCCCTACGGACGGTAGGCGAGGAAGTTCTCCCTACGGACGGTAGGTGAGATCAGTATGCGGATACTGTTTAGATTTGCGTTTCATATAGAACATAGGTTTTAGGTTTATTTGAGCTACGTATATCAGGTAGGGCTTAGATTTAGTTGCGCCACGTACGGGAGATATGTGTTAGGTTGAGTTTAAACTCAGTCGGTGTAGGCCCTCCCTACGAACGGTAGGCGAGGAAGTTCTCCCTACGGACGGTAGGTGAGATCAGTATGCGGATACTGTTTAGATTTGCGTTTCATCTAGAACATAGGTTTTAGGTTTATTTGAGCTACGTATATCAGGTAGAGCTTAGATTTAGTTGCGCCACGTACAGGAGATATGTGTTAGGTTGAGTTTAAACTCAGTCGGTGTAGGCCCTCCCTACGGACGGTAGGCGAGGAATTTCTCCCTACGGACAGTAGGTGAGTTTAGTATCCGGATACTGGGAGGGAGGGTGGGTTTTCTCCCTACGGACGGTAGGTGAGATCAGTATGCGGATACTGTTTAGATTTGCGTTTCATATAGAACATAGGTTTAAGGTTTATTTGAGCTACGTATATCAGGTAGGGCTTAGATTTAGTTGCGCCACGTACAGTAGATATGTGTTAGGTTGAGTTTAAACTCAGTCGGTGTAGGCCCTCCCTGCGGACGGTAGGCGAGGAAGTTCTCCCTACGGACGGTAGGTGAGATCAGTATGCGGATACTGTTTAGTTTTGCGTTTCATCTAGAACATAGGTTTTAGGTTTATTTGAGCTACGTATATCAGGTAGGGCTTAGATTTAGTTGCGCCACGTACAGGAGATAAGTGTTAGGTTGAGTTTAAACTCAGTCGGTGTAGGCCCTCCCTACGGACGGTAGGCGAGGAAGTTCTCCCTACGGACGGTAGGTGAGATCAGTATGCGGATACTGTTTAGATTTGCGTTTCGTATAGGACATAGGTTTTAGGTTTATTTGAGCTACGTATATCAGGTAGGGCTTAGATTTAGTTGCGCCACGTACAGGAGATATGTGTTAGGTTGAGTTTAAACTCAGTCGGTGTAGGCCCTCCCTACGGACGGTAGGCGAGGAAGTTCTCCCTACGGACGGTAGGTGAGATCAGTATGCGGATACTGTTTAGATTTGCGTTTCGTATAGGACATAGGTTTTAGGTTTATTTGAGCTACGTATATCAGGTAGGGCTTAGATTTAGTTGCGCCACGTACAGGAGATATGTGTTAGGTTGAGTTTAAACTCAGTCGGTGTAGGCCCTCCCTACGGACGGTAGGCGAGGAAGTTCTCCCTACGGACGGTAGGTGAGATCAGTATGCGGATACTGTTTAGATTTGCGTTTCATATAGAGCGTAGGTTTTAGGTTTATTTGAGCTACGTATATCAGGTAGGGCTTAGATTTAGTTGCGCCACGTACAGGAAATATGTGTTAGGTTGAGTTTAAACTCAGTCGGTGTAGGCCCTCCCTACGGACGGTAGGCGAGGAAGTTCTCCCTACGGACGGTAGGTGAGATCAGTATGCGGATACTGTTTAGTTTTGCGTTTCATCTAGAACATAGGTTTTAGGTTTATTTGAGCTACGTATATCAGGTAGGGCTTAGATTTAGTTGCGCCACGTACAGGAGATAAGTGTTAGGTTGAGTTTAAACTCAGTCGGTGTAGGCCCTCCCTACGGACGGTAGGCGAGGAAGTTCTCCCTACGGACGGTAGGTGAGATCAGTATGCGGATACTGTTTAGATTTGCGTTTCATATAGAGCGTAGGTTTTAGGTTTATTTGAGCTACGTATATCAGGTAGAGCTTAGATTTAGTTGCGCCACGTACAGGAGATATGTGTTAGGTTGAGTTTAAACTCAGTCGGTGTAGGCCCTCCCTACGGACGGTAGGCGAGGAATTTCTCCCTACGGACAGTAGGTGAGTTTAGTATCCGGATACTGGGAGGGAGGGTGGGTTTTCTCCCTACGGACGGTAGGTGAGATCAGTATGCGGATACTGTTTAGATTTGCGTTTCATATAGAACATAGGTTTAAGGTTTATTTGAGCTACGTATATCAGGTAGGGCTTAGATTTAGTTGCGCCACGTACAGTAGATATGTGTTAGGTTGAGTTTAAACTCAGTCGGTGTAGGCCCTCCCTGCGGACGGTAGGCGAGGAAGTTCTCCCTACGGACGGTAGGTGAGATCAGTATGCGGATACTGTTTAGTTTTGCGTTTCATCTAGAACATAGGTTTTAGGTTTATTTGAGCTACGTATATCAGGTAGGGCTTAGATTTAGTTGCGCCACGTACAGGAGATAAGTGTTAGGTTGAGTTTAAACTCAGTCGGTGTAGGCCCTCCCTACGGACAGTAGGCGAGGAATTTCTCCCTACGGACAGTAGGTGAGTTTAGTATCCGGATACTGGGAGGGAGGGTGGGTTTTCTCCCTACGGACGGTAGGTGAGATCAGTATGCGGATACTGTTTAGATTTGCGTTTCGTATAGGACATAGGTTTTAGGTTTATTTGAGCTACGTATATCAGGTAGGGCTTAGATTTAGTTGCGCCACGTACAGGAGATATGTGTTAGGTTGAGTTTAAACTCAGTCGGTGTAGGCCCTCCCTACGGACGGTAGGCGAGGAAGTTCTCCCTACGGACGGTAGGTGAGATCAGTATGCGGATACTGTTTAGATTTGCGTTTCATATAGAGCGTAGGTTTTAGGTTTATTTGAGCTACGTATATCAGGTAGGGCTTAGATTTAGTTGCGCCACGTACAGGAAATATGTGTTAGGTTGAGTTTAAACTCAGTCGGTGTAGGCCCTCCCTACGGACGGTAGGCGAGGAAGTTCTCCCTACGGACGGTAGGTGAGATCAGTATGCGGATACTGTTTAGATTTGCGTTTCATCTAGAACATAGGTTTTAGGTTTATTTGAGCTACGTATATTAGGTAGTGCTAAGATTTAGTTGCGCCACGTACAGGAGATATGTGTTAGGTTGAGTTTAAACTCAGTCGGTGTAGGCCCTCCCTACGGACGGTAGGCGAGGAAGTTCTCCCTACGGACGGTAGGTGAGATCAGTATGCGGATACTGTTTAGATTTGCGTTTCGTATAGGACATAGGTTTTAGGTTTATTTGAGCTACGTATATCAGGTAGGGCTTAGATTTAGTTGCGCCACGTACAGGAGATATGTGTTAGGTTGAGTTTAAACTCAGTCGGTGTAGGCCCTCCCTACGGACGGTAGGCGAGGAAGTTCTCCCTACGGACGGTAGGTGAGATCAGTATGCGGATACTGTTTAGATTTGCGTTTCATATAGAGCGTAGGTTTTAGGTTTATTTGAGCTACGTATATCAGGTAGAGCTTAGATTTAGTTGCGCCACGTACAGGAGATATGTGTTAGGTTGAGTTTAAACTCAGTCGGTGTAGGCCCTCCCTACGGACGGTAGGCGAGGAATTTCTCCCTACGGACAGTAGGTGAGTTTAGTATCCGGATACTGGGAGGGAGGGTGGGTTTTCTCCCTACGGACGGTAGGTGAGATCAGTATGCGGATACTGTTTAGTTTTGCGTTTCATCTAGAACATAGGTTTTAGGTTTATTTGAGCTACGTATATCAGGTAGGGCTTAGATTTAGTTGCGCCACGTACAGGAGATATGTGTTAGGTTGAGTTTAAACTCAGTCGGTGTAGGCCCTCCCTACGGACGGTAGGCGAGGAAGTTCTCCCTACGGACGGTAGGTGAGATCAGTATGCGGATACTGTTTAGATTTGCGTTTCGTATAGGACATAGGTTTTAGGTTTATTTGAGCTACGTATATCAGGTAGGGCTTAGATTTAGTTGCGCCACGTACAGGAAATATGTGTTAGGTTGAGTTTAAACTCAGTCGGTGTAGGCCCTCCCTACGGACGGTAGGCGAGGAAGTTCTCCCTACGGACAGTAGGTGAGATCAGTATGCGGATACTGTTTAGATTTGCGTTTCATATAGAGCGTAGGTTTTAGGTTTATTTGAGCTACGTATATCAGGTAGGGCTTAGATTTAGTTGCGCCACGTACAGGAAATATGTGTTAGGTTGAGTTTAAACTCAGTCGGTGTAGGCCCTCCCTACGGACGGTAGGCGAGGAAGTTCTCCCTACGGACGGTAGGTGAGATCAGTATGCGGATACTGTTTAGTTTTGCGTTTCATCTAGAACATAGGTTTTAGGTTTATTTGAGCTACGTATATCAGGTAGGGCTAAGATTTAGTTGCGCCACGTACAGGAGATATGTGTTAGGTTGAGTTTAAACTCAGTCGGTGTAGGCCCTCCCTACGGACGGTAGGCGAGGAAGTTCTCCCTACGGACAGTAGGTGAGATCAGTATGCGGATACTGTTTAGATTTGCGTTTCATCTAGAACATAGGTTTTAGGTTTATTTGAGCTACGTATATCAGGTAGGGCTTAGATTTAGTTGCGCCACGTACAGGAGATATGTGTTAGGTTGAGTTTAAACTCAGTCGGTGTAGGCCCTCCCTACGGACGGTAGGCGAGGAAGTTCTCCCTACGGACAGTAGGTGAGATCAGTATGCGGATACTGTTTAGATTTGCGTTTCATATAGAGCGTAGGTTTTAGGTTTATTTGAGCTACGTATATCAGGTAGGGCTTAGATTTAGTTGCGCCACGTACAGGAAATATGTGTTAGGTTGAGTTTAAACTCAGTCGGTGTAGGCCCTCCCTACGGACGGTAGGCGAGGAAGTTCTCCCTACGGACGGTAGGTGAGATCAGTATGCGGATACTGTTTAGATTTGCGTTTCATCTAGAACATAGGTTTTAGGTTTATTTGAGCTACGTATATCAGGTAGGGCTAAGATTTAGTTGCGCCACGTACAGGAGATATGTGTTAGGTTGAGTTTAAACTCAGTCGGTGTAGGCCCTCCCTACGGACGGTAGGCGAGGAAGTTCTCCCTACGGACGGTAGGTGAGATCAGTATGCGGATACTGTTTAGATTTGCGTTTCGTATAGGACATAGGTTTCAGGTTTATTTGAGCTACGTATATCAGGTAGGGCTTAGATTTAGTTGCGCCACGCATAGGAGATATGTGTTAGGTTGAGTTTAAACTCAGTCGGTGTAGGCCCTCTCTACGGACGGTAATCTCTCCCTTCGGACGGTAGGTGAGATCAGTATGCGGATACTGTTTAGATTTGCGTTTCATCTAGAACATAGGTTTTAGGTTTATTTGAGCTACGTATATCAGGTAGGGCTTAGATTTAGTTGCGCCACGTACAGGAGATATGTGTTAGGTTGAGTTTAAACTCAGTCGGTGTAGGCCCTCCCTACGGACGGTAGGCGAGGAAGTTCTCCCTACGGACGGTAGGTGAGATCAGTATGCGGATACTGTTTAGATTTGCGTTTCATCTAGAACATAGGTTTTAGGTTTATTTGAGCTACGTATATCAGGTAGGGCTAAGATTTAGTTGCGCCACGTACAGGAGATATGTGTTAGGTTGAGTTTAAACTCAGTCGGTGTAGGCCCTCCCTACGGACGGTAGGCGAGGAAGTTCTCCCTACGGACGGTAGGTGAGATCAGTATGCGGATACTGTTTAGATTTGCGTTTCGTATAGGACATAGGTTTTAGGTTTATTTGAGCTACGTATATCAGGTAGGGCTTAGATTTAGTTGCGCCACGTACAGGAAATATGTGTTAGGTTGAGTTTAAACTCAGTCGGTGTAGGCCCTCCCTACGGACGGTAGGCGAGGAAGTTCTCCCTACGGACGGTAGGTGAGATCAGTATGCGGATACTGTTTAGATTTGCGTTTCATATAGAACATAGGTTTTAGGTTTATTTGAGCTACGTATATCAGGTAGGGCTTAGATTTAGTTGCGCCACGTACAGGAGATATGTGTTAGGTTGAGTTTAAACTCAGTCGGTGTAGGCCCTCCCTACGGACGGTAGGCGAGGAAGTTCTCCCTACGGACGGTAGGTGAGATCAGTATGCGGATACTGTTTAGATTTGCGTTTCGTATAGGACATAGGTTTCAGGTTTATTTGAGCTACGTATATCAGGTAGGGCTTAGATTTAGTTGCGCCACGCATAGGAGATATGTGTTAGGTTGAGTTTAAACTCAGTCGGTGTAGGCCCTCTCTACGGACGGTAATCTCTCCCTTCGGACGGTAGGTGAGATCAGTATGCGGATACTGTTTAGATTTGCGTTTCATCTAGAACATAGGTTTTAGGTTTATTTGAGCTACGTATATCAGGTAGGGCTTAGATTTAGTTGCGCCACGTACAGGAGATATGTGTTAGGTTGAGTTTAAACTCAGTCGGTGTAGGCCCTCCCTACGGACGGTAGGCGAGGAAGTTCTCCCTACGGACGGTAGGTGAGATCAGTATGCGGATACTGTTTAGATTTGCGTTTCGTATAGGACATAGGTTTTAGGTTTATTTGAGCTACGTATATCAGGTAGGGCTTAGATTTAGTTGCGCCACGTACAGGAGATATGTGTTAGGTTGAGTTTAAACTCAGTCGGTGTAGGCCCTCCCTACGGACGGTAGGCGAGGAAGTTCTCCCTACGGACGGTAGGTGAGATCAGTATGCGGATACTGTTTAGATTTGCGTTTCGTATAGGACATAGGTTTTAGGTTTATTTGAGCTACGTATATCAGGTAGGGCTTAGATTTAGTTGCGCCACGTACAGGAGATATGTGTTAGGTTGAGTTTAAACTCAGTCGGTGTAGGCCCTCCCTACGGACGGTAGGCGAGGAATTTCTCCCTACGGACAGTAGGTGAGTTTAGTATCCGGATACTGGGAGGGAGGGTGGGTTTTCTCCCTACGGACGGTAGGTGAGATCAGTATGCGGATACTATTTAGATTTGCGTTTCATATAGAACATAGGTTTAAGGTTTATTTGAGCTACGTATATCAGGTAGGGCTTAGATTTAGTTGCGCCACGTACAGGAGATATGTGTTAGGTTGAGTTTAAACTCAGTCGGTGTAGGCCCTCCCTACGGACGGTAGGCGAGGAAGTTCTCCCTACGGACGGTAGGTGAGATCAGTATGCGGATACTGTTTAGATTTGCGTTTCGTATAGGACATAGGTTTTAGGTTTATTTGAGCTACAGATATCAGGTAGGGCTTAGATTTAGTTGCGCCACGTACAGGAGATATGTGTTAGGTTGAGTTTAAACTCAGTCGGTGTAGGCCCTCCCTACGGACGGTAGGCGAGGAAGTTCTCCCTACGGACGGTAGGTGAGATCAGTATGCGGATACTGTTTAGATTTGCGTTTCATATAGAACATAGGTTTTAGGTTTATTTGAGCTACGTATATCAGGTAGGGCTAAGATTTAGTTGCGCCACGTACGGGAGATATGTGTTAGGTTGAGTTTAAACTCAGTCGGTGTAGGCCCTCCCTACGGACGGTAGGCGAGGAAGTTCTCCCTACGGACGGTAGGTGAGATCAGTATGCGGATACTGTTTAGATTTGCGTTTCATATAGAGCGTAGGTTTTAGGTTTATTTGAGCTACGTATATCAGGTAGAGCTTAGATTTAGTTGCGCCACGTACAGGAGATATGTGTTAGGTTGAGTTTAAACTCAGTCGGTGTAGGCCCTCCCTACGGACGGTAGGCGAGGAATTTCTCCCTACGGACGGTAGGTGAGTTTAGTATCCGGATACTGGGAGGGAGGGTGGGTTTTCTCCCTACGGACGGTAGGTGAGATCAGTATGCGGATACTGTTTAGATTTGCGTTTCATATAGAACATAGGTTTAAGGTTTATTTGAGCTACGTATATCAGGTAGGGCTTAGATTTAGTTGCGCCACGTACAGTAGATATGTGTTAGGTTGAGTTTAAACTCAGTCGGTGTAGGCCCTCCCTGCGGACGGTAGGCGAGGAAGTTCTCCCTACGGACGGTAGGTGAGATCAGTATGCGGATACTGTTTAGTTTTGCGTTTCATCTAGAACATAGGTTTTAGGTTTATTTGAGCTACGTATATCAGGTAGGGCTTAGATTTAGTTGCGCCACGTACAGGAGATAAGTGTTAGGTTGAGTTTAAACTCAGTCGGTGTAGGCCCTCCCTACGGACGGTAGGCGAGGAATTTCTCCCTACGGACAGTAGGTGAGTTTAGTATCCGGATACTGGGAGGGAGGGTGGGTTTTCTCCCTACGGACGGTAGGTGAGATCAGTATGCGGATACTGTTTAGATTTGCGTTTCGTATAGGACATAGGTTTTAGGTTTATTTGAGCTACGTATATCAGGTAGGGCTTAGATTTAGTTGCGCCACGTACAGGAGATATGTGTTAGGTTGAGTTTAAACTCAGTCGGTGTAGGCCCTCCCTACGGACGGTAGGCGAGGAAGTTCTCCCTACGGACGGTAGGTGAGATCAGTATGCGGATACTGTTTAGATTTGCGTTTCGTATAGGACATAGGTTTTAGGTTTATTTGAGCTACGTATATCAGGTAGGGCTTAGATTTAGTTGCGCCACGTACAGGAAATATGTGTTAGGTTGAGTTTAAACTCAGTCGGTGTAGGCCCTCCCTACGGACGGTAGGCGAGGAAGTTCTCCCTACGGACGGTAGGTGAGATCAGTATGCGGATACTGTTTAGATTTGCGTTTCATCTAGAACATAGGTTTTAGGTTTATTTGAGCTACGTATATTAGGTAGTGCTAAGATTTAGTTGCGCCACGTACAGGAGATATGTGTTAGGTTGAGTTTAAACTCAGTCGGTGTAGGCCCTCCCTACGGACGGTAGGCGAGGAAGTTCTCCCTACGGACGGTAGGTGAGATCAGTATGCGGATACTGTTTAGATTTGCGTTTCATATAGAGCGTAGGTTTTAGGTTTATTTGAGCTACGTATATCAGGTAGAGCTTAGATTTAGTTGCGCCACGTACAGGAGATATGTGTTAGGTTGAGTTTAAACTCAGTCGGTGTAGGCCCTCCCTACGGACGGTAGGCGAGGAATTTCTCCCTACGGACAGTAGGTGAGTTTAGTATCCGGATACTGGGAGGGAGGGTGGGTTTTCTCCCTACGGACGGTAGGTGAGATCAGTATGCGGATACTGTTTAGTTTTGCGTTTCATCTAGAACATAGGTTTTAGGTTTATTTGAGCTACGTATATCAGGTAGGGCTTAGATTTAGTTGCGCCACGTACAGGAGATATGTGTTAGGTTGAGTTTAAACTCAGTCGGTGTAGGCCCTCCCTACGGACGGTAGGCGAGGAAGTTCTCCCTACGGACGGTAGGTGAGATCAGTATGCGGATACTGTTTAGATTTGCGTTTCGTATAGGACATAGGTTTTAGGTTTATTTGAGCTACGTATATCAGGTAGGGCTTAGATTTAGTTGCGCCACGTACAGGAAATATGTGTTAGGTTGAGTTTAAACTCAGTCGGTGTAGGCCCTCCCTACGGACGGTAGGCGAGGAAGTTCTCCCTACGGACAGTAGGTGAGATCAGTATGCGGATACTGTTTAGATTTGCGTTTCATCTAGAACATAGGTTTTAGGTTTATTTGAGCTACGTATATCAGGTAGGGCTTAGATTTAGTTGCGCCACGTACAGGAGATATGTGTTAGGTTGAGTTTAAACTCAGTCGGTGTAGGCCCTCCCTACGGACGGTAGGCGAGGAAGTTCTCCCTACGGACAGTAGGTGAGATCAGTATGCGGATACTGTTTAGATTTGCGTTTCATATAGAGCGTAGGTTTTAGGTTTATTTGAGCTACGTATATCAGGTAGGGCTTAGATTTAGTTGCGCCACGTACAGGAAATATGTGTTAGGTTGAGTTTAAACTCAGTCGGTGTAGGCCCTCCCTACGGACGGTAGGCGAGGAAGTTCTCCCTACGGACGGTAGGTGAGATCAGTATGCGGATACTGTTTAGATTTGCGTTTCATCTAGAACATAGGTTTTAGGTTTATTTGAGCTACGTATATCAGGTAGGGCTAAGATTTAGTTGCGCCACGTACAGGAGATATGTGTTAGGTTGAGTTTAAACTCAGTCGGTGTAGGCCCTCCCTACGGACGGTAGGCGAGGAAGTTCTCCCTACGGACGGTAGGTGAGATCAGTATGCGGATACTGTTTAGATTTGCGTTTCGTATAGGACATAGGTTTCAGGTTTATTTGAGCTACGTATATCAGGTAGGGCTTAGATTTAGTTGCGCCACGCATAGGAGATATGTGTTAGGTTGAGTTTAAACTCAGTCGGTGTAGGCCCTCTCTACGGACGGTAATCTCTCCCTTCGGACGGTAGGTGAGATCAGTATGCGGATACTGTTTAGATTTGCGTTTCATCTAGAACATAGGTTTTAGGTTTATTTGAGCTACGTATATCAGGTAGGGCTTAGATTTAGTTGCGCCACGTACAGGAGATATGTGTTAGGTTGAGTTTAAACTCAGTCGGTGTAGGCCCTCCCTACGGACGGTAGGCGAGGAAGTTCTCCCTACGGACGGTAGGTGAGATCAGTATGCGGATACTGTTTAGATTTGCGTTTCGTATAGGACATAGGTTTCAGGTTTATTTGAGCTACGTATATCAGGTAGGGCTTAGATTTAGTTGCGCCACGCATAGGAGATATGTGTTAGGTTGAGTTTAAACTCAGTCGGTGTAGGCCCTCTCTACGGACGGTAATCTCTCCCTTCGGACGGTAGGTGAGATCAGTATGCGGATACTGTTTAGATTTGCGTTTCATCTAGAACATAGGTTTTAGGTTTATTTGAGCTACGTATATCAGGTAGGGCTTAGATTTAGTTGCGCCACGTACAGGAGATATGTGTTAGGTTGAGTTTAAACTCAGTCGGTGTAGGCCCTCCCTACGGACGGTAGGCGAGGAAGTTCTCCCTACGGACGGTAGGTGAGATCAGTATGCGGATACTGTTTAGATTTGCGTTTCGTATAGGACATAGGTTTTAGGTTTATTTGAGCTACGTATATCAGGTAGGGCTTAGATTTAGTTGCGCCACGTACAGGAGATATGTGTTAGGTTGAGTTTAAACTCAGTCGGTGTAGGCCCTCCCTACGGACGGTAGGCGAGGAAGTTCTCCCTACGGACGGTAGGTGAGATCAGTATGCGGATACTGTTTAGATTTGCGTTTCGTATAGGACATAGGTTTTAGGTTTATTTGAGCTACGTATATCAGGTAGGGCTTAGATTTAGTTGCGCCACGTACAGGAGATATGTGTTAGGTTGAGTTTAAACTCAGTCGGTGTAGGCCCTCCCTACGGACGGTAGGCGAGGAATTTCTCCCTACGGACAGTAGGTGAGTTTAGTATCCGGATACTGGGAGGGAGGGTGGGTTTTCTCCCTACGGACGGTAGGTGAGATCAGTATGCGGATACTATTTAGATTTGCGTTTCATATAGAACATAGGTTTAAGGTTTATTTGAGCTACGTATATCAGGTAGGGCTTAGATTTAGTTGCGCCACGTACAGGAGATATGTGTTAGGTTGAGTTTAAACTCAGTCGGTGTAGGCCCTCCCTACGGACGGTAGGCGAGGAAGTTCTCCCTACGGACGGTAGGTGAGATCAGTATGCGGATACTGTTTAGATTTGCGTTTCGTATAGGACATAGGTTTTAGGTTTATTTGAGCTACAGATATCAGGTAGGGCTTAGATTTAGTTGCGCCACGTACAGGAGATATGTGTTAGGTTGAGTTTAAACTCAGTCGGTGTAGGCCCTCCCTACGGACGGTAGGCGAGGAAGTTCTCCCTACGGACGGTAGGTGAGATCAGTATGCGGATACTGTTTAGATTTGCGTTTCATATAGAACATAGGTTTTAGGTTTATTTGAGCTACGTATATCAGGTAGGGCTAAGATTTAGTTGCGCCACGTACGGGAGATATGTGTTAGGTTGAGTTTAAACTCAGTCGGTGTAGGCCCTCCCTACGGACGGTAGGCGAGGAAGTTCTCCCTACGGACGGTAGGTGAGATCAGTATGCGGATACTGTTTAGATTTGCGTTTCGTATAGAACATAGGTTTTAGGTTTATTTGAGCTACGTATATCAGGTAGAGCTTAGATTTAGTTGCGCCACGTACAGGAGATATGTGTTAGGTTGAGTTTAAACTCAGTCGGTGTAGGCCCTCCCTACGGACGGTAGGCGAGGAATTTCTCCCTACGGACAGTAGGTGAGTTTAGTATCCGGATACTGGGAGGGAGGGTGGGTTTTCTCCCTACGGACGGTAGGTGAGATCAGTATGCGGATACTATTTAGATTTGCGTTTCATATAGAACATAGGTTTAAGGTTTATTTGAGCTACGTATATCAGGTAGGGCTTAGATTTAGTTGCGCCACGTACAGGAGATATGTGTTAGGTTGAGTTTAAACTCAGTCGGTGTAGGCCCTCCCTACGGACGGTAGGCGAGGAAGTTCTCCCTACGGACGGTAGGTGAGATCAGTATGCGGATACTGTTTAGATTTGCGTTTCATATAGAACATAGGTTTTAGATTTATTTTAGCTACGTATATCAGGTAGGGCTTAGATTTAGTTGCGCCACGTACAGGAGATATGTGTTAGGTTGAGTTTAAACTCAGTCGGTGTAGGCCCTCCCTACGGACGGTAGGCGAGGAAGTTCTCCCTACGGACGGTAGGTGAGATCAGTATGCGGATACTGTTTAGATTTGCGTTTCATCTAGAACATAGGTTTTAGGTTTATTTGAGCTACGTATATCAGGTAGGGCTTAGATTTAGTTGCGCCACGTACAGGAGATATGTGTTAGGTTGAGTTTAAACTCAGTCGGTGTAGGCCCTCCCTACGGACGGTAGGCGAGGAAGTTCTCCCTACGGACGGTAGGTGAGATCAGTATGCGGATACTGTTTAGATTTGCGTTTCATATAGAGCGTAGGTTTTAGGTTTATTTGAGCTACGTATATCAGGTAGGGCTTAGATTTAGTTGCGCCACGTACAGGAAATATGTGTTAGGTTGAGTTTAAACTCAGTCGGTGTAGGCCCTCCCTACGGACGGTAGGCGAGGAAGTTCTCCCTACGGACGGTAGGTGAGATCAGTATGCGGATACTGTTTAGATTTGCGTTTCATATAGAACATAGGTTTTAGGTTTATTTGAGCTACGTATATCAGGTAGGGCTTAGATTTAGTTGCGCCACGTACAGGAGATATGTGTTAGGTTGAGTTTAAACTCAGTCGGTGTAGGCCCTCCCTACGGACGGTAGGCGAGGAAGTTCTCCCTACGGACGGTAGGTGAGATCAGTATGCGGATACTGTTTAGATTTGCGTTTCATATAGAGCGTAGGTTTTAGGTTTATTTGAGCTACGTATATCAGGTAGGGCTTAGATTTAGTTGCGCCACGTACAGGAAATATGTGTTAGGTTGAGTTTAAACTCAGTCGGTGTAGGCCCTCCCTACGGACGGTAGGCGAGGAAGTTCTCCCTACGGACGGTAGGTGAGATCAGTATGCGGATACTGTTTAGATTTGCGTTTCATCTAGAACATAGGTTTTAGGTTTATTTGAGCTACGTATATCAGGTAGGGCTAAGATTTAGTTGCGCCACGTACAGGAGATATGTGTTAGGTTGAGTTTAAACTCAGTCGGTGTAGGCCCTCCCTACGGACGGTAGGCGAGGAAGTTCTCCCTACGGACGGTAGGTGAGATCAGTATGCGGATACTGTTTAGATTTGCGTTTCATCTAGAACATAGGTTTTAGGTTTATTTGAGCTACGTATATCAGGTAGGGCTTAGATTTAGTTGCGCCACGTACAGGAGATATGTGTTAGGTTGAGTTTAAACTCAGTCGGTGTAGGCCCTCCCTACGGACGGTAGGCGAGGAAGTTCTCCCTACGGACGGTAGGTGAGATCAGTATGCGGATACTGTTTGGATTTGCGTTTCATATAGAACATAGATTTTAGGTTTATTTGAGCTGCGTATATCAGGTAGGGCTTAGATTTAGTTGCGCCACGTACAGGAGATATGTGTTAGGTTGAGTTTAAACTCAGTCGGTGTAGGCCCTCCCTACGGACGGTAGGCGAGGAAGTTCTCCCTACGGACGGTAGGTGAGATCAGTATGCGGATACTGTTTAGATTTGCGTTTCGTATAGGACATAGGTTTAAGGTTTATTTGAGCTACGTATATCAGGTAGGGCTTAGATTTAGTTGCGCCACGTACAGGAAATATGTGTTAGGTTGAGTTTAAACTCAGTCGGTGTAGGCCCTCCCTACGGACGGTAGGCGAGGAAGTTCTCCCTACGGACGGTAGGTGAGATCAGTATGCGGATACTGTTTAGATTTGCGTTTCATCTAGAACATAGGTTTTAGGTTTATTTGAGCTACGTATATCAGGTAGGGCTTAGATTTAGTTGCGCCACGTACAGGAGATATGTGTTAGGTTGAGTTTAAACTCAGTCGGTGTAGGCCCTCCCTACGGACGGTAGGCGAGGAATTTCTCCCTACGGACAGTAGGTGAGTTTAGTATCCGGATACTGGGAGGGAGGGTGGGTTTTCTCCCTACGGACGGTAGGTGAGATCAGTATGCGGATACTATTTAGATTTGCGTTTCATATAGAACATAGGTTTAAGGTTTATTTGAGCTACGTATATCAGGTAGGGCTTAGATTTAGTTGCGCCACGTACAGGAGATATGTGTTAGGTTGAGTTTAAACTCAGTCGGTGTAGGCCCTCCCTACGGACGGTAGGCGAGGAAGTTCTCCCTACGGACGGTAGGTGAGATCAGTATGCGGATACTGTTTAGATTTGCGTTTCATATAGAACATAGGTTTTAGATTTATTTTAGCTACGTATATCAGGTAGGGCTTAGATTTAGTTGCGCCACGTACAGGAGATATGTGTTAGGTTGAGTTTAAACTCAGTCGGTGTAGGCCCTCCCTACGGACGGTAGGCGAGGAAGTTCTCCCTACGGACGGTAGGTGAGATCAGTATGCGGATACTGTTTAGATTTGCGTTTCATCTAGAACATAGGTTTTAGGTTTATTTGAGCTACGTATATCAGGTAGGGCTTAGATTTAGTTGCGCCACGTACAGGAGATATGTGTTAGGTTGAGTTTAAACTCAGTCGGTGTAGGCCCTCTCTACGGACGGTAGGCTCTCCCTTCGGACGGTAGGTGAGATCAGTATGCGGATACTGTTTAGATTTGCGTTTCATATAGAACATAGGTTTTAGATTTATTTTAGCTACGTATATCAGGTAGGGCTTAGATTTAGTTGCGCCACGTACAGGAGATATGTGTTAGGTTGAGTTTAAACTCAGTCGGTGTAGGCCCTCCCTACGGACTAGATTAAGTTGCGCCACGTACAGGAAATATGTGTTAGGTTGAAACTCAGTCGGTGTAGGCCCTCCCTACGGACAGTAGTTGAGTTTAGTATCCGGATACCTGGAGGGAGGGTGGGTTTTCTCCCTACGGACGGTAGGTGAGATCAGTATGCGGATACTGTTTAGATTTGCGTTTCATATAGAACATAGGTTTTAGGTTTATTTGAGCTACGTATATCAGGTAGAGCTTAGATTTAGTTGCGCCACGTACAGGAGATATGTGTTAGGTTGAGTTTAAACTCAGTCGGTGTAGGCCCTCCCTACGGACGGTAGGCGAGGAATTTCTCCCTACGGACAGTAGTTGAGTTTAGTATCCGGATACTGGGAGGGAGGGTGTTTTTTCTCCCTACGGACGGTAGGTGAGATCAGTATGCGGATACTATTTAGATTTGCGTTTCATATAGAACATAGGTTTTAGGTTTATTTGAGCTACGTATATCAGGTAGGGCTTAGATTTAGTTGCGCCACGTACAGGAGATATGTGTTAGGTTGAGTTTAAACTCAGTCGGTGTAGGCCCTCCCTACCGACGGACGGTAGGCGAGGAAGTTCTCCCTACGGACGGTAGGTGAGATCAGTATGCGGATACTGTTTAGATTTGCGTTTCATATAGAACAAAGGTTTTAGGTTTATTTGAGCTACGTATATCAGGTAGGGCTTAGATTTAGTTGCGCCACGTACAGGAGATATGTGTTAGGTTGAGTTTAAACTCAGTCGGTGTAGGCCCTCCCTACCGACGGACGGTAGGCGAGGAAGTTCTCCCTACGGACGGTAGGTGAGATCAGTATGCGGATACTGTTTAGATTTGCGTTTCATATAGAACATAGGTTTTAGGTTTATTTGAGCTACGTATATCAGGTAGGGCTTAGATTTAGTTGCGCCACGTACAGGAGATATGTGTTAGGTTGAGTTTAAACTCAGTCGGTGTAGGCCCTCCCTACGGACGGAAGGCGAGGAAGTTCTCCCTACGGACGGTAGGTGAGATCAGTATGCGGATACTGTTTAGATTTGCGTTTCATATAGAACATAGGTTTTAGGTTTATTTCAGCTACGTATATCAGGTAGGGCTTAGATTTAGTTGCGCCATGTACAGGAGATATGTGTTAGGTTGAGTTTAAACTCAGTCGGTGTAGGCCCTCCCTACGGACGGTAGGCAAGGAAGTTCTCCCTACGGACAGTAGGTGAGTTAAGTATCCGGATACTGGGAGGAAGGGTGGGTTTTCTCCCTACGGACGGTAGGTGAGGTCAGTATGCGGATACTGTTTAGATTTGCGTTTCATATAGAACATAGGTTTTAGGTTTATTTGAGCTACGTATATCAGGTAGGGCTTAGATTTAGTTGCCAAACGTACAGGAGATATGTGTTAGGTTGAGTTTAAACTCAGTCGGTGTAGGCCCTCCCTATGGACGGTAGGCGAGGAAGTTCTCGCTACGGACGGTAGGTGAGATCAGTATGCGGATACTGTTTAGATTTGCGTTTCATATAGAGCATAGGTTTTAGGTTTATTTGAGCTACGTATATCAGGTAGGGCTTAGATCTAGTTGCGCCACGTACAGGAGATATGTGTTAGGTTGAGTTTAAACTCAGTCGGTGTAGGCCCTCCCTACGGACGGTAGGCGAGGAATTTCTCCCTACGGACAGTAGTTGAGTTTAGTATCCGGATACTGGGAGGGAGGATGTTTTTTCTCCCTACGGACGGTAGGTGAGATCAGTATGCGGATACTATTTAGATTTGCGTTTCGTATAGGACATAGGTTTTAGGTTTATTTGAGCTACGTATATCAGGTAGAGCTTAGATTTAGTTGCGCCACGTACAGGAGATGTGTTAGGTTGAGTTTAAACTCAGTCGGTGTAGGCCCTCCCTACGGACGGTAGGCGAGGAAGTTCTCCCTACGGACGGTAGGTGAGATCAGTATGCGGATACTGTTTAGATTTGCGTTTCGTATAGGACATAGGTTTTAGGTTTATTTGAGCTACGTATATCAGGTAGAGCTTAGATTTAGTTGCGCCACGTACAGGAGATGTGTTAGGTTGAGTTTAAACTCAGTCGGTGTAGGCCCTCCCTACGGACGGTAGGCGAGGAAGTTCTCCCTACGGACGGTAGGTGAGATCAGTATGCGGATACTGTTTAGATTTGCGTTTCGTATAGGACATAGGTTTTAGGTTTATTTGAGCTACGTATATCAGGTAGGGCTTAGATTTAGTTGCGCCACGTACAGGAGATATGTGTTAGGTTGAGTTTAAACTCAGTCGGTGTAGGCCCTCCCTACGGACGGTAGGCGAGGAATTTCTCCCTACGGACAGTAGTTGAGTTTAGTATCCGGATACTGGGAGGGAGGGTGTTTTTTCTCCCTACGGACGGTAGGTGAGATCAGTATGCGGATACTATTTAGATTTGCGTTTCATATAGAACATAGGTTTAAGGTTTATTTGAGCTACGTATATCAGGTAGGGCTTAGATTTAGTTGCGCCACGTACAGGAGATATGTGTTAGGTTGAGTTTAAACTCAGTCGGTGTAGGCCCTCCCTACGGACGGTAGGCGAGGAAGTTCTCCCTACGGACGGTAGGTGAGATCAGTATGCGGATACTGTTTAGATTTGCGTTTCGTATAGGACATAGGTTTTAGGTTTATTTGAGCTACAGATATCAGGTAGGGCTTAGATTTAGTTGCGCCACGTACAGGAGATATGTGTTAGGTTGAGTTTAAACTCAGTCGGTGTAGGCCCTCCCTACGGACGGTAGGCGAGGAAGTTCTCCCTACGGACGGTAGGTGAGATCAGTATGCGGATACTGTTTAGATTTGCGTTTCATATAGAACATAGGTTTTAGGTTTATTTGAGCTACGTATATCAGGTAGAGCTTAGATTTAGTTGCGCCACGTACAGGAGATATGTGTTAGGTTGAGTTTAAACTCAGTCGGTGTAGGCCCTCCCTACGGACGGTAGGCGAGGAATTTCTCCCTACGGACAGTAGGTGAGTTTAGTATCCGGATACTGGGAGGGAGGGTGGGTTTTCTCCCTACGGACGGTAGGTGAGATCAGTATGCGGATACTGTTTAGATTTGCGTTTCATATAGAACATAGGTTTAAGGTTTATTTGAGCTACGTATATCAGGTAGGGCTTAGATTTAGTTGCGCCACGTACAGTAGATATGTGTTAGGTTGAGTTTAAACTCAGTCGGTGTAGGCCCTCCCTGCGGACGGTAGGCGAGGAAGTTCTCCCTACGGACGGTAGGTGAGATCAGTATGCGGATACTGTTTAGTTTTGCGTTTCATCTAGAACATAGGTTTTAGGTTTATTTGAGCTACGTATATCAGGTAGGGCTTAGATTTAGTTGCGCCACGTACAGGAGATATGTGTTAGGTTGAGTTTAAACTCAGTCGGTGTAGGCCCTCCCTACGGACGGTAGGCGAGGAAGTTCTCCCTACGGACGGTAGGTGAGATCAGTATGCGGATACTGTTTAGATTTGCGTTTCGTATAGGACATAGGTTTTAGGTTTATTTGAGCTACGTATATCAGGTAGGGCTTAGATTTAGTTGCGCCACGTACAGGAAATATGTGTTAGGTTGAGTTTAAACTCAGTCGGTGTAGGCCCTCCCTACGGACGGTAGGCGAGGAAGTTCTCCCTACGGACGGTAGGTGAGATCAGTATGCGGATACTGTTTAGATTTGCGTTTCATCTAGAACATAGGTTTTAGGTTTATTTGAGCTACGTATATTAGGTAGTGCTAAGATTTAGTTGCGCCACGTACAGGAGATATGTGTTAGGTTGAGTTTAAACTCAGTCGGTGTAGGCCCTCCCTACGGACGGTAGGCGAGGAAGTTCTCCCTACGGACGGTAGGTGAGATCAGTATGCGGATACTGTTTAGATTTGCGTTTCATATAGAGCGTAGGTTTTAGGTTTATTTGAGCTACGTATATCAGGTAGAGCTTAGATTTAGTTGCGCCACGTACAGGAGATATGTGTTAGGTTGAGTTTAAACTCAGTCGGTGTAGGCCCTCCCTACGGACGGTAGGCGAGGAATTTCTCCCTACGGACAGTAGGTGAGTTTAGTATCCGGATACTGGGAGGGAGGGTGGGTTTTCTCCCTACGGACGGTAGGTGAGATCAGTATGCGGATACTGTTTAGTTTTGCGTTTCATCTAGAACATAGGTTTTAGGTTTATTTGAGCTACGTATATCAGGTAGGGCTTAGATTTAGTTGCGCCACGTACAGGAGATATGTGTTAGGTTGAGTTTAAACTCAGTCGGTGTAGGCCCTCCCTACGGACGGTAGGCGAGGAAGTTCTCCCTACGGACGGTAGGTGAGATCAGTATGCGGATACTGTTTAGATTTGCGTTTCGTATAGGACATAGGTTTTAGGTTTATTTGAGCTACGTATATCAGGTAGGGCTTAGATTTAGTTGCGCCACGTACAGGAAATATGTGTTAGGTTGAGTTTAAACTCAGTCGGTGTAGGCCCTCCCTACGGACGGTAGGCGAGGAAGTTCTCCCTACGGACAGTAGGTGAGATCAGTATGCGGATACTGTTTAGATTTGCGTTTCATCTAGAACATAGGTTTTAGGTTTATTTGAGCTACGTATATCAGGTAGGGCTTAGATTTAGTTGCGCCACGTACAGGAGATATGTGTTAGGTTGAGTTTAAACTCAGTCGGTGTAGGCCCTCCCTACGGACGGTAGGCGAGGAAGTTCTCCCTACGGACAGTAGGTGAGATCAGTATGCGGATACTGTTTAGATTTGCGTTTCATATAGAGCGTAGGTTTTAGGTTTATTTGAGCTACGTATATCAGGTAGGGCTTAGATTTAGTTGCGCCACGTACAGGAAATATGTGTTAGGTTGAGTTTAAACTCAGTCGGTGTAGGCCCTCCCTACGGACGGTAGGCGAGGAAGTTCTCCCTACGGACGGTAGGTGAGATCAGTATGCGGATACTGTTTAGATTTGCGTTTCATCTAGAACATAGGTTTTAGGTTTATTTGAGCTACGTATATCAGGTAGGGCTAAGATTTAGTTGCGCCACGTACAGGAGATATGTGTTAGGTTGAGTTTAAACTCAGTCGGTGTAGGCCCTCCCTACGGACGGTAGGCGAGGAAGTTCTCCCTACGGACGGTAGGTGAGATCAGTATGCGGATACTGTTTAGATTTGCGTTTCGTATAGGACATAGGTTTCAGGTTTATTTGAGCTACGTATATCAGGTAGGGCTTAGATTTAGTTGCGCCACGCATAGGAGATATGTGTTAGGTTGAGTTTAAACTCAGTCGGTGTAGGCCCTCTCTACGGACGGTAATCTCTCCCTTCGGACGGTAGGTGAGATCAGTATGCGGATACTGTTTAGATTTGCGTTTCATCTAGAACATAGGTTTTAGGTTTATTTGAGCTACGTATATCAGGTAGGGCTTAGATTTAGTTGCGCCACGTACAGGAGATATGTGTTAGGTTGAGTTTAAACTCAGTCGGTGTAGGCCCTCCCTACGGACGGTAGGCGAGGAAGTTCTCCCTACGGACGGTAGGTGAGATCAGTATGCGGATACTGTTTAGATTTGCGTTTCGTATAGGACATAGGTTTCAGGTTTATTTGAGCTACGTATATCAGGTAGGGCTTAGATTTAGTTGCGCCACGCATAGGAGATATGTGTTAGGTTGAGTTTAAACTCAGTCGGTGTAGGCCCTCTCTACGGACGGTAATCTCTCCCTTCGGACGGTAGGTGAGATCAGTATGCGGATACTGTTTAGATTTGCGTTTCATCTAGAACATAGGTTTTAGGTTTATTTGAGCTACGTATATCAGGTAGGGCTTAGATTTAGTTGCGCCACGTACAGGAGATATGTGTTAGGTTGAGTTTAAACTCAGTCGGTGTAGGCCCTCCCTACGGACGGTAGGCGAGGAAGTTCTCCCTACGGACGGTAGGTGAGATCAGTATGCGGATACTGTTTAGATTTGCGTTTCGTATAGGACATAGGTTTTAGGTTTATTTGAGCTACGTATATCAGGTAGGGCTTAGATTTAGTTGCGCCACGTACAGGAGATATGTGTTAGGTTGAGTTTAAACTCAGTCGGTGTAGGCCCTCCCTACGGACGGTAGGCGAGGAAGTTCTCCCTACGGACGGTAGGTGAGATCAGTATGCGGATACTGTTTAGATTTGCGTTTCGTATAGGACATAGGTTTTAGGTTTATTTGAGCTACGTATATCAGGTAGGGCTTAGATTTAGTTGCGCCACGTACAGGAGATATGTGTTAGGTTGAGTTTAAACTCAGTCGGTGTAGGCCCTCCCTACGGACGGTAGGCGAGGAATTTCTCCCTACGGACAGTAGGTGAGTTTAGTATCCGGATACTGGGAGGGAGGGTGGGTTTTCTCCCTACGGACGGTAGGTGAGATCAGTATGCGGATACTATTTAGATTTGCGTTTCATATAGAACATAGGTTTAAGGTTTATTTGAGCTACGTATATCAGGTAGGGCTTAGATTTAGTTGCGCCACGTACAGGAGATATGTGTTAGGTTGAGTTTAAACTCAGTCGGTGTAGGCCCTCCCTACGGACGGTAGGCGAGGAAGTTCTCCCTACGGACGGTAGGTGAGATCAGTATGCGGATACTGTTTAGATTTGCGTTTCGTATAGGACATAGGTTTTAGGTTTATTTGAGCTACAGATATCAGGTAGGGCTTAGATTTAGTTGCGCCACGTACAGGAGATATGTGTTAGGTTGAGTTTAAACTCAGTCGGTGTAGGCCCTCCCTACGGACGGTAGGCGAGGAAGTTCTCCCTACGGACGGTAGGTGAGATCAGTATGCGGATACTGTTTAGATTTGCGTTTCATATAGAACATAGGTTTTAGGTTTATTTGAGCTACGTATATCAGGTAGGGCTAAGATTTAGTTGCGCCACGTACGGGAGATATGTGTTAGGTTGAGTTTAAACTCAGTCGGTGTAGGCCCTCCCTACGGACGGTAGGCGAGGAAGTTCTCCCTACGGACGGTAGGTGAGATCAGTATGCGGATACTGTTTAGATTTGCGTTTCGTATAGAACATAGGTTTTAGGTTTATTTGAGCTACGTATATCAGGTAGAGCTTAGATTTAGTTGCGCCACGTACAGGAGATATGTGTTAGGTTGAGTTTAAACTCAGTCGGTGTAGGCCCTCCCTACGGACGGTAGGCGAGGAATTTCTCCCTACGGACAGTAGGTGAGTTTAGTATCCGGATACTGGGAGGGAGGGTGGGTTTTCTCCCTACGGACGGTAGGTGAGATCAGTATGCGGATACTATTTAGATTTGCGTTTCATATAGAACATAGGTTTAAGGTTTATTTGAGCTACGTATATCAGGTAGGGCTTAGATTTAGTTGCGCCACGTACAGGAGATATGTGTTAGGTTGAGTTTAAACTCAGTCGGTGTAGGCCCTCCCTACGGACGGTAGGCGAGGAAGTTCTCCCTACGGACGG
This sequence comes from Criorhina ranunculi, assembly GCA_951813785.1. NCBI lineage: Eukaryota > Metazoa > Arthropoda > Insecta > Diptera > Syrphidae > Criorhina > Criorhina ranunculi. Next base: position 32,584,494 of record OX638383.1, on the reverse strand, counting down.
TAGGTGAGATCAGTATGCGGATACTGTTTAGATTTGCGTTTCATATAGAACATAGGTTTTAGATTTATTTTAGCTACGTATATCAGGTAGGGCTTAGATTTAGTTGCGCCACGTACAGGAGATATGTGTTAGGTTGAGTTTAAACTCAGTCGGTGTAGGCCCTCCCTACGGACGGTAGGCGAGGAAGTTCTCCCTACGGACGGTAGGTGAGATCAGTATGCGGATACTGTTTAGATTTGCGTTTCATCTAGAACATAGGTTTTAGGTTTATTTGAGCTACGTATATCAGGTAGGGCTTAGATTTAGTTGCGCCACGTACAGGAGATATGTGTTAGGTTGAGTTTAAACTCAGTCGGTGTAGGCCCTCCCTACGGACGGTAGGCGAGGAAGTTCTCCCTACGGACGGTAGGTGAGATCAGTATGCGGATACTGTTTAGATTTGCGTTTCATATAGAGCGTAGGTTTTAGGTTTATTTGAGCTACGTATATCAGGTAGGGCTTAGATTTAGTTGCGCCACGTACAGGAAATATGTGTTAGGTTGAGTTTAAACTCAGTCGGTGTAGGCCCTCCCTACGGACGGTAGGCGAGGAAGTTCTCCCTACGGACGGTAGGTGAGATCAGTATGCGGATACTGTTTAGATTTGCGTTTCATATAGAACATAGGTTTTAGGTTTATTTGAGCTACGTATATCAGGTAGGGCTTAGATTTAGTTGCGCCACGTACAGGAGATATGTGTTAGGTTGAGTTTAAACTCAGTCGGTGTAGGCCCTCCCTACGGACGGTAGGCGAGGAAGTTCTCCCTACGGACGGTAGGTGAGATCAGTATGCGGATACTGTTTAGATTTGCGTTTCATATAGAGCGTAGGTTTTAGGTTTATTTGAGCTACGTATATCAGGTAGGGCTTAGATTTAGTTGCGCCACGTACAGGAAATATGTGTTAGGTTGAGTTTAAACTCAGTCGGTGTAGGCCCTCCCTACGGACGGTAGGCGAGGAAGTTCTCCCTACGGACGGTAGGTGAGATCAGTATGCGGATACTGTTTAGATTTGCGTTTCATCTAGAACATAGGTTTTAGGTTTATTTGAGCTACGTATATCAGGTAGGGCTAAGATTTAGTTGCGCCACGTACAGGAGATATGTGTTAGGTTGAGTTTAAACTCAGTCGGTGTAGGCCCTCCCTACGGACGGTAGGCGAGGAAGTTCTCCCTACGGACGGTAGGTGAGATCAGTATGCGGATACTGTTTAGATTTGCGTTTCATCTAGAACATAGGTTTTAGGTTTATTTGAGCTACGTATATCAGGTAGGGCTTAGATTTAGTTGCGCCACGTACAGGAGATATGTGTTAGGTTGAGTTTAAACTCAGTCGGTGTAGGCCCTCCCTACGGACGGTAGGCGAGGAAGTTCTCCCTACGGACGGTAGGTGAGATCAGTATGCGGATACTGTTTGGATTTGCGTTTCATATAGAACATAGATTTTAGGTTTATTTGAGCTGCGTATATCAGGTAGGGCTTAGATTTAGTTGCGCCACGTACAGGAGATATGTGTTAGGTTGAGTTTAAACTCAGTCGGTGTAGGCCCTCCCTACGGACGGTAGGCGAGGAAGTTCTCCCTACGGACGGTAGGTGAGATCAGTATGCGGATACTGTTTAGATTTGCGTTTCGTATAGGACATAGGTTTAAGGTTTATTTGAGCTACGTATATCAGGTAGGGCTTAGATTTAGTTGCGCCACGTACAGGAAATATGTGTTAGGTTGAGTTTAAACTCAGTCGGTGTAGGCCCTCCCTACGGACGGTAGGCGAGGAAGTTCTCCCTACGGACGGTAGGTGAGATCAGTATGCGGATACTGTTTAGATTTGCGTTTCATCTAGAACATAGGTTTTAGGTTTATTTGAGCTACGTATATCAGGTAGGGCTTAGATTTAGTTGCGCCACGTACAGGAGATATGTGTTAGGTTGAGTTTAAACTCAGTCGGTGTAGGCCCTCCCTACGGACGGTAGGCGAGGAATTTCTCCCTACGGACAGTAGGTGAGTTTAGTATCCGGATACTGGGAGGGAGGGTGGGTTTTCTCCCTACGGACGGTAGGTGAGATCAGTATGCGGATACTATTTAGATTTGCGTTTCATATAGAACATAGGTTTAAGGTTTATTTGAGCTACGTATATCAGGTAGGGCTTAGATTTAGTTGCGCCACGTACAGGAGATATGTGTTAGGTTGAGTTTAAACTCAGTCGGTGTAGGCCCTCCCTACGGACGGTAGGCGAGGAAGTTCTCCCTACGGACGGTAGGTGAGATCAGTATGCGGATACTGTTTAGATTTGCGTTTCATATAGAACATAGGTTTTAGATTTATTTTAGCTACGTATATCAGGTAGGGCTTAGATTTAGTTGCGCCACGTACAGGAGATATGTGTTAGGTTGAGTTTAAACTCAGTCGGTGTAGGCCCTCCCTACGGACGGTAGGCGAGGAAGTTCTCCCTACGGACGGTAGGTGAGATCAGTATGCGGATACTGTTTAGATTTGCGTTTCATCTAGAACATAGGTTTTAGGTTTATTTGAGCTACGTATATCAGGTAGGGCTTAGATTTAGTTGCGCCACGTACAGGAGATATGTGTTAGGTTGAGTTTAAACTCAGTCGGTGTAGGCCCTCTCTACGGACGGTAGGCTCTCCCTTCGGACGGTAGGTGAGATCAGTATGCGGATACTGTTTAGATTTGCGTTTCATATAGAACATAGGTTTTAGATTTATTTTAGCTACGTATATCAGGTAGGGCTTAGATTTAGTTGCGCCACGTACAGGAGATATGTGTTAGGTTGAGTTTAAACTCAGTCGGTGTAGGCCCTCCCTACGGACTAGATTAAGTTGCGCCACGTACAGGAAATATGTGTTAGGTTGAAACTCAGTCGGTGTAGGCCCTCCCTACGGACAGTAGTTGAGTTTAGTATCCGGATACCTGGAGGGAGGGTGGGTTTTCTCCCTACGGACGGTAGGTGAGATCAGTATGCGGATACTGTTTAGATTTGCGTTTCATATAGAACATAGGTTTTAGGTTTATTTGAGCTACGTATATCAGGTAGAGCTTAGATTTAGTTGCGCCACGTACAGGAGATATGTGTTAGGTTGAGTTTAAACTCAGTCGGTGTAGGCCCTCCCTACGGACGGTAGGCGAGGAATTTCTCCCTACGGACAGTAGTTGAGTTTAGTATCCGGATACTGGGAGGGAGGGTGTTTTTTCTCCCTACGGACGGTAGGTGAGATCAGTATGCGGATACTATTTAGATTTGCGTTTCATATAGAACATAGGTTTTAGGTTTATTTGAGCTACGTATATCAGGTAGGGCTTAGATTTAGTTGCGCCACGTACAGGAGATATGTGTTAGGTTGAGTTTAAACTCAGTCGGTGTAGGCCCTCCCTACCGACGGACGGTAGGCGAGGAAGTTCTCCCTACGGACGGTAGGTGAGATCAGTATGCGGATACTGTTTAGATTTGCGTTTCATATAGAACAAAGGTTTTAGGTTTATTTGAGCTACGTATATCAGGTAGGGCTTAGATTTAGTTGCGCCACGTACAGGAGATATGTGTTAGGTTGAGTTTAAACTCAGTCGGTGTAGGCCCTCCCTACCGACGGACGGTAGGCGAGGAAGTTCTCCCTACGGACGGTAGGTGAGATCAGTATGCGGATACTGTTTAGATTTGCGTTTCATATAGAACATAGGTTTTAGGTTTATTTGAGCTACGTATATCAGGTAGGGCTTAGATTTAGTTGCGCCACGTACAGGAGATATGTGTTAGGTTGAGTTTAAACTCAGTCGGTGTAGGCCCTCCCTACGGACGGAAGGCGAGGAAGTTCTCCCTACGGACGGTAGGTGAGATCAGTATGCGGATACTGTTTAGATTTGCGTTTCATATAGAACATAGGTTTTAGGTTTATTTCAGCTACGTATATCAGGTAGGGCTTAGATTTAGTTGCGCCATGTACAGGAGATATGTGTTAGGTTGAGTTTAAACTCAGTCGGTGTAGGCCCTCCCTACGGACGGTAGGCAAGGAAGTTCTCCCTACGGACAGTAGGTGAGTTAAGTATCCGGATACTGGGAGGAAGGGTGGGTTTTCTCCCTACGGACGGTAGGTGAGGTCAGTATGCGGATACTGTTTAGATTTGCGTTTCATATAGAACATAGGTTTTAGGTTTATTTGAGCTACGTATATCAGGTAGGGCTTAGATTTAGTTGCCAAACGTACAGGAGATATGTGTTAGGTTGAGTTTAAACTCAGTCGGTGTAGGCCCTCCCTATGGACGGTAGGCGAGGAAGTTCTCGCTACGGACGGTAGGTGAGATCAGTATGCGGATACTGTTTAGATTTGCGTTTCATATAGAGCATAGGTTTTAGGTTTATTTGAGCTACGTATATCAGGTAGGGCTTAGATCTAGTTGCGCCACGTACAGGAGATATGTGTTAGGTTGAGTTTAAACTCAGTCGGTGTAGGCCCTCCCTACGGACGGTAGGCGAGGAATTTCTCCCTACGGACAGTAGTTGAGTTTAGTATCCGGATACTGGGAGGGAGGATGTTTTTTCTCCCTACGGACGGTAGGTGAGATCAGTATGCGGATACTATTTAGATTTGCGTTTCGTATAGGACATAGGTTTTAGGTTTATTTGAGCTACGTATATCAGGTAGAGCTTAGATTTAGTTGCGCCACGTACAGGAGATGTGTTAGGTTGAGTTTAAACTCAGTCGGTGTAGGCCCTCCCTACGGACGGTAGGCGAGGAAGTTCTCCCTACGGACGGTAGGTGAGATCAGTATGCGGATACTGTTTAGATTTGCGTTTCGTATAGGACATAGGTTTTAGGTTTATTTGAGCTACGTATATCAGGTAGAGCTTAGATTTAGTTGCGCCACGTACAGGAGATGTGTTAGGTTGAGTTTAAACTCAGTCGGTGTAGGCCCTCCCTACGGACGGTAGGCGAGGAAGTTCTCCCTACGGACGGTAGGTGAGATCAGTATGCGGATACTGTTTAGATTTGCGTTTCGTATAGGACATAGGTTTTAGGTTTATTTGAGCTACGTATATCAGGTAGGGCTTAGATTTAGTTGCGCCACGTACAGGAGATATGTGTTAGGTTGAGTTTAAACTCAGTCGGTGTAGGCCCTCCCTACGGACGGTAGGCGAGGAATTTCTCCCTACGGACAGTAGTTGAGTTTAGTATCCGGATACTGGGAGGGAGGGTGTTTTTTCTCCCTACGGACGGTAGGTGAGATCAGTATGCGGATACTATTTAGATTTGCGTTTCATATAGAACATAGGTTTAAGGTTTATTTGAGCTACGTATATCAGGTAGGGCTTAGATTTAGTTGCGCCACGTACAGGAGATATGTGTTAGGTTGAGTTTAAACTCAGTCGGTGTAGGCCCTCCCTACGGACGGTAGGCGAGGAAGTTCTCCCTACGGACGGTAGGTGAGATCAGTATGCGGATACTGTTTAGATTTGCGTTTCGTATAGGACATAGGTTTTAGGTTTATTTGAGCTACAGATATCAGGTAGGGCTTAGATTTAGTTGCGCCACGTACAGGAGATATGTGTTAGGTTGAGTTTAAACTCAGTCGGTGTAGGCCCTCCCTACGGACGGTAGGCGAGGAAGTTCTCCCTACGGACGGTAGGTGAGATCAGTATGCGGATACTGTTTAGATTTGCGTTTCATATAGAACATAGGTTTTAGGTTTATTTGAGCTACGTATATCAGGTAGAGCTTAGATTTAGTTGCGCCACGTACAGGAGATATGTGTTAGGTTGAGTTTAAACTCAGTCGGTGTAGGCCCTCCCTACGGACGGTAGGCGAGGAATTTCTCCCTACGGACAGTAGGTGAGTTTAGTATCCGGATACTGGGAGGGAGGGTGGGTTTTCTCCCTACGGACGGTAGGTGAGATCAGTATGCGGATACTGTTTAGATTTGCGTTTCATATAGAACATAGGTTTAAGGTTTATTTGAGCTACGTATATCAGGTAGGGCTTAGATTTAGTTGCGCCACGTACAGTAGATATGTGTTAGGTTGAGTTTAAACTCAGTCGGTGTAGGCCCTCCCTGCGGACGGTAGGCGAGGAAGTTCTCCCTACGGACGGTAGGTGAGATCAGTATGCGGATACTGTTTAGTTTTGCGTTTCATCTAGAACATAGGTTTTAGGTTTATTTGAGCTACGTATATCAGGTAGGGCTTAGATTTAGTTGCGCCACGTACAGGAGATATGTGTTAGGTTGAGTTTAAACTCAGTCGGTGTAGGCCCTCCCTACGGACGGTAGGCGAGGAAGTTCTCCCTACGGACGGTAGGTGAGATCAGTATGCGGATACTGTTTAGATTTGCGTTTCGTATAGGATATAGGTTTTAGGTTTATTTGAGCTACGTATATCAGGTAGAGCTTAGATTTAGTTGCGCCACGTACAGGAGATGTGTTAGGTTGAGTTTAAACTCAGTCGGTGTAGGCCCTCCCTACGGACGGTAGGCGAGGAAGTTCTCCCTACGGACGGTAGGTGAGATCAGTATGCGGATACTGTTTAGATTTGCGTTTCGTATAGGACATAGGTTTTAGGTTTATTTGAGCTACGTATATCAGGTAGGGCTTAGATTTAGTTGCGCCACGTACAGGAGATATGTGTTAGGTTGAGTTTAAACTCAGTCGGTGTAGGCCCTCCCTACGGACGGTAGGCGAGGAAGTTCTCCCTACGGACGGTAGGTGAGATCAGTATGCGGATACTGTTTAGATTTGCGTTTCATATAGAACATAGGTTTTAGGTTTATTTGAGCTACGTATATCAGGTAGGGCTTAGATTTAGTTGCGCCACGTACAGGAGATATGTGTTAGGTTGAGTTTAAACTCAGTCGGTGTAGGCCCTCCCTACGGACGGTAGGCGAGGAAGTTCTCCCTACGGACGGTAGGTGAGATCAGTATGCGGATACTGTTTAGATTTGCGTTTCATACAGAACATAGATTTTAGGTTTATTTGAGCTACGTATATCAGGTAGGGCTTAGATTTAGTTGCGCCACGTACAGGAGATATGTGTTAGGTTGAGTTTAAACTCAGTCGGTGTAGGCCCTCCCTACGGACGGTAGGCGAGGAAGTTCTCCCTACGGACGGTAGGTGAGATCAGTATGCGGATACTGTTTAGATTTGCGTTTCGTATAGGACATAGGTTTTAGGTTTATTTGAGCTACGTATATCAGGTAGGGCTTAGATTTAGTTGCGCCACGTACAGGAGATATGTGTTAGGTTGAGTTTAAACTCAGTCGGTGTAGGCCCTCCCTACGGACGGTAGGCGAGGAAGTTCTCCCTACGGACGGTAGGTGAGATCAGTATGCGGATACTGTTTAGATTTGCGTTTCGTATAGGACATAGGTTTTAGGTTTATTTGAGCTACGTATATCAGGTAGGGCTTAGATTTAGTTGCGCCACGTACAGGAGATATGTGTTAGGTTGAGTTTAAACTCAGTCGGTGTAGGCCCTCCCTACGGACGGTAGGCGAGGAATTTCTCCCTACGGACAGTAGGTGAGTTTAGTATCCGGATACTGGGAGGGAGGGTGGGTTTTCTCCCTACGGACGGTAGGTGAGATCAGTATGCGGATACTATTTAGATTTGCGTTTCATATAGAACTAGGTTTAAGGTTTATTTGAGCTACGTATATCAGGTAGGGCTTAGATTTAGTTGCGCCACGTACAGGAGATATGTGTTAGGTTGAGTTTAAACTCAGTCGGTGTAGGCCCTCCCTACGGACGGTAGGCGAGGAAGTTCTCCCTACGGACGGTAGGTGAGATCAGTATGCGGATACTGTTTAGATTTGCGTTTCGTATAGGACATAGGTTTTAGGTTTATTTGAGCTACGTATATCAGGTAGGGCTAAGATTTAGTTGCGCCACGTACGGGAGATATGTGTTAGGTTGAGTTTAAACTCAGTCGGTGTAGGCCCTCCCTACGGACGGTAGGCGAGGAAGTTCTCCCTACGGACGGTAGGTGAGATCAGTATGCGGATACTGTTTAGATTTGCGTTTCATATAGAACATAGGTTTTAGGTTTATTTGAGCTACGTATATCAGGTAGGGCTAAGATTTAGTTGCGCCACGTACGGGAGATATGTGTTAGGTTGAGTTTAAACTCAGTCGGTGTAGGCCCTCCCTACGGACGGTAGGCGAGGAAGTTCTCCCTACGGACGGTAGGTGAGATCAGTATGCGGATACTGTTTAGATTTGCGTTTCGTATAGAACATAGGTTTTAGGTTTATTTGAGCTACGTATATCAGGTAGAGCTTAGATTTAGTTGCGCCACGTACAGGAGATATGTGTTAGGTTGAGTTTAAACTCAGTCGGTGTAGGCCCTCCCTACGGACGGTAGGCGAGGAATTTCTCCCTACGGACAGTAGGTGAGTTTAGTATCCGGATACTGGGAGGGAGGGTGGGTTTTCTCCCTACGAACGGTAGGTGAGATCAGTATGCGGATACTGTTTAGATTTGCGTTTCATATAGAACATAGGTTTAAGGTTTATTTGAGCTACGTATATCAGGTAGGGCTTAGATTTAGTTGCGCCACGTACAGTAGATATGTGTTAGGTTGAGTTTAAACTCAGTCGGTGTAGGCCCTCCCTGCGGACGGTAGGCGAGGAAGTTCTCCCTACGGACGGTAGGTGAGATCAGTATGCGGATACTGTTTAGTTTTGCGTTTCATCTAGAACATAGGTTTTAGGTTTATTTGAGCTACGTATATCAGGTAGGGCTTAGATTTAGTTGCGCCACGTACAGGAGATATGTGTTAGGTTGAGTTTAAACTCAGTCGGTGTAGGCCCTCCCTACGGACGGTAGGCGAGGAAGTTCTCCCAACGGACGGTAGGTGAGATCAGTATGCGGATACTGTTTAGATTTGCGTTTCGTATAGGACATAGGTTTTAGGTTTATTTGAGCTACGTATATCAGGTAGAGCTTAGATTTAGTTGCGCCACGTACAGGAGATATGTGTTAGGTTGAGTTTAAACTCAGTCGGTGTAGGCCCTCCCTACGGACGGTAGGCGAGGAAGTTCTCCCTACGGACGGTAGGTGAGATCAGTATGCGGATACTGTTTAGATTTGCGTTTCATATAGAACATAGGTTTTAGGTTTATTTGAGCTACGTATATCAGGTAGGGCTAAGATTTAGTTGCGCCACGTACGGGAGATATGTGTTAGGTTGAGTTTAAACTCAGTCGGTGTAGGCCCTCCCTACGGACGGTAGGCGAGGAAGTTCTCCCTACGGACGGTAGGTGAGATCAGTATGCGGATACTGTTTAGATTTGCGTTTCGTATAGAACATAGGTTTTAGGTTTATTTGAGCTACGTATATCAGGTAGAGCTTAGATTTAGTTGCGCCACGTACAGGAGATATGTGTTAGGTTGAGTTTAAACTCAGTCGGTGTAGGCCCTCCCTACGGACGGTAGGCGAGGAATTTCTCCCTACGGACAGTAGGTGAGTTTAGTATCCGGATACTGGGAGGGAGGGTGGGTTTTCTCCCTACGAACGGTAGGTGAGATCAGTATGCGGATACTGTTTAGATTTGCGTTTCATATAGAACATAGGTTTAAGGTTTATTTGAGCTACGTATATCAGGTAGGGCTTAGATTTAGTTGCGCCACGTACAGTAGATATGTGTTAGGTTGAGTTTAAACTCAGTCGGTGTAGGCCCTCCCTGCGGACGGTAGGCGAGGAAGTTCTCCCTACGGACGGTAGGTGAGATCAGTATGCGGATACTGTTTAGTTTTGCGTTTCATCTAGAACATAGGTTTTAGGTTTATTTGAGCTACGTATATCAGGTAGGGCTTAGATTTAGTTGCGCCACGTACAGGAGATATGTGTTAGGTTGAGTTTAAACTCAGTCGGTGTAGGCCCTCCCTACGGACGGTAGGCGAGGAAGTTCTCCCTACGGACGGTAGGTGAGATCAGTATGCGGATACTGTTTAGATTTGCGTTTCGTATAGGACATAGGTTTTAGGTTTATTTGAGCTACGTATATCAGGTAGAGCTTAGATTTAGTTGCGCCACGTACAGGAGATATGTGTTAGGTTGAGTTTAAACTCAGTCGGTGTAGGCCCTCCCTACGGACGGTAGGCGAGGAAGTTCTCCCTACGGACGGTAGGTGAGATCAGTATGCGGATACTGTTTAGATTTGCGTTTCATATAGAACATAGGTTTTAGGTTTATTTGAGCTACGTATATCAGGTAGGGCTTAGATTTAGTTGCGCCACGTACAGGAGATATGTGTTAGGTTGAGTTTAAACTCAGTCGGTGTAGGCCCTCCCTACGGACGGTAGGCGAGGAAGTTCTCCCTACGGACGGTAGGTGAGATCAGTATGCGGATACTGTTTAGATTTGCGTTTCATATAGAGCGTAGGTTTTAGGTTTATTTGAGCTACGTATATCAGGTAGGGCTTAGATTTAGTTGCGCCACGTACAGGAAATATGTGTTAGGTTGAGTTTAAACTCAGTCGGTGTAGGCCCTCCCTACGGACGGTAGGCGAGGAAGTTCTCCCTACGGACGGTAGGTGAGATCAGTATGCGGATACTGTTTAGATTTGCGTTTCATCTAGAACATAGGTTTTAGGTTTATTTGAGCTACGTATATCAGGTAGGGCTAAGATTTAGTTGCGCCACGTACAGGAGATATGTGTTAGGTTGAGTTTAAACTCAGTCGGTGTAGGCCCTCCCTACGGACGGTAGGCGAGGAAGTTCTCCCTACGGACGGTAGGTGAGATCAGTATGCGGATACTGTTTAGATTTGCGTTTCATCTAGAACATAGGTTTTAGGTTTATTTGAGCTACGTATATCAGGTAGGGCTTAGATTTAGTTGCGCCACGTACAGGAGATATGTGTTAGGTTGAGTTTAAACTCAGTCGGTGTAGGCCCTCCCTACGGACGGTAGGCGAGGAAGTTCTCCCTACGGACGGTAGGTGAGATCAGTATGCGGATACTGTTTGGATTTGCGTTTCATATAGAACATAGATTTTAGGTTTATTTGAGCTGCGTATATCAGGTAGGGCTTAGATTTAGTTGCGCCACGTACAGGAGATATGTGTTAGGTTGAGTTTAAACTCAGTCGGTGTAGGCCCTCCCTACGGACGGTAGGCGAGGAAGTTCTCCCTACGGACGGTAGGTGAGATCAGTATGCGGATACTGTTTAGATTTGCGTTTCGTATAGGACATAGGTTTAAGGTTTATTTGAGCTACGTATATCAGGTAGGGCTTAGATTTAGTTGCGCCACGTACAGGAAATATGTGTTAGGTTGAGTTTAAACTCAGTCGGTGTAGGCCCTCCCTACGGACGGTAGGCGAGGAAGTTCTCCCTACGGACGGTAGGTGAGATCAGTATGCGGATACTGTTTAGATTTGCGTTTCATCTAGAACATAGGTTTTAGGTTTATTTGAGCTACGTATATCAGGTAGGGCTTAGATTTAGTTGCGCCACGTACAGGAGATATGTGTTAGGTTGAGTTTAAACTCAGTCGGTGTAGGCCCTCCCTACGGACGGTAGGCGAGGAATTTCTCCCTACGGACAGTAGGTGAGTTTAGTATCCGGATACTGGGAGGGAGGGTGGGTTTTCTCCCTACGGACGGTAGGTGAGATCAGTATGCGGATACTATTTAGATTTGCGTTTCATATAGAACATAGGTTTAAGGTTTATTTGAGCTACGTATATCAGGTAGGGCTTAGATTTAGTTGCGCCACGTACAGGAGATATGTGTTAGGTTGAGTTTAAACTCAGTCGGTGTAGGCCCTCCCTACGGACGGTAGGCGAGGAAGTTCTCCCTACGGACGGTAGGTGAGATCAGTATGCGGATACTGTTTAGATTTGCGTTTCATATAGAACATAGGTTTTAGATTTATTTTAGCTACGTATATCAGGTAGGGCTTAGATTTAGTTGCGCCACGTACAGGAGATATGTGTTAGGTTGAGTTTAAACTCAGTCGGTGTAGGCCCTCCCTACGGACGGTAGGCGAGGAAGTTCTCCCTACGGACGGTAGGTGAGATCAGTATGCGGATACTGTTTAGATTTGCGTTTCATCTAGAACATAGGTTTTAGGTTTATTTGAGCTACGTATATCAGGTAGGGCTTAGATTTAGTTGCGCCACGTACAGGAGATATGTGTTAGGTTGAGTTTAAACTCAGTCGGTGTAGGCCCTCTCTACGGACGGTAGGCTCTCCCTTCGGACGGTAGGTGAGATCAGTATGCGGATACTGTTTAGATTTGCGTTTCATATAGAACATAGGTTTTAGATTTATTTTAGCTACGTATATCAGGTAGGGCTTAGATTTAGTTGCGCCACGTACAGGAGATATGTGTTAGGTTGAGTTTAAACTCAGTCGGTGTAGGCCCTCCCTACGGACTAGATTAAGTTGCGCCACGTACAGGAAATATGTGTTAGGTTGAAACTCAGTCGGTGTAGGCCCTCCCTACGGACAGTAGTTGAGTTTAGTATCCGGATACTGGGAGGGAGGGTGGGTTTTCTCCCTACGGACGGTAGGTGAGATCAGTATGCGGATACTGTTTAGATTTGCGTTTCATATAGAACATAGGTTTTAGGTTTATTTGAGCTACGTATATCAGGTAGAGCTTAGATTTAGTTGCGCCACGTACAGGAGATATGTGTTAGGTTGAGTTTAAACTCAGTCGGTGTAGGCCCTCCCTACGGACGGTAGGCGAGGAATTTCTCCCTACGGACAGTAGTTGAGTTTAGTATCCGGATACTGGGAGGGAGGGTGTTTTTTCTCCCTACGGACGGTAGGTGAGATCAGTATGCGGATACTATTTAGATTTGCGTTTCATATAGAACATAGGTTTTAGGTTTATTTGAGCTACGTATATCAGGTAGGGCTTAGATTTAGTTGCGCCACGTACAGGAGATATGTGTTAGGTTGAGTTTAAACTCAGTCGGTGTAGGCCCTCCCTACCGACGGACGGTAGGCGAGGAAGTTCTCCCTACGGACGGTAGGTGAGATCAGTATGCGGATACTGTTTAGATTTGCGTTTCATATAGAACAAAGGTTTTAGGTTTATTTGAGCTACGTATATCAGGTAGGGCTTAGATTTAGTTGCGCCACGTACAGGAGATATGTGTTAGGTTGAGTTTAAACTCAGTCGGTGTAGGCCCTCCCTACCGACGGACGGTAGGCGAGGAAGTTCTCCCTACGGACGGTAGGTGAGATCAGTATGCGGATACTGTTTAGATTTGCGTTTCATATAGAACATAGGTTTTAGGTTTATTTGAGCTACGTATATCAGGTAGGGCTTAGATTTAGTTGCGCCACGTACAGGAGATATGTGTTAGGTTGAGTTTAAACTCAGTCGGTGTAGGCCCTCCCTACGGACGGAAGGCGAGGAAGTTCTCCCTACGGACGGTAGGTGAGATCAGTATGCGGATACTGTTTAGATTTGCGTTTCATATAGAACATAGGTTTTAGGTTTATTTCAGCTACGTATATCAGGTAGGGCTTAGATTTAGTTGCGCCATGTACAGGAGATATGTGTTAGGTTGAGTTTAAACTCAGTCGGTGTAGGCCCTCCCTACGGACGGTAGGCAAGGAAGTTCTCCCTACGGACAGTAGGTGAGTTAAGTATCCGGATACTGGGAGGAAGGGTGGGTTTTCTCCCTACGGACGGTAGGTGAGGTCAGTATGCGGATACTGTTTAGATTTGCGTTTCATATAGAACATAGGTTTTAGGTTTATTTGAGCTACGTATATCAGGTAGGGCTTAGATTTAGTTGCCAAACGTACAGGAGATATGTGTTAGGTTGAGTTTAAACTCAGTCGGTGTAGGCCCTCCCTATGGACGGTAGGCGAGGAAGTTCTCGCTACGGACGGTAGGTGAGATCAGTATGCGGATACTGTTTAGATTTGCGTTTCATATAGAGCATAGGTTTTAGGTTTATTTGAGCTACGTATATCAGGTAGGGCTTAGATCTAGTTGCGCCACGTACAGGAGATATGTGTTAGGTTGAGTTTAAACTCAGTCGGTGTAGGCCCTCCCTACGGACGGTAGGCGAGGAAGTTCTCCCTACGGACGGTAGGTGAGATCAGTATGCGGATACTGTTTAGATTTGCGTTTCATATAGAACAGGTTTAGGTTTCTTTTAGCTACGTATATCAGGTAGGGCTTAGATTTAGTTGCGCCACGTACAGGAGATATTTGTTAGGTTGAGTTTAAACTCAGTCGGTGTAGGCCCTCCCTACGGACGGTAGGCGAGGAAGTTCTCCCTACGGACAGTAGGTGAGTTTAGTATCCGGATACTGGGAGGGAGGGTGGGTTTTCTCCCTACGGACGGTAGGTGAGATCAGTATGCGGATACTGTTTAGATTTGCGTTTCATATAGAACATATTTTTAAGGTTTATTTGAGCTACGTATATCAGGTAGGGCTTAGATTTAGTTGCGCCACGAACAGGAGATATGTGTTAGGTTGAGTTTAAACTCAGTCCGTGTAGGCCCCCCTACGGACGGTAGGCGAGGAAGTTCTCCCTACGGACAGTAGGTGAGTTTAGTATCCGGATACTGGGAGGGAGGGTGGGTTTTCTCCCTACGGACGGTAGGTAAGATCAGTATGCGGATACTGTTTAGATTTGGGTTTCATATAGAACATAGGTTTTAGGTTTATTTGAGCTACGTATATCAGGTTTGGCCTAGATTTAGGTGCGCCACGTACAGGAGATATGTGTTAGGTTGAGTTTAAACTCAGTGGGTGTAGGCCCTCCCTACGGACGGTAGGCGAGGAAGTTCTCCCTACGGACAGTAGTTGAGTTTAGTATCCGGATACTGGGAGGGAGGGTGGGTTTTCTCCCTACGGACGGTAGCTGAGATCAGTATGCGGATACTGTTTAGATTTGCGTTTCATATAGAACATAGGTTTTAGGTTTATTTGAGCTACGTATATCAGGTAGGGCTTAGATTTAGTTGCCAAACGTACAGGAGATATGTGTTAGGTTGAGTTTAAACTCAGTCGGTGTAGGCCCTCCCTATGGACGGTAGGCGAGGAAGTTCTCGCTACGGACGGTAGGTGAGATCAGTATGCGGATACTGTTTAGATTTGCGTTTCATATAGAGCATAGGTTTTAGGTTTATTTGAGCTACGTATATCAGGTAGGGCTTAGATTTAGTTGCCAAACGTACAGAAGATATGTGTTAGGTTGAGTTTAAACTCAGTCGGTGAAGGCCCTCCCTACGGACGGTAGGCGAGGAAGTTCTCCCTACGGACAGTAGGTGAGTTAAGTATCCGGATACTGGGAGGAAGGGTGGGTTTTCTCCCTACGGACGGTAGGTGAGGTCAGTATGCGGATACTGTTTAGATTTGCGTTTCATATAGAACATAGGTTTTAGGTTTATTTGAGCTACGTATATCAGGTAGGGCTTAGATTTAGTTGCCAAACGTACAGGAGATATGTGTTAGGTTGAGTTTAAACTCAGTCGGTGTAGGCCCTCGCTATGGACGGTAGGCGAGGAAGTTCTCGCTACGGACGGTAGGTGAGATCAGTATGCGGATACTGTTTAGATTTGCGTTTCATATAGAGCATAGGTTTTAGGTTTATTTGAGCTACGTATATCAGGTAGGGCTTAGATTTAGTTGCGCCACGTACAGGAGATATGTGTTAGGTTGAGTTTAAACTCAGTCGGTGTAGGCCCTCCCTACGGACGGTAGGCGAGGAAGTTCTCCCTACGGACGGTAGGTGAGATCAGTATGCGGATACTGTTTAGATTTGCGTTTCATATAGAACAGGTTTAGGTTTCTTTTAGCTACGTATATCAGGTAGGGCTTAGATTTAGTTGCGCCACGTACAGGAGATATGTGTTAGGTTGAGTTTAAACTCAGTCCGTGTAGGCCCCCCTACGGACGGTAGGCGAGGAAGTTCTCCCTACGGACAGTAGGTGAGTTTAGTATCCGGATACTGAGAGGGAGGGTGGGTTTTCTCCCTACGGACGGTAGGTGAGATCAGTATGCGGATACTGTTTAGATTTGCGTTTCATATAGAACATATTTTTAAGGTTTATTTGAGCTACGTATATCAGGTAGGGCTTAGATTTAGTTGCGCCACATACAGGAGATATGTGTTAGGTTGAGTTTAAACTCAGTCGGTGTAGGCCCCCCTACGGACGGTAGGCGAGGAAGTTCTCCCTACGGAGAGTAGGTGAGTTTAGTATCCGGATACTGGAAGGGAGGGTGGGTTTTTTCCCTATGGACGGTAGGTGAGATAAGTATGCGGATACTGTTTAGATTTGCGTTTCATATAGAACATAGGTTTTAGGTTTATTTGAGCTACGTATATCAGGTAGGGCTTAGATTTAGTTGCGCCACGTACAGGAAATATGTGTTAGGTTGAGTTTAAACTCAGTCGGTGTAGGCCCTCCCTACGAACGGTAGGCGAGGAAGTTCTCCCTACGGACAGTAGGTGAGATCAGTATGCGGATACTGTTTAGATTTGCGTTTCATATAGAGCATAGGTTTTAGGTTTATTTGAGCTACGTATATCAAGTAGGGCTTAGATCTAGTTGCGCCACGAACA
The DNA here is from genome assembly GCA_951813785.1 of Criorhina ranunculi. NCBI lineage: Eukaryota > Metazoa > Arthropoda > Insecta > Diptera > Syrphidae > Criorhina > Criorhina ranunculi. The sequence goes on along the minus strand of OX638383.1, from coordinate 32,567,916 downwards.
GGAGATATGTGTTAGGTTGAGTTTAAACTCAGTCGGTGTAGGCCCTCCCTACGGACGGTAGGCGAGGAAGTTCTCCCTACGGACGGTAGGTGAGATCAGTATGCGGATACTGTTTAGATTTGCGTTTCATATAGAACATAGGTTTTAGGTTTATTTGAGCTACGTATATCAGGTAGGGCTTAGATTTAGTTGCGCCACGAACAGGAGATATGTGTTAGGTTGAGTTTAAACTCAGTCGGTGTAGGCCCTCCCTACGGACGGTAGGCGAGGAAGTTCTCCCTACGGACAGTAGGTGAGTTTAGTATCCGGATACTGGAAGGGAGGGTGGGTTTTTTCCCTACGGACGGTAGGTGAGATAAGTATGCGGATACTGTTTAGATTTGCGTTTCATATAGAACATAGGTTTTAGGTTTATTTGAGCTACGTATATCAGGTAGGGCTTAGATTTAGTTGCTCCACGTACAGGAGATATGTGTTAGGTTGAGTTTAAACTCAGTCGGTGAAGGCCCTCCCTACGGACGGTAGGCGAGGAAGTTCTCCCTACGGACAGTAGGTGAGTTAAGTATCCGGATACTGGGAGGAAGGGTGGGTTTTCTCCCTACGGACGGTAGGTGAGGTCAGTATGCGGATACTGTTTAGATTTGCGTTTCATATAGAACATAGGTTTTAGGTTTATTTGAGCTACGTATATCAGGTAGGGCTTAGATTTAGTTGCCAAACGTACAGGAGATATGTGTTAGGTTGAGTTTAAACTCAGTCGGTGTAGGCCCTCCCTATGGACGGTAGGCGAGGAAGTTCTCGCTACGGACGGTAGGTGAGATCAGTATGCGGATACTGTTTAGATTTGCGTTTCATATAGAGCATAGGTTTTAGGTTTATTTGAGCTACGTATATCAGGTAGGGCTTAGATTTAGTTGCGCCACGTACAGGAGATATGTGTTAGGTTGAGTTTAAACTCAGTCGGTGTAGGCCCTCCCTACGGACGGTAGGCGAGGAAGTTCTCCCTACGGACGGTAGGTGAGATCAGTATGCGGATACTGTTTAGATTTGCGTTTCATATAGAACAGGTTTAGGTTTCTTTTAGCTACGTATATCAGGTAGGGCTTAGATTTAGTTGCGCCACGTACAGGAGATATTTGTTAGGTTGAGTTTAAACTCAGTCGGTGTAGGCCCTCCCTACGGACGGTAGGCGAGGAAGTTCTCCCTACGGACAGTAGGTGAGTTTAGTATCCGGATACTGAGAGGGAGGGTGGGTTTTCTCCCTACGGACGGTAGGTGAGATCAGTATGCGGATACTGTTTAGATTTGCGTTTCATATAGAACATATTTTTAAGGTTTATTTGAGCTACGTATATCAGGTAGGGCTTAGATTTAGTTGCGCCACATACAGGAGATATGTGTTAGGTTGAGTTTAAACTCAGTCGGTGTAGGCCCCCCTACGGACGGTAGGCGAGGAAGTTCTCCCTACGGAGAGTAGGTGAGTTTAGTATCCGGATACTGGAAGGGAGGGTGGGTTTTTTCCCTATGGACGGTAGGTGAGATAAGTATGCGGATACTGTTTAGATTTGCGTTTCATATAGAACATAGGTTTTAGGTTTATTTGAGCTACGTATATCAGGTAGGGCTTAGATTTAGTTGCGCCACGAACAGGAGATATGTGTTAGGTTGAGTTTAAACTCAGTCCGTGTAGGCCCCCCTACGGACGGTAGGCGAGGAAGTTCTCCCTACGGACCGTAGGTGAGTTTAGTATCCGGATACTGGGAGGGAGGGTGGGTTTTCTCCCTACGGACGGTAGCTGAGATCAGTATGCGGATACTGTTTAGATTTGCGTTTCATATAGAACATAGGTTTTAGGTTTATTTGAGCTACGTATATCAGGTAGGGCTTAGATTTAGTTGCGTCACGTACAGGAGATATGTGTTAGGTTGAGTTTAAACTCAGTCGGTGTAGGCCCTCCCTACGGACGGTAGGCGAGGAAGTTCTCCCTACGGACAGTAGGTGAGTTTAGTATCCGGATACTGGAAGGGAGGGTGGGTTTTTTCCCTACGGACGGTAGCTGAGATCAGTATGCGGATACTGTTTAGATTTGCGTTTCATATAGAACATAGGTTTTAGGTTTATTTGAGCTACGTATATCAGGTAGGGCTTAGATTTAGTTGCGCCACGTACAGGAGATATGTGTTAGGTTGAGTTTAAACTCAGTCGGTGTAGGCCCTCCCTACGGACGGTAGGCGAGGAAGTTCTCCCTACGGACGGTAGGTGAGATCAGTATGCGGATACTGTTTAGATTTGCGTTTCATATAGAACAGGTTTAGGTTTCTTTTAGCTACGTATATCAGGTAGGGCTTAGATTTAGTTGCGCCACGTACAGGAGATATTTGTTAGGTTGAGTTTAAACTCAGTCGGTGTAGGCCCTCCCTACGGACGGTAGGCGAGGAAGTTCTCCCTACGGACAGTAGGTGAGTTTAGTATCCGGATACTGAGAGGGAGGTCGGGTTTTCTCCCTACGGACGGTAGGTGAGATCAGTATGCGGATACTGTTTAGATTTGCGTTTCATATAGAACATATTTTTAAGGTTTATTTGAGCTACGTATATCAGGTAGGGCTTAGATTTAGTTGCGCCACATACAGGAGATATGTGTTAGGTTGAGTTTAAACTCAGTCGGTGTAGGCCCCCCTACGGACGGTAGGCGAGGAAGTTCTCCCTACGGAGAGTAGGTGAGTTTAGTATCCGGATACTGGAAGGGAGGGTGGGTTTTTTCCCTATGGACGGTAGGTGAGATAAGTATGCGGATACTGTTTAGATTTGCGTTTCATATAGAACATAGGTTTTAGGTTTATTTGAGCTACGTATATCAGGTAGGGCTTAGATTTAGTTGCGCCACGTACAGGAAATATGTGTTAGGTTGAGTTTAAACTCAGTCGGTGTAGGCCCTCCCTACGGACGGTAGGCGAGGAAGTTCTCCCTACGGACAGCAGGTGAGATCAGTATGCGGATACTGTTTAGATTTGCGTTTCATATAGAGCATAGGTTTTAGGTTTATTTGAGCTACGTATATCAGGTAGGGCTTAGATCTAGTTGCGCCACGAACAGGAGATATGTGTTAGGTTGAGTTTAAACTCAGTCGGTGTAGGCCCTCCCTACGGACGGTAGGCGAGGAAGTTCTCCCTACGGACGGTAGGTGAGATCAGTATGCGGATACTGTTTAGATTTGCGTTTCATATAGAACATAGGTTTTAGGTTTATTTGAGCTACGTATATCAGGTAGGGCTTAGATTTAGTTGCGCCACGAACAGGAGATATGTGTTAGGTTGAGTTTAAACTCAGTCCGTGTAGGCCCCCCTACGGACGGTAGGCGAGGAAGTTCTCCCTACGGACAGTAGGTGAGTTTAGTATCCGGATACTGGGAGGGAGGGTGGGTTTTCTCCCTACGGACGGTAGGTGAGATCAGTATGCGGATACTGTTTAGATTTGCGTTTTATATAGAACATAGGTTTTAGGTTTATTTCAGCTACGTATATCAGGTAGGGCTTAGATTTAGTTGCCAAACGTACAGGAGATATGTGTTAGGTTGAGTTTAAACTCAGTCGGTGAAGGCCCTCCCTACGGACGGTAGGCGAGGAAGTTCTCCCTACGGACAGTAGGTGAGTTAAGTATCCGGATACTGGGAGGAAGGGTGGGTTTTCTCCCTACGGACGGTAGGTGAGGTCAGTATGCGGATACTGTTTAGATTTGCGTTTCATATAGAACATAGGTTTTAGGTTTATTTGAGCTACGTATATCAGGTAGGGCTTAGATCTAGTTGCGCCACGAACAGGAGATATGTGTTAGGTTGAGTTTAAACTCAGTCGGTGTAGGCCCTCCCTACGGACGGTAGGCGAGGAAGTTCTCCCTACGGACGGTAGGTGAGATCAGTATGCGGATACTGTTTAGATTTGCGTTTCATATAGAACATAGGTTTTAGGTTTATTTGAGCTACGTATATCAGGTAGGGCTAAGATTTAGTTGCGCCACGAACAGGAGATATGTGTTAGGTTGAGTTTAAACTCAGTCCGTGTAGGCCCCCCTACGGACGGTAGGCGAGGAAGTTCTCCCTACGGACAGTAGGTGAGTTTAGTATCCGGATACTGGGAGGGAGGGTGGGTTTTCTCCCTACGGACGGTAGGTGAGATCAGTATGCGGATACTGTTTAGATTTGCGTTTTATATAGAACATAGGTTTTAGGTTTATTTGAGCTACGTATATCAGGTAGGGCTTAGATTTAGTTGCTCCACGTACAGGAGATATGTGTTAGGTTGAGTTTAAACTCAGTCGGTGTAGACCCTCCCTACGGACGGTAGGCGAGGAATTTCTCCCTACGGACAGTAGGTGAGTTTAGTATCCGGATACTGTGAGGGAGGGTGGGTTTTCTCCATACGGACGGTAGGTGAGATCAGTATGCGGATACTGTTTAAATTTGCCTTTCATATAGGACATAGGTTTTAGGTTTATTTGAGCTACGTATATCAGGTAGGGCTTAGATTTAGTTGCGCCACGTACAGGAGATAAGGTTAAGATTTAGTTACGTCACGTATAGGAGATACTTACTGGCAGTGTTCGAGATCTTCTATATATTAATACGTGAACATCGAAAATTTCGGTACCATTTACGACGATTCTACTGAACTGATTTTCATAAATTATGTACCGTTAGAAAGCTCTTTGTTTTGAGATTTGAAGAATGATTGTTGTTTTAAGGTCGGATACATAATAAAGGTAATAATCGCAATTAAAAGTTAAGTCAACACACAGGCAATTATACATACAAAAGGCACACGTACAGTATAAAGCCACCACTCTCAAGAGAAGGGAGAAACAACAACTATAACACTATAGGCGTTGACGATCGGCGCAGATAACATCAAATGGATGGTGTATGCAATTTTTTCTTCTGTTTTGTGTGTACACAAGTGAGGATCACTGGAAAAGAGAAAACCTGCGCGAGTTTTTCACTTTTGATTTGAAACTCTCGTGTACACACAAAAGAGGAGAAAAATCGCTGATCGTCAACGCCTACTGAAGAGATCCCTGAATGGAATTAGGCTAAATTTATTGAAAAGATAAAGAGCCTATGTTGCCAAATGTGAAAACCGAGGGTAGAGAAAATGAGTTCGATTGTTCGATGGTTTGACATTTTATGTTTCTTAACAAAGTGAACAACATAGTGCCCTGTGATTTCCAATATCTGCACCTAGAAACTCTTGTCGTGAATACAAGTGCACACATTTTGTAAACGTTATGCGTTCTGACCAGAACTGAGTTAAGTTTGACTAGCTCAGACTGTGTTTTTA